>LR991096.1:330000-2730000 GCA_905163515.2 Lymantria monacha | reverse complement strand
AATTTTTTCAAGTAACTGTTTAAAGTAATTAAAATTGATTTTTTTCTTTATCTAGTCAAATGATGATGAGATGGTTATGGAATACCAATTTCTAGCTATAAGGTGGTATAATTGCTGGAGGATTTTATTCTATTGTCTGTACACATACCAAATTTAAAAACTTTCCGAGTAAAAATTTCAAATTAGTTCAATATTTTCATCTTACTTGGATGTACAGGAACTAAAAAGAAGAAGAATGGAATTATAATTCTTTCTACCTTCTTAGGTTCTAATGTGGTCAGCAACCTGGCCTAAAGAAGTTCAAAATCTAGCTGAAGAGTTTCTTCACGACTACATTCAGATCAATATTGGTTCATTATCCCTATCTGCCAACCACAATATCCTGCAGATAGTTGATGTTTGCGAGGATTGGGAGAAGAATGAAAAATTAGTCACATTGCTGACTGAAATATCATCAGAGGAAGAAACTAAAACTATTATATTTGCTGAGACTAAAAGAAGGGTGAGTTATAATATAATATTTGTATATAGCTACATATCCTGTTTGAATATGTAAATTAAAGCTTAAAGGTTTATTATATATGATAAATATTTGTGTCATTCAAATATCCAATAAATTAAGTCGTACATATGTCTAAATATCTGTCAAATGGGAATTAGTATTTAATATACATTATTACATTTTTTTTTATGGTGATATATATTCTTTCTATAAGACAAAGTAAAATTAAAAGACAAATGATTTTGGTTTGGCTTTTCTTGCAATACTCTTATTTGCGTCCCCTTTTATTCCCGAATTTTATGATGGTGATGCCTGTAGGAGACGTGCAAGAAAGGGGGTAATGGTAATTGGGCGACACGACACTAGATAGACTGACGACATTATAAAGGTCGCAGGAAACAGGTGGATGCAGGTACAGGACCGTTTTGAGTGGTTTTCTCGTGGGGAGGCCTATGTCCAACAATGGACATTTACAGGCTGATGGATGGATTGGTCATTGTATCATTACACCATCATCATCACACTGACCTTTTGTTTACGTGTTTATTATTTTTTCGCCCTTTTCTGTACTAGGTGGACGAAATAACAAAAGCCATCAACCGGGCTGGTTGGAGAGCATTGTGTATTCATGGAGACAAGAACCAGCAAGACCGAGATTATGTCCTCAATCAGTTCCGGATCTCCACTGGAGGGATACTTGTTGCTACTGATGTAGCTGCTCGAGGCCTTGGTTAGTCACAAATGGAATATTTTTATTTTATGTGATTATATGTATAGGCTTACATTTAAATGTTGTCTTTGAATGGGACCATTAGTATTTTTAAGTAGATGATTAAATTTTCTACTTATCCTATCGAACAAACAAGCTATTGGCATCCACTGTTGACAAATAGTATATAGAGGAGTCCCTCCTCTAATAATAAATTCAATAAGGTCAAAGGCGGGTTGGCGATGCATTTCTTGTTTTAAATTTCTCAGAAGACTGTATTCATTCTTTTGGCGATTTTGTACTGGGTTTTTACGATTCCCATGAGAAAATAAGAGAAATTGAAACATACATCAACCCCAGGAGCGTATTATTTGTTGATTCACGATTTGAAAGTCATAAATACATTGGCAGTGTGTCTTCCACCTCTATATCATTCTAAAGATACAATATGCAGGAATACTACACAAGCTTTTGGCGGAGTTTTACGTCTGGCCACCAGCTTGACGTGAACCTTGCTTTGCTAATGGAAGTGCATATTATATGCATATATCATGCATCGTATGCATACAAATGTATTCCATTTGTGCATTTTCCATTACCAAAGAAGTACACATACACCAAAATATGCTTTTGTTTAACTTTTATAACCATTTTAAAATGAACTTGTGATGAGAGAAAATGTAATGGTTGATCATACAGCTCTCAGTGGAGGTTTAATTTTGAATTATTGGAATATAGATTAGTTCACTTTGAAAAAGTGAATCGTAGTACACTATGCAATAACAGGTGGAATAGGAAAATTGGAGGCACTTTATTATTAAGGATATATTTGTTACAAATAACTATAAATACATTTAATCATAGCAATTAAAAATACTAGTGGTCCTTAAATGGACGTATTAGGGAGAAGAAAAATTACAGATACAACTCTGTACTTCCATTACAGATGTTGAGTCTACTATAAAAATAAAGAAAAAGTGTATAAATGTCACTGTAAGTTGCCCAGAAGTAACTATCTTATGTTTGTGCCACCAATTATAATTTTAAATTCAGTGGATTTATGGTGGTGATATTTTTCCCTCCATTTTAATATGGGCACCAAACAAAAGATTTGTAGAAGCAGTTGCGAGACAATGGTTTATCGTTGTGGTGATTCCAAAACTGGATAGCGATGGTCTAAATTCCATCCCTTTACTTCCTGTCCTCAATCCTTTCTTTGATACTGGAGGCAGTGATTTGGTTGTGCCTTTGGTATAGCTGAAGTTCATGAACGGCAATTACCACTTACCATTAGGTGTCTGCTTGCTCATATTCCGCCAAACACATTAAAAAACAAATTTTAAATAATTAAATAATACAAAATTATATCATCATAAGTCTGTATGTATGCTCATCAACTCAGCCTATCCTATCACGGAAAAGATTGGAATATGATTTTTTTTTTATATAAGTTACTATTCCATAATAATAACATAAATTAATATTATCACAGAATTTGTGAAGAATATTTTTGATGAAATTTTTCAAACATACTTTCATCTAGTGATCCAGTTTTGAGATCATAACAATTTTATGTCAAAGTTAAAGGTGATTTTTCTCGCACTGTTCCTCCGGGGTGTTAAAAAGGTCTAAGAGATGTCAGGGGCGTAGAGGTGGTATAACACCATTGCTATATAACATTGATAGCTAACATATTAGATTCCAATATTCACAAATTTGCTATTCACTCAAAAGGACCAATTGGTCCTTTTAACTTCTCAGAAGGAGCAATTGGTCCTTTTAACTTCTCAGAAAGACCAATTGGTTCTTTGAAATTACATTTTTTGCTGAAATTTTTAATAAACAGCATTTTAACTGTACATTTAATTCAGTACTGCTGAGCTTTAGAATGTCTACTACTTTATAAACACAAAGTCTCTTGTAAATTAGTAATTTGTTTACATATTTTCAAGGATAAAAATAATGGTGGAAGGTGAATATTGGAACATAGCACCACAAACAAAAGCAATGGTACAACCCACTATTCTCGGGCCACGATAGTTTGTATATCTGTTGATAGATATTTATTACTTCTTAATAGTATTTGAAAATGATATTTAGGCATTAAAATAGTACTGTGAACTTTACCATTAATTACTATAAATTCTTTTGATGACCCAAATGAGATTGATTAAAATATTGACACAGTCAAAATGAGCATATTTAAATAAATTCATTTGATTCAAATATTTGCACATAAAGAAAATAGATAGAATCAGAATTTTAAAGCACGCCCATAAAAAGGTTCACTTCAGCAATATCTATTTATAATGCTTTTCAAGCTCTTTCTCATTTGTGTGGCTTGCAATCTTTTAATTAATATGACAGCAATATGCAATTTGTTAGTTGATATGCCAGTTGGCAAAGTATTTATTAATAAAAATCTACAACAGACAATCATTGCCCGATAATATAAATAAATTTCCATGACTGACTCGGCACTATTCTCAATGTTTTTGCTTTCAGAGGCGCATGCGTGCAGTGTTTACGGCTAATATAGGTGTGTTGCTGACTTACAGTATATCTACAGCAATTGACAGCAAACTTGTCAGCAATTGACAGCATACATGTCAGCAATTGACAGCGTACGTGTCAGTAATTGACAGCATATAATGTCAGCGCACACTGTTTTTCTTAAAGAGCATGCTGCCTCTAATAATTGGGGATATATAGATTGATTATAAATTCACCTTTTCCATTAAATTTTCTTTTTTTTTTTTCAAATTTATCATAAAAATTCGTTAGTGTTTTTAAAATGGTCATAATAGTCAGCCTTTGTAGTTGACTTCTGTGTGACTCTATTCCTTTGATTCTCTTTAACGTTTGTTTTAATTTTATTACATTAACTTGGGGAATATTTCCCCTAAATCGTAGTGGTGGATCAAGTCACAGGGAAAAATCTTAACTAATTCTCGATTACGTCTTTAGTTCAGTCTTCTCGAATTCGTAAACGTAATAAGTATTTTATATATCTGACGATTTTCCCGTTTGAAGAAAATCATTCTTATGCAATTATTGATTGACGTATTTAGAGGCAAACTTGATTTTATAATCACTTTATATATAGTGTTCTCAAAATACTTGCTCATTAAAATATTTCGTATTCAGGTCCTTTTGAAATAAATCCTATATTATTATAGTGACGAAATTTGCAATAATGCCATTCTAATTCCTGAACTAATATATAATAAAATAATCTTGAGGAAACGAATCTCCATGCTAAATGATTTAGACAATTCAACGCGACGTAACATTGAACAGCCGAGATTAATGAAGACGGTTGCTTAGATGACGTAACTACCGGTACTGTAATGAGCGGGTCTGTCGCACGAGTTCAGACCGCTTACCAAATCCCAAAAGTGTCCAACGTGTTGAAAGTTTTTCAAAATGAGTTGGTAGTTTGAGAATACTGTTTAATTAAAGTAAATAGAGGGTACGGTAGAGAGTGAATGTGCTCTACTTAGGTATATTTAAAACCATTTATAGAGCAATACATGCTTGGTTATTTGTCATGAGAGATTTAACATGTGCCCTACGCAACCTGACTAGTTTATGGGGCGTGAATAGTCAGCACACCGACTCTTGGCCTAACACTCCGGCACTGACGGGCATAATACAGTTATTTCCAGCTGATTCGTGACATCTGCCTGACTGCATCGCAAGGTAAATATTGTGTTCAAAGGCCAAGCGTTCATCAAAGCGTAGGGTTTTATCCTAAGTTTAAAGTTTTGTATGTATGGATATTTTTTCCAGCTTCACGAGTAAACTACTGAACAAATTTCGATGATATATTTCTATTCTATAATAACGTGATTTTTAGTAAAATGTAAAAATACTTTCAAGGTTGGTAAAATTTTCATCATTAATATTAATAAAACTTATATGTGTTATGCGTTCTACAGGTAAAAATAACAGCTGTCAGGACAAATTCGTATAAAATGTCATTATATTGTTATATTATTCTACATCTCTCCGCTTTGACGTCACCTTGGCCTATGTCGTTTGAGATGAGTTTTCTACATTGTGTTTGGAATGCTAAAATGATACTACTTGAGAAAATTAATAGCTTTAATTAAGAATTTTCTGTTGATTTTATAACAACTAAAAATATCTATCGCCCTTTCAATATGCGGTTCGAGCAAATTACAATTTGATATAATAAATAATAAAAGACTCGTGCAAATGCTTAACACCGTTATTAGAGCATTTACTACGTATATAACTGTAACCTAGCAATGATGTTTTTTTTTTGTTAAACATAGACTTGCCAATCCGAGACAATTTGCCACAAGGATAGTTCTCGAAAGGCTATTGTCAATTCCAATTTAGACTTGGGCAAGGATTCCTGGCTTAGATATGAATTTAGTTATTGTATTATACTAATAGTTATGAACTTCAATTTAGCAAAATAAATTGAAGAATTTGAAAATCTACCTTCGTACTCGGGTTTTATAAATATATAATAACCAGTTTAATGAACAGCGCCATTTTCTAATGAAATGATTAAGTTTAATATTTCAATTAAATGCATGAACACAATTTAGTTGAAAGCCATTAGATAGGTTTGGAAGACTGACACGTCCTACGTATATTATCGTAATAAATACAATGTATTCATTATTCTACGAATATGGCGATTTTTTACTAATAATGTTGTATATTAGAGCAAAAATAAATTAATTTCAAATTGTATCTATCGTCTAGCATTTTATATTTATTTTGGTGCAATTTAATGATACAAATGATCTTTACGTTTTTGCAAAGTCTAAAAATATATCAAATTTAAATTCAAGTTGAGAGCTCTCAGCGCTCACACTACAAACCGAATAAAGTACTCATCAAGATATCTACGTCTAATAACGCAAAAGAAATTTTAATAAATTCGATTCAATAGTCTTTGTGTGATTCTGGAACAAATTAACTGAAACAGAGAAATAAATCTAAAAATAATCGAAACATGACCATGATTCTAACATCCCTCGAAACTACTTTTCTCTCAAATCCCTTCAATGCTAACGATTTTGCCTCTACTTTTTCATTAAAGTAAAACAAAAAATGTATAGACATATTTTTTACAAAACCAATATGGCCGCTTCTCCAAGATGGCGATTACATTATAAAAGTTAAAAATATTACCAAAAAGCGTGTTTTTTCGCATTTTTATTTTGGTATTAAGTATATTATCTTTAATTTTATATTTCTTTTTAACTAAATAAAAGCATGTTATTCATTCTTTTACATACAGGGTGGAAGGGGACCGCTCCCGAAAACAAAGACAGGTAACCCTACTTGTAATGATAAGCTAGAAGAAAAATCGAATCTGAGAAAAAATATTTTTTTTTCACCACTCGAGGTCGTTGAACTCTTGAACATATGATCGTGAGTTTTGAATAGATTGCGTCTTTTCTCATCTGAGTAAAGTTACGTAGTTTTTATGGAATTATCGTTACTGTCCTAATACGATGGAATGTGAAAAAAGCTTAAAATTCGTTGTGGAAAAAAAAAATTTCATCCGAATCGATTTTTTTCTAGCCTATCATTACAAGTAGGTCTAGTAGAGTCACCTGTCTTTGTTTTCGGGAGCGGTCCACTTCCACCCTGTATAGCTTATTTATTTTTTAAAGTACAAGTGGTTAGAATCTTATATTTGATGAGCTTAAGAAGATCCGGAGTCTGTAAAAGATATAAAACCTGACAGTTAAAAAAGCGATTAATATACGAAGGATTTGTCGATTCTTTATATTAAAATGTCCGTGACTCAATCCAATAAGAATACTTTTCTCAAACAATTATTTTTTTTCATTGTAACATACTAATATTTTGTTTATAGTTAATTTTTATTTATACATAAACTAACTTATTTTTGTATGGGTGCAGACGTGGAGGACGTGAAATTTGTTATAAATTATGACTACCCGAATAACTCCGAGGATTATGTTCACCGCATCGGACGTACTGGACGTTCACACAACACCGGCACTGCTTATACTCTCTTCACGCCGAACAATTCCGCTAAGGTAATCATATTGGTGATTGCACTGATTACATTCAGTGACGGATTTTAATTAGCCCCGTGAGGCCCGGCCTCAAGGCAATAAATTTTTAAGCCCGCCAAAATTTTTGGAGTGGCTAAAATTTTAGTCGTTTTTATTTTAATTAATCCTAAGATCCCAAATCTTATTGTTTCTTCCTTAATTTTACAATTTTAATTTGACAGAAATTTAAAAAGTAATTTATTTTACTAAAAATCGTGCATTTACACCGTTAATAATTTGTAACAAAATAAATTTAGCATTTTTAGTACTTACTAAAATTTCTAACAAATCGGTATTAAAAAATTCTTTAAATATTTTTATATACATATAAGGATGTCAAATTAACATGAGCCTAGGGCGCCATTAAGGGATATAATATGCATATAACATCATGTTAGAAAAGGAAAACTGAAAATAAATCGACGACATCTCGATAAAAAGTGAAATTTGCATGTCCTACAATTAGTCACGGTAGTGTAGTGGCAGCACGATTGGGCCGGAATCCCAATAGGCGCGGGTTCGAATCCCGCTTGTGACATCATTTTTCACTTCGTAATCGGTTTTTATAAATAATTAAGCATATTAAATGCTAAATTTTAGTAATTTAAATTAATATAATATTTAAGTCTAAATGTTTGTTATATTGCCATAACTACTCATCCGACCATCATGGAATTTTGCACGCATATCATCAAGGTTATAATAAGGAAATAGAGTATCTTTCATCCGAAACAAGAAATGTGTCCAAAGGACGGGGCAAGTACGTATAAAGTGTCATCTAATGGCATAACACGTAAATAAAACCCGGTTAGATTATAGTTCTAAACACAAAAAAAACGTACCAGTTAACATCGGATGGACAGTAAGATTTGCTTAAGACTGTTTTCAATAAAAAAAATGTGTTTCGTAGGCGAAAGATCTGATGTTGGTGCTTCAAGAAGCCAATCAAGTAGTGAATCCCAAGTTGATGGAGTTGGCGCAGTGCGGCATGGGATTCAAAGGGAAATTTAGTAAGTACTATTAATTTGAATGTGCTTATGGCTTAATGGTTTAAGTAGTAACCTGCCACAGCGAGTTGTGTGAGTTCAATCCCTATACAGATTTTGTCCCAACGGTTTTGTCTCAATTACTTAGGATCGACTCAATATGTACTCTTCTTTCATAGTATATATTGTAAAAGTTTTGGCACGGAGCAAATAAGACGAGATGTCATATAAGACCAATAAGTACAACTAACGCCTTGCCCATCTGTATAATATATATGATGCCGTCTCCCCCAGAGATGGAATTCGTAATAAAATCCTATACACACCCGTCTGACCAGCTGCTGTGCGGCAGGGGCTACGAATAATACTAACCCTTACATTCCTCTTCGCTTGTTGTAAAAGACAATTTAGAGCTTTAGATTGACTTGGGCGAATCTGATGCCTTCTGGTCAACGATTACATTCTCAAGAACGTCAGGCAGGTGGCCAGTCATAAAGTTATTGCCAATAACTTTTTCAATATGTATTATAGTATTGTGTCGACCCCAAATAACTGAGTTAAGAGCAGCATGACAATGATTAACTTTTTTCACCAGCGTGGCACAATACGTCAATTGTGTTTTTTATTATAAAAGAGGGTCTCATACAAAATTGGAACGTAGATATGAAGTATTATGTTTTTTTCACAGGTCGTAATAGTCGCTTCCGTGATCGTGACGAGGGCTCTGGTCGCTTTGGTGACCGCGGTGGTCGCGGTCGCGGCAGGGATGGTGGTAGAGGCAGAGACGGAGGCCGAGGTGGACGGGGTGGTAGCAGATTTGGAGGAGACCGGAGTGAGTACCTTTTGATTCGACCTTCTATAAACATGTGGCTTATTGTCCAAAGATTATTTTAACCAGATAAACACTTATCCGAAACCTTACAATTTTTTTATCCTTTCAAGTGAGTAGAAAAAGTTGTGTTAATCCTTTACAGACTTATATAAGGACAAAAGAAATATGATGACATTCGACTCGCATACATGGTATCACCAAACAAGACCAAATCTCCCTATAGTGGTGATTAGTCCATAATAACCACACTTGGCAGACAAATTGGCTATACCAGTTGATGTTATAAATATCCAGGAGTCCTTCCATTCATACTCCTGATGCAAACTTACCTGGTGTTTACAATTCCCATAGTTAAAGTGTGGTAACACATTGTATTATTAAGCTATCGCTACACTGGTATCATCATCATCATAGCTCCTATACATCCCACTATTGGACTCGACTTTCCTTCACGATGGGAGGGCATTTGAACTGTTACACAATGCATATGTTTTTTTTGGAACGAAGTTCCTTATCGCGCGTTGCGAAAGGGGGCTAGACGGAAAAAATTAAGATCAAAAGTTGTCACGACACAACAAAGTTGTAACGACACAACATAAAACAAAGTCGCTTTCTCTGTCCCTATATCCCTATTTATGCTTAAATCTTTAAAACTACGCAACGGATATTGATGCGGTTTTTTTTTTATAGATAGAGTGATTCAAGAGGAAGGTTTATATGTATAATATATGCATAATGTAGTAGAGAAACACTGATAATTTTAGAGGTTTCTAATGTGATGTCGTAAATAAACACATTATTTTGCGCTTACATTGCAAACGCTGGCTGAACCCTACGAAATAGATCAAAATAAAGTACTACAGTATTATACAGCTAAAAAAGTCCGCGATGGTATATGTCTATCTCTTAAGGATAACATACTATATCCATTTTAATACTTTAAAAAATGGCCTATTATAAAACGATAATTGAAACGCTATTTACACAAATACTGTATTAATCCTTATCATTTTAAATACATTAGTTGGCTTGAGCATTTCATGAAGATATTTTTTTTCCTTCAGACCATGCAAATTAAATCAATACCTTAAGAGATATAGCAAAATCAAAATAATGCGCAACGAAATTAATTTCGAGTCGCCGCGCGGCCGGCTCGCGTTCGAGCTCGGGGCTCAAAAGTTTTGGTAGTTTAGTGGAATTGTATATCCTATTGATTAATTAATTAATTAATATTATAAACGTGAAAGTTTGTAATAATGTACGGATGTGAACATGTTTGTTGCTCTTTCACGTAAAAACTACCGAATGGATTTTGATGAAACTTTATAGTAATATAGCTTGCACATCAGAATAACAATTTATAAAGATATTTTGCAAATTGGCTAAAATATAACGATAAAAATCGCTTAAGGCAGAAAAAAATTATATAATTAAAATAGAACTTCGTTCCATCCGGGTGTCCCTTGACACCTCTCGTTTTTTTTAAATACACCGCCCTGCACTAAGGAAATAAACCTTGTATTGCGGGGGACTTTACAAACATGCAATTAACGCAGATAAATTACACCCAGACTCAGAACAACACTTTTGTGGATCATACAAAGTTAAGTTCTGCGTGGGAATCGAACCCATGGCACTGGCACGAAAGGTCGGTATCTTAACCACTACGCCATCTGTGCAGTCAATGTACACGTTGGTATAGGGTTTTAATTCGAGTTTTCATTCTCTTGATAGATGTTATATGCATATTATATCCCTAATTCGTCTTTTACGATCACCAATGTGCAAGATAGGGGAGTGATGAATTGCATTCTTACTCCATCACCACAAAGGTAACTACGAATTAAATTTAATTCTAGTTTCTATAACTAAAATACACTTTTAAACAACTAATACATATTAAAAATTCCATAAACAGGTGTAATTATAAAGCTCGTTTAGTATTCCAAAAAATAAAATTAATATTAAACAGGGTACCTTTTAAAGACCCGTGATAGAAGTCAAACCTTTTTATATAACATAGATTAGTCTCATACTTATGACTGCTTAAACTTGTGTGTGTGACATATGCATTTATAATTAATAAGTAAGTTAATTAACAGTCACTTAAGTTATCGTCACTTAAAATGTTTACGCATGAAAGTTTCAATGCACGCCTATAAAACATTACATTACAAATTATTAAGATGTAATATTTTTTTTGTTGTTCAGTTATTTATTTTGCTAGAGGAAAACTTGCTTACCATTGTAATTTTGTCCTAATTTAGTCTTTAAGTAACTTGTAAATATAAACTTAAGACTTTTTCTAATTTATATATCATCTAAATTGATGTCGGACAGTTAAATTAAACTTTGTGATTTCTGAAGTGAGAAAATTTTTGATTGCTACTGGGTAATTTGGATCTGGTCTGACCAGACCATAGCTGTCCCCCCCAAAAAAAATGGTTTATGCTATAAAATATTTACTCTACAAAGCTAAAATTAATCTTAACTTGTTCATATTACATAAAACGCAATTAATGATTTAAAAACCTAACAAATTTGTTAACTTATAATTTAAAGATTTTAATAGATGTAATGGATAATAATCCATTTTACTATTTATCATTCAAGTACAACAAATAATTGATAATCTTAAACAGTATTATAATATGAATAAAAATAATTCACTTATATCCAATAAAATGTGATTATTGTTCGGGCCAGTGAATCATTGCATAAGAAAATGGCTATAAATTGAAGAAACCCATGTCTGGTAACCTGAATTATATGTATATGTAGTCCCTTCCAAATATATAAGACATTTAAAGGTCAATGATAAAACTTACAGCTTACCTGAATTTCTTAGGACTGTTTACCTATATCTTAGTAAAAATGAGAATTGAAGGTAATAAAAAAAAGATAACATAATAAGTAGACATTATTATTATTGTAGTTTGTGAGTGGTTTGGCTCAAACCCTAGGGGGTTAATCCCGTCACTCAGACGTAGAGAGTCTACAACGCTTTCAAATTAAATATGCTGGTCAGACGTGTTCTCATAGGGTTTTGTTTCGAGATGTCCTTCTCATTGTTATGTGCGTTTTATATTCCTTAGTCGTCTCTTACGATCACCCACGAGTAAGATAATGGGTGGTGAATTGTATTCTTACTCCGTCACCATACGGAAACATCCATTATTCTAAAGATAATATTACGGTCTACGCGTCAATGTGAGCAAAACCAAAATAATGGTCTTTGAAAGAGATGAAGCCAGAACAGATGTAAGAGTAACAATAGGTAATGATGTACTAGAGCAAGTGGATGAATTTGTATATCTTGGATGTGGTTTTAGCCGAGATGGGAGGTACACCACTGATACAGAGCGAAGAGTGAATGCGGGAAATAGAGCGAACGGAGCGTTGGGACAACTTCTCGGTAGCCACCACCTCAGCCAGAAGGCACGTGTAGCAATACATAACGCTGTACTTGTCCCAACATTACTATATGGAAGCGAGAGTTGGGTATACAGAAAAGAGCATGAAAGTAAAATTAATGCGGTCGAAATGCGATCTCTACGGAAAATCTGTGGTGTTAGGCCGACCGACCGCATTCGCAACGACGACGTAAGAGAGCGAGTAGGTATGAAAGAGAGTATTGGTGTAAACATGCGAAAGGGAATGCTCCGATGGTTCGGACATGTGGAAAGAATGCCGAACGAACGTCTGGTTAAGAAGATATACAATGCAAAAGTGGAAGGATGTAGGTACCGGGGGAGACCGAGACTCACCTACCTAGACCAGATTGGTCACGTGCTGAAAGAAGGTGGAGTCAAGAGTCTCCGAAACCGGCGAGCGTGTATGAAGAGAATTATGAATGTTGAAGAAGCGAGTGAAGTATGCAAGGATAGAGTTCTCTGGCACTCTGTTCTCTCTGCCTACCCTGCAAGGGATATGGCGTGATGATATGTATGTATGTATAATATTTACTCAAAGACATGTAGGTACATATGTGACATGTAAGTCTAGGATAGGACATGATTGTTGGAATGCTTTGCTCTGAAGATGTAAATATTTTCTCTGTATTTATTTGGAAGTAAATCTAAATTTATCATGATAGGTTTGCTGTACACCTTAGTTTCCTATTCATGGAATCACTTTCTCGTGTCTGACTGCTATATTTGTTAAACAAATACACACAAAATATTAGATATACAAGTAATTGGTAGCACTTGCAACATTGCATTTATCCCTTCAGCCCTATTCCTGCACTAACACTATATTACTTATAAAAACCCGATTACGAAGCGAAAAATGATGTCACAAGTGGGATTCGAACCGAAAGAACGGATTTTTATATATAATTAAGCATATTAAATGCTAAATTTACTTCAACTTCACTTTATTCAAATTACTGAATTTGAATAACAAGTTGTGTCATCGTTTGATACAATTCTAACTGCAAAGTTTGAAGTATTAAGCCCATACAATGTGTAAACATTGTCGGGTAGATGGCGCATGTCTCCTTAAAAACGTAAATATGATACGAAGCGAGATTTGAATGTCCTACAATAGTTCACGGTGGTGTAAGTGGCAGCACGATTGGGTCGGACTCCCAATAGGTGTGGGTTCGAATCCCACATGTGACATCATTTTTCGCTCCGTAATCGAGTTTTTATAAATAATTAAGCATATTAAATGCTAAATTTTAGTAATATGATAGGACTATATTGCTTATCAGCATCAAGTCAAATTTTGTTTAATACTAGTTTTGTTTTAGATCTTATCTCTAAACGTGTCCAATTTTATTTCAAAAACTCTAAATCTGTAAACATTATCGAGTAGATGGCACACTTCTCCTTTAAAGACGAAAATATAATACGAGCCGGAAATTGAATGTCAAGCGAAAGCTCACACTTGTGTAAGTGGTAGTACAATTAGAATGTACTTCCAATAAGTGTGGGTTCGTATCCCATGTGTGACAATCATTTTTCGCTCGTAATCAAGTTTATATAAATAATCAAGCATGTTAAATGCTAAATTTCAGTAATTTGAACTCGAAATCTATAAAAAAAATTACATAATTCAACATAATTTTCTATATTTTATCATCATTTTTATTTATATTAAAAAGTTCAAGTCCTTATGACATCTGTATATCATTAATGAATACCAGATGAGCTATCAATCAGCGTGTTAAGGCGGTTATAAGTATTAAATTTTACTTAAAATGCTGGTATGATATGTCATCTTTATGCTGCCACACTTTCTAGCTGTTAGCTGTGCGAATTTGTGTTTAGTTATCTTAAATCTAGCTTGATTATTATAGCTGGTTAGTGGTTTATCAGAGCCTGTGTGGTAGCGGCTACTAATACTACCAACCCTTGCTTGCCCGTGGATGTCTTAAAATACCACTAAGCGCCTTACCTTTTTTTTTGCTGGTCATAAAACTATTGCCAATAGCTTTTATAATATGTATTATGAAAGAAAAGTATATATTGTATCGACCCCAAGTAATTGGCATAAGAGTAGGAGAATGATGAGTGGTTTATTAGAATTTTTAAAAGCGTAATCTAATCTGGATTGAAGTAACAACTTATTGATCAATAGCTTTCTTCTGAGGCACATTTCGATCCCGTTCCAAACATTTAACGATTATTTATCTATACTAACGTTACACATTAATAAATGGGTATCTTTGATAGGATAAATACCAATCTAAGCTACTTTTATTCCAAATTTTAGCAAAATTTGTTTAGCTGTTTCAACTAGAGTATTTGATAAATATACACACGCACACATTTTTCATACCCTAACAATTTAGATATATTTCTAATATTATTGTAATTATATTATTATTTGGAATGGACTGCATTTAATATAACTTACATTTATATGTAAATGTTGATTCAATATTTCATAAAGAGTATAGTTACCAGACGTGTATTTTTTTTTAATTCGACGCCCTTTCTTTGTGCAGCTGCTTCCTGGCACGACTATTAAATCTGGTGTAGGACTTTATGTGAGTATTTTCATTCTATATTTGATGTTATGATTCAAAATCGCTTTTGTTGTTTGTGCCTTTTTAACCATATGGTTCAATTTTCTATACCCACATAATAATTAATTTCACCTATGACGAATAAACATTTTTCTTTTAGGTTTCTATCACTATACCAATGTTTATATTGCCATAGTGACAGAACAGCAAGCATCCAATATCCCTAATTTACCTTCCCAATATTGGGTCTTGGGTCACAGTTAGGTCGCTGCCTACCCAAATAATATATATGAGCTGCCAGCTCTCACGCTCATTGAAAGAAACGCAGTAGCGAATTGTTACTACTGAAACGCGCATCGTATGCGAGATTTTGGTACCATCGCAGAGGAGCTGGCTCAATGATTAGCTGTAGGCAAAAATCTAGTCAAATTTATTTGTAGACCGTCGCCCACCGATTTAATATGTGTTCGCCCTGAATTAATAAACTTTATTATATATATTATATGTATTTTCCATGTGGTGACGGAGTAAAAATACAATTTTCCACACCATTTCTTAGCTTTTTTTTTTTTTTTTGGTGGACTATGGATACGTCTCGCCCCGCCGAATCGGTCCGGGGTGACGGAAAGGCGGCGCGTGACCCCATAGACCCACCGTAAAACTCCTCTCTCTTCGCCGTGCGAGTGGACCACCGGTACTCGATTTTTGACTTCGGTGGCCCACACCATTTCTTACCTGTGAGCGTCGTAAAAGATTATTAAGAGATATGCAAATAACGTTTATGTAAGAGAAAGAAAATTAGAAATAAAAGCCTATAATAAACATATCCGAGCAGCGTAGTATAGTAGGTCAATTCCCCTCCTAACGTGAGGAAGCCTCGAGCCCAGCAGTGAGACGTATATGAGCCGAGATATAAAAATTATAATTAGATTACCATTGATGTTAATAAGCGACCAAAAGCAGTCTCGTTTTGTTATAAAATGAGTTTTTTTTTTCTACGAGCTATTATTGTGTATATTAAAAATATTCTGCATTAATACCTCGATGTTTTATAACGTAAAGTATACAATAGGGGTGTGCGAATATCGTTCGAATCGAATCGAATATTAATATTCGATTCGAAATTCGAATCGAATAATTCGAATTTTCGAATTATTCGAAATTTGACGAATAATTCGAAAAAAATCGAATAATTCAAAAAATTTCGAATATTTCGAAATATTTCTAAAAATTTCGAATAATTTGAACAATTTGCGAATTATCGAAATATCATTGGATTTTCTATTGTTCCCACAATTTGAATGTCATATTTGAATATCGAACATAACAAACTCCGAATTTAAAATACAATAAAAATTTGCGAATATTATAATTCGGAAAAAATCGAAATTATTCGAATAATTCGAAATTTTTCGAATTATTCGGGAACTTTCGAATAATTTGAAATTTCGAATTATTCGATTCGAGTTTCGAATCGAATATTAATATTCGATTCGGAACGAATAATTCGTAAGTTCGAATTATTCGCACACCCCTAGTATACAATGAATACCTTAATAGTGGTAGGACCACGCTGTGGACAGTTTTTTGTATATAGCCGCGGGCCGATCCGTCCGGGGTAGTACCACACTCCCGCAGAAGATCGACGTCTGAGTAATGGCAATGTGCTATTGCACTTCGTTCGGTGAGCGAGAGAGCCGGAAGCCCAACTGTGGTGGATTTGGGGTTTGTATTGGTAGGCAGCAGCTTAGCTATACCCTTGGTATTGCAAAGGTCCATGGTCGGCAGAGACACTTACC
The DNA here is from genome assembly GCA_905163515.2 of Lymantria monacha. Lineage (NCBI taxonomy): Eukaryota > Metazoa > Arthropoda > Insecta > Lepidoptera > Erebidae > Lymantria > Lymantria monacha. The sequence goes on along the minus strand of LR991096.1, from coordinate 2,713,121 downwards.
ATCAGGTGTGCTCTCTGCTCGTTTGCCACAATTAGCAATAAAACCAAATTTAATTATTTAGGGAGGAAGGCACCGGTGTCTGTCGTATAGTTCATATTAGTTCCGACAACTTCGCTTACTCCATATTAATATGTACCTAAATTATTATAGTTTAATTTGAAAATAAGTGACATTGTGAAGGTCGCGGGTAACGTAGATTGCAAGTGGTCCAGGACCTTTCTTAGTGGCATTCTCATGTGTAGGCCTAAGAATGCCACTCAGATCAGAGGCTGATAGATGAAATTTAAAACTAAATGTAGAGCTAAATACAATTATTATTATCATAACTTTAAATTTTTATACAGAGTGGAGACGTCAATACGACAATAAATGAAAACACCGTCAATACTAGTGTATAGGAGTATTTTGAAACTATTAAAAAAGTCCTCGCATGCATATTTAAAAAACAATTTTTTCAAACAAACTTTTTATCATAAATATTGAAACAAAATAGAACACCGTTTGTAAATATTAGTTCACTAACCTGTGGTCGGCAAGCGGCGAGTGACCTTGTGGTATCATATGTTACAACTTCGAAACGTAGGTAAATACATTGGGCGCTATACTATTCATTCTCACTTGATTATTTTATTAAAATAATCACGATAACTTTAATAATTCACTTGGTCGTTAAACTTAAATTTTCGATATGTGCGCCATGGACCCGAACGCACAAATTATATCGTCTTAAAATATTATTTCGAACTCTTGTTAACAGGTCGCCATTGACGGCGATGTATTTTAACTTGTCGAAAGATCGTACAATTCCTTTTTTTAAGTTCTCTACATTATCAACCTGTGTCAAATTTGCGAGAAAAATAATTTAAAATTTGTTCATCTAGGGTGACTCTTACACGCGAAGGAGCACTATCCATATGAGGCAGTAAGGATTGATTATCCCGTAACCTCTGGACAGCTTGCACAATAGCCCGGCCATTGGTAGTACAAACACGTGTGTTTCCATATCTCTTTCGGTACGTACGTATGGTTAAAGCTGCATTTCCGTGATATTCTCCATAAATTAAAATCATATCTGTATACCCGAAGCTGTGTAATTATAACGAGGCATTGTAAATGAGAAAGAAATACTATTCTAACACAAAGTAAGCGTCTAATTACGCACATTCACGTCACAGGATCACGATGGCACACTGACCTACAGACCTATTATAATAGTTTTGAACATGAGACCGAGGTCTTCTTTCATTAAGCCGCTTTAGGTAGTTTTAAATTTCTCATCTAAGTCTGATGACACGGTTTATATGTATGGATCTTAAGATTTAGGAATAAGGTATAATATGCATTGATTTGTATTACGTTTGGGGAAGACTTGAACTGGTAAACATGGCGATATGTAGGTACTAGTTTCATATTGGTTTATACCGATGCGGCGCGGGAGCTCATTGATAGGCGAATAATTTTAATTTTTATACAGAGTGTGGAAATTGTTAATAATACAAAGTAATGTGCTGCGGCTAAACTATACGACATATTGTATTCAAAGTTTGTATACAGGCTGGGCAAGTCATCAGATACACTAGATTAAAATTATTGTCGTATGGTCGTCTCCACCTTGTATATACCGGGAAAACTTTTTTTACCCAATTACATTTATATAAAAATAAAACTAATACTGCTTTGATTAGATGATTAGATCAAAAATCTATTTAATAATGATGATATATTGGACGTGTAATACCATAGCGAGTCCATGACGATGAACTATGAAAAGTATTCAAAGCATTGTTATATTGAAAACAAAATTAAAATGTGTAAAATTTTATAATCAAATGTGTAATATTAGCGTAAACGTTAGAAATATAACATTGCGTTGCTTTATGTTGAATAACGGCTAGACAAATAAATTATATATAAAAGCCTTAATATTGTACATGAAGGCTGCAATCGACAGCTATGACTTAATTAATACCAACTTTTAACTATGGTGGAATGCAAAATGTTAACAGAACTCAAACGATTGCATTAGGTGCAAAATTACAGTTAAGTAAACGCTTTCTTTCTCATACAATATAATATACATATATCTAGGCAAAATATATGTAGCGTAAGTAGGGATGATTCGATACTACCGAGTACTCCTATGGTATCGATACTCTCCAATCGATACTACTACTATAGTTCATCTAATCTAAGAAGTGCATTTTGACGTTTCGCATGTTTTAATACACAATAACCTTGGTCAAACGTATACACATGATTGCAAACAATAAATCTGAAATTTTAAAGAACTATTAAGTTATTTACATAATTAACGTTGCGGGTGAGTTTCTTGTACAATAATGTAATGATGAAACTCGTAAAACTAATTTAAAATAAAAATAACATGGTAAATAGTAATTATTATTAACGATCTTACAATGTCATGTCATCACGTTCTACACAGTAGTGCTTGACAACTTCCAATTCACGAATATCAAAATAATCGGTAAAAATATTAGATTAATATATTTAATCGAATAGTGATTTTAACAGAGGTGTACGTTTCGACAATGTTATTGATAAGGAAATAATTATTAATGTTCGCGATTATGATAATTCAAGTAATAGTAGTGATTCTGAATAAATAGCTGTTTTCAAATCCAGTTCTTGTTTTTACTTAATCTAATCCTACTAATTATGATGAACAGATTTTATGATGAGATAATTAAATTTGTTTACTATTAATTTAGCACTTAATATTTCATCTCCTTTTTGAAAAATAAAAAAATAAACCGATTATTAATTACAAGGAATCATTATCGATTTCTCAGTAAAATCGGATATTTTTGATAGCGATTATTTGGTTCACATACCTAGACAACTTACTCCGACAGCTGTCAAAGTGCACTTCTTAGATTAGATAGACTATAGTAGTACATCTAACACTAGCATTCGATAATGAGTACGGGTATCGAATGAAAACAATAGTGTCGTATAGTTAGGGATGATGGTCGATGATGATCTCGTCTCCTTTGTATTAAAAAATAATGAGTACTTAAAAGCATCGATAGTTTAATATAGTATCGATTGTAGTATCGATACTACTATCGAGTACTAGTATCGAAGAAAGAATAGTATCGTTTCATCCCTAGTTATCGATACTTTGATTCGATACTACTCTCGAGTACTAGTATCGAAGAAAGAATAGTATCGTTTCATCCCTAGGTATCGATTCTTTGATTCGATACTACTATCGAGTACTAGTATCGAAAAAGAATAGTATCGTTTCATCCCTAAGCGTAAGGAGAACAATCATAGTCTAAATAAGTCCACAGCGACTGATGTAACTTTAAACATAACACCTAAAAGTTATTAGACTAAGATAATCTTAAAAAAGATTTCTGCTTTTTATAATATGGGTTTCATCATCATTCCAGCCCATATTTGTGCCGCTGCTGGGAATGAATCTCCTCCACAATAAGAGAAGAATTGACTTAGGTATAATAATATAACTGGTATAAGCTGGTCAGACGGGTTCGTATAGGGTTTCAATACGAGATTTTCTTCTCGTGTATAAATGATACATATATATATATGTTATATATTATCCCCTAGTGGTCTATTACGACACCTAAGAGTAAAAGGGGGGTGGTCAATTGTTATTTTGTTACCATGCGGAAGGCATGAGTTTAAGAAACCTTATTTTCATTAGGACACGTTCACATATATTTTAGATATTATCTATAATAATACCTCACAGAGGGTGCCCTTGCTTAGATGTTTTGGATTGAAAGCTATCTTTGTTCATCAATAGTCCGCATAAGGATGTAACAGCCACTTGTCGCCAACATTCCTAATCGAAACCAAAAAAAAATCTGTTACAATTTATGCCTTCGTCATGGGTCAGATTACAACAACCCAGTCATTAACAAAAGTAAATAATCTTAAAACTAATCGTTATGCCGCGTACAATGGTTTTGATCAAATTAAAAGAAAAAGACAAAACATCATAGCAAAATATCACGGAATACACTCATTTACTGATGATAGATATACCAGTATTAATGAAATGTCCACCGAAGACAAAGATCGGGTACCGGTGGTCCGCTCGCACGGCGAAGAGAGGATTTTACGGTGGATCTATGGGGTCACGCGCCGCCTTCTCCGTCACTCCGGACCGATTTGGCGGGGCGAGACGCACCCATAGCCCACCAATAAAAAAATTAAAAAAAAAGTATTAATGAAATGCACTTGTATTAATTCACTCACCAAGTTATCAAACAAGAATTTTATAGGTTGCAACATTTATTAAAACTATTTTGGCCAACGTTATTAGATTTTTTTTGTTTAATGTTGTTAATTTACTATACTAACCATATATAATAATTTTCCAACTTGTCGCATTTTACTCCAATCACAACTATACATTCAAATCAATCCCACTTTCTACGCTTGTGCTATTTTGATGTATTTTTATTATTTATAATTTGCTGCTTATCACGGAACACTTTGCAATTGGTCCATCATTGAAAAGAGTACTCTTCTTACCGCTGCCCCCATAGCACGATCTCAAAAAATATCTTTTACCTAAAGAAAAGTTATATAGCATAATTTTAGCCGACTTGCCTGCAAAAAAAATCTGTTCGTTACTCAAAAGCTAGCGAAATAAAATTATCGAGGTATTTTAATATGATAATTTCTTTCGCAGGTTCAAGATGGGATAACTCGAATGACGACTACAAAAATGAAAACTCATATAATAACAGCACACGATCAAACTATGGTAACCGGGACAATGGCTTCAACAGGGAAGGAAACGGCTTCCGCGGTCGGGGCAGGGGCCGGGGCGGCACCAGTGATACACATAGCCAAGGTTTCAATAACCAAAGTCAAGGGTTCAACGCATCAAACCAGAATTTTAGCGTCCCTCCACCAACGAGTTACTACAATATGTATTCTCAACCGCCTCCGCCCCCTGCTAATTAGCAAAAAATTAACTAGACTAATAGTCTAAATTATATTCAAATATTAATCTCAGTCGGGAATTTGCAATTATATACTTACATAGAAAATATTTTTAATTGTATACCTTTTCAAAATGAATTCCATTAGCATTGAAATTTATATTTCATTGTCTATGGTCTTGAGAATATGGCTGCATATACTATGTTCCTTTTGCGTAGACAAATTACTCTGCTGCATGTGCGTAATATTTTTTCTATTTTATATAATACTAGCAAACCCAGAGCCCATTTGTTGTTTGTTTGTAGAAGTCAATATACCGCAGCGCCGCCTGGTGGCGAGTTACATCAATGGGGATAGAATATAAACCATCTCCGTGAAAAAAATACATATATGCATACAAATTTTCAATATAATCGATCTAATAGTTACCGAGTTAAACTCAATATCGATTTCTCATATATACAAACGTCCTCTTTTATAGATATAGATTGATTGCTTGATAAACGTAAATAATATAATGACGAGTTGTGTTATTTCAAAACCATTGCTAAGTGTAGCCATAAGATCTTCAATAAATAGTACTTTAGAGTCCTTGTTCGCTTCGATTACAACCACGAATGGCGAGTATGTTACGATATCTGTCTGGAATCGATATATTACGTATATCTTCGAAATTAGAGCGAATAAGGAACCATTTCAAAATGTTTTAATTGTGATTTTTCCTGACTGGCGTTAATATTTTGATCTTATATTGTGATGTCGAAAGGGAAGTCGGTTGTCGACAATTGTGAGACATTTAAGTATAACATATTATGTATTAGAGTTATTTGCCCTTCAAAAATCAACAAATCGTCTGTTAAAAAGAGGAGTGACTTATGCACAACAATTTTTAAAATTGATATTACTTGATAAAACGTTCTATTATCGTCTGTATTTTAATAATAAAAAAAAATACCAAACGTCAAAAATCTGTGTTGTCACAAGTGTCATTTTTTTTTCATTCAAGACTTTTGACGGGACTTGGACAATGAACCGACATGACTGACGACTAAAATATAATCTATTATAATTTTTTAAACTTATTTTACTTGACATTGGCGAAGTTGTGGTTAATCACTCACAGAGGCCATTCATTAAGAAGAAGACTTTTGACGGGAATTTGAAAATGTCATGTGGTGCTCTTATATTATATTCGATATCTTAGTGTTTTAATGTGTTATATTAAATAATTTTAATGGCATTTTATGTAATATAAAGCAGCGGAACTACTGGGATGTAGTGAATATCATATAAAAGTGCTTTACAACGTTTTCGTTTTCCATCAAAATTTCCACAAGATACCATTAACAGTGTGGCCATTGCACTGTTATTGGCGACAATTTGACTTAGACAACGACTGACTTGAAAGACTAAAAACGTGAAAATATTTATAACTTGACACTGACACCAATAGCTCGTATATGTAGCTGATTGCCAATACATAAGAAGAAGAAAGTCATTTTTTTTTTACTTTGACAGGACACGTCTAGGAAGACCGACATGATTGACGACTAAAATATAAATTACTAATTTTTAATCTTATTTTACTTTTACATTGGCGAAGTTGTGGTTAATCACTAATAGAGGTCATTCATTACGAAGAAGAAGATATTCTATGTTAAACCGCCATTTTGATTGTAGGAAAAAAGATTAAATACGTGTACAATAAAATTAGATTTCTTTAATTAATGTCACTTTTCTATTTAACCGATGAAATTTAATGTCAACCATAATAGCATTACATTTTAGTCTCCACAAACCCGTTGTTATTTGATAGCTGTAACATTTTTGTCAATAAATATCAATATTATAATCTATAGATGTGAGAATTTTTATCATGTAACATAAAATTCAACTAGATATTGTGAGAAGCTAAAGTACTACGGGAAAGATTGTCAATCTTTGATTGGTCTCAAATTTTGTATATCAACATCTTTCCAGCTCTATACATCCCACTTCTGAAATTGGATCCTACACAATGAGAGATAAATTGACCTTGTATACCACGTTGGTATAGTTTTATTACGAATTTTCTTTATCTTGCTAAAAGATGACCAAGTCGTCTTTTACGATCACCCACGGAGAAAAGGTTGGAATTGTGTTTTTAGCCAGTGGTTATCATAGTTGGACCATCTAGTGACGTGAAATCAAATTTCGCGGGTGTAAAATTTCTATTTAAATCTCGAAGTAGGTGATAAGAAAGGAGCTATGTGTTGTGAAATAGTTATCACCATAATTATGAGGTTAAATAACCACATTTTAGCACGTAAATGATAGATGTAGATTCTCTCAAATAACTCTTACCATCACTTACCCGTCGCTTTCATTTACCAAATAAAACGCCTATGAAATTTAATTACACGTGACTAAGATTATCGTAATAGAAACTTCTCAAAGATTGACAGTCTCTTTCGCTTTAAGTGCTAACAGTAGGTCGATATAGGAGCAATTCTACCCCTTCAGAATAGGTTTATACGTGCGTAAACTAAATACGCCCGAATAGCATATTTTAGCAGTGTTGCATTTAAATTTACTTCATTAGTGTATTTTTATTTAATTAAAGGGTACTATTTCCTTAACTGCACCATTTATAAAAATCTGAACACCCTAAGAAAATGCGTTATTTTAAAAAAATATAGTGAGATAATTTTTTTTTGGCAACGGAATGTCAATATCGGTTGGAATTTTGTATTTTCCATAAAATGTATTATTTTTAATCAATAAATTTTAGGCGTATATTCGTTTTTTATTTATTTCCTCATGGATATATTAAAGTAAGAAAGCAATACTATGTTATTATTTATGGATGAGTTCTAACCGCAACTGGCAATTTGTACAATTGAATTTTCCATGGATTCATAAGCCTAATGACATTCATTGTTAGCCATGGGCCACCAAATACGATGATGCCCACAATCACCACGATTCCCAAGTGAGTTGACCATCACAGATACAGAGAACTGCTGCCACTTTATGGCGATGTGCCTCTCTTTAAGATGGATCAGCTATTCTACCTCTTAGATTGAGATATATTAGACCATTCACCTGTTCAAAGGCAGATCCAGCCTGTGAACACAGGTTGTCAGGGAAGTGATCACAAACATACATCATCTATTTGATGTAAAGAGAGCAACTGCTGAATTAAGATGACAAGTATATTTGTTTTATAAAAATCCAGGTGTTATGACCATCTTTCTAATTTTATATGCGCTAACACGCCATAGCGTCATTTACCCAGAACAGCTCACGAGATCCTGATCAGCGTCCTAAGACCTCAGCAATCAAACTTGTGTAAAAAAAACTAATATTTTGCTTGTATTTTAAATTTGGAAAGGTTCAATTTTCAACATATACATATATCTCATTAGGGATGTGAGGTTAATGGAAAAGAATCGATTAAATAAAAATCTAATTATATAATTTTTGTTTGATTTATATTACATACATATCATCACGCCATATCCCTTGCAGGGTAGGCAGAGAGAACAGAGTGCCAGAGAACTCTATCTCTGCATACTTCACTCGCTTTCTCAACATTCATAATTCTCTTCATACACGCTCGCCGGTTTCGGAGACTCTTGACTCCACCTTCCTTCAGTACCTGACCGATCTGGTCTAGGTAGGTTAGTCTCGGTCTCCTTCGGTACCTACATCCTTCCACTTTCGCATTGTATATCTTCTTAACCAGACGTTCGTTCGGCATTCTTTCCACATGTCCGAACCATCGGAGCATTCCCTTTCGCATCTTTACACCAATACTCTCTTTCATACCTACTCGCTCTCTTACGTCGTCGTTACGAATGCGGTCGGTCAGCCTAACTCCACAGATTTGCCGAAGAGATCGCATTTCGACCGCATTAATTTTACTTTCATACTCTTTTCTGCATACCCAACTCTCGCTTCCATACAGTAATGTTGGGACAAGCACTACTGCGTTATGTATTGCTACACGTGCCTTCTGGCTGAGGTGGTGGCTGCCGAGAAGTTGCCCCAACGCTCCGTTCGCTCTATTTCCCGCATTCACTCTTCGCTCTATATCAGTGGTGTACCTTCCATCTCGGCTAAATCCACATCCAAGATATACAAATTCATCCACTTGCTCTAGTACATCATTACCTATTGTTACTCTTACATCTGTTCTGGCTTCGTCTCTTTCAAAGACCATTATTTTGGTTTTGCTCACATTCACACGTAGACCCCTTTTCTTACAATCTTCTGTCATTGTGTCGACTAGGGTCTGCAGATCAGTCGCTGACTGTGCCAGCAGGACTGCATCATCTGCATAAAGCAGAGCAGAGACCACTGAGTCATCCATCTGGACTCCCACATTCATATCGTTCAATCTTTGGAGACATTTATCCAGATATATGATAAACAGCCTGGCTGACAGAACGCACCCCTGCTTAACGCCGATATTGACGTCAAACCAAGGCGACATTCCATCATCCAGCCGCACACAGGCTCTACAGCCCATGTAACTGGACTGCACAGCCTGCAGCAGTTTAACGTTAATACCATACTCCGGTAAAATGTCGCAAAGTTCCTTTTGTACAACCGTGTCAAATGCTCTCTCCAGATCCACAAAACTGCAGAAAACCCTCTGACCTAGGGCCAGATGCTTCTCCACAATGTTGCGCAGAGAGAACACTTGATCCATGCATCCCCTTCCACTCCTGAAAACTCCTTGTGTCTCACACAGTAAACCATCGGACACCATCCTCATTCTCCTTTCAATAATTTTACCATACACTTTTGCTGCCAAACTGGTCAAGCTTATGGCTCTGTAATTTGCGCAGTCATAACGTGAACCCTTGTTTTTAAACAAAGGCACGATGACTGCGCTATTCCAGTCCCCGGGAACCATTCCCGAGCTCCAACATAAATTGAGGAGCAACAGGAACGCCTCCCAGACACAGGAGCCACCAAGCTTGATCATCTCGGCAGACACCATATCAATGCCCGCTGCCTTACCATTTTTCAAACTTATCGCCCATTCAACTTCATCCATACTGATGCCATCGGAGGACGCCGCTGTCGAATGTTGTTCTACTAAACCACATGCGACACCGGTGTCAACTGTAGCATCCGCATACATATCGTCAAAACAGTCACTCCATCGGCTCTGTAATTTGCGCAGTCATAACGTGAACCCTTATTTTTAAACAAAGGCACGATGACTGCGCTATTCCAGTCCCCGGGAACCATTCCCGAGCTCCAACATAAATTGAGGAGCAACAGGAACGCCTCGATTTATATTAATCGATTTTAATAAAAATAATATATAGATTTCTAAAAAAAAAACGATTTTTCTATTATATAAAAATCTACATGCTTTTCATATTCCAATAATAAACCTAAGAGATTCATATTAATAATTTATCAGATTTTAAAACAAATAATATACATACATAGCCTCACGCCTGTTTCCCAGAGGGGTAGGCAGAGACTACGGATTGCCACAAACCACGATCCTGACATACCTCCATCGCTTCATTCACACTCATCACAGTCTTCATGCATGCTCTACGATTACGCGTACTCTTAATCTGACCTTTCACTAACACATCTTCAATTTGATCCAGGAAAGTACGACGTGGTCTTCCCCTTGTAATCGTCCCACTCACACTCGCTTTGTATACTTGTTTAGTCAACCTTTCTTCACTCATTCTTTCCACGTGTCCAAACCACCTCAGCATACCCTTTTTTATCTTTGTCACTACTTCTTCATTCATACCACAGCGCTCTCTTATAACACTGTTTCTAATTTTATCTTTCAGACTTACACCACACATACTACGAAGAGCTCTCATCTCTACAGCATTTATGCTACTTTCATGTCTTCCCTGCCAAATCCAACTTTCACTGCCATACATGAGAGTGGGAACTAATACTCCCTTATGTACAGCTAGGCGTGCCTTGTTAGATACATTCCTACTTTTCATAAAAGTGTACAATGCCCCATTCACTTTATTACCAGCATTTACTCGTCTTTCAACATCTTCATCATTTTTACCATCACTAGTAAACAGTACACCCAAGTATACAAATTCTTTCACCTGTTCCAATCCCTCACCATTTATAAAAATATTACATTCCGTCATACATTTATCCTTTTCAAAGACCATTACTTTCGTCTTACTTACATTTACTTTCATACCTTTTCTTTCAAAAGCATCATGCATAGTAGTTACCATCGCCTGTAAGTCTTCAGCCGACGATGCAAGTAAAACCTGATCATCGGCATAAAGAAGACATTTGACGAGTAACTCATTCATTCTTAAACCACATTCATTATTTTTCAAATCTTGCAAACAGCTATCCATAAATAGGTTAAACAGCCACGGTGACGCTACACATCCCTGTCTGACACCTTTATCAATGTTAAACCATTCAGTGTAGGACCCGTTTATCCTTACGCAGGCTCTGGAATCCTTATAAATGGATTTCAGCGCCTGAATAAGATGGCCATTTACCCCATACATAGATAGTACCGACCACAGTTCATTCCTCCTCACTTTGTCATAAGCCTTCTCTAAATCAATGAAAGCGCAAAAAACTTTCTGACCTTTAGCCAAAAAATTTTTTGCGCCAGGCATCGTAAAGTGAAAACTTGATCCGTGCAACCCATACTCTTTCGAAAACCCGCTTGTGCATCCCATATTTTCTTTTCGGTCACTTTCACTACTCTTTCAATCAACACTTTCGCATACAGTTTGCCGACAATGCTAAGGAGGCTTATGCCCCTGTAGTTTCTACAATCTTGCCGTGAACCTTTACCTTTGTAGAGAGGTACAATTACCGCCTGACACCAGTCTATAGGTACTCGGCCATTAGTCCAGCAAAGATTGAAGAGCTGGTATAGGATGTTAGTTGTAATATCTTCTCCAGCCGTCAGCATTTCAACTGTAATCCTGTCGTATCCTGCAGACTTACCCGCTCTCATACCTTTCAATGCATTTGTAATTTCTATCATACTTATGCATTCTCCTTCCTCGAGATCTCTTTCATTCACAAATGATAATTTTTGTGGCTCTTCTCTTTCAAATAAGCTTTCAAAGTATTCCTTCCATCTCTCTAGTATACATTCTTCTCCATACACTGTCCTTCCATATTTATCGCTGATCGAGACTAGCTCTGTATTTTGCGCTTTACAACTAATATGATTATATGATATTACAAATAATATGATATATGATGATATTACAAATAATATGATATAAATAAAAAAATAACCAATTCAAAACTAAAAATCAAAGCGAATGTTCCTTTAAATTTTCAAGATAAGGAAACCAAATGTCATTATTTATACAAATTTTCAGTACCATTAAACATTTTATTATAAAAAAAAATGAGCATCCTAACTAAATAACAACCTTATTGTCTCAGAAACGAAAATATTAATGAGACTAAAGAAAATTGCCACAAATGTCCATTACTATTTTACAGAATAATCAATTTATTGGTAAATATAGGATTTACAAGTCAAATAATGTACACAAAATATCGTCAAACGCATACAATAAATTATTTCATTTTCATGTAATAGATTGTCATAGTATAAAATAGATAAAATATAATAGTATAAAATAGATTAAATTGGGAAAAAATAATAACGCATTAATTCATCCTTATAAATACACATACACACAGTCGATAAGGATCGTTAAAATTAGAAATATTTAGTTAAATTTATCAATAGCTATAATACTTAAGGTATAAAATCTTCAATACGATAGAAACCATTTTCAATAAGCCATGCTAGGTGCGTATATAACCGATATAATCTGGCATATAATTTGTCAAAATTGGCAAGTCTGCGAGGTATCTCAGCAAGTTTCTTACTACCGCGTGTGTTGTAGCCGTTCGAATTATCTCCGCGAGTCCTGAATAAGTTAAGATTTTGTCTAACGAACACAACAATCGAGAAAATAACCATTGAGGTGAAAGTGAGTATCTGCACTAACTTAAAATATGGTTTTAGCGAGGTCTCCTGTATCACTTTCGCAATCGTCCTCACGGCTCGCTTCTGCATACGAAACACTCGCTCCCTATCGGCGGCGTGCCCCCATACGTCTGCAGTCTGCACCATACTGTAGCCGTGACTGTACAGTCGCAAAATAACAGGTGCGGTCCACATCTGCAGACACCACCCTCGATACAATCATACTTCTAACCTGTCTACTAGAAATAGAGAAATGGATAAAATGATTTTTTTTACGGTTTAGAACTAGTCCATTCCACTCAAACCATTGCGCCAACTGTCGAGCTGTACGGTTCATCTGCTCCTCTAACCGGTCTAGTGTATGATCACTTAGGATGACAGCTACATCATCCGCGTACATGAAAACTTCACCTTCACTCATATGTTGGGGCAAGTCCAGTAGCAGAGAGAACACATTTAGGTTAGGTACTATTTTACGTTGAGCTGTGGATGACAATGGGCTGATGTTTTATTTTTTAAAAGCCCACCCTGCGCTAAGAAAATAATAATTTTTGTATTGCATATTGAAAAATTACACCCAGACTTAGAACAACACTGAAGGTCGCCCAAAGTTTTGTCCTACGTTTATTTTGTTTTATTGCTTATGATGACAAACGAGCAAGCAGCGCACCTGATGGTAAGTGTTACTGCCTATAAACCTTTGCAATACTAGAGGTATAGCTAGGCCGCTGCCTACCATTTACCAATACAAACTCCAAACCCACCCAGCTGGGCTTCCGGCTCCCTCGCTCACCGAACGAAGTGCAACAGCACATTGCCATTGCTCAATCGTCGATCTTCTACGAGAGTGTACTACCGGGTGGACTGGCCCGCGGCTGTAGACAGAAAACTGTCAACAGCGTGGTCCTATCACTAACTACGTGAGAATCGAACCCTCGGCACTGCCACGGAAGGTCGGTATTTTAACCACTACGCACTACAGTCAAATGATGATGATGATTTTACATTTGACTAGTTTTAAAATAAAATATTAGTTTGTAAAAACTTATTGATGACGAGTTTACCATAACACATTTTTTATTGTAAAGGTTGAGTTATAAAACGTATGACTTGCATGATACAATTTTTTAGTTTTTTTGAACGAATTTTACAGAGACCTGCAAAATATTGCATAAGGTCCATAATAACAATAAACTATAGTAATTCACGTTACCTGTAAGACAGTATTATACTTCTTCGTTATAAAATATTTTCGCCAACTGTTTTTAGGTGTTTTAGTTTATGACATTTTTAATTTACCAGTAACTATACTACTTATACTAACTAAAAAGGAAAGGACATGGCGTGATGGTATGTATATATGTAACTATACTATATTATCTCACTCTTAACTTGTAAATAATAATGAATTTACTTTGACTTTTTTTCATCCAACGCATAGATGACGCTGTTTATAAAAATCGATTTTAACGTAATTTATATAATCGATTTATTAAAAATCGATTATAAGAAAATAATAATCAATTGAAATAAAAATCGATTATTTTTTAACATCCCTATATCTCATTCTTTCAGGCTTTTGTCATCCACTGCTGGATGTAGGCCTCCCACTTTAGCCACAAATTGCGGTCCAATGCCACCCGCATCCAACGACTTCCAGCAAATATACAGGTGCAGATTTTATTACTAGAATAACTTAAACTAGGTGTAGAAATGACGTCATAAAAAACATTAAAGTTAGTTGCAGAATTCTAGCTCTGCCCAATCCCGAGATAAAGTGATTTGTTTCTTATCCTGACTATTGACCTGTAGGTACATTTCGACCAGCTGTGCGGCGATGAGCGCTACGAGAGCGGGATTATTTGCCTACTAGTTCAATGTCACACGTATGAATATATGCCTACATCTAATTTTTATAGTACCTACAAGTGTACTTATCAGTATGGCAATTTAATCAAAACTCAAGTACTATTTTTTTACTGATTTGCCTTCAAGCCTTGCCTTCAAGGATTCTACTCATTAAATTGGCAACCTGTATATCTACACTTTTGGTAAATGGCAAAATAAATGAAAGTCATACAGATGTTAACATTTCACTTTATTCCTACGTAAACATATGATTTCAAATGGCTAATCCTTAACCAAATTTCACAATGAAGCCAACTATTGTTCATACAATATTTAATGACTTTTATTTGAAGTTATGTTAAGGTGCATGAATAGTTATTAATGTGCAGACTGTGCTGGCTTATCAGGGTCAACATAGTCGAGTTGCTCATCAGGTGTGTGCGGCCAGAAGGTAGGCTTGTTGATGGGGTCGAGAGCATCTTCTGGGTGAGCATCTCTATAGTCTTCCATTGTCATCTGGGCATACGGCAACAGAGCCTTGATCTCGCTGATCTGTTTCTGGTAGCTGTAAACAGGAAGTTAAAAACTCATTAGAATTAGGAAATTATATCTAATTGTGGTATAGCAGTGAACTAGACATAAACGTATCCTTGTGCCCTAAAAGTATGATGTAAGGTAACATCTCAGTGTTGAGACGAATATTGTAGGGCGGGTCTATGGGGTCGTGTGCCGCTTCTCTGTAGCCCTGAACAAATTAGCGGGGCGTGATGTACCATAGCCCACCACCAAAAAACAAAATGTAAGGTATCATCTGTGAAGAAATGATTTATTTGGGATCAGTGGCATTGCAAATGTTTCTATCCATCTATTAATGACAAAAGATGAACATAGGCCTCCATAAAAATGCCAAATTGGTAATTGCTATTGTTGATATAAATTCTCTAAATGATAATCCTTCAATAGGTTCTATGACTACTACGAGGAAAATATAATTTTGAATGCCCTAAGTATACCGAGAAAAATGTATTTGTGTGAACAATAAAAATCCCATATCCTAAACATAATTCTTACATTACTAAGTAACTAAGCAATTGTTACACAACAATTATAATTGTAGTTTCAATTAAGGTGGGTCTTAGCTAAGTTATAATATTAATTACTGCAAATGCTTGATTTCAGTTTTGCCAATAATATTGCTTGTATACTACTTCATAATGAACTAGTTCACCCAACATACTCTGTTGTAAGAAATTAAAAAAAAATCCTTAAAATTGATCACAGCATCACCTACTGGGTCCTAATGCCTTGTTTTAGTGATCTAAAACAGTCTTCACATTATTGTCTTTCTAATAAAACTGGTTTGGTGCTCATTGGATGATTTCAAAGTTTATTACAGAAAGATAACTCTTTTTGTTTCAAATGATGATTAAGACTCAGTTTTAACTTTTATGATTGTGTTCTTATTCTATCACTATATGGATAATCCATTTTCCTCTCTAAAATTTATTAATTTCTGAAATAATAATTTAACAACATCGTCTTACTTAGAGGGACTTACTCGTAGAGAGAGCCTCTGTTCTCTCTGCCTACCTTGCAAGGGATGTGGCGTGATGATATGTATGTATGTATGTAACTTACTTAGCAATGTTATTGTTTGATTCAGAACAGAATGCGTCGATTGCCTTCTTAATTTCATTCCACTGGGCGTCCACTTGCGACGTAAATGTATCTGCAGGGTAAGGGATTTTCAAGGCTTCATATTGTTTTTGGAAATTATCTACCATACCCGCTACGGGCACCGCATTCTTGTATACAGCCCAGTTGATCTTTGGTGGCTCAGGAGGATTCGCCAAGACCCTGAAAATGTGAAAAGTTAACCAACCATTTTAACGAAAATTATGTAACCAACTAATCTATCAAAACTAACCTTCGTAGGTAAGTGTCCGATTTTATTTTAAAAGCTGCAAGGCTTGCTTTTTGTTCGGCTGGGACCCTCTCGGCCAATGCGGCCCAGTTTACAGAGCTCTGTGCTATTCTTTTCGCCATTTTCGGCGTCTTTTCCACGACTTATTTTACAGGAACTATCTGTCACTTTCAGAAGCAAGAGTGGTCAACCTGTCAGGTGTCAACCAACCAAAGACATTTTTTTTTTAATTCTGTTCGTCCGGACCAACCAAAGATAAAAATTAATGATAGAGTCCAATGACAAATATATTTTTATACTCGATAGTGGTTTTATTTACACGAGTCCCTTTGCACAATGTTACCCAATTATATATTTCATATTATCGATCGCATATCTTTAAATATATCTATTATGCTAGGGCCGCACCTGCGTGTATCGTCCCGAATAGGTATGCGTCCGATATATCAAAACGAATCTGAAATCGGATTTCAGTCAGAAATCGTATCGTATCGATATTCAACACTATACAAACTGATTTTAGAAAACGTATTTCGGCAGAAACTAAATCAACACATATCAAAACAAAACGACGAAAACGCAAACTAATAATAAATCTAATCATCGCGCAATCGTTTTCTATTGCTAGTTTTGCAAACCAAACCAATATTTGAAAACTTACTAACTATCTCTTTCACTCCGCTAAGCGATCGCTTAGTCAGAATGAGAGAAAGCGAATTTCATTAAAATTCGCCTCTTTTCATTCTAACTAAGCGATCGTTTAGTGCAGTGAAAGAGATGGAGAGAATTGCGGTTTCTAAGAAACTAAGAATGGCAGATTGATACGAAACAGAATTATACGGGACAGGGAATAAGATCTATATCAGAATGCAACTACTTCATGATAATATTACGCAATACGTTTAAGTTTTGCGTTTGTTAAATAGATTTTTTGAATTATTGGAGAATTTTGATCCACACTTGACCTTGGTGATACGTGCAGTGTGCGCGTAATGTTATTTTTGTATTCTCGTGAACTATATAATTATATAGGTATTTTATGATTCAATACTATACTAACGTATGTTAGTATCGTACATACGATTTGATGATAAATAAGAAATAACTATTAAATGTAAAATGGTAAGAAAAAAACCATACTAAAAATGTACATTATATAATATAATCATGAAATCATTGTAAATATGACAATTTTTAAATACGCCAGAAAGTTTTGTATCACACTCAAAACAAAACATTTTTGCTAGTCTAGTACTCTAGTTAAGCCTAGATAAAGCATGAAGGAAAATCGTACACCTAAATCCAATCAACAAAGAAACTAAAGAAAAATATTTTGAATGCGTTTGTTCGTTTGCGTTTTTCGTTTGCTACGCTAAAATAACTAAAACCATCGAATATCGATCGAGACTAAGGTAAATCCGCTCCGACAATCGCTCTGGAAATCGGTTTTTTAAATCGATTTCAATATCAGAAATCGAATTTGTATCGGTTTGCGTAAAAATCTGAAAACGCCCATCTCTAGTCCCGAAGTAATGTGTAGCGAAGTTTCGTACGTTTTGTACACTAGAAAATTATCGCGATAAAACTGTGGTCACATTAGCGACTTCGGTATTTTACACGAAGTATCGTGCAATAATTTGCATTGCCAATATTGCCTATATGCACAATAATTGCCTGGAAGAAATCGCTTATAGCGATAAGGCCGCCCATTCTACTGTATCCAATATATATGTATAGATTTTTGTATTCAATACTGGTGTACAATAAAGTGTATAATAAATAAATAACTAAAGATGGCCGAAATCATTTTCATGCGTTTAACTATGGATGACGAATTGCTTTACTATTACAGCTATATTATGCTAATAATTACATAATTATTTTTTTGAATCCCTTCATGGCCTTCGCTTCATAATGGTGTAAAAATTTTAACACCATTTCATCACTCCACTCCATATTTATTGATTAACTGGAGATCCTCGAACGCGTCTAAACACATCGAATATTTCCGCCGAAATGAAAAACGCTAGTGTGACCACAGAGCGCGATATATTAGCGCGTGAAAACCCTTTGACTTATCGCCAACCAAGCGATAACACACACGAAGCCCGAACATTCGCGAGGATAGCCGATAATGACCGGTCACATCTGCGTGTATCGTCTCATAATCTCATTGCACAAAGCTTCGTGACGATACACGCAGGTGCGGCCCTAGCATTATGGATATGTTATAGTCAAAAAGTTTAATTTCATATGTTACAAACTCATGTAGGTAATAATCAAAAATTATTATAATAATCCTTATTACAATGAAAATATTTACTCAATTGTATAAGTGGCTAATAATACTCGTTTAATTTGATACGGCAACGGCCCTATGTGCATGTGTGTATGGAAGCGAGCCGGCAACGTTGCGTGTGTTATCGTACTGTGATGAAATGTGAGTTTACTTTAAAGCCGTATTGATTATATTTATTATAAATAGAGATGACGATGATTCATATTAAAATATAATGCAAGCATATTTTATATCTACAGAGCCCATCACTAACAAAAAGACTTGACACAGCTAGCTATTCTTTAAGAATCAGTTAAAGCTAACTATTTATTTTCTACTATATACACCGTGGAATCTAATTGGCTGTTTTCCCGAAACGTATATACTCAGTTAATGATATAGAACCATAATATAGCATTTATTCAATAAAATAAAAACATAAATTCTAGTCATTTGCAATCCCGGACGTTTCCTTAAAATATCATTTTTGCATAACTGTAACATGTTTTGTCTAATAATTTTGTTATACCTACGGTCGTTTGAGAGCATCGACCGTAGCTATCAACCTACGGTCAATGCTCTTACCTTGGTTACCTACTTTCTTTAATTACTTTAAAACCATGCCTCCATTTTCTCAAGAATTTCTTCTTCTAATCGAGCAGAATGTTGGCGACACCTACCTCTAGCCTGAGCACGTGTAAGCACTCAAAACTGTCTGTGGGTTAGTAGGCGTTATGTGGCTGATAAAATTATCGCTGTTGTAGGCACAGGCGGATTTATAATGCCACATCTGCGTAACGAATCCAGGTGTACTGGCTGAGCGTACAGGCATCTAGCCTTCGCCAAGTTGTCTCCAGCAATCGCATAAAAACGAACCATGTCTAACCACTCTACGTCAGAATACTGGTAATGACTTGTCATTTTTTCGCACTTACTAGCACTCGCGTTCGGGATTTGTTATAAACATATTATATACGTCTAAACCGTTTGGCAAAAAATTGCAAACTGACCTATTAAAACATAGACCAAGGTCGCGCGGCTCGGGCGCATCAAAAGCAAGGGGTGCGTGCGGGACGCGGGCGGGCTACGAGCTACAATGCCTAAATATTTTTTTTACCTATTATTGCGATTTAATTCGAATGCTATGTCGTAGGCATGTTGGGAACAATACCGTTGCATATCAGACAAACTTAAGAACGTCTATAAAATCCGATTACGAAATGAAAAATGATGTCGCAAGCGGGATTCGAACCCGCGCCTATTGGGATTCCGGCCCTATCATTTCAATTGCGACATCATATTTCATTTCGTAATCGGATTTTATAAATAATTAAGCATATTAAATGCTAAATTTCAGTAATTTAAGAACGTCTATTTATCAGACTTTTTTTTTCAATGTATTATGTTTTTAGTTATGTGGGGATATTAAGAATGATTAACTGAGTACATACGTTTCAGGAAAACAGCCAATTAGATTCCACGGTGTATATTGTAATAATATTTGAAGTGAAGATTCTATCCATGAAACCAAACAACTTTCCTCAATGAAAAAGTTAAGAAGATATATATTAGGCAGGTGAGTGTTAATAAAAATAGTTTAAAATGATTTTAAGCTATTGGTTTTAAAATTTCACGCCATTTCATGTCATTATAACTGTGTAAAAGGACTTCGCGGGAATCCGACAACGCCATATGATAGTCTTGTAGTATATTCAATATCTTAGTGTTTTAACGGGTTATATTAGATCATTTTGATGTATGTAATATGATGCGAAGAAACTGCTAGAATATAGTAAATATAATATAAAAGTGCTTTACGACATTTTCGTTTTCCACCAAAATTCCCGGATTTCATTAACAGTATGGCCATAACACTGTTAATGGCGATCTTGACTCTGGCAACAATGAAATCGAATAAATAGCCGATTGCCAATAAAAATAAAGAAGAAGAACTATGTAAAAAGAAATTCAGATAAGCGTCGGTATGATCCTGAGAGTTGCACGATTGACTATACTGGCCAACAAGATTTTGAACCATTGAAAAATTTACTTATCAATTAACAAGGTGTACTTGGCGAAAGAAAGTTATAGTAAAACTCTCGACTTCTTTGAAACATTTTTACTTGGACATTGGCGAAATTGCTTCTCCGGTGTTTTAACAGAAGCCACAAGCAGAGAAAAAAGCGCTGGCAATAAAAAAGTTAGTATCTGGACCACAGATGATGAAAATAAAATGCCGCGGAATGGTGCGTGTAATACATGATTGCGGATGATTGATTTCAGGCAGGTGACTGGTTTAAAAATCAGTCAAAACCCTATATATAGAAATTTATACTCTTTGCTCAGCCGACGAATCCAATTCGGCTGGGTAGCGTTCGGGAAACTTAGGAGGATCTCCTCGTCTAATATTCCGCAGTGTCTGAAAACAAAGGTTTATAACCAGTGTGTGTTATCAGCGATGATTTACGGTACTGAAATGCGGTCTCTAAATGTCGGCCTCATAAAAAGGCTCAAAGTCGCTCAGCGTGCTATGGAGAGGGCTATGCTCGGTATTTCTCTACGTGATAAAATCCGGAATACGGAAATCCGTAGAAGAACGAGTGTAACTGACATGGCTCGAAGAATTAGTACGTTGAAGTGGCAATGAGCAGACCACATCGCTCGACTAAACGACAACCGTTGGGGAAAAAAGGTTCTCGAGTGGCGATCACGAATCGGACGACGCAGCGTAGGACGACCCCCCACTCGGGTCGCAGGAAACCGTTGGATGCAGATGGCACAGAACCGTTACAGATGGCATTCTCGTGGGGAGGCCTATGTCCAACAGTGGACGGGCTGATGGATGGATGGATACTCTTTGCTCAGTTGTTTTAAAGGAAGTAGACATGCCGTGCCCATCACATATAATTTGGGATCAGAGTGGCAAGATAATGATTTTCCATGAGCCAGTTCCCATAATGATGTCCAGTACAACAAGTTAGGTTGACAGGTGATTCCAATGGAACTCAGGACCTTGAAGGTTTCTTGATAAAATAATAATTTTATTCCAAGTATCAAAAACTCATAACAATCTCAAAAGCACCGCCCGGACACCCTTTGGAATACTTGACCAAGCCTAGGTACAAACGCTGAATGTTAAAAAGCGCCGACTCACGGGATATATTACTTAAAGCATATTATTGCTGAGGGCCCAATTTAGAGACTATAGTTCATCTAATCTAAGAAGTGCATTTTGACGTTTCGCATTTTTTAATACACAATAACCTTGGTCAAACGTATACACATAACTGCAAACAATAAATCTGAAATTTTAAAGAACTATTAAGTTATTTACATAATTAACGTTGCGGGTGAGTTTCTTGTACAATAATGTAATGTTGAAACTCGTAAAACTGATTTAAAATTAAAATAACATGGTAAATAGATTTGAACTGAATTTGACTGCACAGATGGCGTAGTGGTTAAGATACCGACCTTCCGTGCCAGTGCCGTGGGTTCGATTCCCACGCAGGACATTACTTTGTGCGATCCACAAAGTGTTGTTCTGAGTCTGGGTGTAATTGTCTGCGTTAATTGCATGTTTGTAAAGTCCCCCGCAATACAAGGTTTATTTCCTTAGTGCAGGGTGGTCTCTTTAAAAAAAAAAAAAAAAAAAAAATAGTAGTTATTATTGACGATCTTACAATATCACGTCATAACGTTCTAAACAGTAGTGCTTGACAACTTCCAATTCACGAATATCTAAATAATAGGTAAAAATATTAGATAAATATTTTTAATCGAATAGAGATTTTGACAGAGATGTACGTTTCGACAATTTTATTGATAAGGAAATAATTATTAATGTTCGCGACGATGATAATTCAAAAAGATGATGAAGGTTCTGAATAAATAGCTATTTTCAAATCCAGTTTTTGTTTTTTCTTAACTTAATCTTACTGAATATGATGAATAGATTTTATGATGAAATAATTAAATTTGTTTAGTATTAATTTAACACTTAATATTTCATCTCCTTTTCGAAAAATAAACCGATTATTAATTACAAAGAATTAATATCGATTTCTTAAAAATCGGATATTTTCGATTGCGATTATTTGGTTCACATACCTAGACAACTTACTCTGACAGCTGTCAAAGTGCACTTTTTAGATTAGTATGGAGGGTAAAAACTAAGGAGGACCATCTCAGTGTATTAAGAAATGTCCATTGAACGGGAGCAAATTAAGGTGGCGCTATAGTAGCAAGTGGAAGAATTTTAAAAAGAGCGCCACAAATTTCATAGGTTATTATTTATCAAATCACAGTTGACTACGTAACTCAGCACACTTCACTCTGCTTATTACTGCTACATTCATATCAGTGTTGCATAAAAATCGATAGTTTGACTATCGATAGTTAACCTCAAAAAGTATTCATACTATCGATAGGACTATCGATAGTATCGTACATATCAATACTATCGAGACTATCGATAGTATCGATAGCTCTCCACGAGCAATACTATTAATAACGGCGATACTATCGATACTATCGATAGTGATTCATTCGATAGTATCAATACTATCGATAGTATCGTTAATACCATTAGTTTTAGCGTAAAACTATCGATAGTATCGACTATTTCGGGCTATCGATTGCCAGAAAATTTTCAATAGTATTGCTTAAAAATATAAATACCGTAGTTGTGTCCCTGTTGCTTGTTTTCAGTGAATTTTGTGGTGACTTTTCTAGCAGTAACGTGCATTTGCGTTCTTACTTTGAAGCCCAAGTTAGCTAATAATGGTTAAGATCAATAGCCATTGAAAGTTGAGTAAAATTATAATGCTGCGAGACTTCTGGACAATTGGGTCGGAATGTGTGAATGAATGTAAGTGGTACCTTGTACTTGTACCACCCTGTTGACAGTTTTCTGTCTACAGCCGCGGGCCTGTGGTTCCGGGGTAGTACCACACTTTCGCAGAAGATCGGCGTCTGAGTAATGGCAATGTGCTATTGCGCTTCGTTCGGTGAGCGAAAAAGCTGGCAGTTCAACTAAGTGGGTTTGGGGATTTTATTAGTAGGCAGTGGCCTAAGCTATCACCTTAGTATTGCCAAGCTCCATGGGCGACTGTGATACTTACCATCAGGTGTGCTGCTTGCTCGTTCGCCACCATAAGCAATAAAATGAAAAAAAATGGTTTGTTCCAGTATACTAATGAAACTCAGAATGTCTATTACTATAAAATTTTAGTGTAATTATTAGCTTTGAAAGTTTCGGTTAAACAAAATTATGAAAAACATAATCAAGAATTCTGAGTTACAATTCTACACAGAATTATGGCCGTAATTAGTCATTAGATTTGTTGTATTTTTATCGA
This sequence comes from Lymantria monacha, assembly GCA_905163515.2. Taxonomy (NCBI): domain Eukaryota; kingdom Metazoa; phylum Arthropoda; class Insecta; order Lepidoptera; family Erebidae; genus Lymantria; species Lymantria monacha. The sequence goes on along the minus strand of LR991096.1, from coordinate 2,688,786 downwards.
TATTAATCTAGTGAAGTAAATTTAACAGGGTCCGAAAAACATAAGTTCTCTGTATGCTCGATTGCAATGTGATCCATCTAGAAGGCTCTATTAAAAATATGCTTACATATATGTAACTTCACATTATAGGGATATAGAAATATATATCTAACTGAATCCAGAATAATTTTTTAATTGTATATAATATACAATTAAAAAGCGAGCGAGATGCAACGTTGACATCAAAATTCCCGAATTGAAAACATTTAAACCATTGTGTTGCTCTCTCTGACACCACATTAGGTCCATAAACGTCACAATTTGTTCACAGCTTGCGTTGCATGTATCTTTTTTGTAATAAAGTTTTAAAATATGTCGAATTTCTTCATAGGATTGACCCATTTTAACAAAAAGAAAATAAATAATTGAAATAATCCAAGAATATGACATAATACTGCCACATTCCCACCGAAACTCAAGAAATATTGACAGCAGCAAGTATTGCTATTATAATTGTTTCACTTTGTTAGTATCACAAATTTAAAGTTATTCACCTGACTAAAATTTGTTCTACTCTATGATGACGCAAATTTAAATAAATTTCTTTAATAATAATGTCAGTACTTGGCTTACTACATAACATAACTTTAGACAACAATACTATCGAATAGTTGCTTGCTATCGATAGTCCAAAATAGTCGATACTATCGATAGTTTTAAGTTAAAACTAATGGTATTAGCGATACTATCGATAGTATTGATACTATCGAATGAATGACTATCGATAGTATCGTTGTTATTAATAGTATTGCTCGTGGAGAGCTATCGATACTATCGATAGTATTTACGTATTACAATACAATCGATATACTATTGATACTATTGCTTCTACGTAAACTATCGATAGACAATTGATTGTCTATCGATAGTAGACTATCGATATGCAACACTAATTCATATCATTTCCACTTGCTACACTAGCGCTATTTCGGTGAGTGTTCGAACAATAATTTGCTGTTTACAAGTGGACACTTTTTGGACTAATCCCCCATACAAGATGGTTCTCCTTAGTTTTTACCCTCCATATAGATTAGATAGACTATAGTCATCATTAAGCATTTTAAGCAAGGATATCCAGTTGCCTACGAGAGGAACCCGCGAGGGTAAACCGCCGGGCGGGCCACCGAAGTTAAAATCGAGTACCGGTGGTCCGCTCGCACGGCGAAGAGAGAAGGTTTTACGGTGGGTCTATGGGGTCACGCGCCGCCTTTCCGTCACCCCGGACCGATTCAGCGGGGCGAGACGCACCCATAGCCCACCAATAAAAAAAAAAAAAAAAAAAAGGATATCCAGTTGCCTTACCTTTTACTTATCGCTGCATAGGTACTGTTGTTCAACAACTTAGCTAAGCTATTATTTCATTTCCTACTAATGTTACAAATTTGAAAGTTTGTGACGAATTTTGTTACTCAATCACGCGTAAACCATCGAATAGATATAGATAAAATTGACAGACCATTACCTGGATTAACACAGGATTTTTATCCCGGTATTGTGTTCCCTTGAAATAAACATACAACTGACTGTTGTCAGACCCGATCTTGTGAAATGCTCAGGCATTTTCTCCTCACGGGGAGCTATGTCAATAATGCTGTGTGGTAGCGACTATGAATACTACCAACCCTTGCTACGCTCGTGGATGTCGTAAAAGACGGCTAAGAGCCTTATAACGACCTGGACCAACTCCATCTGATGCTGTTTGGTCAACAATTACATTTCCAAGGAGGGTTGACGTCTGGCAGGCGGCCGGTCATAAAACGATTGCCAATAACTTTTACAATATGTAGGTAGGTACTATGAAAGAGTACATATTGTATCGACCCCAAGCAATTAGGATAAGAGTAGGAGAATGATGATGGGCGGGCTATGTCAAAAGTGAACTTTAAGGGGCTGATGTTTATAATAAAGGGTAGATGTAGATGATTTTATTTAGGAAAAAACTATTTAGATCTTAATGGTTGCTACGTTATAAACCTTTCTTTTACAAAAACGTCGCATATAAAATTAGAATTCAAGCAACATCTCTACAAAGAAAACATGAATAAAACCCTATACCAATATATCTGACCAGTATGACATATTCGGCCGATGTTCCTTCCTGTTCGATAACTATCGCTCAAGAAAGAGCATACTCGGCCCGCGCGGCCATAACACAAACATCCGCGCTTCCGCCTCCGCCGCCGGGGAAGGAAGACGTGACGCGAAATAGTCAATAATTCAAACGTGGGCACGCCCACTTTGCTATTAGCGACGCCCCGAGCCGAGGTCCATTCTCCACAAGGAGAGCCCTCGGGCGTTGTCGCTTAAAATTTTTACTGGGTTGAGAGCCCTCAGCGCTCACCAATAGTCCGGGTTAAGCTGTAACAGCCATCTGCGGCTAACAGCTAAAAGACAGACACAAAAAAAAATGATTACTTAGTACTAGTCGTCGAGGACGGCGACCGCGACGCGTAATAGTAAATGATTCAAAAGTGAGTGACACTTTGCCATCAGTGACGACCTAAGCCAAGGTCCATTCCCATAGATAGAGCCCTTGGGCGATATCGCTTAAGGCTTTTTCCTTTTTCACATGACACAAAAAATAAGAAAAGAGATTACTAAGTCTATGATGGGGAATTTTTTTAATACACATTTAGATTTCTACCTATTATTTGGGATAAATTAAAACTGCGTAATATAAATACATTTATTTTAACTTTGGTTCACTATTCTAACAAATAATAAATAATTAATAAAAAATATTTTCTATATTCGTCGAGAAACAAAATACAAATACACTTAATAATTAAACAAAATTAAACATTTCAAGACCGTTATTATTTCACTAATTATTTTCGAAGTTTTTGTTTGGGTGGAACTATTTATCCTAATTGACTTTTACAATTCAGTCTTTGCTAGAACATAATTGTTCTTACATAATTAAATATATATATATATTTCAATAATATATTTTTAAAAAAGCTGTAACGATACTGGCATGATCAACAAATGCTTCGGTTAACTTTTTTTTATTTGTTAAAATGAAATGATAAATCTGCAAACGTCAAAACGTTATGACGTCAAAATACCTTCTTTGTAAACTATTATAATTTTCAATACCATTTCAAACACTTAAAAATTAAATTAAAATAATTTTGCTGTTACCAATAAATAACTAATGAACATTTTTCGTATGTTAATTCCACTATGGAAGATAGATAAATTCAAGGCAAATGAAATATATATAAATCGTATCATTCGGTAATAATTATTCTACAATTGTTTGAAACCCATATATGCTGATCATAAATATAATATAAATTAAGCACTAAACTAAAGGAATGCAATTCTTATATTTCTATCAATTATAATTAAATTATAAATCATTTGCTTAAAAAATAACTTAGTAACTATTGCTATAAAAATAAAAAAAAGGTAATGTTTCCTTTGGTTATGTTAAAATAGATGGTAGATTCAATAAACTTATTTATTATATAGATTTACCATTGGTATTATAAATATATATGTACAATATTAAAATTAATATTTACAAGGGTATAGGTAAATATAATTGTGTAATAATAAAATAAAGACATGTATATAAAATCAGTAGCACTAACTACAGCAAGAATGAATCATAGACAAGTGGAAAAGATCGGGATTTTTTTTTATAAATCACTAATAATGAGATTCATGTAAGTAAATGCAGCAAAGATATTTATTGTTCAATATAAAAAAATACATATTAGTTCCAGCTATAATTTGTCAAGTTATATATGAAAATTACTTATATCGTGGTTCGAATTTATTATATGATGCCAATTGGCATTTAGTAATTACATAATAAATATGTTGTATACATAGTTTCATTTAAAAGAATTCAGTAAAAAAGCAACGTCAAAGACTAACGCAGTAAGTTTTTTTGCTGAATCTCTATCTATCTAATTCTCACTGGCGGTCGTGTTTCGATTCGGTGGTAGTTCATTGGATTAATGTAGTGTTAAAATTGACAATAATATGTAAGTTCCTAAATAAGGTAAATAAATGATTTTGCATTGGTACTATTGGTATTATACAGGGTGGAAGTGGACCGCTCCCGAAAACAAAGACAGGTGACTCTACTAGACCTACTTGTAATGATAGGCTAGAAATAAAATCAAATAAGAAAAAAAAAAAATTTTTTACTATAATTTTTGAGTTTTTCTACATTTTATCATATTAGAACAGCGCCGTGTAACGATAATTCCATAAAAATACGTAACTTTACTCAGATGAGAAAAAACGCAATGTATTCAACAATCAAAACATCTCGGCAATACAACAATCAAAACATCCCGGCACTGTCCTAATATGATGGTGTGTGGAAAACTCAAAAATTGTTGTAAAAAAAATGTTTTTTCCTCGGAATCGATTTTTTTTCTAGCCTATCATTACAAGTAGGACTAGTAGGGTTACTTGTCTTTGTTTTCGGGAGCGGTCCACTTCCACTCTGTATAGTCTTGTTTAACAATCGGATAGGCGGTTATCTTAGCTTGTCAGTAAAAAGGAGGTATCTAGGCATTCACATTGCATTTTATAGATACGCTTAAATGTAATCTGTTCTTAATCGACCATAATTATCCATTTATAGCCTAGGAAATCTTATAACATCACCAGCCCACATTAGGTATATCTGATTTAAAAGCGACTAGTCGAGCGAGACGAATGGTATTAAATATATTATTGTGTTTGGACTGTATCAGCAAGTGTGTATTGCTTATTAAATCTCAAAGACCGTGTGCCTATAACATTATGTTTCTAATGCTATTTTTTAAACTTGTAACACGTTCACATAATTTGGTACAGAATATTAATTATTATAACGAAAATATGTCACGATTACGTTTGTATATATTTTTGGAGTTTACTCCTTAAGAATCGATTTTCATATTATAAGGCGCCCGGTATGAGAAAAATTTGAGGAGTAAAATCTAGTGATCGAATGACCTCGTTACGTTTTTGGTGCGCAACCTATTCTGCGCACCTTTCACTTTCTGACGTGAGATAATACTTCACTGAACAGTTTTAATAAATGTAAATAAAAATATATATATATATTTTTCACTTCGTAATCGGTTTTTATAAATAATTAAGCATATTAAATGCTAAATTTCAGTAATTTAAATAACAAGGTTGTGTCATCGTTTAATACAATTCTAACTGTAAAGTTTGAAGTATTAAGCCTATAACAATGTGTAAACATTGTCGGGTAGATAGCATACCGTCACCTTAAGACGTAAATATGATACAAAGTGAAATTTGCATGTCCTACAATTAGTCACGGTAGTGTAGTGGCAGCACGATTGGGCCGGAATCCCAATAGGCGCGGGTTCGAATCCCGCTTGTGACATCATTTTTCACTTCGTAATCGGTTTTTATATATATATATTATTTTTAGTTTTGATAATCGTACTTAAGGAGTAAACTCCAGTCGTGCGTCGGAGCTGACACACACACTTTTTTATTTATTTTATAATTAACGAATGCTTTTAGGGGTGTTGATTTTATACAAATCAATGCAGTAGGAATAATCGATTTAAAATATTCTTTTGTAGTTCTATCATAATCGTAAAATCATATTTTTAAAGTAGAATCACGAAGTATAGATACAAGGAGTCCGAACGTAATGTTGTAATTTGAATGGTCTCAATTTAGTGGACAGATTTTTTGACGGTAGAGCGCGTCACTTTTCAAGAAGTACTCGTTTAAATCCTTACGCGGGAAGTTTTGTTGAGAGCTCTGGGATGTTTTGGTGCTATTGACAGCTCTGGAATTTTATATTTAAATTAATTAAATTCAACATTCGCGAGCCAACGCGTGTTTACGTGTAATAATAATAGGTGCTCGGGGTTGCTAAGCAATAGCGCTCTTCTAGAAAATTGAACTGCGATCGCCAACCTACTGACCGAGGATGGCAATTATGATATTATCCCTCCTATTGGAATGTCCATATTCAACACAAGAGGGTGGATGAGTAAATTAATGGACATTTAAGTTTATTTTGTTCATTAATTTAAGAGCCATCATAAAAACAAATGTACTACAAATGCACAATGTTAATAAAAATAAATTTAGATGGAGCTATATAAAATCTAATGTAATAGGACTTAGTTTATATTGTAAAAAATGTGTTTAATAATACCTATATACATATAGATTATACAGTAAAGTCAATGTTTTGCGTACATATATCCGATGAGTTATTTTCTATAATACATTTAAAGAACATATATTTTTGGTTCCGTTTATAAGCTTTAAATATACAAAAACTACGGCTAATAATAAAATCATAACTATACCGACAATTCAAGGACACACACACACACAGATCGAGGCGCACTTTAACACGAAATAGGTACTCACGAATGACATTTTAAAATTATTTATATTCTTTATTTAACCATATAAAAATGGCCGCCATTTGCGGCGGGAATTTAAAATATTGAGAATAAACAGAGGACGCTAACGCCATCTATTTATATACTCTTAATTTCTAAATATTCACGCTAGATGTTGAATTCATAAATTGGCTGGCCTATCTTTTGTGTGATTACGTTTTTCAACGTAATGTGGGGAATTTGATGAGTGACCCATGGTTTTGCTGCCCCAAGTGGTACGTTTAGTTACTGGATTGTTCTTGCAAAGTTTTAATAGATTTGCATACGCAGCGCGGTATTGTCTATTGGTCGCTGCATATATTATAGGATTGACGACACTCGATGCCCAGGCGAGGATCGATGCTATGATGTGCAGCCAGGGGTACGTGATACCGTCGTCTGCGACATTCATGATCATGAGAGGTAGAAAACATAGTAGGAAACACACGAAGATGGTCAGCATTAGTGTCGTAAGCCGTGAGTCTTCCTCCTTTTCTTTAGCCGTTTGACCACTTAGTTTACTGTGAAATAGAATTATGAATTGATTATATTTAAGATAAATTATTTTCGTTTCTTCGTTTTATTAAACCTGTGACGTGCTGTTTTTGGGACCGGTGATTTCACCCCAAGGAATCTGATATACTTATTTTTTTTTTAATACATTCTGTGGAAATCTATCTACTGAAAACCGTTTTCACGGAAAATTTGTACATCCTCCAATTAAGGAAAAATCCTTAAGTAATGCGGCACTTCACAAGTACCTGCATATATAATTAACCAGACACAATCACGCAAAGTACCCGCAGACTCGGGACAATTGCACAAAGAATTTATTGTCTTGTGTAGGGATTGAATCCAAAACACTTGATATGGGCGGTTGGTACTTAAATTACTAGGTAGCTCTTGGTAAAGCAGGTGAAACGATAGTATCATAGACACGTCTTTTTCAATTTCAGATTGATTCTAACACTAAATGTGTTTATTCGAGAAATTTAAAGGAAAGAGAAGGAGAAATTTTATATCTTTTATTTTTACCATTCTCTAATTCTATTTCCGAAGATAATAAGAAATACAAGTAAGAAATTTAAAAAAAAAACAATCGATTTGCCTAGTGTGGTTAGATTACTATTAAGCATATCTTTCGTTATTTGTTTGTCTGTAGTCTCCAGCGACAAAAGATTAATTTCTTAGTGCGGGCATTGAAAAGACACGATAAAAATGATACTTATATATTAGCTACAGGGAAACAGCAAGCATTTTTGAATAATATATATTGTGTTTTATAATTTATATATTTATATAAAATTATAAAAGCGATAAGGGCGTTTGTTTCACTTTAAACCAGAGTTCGAAGGCAAGCGAGACACTGCTCACACTCTATCTGACACGTATAAATTATCCCTTTATCCTCACAAAATGTAAAAACTTTACGAGCGAAAAATGAATGTCACACGTGGGACTCGAACCCACGTCTATTGAAAAGCCGTTCCAAGCGTCCTACAACTTTGACAAGTGTTAGCTGTCGTATGACAATCAATTTGCACCTCGTATTATATTTTCGTCTTAAAATATTGTGAATCAGAATTTCAAAGCCTCAAAAAAGTTTCAATTTAGAATATATAATAAAATAATTAATATTTTCTGTGTGGATTAAGAATACAATTCATCACCACCTATTTTGTTTATGGGTGTCGTAAAACACGACTAAGATACATAATATGCATAGATGGCGTAGTGGTTAAGATAACAACTTTCCGTGATAACTGATAATACTTTGTGCGATCCACGAATTGTTATTCTGAGTCTGAGTGTAATTTGTCTGCGTTAATTATATATTTATTAAGTCTCCCGCAATACAATAGACATGTGTAAGTAATGCGAGTGATGCATCACACGTAATATTACCCGACCGCGTACTGTCATATTACACATTGCGTGACTAAACATGACATGACATTAAACATCACACATCACATTAAACGTGACGCCGAACACTCGTGTACTGTTCTGTATTTCTGCAATGTTCGGTAATTTGGTAATGGTTATCTATCTCTCAAACGCGCCGTGTGTCTTTTCGGGAGAGTGAGAGGGATAGAACGACTGGACCGCGCTACGCCTGCGGTCGATAAATATTTATTTTGAGCTCTATTTTTAGAATATTAAGGCTTATATTAAATGAAATGTCATGTGATGTTTGAAGTGATGGTAAAATGTAATATTACTCGGCACGAAATGTAATGCCATATAACATCACTTCGCGAAGTACTGTTTCGCGCATGTCTACAATACAAGGATTATTTCCTTAGTGCTGGATGGTGTCTATTTAAGAAAACAAAAACCTAATATAAGAGAAGGAAAGCTAGAAATAGAACTATTTTTACAGATTTTATAATGCTTATCTTTCATTTTTAATTTCCCGACATTTCGAACACTTAACAGCGTTCATGATCACGGGAGGACTAAGGTGACTCACGTCCAACAAGTCATCGTTATTACAGAGATGTTTATCTAACCGCTACAGTATCAATTCCTGAACATAAATGTTTCACCACGTGTAATCAGCATGGTAAAACCCTGTTATATTGCGGTTCATGTCCAGATCTGGATCGTATATAAACAGAGGTAAAATGTGATGATAATATTAAACGTATGAACTTATTTTAAATAACCAAACAAAACCCACCACCATTATTAGTCACATGTAAAGTGACAAAATATCTCACCCACATACACACCTGCGTCCCTCCAGCTTCCTTTTACTTTGACGCACCTTCCAGTAGATGCAGGAGTAGGAAATGATGATCACAACGCATGGCAAAGCGAATGCCAACACGAATAGGAACTTCTTTGGTGATTTGCCGTCTTTTGGTCGTATTGTGCAGGAAAATGTGTTAGGATCTAATCCCAGCTGACCCCAAATGCCTAAGAGTGGTGGCACCTGGAACATGAAAAAGATACATACATACATACATATCATCACGCCATATCCCTTGCAAGGGTAGGCAGAGAGAACAGAGTGCCAGAGAACTCTATCTTTGCATACTTCACTTGCTTCCTCAACATTCATAATTCTCTTCATACACGCTCGCCGGTTTCGGAGACTCTTGACTCCACCTTCCTTCAGTACATGACCGATCTGGTCTAGGTAGGTTAGTCTCGGTCTCCCTCGGTACCTACATCCTTCCACTTTCGCATTGTATATCTTCTTAACCAGACGTTCGTTCGGCATACTTTTCACATGTCCGAACCATCGGAGCATTCCCTTTCGGATCTTTACACCAATACTCTCTTTCCTACCTACTCGCACTGAAAAAGATTATTTGCTTTAATACAGGTTATCTACTACTACAGTATTTTATATAGATTATTTTTTTGAGTTTCCGTGTGATGACAGAATAAAATATATAAATCATCACCCCCTATTTTGCTTATGGATGTCGTGAAAGATGACTAAGGGATATAATAAGCTGATAATATCTATACAAGAGAAGGAAAACTCCAAATAAAACCCTATGCCAATACGTCTGACCAGCGTGGTATAGTAGGTCAATTTCTCTTCCATGGAGGTGGCTCGAGGCGCTGGCCTCAAGCCTCCTCCACACTCAGCTGTATCGAACAGATATTTTATTCTTTCATTCGACCGTCAAGTTAATTAATGTTCATAAGCTTCTATATAATGAAGATCAAACTATAATCATCATATTTAGCACACGGGTAGACGGCTATTGTTGGTGTTATATGTTTCTTAGAAAAGTACTGCTGTCAATCGTCGTGATTTATTAGGCAGTTTGTACAACTTCCAAAGGGAATAACGATTGACGACTTGTATTCTTGCTGTGTAGTAGCAGTTATGATATACTACCAACTCTTAAATTGTTCGTGGATGTCGTAAAAGACGACTAAGAGCTTTACACAGATCTAACACAATAATTACATTCGCAAGGAGAGTTGAGTAGACGTCAGGCAAGCAGCCAGTCATAGATCTATTGCCAAAACTCATGTATGATGGTAAGAGTACATATGTATTACAACTCCAAGTAATTAAGATAAGAACAGGAGAATGATGAATAATGAGTCATCTTTTAAGACACTCCCGGTAAATAGGACTCGAGGGACGTAGGTTGCTGCAGTAATATATATATGCAGTAGATTTTACTATAAAGTTTATAAATTGCGTCGACTGCAATTAATCAGGATCAAAGTATCAAAGTGTCAGGATGATGATAATGATGATATATTGTATTCCTAACTAATCCCCTCACTATCGGTCGGTCATCATTCTCCTACTCTTATCCCAATTACTTGGGGTCGATACAATATGTACTCTTCTTTCATAGTACATATTGTAAAAGTTATTGGCAATAGTTTTATGACCGGCCGCCTGCCAAACGTCAACACTCCTTGGGAATGTAATTGTTGACCAAACGGCATCAGATGGAGTTGGCCCAGGTCGTTATAAGGCTCTTAGTCGTCTTTTACGACATCCACAAGCAAAGTAAGGGTTGGTAGTATTCGTAGCCGCTAACACACAGCTATCCCCTCACTATCGGTAAATTTATGAAAAGGAATGGTTTTCACAATAGTGAAAAACTATGCCTTTTAATAAATTTAAGTATAATAATACGATCAATGAGGTTGTCATATGAATGACGTCATTATACTTTAAAAACGTTGCAATTTGCGACACAAGTTACACCCAGACTCAGAACAATCAGTTGTGATAGTAGAAAAAAATGTTCTACGTAAGGATCGAACACGACATTGGAACGATAAGTCGGTATCTTAGCCTCTACAATTTTAATGTAGGTACCATAATTAACAAAACAGCGCCCGCATATGACTATAAAATTAATTCAAAAATTTTATTATTATTACAATAAATCAACTCGTCAACATTTTTAAGTTGGAATTTAAATGCAGTGTAATGAACGCTTAATAGATGAATTAAAGCGTATATTAACACTTATAATAGGCAAAGGGGAGATATGGTTATAGTGCTATATTCCATTTTTCCGTCGCCCCGGTTTTATTAGGCTTGAGTGACAACACCAAAAATTAATAGAGGGCTTTTTGTTGCCGCATTTTAATTATTTTAAGTTAATATATGAACTTCTCCTAAATAATAGGTTTTGATGATGTTTTTTTATGAATGTTCAGGTGGATTCAAGAATGGTCTAGATCCTTAGGTATCAAACTCTATTTTGGAGAGGCCCATATATTAAAATTAGAATTAGGCGGGGAAGATTAAAAATTAAAAAAAATAACTGAATTATTATAACATTTTATTTATTAAATTGTATATATAATATACGATTGTTAAAAATCGTTGCGATCGCGGGCCTTATTCATACGGTCCAGGGGCCGGATGCGGCCCGCGGGCAGTATCTTTGACATGTCTGGTCTAGATTAACAATTGGACTCGGGAGATGGCGCTGCGTAAGATTTAAGGCAATTCTAATTTTTTTTTTAATTTGTACTGAATAGCGTCTATCTGTTCAGGTAGTATTGAATATTTTAAGGACCTAAGATATTAGGTACTTGGTTAGTCTTTGTTCTAATACCTGATTTTTATTTTCATTGTTACTCTACTTTTTACTACCTATTTAGTATTTAGAACAATCGTATTTGATACTTCTTGTCCATTATTTTTATATTCTTTTCTTCTTTTTTTTAAAAAAAAACAACGCTGTGTTTTAAGAAAATAATCTTTACATTGTGGGGGACTTTACAAACAAGCACACACCCACACTCAGAAAAACAATTTGTACATCGCACAAAACATTGTTCTACATAGCACCCGAAGCTACGGCACTACCGTGGTAGGTTGATATTGTTAACTACTATACCATCTGTGTTGACTGCATCTCAAGACCTCTCCGGGGGTGCATTAGACAAATGGATGACATTTTTAATGCATTTTTGTCATATAGTAATTCATATATTTGACCTAATGCGTCAAATAACTACTGGTACAGAGGATGTTAGTTAATTAAAGACAATTAGCGGTGTATCAAAATGTGGAAGTGCAACGAACTAAGCTCATGTATCCTAATTTCCTCTTTAGATATAAAATAATTAAGAATGCTTTTTCAGTCTAGTGGTTTGAGTATAAAAGTACAGGGATTTAGGTATGAAAGTACATACAGAGTTTAATTGGGTCAGTTGTAATTGAGCTTGTTAAAGATTAACACTCTTGTTTTCATAAGTGGTGAAAGGTAGGAATGGAGGATATTATATGATGTATGTAACTTTCTCCCCGGAAATATAGTTATAGCGAGTAGATATGTAAACTGTCATTTGCACCAGGAGTCTCGCAAGGGTTCTATTCGCCCGACGCAGGGGTCTCCGTAAGGGTTTTCCTCACTTAAAAAAGGTGGTAACGAATAAATAACAACGTGTTATCACCACATTTCTTTGGGAGTCGGGAAGAACCGGGTGAGTGATCACCATATGAAGGAGCAACTTTCTACGAGGAAACTTGTTTTTTTTTTGCGTTTACTTATGGTAGCAAATGAGCAAGCAGCACACCTAAAGGTAAGTATTACTGCCGCTCACAGACCTCTATAATATTAGGAGTCACAGACATTATTATCATCATCACAACATCACAGAGGACAGAAACATCTACAAATAGAAGGGTTTCACCAACAACAAGACCACCAGCGCCAAGAAGAAACCCTAAAAGACATGTTGTCGCTCAACATCTATGACACATTAATTGCGCTCTTCAAGCTGTATCCAATTGTAATAAAGCCACTTCAAGAACATTAATTTTATAAACAAACCACCATAACAATTAAATTAAATATAAAAAGAGCACGGACAAAAAGTCTGTGGAATAACATACTCATAATAAAAAAAAAAAAAAAATATTAGGAGTACAATAGTTACTTGAATTTTCGGTCTTCACAATTCCATTACTGGTAATGAGTGTAATGACAATACCAAATCTTTTAGATATATTATAGAAGATTCTGAATCATCAAGAAACGTACAGTCAACATTACTGGAACGTGAAATAAACACATGACTTCGTTATAAAAGAATAAGAAGGAATTTTATAGATCTGCACTCCGTGAGAGGCAGGACAGTTGTATGGAATATAAGAATTGTTGAAGTTACAAATATAAGTATAAATAAAGTTTAGCATTTTATTTAAAAATATATACAAAATATATCTTTTTAAGGTATGCTACGTTTATCTGTGACGGAGTAAGAATATACACTGGAAACTCGATTAACCGGACTAATTGTTGTCGTTAGGCATTCGGATAATCGAAAATCCGGATAATAGAATTTACGAAGAGAAGCTGTTTTTTTTTTGTACGTACCTATTGCATAACATTATGCAGTAGATAACAATAACGAATCACGTGGAGCATAAAGATCACGCGAAGCGCGGTTGGTAATGCCAGTTCCGACACGTTCTCTTGCATTGATTTGACTTGTATATGCAAGATATTAATTGATACTATACCACGTTGGTCAGACGTGTTAGTATTGGCTTTTATTTCAAGCTTTCCTTATCTTGCATAGATGTTATATGCATACTATGTATAAATTGCTTAATCATCTTATAATACAGCCGCGGGTCAGATAGGGGGTGGTAAATTGTATTCTTACTCAGTCATCATAAGGAAACACATGTTTTATTAGTAATAACGTAATAAAGTTTTGGCGGTACGCATCGCGGCATAAGTCGTGCAAAAAGAAAGAAAAATGATTTTGTTAAATTTGCAATATAATAGCGTTAAAATTAAAAATAAATATTTTACGCTAAAAATCCAATGAGCGGTGCAGGAACTTCTAAAAATAGACGTTGCCCAGTATAAGCTGCATTGCTATAAGCATTGCAGCATTTGGTTTTCGACAACACCTGCATAACTTTATTTGTAAAACAATTATTTATTTACCATCTAAAACTAGTAATATAACAATAAAAAGGCAACTAGACGGGGCGGCGGCAGTCACACAATAAAATGAGACTTTTTATTGCTCTTGGTGAAAAATTTCTATAATTTATCCGAATTTATGACATATAAAAATTAATAATAATCACTTGACATTTAAATAAATTGTAATTTGAGATTTATATATTGTGATATTATTTAATTACACATATTAATATGTATAGTTATAGTTATAATAATTAATTAATAATGGAAAATGTGTCAATATTTGCATGTCTTAAAGGCAGAATATGGCAGGAAAATCTACCGTTTTTTGTTATCTGGTTACACCTGTATTCTTTGCAAATAAAAATGATTTGATTTGAAACGAGCAGAGCAGCACACCTGATGGTAAGTCCGTAACGTCCGGGGTAGTACCACACTCTCGCAGAAGATCGACGTATGAGTGAGTGACAATGTGCTATTGCACTTCGTTCGGTGAGCGAGAGAGCTGGAAGCCCAACCGGGGTGGGTTCGGGATTTTTATTGGTAGGCGGCGGCTTAACTATACCATTGGCAAAGGTCCATGGGTGGCAGTGACACTTACCATCAGGTGTGCTGTCTGCTCGTTTGCCACCATCATCATCATCATCTTGCTCTTATCCCAATTATTTGAGGTCGACGCAATATGTCATCTTCCTCCATACAGTCCTATCAGACGTCATCTCTGCAGTCACTGCCTGTCTATCCATGTCATACCTCACGCAGTCCATCCATCTTTTCTTTGGTCTTTCTTTACCCCTAAAGCCTTCATGTTCATATTTAAAACTTTCCTCACAACATTACTTTCATCCCGTCTCATCACATGTCCATACCATATTAACCTATCACTCCTAAACTTTACCGTCACTGACGCTACTTTCAAACTTCCTCTTATATGCTCATTTCTTATTTTATCCACTTTTTTGCCACCATAAGCAATAAAAATAGAAAGTGATACTGCCGCCTATGGACCTTTGCAATACTAGGGCTACAGCTAGGCCGCTGCCTATCAATAAAAATCCCAATCATCTCATCATCATCATCTCAAATCATAATATGTCCCACTGTTGGGCTCAAGCCTCTTCCGTAGGGGAGGGAAATTAACCTACTATGCCAAGCTGGTCAGACGTGGTATAGGGTTTTGTTTCGTGTTTTCCTTCTCTTACATAGATGTTATATGCCTTTTGTATCTCTTAGTCGTCTCTTACGATTACCCACGGGTAAGATAGGGGGTAGTGATATGTATTCTTACTCCGTCACCACAGGGATAGATAAAAATTCCAAACCCACCCAGAAAATAGAGTTTTTGGGTCTCTGGCTCACTGAACGAAGCACAGTAGCATATTGACACTGCTCAGGCGTAGATTTTCTACGAGAGTGTGACAGAAAACTGTCAAAAGCGTGGCCCTACCACTGTACGACTTTCGTATTACAGATGATGATGATGATGACTCGAGACCCTTTTTTCCACAACTGTCGTCGATTCGATGAGTGATATATCCAACCCATTGTCAATTCAACGTGCGTGTTTCATGTTATGTCGGTAACACTCGTCATTTTACGGATTTTGAAACGTAGAGAAATCCCAGCGCTCTTCATGGTACCCTGAGCGACTGTAAAACCTTTTTATGAGGTCGACATTTAGAGACCACGTTTCGAAACATGTATGTTATTTTAATATCCGTATCTAGATTCGATGTTTTATATTCGCAAGTTCCCCTAATATGCGGTTATACTGGTAGACTTAAGCGCCATTCGGCTGATGGAGTGATATCTATTTTGATTTCAATGTGATGTAATTGTTTTAGTTATCAAAATACCGAGAATGTTCGCTCACCAAGCAATGATTGATAGTAACCATTTGTTATAATATTGCCATGTTTATTTTACGTTTGAGAATCTAACGAAGAGTATTGCTAGTAATTTTTAAATAGAGTTATGTTGGGTTTACACTACAACGTATTAATAAAAAAAAAAGGAAAATATATATATATACCTATGACGGCACTTGTGTTTATTGCACGTGCTAAAACATGTTACAACATGTTAACATGTTCATTGACCACGTCTCCTAGCGCGTCGAGCATTCCCCGCCATACAAACTTCTTTTAAAACAGCTATAAAAGGAGGTGCGCGAGCTCGGTTTAGTCCTATACATGAAGTGGTGCTCCCAGAGGTTCATTGCCTCTGCCATGACACACCCCAACCCCTTAGCGGTTGGGGCGGCTAACTACGTCCCTTCTAAAATATCCGTGATCCGACGTCTTCGACATTTACTGACGGACTCCGACGATTCGATTACTATCGCTCAAGAAAGAGCATACACGGTCCGTGCGGCCACATCACATAAATATCCGCGCTTCCGCCTCCGCCGCCGGGGAAGGAAGACGCGACGCGAAAAAGTCATTAATTCAAACGTGGGCACGCCTACTTTGCTATCGACGACGCCCCGAGCCGAGGTCCGTTCTCCACAGGGAGAGCCCTTGGGCGATGTCGCTTAAATTTTTTACCGGGTTAAGACCCCTTAACGCTCACCTATAGTCCGGGTTAAGCTGTGACAGCCACCTCCAACCTTAACAGCTAAATGATAGACACAAAAAAAATCGGTTTAGTCAGTCTAAGCCCGCGAGTGCCACGGTGCACATGTCGTGCGCTAGTCGTGTAATTTATTTGTTTGTTGGTCTGTTTAACCAGTTTAAGATCGAGCGTCATGCGATACCATAGCAAGGTTCATCCATTTCGCTTGGAAACGATACGATCCGCGACTGCATATTTCCAGGGAACATTTTTCCCACGTAAGTGCGAGATCTGTAATGAACTAACTGTTGCTGTGTTCCACGAGGGAGAGCTGCTGCTCGGTCTCTTGGTGAGCACTTGGCCAATTTGGCCTAGGATTTCACGGGTAAATAAAGGGTTGGCAATTGTGATCTTGTCCCGTAGTCACACGGGGAAGTATTATTTATCAGTTACTATGTCATCCTCAGTTCAGTATAGACTGAACTGATAGCAGTTTACTGTGTCATCCTCTATCATGTAGTTTTGTGCAAAGGTGATTGCCTGGGACTGCTTTTTGGGTTCACTTAGTGTAAATTATAATTGCAGTACGGACATTTAAAACTTTGTATCCGCATTATTATTCCTCATGTCCGACCCATTGCCTACACACACACATTTAGGCTATACAGAATTCCTCCTACACATTTGCATATATTTTGATGAAATTTTTTGTTGGATTCAAAAATAGTTGAAATTACTATTGGAGCCACGACTGTTGAGTTAAATATACATTTTTAAATATTTTAAATGAAGGATAAAGAGGAAGAACCATTAATTAATCAATACATAGCACATATTAACATTAAATATTGTGGAATAAGTTTAAGGTAAGGGATAGCATATAACAAAAATTCAAAATCCTATGTGGTCGGTAGACTTAGGTCAGTCCTGGTGATACCTCGATCAGAGACGAAATACGTATCTAACTAATATTCGAGGTAGGTAGGTAGGCAGCAAATTGTAAGTTGGCTTGCGGATCATATAGGAGTAACTAAGTTTCCTTATATTCTTTCCTATTTTGTTTCTATCCCGCATAACTTCCATGACGTGTGATGTATATTGATTAATTGTGGGAAAGTGATAATTGCATAACTACAAGAGTGGTAGGGCCACGCTGTTAACAGCTTTCTGTATACAGTCGCGGGTCGGCCGGTCCGGGGTAGTACCACACTCGCAGACAATGGGTGTCTAAGCAGAGGCAATGCGCTGTTGCGCTTCGTTCAGTGAGCGACAGAGCCGGAAACTGAATTTTCTGGATCGGTTTGGATTGATAGGCAACGGCCTAGCTGTATCCCTGGTATTGAAAAGGTCTATAATGGCATTAACACTTACATTCAGATGTGCTATTTGCTCGTTTGCCCACCATACACAAAATAAAAATAAAACTACGTAAAGCGATATTGGATTGGCTTACCATGAGACCGAAGGAGACCAGCCATATTGTGATCAGCTGGATCCAGATCTTCGTTGTCGTATAGATCTGCGAGTACATGTCATAGTACGCTATTAACGTGTACCTGAAATGTGAATTATCAACAAATTTTATAATCTGAAGCAAGTTATCAAACTTAATAGAAACCTAATAAATTTAGAAGTAACAATAGTAAACCTGCCCTTCTCGAAGGTGATTATAAAAGATCTCTAAGGAACGCAAGCAGATAATAACTTTTCACAGAAGTGAAACTCGAAATAAATGCCTTAACTCGTGTAATTAGCATTTTTAGAGTCGAGCCTTCATCATAATAGAATGGTAATTGAATTATTATACCACGCTGAAACAAGTTTTATTTAGAGTTTACCATCTCTTGCTTCTCTTATCTATATTCCTTAGTCGTCTTTTACGATACTCACAAGCAAGAATGGGTGTGATGAATTGTATGTTTGATTCGTCCACTACACGGGGAGAATATGCCTAATGTTGTGATCAAAATCTACGTTTGCTTGTATAAATGACGGAGGAACACTAAGCACGACATATGCGTGGGTTCATACTGTTAAGTTTTCTAGTCCGGGTATAATACCACACTATGGCAGTAAATCGACGTCTGAGCGTTGGCAATATACTTTTGCGCTTCGTTCGGTGAGCGACAGAGCCCGCAAGCCTAAGTTTTTGGGTGAGTTTTGGTTAGTAGGCAGCGGCTTAGCTGTGTCCTTTGTACTCCAAAGGTCCATGAGCGGCAGTAATACTTACCATCAGGTGCGCTGCTTCTTCGTTTGCCACCATAACCAAAAAAAAATCATCCACTTGCCGAGCTAGATATCGTCTGAGTTAGATTCCCATGTAGGACAATATTTTGTGGTTGTTTTGAGTTTGGGCGTTAGCAAATGTTCTTTTATATATTTGTAAAATTTCAATTAGTTTTTGATGGTGATGGAAAAAAAATACAATTTACCATCCCTTATCTTGCCATTTTTTTTTTATTTGTTTTTATTGGTGGGCTATGGATGCGTCTCGCCCCGCCGAATCGGTCCGGGGTGACGGATAGGCGGCGCGTGACTCCATAGACCCACCGTAAAATCCTCTCTCTTCGCCGTGCGAGCGGGCCACCGGTACCCGATTTTTGACTTCGGTGATCCCTTATCTTGCCAGTGGATGTCGTAAAAGACGAGTAAGGGATATAATATGTATATAACATTTATTCAAGGAAGGATATACTCGAAATAAACCTCCTATACCAACTCATCTAACCAGTGTGGTGTAGTAGTCAATTTCTCTCATGCTGTAGAGAAGACTCGAGTCTTCTCTATAACTGGGTTCAAACCCAGCAGTGGGTGGCTGGTATAAGAGCTGAGACACCGATAATTATAATTATCTTGTAATGACGAGTTAAGCTTCCTCGTCGAATTTTCCTTGATTTAAAAAAAAAACGTAAACGTCTAATAACGTCATATACACGGCATATTGATAATAAAAACTTTGTTTACATTTTTTTTTTTTGGAAAATTATCCACTTAATATATGTATATAATTGTTTTTTTTTTATGTCTAACCTTGTATTTTTTTTACACATATTTTAATAATATATTATGTCATTTAGGTCAATATGTGGAGTTTTTGTAATTTTTGATAGTATTATAAACTCGTTTAACTTGATAGAGTTTAAGTTCGCTAGTTTCTTAAACTGTTAATTTAAGTCTGCCGAAGTCTGTAACAGCATGATCCTGTGTGAGCGATACTAAATTTAAAAAAAATACGAAGGACAATTAACTTAGATCTGTAACGTAATCACAGTTATTTTCCATTGAAATTTTTTTCATCAAATATGAGCCAGAAAAATAATTATATGACTCAACTCGATAAACGAAAATAAAGGTATATTTTTTATTTTAATCATATTTATATTTTGAAATGTTGTCCAAGCGATATAGGTGCCGTGTAGTAAACAAGCCTTTGATGTTTTAACTACTAAAATAAGGCTACGAAATAAATTTATTATTTTTTTATCTTGATTACATTCATTTGGTTGCCACCGCTAATATTTCGATGACTACCCACGCGTACTTGAATCAGGGTTGCCTCAAGTCCAGATTTTAAACGAAAAATTTCATTTAGCAGCCTATTGTTCAACGAATTGTGTAATAGCAATGCCGAAAGTAGTTCGATATCTGTGGACGTAGCTAAAACTTATTTGAGAATCACTACGGACGGTACCCGAAAAAGTAACTTGCAGAGCTAGGCACTGAGGTCAAGGAATCGGTACTAATGGCCAGTCCAATGGCGATGGGGAGGGAATAAGGTGAATTATGGGGTCGCACGCCCTTTTGTCGCTCCAGACGGCAAGGACAGAGCAAGTCCAGACCATATCCTATCACAAAAAAGCACTGTCCTTAGAAAGCTATAAACCTAATTTTGATTGCTAACCACAATAAACGAGACAATTATAATAGTATTACTCCTTAATGCCTATGTCCAACAGTAGAGGTGGATTGATGGATGGATGGATGCAATCCATCCTCATGTATTCGTAAAAAGTATGTGCTATAAAACACTTATCGTAAGCTAGCGAAAACAAATTAGCTGTCGAAATGATGAAGGCAAAATACTAAGGAAATTGAATGCAACTGGCGGAAGTTATTTTAACGTGGAGATTAGAGAAAGTCAGAATAACTGAACACTTACAATATGTAATGAGAAATAATATGGCAAAATGCTAAATTTTATTTCTGAGCTAACATAGTTTAAATGTAATAAAATAATTTTTGAAATTATGATTTAATATTGGTGAGGCTGCACTGTTGACAGTTTTCTGTCTACGGCCGCGGGCCACTCCGTCCGGGGTAGTATCTACAACATTCTCGCAGAAAATCGACGCCTGAGTAGTGGTAATGTGCTGTTCTGCTTCGTTAAGCGAGAGAACCCGCAGCCTAACTTTCTGGGTGGGTTTGGGGTTGTCATTAGTTTGTCTCTTGGTGAACACTTGGCCGATTGATTTGATGATTCCACGGGTAAATAAAGGGATGACAATTGTGATCTTGTCCCGTAGTCACACAGGGAAGTATTATCTATCAGTTACTATGTCATCCTCAGTTCAGTATAGACTGAACTGATAGCAGTTTACTGTGTCATCCTCTATCATGTAGTTTTGTACAAAGGCGGGTGCCTGTGACTGCTTTGTGGGTTCACTTAGTGTAAATTGTAATTGGTATATAGTTGTGAAAGTAATTGTGATTACTTGCAGTACGGACATTTAAAACTTTGTATCCGCATTATTGTTCCTCATGTCCGACCTATTGTCTACACATACATATTTCGACTATACAAAATTCGTCCTACACGTTTGCATATACTAGAGATGAATTTTTTTGAGAGCCCGCAGCCTAACTTTCTGGGTGGGTTTGGAGTTGTCATTAGTAAGGCAGCGGCAGGCACCAGGTGTGTTGCTTACTCGTCTTCCACCATAAGCAATAAAAAAGGTGATAATGTAAGCAAATTTATTGAATTAAAATACACTCGGCTGAAATTAATTTGTGCTTCGTGACAACTATAGACTAAAGATACAAACTCAACACATCGTCGGTTAAATAAAAAAAAGCAACGTTAATAAAAATAAAACGCATTTTACAGACCACGCATTTAAAGATTTTTCAACAATCAAAATGGCGGCTTAACATAGAATACCAAAATGACACTTGTGATAGCACAGAGATTTAACCGTTTAATTTAATTAAGTGTCATTTTCTCTATTAAAATACAAACGATAACAAAACGTTTTAATGAATATTTAGCCAAAACTACGGCATAAACATTTTTTGCCCTCATTTTCATAACGTCAACCAATTTCAAACACTTCTGAGCCTTATATGGTTGGCATAAAAATATTATCATCCACCTGCTCTTATTTCAATCACTTGGGGTCGATGCAAAATATACTCTTTTCCAATCGTACATATTGCAAGAGTTTTGACAATAGTTTTATGACCGACTTCCTGTCTGAAAACTGTCTTTAGGAATATAATCATTGACCAGACAGCATTGTATGGAGTTGGTCCAGACAGATATAAAGTATATAGTCGAGCAATTTAAAGGATAGTATGCGTAGCCGTCATTAGACATGAGATAATAAAAATATATAATTTCGACTGCACAGATGGTGGAAGTGGTTAAAATATCTATACCGTCCGTGCCAGGGCCGTGGGCTGGATTCCCACGCAGGACAATACTTTGTGCGATCCACAAAGTGTTGTTCTGATTCTGGGTGTAATTTGTGCCCGATAATATATGTTTGTAATGTCCCCCGCAATATGAAGATTATTTCCTTAATGCATGCTGGTGTCTTTTAAAAAAACTTGCACGCTCTTTTGGTGTTTTTGTCAATTTGATGTAGCAACCCTGATTGGTGGTACTCCGCAGTTAGTATTGACGCACTATTCTGGCACAAATTGGGTTATATTTACGACTATGTTCGTATTTATAGACATGTTACATATAAACATATCTTACACTATATAAATATAAGCTATTTATATAGATAGCTATATATTAAAAAAAAAAACCCGGATTTTTGTTGCTTATGAGTCATAACTAAATTTGTATAGTGAATATATCTATATAGACAAGGGGAAGTAGGGAAAATGAAATGAATTATTATTCTGGAATACAATCAAGGCATTAATTTGCTTTTGTTACTTATGGTGGCAAACGAGCAAGCAGCGCACCTGATGGTAAGTGTTACTGCTGCCCATGGACCCTTGCAATACCAGGAATATAGATAGGGCGCTGAGATCCAATGAAAACCTCAAACCCATCTATAAAATTGGAACCCATTGCCATTGCTCAAACATCGATTTTCTGTAAGTGTGATACTACCCCGGATAGACCGGCCCGCGGCTGTAATCAGAAAACTGTCAACAGTTTGACTCTATCATTATTTAATAAAGTAATTAAGTGATGTAGTACCTATATAACGTGATCACACATCTTGTACTTGACAGGACAATTCTGTTTTCAGGCAGTCTCTCCCGTTGCCAACCAACCAAAAAAAAAGTTTCGTTTTGATTATCAAGATTAATATGAACAAATTTTGTGATATTTTCCACTTGTATGAGCATTCTTATTTAAAAACAAGATGCGATAAATGCCCGATTACGAAACGAAAAATGATTTCTTTTTTGGATTGGAAATCCGGCCCAATCGTGCTGCCACTTACACCATCGTGAACTATTTTAGGACATGCAAATTTCGCTTCATATTATATCTTACGTCTTCAAGGTGACGTATGCCATCTATCGGACAATGTTAGGCTTAATACTTCAAACTTTACAGTTAGAATTGTATTAAACGATGACACAACCTTGTTATTCAAATTACTGAAATTTTTAGCATTTAATATGCTTAATTATTTATAAATACCCGATTACGAAACGAAAAATGGTGTAAGTGGCAGCACGATTGGGCCGGATTCCCAATAGGTGCGGGTTCGAACCCCGCTTGTGACGTCATTTTTCGTTTCGTAATCGGGTATTTATAAATAATTAGGCATATTAAATGCTAAAAATTTCAGTAATTTAGATGCGATAATTTAAGAATGATATAAACCGCCGATAAATATGCATCTTGATATATATGTATACAGTGGAAACTCCATTAACTGGACTAATTGTTGTCGTTAGACATTCGGATAATCGAAAATCCGGATCAAAAACCTGCTTTTGTACATATTGCATAACATTATGCAGTAGATAACAATAATGAATCGCGTGGAGCATAAAGATCACGCGAAGCGCGGTCGGTTAATGCCAGTTCCGACACGTTCCTGTGGATTGATTTGACTTGTACATGCAAGATCGCAATTGGTAGTCCGGATAATCGAATCGAATCCGTATAACTGAGGACCAGATAATCGAGTTTCCACTGTAATTCTTTTGTACGTACCACCCATCTAACTTCTAAACGGTTCGACTGATTTGAATGATTTTTTGTGCATATATTTCAATGGATTTCTGTTTGAAAACACAATTGGACGCAGTAAATGGCGTTGCATTGCGGCGTTGCATGTCACCAAATTTTATTAGCTGTATAATTGACAAAATCACCAAATATATTTTATGTGGAGCTGCTTTTAGGAGCAGGACAAAGTACATTAGTATAATATAATATAAAATAAAACCAAATGCTTCTGACAATGCAACCTAATATTGATTAATTCAAATTATATAATTATTTTTTTGGTGGCATTAATTTCAAGCACTCATTCGTGGTTCGAATTCCAAAAAGTGTTGGTTAGTTCATTTATCGAAAAAGGTTATGGCCTATACATATAACTTTGAGTAATAGGGGCGCAGCGTCAATCATGAATGTTGCGAAAATGTGGTAAATTAATTTCTTTGATAACTACCGTTGTGAGCGCTGCACATTATAGTGCTTACGATCCAATCTCACTAGTCCTCAAAGTGACGCAAACGAAGTTGCTCGGATCAGCTATAATTATAATAAGTTCTTATTTTTACCTGTTGCGGCATGTTTTGCGACACGCAGCTAGATGGCGTAATGTACAAAAATTACTAATATGCTTTATGCTTCGGCGACCAATCACAGCGCTCGAACGACGCCGGCGCGAAACTTTAACGCGCGCTATTCGCGCCTTTTTTTCAGGCATTTTTAAATTTGATTTTCTATTCACGTTCCAACTTTTTATATTGTTCAGCTTTATACGCAAAATTATCTTTTATTTGTTATTATACTTATTATACGCATTAAGAAATCAACGTATCTACATTACCTATTTCTGCAAGCGTCCCATTTTGAACTAAAAATCAATAGTCACGATTTACATGACCATTGATTTTTGAATGTTTGAATGAAATGAATTGAATGCAAGATATTTGAACTAACGTTTCGACCGTTTTGTGTGGCATTTTAACAGTAAATAACGCGAATGATATATTTGTTAAGCTATTGGATATGCCATTTAACTAATAAACGGTTTACGGAGTGAGACAGAATTGATTCTGTAAATACTGGAATGTTTTGTTATAGTTACTGTTAGATTATCTGTTATGTTATATTGATATAGAGAATCTGATTTGTAGGTTATCTGTTCGAAAAAGGTTCAACCTTGCATAGAAGTTATATGCGTTTTATACCTCTTAGTCATCTCTTACCACCCATGGCTAAGATAGGAGGTGGTGAATTGCATTGTTACTGCGTCACGTCAACGAAAAGAGACGTTCGTTAGAGAGAGACACAACGTAAAAATATAGTTGTATTTATAACAAAGCATATAAATATGTAGTGAAACGTTTTTACGATGTATTGTAGGTAACGTAACCAAAAATACATTACTGTTTATACCACATTCACTTTATTAAGTCGTAAAGATATGGACGTAGGTAAACAACGATGAAATATTGTTAAATAAATCCTTAAATTCAATAATTTATTATGTACTTACTTTAGGCCATATCGAAGATCTTACTGGACATTAAGTAGATGTATACATTAAAGCCGTTAAATTAGAATTACTGAAATTTAGCATTTAATATGCTTAATTATTTATAAAAACCCGATTACGAAGCGAAATTTGAATGTCCTACAATAGTTCACTGTGGTGTAAGTGGCAACACGATTGGGCTGGACTCCCAATAGGTGCGGGTTCGAATCCCGCTTGTGACATCATTTTTCGCTTCGTAATCGAGTTTTTATAAATAACTAACCGTTAAATTCGTTTAATACCTACTAATATTTTCTTTTTAATATATTTTTCTTTCGTATCATACAGTGGCGAAGCTTAAATAGCTTTGTTTGTTTTACACACCTAATAGTAAGTGTTACTGCCGTTAAAGGACCTTTGCATTACCAGATGCACAGCTAGGCCGATGCTTACCAATTAAAACCCTAAATTATTCCAAAAAGTTGGGCTGCCAGAACTCTCGCTCATCAAACGAAGCGCAACAGCAAATTTTCTCTGTTTAAACGTTAGATTTCTGCGAGAGTGTGGTTACTACCTCGGACGAGCCGGCCCGCGACTGTAAACCGAAAACTGTAAACAGCGTGGCTTTACGATAACGAAATAGAAGAACAGTATAGATAGTACAAACTCTCGCAGAAATTCGAAGTCTAAGTATTGGCAATATGCTATGGCGCTTCGTTCGGTGAGCGAGAAGGAACCGAAAATCCAAATTTCTGAGTGGGTTTTGTCTGGTAGCCACTAGCAGGTAGCACTAGCTGCATTCCTGACATTGCAAAGGCCCATGAGAGGCAATAACACTTACCATCAAATGCTTATTTGTTGGCCACCATAAGCAAAAGAAAATATGGCGCAAGCTAGTGCCCAACAGTAAAAGGTTGAAAAAAAGACATCAGATAACTTCTTACAAATGGAGATTCATCATCATCATCACAGCCCATAAATATCCCACTGTTGGGCTCGGGCCTCCTCCGTGATGGGAAGGCAATTAACCTACTATACCACGCTGGTCAGACGTGTTAATATAGGGTTTTGTTTCGAGTTTTCCTTCTCTTGCATAGATGTTATATGCGTTTTATATCCCTTAGTCGTCTCGTACGATCACCCACGGGTAAGATATGGGGTGGTTAATAGTATTCTTACTCCATCACCACACGGAAAATGGAGATTAAACATAATTTTTCCTTTCAATTGCAACACTGTTAAATAAATAAAGAGATACAAATATTTATTTATACAAATAATATATATTTTACAAGACGTAAAATATTACCCAAAAGATATATATTTTCGAAGTGGAATTGGCTCGGAGTCAATTTGAATTTAATTTAATTTATAGTCAGACATGGATACTATGTTATGAATGTATCTTGCGACCGTTTTCATCTATCTCTAAATTTTAGATAATACTTGAGCAATAAAATTAGGTTATGGAATTACACGCCATTCTTTACACTGTTGGTTTGTGATCAAATCAATAATCTGTCCTCAAATCCATAGAAAAATTATCAAAGCGTCTGGCCCGCGTGGTATAGTACCACATGAGTAAATAAACGTACAGAGACCAAGTTTCTAAGGAGCGAGCAAAACTGTTACCTATTCTGATAGGGTTGGCACATGAGGATGAAAATAAATACACAAAACGTTTGTCAGCTTTTTTATGTATGGATATTTTTTTACAAATTGTTTACTCTAAATAGATTTTTTGTAATTTTTGATTTTTAATAATTTGATATATCTCTTAATCGAATGATAAAATCTAAATCTAATATAAAGTTTTTTTAAATAATCAATGGGTAAGCACTTGCATGACATATCAAATTTACAATCTTGTATACGTTTTAGTATATCACCACCAATATTAACAATATTTATTACTAGATCGACATATTCTTGAAATTTCTTCTCAAGCAATTTAACAAATGCGATGAAGTTGTCAGGAGGTATTATTAAAAAAACAATTGTATACTGCTTTCGTTAAAGTCTTTGTAATGGCTGAAAAAAGAGTCTTTCCCCATATTTATAGGTTGTTCAGATCTATTAACATACAATGTCATTTTCAAAAAAAGATGTTTTTATTTTTTCGATTGTTGTTCATGCACACAGTACAATAAACCATATTTACACTCTTTCTAATTAATTGAAATTTCAAATTTAAACAAACACGCACGACGCGATGCACAGCGAGCGGTGAGTAAGACCTTTGTTTGAGCACTGGCCGAACCAGCCTAAACAGGTTTCGTTCCGTACGTGACGAGCCGCCAGTGCTCGCATGCGCATCATATTTGTAGTGATGTACCTATCGTGGCGCGGTTGTTTGAAGGTTTGTCTCTGTACGTTTATTTACTCATGTGATAGTACGTCAATCACTCTGGCTATTGTGGAGAGTCAAGCTATGTAGTAGCATCTACGAATACTATCAACTATTAACCATTTCCAAGGAGGTTGACGTCAGGCCTTTTTTTTTTTTTTTTTTTCTGTGGTGGGCCTTGGACGTCGCACCCCGCCAAATCGGTCCGGGGTGACGGAAGAGGCGGCGCGCAACCCCGTTGACCCACCCTGCAAGCACCTCTTCTTCGCCATGCGAGCGGGCCACCGGTACCCGATCTTTGTCTTCGGTGGAGGTTGACGTCAGACCTAAACTATTGCCAATAACTTATGCAATATGTAAGAGGAGGAGTACATATTGCGTCGACCCCAGTAATTAATTAAATAATATAAATAAAAAAATAGTAATTGCGATAAGAACAGAAGAATAGGTCGTTATATAACTCTTAATCAACTTTCACGACGTCCACGAGTAAAGGGTAGTAAGTAGTACTCGCTACCACAGCACAAATAGGTTTTAATAGCTTTTATGAAATGTGTTATTTTTTTAAATAATGTGATTAAATTGAACTAAGCAGCAACTGCAAATGACTATCAATGAAAATCATTAGTAGCATTCAAGTGGATTCAAATGGTGGCGGTCGGTCGAAAAAAACATATAAGGGGGCGTTCAAGTATTACGTAACGCAATTTTTGATCCTCCCTCCCCCACATGTAACGCGCCGTAACGTATGTCTGTACCCCCCTTCCCCTCCCTGAACGTTACGTAACACCCAAGTGACCGTTCGTGTTTGAGGCAATAATAAATAAAAAAAAAGAGATTCCAAACTCGCAATATATGTGTATGTTGTTTATTTACCATCTAAAAATAAAAATTTGCTTGCCAAGTTAGGAAATTTTAATTCCCTAGTGTTTTATTTATTAAAAAAACAATGCTACGTAACGCGTTGTTTGCATCCCCCTCCCGGGTATGTAACGCATTGTAACACTTAACAAGAACCCCCCAAATTGCGTTACGTAATACTTGAACGGCCCCTAAAGCCTTTGTGTCCTAATGTAATAAGTCTGTGCATAAAGATATTTTTTTCGGTTTCGTTCATCCATTCGAAGAGGCAAAGAGAACAAGTCCCATACACCATACAGCCCCCAGTCTTATATGATTTTCTTGACAAATAATTTGGCATTTCTACATATTGTTTAGCTTATTCGTAGTCACTATCAATTAGTAAGTGAAGTCGTTACGATTAATTGGACGACAAAAACTAAATTAATGATTTGTCTGGGAATTTTGGCAGAGTATGAAAATAAACATATAGGTATAGACGGAGTAAGAGTACAATTCACCACCCTATCTTAACCGTAGGTGATCATAAGAGACGACTAAGGGATATAAAACGCATATAACATCTATGCAAGAGAAGGAAAATTCGAAACAAAACCCTATAGCAACACATCTGACCAGCGTGATATAGTAGGTTAATTTCCCTCCCAATACGGAGGAGGCCCGAGTCCAACAGTGGGACATGTATGGGCATCATCAGATGATGATGATATTCACTATACCTCGGCATTTTATCTGTATTATATCACATAAAATACCAGCAAAATTATTTAATATAATATTACAAAACACTAAAGAATTAAGAGGGCATCATGACATTTCTATATTCCCGCCAAAAATCCTCTAAATACAAATAATAAATCGTGCAATAGAACTTCTTTAACGAGATTAAGGTCAGGTGCATGATTTATTTGTGCCGAATACTGTTGTAGCCGAGGCCGCGGGTGGTCGCATCGGGAATTAGTCTGTCAATCCATGGTGGCGGATCGCGTGGGGGCAATCTCCCAGCATTCTGTTGCCAGGTCATCGCCGCTGGAAATAGTCGATAGTGTAACACGTCAGGCCACCCAGGCTTTTGGTTCTAGTGGTCTACTATATAGATGGAGAGGGGAATTTAGGATCCGGATATTTAGATAAAGTGAGGCCAAAAAATCTCCGAGTGGCAACAGAATAAGAATACAATTCACCAGACCTTATCTTGCTTTGCCACTCTTCATCTTGCTCGTGGGTACTATAAAAGACGTCTAAGGTATATCATTTCATATACCACATATTATGTACAAGAGAAGGAAAACTTGAAATAAAACCTATAGCCACTCGTCTGACCATCATGATATAGTTGGTCAGGTACCCTCTTCGAATTTTATTGATAATTTAAGTAATATAAAACAGAGAAAATACTAAAGTATAACGAATATGATATAACAGTGATTTACGTGTATCTTTATGTTTTGCCAAAATTCCTACAGGAACCATTAATTTAGCTATGAGCACCAAATTAACGGTAACGATGTACAGAAATAAGCTGCATAATATGAAGAAGAATAATATTGTTGTATGAGTTATGAAGAAAATTGTTTGTAAGGGACTTGTGAATTTTGTAATTTAGTTTTAACTGATAGCTGTGTGGTACCGGCTACGAATATGTACTACCAACCCTTACTTTGTTCGTGGATGTCGTAAAAGAAGACTAAGAATCTTATAACGACCT
This sequence comes from Lymantria monacha, assembly GCA_905163515.2. Taxonomy (NCBI): domain Eukaryota; kingdom Metazoa; phylum Arthropoda; class Insecta; order Lepidoptera; family Erebidae; genus Lymantria; species Lymantria monacha. The sequence continues at coordinate 2,658,079 of LR991096.1, read as the reverse complement.
GGGCCTACTCCATCTGATGCTGTGTAGTCAACAATTACATTCCCAAGGAGGGTTGGCGTCTGGCTGGTGGCTGGTCATAAAAATATTGCCAATAACTTTTACATTGTGTACTATGAAGGAAGAGTACATATTGTATCGACCCCCAGTAATTGGGATAAGAGTAGAAGATGAGTTTTAACTGATAGGTCCATTACCATTTTATCACAGACTAAGTAGCATTTTATCTATATCATATAGTTTCTTTTACAATCTATTTTTAAATTTATTTACTATATAATTAATAATAATGAATAATGAATTTACAGCTGTTATTTTTATCCTTTTTCTTGTTATTCGTAATTAATAAAATATATTTTTTTTTTATTATTATTAATAAAATGTATTAGGTCGCTTTCTTGAAGAGGTTATAGATGTATGTGCTATACCAAGTTTAACATATATACAGGGTGGAAGTGGACCGCTCCCGAAAACAAAGACAGGTGACCCTACTAGTCCTACTTGTAATGATAGGCTAGAAAAATAATCGATCAGGATGAAAAAAAATTTTTTTTTTCACAAATATTTTTAAGTTTTTTTCACATTTCATCGTATTAGGACAGTGCCATGTAACGATAACTCGATAAAAAATACGTAACTATACTCAGATGAGAAAAGACGCAATCTATTCAAAACTCACGATCATATGTTCAAGAGTTCAACGACCTCGCGTGGTGAAAAAATTTTTTTTTCATCCGTATCGATTTTTTATTGTAATTAGTTAAAGGGCCATCATATATAGGCAAGACTAGCCCGAAACAGGGAAAAATAGCACAAGGGAAGAGAGACCCACACGCAGCAGTGAGTCGCAGTAGGTTGATTTGGCACATTGATTCCACATTGCGCACCCATAGCGAAGAGACGTCTCCGGGAAGCCAACGATCGCTCTAGGCTCCCCGCAAAGCCACTGCCACTGTCGCAGGTTGTCTGAGGACGGGACCAACTCTGGGTAACTGGAGTCAGGTCTGTTACGGGCCCGATCTGCCGTGGCGGTGTTGAGTTGCTGTCAAACTGTCGCAGTTTGGTTAGCACTGGACTTGGGTCATCCGGAGCAGGCCGTACTGCCAGTAGACGGCAACTGAGACGCTGCCTAGTTGCGGATTACCTGAAGCCAGACTCCCCTCAGAGTCCTGTGAGTCAAGTCCGGACTATTCGTACCGCTAGTGATATGAGCTTGGGAGCTCCATGGGTACATCAACCACAAGGACCGGTTATTCTCAATTAGCCGAGAAAGAACACCACAGGAAGAGGACTAAGCCCTGAAACTGTTTTACGTGCCCAGCAAGAAGCACTCAGGCCGTCGTACAGAATAGGGTGATGATGATGATAAAGTTGAAAGGTACATAACTATGTCGATAAAAAGATATATCAATCCGTTCAGTAGTTTCTGTGAAATTCTTTAAAAGACACATTGTATACTTCTTAAAAACACTCGACTTTCGTATAGGTACCTCTTCAGAATGGCCAGTAGACTGACGCGAATATTATAGGTAGGTATAATCCCAACAATATCACCTATTTTATGTAGGTACCTACTTCTATACTTAACATACCCCAACAAAACTAACTTATAACTTATATGGTTTTTTTGTATGTAAAGGGCGGCTAAAACTATCTTTGCCCGGAGCGGCTAAATAGCTAGATCGGGCCCTGGCGAAAGGAATATTCCTACCAAATTTTAAGTCTGTTAAAAATAACAACTTTGCCAGATTACTACAGATTGAATATTTCAAATTACATCTGGACCATCATCTGTATCTGCGTATAAAAGGGCAAGCTTAAAAAAAACGCCTTGCACTTAAAGGGTCAGTACCCGAAGCTACGTACAAAGGCCCTTTGTGAATAATGAATGTTGTGGTTTGTACAGATTAACTATAAGTTAAGCTGTATAAATCTATGCTGAAATTTGAGAAGTTAAAACGAATAATAATTAAATTAAAAAAAGTGTGTGTCAGCTCCGACGCACGACTGGAGTTTACTCCTTAAGTACGATTATCAAAACAGGCGCAAAAAAGCTCATTTGACTAAAAATAATATATATATATATATATATATATATATATTATATATATATATATATATATATTTATATATATATATATATATATATTTATATATATATATATATATATATATATATATATATATATATATATATATATATATGTATATATATATATATTTGTTTCTCCTTTTATTTATTTATTTTTTATTCCTTATTATATTTTCTTCTATTTTTCTGTAAATATTTTAATTTAAAACTTAGCTTTAATTGTACATATTAATTAAAATTATTACATATCATACTTTAAAATTCGTTGCGCAATATCTAAAATTAAATTCTATATATATTTATTTACATTTATTAAAAATGTTCAGTGAAGTATTATCTCACGTCAGAAAGTGAAAGGTGCGCAGAATAGGTTGCGCACCAAAAACGTAACGAGGTCATTCGATCACTAGATTTTACTCCTCAAATTTTTCTCATACCGGGCGCCTTATATGAAAATCGATTCTTAAGGAGTAAACTCCAAAAATAATGTTATATGTTTTTATAACCGACTAAAAAGCATATAATATATTTTGAAAACGCGCTCCATGTTTTCTGTTTCCAATCTTGAGAGATTATATTTTATGATTTTAATCCGTTATAAAAATAAGGTACATTATTTTTTTATATTATTATTATTTTCTGCTTTTTAAGGTTATGTGATGGAAATTTTGGAATTGGTTAAATAATTTATTTCTTTATTTATTTTTCTTCTTCTTTTTATCATGCATTATCATCCACTTCTGACCTGTGATCTAAATTTTAAGTATCTAGCTCATCGGGAAGTTAGTTTAAAATCAATTACAAAATTCCACGGCGGGCTATAGAGTGGTCGCATCCCGCTAAATCCGTCCGGAGCGACAACAGAAGCGGCCCCATAGACCCGCCCTACATGTACCTCTCTTTTCGCCGTGCGAATGGGACACCGGACCCAGTTCTTGTCTGCGGTGACATGGTATAACAAGTTAATATAGGATTTTATTTAGAATTCTTTTGGGCATCTACGAGTATGACACCGTATCATCAGACAATGAATTGTATTGTTATTCAGTCATCACACGGAAAGATAATAAAATATTTAAATCGACGATAATTTATTAGTGGCCGGCGCGGCGAGCCTATAGCTAAAGTAATATAGCTTTTTTTTAATGTAAACCTATATCTAATATTAAGCCACAGATAATTAATCAAGTCTAATATAGTTTTGTTTTGTTTTTCACTTAATCGTCGCAGCATAAACATGAAATACGAAGCTAATCGTTATCTAATCGCGTGGCAAACATACTTGCTTTCCCACACCCGTTAGATAAGTCGAGTGAGTCTGTCGAGTGTTTGATTAATACATTATGAAAGCGAAAAGTAAATGTTATCAACATAAGTGGCACGGCTTTAAACAGAACACTGTTAAAAGCTTAGCTTGTGACCGAGTCCTTTTAGCCTAAGTGCGTGTTCTCACGTATGCTTCTGGTTTGAATGAAACTAATTACACATTAAAAATAATCACCGAATGAGTCACTTTAGGATCGATTGATAGAATACATTCTAACTGACATATGATTAGAGTACATTCATTTTTACACCTGGTCATGTTAAATAAGGTTTTTTTTTAAATACCAGGTTTTGAACTAGTATTTGGAAACAATACTAATAATATTATACCAAAAACTGATGCAGTTTTCTAGAATTTTCTGCCGATTCTCAAGGACTTCTTCAAGAAATTCATAATTACAAATATAAGTTTGGATCTCTATGTGGTTAAAATCCATAAACTCGTTTATCAAGGATCGAACCTAGGACATACGGCATGTTAGGTGACTTACGACTATTACGCCATTTTTACGGCATTGTGTAATCAAATTGATTACTATCGAAATAGTGAAGTCATTCTTTCCAACTTCGCCTCTTTAACCTTTTCTAATTAGTTTGCACAGATGGCGTAGCGGGTAAGATACCGACCTTCAGTGGCAGTATAGTTTCAATTCCCACGCAGGACAATATTTAGTACGATTCACAAAGTGTTTTACTGAGTCTGGGTGTAGTTTGTGTGCGTTAATTGCATGTTTGTAAAACAAGGATTATTTTATTACCGCAAGATGGTGTGTTTAAAAAAAATGTAAATTAAATTAAAATTATTGCGGGTCCCAATGCAATTAAAATCATATCCCGGTACTGCCTGAGGGTCAAACCTCGGTGTCATTTATGGAGACCATTGTGGATCCTGGCTTACAGGAGTTACAACGGTGGGAATGTGTGGTGGGATTATTATTATTATTAATTATTACTTTATTTTTTTATAATGGATCTATGTAAATTAAAAAAAAAAAAATGTTAACTAAACAATATACACAATTAAAGAACTTGTAAGCCTTTGCAGTTATTAGAGAGACATATTATTTCTCGCAGAATGTTTGTATAGGGTAGTCGCAAATTAGTGTGAAGATTGTTGACGTCATCAAACTGGATAGCGCTCATTTTAATTTTTTTTTTGGCAGCGAGCTACGGTACGTCACGCCCCTCTAATTCGTCCGGGGCTACAGAGAAGAGGCGCACGACCCCGTAGGCCCGCCCTACATCATGGTTGCTTCGGCAAGTACCTGCACACGGTCGTGCGGAGGGAGTGGACTCCGTCCTGCCACCATTGCAGTAGCGACGAGGACACGGCGCAACATACGCTCGAGGTATGTTCGGGCTGGGACGGGCAGCGCCGTGACCTCGTCGCTGTCATCGGTGCCGACCTGACGCTGCCGGCTGTTGCGCGAGCGATGGTCGACAGCGTCAGGAATTGGGACGCGGTCGCCGCCTTCTGCGAGGCTGTCATCTCGCAGAAGGAGGCGGCGGAACGGGCCCGGGAGGATTCCCGTGACCCGGGCCGCCGCCCGCGGCCGGGGCGGCGCAGGCGCGAGTACCTGCGCCTGATGCCGCCCTAACCGAGGCTTCGGGTGATTGGACCGGGGAATTGTCCGGTCACCTGACGTGAGGCCACCGCGTGAGGACGACGCCTCGACGGCGAAAGCTGCCGGGGCGTCGACAGGAGAGGAGCCCGAGAGGCCATACCGCCGAGCGGGCCACCGAAGACAAAGATCGGGTACCGGTGGCCCGCTCGCACGGCGAAGAAGAGGTGCTTGCAGGGTGGGTCAATGGGGTTGCGCGCCGCCTCTTCCGTCGCCCCGGACCGATTTGGCGAGTTGCGACGTCCATAGCCCACCGCAAAAAAAAAAAAAAAAAAAAAAAAAAGGCCCGCCCTACATATACGTCTCGACGCCATGCGGGTGGGTCACTGGAACCCGTTCTTTTTCTTCAGTGTCCCACCATGAACTGTTAACATCTCTTAGTCTTCTTTTACGATACCCACAGCAAAGTTAGGGGACGAGAAAAAGACAACTAATCGGATAAGGTTGTATTTTGATTTTCCTTCTCTTGTAGTGGTGTTGTATATGTTCTACGAATCTTTTAGGGACCGTCCATTAATCTCGTGAGGTTTGAAAGGGGGTGGGAGGGGTTTGACAAAAATCACGAAGTCCTAGACCTTCATAGTCTTATGGAGGCCATACACGCTAGGTTATGCATGATGGTTTTAACTGTGCATGCATAACCGACAGGCAAGCTCTAGCGTGTGTGTGATAAAACTGTACAGTTATCTTTGCATGTACATGCAACCGAGTAAATATCAAAATTGATATTTTTGCCGCTCGGTTATGTTTGCGCGCGAGCATAACCGAGCGTGTGTGGCGTCCGGCGAGCTTGCCTGACACAGTTCTCTGTTTTTAATTGTCGTACTACGTAGTTCAACTGTGAAGTAGGCATCCTACACATACCGTCACGTAGCTCAACTGAGATTTAATGGCAAAACTGTGCATACAAACCCTAACGTGTATGTGTAATATGAAACTCGGTTATGCATGCACAGTTAAAACCATCATGCAAAACCTAGCGTGTATGGCCTCCATTAAACCTCACCACGTATCACCAAGGGGGAGGGGGAGTCAAAAATGCTAAAAAAAAAAGATCACGTGATTAATGGACGTCCCCTTATATACCGACAGGGACAAGTTAAAATATTAGAAATAATCATCATCATCATCACAGCCCATAAATGTCCCACTGTTGGGCTCGGGCCTCCTCCGTAATGGAAGGGAAATTAACCTACTATACCGCGCTGGTCAGACGTGTTGGTATAGGGTTTTGTTTCGAGTTTTCCTTCTCTCGCACAGATGTTATATGCGTCTTATATCCCTTAATCGTCTCGTACAATCACCCACGGGTAAGATAGGAGGTGGTGAATAGTATTCTTATTCCGTCACCACACGGAAGGGATCTTAGCCGTGTTAAAATATTGGAAATAATAACGTAACACTAATGCTGCCTACAAAACATATGATATCTTAAAGGAGAAATGTACATAGATTTATTTCATATATTTTCTTATTTCTATGCTTCAATATAGCAATGCTGTATGGTAACGGCTACGAATACTACCAACCCTTACTTTGGGAGCGTTCAAGTATTACGTAACGCAATTTTTGAAGATCTTTGATCCTCCCTCTCCCACATGTAACGCGTCGTAACGTATGTCTGTACCCCCTTCCCCTCCCTGAACGTAACGTAACACCCAAGTGACCGTTTTTAAACGTGCTTGAGGCAATAAAAAAAGAGATGCCAAACTTGCAATACATGTGTATATTGTTTATTTATCATCTAAAAAATGAAAATTTGCGTGTCAACTTAGGAAATTTTAATTCCCTAGTTTTTTATTTAATAAAAAAAACAATGCTACGTAACGCGTTGTTTGAACCCCCCTCCCGACTATGTAATGCATTGTAACATTTAACAAGAACCCCCCCTCCCCCCAAATTGCGTTACGTAATACTTGAACGGCCCCTTTGCTCGTAGATATCGTAAAAGACGACTAAGAGATTTACATCGACTTGAGCCAACTCCACCTGATTGGTCAACAAACAATTACATTCCCAAGGAGGGTTGAGGCGGGTAGGCGGTCGGTCATAAAACTATTGCCAATAACTTTTGCAATATGTACGTGTACATGTACCTACATATTGTGACGACCACAAGTAATTGGGATAAGAGTAACGATGGGTAATTCGAATCATTTAATTCGAATAACTCGAATAAGACTATTGACTCGTTCATTCGAATCGCTTTTGAGTGAAACCAAATCAATTCGTTAACTCGTGTCGTACCTACTCGCAGCGCGGGCGACCGCTGCGGCGCAGCGATTCGCTCTCTCGTTCTAATACAGAGTCGAATAATCTAACGAATGAATTCTACGAGTGAGAAACTACGAAAATACATGAAATATTCTAAGAATCACTAATTGGTTGGATACAATTCGATTCGTTTATTGTACCTATTACATTTGAAAATCGTCTGTCGCGTGGTCTAGAGTAAATAAAAGTTTGATCTGGGAGTTTTTTAATAAAAATGAAGATGGAAACAGTTTTGTGTAAACTATGTTCCTGTAGTTATAAATATTGGTAATACAACAAACTGTATAAATCATTTAAAATGAATAATAATGTGAACGAGTTATAATTCGCCAACTCGGCTTAACAGGCGGATGACTCGACATACGAGTACGAATTCGACTGTAATGCTTTCGCGAATTCATCGCGCGATTTGACGACTCCCACGTGACGATTCGAATCAATTCGAATTGTGATTCGAATCAATAATAATTTTAATTCGATTGATTCGAATTGAAAAAAAAAACCATTCGTCTCATCGCTAGATAAGAGCAGGAGAATAATGAATTTGTATGCTACAATCTATTTATTTTAGAAAGGGGTACGTATAGGACCCGCATAAATAATGTTATTTTGTACTATCAACGTTACCATAACTCCCCCCTAATTATAGTATGTATTTAAAAACGCACAAAACAATTATTATACAGACACCAATTTCACGCAGACATAAAACAACAGTTTGTTGATCGTACAATATATTGTCCTTAGTGGGAATCGAACCCACGACATTTGGACACGGTAGACCAGTATTTTATCTATACAATGAGATTCCCAACAATAAATTAGAATGATAGCGTAATCTGTTCTTTTGGCAAGCGAGATAATTAGGTAAGCGCTATTGTCAACTACCCTAATTTTACCTTAGTAAGATTTTGCGACGACGAAGAAATAAATCACAATACATTTTATATAATCCGTGACCATACGAGATTACACCCACACATAATAAATAGCATCCCGATGGAGGCTACCGCAATCCTTCAGCCGATTTTTGTAACTGGTGGTGATAATTGTATTCTTATCCACTATATTATCACCACGGGATAATGTTTTCAGACATTATAATAGTATATTTTATTGATGATCCTCCGTGTGGTGTCAGAGTAAGAATATAATTCACCACCTTACTTGTGAGTGTCGCTGAAAACAACTAGGGAATATCGTATGCTTATTATATTTACGCAAGTGAAGGAGAACTCGAAATAAAAATTTATATCAACCCGTCTCGCAAGGACGATGTCCCGCCCGAACCGTGTGCTGAGTTATCAAGACAAGATGATACTCGAAAGGGTAGGCTGCCGGAAGGGTCACCTAAGAAAAGAATTTGGCACCAATAGCCCGGCCAACATGAAGACAGGGAGGCACATGTACCGGGTTATGGAATTACACGGCGTCGCTTTTACTGTCTCGAACGGTTTGTATCCCGTCCTCCAATCCCCAATAAAAATATACCAAATCGTCTGACCAGCAAAGTACATCAATTACTCTGTCTATAATGGAGGTTCAAGCTGTATGATAGCTGTTACGAATGTCGTAAAAGACTACTAACAGCTTTATATTGACCTGAGTCAACTCCACCTGACTGGTCCACAATTATATTTCCAAGGAGAGTTGACATCGTGCCGTTCATAAAACTATAGTCAATAAATTTTGCAATATGTACTAAGCGAAGTATATATTGCATCGACCCCAAATGGAAATAAGAACAGGAGAATAATGATCGTGGAAGATCGAGCCTAGTAGTGAGCCTTATACGAGATGAGGTGATAAAGTATCGATGACGGCACGGTACGGTCAGTATATAACCGATACGAGAGTGGCCAAAAAAAAATCTATGGCGATAAGCGATTTTATTAATCAATAACCGTGATATTTACATATTTTGCGTGTATGATAAAGCTTGGTGCTCGTTACAGCTAACAGAACAAAATTAAGATAACGTTACTTTGACATTTTTATGGGTAATGGAACACGTGTCCGGCTATTTGATACTTCATATGGGAATTTTAGCGGGCAAGGAGAAGTGTCAATTGGTGTTCTTCATCATAATCACAGCTCATAAACATCCCACTGTTGGGCTCGGGCCTCCTCCGTAATGGGAGGGAAATTAACCTACTATACCGCGCTGGTCAGACGTGTTGGTATAGGGTTTTGTTTCGAGTTCTCCATCTCTTGCATAGATGTTACATGCGTTTTATATCCCTTAGTCGTCTCGTACGATCACCCACGGGCAAGAAATGGGGTGGTGAATAGATCTTGTATTATATTTAATATCTTAATGTTTTAATTTGTTATATTAAGTAATTTTGATGGCATTTTATGTAATGTGATACGCAGGAAGTAATGAGGTGTAGTGGAAATGATATAACAGTGACTTACATACGTTTTCATTTACCACTAAAATTCCCAAAAGATACCTTTAACAGTGTGACCATGGCTCTGTTGAAGGCGATGATTTGACTTAAAGATCTTAGTAACCAAGCCATAAGCTCCAAGGAAAAAAAAAGATACTTCATATAAAAATACTCCTATTCATATGGTGATGGTTCGAGTTGAAAGCCCAAAACGCTCACCCATAGTTCGCATAAAGTTGTCAAAGCCATCTGCGGATAATGGGATACGGGTTGAGAGCCCTCAGCGCTCACCCACAGTCCGGGTAAAGTTGTCATAGCCATCTGAGGCTAACAACTAAGACACACAAAAAAAAAAAAATGCGGATAATGGCTAAACACACCCAAAAAGGGGACGTCCATTAATCACGTGATTTTTTTTAGCATATTTAAATGTCCTTTCCATGAGTGGAGAAATATTTCTTTTTTCTTCTTTTTTCTCTCATGGTGAGCCCTTTTTAGGACTGCCACGGGCAAGTAAAGAGTGGTACATTTCTCAGATGAGATCTGCTGCCTGCCCTTATGGTGAACCCTGGGTTTTAGGACTGCCATAGGCAAGTAAGGACTGACAATTGCATTCTTATTACGTCGCAACATGGAACAATAAATATAATTAAATTTTCGCATTTTTTGCTGTGATAGCCGCTATAAATACTAGCAACACTCATAATGCTCGTGGATGTTTTCTTTTTTATTGCCGGTGGTGGCAAACGAGACAGCAGCACACCTGATGGTAAGTGACACTACCGCTCATGGACCTTTGCAATACCAGAGCATAGCTAGGCCGCTGCCAACCGTGAAGAAAGTGCTCTTCTTAAACCTCGTTTAAAAAAAGGAAATATCATAGCCCTCGGGAAACACGGCAGCAGGTGTTCATTCCAGATCTTGCACGTACGTGGGAGAAATGAACGCTGAAAACGTACAGTAGACGTCCGTATCGTTTCCAGGTGAAATGGTGTCGTAAAAAACGATCATGAGCTTAACACAGATCTGGCCAACTGGCATCTGATGCCATCTGGTTAATAATTACAATCCCAAAGAAGATTGATGTCAGGTAATAAAACTATTAGCAATAACTTTTGTAATATCTACAATGGAAGAGGAGTACATATTGCCTTGACTGCAAGTTATTGAGGATTTGTCCAAGATACAGACAAACAATATTGATGATGAAATATTTAATTTTATAGTTACGCGGTTATTTTTATATTGTGTAGAGCTTTCGTGTTTTAGCTTTATTATTCAGTACCAAAGAAACATAACAATCGTACAGCATATAAAGAAAGATATAAAAATTAATCTACTGTATATCAGCGGTTAACACGTACCTATGGATAGCAGGGTCCATAATTTCAGATATGTTGGGATAAATTCTATATTCTATATTATTTATGCGAAAGGGAATGCTCCGATGGTTCGGACATGTGGAAAGAATGCCGAACGAACGTTTGGTTAAGAAGATATACAATGCGAAAGTGGAAGGATGTAGGTATCGGGGGAGACCGAGACTAACCTACCTAGACCAAATCGGTCATGTACTGAAGGAAGGTGGAGTCAAGAGTCTCCGAAACCGGCGAGCGTGTATGAAGAGAATTATGAATGTTGAGGAAGCGAGTGAAGTATGCAAAGATAGAGTTCTCTGGCACTCTGTTCTCTCTGCCTACCCTGCAAGGGATATGGCGTGATGATATGTATGTATGTATGTATATATATTTTTTTTTTTTTAAATGGCTAGCAATAATGTCGTACAACTGTCACATACACGAGAATGATGATTAGTTCTCCCGTGACCATGATCACTGTAAAGTGTTCGAAACGTAGGGAAATTAAAAATCAATTACATGCGCATTAGAATTCGTAAAAGTAGTTTTATTTCAAAGGTGTAATACTCGCGTAAACATGAGAATGAGTTGATAATAATCAATTTTTGTTTAATTTAAAAGTATAAAAAATTGTCAGTAATGAAATTAAACTATTTTGCGGATTATATCGTGTTTGTATTTTGATCTTACTTTCGCGACTTTTAGAATACTTTTCAGCATTCATACTCGTAGTATCAGGACTAAGATGTTTCATATGCAACAAAGCATTGTTACTACAGAGATTTTTATCTCTCGTAAAGTATTAGTTATTAAATTTTGATCCACATGTTTTATACGAATCCATTGTCATTGGAAAAAGAAAATGATTCTATATAAAAATGTATATTGTTTTGGTTTAGTTATTTTTAAACATTAAATTTATGGGTAATTATTATATTACGTTCCGGATCAGAACGCGACGACACTGAAATAAATTTGGCAAGAGAACCGAGAGGCCACAATTTAGAAATTAATAGTTTTTGGTAAATCGATCACTAAACATCCAAAGCCATAAATAGATTTAAGATACCATTAATTAGCAATAGTTTTACACCCACCGTTGGCAGTTCATGAGTAATAATGTATGCCTATGTTAAGTATCCTCATTAGGTATATTCCATCCCATATTTTAGATTAAATTTCTCCAAAGGCCTCTGCGTGTTGGGTTTATTCCCCATATAATATTTCCAAAAGTATCAGCTTTCCTTCCTTCCTTCCTAATGGAAAATTAGATTTAGATAATAATAAAATAAAGGGTATTGCATCTAGTTTGCCGATTTTTCTGAAATTTGTGGCACATTCTGAAAGTCCTGGGCCTTTATATTAGTGTGGACACCCTATCTCACAATAAAGCTATGAGTTTGAGCGAGGACAGTTTAAATTGGTTACCACGCATTAATATTAATGCAGGAATATGTTAATAACGCGATCTGCTGAAGGTCGCCAACCCCCGATGTGTATACAATGGGGTACTGTTGGGGCGAACGTATAATTGACGTATTGTTTGATACTTGAATATTGTTATGGTATATTCTAATGTAAGATACATTTTAATGCAGGATGTAGATAGTGATATATTTTATCTTTCTTCCGTAATGTAATCTAAGTATTCAGAAAAAGATAGCTTTTTTTATTGCTTATGGTGGCAAACGAGCAGACAGCACACCTGATGGTTAGTGTCTCTGCCACCCATGGACCTTTGCAATACCAAGGGTATAAGACAGGCCGCTGCCTACCAATACAAACCCCAAACCCATCCCAGTTGGCTTCCGGCTCTTTAAATGTTGAAAGGAAATTATAGTGAGAAATGCTCCATGCTATGAGGGCCACTGGAACGGATGTGTTGACTTCAGTACTTCGCCGGGTTACCGTCTCATGTCCGGTGAAATATTGTCTGTACGGATGGCGTAGTTGTTGTATACCGATCAACCGTACAAAATGTTAAGTATTTGATTCCCACGCCGGAACAATATGTTGTGTGATTCACGAGTTGTTCTTTGGAGTTTGGTTGATAATTAGTATCTATTAATTATGTCTGTCTTCTTGCAATGCAAGAATTATTTCCATAGTGCAGGACGTTGTTTTAAAAAAAGATTTTTTTTTAAATATGGTATAATATATATACCCTGCTCTAAGAATACGACAATTAAAAAGCAACTCTTTCTTGTATATCTCTATATTCGTATATTTATATATTTTTAGAATCTCGCAAACGGCAACAGCAATTTCAATGAAATTTAGTAGGCAGGTAATTTCAAGGACGATAAATCGAGGAGGAAGTTTCGTCAATATAAAATTTTCTTATTTCAGTGTTCTCAGAAAATTAAAAAAATATAATTATAATATGAAAGTAATTCTGGCCACTTTCATCAAAAGTAAAAATAACTCAATTGGAAAACCAAGCAGTCTCGTCCAGATAGCCCCAGTTTAAACCCTGGCCTTCCATTTACTTGTCACTTATTTTTTTTCATTATTTCATCAATTATATTTAAAAATTTAAATATATTTTCCAAAACACACAATTAGAAAAAAAAATAAAACACCAATCTAAGCTCTATTATCCTGCTATTTACTCCTTACCTACATTTTTTTTAAATATGTCAACATTATACAAGATGGAAGTGGACCGCTCCCGAAAACAAAGACAGGTGACCCTACTAGTCCTACTTGTAATGATAGGCTAGAAAAAAATTCGATTCGGATGAAGAAAAAATTTTTTTTTTCACAACCAATTTTAAAATCCGATTACGAAATGAAAAATGATGTCGCAAGCGGGATTCGAACCCGCGCCTATTGGGATTCCGGCCCAATCGTGCTGCCACTGCACCACCGCAACTAATTGTAGGACATGCAAATTTCACTTCGTAATATATTTACGTCTTAAGGTGACGGTATGCTATCTACCCGACAATGTTTACACATTGTTATAGGCTTAATACTTCAAACTTTACAGTTAGAATTGTATTAAACGATGACACAACCTTGTTATTTAAATTACTGAAATTTAGCATTTAATATGCTTAATTATTTATAAAATCCGATTACGAAATGAAAAATGATGTCGCAAGCGGGATTCAAACCCGCGCCTATTGGGATTCCGGCCCAATCGTGCTGCCACTGCACCACCGCGACTAATTGTAGGACATGCAAATTTCACTTCGTAATATATTTACGTCTTAAGGTGACGGTATGCTATCTACCCGACAATGTTTACACATTGTTATAGGCTTAATACTTCAAACTTTACAGTTAGAATTGTATTAAACGATGACACAACCTTGTTATTTAAATTACTGAAATTTAGCATTTAATATGCTTAATTATTTATAAAATCCGATTACGAAATGAAAAATGATGTCGCAAGCGGGATTCGAACCCGCGCCTATTGGGATTCCGGCCCAATCGTGCTGCCACTGCACCACCGCGACTAATTGTAGGACATGCAAATTTCACTTCGTAATATATTTACGTCTTAAGGTGACGGTATGCTATCTACCCGACAATGTTTACACATTGTTATAGGCTTAATACTTCAAACTTTACAGTTAGAATTGTATTAAACGATGACACAACCTTGTTATTTAAATTACTGAAATTTAGCATTTAATATGCTTAATTATTTATAAAATCCGATTACGAAATGAAAAATGATGTCGCAAGCGGGATTCAAACCCGCGCCTATTGGGATTCCGGCCCAATCGTGCTGCCACTGCACCACCGCGACTAATTGTAGGACATGCAAATTTCACTTCGTAATATATTTACGTCTTAAGGTGACGGTATGCTATCTACCCGACAATGTTTACACATTGTTATAGGCTTAATACTTCAAACTTTACAGTTAGAATTGTATTAAACGATGACACAACCTTGTTATTTAAATTACTGAAATTTAGCATTTAATATGCTTAATTATTTATAAAATCCGATTACGAAATGAAAAATGATGTCGCAAGCGGGATTCGAACCCGCGCCTATTGGGATTCCGGCCCAATCGTGCTGCCACTGCACCACCGCGACTAATTGTAGGACATGCAAATTTCACTTCGTAATATATTTACGTCTTAAGGTGACGGTATGCTATCTACCCGACAATGTTTACACTATAACAATGTGTAAACATTGTCGGGTAGATAGCATACCGTCACCTTAAGACGTATATATATTACGAAGTGAAATTTGCATGTCCTACAATTAGTCGCGGTGGTGCAGTGGCAGCACGATTGGGCCGGAATCCCAATAGGCGCGGGTTCGAATCCCGCTTGCGACATCATTTTTCATTTCGTAATCGGATTTTATAAATAATTAAGCATATTAAATGCTAAATTTCAGTAATTTAAATAACAAGGTTGTGTCATCGTTTAATACAATTCTAACTGTAAAGTTTGAAGTATTAAGCCTATAACAATGTGTAAACATTGTCGGGTAGATAGCATACCGTCACCTTAAGACGTAAATATATTACGAAGTGAAATTTGCATGTCCTACAATTAGTCGCGGTGGTGCAGTGGCAGCACGATTGGGCCGGAATCCCAATAGGCGCGGGTTCGAATCCCGCTTGCGACATCATTTTTCATTTCGTAATCGGATTTTATAAATAATTAAGCATATTAAATGCTAAATTTCAGTAATTTAAATAACAAGGTTGTGTCATCGTTTAATACAATTCTAACTGTAAAGTTTGAAGTATTAAGCCTATAACAATGTGTAAACATTGTCGGGTAGATAGCATACCGTCACCTTAAGACGTAAATATATTACGAAGTGAAATTTGCATGTCCTACAATTAGTCGCGGTGGTGCAGTGGCAGCACGATTGGGCCGGAATCCCAATAGGCGCGGGTTCGAATCCCGCTTGCGACATCATTTTTCATTTCGTAATCGGATTTTATAAATAATTAAGCATATTAAATGCTAAATTTCAGTAATTTAAATAACAAGGTTGTGTCATCGTTTAATACAATTCTAACTGTAAAGTTTGAAGTATTAAGCCTATAACAATGTGTAAACATTGTCGGGTAGATAGCATACCGTCACCTTAAGACGTAAATATATTACGAAGTGAAATTTGCATGTCCTACAATTAGTCGCGGTGGTGCAGTGGCAGCACGATTGGGCCGGAATCCCAATAGGCGCGGGTTCGAATCCCGCTTGCGACATCATTTTTCATTTCGTAATCGGATTTTATAAATAATTAAGCATATTAAATGCTAAATTTCAGTAATTTAAATACCAAGGTTGTGTCATCGTTTAATACAATTCTAACTGTAAAGTTTGAAGTATTAAGCCTATAACAATGTGTAAACATTGTCGGGTAGATAGCATACCGTCACCTTAAGACGTAAATATATTACGAAGTGAAATTTGCATGTCCTACAATTAGTCGCGGTGGTGCAGTGGCAGCACGATTGGGCCGGAATCCCAATAGGCGCGGGTTCGAATCCCGCTTGCGACATCATTTTTCATTTCGTAATCGGATTTTATAAATAATTAAGCATATTAAATGCTAAATTTCAGTAATTTAAATACCAAGGTTGTGTCATCGTTTAATACAATTCTAACTGTAAAGTTTGAAGTATTAAGCCTATAACAATGTGTAAACATTGTCGGGTAGATAGCATACCGTCACCTTAAGACGTAAATATATTACGAAGTGAAATTTGCATGTCCTACAATTAGTCGCGGTGGTGCAGTGGCAGCACGATTGGGCCGGAATCCCAATAGGCGCGGGTTCGAATCCCGCTTGCGACATCATTTTTCATTTCGTAATCGGATTTTATAAATAATTAAGCATATTAAATGCTAAATTTCAGTAATTTAAATACCAAGGTTGTGTCATCGTTTAATACAATTCTAACTGTAAAGTTTGAAGTATTAAGCCTATAACAATGTGTAAACATTGTCGGGTAGATAGCATACCGTCACCTTAAGACGTAAATACAATACGAAATGAAATTTGCATGTCCTACAATTAGTCGCGGTAGTGTAGTGGCAGCACGATTGGGCCGGAATCCCAATAGGCGCGGGTTCGAATCCCGCTTGCGACATCATCATTTTTCATTTCGTAATCGGATTTTATAAATAATTAAGCATATTAAATGCTAAATTTCAGTAATTTAAACGAATTTTAAGTTTTTTTCACATTCCATCGTATTAGGACAGTGCTATATAACGATAATTCTATAAAAAATACGTAACTATACTCAGATGACAAAAGACGCAATCTATTCAAAACTCACGATCATATGTTCAAGAGTTCAACGACCTCGCGTGGTGAAAAAAAATTTTTTTTTTCATCCGAATCGATTTTCTTCTAGCCTATCATTACAAGTAGGACTAGTAGGGTTACCTGTCTTTGTTTTCGGGAGCGGTCCACTTACACCCTGTATATTCTTAGATGTTGCTATTATTAAAATGCATTATTACGTTGGCGCGAACAAGAGTTTTATTTTACAACACGACTTAGTGTTGGGCCGACGATAAATAACTTGTCGACATTTATAATCTGTTTAACGCCACGACTAAATGTATTTTTACGATGCACGAGTAAAAATGTGTTTTCAAATATCTAGTTGGTACAAAGTACAATCCAGTGTGTGTATGTTTACAAATTATTAAGCATTTTCCACTGTCGAATAGATTGAATAAAAACTCTACAGGCGTAAGTAAAATATAATTCACATCACACGGCTGTACCAGTTCGATTCTACCATTAGATTATTTGAGTTTACTCCTTAAGAATCGATTTTCATATAAGGCGGCCGGTATGAGAAAAATTTGAGGAGTAAAATCTAGTGATCGAATGACCACGTTACGTTTTTGGTGCGCAACCTATTCTGCGCACCTTTCACTTTCTGACGTGAGATAATACTGCACTGAACAGTTTGAATAAATGTAAATAAAAATATATATATTATTTTTAGTCAAATGAGCTTTTTTGCGCTTGTTTTGATAATCGTATTTAAGGAGTAAAGTCCACTCGTGCATCGGAGCTGACACACACACTTTTTATTTTGCAATCTTTGTTTTAAGAAATTAAACTCATTTATTAACATTTAAAAAGTATTTCACAATCTTTTTTTTTAAGGAAATATTAAGCGTCAGAATTCCGCTCCTATAGTGGGCTCAAGCCTTCTACACAATGTGAGTGAAATTGACATTGATACTATACTCCACTGGTCTGACGGGTTGGTATAGGGCAGGGGTCGGCACCTCTGGAGTCGGATGAGCCAAAAATTAGAATTTAAAAAAGTTACATATTTTTAGAGAGCCACAATTTTTTTTTGGCAACAATAATTTGTGCCCAATGCCTAATAATAAACGATTTTTAAAGGTTTTCTTTATAAAATATATTTTTTTGCATATAGAACTAAAGAACCTCAACTTCATATCCAAAGAGCCGCATGTAGCTCGCGAGCCGCAGTTTGCCGACCCCTGGTATAGGGTTATATTTCTTAGTTAACTTTTAAATCCACGGGCAAGAAAGGGGGTGGTGAATTGTATTCTTATTACGTACTATAAACATACGGATAAAGACATCATCACAAGTTCACAATAAACTAATAACGCAGAATCTCTTTAAAATACATATAAACCATCATAAATGTATAATATCATAGCCACTTCAAGAAAAATTTAATTATATAACTTCAACTTCAACATAATGACTAAAATATACAACATAAAAAGGCACGGACCAAAGTCTGTGGACCAACCATTTATCTAATAAAATAAAAGAAAAATAAAAAACATACGGATAAAATTAATTTCCATCAAATATCACCATTCATCATCACACTCCTGTTGTTATCCCAATTACGCATTATGTAAGCATACTTATTGCAAAAGTTTTATGACCGACCGCCTGCCTGACGTCAACTTTCCTTGTGAATGTAATTGTTGATCAAACGGTATCAGGTGGAGTTGGCTCACGTTGATGTAATGCTGCTTGAACTGGACGTGGTCGGGTGGCCTAGCGTTGGGGTGTCAGGGATAGAATGTCAATAGACGACCTCTTCGGCACCCCGTAAAAGCGTGGAAGGGATCGCTGTGGATTTAGTGGGTATTTCGGCCGAGAAGCTGGCCGGCGAGTCCCACACACCCCCTCGTCTGTAACCGGCGCGGGCACAGGATAGTGCGTAAATGCATTTCCACACAAAAAAATGTTGAAGTGATATCTTTTACGACATCCAGGAACAAAGTAAGGGTTGTTAGTATTCGTAGTTGCTACCGCACCAATTATGGGTTATGGTAATGCAGTTTTGGCGGGAATATGTAAATGTCATGTCGTATTCATTTCTTTTGTGTTATACTGAATTATTTTGGTGGTATTTTATGCAATACAATACATATTAAGTGCTAAACTGTAGTGAATATGATAAAATAGTTGGTTTATGATGTATTTTCATGTTCTGCCAAAATTCCCAGACAAATCATTAATTTGGTTTTCACAACAACTTGACTTACTCAAGGACAGTGAATATCTATAATTTATTTAATGTGAAGAAATTTTATAAGTAGTATCAATTTATGTTTCCGTGTGGTAACGGAGTAAGAATATTATTCACCACCACCTATCTTACCCGTGGGTGATCGTACGAGACGACTAAGGGATATAAAACGCATATAACATCTATGCAAGAGAAAGAAAACTCTAATGAAAATCCTATACCAACACGTCTGACCAGCGCGGTAGGTTAATTTCCCTCCCATTACGGAGGAGGCCCGAGCCCAAGAGTGGACTGTGATGATGATGATAAAGATGATCAATTTATGAAGAAAATTATTTGCTTTTTTATTATTTAATAAAATATAATAACGTCAATTCGGGTAACTTTGAACATTTTTTCAATATTTGTTATAATTATAATGTGATTTATATTATTACAACTTTATTTTATTGAATAACTAGTGTAGTTCAAGTTGATTCATATTTCTAGCACAATACATTTACGAATAAAAAACAATAGGACTATGCATAATACCTCCCAAAATTCAAATTCAAAGTTTATCATGACTTTTGGGTAACTTTGAATTTATATTTTTTTATAATGTAAAAATTTTTATGATTCAAATATTTTAAGGTGTGGGTTAAATTAAATGAAGTTATTTTATTAAGTATTAGATAGATAGCTTAGTCTTACCATATGAATCAAGGTGAACCAATTTCGAGAAAAAAACCTTATTTTTTATAATTATTTATTAAATCAAGATAAAATAGGAAAGTAGTTTGTAACATAATAAATTATACGTTTATTTGACTATTGAATGAAATCAAAATGGTAATTATTAGGAACATTTTTTTAATCAAATAGATTTTTTAACAAAGTCATCCATATAACCCCATTCAATGAACAAAATGTCATCGTCATTATAAATTTGACTATTTTTTTTGGATAACTGTTGTTCTTATTATATTGGCCTCATTGATTTGACATATGTCAATTTAGAAAAGCCAAGAGGAAGCTCTTAAAAATTATTTGTAGCACTTATCTTGCAAGGATTTAACTTTTTGTATTATTCCTGTGAATAAACTACCCTCTAAAGAAGTAAAGTACCAAGCTGCTGTAAAATTAGAAAAAAATATTAGAAGTGAATAACATTATGCACGAATTCAAAGTTACCCTAAACATATTGTTACCCAAATTACTAAGATTTTAATCGCGGTGTAAACTTTATCAATTTTACATCATAAATTTATATTTATATTATATGACGAGTTTAAAATAATAAAATATAAACTACGTTTTAAAGTTAAACATCAAAACATACCTGTTCACTATACATTTTGTATATTTAATTATGATTCCAAATAAGAGTAACAAACATTTTTAAAAACTTCACCACGGCAAAGGCGTATAATTTTTTTAAATTATGACATTGAGAGTGTGTTTTTCTTTTAGTTGGCTACCAAATATTTCAACGATGCGTTTTACGTCATTACCGTATTGAAAAAACCAAAAGTTTTCATCAAATTAATTAATAAATCTCTTTCTCAATTTTGTTCAAAGTTACACCACGAGTCAAAGTTCACCGAATTGACTGTACCAATATTAAAATATTTATGTACATTTTTTAGCAGGGTATGGTCTGGACGCATGACTGACCGACTTCGTGCTTCTCAATCACAAGAGAAAAGTGAGGCAGACCGTGAAACGGGTTTCGGTTGACAATGCGAAATCGTCGAGCAAATCTCAGACATCAACAATTAGTTAATTTTCGACGCGTAAGAACTGTACTTGTGCTTGATAACAAATGAAAAATGACGTATACACAAGGTGCTTTTTCGTCTTGCTGACACGTCATTAAAGTACTGGATTTATTTATTATCATAATAATGCGAAAGTGGAAGGATGTAGGTACCGGGGGAGACCGAGACTAACCTACCTAGTCCAGATTAGTCACGTACTGAAGGAAGGTGGAGTCAAGAGTCTCCGAAACCGGCGAGCGTGTATAAAGAGAATTATGAATGTTGAGGAAGCGAGTGAAGTATGCAAGGATAGAGTTCTCTGGCACTCTGTTCTCTCTGCCTACCCTGCAAGGGATATGGCGTGATGATATGTATGTATAAAAATTACTTAATAATTTTGAATTAATCTAAATCTGCTTATTCATTAACTGTTAGACGGAAGGAAGTTTGCGGGGCAACTAGTATTATATATAAAAGTATAGTAATGTATCTGTGTGATGACGGAGTAGTAGCGATACCATTCATCACCCCATTCTTACCAGTCAATGTCGTAAAAGATGACTAAGTAATATATCACTTAGTCATATTATAATATACATATAAAATCTATGCAATATGTATGAGGTAAGAGGATGATGATTAGGTCACTCTTATCTGGATAATCACCTTCACACGAATAGCAATAGGTTAGCTGTCTGTTATATGATCTTACAGGGTTATAAAAATATACCGGTCGGTAATACGTAACCGCGGCAAACCACAGAGCACAGAGTAATATCAAAGATACACAGACTAATTATATGCCGCCAATTTATTCATTCGGTCTTCCAGTAGATTCAATTAAATATTAAATTTACTAAATATAATGAATATTTATGAGTCCTCTCGTGATCATGCTGTAAAGTGTTCGAAATGTTGAAAAATTAATAATCAAATACAAACGCGATAGAATCCGTAAAAATAGTTTTATTTCAAATACTTGCGTAAATATCAGAAATCATTAGGGTTTTTGTATATAATTATGTCGCAACACCTTACTTTCTTGTGGGAACCGTAGAAACGAACTAAGAAAACTTTTTTACATTGAGCTAGTTAGAAGTATTTAAATTGCATAGATTAGACAGAGAGAACAATAGAAATAATATGACGTCAAACGTCTGCCGTAAACACATCTCGTCGTGCAAGAAAGGAATAGAATATGCTTCTTCCCTCTTCTCTAATAAGTAATATCAAAAGCTTGTATCTTCTTTAAATGAGTATTATACATATTTATATTCTCAGTTTATTTTTAATTATTATTAGTATTTATTTATTTATTCGATCAACGACTATAATTATAAACACATAATAATACAAATTAAAATATAATACATACAACGATCATAAAATAAAATTTTGACATTAATCCGTACATGAAATATGCTACAATGATTCAAGTAATGACAGTTATAACGTACTGCGAATGTTCTTAGTATGTTGTTGCGGCTGACCCGCACCTTGAGCACCAGGGATTTTAATTGTTATCAAACAGTTCTAGTATCCTCTATATATACAATATACATATATAAAAGAAGATTGATTTATCTGTCAACCTACAACCGATTTTCTTTCTCTTGCATAGATTTTAAATTCATATTACCATAGGGATACGTGTACTATATTTTACTCCATCACCGTATTGTGATGTCCGTATGGACAAACGTCACGGTTAACTCATAGATAGTAATAATTCGGAAGAACACCTCGATATTATAAAAGGACGTACATAAAGACATTGTATTTTTATATATATGTAACATTTATTTATCGAGCTGATATTTTATATCGAGATATATAAACATGGCTTACGTTGCCAATAATATTTACTTTCCATCGTGGGTAGTTACATAAATAATTTCGCAGCTAATTGCCTCATTAACAAAAAAAATATCCTGAATCGCATTAGGTATGTTGGTACGATTCTACTCTCTTTTTTTTGGAACGAAGTTCCTTATCGCGCGTTGTGAAAGGGGGCTAGACGGAAAAAATTCTTACGAAAAGTTGTCACGACACTTTTTGCTATAGTAAGCTATTGTAAGCTGTGCGGCGTCGCTCGTCGGCTCTCTTATAGAAAGCAAGCCAGATATTTTCATTTCTATTTCGCATTGAACAGTGTGGTGTCGCGACGATTTTTTTTATAGATAGAGTGATTCAAGAGGAAGGTTTATATGTATAATATATGCATAATGTACTAGAGAAACACTGATAATTTTAGAGGTTTCTAATGTGATGTCGTAAATAAACACATTATTTTGCGCTTACATTGCAAACGCTGGCTGAACCCTACGAAATAGATCAAAATAAAGTACTACAGTATTATACAGCTTAAAAAGGCCTACAAAAAAGTCCGCGATGGTATATATCTATCTCTTAAGGATAACATACTATATCCATTTTAATACTTTAAAAAATGTTCTATTATAAAACGGTAATTGAAAAGCTATTTACACAAATACTGTATTAATCCTTATCATTTTAAATACATTAGTTGGCTTGAGCATTTCATGAAGATATTTTTTTTCCTTCAGACCATGCAAATTAAATCAATACCTTAAGAGATATAGCAAAATCAAAATAATGCGCAACGAAATTATTTTCGCCCGTGACCGGGCCGCGTGGCCGACTCGCGTTCGAGCTCGGGGCCGAAAAGTTTTGGTAGTCTAGTGGAATTGTATATCCTATTATTAATATTATAAACGTGAAATTTTGTAATAATGTATGGATGTGAACATGTTTGTTGCTCTTTCACGTAAAAACTACTGAATGGATTTTGATGAAATTTATAGTAATATAGCTTGCACATCAGAATAACACATAGGCTATAATTTATAAAGATATTTTGCAAATTGGCTAAAATATAACGATAAAAATCGCTTAAGGCAGAAAAAAATTATATAATTAAAATAGAACTTCGTTCCATCCGGGTGTCCCTTGACACCTCCGGTTTTTTTTGTAATGGCAATAATCTAAAATTACTAAAAAATACCGATAGAGTAAAATAGCTAAAAATACCGATAGAGTAGCAATCAGCAACTTATGTCCGGTCTTTTGGCGGGAATCTGAAAACGTCATGTGGTGGTCTTGTATTATATTTCATCTCATCATCTCAGCCCATATATGTCCCACTGATGGGCTCGGGCCTCCTCCATAATGGAAGGGTTATTGGCCTACTATACCACGCCGGTCAGACGTGTTGGTATAGGGTTTTGTATCGAGTTTTCCTTCTCTTGCATAGGCGTTATATGCGTTTTATATCCCTTAGTCGTCTCTTACGATCACCCACGGGTAAGATAGGGGGTGGCGACTTGTATTCTTACTCCAGCACCACACGGAAAGTTATATTTAATATCTTAATATTATGAAACGTGTTATATTAAATAATTTTGATATAAAAGTGATTTACAACGTTTTCGTTTTCCACCAAAATTCCTAGAAGATACCATTAACAGTGTCGCCGTCGACTGGGGCTGCGAAGGCGTGAATACCTCTGCCTCATGCCGCCCTAGCCGAGGCAGCGGGTGACCGGACCGGGGATTAGTCTGGTCGCTCTGGGAGCGAGGCCACCGCGTGAGGACGACGCCCCGACGGTGCAAACTGTCTGGGCGTCGACATCAACGAGGATACCCGTGAGGGTAGACCGCTGGGTGGGCCACTGAAGAAAAAGAACGCGTACCAGTGACCCACCCGCACGGCGTCGAGAGGTATATTGTAGGGTGGGTCTACGGGCCTTGCGCCGCTTTTCCTGTCGCCCCGGACGGAATAGTGGGGTTTGACGTACCGTAGCCCGCCGCCAAAAAAAAAAACAGTGTCGCTGTAGCACTGTTGATGGCGACGAGTTGACACGTCAAATCTGACGGACAATGACTAACATGAAGTTACTAAAAACGTAAAGAAAATTATAACTCGACATGAGATAGGAAAAAAAATATATATAACTCGACATTGAACAATGGCTCGTACAAGTGGCTAATTTTATTTTTAATTGAATAACAAAAATCCAAACATCTTCCAAAAATTCACATTTATAATATTAGTAGGATAATAATATTCATAAAAAAAAACTTACCTATTTATTGTAATAGCAACCATAGACAACAGGCTGACAGCTTCATTTCCATAGAAGACGAAGGCAAACATCTGGCACAGGCTGGGCCCCAGGCTCCAATGCTGCTTGATATACCGGCTCGCAGTTAGAGGTAGATTAATCGAACAGAATAGTAGATCAGAGACGCATAGAGATAGCACGAACATTGTAGTAACGTGCCCGCGGAGTTTTGGATGCATTAGGAGAGCTACCGTTGTTACAAGGTTACCTGTAAAGAAATAAGCGTGTGAATTTTTGCTTTGAAGGGAATCTGCATATGATTGGGCTTTAAAATTCTGATCTGACTGAAAAAAGTTGAGGCAAATATTATATCACATTTACACATATACGTATTGCGCTTTTCATTTCGAAATATATAAATATGCGTAAGTACGCGCAGTGACGCCTGTCGGTTTAGGCCCATGAGACCCAGGCCTAGGGCGGCAAACATTTAGAGCAGCCAAAATTTTGAAATCCGTTTATTTATTACCTGTGAAACCTAATTTATTTTGCTTCTTTTGCAACGCCAGGTTGACTACGGACGTCGAAGATTTGATTTCGGTGGTCGGCCCAATGGCGGTGGCGATGGAATACGGAATGGGATTACGCGCCGCCCTTTCGTTGCCCCTGGCGGCAGGGACAGAATTTGTCCAGACTGCCTGCCAAAAAAGGCCTGAATCT
The DNA here is from genome assembly GCA_905163515.2 of Lymantria monacha. Classification (NCBI taxonomy): domain Eukaryota; kingdom Metazoa; phylum Arthropoda; class Insecta; order Lepidoptera; family Erebidae; genus Lymantria; species Lymantria monacha. The sequence goes on along the minus strand of LR991096.1, from coordinate 2,631,986 downwards.
ACCTTGTGATATACAGCGACCTTGTACCTTTGATCGCAAATTTGATTGCAAAGATCAATGTGCGGATATTACCACTTACCATCATACCGCCTCTTTGCTCGTTTGATAATAGGGGCAATAAAAATACTAGAGTAAGCATTATAAATATACAATTCACCACACTCTTCTTCTTGTTCGTGGGTGTCGGAAACGATGACTAAGGGATATAATATGCATATAAAATCTATGCAAGAGCAAGAAAAACTTGTAAAAAAATAACCCAAGACTAGCGTGGTACACAATCGGGCAATTTCGCTTCTATTGTAGAGAAGGCCCAAAAGTAGGACTATTATGAACTGAAAAAAATAGATTATATATCTATATTTTTTTTCATTCATCAAGATAAATATCTTGATCATCTCATTCTATAAATATCTTGATCAGTCATCAAGATAAATATCTTGATGACTAATTATTACTTCTTATTTCTTTCCTCTTCCATTTGTTTAAAACAAATCAAAAATGCCTCCAAATATTTTCTGGAAGAAATTACAGTATACGGTAAGAACCTAATTGTATCAATAGTCATAATGATGTCTGATGTTTACGCTGTGTATTACACATTTGAAATAAAACTATTTTTACGGATTCTGTCACGTTTAAATTAATTTGATTTTTAAATTACCGACGTTTCGAACACTTCAATGAACGCTGTAAAGTGTTCGAAATGTCGCGTAATTAAAAATACAAATGCGATAGAATGCGTAAAAATAATTTTATTTCAAATGTATCAAAGTCGAATGATTATTTTTTTAATCTTGTACTTATAAATGGTGTTCAATAAATAGTTATTGTATTGTATAAATACTTATAAACTGGCATTTATATTAGCAGAATTCACAACCGAACGTAGGTATCTTGTTTAAAGTTTTTTTACCACGGCCGCTAATGGTTATATAAAAAGCGCTCCCGTTTCTCTTGGCTTAAAAAGCTTCTATCAACGATTACTCTTTAGTTAGTTAAAATAGTTTTTTTTAGTTTATATATTGGAGCATCAGCTGTTTATTATTTTGACATTCACATAAAATTTAAACGTGAATAATCTTGAAAATATTTTAAATCGTGATACAATGTTGCCAACACTGTTGTCATATATTTTCTAAATTGGTCTAAAAATCTATATCGTTATAATAAAACTAAACTGTTTGTTTGTTTACTTCAATGCTTAGGAATCAATAAATATTAGGCGGATTATAAAAATTATGTTTTTGTATTAGAGAACTTTCCGTGTGGTGACGGCGTAAGAATACTATTCACCACCCCATATCTTACCCGTGGGTGATCGTACGAAACGACTAAGGGATATAAAATGCATATAACATCTATGGTCTATATAAATAATCTATATAAAATAATGGTCATTGAAAGAGATGAAGCCAGAACAGATGTAAGAGTAACAATAGGTAATGATGTACTAGAGCAAGTGGATGAATTTGTATATCTTGGATGTGGATTTAGCCGAGATGGACGGTACACCACTGATATAGAGCGAACAGTGAATGCGGGAAATAGAGTGAACGGAGCGTTGGGGCAACTTCTCGGCAGCCACCACCTCAGCCAGAAGGCACGTGTAGCAATACATAACGCAGTGCTTGTCCCAACATTACTGTATGGAAGCGAGAGTTGGGTATGCAGAAAAGAGTATGAAAGTAAAATTAATGCGGTCGAAATGCGATCTCTTCGGAAAATCTGTGGAGTTACGCTGACCGACCGCATTCGTAACGACAACGTAAGAGAGCGAGTAGGTATGAAAGAGAGTATTGGTGTAAAGATGCGAAAGGGAATGCTCCGATGGTTCGGACATGTGGAAAGAATGCCGAACGAACGTCTGGTTAAGAAGATATACAATGCGAAAGTGGAAGGATGTAGGTACCGAGGGAGACCGAGACTAACCTACCTAGACCAGATCGGTCAGGTACTGAAGGAAGGTGGAGTCAAGAGTCTCCGAAACCGGCGAGCGTGTATGAAGAGAATTATGAATGTTGAGGAAGCGAGTGAAGTATGCAGAGATAGAGTTCTCTGGCACTCTGTTCTCTCTGCCTACCCTGCAAGGGATATGGCGTGATGATATGTATGTATGTGTATATCTATGCGAGAGAAGGAAAACTCGAAACAAAACGCTATACCAACACGTCTGACCAGCGCGGTATAGTAAGTTAATTTCCCTCCCATTACGGAGGAGGCCCGAGCCCAACAGTGGGACATTTATGGGCTGTGATGATGATAATAATTATAGAACTTATTTATTGTATAGATAAGAATAAATTCGTAAAGAAAATATTTTTTGCCCTTATTGCACAGGTGTGATTGTGTTGCTTATCTTACTCAACTTTGTTGACTCAAGGGCACAAATGAAGTGATTTATGTTCTCTCGAAATGAGTAAGTGGAGGGTTTAATAGAGACAAAATCTTTGTACGATCCATCATCAATATGTATGTACTTATAACACTATAGACTAGCAAGTCTATAGTGTTATAAGTCCCCACCAATACATGGATATATAACCCTTTAATGGAATACATTGTCAGACTAACAATTTAAATATAAACAAGTATTGAAAAGTTTTTTAGAACCTATAATATTTCATCACTTCATATTGAGTGGTTTATATACAGTATCAGTCTGTCAGTAATTCAAATCGTTGTCATTAATTTAACGCTGACAATCAAATTATGATTCCTCTGAGAATTGAAGAAGAAAAGAGAGTTGTGGCGCGAATGTGGAAATGTCATGTCATGCTCGTGTATTATATTCATTTCTTTAGTGTTTTTTAGTGTTATATTGAATAATTTTGCTTGTATTTTATGGAATATGGTACAGTTAAAGTGCTGAAGTGTAGTGAATATGGTATAATAGTGGTTTACATGTATTTTCATATTTTGCCAAAATTTCCAAGAAAACCATTGATTTGGTTATTACTGCCCGATTAATGGTAACGACATGACTTACTGACGGACAATGACTATTAAGATTAGAAAATATAAAGAAGTATTGACGAAGTGTCTAAACTATGAAGACTTGGCTTAAAGGTCTAAGTAACCAAGCCATAAACTACAAAAAAAAAGAGTTAAGAAGAAAAAAAATCAGCGCTTTATATTATTATATTACATAAAATACCAACAAAATTATTCAATTATACTATTATATAATATTGAAAGTAATTTAGCTAGAGCGTTACGTGACAGTTTCATATTCCCGCCAAAACCTCTAACCAATCTTAGGCGGAGTTGTTGCCTTAAAAAAACACTTACCATCAAATAAAATGGAATACAATCTTTTATTTTAATAACGATAATCTTTTATTTTCAACGGTAGATAGAGGCAATCGTACAAGACAATATCCACAGATTAGACAATAACGTAGACTTATTGTCTAATCTGTGGATATTGTCTTGTACGATTGCCTCTATCTACCGTTAAAAAAAAGTTAAGAGTATTATCAATACAGGAAAAGTCGGTATGTTTGTATTGTCTGAAATAAACATAGCACGTTGTACGGCTCCCGAAGAAAATAGAACATGTATCTGTTATTGCGGTGAGTTTCATGTGAAAACATACTGTTTATATCAAATAGCACTAATACGAAATACCTGTATCGTAATGTTGCGTTCCAATAAACGGATGCTTGCGTATACTTGGTATTTCAAATATTATATTTAAGTACTACCTAATTATAGGTACATCGCAACTTTAGAATTAAAGGGACCGTGATTAAAAAAAATTGATTTTCACTTTTTATCATAAAACGGCTATTTAGAGCCATTTTTGTCAACTCAAAATTAAACATGAAAAGGACAAAACATACAATTAACTGCGAGAGCGATAGAGCCAGAAGCTTTTTTAGATGGTGACAAACGAGCAAGCAGCACACATGGTGGTAAATTTTACTGTGCTGCTCATAGACCTTTGGAATACCAAGGATATAATCTATGCCGCTACCTATCAACCAAAACCCACCCCAGAAAATTAGGCTTCCGGCACTTCCGCTCACTAAACGAAGTGTAACAGCATATTGGCACTGCTCGGACGTCTCTTTACTGCAATAGGATGAAACCACCCCGGACGGATTGGTACGGGGTTGTAGACAGGAAACTGTCAAAAGTGTGGCCCTATTATTATAAAAAATAATCCTCACATTGCGATGTACTTAACAAACATGGTGATTAATAGAAAATTGCACTAAGATCAACTATTTATGGATAGTGCAAAGTATTGTCTTGTATATTGGTCTAAATTGATACAGTAGCCGGCGAAAAATTTTGCACATCGTACCTTGAAAAGAGACAATCGACTCATTACAGTTTCGTAGAGCACTATCTCTATCGCACATTATCTGTGTGACATCGCACGTAGTACTGACAGTCTGGTATCTATTTAGCTGTTGAAATGATTATGACGTTTGTATACATTTTAGACTTTTGTGTATATATATTTGACTGATATACGTCACGAAGGTAAATTACTACAGAGACAGCGCTCGGACTTTTGACGGGAATTTGAAAATGTCATGTGGTGCTCTTGTATTATATTCGATATCTTAGTGTTTTAACGTATTATATTTAGTAATTTTGATGGCATTTTATGTAATATGAAGCGGCGGAACTACTGGGATGTAGTGAATATCATATAAAAGTGCTTTACAACGTTTTCGTTTTCCATCAAAATTCCCACGAGATACCCGACTAGAAAAAAAGTATGGTTCAACCAGATCATGTATCTGGACCCGATCAGGATAGAATGAGGCATGCCGGATCCGGCAAACCCTATCAGCACCAGGTCTGGTCCTGATCAGGATAGCCTGATGTGAAATAAAATCAAGTATGGTAAGGCATACCGGATCAGGACCAGATCAGGACCAAATAAGGATAGCCTGATGTGAAATATCATCAAGTATGGTAAGGCAAACCGGATCAGGAACCGATCAGGATAGAATGAGGCATGCCGGCTCCGGCAAACCCTATCAGGACCACGTCTGGTCCTGATCAGGATAGCCTGATGTGAAATAACATCAAGTATGGTAAGGCATACCGGATCAGGACCAGATCAGGACCAAATAAGAATAGCCTGATGTGAAATATCATCAAGTATGGTAAGGCATTCTGGATCAGGACCAGGTCTATACCAAATAAGGACAGCCTAATGTAAAATATAACCAAGTATATGGTAAGGCATGTAGTATATCAGGACCAGAAACAGTTTCGTAACACAAAAAAAATATCAATCAAAATTCAAAAAAGTATTATATCATGATTGTCATATTTATGCCACGGTGTAAATTGTATTTGCATTAGAGGAGATTAATCTGAAATCTTTAATTAATCATATGTATTTAATAATAATAATAATGTTTAATTAATAGTATAAAAATAATTTATATTTGAAGTAAAAACATAAATAAATAATAGGTACATTGGAAAACATAGATAGAAATAAATATAATAATATTGTAACAACCATTCTAACATTTAATGTTTTGGGTCATAATAAATTGATCGCGTTAGTAAAATGACGTCATTATCTGAATCGCGGTGTTAAGATTCTCCGAAGCGTAATGACATCGCCTAATATTAAATTAGTTGTTATCGAATCCGATCAAAACAGACCGATCAGGTCATGAATAAGAAATTCAGGCGACAGTTGAAGTCGTTAGCATCTGGTGGTTGCGCCCTAATTGGAACGGCTCACTGGGACTCTCTATGATAAGAATATAGCACTGCATTCACTGCCTACGCCATATATTAATTTATATTTTTATCTATTAAACATGTTCTTTAAGATATTCATGTTTTTTAAAAGGACCGGACTGGGCATACTCGTTTTGGATCAGGCAAGATATATAACGCAGATGATTGATTTGGTTCCGATCACTAAAATTTCAGGAATCGAATGATCGAATCGAATCGAACGATCAGGAATGCCTGATCTGGACCCGATAAGGTTTTCCTGATCGGGTCCAGATAAACTCATTTGCAAAAAAAACGGGCACCTAAGCAATGAACCATTTCAAATGTTAATATTTCTTTGTTTGATAATTATAGGTAGTTTTATCCACACAATTTGGTAAATTAATAAGAAAATAATCGTTTTCATCAGTATTTCATAAAATTTAGATACAATTTATGGGAAATAATGCTAAACCTCGCTAGTAGTGTATATTCGCTAGTAGTGCATATGCTCATGAAGTAAAAATAAAAAAGTTTTTTTGTTTGTTTTTCTTTAATAAAGTAAAAGCAGATAAATGTTTAGTATCGAGTGTGACCCCCTCTAGCTAAAATCACAGCTTGAATTCGTCTGGGCATGCTAGCGAGTATATCCCGGATACTTGCTTGCGGAATACGTTCCCACTCCGCAGTAATCACATTCTTCAGCTCTCTGATGGTCTGCGGAGCCGGGTGTACTGATCTCACACGCCGTTTCAGAACGTCCCAGACATGCTCTATGGGATTGAGGTCGGGACTTCGAGCTGGCCAATCCAAACGACGAATGCCGACCTCTTGCACATACGCATTAACATCGCGGGATCGGTGGGCGCGAGCATTGTCGTCCATAAAAATCGAGTCTTCACCTAGAGCGGCCAATGCGGGTTGTGCATGAGAAATTAGAACTTCCGTTATGTATCGATGCCCAGTCAGTGAGCCGTTTTCAATGAAGACTAACTCTGTACGATCCATTGAATTTATTCCTGCCCAAAACATAACAGAGCCCCCACCATAAGGTGTGATTTCTTCGAAACATGCCTCTGCAAAGCGTTCTCCTTGTCTTCTTAGCACTCGCCGACGTCGATCTTCACCGAACAGAGATATCCTGGCTTCATCAGAGAACAAAACCCTATTCCAATCGTCTTGAGTCCATGATTCACAATTTCTAGCGAACCTAAGCCTGTGAACTCTGTGCTCACGGAGTAATTTGGGGCCGCGGGCCGGGCGGTGACTGCGTATATTGGCAGCGAGAAGCCTCCTCCTGACCGTCCATAGACTAATATGCACATTTCTTACTTCTTGGAGGTTGTTCTTAAGATCCACATACGAAGATTTGCGATTTCTCAATGCGCGACTCACAAGAAAACGATCATCCCGTGGTTGGGTACATGGTTTTCTTCCAGAACCAGGCCTTCTCTCGACGGAACCAGTCTCCTGATATCGCTGCCAGGTCCTTTGGACTGTCGAGCGACTAACATTTAGCCTCCTAGCCACGAAACATTGGCTGCAACCCTCTTCAAGCAGCGCGATAATTTTGGTAGCTTTTACCACTTTATCTACCATTTTTGATACAGCCAAACAGCATTAAATAAAGCTTTGACAGTCAAGGATATGAAATTAATCGATAAAAATTGAATAAAAGTTATGAAAGTTGATGTTAACTTCTGGAACTTCGCGCCAAAAATGTAGGATAAAAAGGGGTTTTCTGTAAAAATGAACATCAAATGAAAAATTGAATTTAGAACGTACTTTTTTAAATACCACAGCATTTTTAAAACCGGCCAGTAACGTGTACAAACGATTGAAACCTTTTTGGTATTGTATCTTTTTAAATATGAATGAAAATCAAAACCGCCCGTTTTTTTTGCAAATGAGTGTATATGTTCTGCGTTACATACCTTATCTGGTCCAGATCGGGCATGCCCGGTCCGGTCCTGCTAAGGAAGACGAAAAAAATTCTAGTCGGGTACCATTAACAGTGTGGCCATTGCACTGTTAATGGCGACAATTTGACTTAGACAATGACTAACCTGAAAGACTAAAAACGTGAAAATATTTATAACTTGACACTGGCACAAATAGCTCGTATATGTAGCTGATTGCCAATAAATAAGAAGAAGAAGAAGAGACAGGGCGCTACGAAGCCAAATTAATGGATTGCCGCTTTACATTATTGCCGGGTATTGTACGTCGGGGCTCCAACTTTGCACGCCCAGGTTGAAAATTTATTTATGGGGTTAACCTGCTTAGTTAACTCTACGCAAGTGTTCTAAACCACATTTCAGATGGTTAAACGGGATGTGATAATACTACAATTTCGCGCAATTTGAGTAGTGGCAATTTGCCACTTTATTATATACGCACGGCTCTGCTTCTGGTATTACTGTAGTACATGAGTTACCACTTACCTTCAAAAGCACTTTTTGCACGTCTGATATCATAGGCAATTTAAAAAAAAATACGTAATAAAACCATACAATTAAGGAATAATGATCATTCCATAATTGCATCTGGCGGTTTGACCGCGATTTTGAAATGGTGACCATTATGTAGGTGGAGAGGGACGATAGGATCTCAAACGATGACATATATTCGTTAATTGTTGATTTTTATCAATAGGATAATAGCAGACAAACTTGCAGTAATTGGTAAGTGTTGCCCATGGACTTAAATTATCAAGGGTATTGAAGGTATAGGGTCTTTGAATCAGACAGGATCAATAAATAATGTAACTTACTACAACGGTTAACAGATATATTGCGTCTGCGAGATAGTTTGACAAATTGTTGCTTACATATAATTAAAGGTACTAATCATCATCATCACAGCCCATATATGTCCCACTGTTGGGCTGGCATGGATGAAATGGCGGCAGGTCACGGGTACAACATGCGACCCCAAAGTACCCCCTAAATTAAAGGGTAAAATATATAAAACCCTAATAAGACCTGCTGTACTGTATGGATCAGCATGTTGGGCGATAAAAGCGACGGATGAGAGACGACTGCATGTAGCGGAGATGCGAATGTTGAGATGGATGTGTGGTGTGACGAGATTAGATAAAATAAGAAATGAGCATATAAGAGGAAGTTTGAAAGTTGCGCCAGTGACGGAAAAGTTAAGGAGTGAAAGGTTAACATGGTATGGACATGTGATGAGACGGGATGAAAGAAATGTTGTGAGGAAAGTTTTAAATATGAATGTTGAAGGCTTTAGGGGTAAAGGAAGACCAAAGAAAAGATGGATGGACTGCGTGAGGTTTGACATGGATAGACAGGGAGTGACTGCAGAGATGACGACTGATAGGACTGTATGGAGGAAGATGACATATTGCGTCGACCCCAAGTAATTGGGATAAGAGCAAGATGATGATGATGATGATGTTGGGCTCGGGCCTCCTCAGTAATGGGAGAGAAATTAACCTACTATACCGCGCTGGTCAGACGTGTTATAGGGTTTTGTTTCGAGTTTTCCTTCTCTTGCATAGATGATACATGCGTTTTATATCCATTATAGATATGGGATATGGGGTGCATAGATATGGGATATGGCCCATAAGATATGGGGTGGTGAATAGTATTCTAACACCGTCACCACACGGAAAACCTAATACCTAACCACACACGTAAAATAATAAATCAATTCACATACATTACAGGTATAATCAAATCGCTAGTCACATTGGAATTCGCAACATAAGAATTAGTAGTTTTATAGTAGTTTGTAGTTTTAAAGGCCCTGTATTTTGTGATGGTATTGTTGCATGATAAGGATTCCTAAAAACATGAGGTGATGCTCATATAACGAAATTAAAACGAATGATCGTCATTGTGTTATTCGCAACCACTTTTTTCTTATACTTTGTACTCACGGCTGCAAAGTACGAGGGCCTCATATTTAAATTGCCGCCCGAGCTTCCAAAATGTTTAGTCAAGGTAACTGGTTACTATGTACGTGTGGTGACGGAGTAAGAATACAATTCATCACCCCCTATCTTATCCGTGGTTGATCGTAAGAGACGACTAAGGGATATAAAACGCATATAACATCTATGCGAGAGAAGGAAAACTCGAAACAAAACCCTATACCAACACGTGTGACCAGCGTGGTATAGTAGGTCAATTACCCTTCCATTATGGAGGAGGGCCGAGCCCAACAGTGGGGCATATATGGGCTGAGATGATAATAATGAGAACTGGTTAATAATACAATATTTCACCACCCCATACTTTCCGTTGGATGTCGTGACAACCAGCTGAAGAATAGTTAGCAGCACTATGCTATATAGCACCTATATCCAAGATGGAGAAACAGATTATTTACCCTTAGAACCAGGTAGATGTAAGAACTTTTTGTGATATTTTTTAGAAATAAATTAAATTAAATACACCTACACATATAATGTTAGTTTGGATTGTAATTAAAACGGAATCAACACACGTACACTCCGTAATAAACCAGAGATTTGAGTATAAATAAATCGAGCGGTTGGCGAAGCGCTCATTCAGATTACTTCAGTAAAGTCTCTGAACTTCGACCCCACCAACTGGCCTCGTCTAAATTGAGCCAGATTCACCAGATTGTAGTTTTAATTGTATATGAATTTGAAAAAAAAAACATATCATAGAATTTATAAAATGAATGCATCTCTCATGAAGTTTATCAATACCAGGGGTAAAACCAATTCGCAACATTGAAGGGAATGGGATGAGGACAGGAAGGGTAGAGGCAGTTTGTTGCTTCGTGGAGAAGAAACACTCTTGTTCTACCATACCAGGCTGGTCAAATGGTTTTAAAGTAGGCTTTTAGTATTAACTTTAAAGTACAATTAAAGCTAAGTTTTAAATTAAAATATTTACAGAAAAAAAAGAAGAAAATAGAATAAGAAATAAATAAATAAAAAGAGAAATAAAAGGCGCAATCAGGCATCGAAAAATTCCTCCGCATCACTGTCCACTGGTAATGTGCCCAGAAGGCTAGCAGCATTGCCACGTTGAACGGCAATGCTAACCTTTTGTGCAAAATATAGGCCAGCCCTCTGATCACGTGAAGCAGCGATTAATTTTTTTGCGATCTTTTTAAATAAAATGCGCGCATTGGGACCCCAAGGGCCAAGAGTTTCGACCCCAAACGGCTCGAAAATATAATTTCCAATAAGGTTATTACACTTTCGCCGCTTGAGCTTCTCTGTAGATGCGGCAGCAGCGCCAGCACAACCTGACGTGTTTGGAAGATATGATGGCGCAAGGGTGTCAACGCAGGTCGCGTCCCACACCAAAGGCCTACCCATCCTCCAGGGCAGCAAGGACATGCCGTCCGGTCTCTTACCATCGTCGCGTACCAAGCCGTTGGGTTCTTTAACAGCTGGTATACCGGCGGTGACAAGAGCTAGACGGATAATTTCGTTGATATTGGCATGCCTTGATAGTCTGCCTGCGCTCCTGCCGCACGATAGGCCGTGGTGTCCGAGACTATCAACTTGCTGTCCACAGTGACATCGATGCGGAGAAAGAACTGGAACACCCAAACGAAGGCAAACTGCAATAGGGAAAGTAGTATAATCCAGCATAGTACCTATACTGGGTGACGGTAGTGCCTGTATCCAAATACCAGATTCCCACTCTGACAAAGCCAGCAAACGAGCGTGCTTTGCAGATCCAACAGATGTATTTAAGAGATTTTCTCTAATTGCTCTGCAAAGCGGCAAGTCCCACTGTCTCTGATAGAGTTGGTGGGCAAGACAGTGTTTGGACAAGCCATTTTCCAAGCATTCAAAGCATCAGTCTTGCATAATACTTCTGAATTAACCAGTGTGCGCATTAAAATTTTCCTGGTTAATTCTTCTGTGCTATGGACTAGACATGTGTAAGTAATGCGAGTGATGTATCACACGTAATATTACCCGACCGTGTACTGTCATATTACACATTACGCGACTAAACATCACATCACATTAAACATCACACATGACATTAAACATGACGCGAACAGGCATGTACTGTTCTGCATTTCTGCAATGTTCGGTGTCTGGCAATTCAATATTTATTTTGAGCTTTATTCTCAGAACGTTAAGGTTTATATTTCTTGACGCCGCCCGCTGTATATATAGAGGGCTATCGCATTACACATCACACATGACATGAAATGTCATGTGTGATGTTTGAAGTGATGGTAAAATGTAATATTACCCGGCACGAAATGTAATGCCATATTACATCACTTCCCGAAGTACTGTTTCGCGCATGTCTACTGTGGACTGATGATAGGAACGCCGGTAACCTCACACTGGAAATTTTGCGTATGCCAAGCCCACCTAAGTGAACCGGAAGTGATGCTTGTAGCCATGCTCGATCATTTAGATTTACATTTAAAATTTTACTCAGAGTGGTTCTAATAATATTATCAATTTTTTCTAAAAGGTTTGAATGTTTAAAAAACTGAGATGATCTTATTGCATACATACATTTTGGGATAATAATAATAATAATAATCAACCTCCGGGCCAGTCGTTACCTCACCATGAGGCTAACGCAAAACTCGGAGGAACATTATACGGTTTCCTAAGTTCTTTTGATATAAAAAAAAAATGTATCACAAGATTTACAGGAAAACCAATATACCGCAGGGCAGCTTGTGGCGAGCTGAATGTGAGTGGCGACACTGCGGTCCCGAATATTTCAGAGAGTCGATCAGGGCCTCGTCTCCAGCTGGCCTTCATTGGCTGGCTAGAGTGGAAACCGAAGAGTGCCCGAAGGACTCTCAGCTCTGGCTTGCCTTAAACAACTGGTCAGAGAGGGGTCGCCAGAGCTATATGCTCGGGGGTGGAAGTGTCATTTTCAAGGGCATAACCATGGCTCTGTTTATCACAGACTCAATGGTGAAACCGGCGCCGCACCGCTCGACACCCCTAGCCACTTGCACCAATGTTGCCCCCTGTTACCCGAATGGCTTGTGTGCCTGTGGTGACTGTTTAGGGGGCCCATTCGGTGAGTCGGCGAGTCACCGTCTGCCACCGTTCATCTCTCAATATGGGTTTGAAGGCAGATGACAGTTAAAAATTCATAGATTTAAGATGAACCAGTCCACTAAGCACCCACTCCCATAATCAGAAATTAGCTACCATAATCACCCAATAGTTTTACACTTACCGCTGGCAGTCCACGTATGTTATGTGCAGACGTGGAATGTCATCGGTAGATGTCCCATCCCAATATTTAGATTAAATTTCTCCAAAGGCCTCTGCGTGTTGGATCCATATCCCCATGTAAGCCTCCCAAAGGACCGGGCATCTTCCCTATGGAAGATACCGTGAAAAAAGGAGATACATAATAATAATCATATAGTAATAATCCTACTTTAAAGTAGGCTTTTAGTAAAAACAGATACGTATGTATATGTATGTTTTTAGTCGCCTCATAGGACAACTTACAGAAAAGGAAATTTAAAAAACCTACTACCTACGCACATTGTACAGAAATAACTTAGTTGCAATGTTGCAGTTGTCCTCAATATAATAGGAGCAATAATCCTGATTTTTGAACTAGGTTTTGGGCAACAAAGTTATCATTTTGGTAATAAATTAGCAACAAATTTACGCGTTTTTATTTCAATTTAATTGATTTGCTATTGCTATCTTTATAGAGCTAGGAAAGTGGAATTCTAGTATTCTGATCATAAGTACTTTTATCATAGCTTTTCAACCTACGTGATTACAAATATGTGAGTCACCGTTTCCTCCAAGTGGCGCGCCCAAACTCATGTTTGAGTTTAATCATTTTAAAGACGAGCACTTATAGCATTATCTATTTTAGAATTGTTATATTTCTGTGTATTATTAATAGATGTTTCAAGTGCTTATATTAGTTCCATTTCGATTTGTTTACATTAGTTATTGTTCATATTAAAATATGAAAGGTGTTTTTTTTTTGTATGTAATTTGCCCATAATATTGCAACAATTTTCCGTGTGGTGACGGAGTGAGAATACTATTCACCACGCCATATCTTACCCGTGGGTGATCATACGAGACGACTAAGGGATAAAAAACGCATATAACATCTATGCGAGAGAAGGAAAACTCGAAACAAAACCCTATACCAACACGTCTGACCAGCGCGGTATAGTATTTTAATTTCCCTCTCATTACGGAGGAGGCTAGAGCCCAACAGTGGGACATTTATGGGCTGTGATGATGATGATGATTGCATCAACAATAATGTTTCAAACATTATATTGAAAATTATTATCCCTTCTAATGACGAAAGATAAATATAATAAAAAATAATATTTTCATTAAAAGAATTCAATACGCAATATAGTGATCACTGTCAGTAATATTAAGAAAATAATATTGAAACAAAATAAATGACGCCATCTGTTGACAAATCCTAAAACATTATTTTACTTTTCACAAAAACTTATCTTGGTAATGTAAACTGTGTTAATAAAGCTATTAGCTCACCTCTAAAAGTTTTCGTAAACATGAAAACACCTGAACCATTATTTCATAATAAAATTAATGATTAATAATTATGTATTAATTTTAATAACAAATAATTATTCATATCCGCTATCGCATCGGTGACATTGTAAATGAAAACTGAGTACCTAGAAAAACAGTCATTCTGTAAAATAATCGGTTTTTGTTATCAACAATGTACCTATATAGTAATCATAGAAACTATGTAGCGTGTATATCTAGAATATTCTATGCATCAGGTCAATGATTTCTAATGCTGGATATATATTATGTACGCCTCCCTCACACATACATTTCCTCTTGTTTATGTGGAACGACGTCAATTGTAATGATACACAGATAGACATAGGGTTTTCATTCAAAGAACGTCTCCACGTTAAGATCCTAATATGATGCTCGTTCAGCCATGGTCCGCCCGACCATCGGTAATTTAAAAAATGCCTGTGCCACTGTCAAAATTTACCTAGTATCATATCTCTCTTTCACTCTCTTCTCCGTCTCCCAATCGGGTCTTCGGGGCGGATCACGACCGCTCCGTTTCACAAAGCATATTCCGCCCTTTGGCCGCTGCATCTTCGGCATCTGTGCGTATTTTTGTAGAATACGCATATAATACTGGGACTGGGTATTAAAGATTAATCAATTGATAACCGCAGATCGCCGGTTCTCTTCTACACATGTCACCCAGGTGCCGCAGGTCGATTGGGGATGGACTTCCCCTGGGGTAACTAAATGACAGCTCAGACTGACTACCACTTGGCAAGTGTCAAATCCATTGGCAATTCTCTTATTTACATGAATTTTAAGAATAGTAGGAGATACCAAAAACGTGTTTGGATTGTGAGAATGAGAATATCAATATGAAAGGAGTGAGTGCAGATATGATGTCCAATAGAAGTCAATGCCAAGTAAGGACATGTTATTCCGACCCTACTAAACGTGATAAAATGGCAAGCAAATGATGACATGAATTTCATATTTAGAAAATAGCAACCTTTTTGTGTTGCAGAATTCTGGCACGGCAAATTTCGAGTATCCCGCCGAGCCGGCCACGTATGTTAAGGAATCGGTACCAGTGGTCGACCTAATGGCGATGGGGAGGTAAAAGGGTGGATTATGGGACCACACGGCGCCTTTCCGTCGCGCCGGACAAAATGGACAGAGTGTGTCAAGCCCATAACCTGTCAAAAAAGAAAAATTGGCAATATTCAAAATATCAGGGCAAATACAAAAAATATTAGACGATCACCGACGGTGATTCACCGTAAGGCCTAAATCTATCACAGAAATGCTGCCATCATTAAATCCGAACGGTTAATGTAACGTACTCGACACAAACCAATTATTATTACGCCCTAAATAACCTCATAACAAAAATAGCCCTATTAAAACATTTAAATTTAGCGAAAGTATAAAGAACCGCAAGTAGCAATATCACGATAATTAAGAAGTAAAAATAAAAAAAGTGAAATCAAAATTTATGACTTGTAACATTGTGCTCATCACTTGAAAGCCAACCACTATTATTTTTATGTTTTTTTTTTTAATTTATACGTGTGGTACATAATATCGAGAGCTGTTAAACATTTTATAGTCTGTGGATAATTACGCCATAGTTTTAATATATTTTTTTAATTGTGGCAATCAGCTACTAATATGAGTCAATGTTGTTGCGTTAAATAAGCTTTTTTTTTTTCGCACTGTATCTTTATCGCCAACTGAGCAATCCATCGGGGCACCAGGTTGTCTTGGCTGAACTGCAATGGACATGTCATTCTACAAGGTCGAAATGAACGGTATGCCTGTTTCCAAGGATCGTGATGATAATTATTGCCTTTTTTTTTTTGGGGGGTGGGCTACGGTCGGCGCACTCCTCGCGCCACTCCATCCGGGGTGACAGAGGGGCGTAAGCGCGCACACCCGTAACCCACCCGTGACGTCGCCTTCGTCGTTGGGCCAACCACCGGAGCAGAGTGACTTGACGTCAGTGGTCGGCCCGACGGAATACCCCTGAGGAGTACCCTCTCCTCGACCGACATCCCCCCCTCGGGTAGGATGTCAGTCTTTCCTCACGTGGTCGGCCTCTCGGCGACCGCGTCCCAGTTCCTGACGCTGTCGAGCATCGCCCTGGCGATGGTCGGCAGCGTCAGGTCGGCACCGATGATTGCGACGAGTTCACGACGCTGCTCTGCCCAAGCGGCACAGACCTCGAGCGTATGCTGCGCCGTGTCTTCGTCGCAATCGCAGTGGTGGCAGGACGGTGTACTCTACCTCCTGACGACCTTGTGCAGGTATTTGGCGAAGCATCCATGCCCCGTCAAAACCTGCACCAGTCGGAAGGAGAGCACCCCGTGCCGCCGTTCCAACCACTGCATCAGCACCGGCCGGAAGGCCTCTACGGTCCGCACACCGAACCGAGGCCTCTCCAGCCGGACTGCCCGACGGGCAATGACATCTAGGCGGGCGTCAACGCGCCAGGCAGTGAGTTCCCTCAAAGAGACCACACCGCCCTCCGCGCGCACCCTCGACACCCGCCGATACAAATCGGCGAGCATTTCAGCCTCCAGGTCCCACGGGGGACTCCCGGCCAACAGGCACGCTGCCTCCGTCGCCATGATAATTATTGCCTGCTGTATCATTATTTTAAATTTCTTAAGTTACCCTAAATATGATATCATTTTGAACAGATTGGCGATTTTCATTTTATACAGTATACTATTAGCTAAAACTGCGCTTTTTACAAATAAAACTACTGTATTTGTTTTTGTAATTGAAGCAGCGTTTATTGGTCTTACTAAAATGACGTACAAACAACAAACAAAAAACTTTCTCAGTTGACTGATTCGATTGATATTGATCCGAACTGTTATTTACTTTGGTGTGCGATTACAGAGCAAAATTCACCACACAATTTCTTGTTCATGGATGCTGTAGACGATTAAGAAATATGATATGTACATAACATCAATACAAGACGAGAAAACTCGACTTATAACCCCCTTTGGCATGCTATACTATTACTACTCCGCCCATGATGCCCGGGGCTACAGAAGAGCGACGTGCGGCCCCATAAACGACGCCCCGATACCGCTTCCTTACCATCCCTGGTCGGCCCGACAGACATATAACCCTATACCAACACATATGTTTGTGTAACGCGGAATATTGATTCCTAAAACGCAGGGATTAAACCTAGTTTAGGATTCAGGAATCATATTTCGTGTAGCAATACATAACGCAGTGCTTGTCGCAACATTACTGTATGGAAGCGAGAGTTGGGTATGCAGAAAAGAGTATGAAAGTAAAATTAATGCGGTCGAAATGCGATCTCTGCGGAAAATCTGTGGAGTTAGGCTGATCGACCGCATTCGTAACGACGACGTAAGAGAGCGAGTAGGTATGAAAGAGAGTATTGGTGTAAAGATGCGAAAGGGAATGCTCCAATGGTTCGGACATGTGGAAAGAATGCCGAACGAACGTCTGGTTAAGAAGATATACAATGCGAAAGTGGAAGGATGTAGGTACCGGGGGAGACCGAGACTAACCTACCTAGACCAGATCGGTCATGTACTGAAGGAAGGTGGAGTCAAGAGTCTCCGAAACCGGCGAGCCTGTATGAAGAGAATTATGAATGTTGAGGAAGCGAGTGAAGTATGCAAAGATAGAGTTCTCTGGCACTTTGTTCTCTCTGCCTACCCTGCAAGGGATATGGCGCGATGATATGTATGTATGTAAGTATATTTCATTATATACTAAGCCTCGAGTTTCGAGTAAGGAATATAATATGCATATAACATTAAATGCAAGAGAAGGAAAACTCGAAATAAAATCTTATAATTTGTAAACATTGTCGGGTAGATGGCACACGTCTCCCATGAAGTCAAAAATATAATACGAGCCGAAAATTGAATGTCATACGACAGTTTACACTACACACGTATCTAAGTAGTAGGACGATTGGAACGGTACTCCAATAGGCGTGGGTTCGAGTCTCGCGTGTGTCATTCATTTTTAGCTCGTAATTAAGTTTTTATAAAATTTTATATCAATCCGTTTGACTAGCGTGGTACAGTAGGTCAGTTTCCTTTTTATTTTGAAGTAGGCTAGAGCCCAGCAGTGGGACGCATATGAGATGATACAAACACATATTAAAAGTTATCACGCAAATATAACGCTTCTACTATATACAATACTTGTTCTACTTAACTAATGCGCTAACTGTTTGATGTCTGATTGAAGTTAAATGCTTTAACAGAAATATTTACGTATCGACTGCCTTGGCCTGGCTAACGGATTCAAAGAATCAGTATAAGTGGTGAGCCTAATTGGTGATACGAATGCAATAGTTAATTATAGCATTCTCTTTTTGCACCTTGGATGGCAAGGGAATAAAGATATGCGTCATATTATAAATATACAATAAGTAGATATAAGCAGTGTTACCCAAATGTAAGACACTTGCAACTCTCGCTGTTAGAATAATACAGAGTCACTTGTTTCGATAGAAATAAAGAAAACCAACTATCAAATAAAATACAACTGATATAGAGCGAAGAGTGAATGCGGGAAATAATGAGTGAACGGCGTTGGGGCAACTTCTCGGTAGCCACTAGACATGCGCGAAACAGTACTTCGCGAAGTGATGTGATATGGTATTACATTTCGTGCCGAGTAATATTACATTTTACCTGTGTGATGCGTAATGCGATAGCGCTCTATATATACAGCGGGCGGCGTCAAGAAATATAAGTCTTGAAAATAAAGCTCAAAATAAATATTGAATTGCCAGACACCGAACATTGCAGAAATGCAGAACAGTACACGAGTGTTCCCGTCATGTTTAATGTGATGTAATGTTTAGTCGCGTAATGTGTAATATGACAGTACGCGGTCGGGTAATATTACGTGTGATACATCACTCGCATTACTTACACATGTCTAGTAGCCACCACCTCAGCCAGAAGGCACGTGTAGCAATACATAACGCAGTGCCTGTCCCAACATTACTATATGGAAGCGAGAGTTGGGTATGCAGAAAAGAGCATGAAAGTAACATTAATGCGGTCGAAATGCGATCTCTACGGAACATCTGTGGAGTTAGGCTGACCGGCTGCATTCGTAACGACGACGTAAGAGAGCGAGTAGATATGAAAGAGAATATTGTTGTAAATATGCGAAAGGGAATGCTTCGATGGTTCGGACATGTGGAAAGAATGCCGAACAAACGTCTGGTTAAGAAGATATACAATGCGAAAGTGGAAGGATGTAGGTACCGGGGGAGACCGAGACTAACCTACCTAGATCAAATTGGTCACGTACTGAAGGAAGGTGGGGTCAAGAGTCTCTGAAACCGGCGAGCGTGTATGAAGATAATTATGAATGTTGAGGAAGCGAGTGAAGTATGCAAGGATAGAGTTCTCTGGCACTCAAGAAAAAGAAATAAAATTTGCATAAAATAAAAATAAAAAAATATATATTATACATGTAAAAAATGAATGAAATAAAAAAAACAACTAAAGTAATGAAATCCCATTCATCTAGTGTCACTAACTGTACAACTATCAGTAATTAGGTATATACCACTTAACGGGAGTGGTGCTATAATCACACCTATCTATCATGAGATAATAAATGTTGACAATCCTTTCTTTGCCAAAGGAATCGTACAATGTCAAGGAAGCACTGCGAGATTCTTGCAACGAGTCTTGGTCTTGCATTTGGGCAAAACTAGATATAAAATACAGAATAGTATTGCGGTTTGGCGGTTTAAATAGGTCGTGGTTTGTGATAAGAACGGCTAAAAGCTTTACATAGATTTGGTCCAATTCCATCTAATGCCTACTGGTCAACAATTACATACCCAAGGTTGAAAGCAGGTAGGCGGCGAGTCATAAAACTAATGCCAACATTTGTAATATGTATAATAGAAGAAAAGTATATATTGTGTCGACCACAAGTAATTGGAATAAAAGCGGAATAATAATGAAGATTTATTTATTTATTCATT
The DNA here is from genome assembly GCA_905163515.2 of Lymantria monacha. NCBI lineage: Eukaryota > Metazoa > Arthropoda > Insecta > Lepidoptera > Erebidae > Lymantria > Lymantria monacha. The sequence continues at coordinate 2,611,761 of LR991096.1, read as the reverse complement.
TTTAGGATAGCTAGTAATTGATACATTGTAGATATTAATATATAAATATAACATAAAATTAAACTAAATGCTCAATTCTTAAGCTATCACAGCATGCACAGAAATGGCAACAAATTACGGAAACAAACTAAAAAAAAAGAAAAAAACAAAATAAATCCTGATTCTCATTATAAAAAAAGAAAAAAGAAGAAAGAAAAAAGAAGAAAGAAAAAAGAAGAAAGAAAAAAAGAAAGTTGAAATGATTAATATAATTGAAGTATTTGAAAGAGTTAAATGAAATTTAGTGATGACAACACTCTCTTTTTATATTTATGAAGTGCATCATTAAAGAGATCCACTTCACTTCCAATTGAATTGAACGTTGTTGATATTCTAGAAATTATTGCATATTGTTTTAAATTGGTTCTGCTATAGGGTTTGTGCAGCAAGTTCATGAAGCGAGATGCCCGAATTGGCAATCTGCGCGGAATACTAAAATTAATACACTGTAAAAGTTTAGGACAATCGATGTAGTTGCGACGTAATTTAAAAAGAAAAACTAGGTCGGAAAATTTTCTACGGACTTCTAAGCTATATATAAATTGAAATGAGCTAACTTGTTTAAGTATGTTGGTAATTGCTTAGAGTAGACTACATCTACAAGAAAATGCAATATGCCTCATAAATCTTTTTTGAATGCGTTCTAACCTTAACTGATGAATCTTATAATGCGGTGACCATACGATGCTACAATATTCAAGATGGCTTCTAACATATGCATTGTAAAGAACTATTTTAGTAGCTGGTTTACGAAAATGTTTGCCATTACGTATAATAAAGCCTAACATTTTATTAGATCTTGCAATAATATTATCCATGTGAGGAATAAAGGTTAATTTTGAGTCAAAGACTACACCGAGATCTCTTATAACAGATAGTTGATCAATGTTTACTCCATTTATATGAAATCCTTTATCAAAAATGTTACTATTACGTGAAAATATAATATAATTACATTTATTAGCATTTAAGGACATTTCATTAGCAACACACCAGCTGTACACAGTGTCAAGGTCTTTTTGAAGAAATTCACAGTCGGATAGACATTTAGCTACTTTACATAATTTTAGATCATCTGCATAAAGGTCAGCACTACTGAATTTTATCTGAGAAATTATATCATTGATAAATATATTAAAAAGCCAAGGTCCTAAATGGGAGCCTTGGGGTACGCCAGATATTATAGAATAGCTATGTGATAAGATGGTGAAAGAACATAAAAAAAGCCCTTTGTGAATTGCAAAAACCATCACGATTTGGAAATTATCAAATGAAGCGTCTAATAGAAACCAACGAACGGGAATCGAACTGCAGCTGATACCACAGCGAAGTCACTACACTGCACTATTACCCATTTTATATTATACTAGCAACCCGCCCTCGCCTCGCTTCGGTTACGTCAGTTCAGTTGTGTAGTTTACTTTCGCGACATAGAATTTCTTTCGGAAGAGGAATTTCTTAAAATCCTACTTACACATACATACATACATACATATCATCACGCCATATCCCTTGCAGGGTAGGCAGAGAGAACAGAGTGCCAGAGAACTCTATCTCTGCATACTTCACTCGCTTCCTCAACATTCATAATTCTCTTCATACACGCTCGCCGGTTTCGGAGACTCTTGACTCCACCTTCCTTCAGTACCTGACCGATCTGGTCTAGGTAGGTTAGTCTCGGTCTCCCTCGGTACCTACATCCTTCCACTTTCGCATTGTATATCTTCTTAACCAGACGTTCGTTCGGCATTCTTTCCACATGTCCGAACCATCGGAGCATTCCCTTTCGCATCTTTACACCAATACTCTCTTTCATACCTACTCGCTCTCTTACGTCGTCGTTACGAATGCGGTCGGTCAGCCTAACTCCACAGATTTTCCGAAGAGATCACATTTCGACCGCATTAATTTTACTTTCATACTCTTTTCTGCATACCCAACTCTCGCTTCCATACAGTAATGTTGGGACAAGCACTGCGTTATGTATTGCTACACGTGCCTTCTGGCTGAGGTGGTGGCTGCCGAGAAGTTGCCCCAACGCTCCGTTCACTCTATTTCCCGCATTCATTCTTCGCTCTATATCAGTGATGTACCGTCCATCTCGGCTAAATCCACATCCAAGATCCACATCCAAATCCTACTGCATCTGACTTTTATAGGGCAGAATGAAAGTCCACACCAAATTCCCAGTCTGTAGGGGCAGTAATGGAAAATGTGGATTTTTCCCCTTTAGGGGTGGAATTTTTAAAAAGTCGTTCTTGATTTACCTCTGTATCGTAACACAAATATGCCTACCGAAATTCAAGTCTATAGGAGCTATATTTGAAAAATTTAATTTTTACAACCCAGCAACTCTTCTTACGGGTGAAAATCCGTTCTTAGCTGACCTTTACTCGGTGAAAGGAGTATACCTACCAAATTTAAAGTCTGTAGACCTTATGGTTCCATATAGTTCCATATATATATATACATATATATATATATATATATATATATATATATATATATATATATATATATATATATATATATATATATATATATATATATATAGATTATTTTAAATATACATTAGTATAAAATAGAGTCGTTGCAAATTATTGCAAAAAGTGCACAAGTTGCTTCGTCTGTTTATTTTCCAATGTGGCATCGCACCCGGTCACCCCTCGGGCCGTCGGTCAGTCGCCTGTCGCGATACAATGACAGATTGATTGATTAACCAACCCCTCGCAGTAAATATTAGTGATTAATCAGAATGATGGCAAGTTTATTTATAAATATTTGTAACACATATGAGAAAATAAATAATTATATAAAAACTATTCTCTCGTTGGTATATTGATATAAATACTTGATTGCTAACAGTGAAGATAAGGAATTCAATTCCTTAATTTTTCAAATGATTTTTTTTTTTGGTGTTTACTCCTTAAGAATCGATTTTCATAAAATAAGGCGCCCGGTATGAGAAAAATTTGAGGAGTAAAATCTAGTGATCGAATGACCTCGTTACGTTTTTGGTGCGCAACCTATTCTGCGCACCTGCGCATCTTTCACTTTCTGACGTGAGATAATACTTCACTGAACAGTTTTAATAAATGTAAATAAAAATATATATATTATTTTTAGTTGAAGAATGCTGGAGAGTATTGAAAGAGAGTATGGTAGACACAGCGAAAGAAGTATGTGGAAGTTCAAAGAAGCATAGAAACACAAATGGTGATGCATGGTGGGATGCGGAAGTGGCAGCTTCCGTAGAGCAAAAGAAGAAAGCGTGGCTGGACTATGTCTCTTCTTTGAATCTGAATGACAGTATGACTGAACAGAAGAAAGAAATATATCGGCAATGTAAGAATGACACCAAGGCCTTAGTGAAAGAGAAACGTGATAGAGCAAGTATGAGTGCAGAAGATAGGCTGACCAAAAACTTCGAGGGTAACACCAAACTCTTTTGGAGGGAGGTGAAGAAGTCTCGGGGTGGTTGGTCAGCCTTCAGAATGAATAAAATAAGGTCTAAAGGTGGAGACATTCTTACACAAACACAAGACGTGTTAAGCCGATGGAGTGAATATTTTGGCGATATGTATGCGGATGCTACGGTTGGCGCCGGTGTCGCATGTGGTCTAGTAGATCAACATTCGGCGACGGCGTCCTCCGATGGCATCAGTATGGATGAAGTTGAATGGGCGATAAGAAGTTTGAGAAATGGTAAGGCAGCGGGCATTGATATGGTGTCTGCCGAGATGACCAAGCTTGGTGGCTCCTGTGTCCGGGAGGCGTTCCTGTTGCTCCTCAATTTATGTTGGAGCTCGGGAATGGTTCCCGAGGACTGGAATAGCGCAGTCATCGTGCCTTTGTTTAAAAACAAGGGTTCACGTTATGACTGCGCAAATTACAGAGCCATAGACTTGACAAGTTTGGCAGCAAAAGTGTATGGTAAAATTATTGAAAGGAGAATGAGGATGGTGTCCGATGGTTTACTGTGTGAGACACAAGGAGGTTTCAGGAGTGGAAGGGGATGCATGGATCAAGTGTTCTCTCTGCGCAACATTGTGGAGAAGCATCTGGCCCTAGGTCAGAGGGTTTTCTGCAGTTTTGTGGATCTGGAGAGAGCATTTGACACGGTTGTACGAAAGGAACTTTGGGACATTATACCGGAGTATGGTATTAACGGTAAACTGCTGCAGGCTGTGCAATCCATACATGGGCTGTAGAGCCTGTGTGCGGCTGGATGATGGAATGTCGCCTTGGTTTGACGTCAATATCGGCGTTAAGCAGGGCTGCGTTCTATCAGCCAGGCTGTTTATCATATATCTGGATAAATGTCTCCAAAGATTGAACGATATGAATGTGGGAGTCCAGATGGGTGACTCAGTGGTCTCTGCTTTGCTTTATGCAGATGATGCAGTCCTACTGGCACAGTCAGCGACTGACCTGCAGACCCTAGTCGACACAATGACAGAAGATTGTAAGAAAAGGGGTCTACGCGTAAATGTGAGCAAAACCAAAATAATGGTCTTTGAAAGAGATAAAACCAGAACAGATGTAAGAGTAACAATAGGTAATGATGTACTAGAGCAAGTGGATGAATTTGTATATCTTGGATGTGGATTTAGCCGAGATGGAAGGTACACCACTGATATAGAGCGAAGAGTGAATGCGGGAAATAGAGTGAACGGAGCGTTGGGCCAACTTCTCGGCAGCCACCACCTCAGCCAAAAGGCACGTGTAGCAATACATAACGCAGTGCTTGTCCCAACATTACTGTATGGAAGCGAGAGTTGGGTATGCAGAAAAGAGTATGATAGTAAAATTAATGCGGTCGAAATGCGATCTCTGCGGAAAATCTGTGGAGTTAGGCTGACCGACCGCATTCGTAACGACGACGTAAGAGAGCGAGTAGGTATGAAAGAGAGTATTGGTGTAAAGATGCGAAAGGGAATGCTCCGATGGTTCGGACATGTGGAAAGAATGCCGAACGAACGCCTGGTTAAGAAGATATACAGTGCGAAAGTGGAAGGATGTAGGTACCGAGGGAGACCGAGACTAACCTACCTAGACCAGATCGGTCATGTACTGAAGGAAGGTGGAGTCAAGAGTCTCCGAAACCGGCGAGCGTGTATGAAGAGAATTATGAATGTTGAGGAAGCGAGTGAAGTATGCAGAGATAGAGTTCTCTGGCACTCTGTTCTCTCTGCCTACCCTGCAAGGGATATGGCGTGATGATATGTATGTATGTGTATTATTTTTAGTCAAATGAGCTTTTTTTGCGCCTGTTTTGATAATCGTACTTAAGGAGTGAACTCTAGTCGTGCGTCGGAGTTGACACACACACTTTTTTTTTTATTGTTTATGGCGGCAAACGAGCAAGCAGCACACCTGATGGAAAGTGTCACTGCTGCCCATGGACCTTTGCAATACCAAGGGTAGCTAGGCCGCTGCCTACCATTACAATCCCCAAACCCACCCAGTTGAGCTTCCGGCTCTCTCGCTCACCGAACGAAACGCAATATCACATTGCCATTACTCAGACGTCTATTTTCTGCGAGAGTGTGGTACTATTCCGGCCGTCCGGCCCGCGGCTGCAGACAGAAAACTGTCAACAGCGTGGTCCTACCACAATAAAACTTATTAACGCAAGTATTAAAAATTTAAAGTACCTAACACTTTTTTTTTTAATTTTGCTCCGTTTGTATTTGAACTTTTCAGCTTGTCGATGTTTCGTAAAGTTTTCACGTTTACTTATGTTTCTGCACTTACTACGGACTCTTGAATTTCAATTTTTAAATATTCTTAAAAGTATTGTAATGTTAAAAAAACATGCCTTAAAATAATTACACATTATTAATATCAACATAATTTCAACTCATATAAGTCCTACTGCTAGGCTCGAGGTTTTTTTTTTATTGCTCATGGTGGCAAACGAGCAAACAGCACACTTGATGGTAAGTGTCACTGCCGCCCATGGACCTTTGCAATACCAAGGGTAGCTAGGCCGCTGCCTACCAATAAAATCCCCAAACCCACCTCAATTGGGCTTCCGGCTCTCTCGCTCACCGAACGAAACGCAATATCACATTGCCATTACTCAGACGTCTATTTTCTGCGAGAGTGTGGTACTACCCCGGACAGACCGGCCTGCGGCTGTAGACAGAGAAGTGTCAACAGCCTGGTCCTACCACTATTAAAAGGTTACTTTATAAAAACTTATTATTATTTTAAATAAAACATGACTGTTTCTTCTTAGGTATATTAAATAATATAACAAGATTATATAAATAACATGTTAAGAAATTAATGTATATTAACCGGAATGGGATGTGTTGTTGCGTTCGTAATTACAACTTTTCTTACAAATAATAAAATATTTTAACATCTTCAATAATAGTAGGGAAATTGACCTACACCACGCTGGTCAGACGTGTTGGTATGGAAGGTTTATTTTGACTTTTTAATCTATTGCATAGATATTATATACATATTATATCTCTTAATCATCTTCTACGACACACAAGGGCATGGTACGCGGTGGTGAATGGTATGCTTACTCCATCATCAATAGTGTTGCTCAAATACTCTTGCGAGTCTCGCAAATCTTGCAACTCTCACTGTTAGAATAACACAGCGTTACTTGTTTTGATAGAAATGAAATATCCAACTAAATTAATGAAATCCCATTCATCTAGTATCACTAACTGTACAATTATCAATAATTGGGTACATACCACTTAACGGTGGTGCTATAATCACACCTATGTATCATGAGACTGTTTAAAATAACATCAAATTATTTCCCCGTGGACTGATATTAAGAATACAAAATGTTGACAATCCTTTCTTTGACAAAGGAATCGTAAAATGCTGTATAAGGGAGTACTGCGAGACTCTTGCAGTGAGTCTTGGTCTTGCATTTGGACATGACTAATCACCACACAAAAGATAATTATTATGCATACATATCATCACGCAATATCCCTTGCGGGGTAGGCAGAGGTGGTGGCTACCGAGAAGTTGCCCCAATAACGCTCCGTTCACTCTATTTCCCGCATTCACTCTTCGCTCTATATCAGTGGTGTACCTTCCATCTCGGCTAAATTCACATCCAAGATATACAAATTCATCCACTTGCTCTAGTACATCATTACCTAATATTGCTCTCACATCTCTTCTGGCTTCATCTCTTTCGAAGACCATTATTTTGGTTTTGCTCACATTCACGCGTAGACCCCTTTTTCTAATTATTATGAATTTGTATTAAACTCCAGAAATAACTAGTGACCTCTATAAATAGATTCAAAGCTTAATGCGTTATGCGTCCTTGTGTTGCCAGTTTCATTTGATAGTAAAAACTTATTTATCTGTGATTATTTTAATTTTATGTTCTTTAGGTGCTCCAATCTTGTATGTCGACAGCCGTATTTACGTTCCTACACGTACAGTTAACACTTCTGCAATAAACTATTTTCTTACTACACACGATATGACTCATAGCATCTATGTTTTTAAGGCACTTTTATAGACTCATACCTAATCTGAGAGTGATAAACTTGCAGATGGCGTAGTGGTTTGATTCCCACGCGAGAATGGAATTTGTATCCGTTAAATTATGTTGGTGAAGTCTTAACGCAATACAAGTATTATTTATTCCCTTACGATGTTATAAAAAATACTGGAAAATAATGTTATTACATACATACATATCATCACGCCATATCCCTTGCAGGGTAGGTAGAGAGAACAGAGTGCCAGAGAACTATCCTTGCATACTTCACTCGCTTCCTCAACATTCATAATTCTCTTCATACACGCTCACCGGTTTCAGAGACTCTTGACTCCACCTTCCTTCAGTACCTGACCAATCTGGTCTAGGTAGGTTAGTCTGGGTCTCCCCCGGTAACTACATCCTTCCACTTTCGCATTGTATATCTTCTTAACCAGACGTTCGTTCGGCATTCTTTTCACATGTGCGAACCATCGGAGCATTCCCTTTCGCATCTTTACACCAATACTCTCTTTCATACCTACTCGCTCTCTTACGTCGTCGTTATGAATGCGATCGGTCAGCCTAACAGACGTCTACAATTACTATTAATTTTTACTTTGTTCATGGATGTTGTAAAAGGCTACTAAGAGCTTTATATAGACCTGGGCCAACACCATCTGATACCGTCTGATCAACAATCGCATTCGTAAGGAGGGTTGACGTCATGCAGACGGCCGGTCATAAAACTATTACCAATATTTTTTTGCAAGTAAGTATAATGGAAGCAGAGTACATATAGCGTCAACCACAAATACTTGGAATAGGAGCAGGATAATGATGATGATTTAGGCACAACCCGCCCGAATCGTCCGAGATAAAGGTTGGCGTGCCATCCAATAAGTAGTACCCTTCAGTTCAAATTAAACAGGCCACCGCACCGGTACAGATTACTCGATATTGGTGACATATTTTTGCAACATAAGATCAACTCTTCAAAAATCTCCGTGTAGTGACGGTGTGGGGATAAAAATTCACCCTTTTTCTTGTTCGTGTATGTCATAAAACTGGATATAAATAGCATATAACATCTATGCAAGAGAAGTATATTTGGTAATAAAACATATTACAACGTCGTTTGAGTACCGTGGTATATTAGGTGAATTACCCTCCTATTGTGGAGGAAGCTAAAACTCAATAGTGGAAAATATATGAGCTGAGTTAAAGATCAACTCAATATACAACTCAGGATTCGAATCTGACATCACGATCGGTTGAAGCACTATGCTTAAATACACCTAAAACTATAAGGAAAGACATAGATGAGAAAGAGCGAAGAGAGAGAAGAAAATAATTGCGTTAAAGACCTGTGATTCATGTAAGTAAATCAGCTAATATAGATATTATAAGAGATTAGGGAGAATTTTTTTAGTGCAACTATGGCACATCATTGAAATTTTTAATTTGAAAGCTTTTTGTGTGAGACGAAAAATTCGCAACAAATAAGGTTCAACCGATTCGCCGAACCGAGTCGTGTATATCAACTACAAAGTGTGTTGAAAAAATAAGATACGCTCTTATCGTTTTCATAATTCTATGTAAATCAGTAGTGGCCACGATATTGACAGGTTTCTGTCTAGTGCCGCGGGCCAGTCCGTTTGGGGGTAACACCACACTTTCGCAGAAAATCTACGTTTGGCAATGTGCTATTGCGCTTCGTTCGGTGAGCTAGAGAACTGGAAGCCGAACTGGGTGGGTCTGAGGTTTATATTGATAGGCAGCGGACTAACTATACCCTTAGTATTGCAAAGGTCCATAGGCGGGGCAATAACACTTACCATCAGGTGTGTATCTTCTATAATATTTGTTACCACCACTACCAATTTAAACGTTTTAAGAAATGGTTGAAATGTGTATGATTTTTACATTTTCAACTTCCTTATTACCGCTATTTTGAGAATTGTCCAAAGTCTGAATTTTGAGAATTGTCCAAAGTTGAAAAATTTTATATGTATAAATCTCTCTCACAAAAATTCATGAGAATCGGACCGCAAATACGACCTGCAGATGAGCGAGACATCTGGACACGTAAGCATTTATGTCCAAGCTGAAACGGCGATGTTTTGCCGGGAGGGCCGGCCGCCTGGTATAAGAGTTTCGTATAACAAGATGTGTATTATAATTTTAATACATATTTACAATTTTTTATATTATCAGCTAATCATCTGAAATAAAACTATTGTACCTCTATTTTATCACGTTTGTATCTGATTTTAAATTTGCAAAGTTTCTACTCCTCTCATAACCATAAACCGTACCTATATAGTCTTCGAAACGTCGGGCAATTAAAAATCAAATGCAAACGCGATAAAATCCATAAAAATAGTTTTTTTTTTATAAATGTGTAATACTCGTGTAAACGTTCAGAAATGGACTTTTTTATTTCTATGAATCATCAAACAATCAATTTCGATGTTTAATATCTGCCAACAAGCCACTGACGAGTATTGACAGCTCAATGTTTTAAAAAAAAAATTGTTTATCTAGGCTTTGACTGCAAGGCAATCAGCCTAATCGAAACAATGGTATCCTTGAACAAAAGGTCATTCATAGACAATAACAAAAGCGTATTTATTGCTATCTATTAATAGCAGTCTATAGATATACATAGGGGGTTGTTATGTACGAATGACCCCTAGTGAGGCTAATTGCTTTGGTTATTAGTGAACGTAATAAATTGTCTGTAAAAACCACATATAAAACTAATTGAATGTATTTATTGTTTGAATTATATACATCTATTTTTGTTTCTTATAGGTACATGTAATTTAATTATATAATGTGTTAATCTACTAGAACTACACCGCGACTTCGCTCGCCTGACCTACACCACAGTACTTTTGTATATATTTATTTCCCTTTTTTTTTCATTTAAAAATACTGGGATAAAAAACGCCTTGTTCATCAATTTACGTCAAAAGTGGATGTGAATAGAAATATTTTGCATGTTTCGCACAAAATTGTTCATAATTTAACTCTTCCTTTAGGAATAATAACTCTTTAGTCCTTATAACAGCAGCTCCTTATCAGCTACTTATTACTTAAAGTCCTATCAAAATCGATTTTCATAAGCGACAATTATAGTATCGAATGACAATTTCATCGAGAGGAATCCTATTAACACGTTATGGAAGTATCTGAATTATTCTTCGTCTACTATCGCAAAATGACCGATTCTCAAAACTGAAAGGGCTATTAGGTAGAAGCATTAAAAAAGTTTTTCCATGCATAAATTTTAATGACAAATAAAAAAAAGAACTAGAACAAATTATAATTATTAAAGCGTTTGATTCGAATCATTTGAATTTTGTCAAATATATTATACAGGGTTGAAAATAAATGAGAAGCTTTTAATTAATTCCAGCTAAAGTTCAATGGTGCGTAGTTAGTGAGTGCTCGCTTAGGGCTTAGTCACGTCCGTCGTCAAAGGTCCATTCATAACGGCAACAGCCCCAACAGATTTTATTACTGTTTTATGTCATGTGCGATGAGATGAGTATTGTATGGCCATGTTTTATGAGGGCGGTAAAACAACTTCAATGTTATTCAACTTGAATTTAAATATAGAACTGATATTCTAATCTTCTTCTTTTTTTCTGTTCTATTGGCAAACAGCTACTAATAGGCTCGCTATTGTTGCCAGTATCAAGTTACATTTTTTTTTCACAAATTATTACATTCTGGAAAACGAAGACATTTGTAAAGCACTTTTATATTATATTCCCTATTCACCAGACATTCCTCCGCAACACGTTATATAAAATTACATTAAAATTATTTAATATAACACGTTAAAATACTAAAATTTTGAATATAGTACAAGACCACCTCATGATGCTTTTAATTTCTTGCCAACGATCCGGTAGTCTACTCAACAAGTGTTGTTTTGGTCAACTCTTTTCAGCACCTCGGAAAAATATGAATGAGTTGTCATTCGAATCGGAATAACATGTTGATGATTAAAAAAAAAACAAGCAGCGCTCGCAAAAAATTGTAAAAATTCTACACGATTTATTAAAAAGAAGGGCTTCGATTTTTTTCGAATATCTTGAAGTCTAATTGAGACTTTGGAAAGTTGCACATCATTCAAAAAGAGGAGAATCTTTCCTAAAGAAAAGTGTTGGAACTCTAGATCCAATATTCATAATTAGCCCAGACTTGGAAATACGTCCGAAAACCGGTACGTTGGTTTGCGCAATATCAATCTCGCTCATTACGATTATAAAATTATTTTATTCCTGAGGTTGATGAAAAAAGTTGACCAAAAAAACACTTGTAGACGAGACGTTGTATGGCTAGTAGTAATCAAAGATTCAGTATTATTTTTTGAAATTTTTCATTTTAATTTTTTTTTATCATCATCTTAGCTCATAGGCCCCGCTGCTGGGCTCGAGGCTTCTCTACACTAAGAGGGAAATTAACCTACTACATCACATTGGTCAGACGTGTTGGTATCGGGTTTTTCTTCTCTTTCATAGATATATTCCTATTTTATCCCTTAGTCGTCTCTTACGATCACCCAAGAATAAGATAGGGTAGTGGATTATATTCTTACTCCGCCACGGATTTTTTTATTTTTTTTGGTTATGTTATATTTTAAGCTATGGTTGCACTGCCCGGCCAATAAGGTCAGGGTGACGGGCAGCCTCATTACCTACTGTATTCTCTCCCTATCGCCGCTGGACTAATCACTGGTACCGATTCCTTAACCACAATGGCATTTTAAGTCTAGAAGATGCAAAGTCTATTGAAAACAAGGTTTCGGTACCAGGGCTAAACCAAAATGGTGGCAGAAACGTAGAAAACATCAGATTTAAGTTAGATTATGGAATTGCACGCTATATCCTGTCGCCCCGAATGGGTGCCGCAGGTTATAACCAGGCGTTAGTCTTGCACAAAAAAGGAGGTACAGGGTTATTGAGTTCAAGATTCCATTCACCTCTTAGTTATTATCATCATCCTGCTATTATCGCAATTACTTGGGTTTGACATAATAGTGGACACAAAACATCCTCTTTTTACACACCACTTTTTCTAACCAATTGAAAAAGTAACAAGACTAAAACTTTGAAAGTCTATTTTCTTTAAAGAACATTGTATATTTTAGCATCTCTTATGATTCAATCAGCGTACGCAAAGAAAGCTTTAAAAATCGTTTTTACGATTTCATTATAAAACAGAAATTCCTTTACTTTATTTTGAAATCTATTATAAAATGTACTAAACCATTCAATTACTATGATGACGCAAATGAAATTTATTAAAAAAAAAAAAACTAATAGACAAAGCTGAAAAAACGACTATACTAATACCACAGACTATAATATAGACTGAACACAGCGTACTATCGGTTGAAAGGATAAAAAAATAACACTATATAGCAACGGAATCACCATCATTCAGTCTTTTGTGGTCTACTACTGGACATAAAACGCTTCCATAGGATGCAATAATCAAAATTATTACCATAATCGCTACATTTGATTTTCTACCACAGCGTGGTACTACCCCAATCTGACCGGCTCACTATTTTATATTATTATTTTATTTATATTATATTATTACATATGGGCGATATAACATTAATAATAATATCAACATTAATAACACCCACAATACATCAATCACTATCTTTGTTATGTCAGCAGTTGCCATGATAACGGCGACTGTGGAGAGCTACTTAATGCGCAATGCACAATTGCTACCAAATATTACCCGATTTGATAACAAAAAGTGGAAGGATGTAGGTACCGGGGGAGACCGAGACTAACCTACCTAGACCAGATCGGTCATGTACTGAAGGAAGGTGGAGTCAAGAGTCTCCGAAACCGGCGAGCGTGTATGAAGAGAATTATGAATGTTGAGGAAGCGAGTGAAGTATGCAAGGATAGAGTTCTCTGGCACTCTGTTCTCTCTGCCTACCCTGCAAAGGACATGGCGTGATGGTATGTATGTATGTATGATAACATTTATAAGCACCGCTTCGCTTTTATTTGTCGTAGTGTTGTGTTGTCTAAAACCTTTCTCGATACTCGGACTATGTTATATAATAAGATTAATTTGTAATTCAACTAAGTACCTGAAATTAGGGTATTCAAATAAATAAAGTCTTCAGCTTTGTATAAGTATTTTTTTTTTTTTTTTTTCATATTTTTGACGTGATAACGTCTTATAAATCGATGAACGGCGGCTGCACGCATGAAAAAGTGTCACGTTCCGCCTGAGCCGAGCGTGCAAGCGAGAGCGCGGAACAAGCTATGGAGAGGTATGACCGGCCTAACCGTTCTTGCATTTTAAGAATTTGAGGTAAACCGATTTGTTGAACTGAACTGATTATAAAGTGAAGTGAAAAGTTAATGTGGTTTCCATTGTTTATGATTCCATTCATAAAAGTATGCAATTTTTCATCAATGTTTTCTTATGACGTTATCACCTAAAATTATCATCCGTAAACTGACTTTACAGACTACCATCTGTTTTTAAACGGTTTTATTTAGCTTACTCCGTTTGTTTTTTTCTTTCTTGAGTCAAATTTAGTAATTAAAATTTCACCCTCTTCCTAACAACCGATTGATCTGAAATTTAGTATGCGCCTTTGGTTCTGGTGACAATACAATTATGTATACAAAATTTATTGTAAATTCAAGATGGCTGCCGCTACAAAATGGCAGATAATCTATTTTTTTTCAATCCCATCAATATGGGTATCAAATGAAAGGGCTTGACAAGTAAAATACAGTGCACTATACAAAATCAAAACCTAAGATGGCCGCCGCTACAAAATGGCGGATAATATATATATTTTTTAATCCCATTTTATGGGTATTAAATGAAAGGGCTTGACAAGTAGAATAGTGTTCCTTACAAAATCAATATCTGAAACTCTCACCCAAGTTAAGATTTTGTATCGTGTCGAGAACTGTGTGGCGTTAGGGTGGCTAAAAATTATACGTCGTTAGCGGTACACCACCCAAGTTAAGGTAAAAGGTTAAAGCGCGCGGAGAACTGTATGGTATTAGTAAATGCCGCTATAGGCTACATCAACGAAATCATTTGGCCCCAATTTCGTCGAACCCAGATGTATGCAATAGAACATAAAATGCAGGGCAGCACTATGGATCACGCAGTCGTATACTTAGGCGCGAAACTATTTGAAGAAGGTCAAGCCTACGTGTCTCTTAGTAGAGTGAGATCTTTGGAGGGATTAGGTATCGAGGAGTTAGGATGGAATCAATTAACGCGCAAGAAACATTGCAAAAAAAAAAAAAAAAAAATGAAGCCTTAAATGAATTAAATAGAATAAGAAATAAAACTAAAAACTTAGAAATAAAAAAGGTAAAAAAAATAATTAAGTTAAAACAGTTTTATTGTAAACTGTCATGGTAATTTTACAGATAAATGTACTAAAAGCTAAAAAATAATTAAATAGATACAGTTATGGGTACCAATATGTATACATTGTTACATTTTTGAAATAAAGTAACTCATAACTTACTCAATTTGTGGCAATAACTATGTTCACATAAATTCCTTTTAAAATTTGTATATTTCAAAAATATCATTTTTTGATATACTTACATTAATCTATAATACAGTGCATTTTTAGGCCACCCATGACTGTATCTATTTAATTATTTTTTAGTTTTTAGTACATTTATCTGCAAAATTACTATGACTGATTACAATAAAACCGTTTAACTTAAAAAAAAAATACCTTTTTTATTTAAAATGGCTTTGTTTCTTTCGATCCATCTGGTACCTATGCTTAATCTATGACTAATAGCACAAGTCACATATTATCGTAAGCAATTAGCATGGTGTAAAAAATTTTAAATGTCAATAATATCATATTAGATAGATTGCTTGAGATTTACTTAGTTGACTTTTGACGGGAATTTGAAAACGTCATGTGGTGCTCTTGTATTATATTCGATATCTTAGTGTTTTAACGTGTTATATTAGATAATTTTGATGGCATTTTATGTAATGTGATTTGCGGAAATACTAGGATGTAGTGAATATCATATAAAAGTGCTTTACAACGTTTTCGTTTTCCATCAAAATTCCCACAAGATACCATTAACAGTGTGGCCATTGCACTGTTAATGGTGGCAATTTGACTTAGACAACGACTGACTTAAAAGACTAAAAACGTGAAAATATTTATTACTTGACACTGGCACCAATAGCTCGTATATGTAGCTGATTGCCAATACATAAGAAGAAGAAGAAGAAGAAGATTTACTTAGTTAAAGTATATTTGATCACATGAATTAACGACGCTTTTTTTTATCAAAACAATTCACATCCTGGTCTTTTGGAGGAAAAAAATAAAAAAGGCGATAGAAATTATTGTCAAAACAAATAATGGATAACAATTTTTGACGAGTAAACAAAAAATAAAATTATTGTTTTTACCAATATGGACCATGTTCGTAGTGTTTGATAAAGATCAACGTCGCCTTCTATTTTTAAATTTACTAATTCAAATATCGAACAGCCAGTGATGCGCGAGACACAGTGTTTGTTTACGCAGCTGGAACCCGTGAACGAGTCGTTCCCGCGTTGGTATCGAATCGTGTAACAAACCGTTTGATGTCCGATTACGACCGGCACTTAACGTTTTATGTTGCGTTCGTGTTAAGTGACCGATTATTGAACGCTTTCTAGTGATAGCGAGTACATTGAGCGTACAAACAAAAGTACATTTACAAAATGCAGTTGCATAGTTAAAAGTTTAACTTTAATGTGTTTACTGTAAGATCAAAATTTAAGGTTAGGCTTAATATTTTGTGATAATTCTTTAGTTTATTATCTTGAGTATTTGTATTTACATTCAGTACAGAGAGGAAGCGGTAAATACCTATTTTTTAAGGATATCCCGCATTTAAATTCTATTTTAACTAAATAATGGTATAATTTAAAAGATGATGCAAGTTGTAATGAGCTATTAAAAATACTTTATTGTCTACTCCTACGTGCTTACATATCTCAAAAACGATGCAAGCTTTCAAGTATTACATAAACAACTCGTTAAAATAAATGTCAAAATATTAAATTTGATATTTAGTTTATTAAAACATGACACGTTATTTGCGCAGCAAGACGTCGCTGTAAACAGACTGTATTTCAACACTTTATTGAAATCATTGCAGCAAGCATGTACTTTATTTGCTGGCATAAATTGACAAGATTTAGTAAATAAACAACATTTTAAACACGCGCCTGGAGGAACTCTCGCCGGGCACGCCACCGAAGACACTGATTCAGTCCCAATGGTCAGACCAAATGGAAGCAGAGAGGTTACAATACGTATAGCCATTCCATCCTTCGCTGGACACGGATTGAGAGGGGTATCTCTGACAAGACCATAGCCTGTCACAAAAAAAAATTGGCCTAACTGATAATAAAGACTGTGCTGTATCACTTACTATGATGAACTGCCATAGACAATTTTGTACTTCTAAACAAAGTTAATAACACTGCTTATCTTTATTTGCTCAATTTAATACAAGTTTGATGGTTGTACTCTGACTTTCGTGTTACTATTAATTATTAAAACAGTACGTTCTATTATTAAACGTTATATCGTATTAAGAAATATATACTTGGGGTCCCAGCTGATTTTAGAAACGTACAATTATATAAATACAAATTATACTCTGAGAGAATAATCGTTTAGGAGTCAAAAAAAAATTGCGTGAGAGTTTAATCTAAACACTTACCTTCCTCATTACGCCATTTGTTCAGCAGTTATTAGTTATTCTTTATAAGTATTTGGTAATTTAAAGTTTCTTGCCCACTATCTTTCATGTTTTATTACTAATATGTGTACGAGGACCTCTAATATCTAGCTCATGTGATAATATCCAGTGTGGTGACTGGTTACTAATACGTCACCATCCCTTACCTTCTTTTGGGAGGCGAAAAACCAACTGTAGGATTACCAGGAAAAGGATCAGTAACACTTTCCATAGTGTCTAAATATCCAAGAGATAGTTAGGTTGATGCATGGATGAAGGGGTTCATTTACAACATTCGCAATAAAATAAACCATAACAATAACTGATAAAATACATATAATAATGTTATAGCGACTTACCGACCACTCCGACGATACTAAAAATGATAGCACAAGCCGCAGCAAGTATGGTAGCCTCAGTAGGATAAAACGTCCCATTCGTTAATTCCATTTTTGAAATGTTCTCGAAACTATCGAACGATTCCATTATGAAGAACTAAGCACTTCACTATAATTTAAATTTGATTTTCGAATTTATCCTCGACATTTTATACTATTTGATTTGTATTTTTTTTAATGTTTCTAGCAGCCATTTTGTAGAAGATGCGATATTAATCCAAAACTGCAACAAAAGAAAATGAATTAAGAACGTGATATAGATATCTCAAGATTATTTTATTAAAATGAGCACGTGGCGTTAGTCATATTACAAAAATAAAGGTCATATTAATACCTAAACACGTGTGTTTATGCATTCAAACATTTTTATGGAAACGTCAATGAGATCAATGTTGTTTTGAATTCTAAATGTGTATGTTAGCAATATTATTTATAGAATATATATATATTTTATTTATTTTTAGTCTACCTCCGAAGGGCAAAGGCCTATTTCTAACGACGACGATCATAATTCGAGACTGCTGCTATATGAATTTCACGACGGAAATAACGTTTGTTCCAAGGATCGATATAGTTTGTAACCAATAATTGTTTACACTGTATTTAGCAAATGATTGAAAGGTTGCTCATAAGCCCAATTTATCCATAGAGTCACAGATTGTCTGATATGATACGAGTGTGGGTCACAAAAAAATCACAACAGCAAACACAAAAAAAATCTGCTTGTATTGAAATTTTAAGCAGAATTTTTTTATGAAAATTGTTTGGCCGGTTTGGAAATGTGACCGATTAACGAAAGAAATTGTCGTAATACATACAGCATTGCAACTCATACAGTGTTGCAATGCTGTGTCATAACCGTTACGAATACTACCAATCATTAATTTGCTCATGGGTGTTGTAAAAGACAACTAGAAATTGTACATCAACCTGGGCCAACTCCATCTGATGCCGTTTGGTTAATAATTAAATTTCTAAGCAGAATTGACATCAGGTAGGCGACTAGTTATATACTATTGCTAAAACTTTCGCAATATGTGCGATGAATGAAAAGTGCATATTGCATCGATCCCCAAGTAATTGGTATAAGAGTAGGATAATGATGATTGGGTCGCCAGACCTATTAAGCACTTCGCGGATAGAAACATTAGACAATAAATAAAAATGAACGCGGCTTGTTTACAACAGTGACTAAACAAGACAACCTAATGCAACCTGCTCCTCTTGAAGAGAAGTTCTTAATAATTATCAAATCTATAAGTTCGCAATGAGCACTAGTTTCAGATATTTATCTAATCCCTCCATTCTGAGCGAAAGGCCCTTGTAATTATTAGTAGTGACAGTTAGACAATTTAGAAGTGGGAAGGCCACAATGTAGACAGTTTCCTGTGTACAGCCCCGGGCCGTTCTATCAGGGGTAATACCACACTTATAGAAAATAGACGTTGAGTACAGTGGTAATGTGCTGTTGCGCTTCGTTCGACGAGTGACAGAGCCGAAAGCCCAACTTTTTAGTTAAGTTTGGGTTCGTAGCCAACTTTATAGCTGTTCTGTTGGTACTGCAAAGGTCCATAAGCGGCAGTAACACTTACCGTCTGGTGCTGTTTGCTCTTTTGCCACCACAAACAATAAAACGCGGTGTGACATTAAAAAGAACAGTATTGTAGTGTAATTATATGATAATCTTTCAGCATTCAGGATACAAACTGAGCCCTGGACAACTCGCAACGTAAAATATAATGTGTTTCTTAGTAAGATCGTAATAAGTCGCAATAAAAAAAAAATATATAGTTTTGTTTATGTAAACTATTTAGTTTTAATACTGTAAGCGCATAACGGAAATTTTTCGAGACGCAAACTTCCTTCAATTTGATTATTTTAACGACGAGCCCTCCCAAATTTTATTATATCCTCATTAAGAAATCGCATATAAATATTTAATTAATGACCTAATAATAAAAACGTGGGAGGTCCGTTATTAAAAGCTGGCCACATTTGATCGTACGCAAATTCTTTACGATGTGTAACATAAACAATGATACAACTTTTTTTATACTGAAATAACTTTAGTCTATTTCTCTATAGCTATTGTTTCTGCGAGCATAGATCTTTATTGGAAATTCTTAATATTAAACCAATTTCCGTTGTATTAGATATAAAGGAATGGAATGTTTTGCTTAAGATTTAACATACATACATATTATCACGCCATATCCCTTGCAGGGTAGGCAGAGAGAACAGAGTGCCAGAGAACTCTATCCTTGCATACTTCACTCGTTTCCTCAACATTCACAATTCTTTTCATAAACCCTCGCCGGTTTCGGAGACTCTTGACTCCACCTTCCTTCAGTACGTGACCAATCTGGTCTAGGTAGGTGAGTCTCGGTCTCCCCCGGTACCTACATCCTTCCACATTCGCATTGTATACCTTCTTAACTAGACGTTCGTTCGGCATTCTTTCCACATGTCCGAACCATCGGAGCATTCCCTTTCGCATCTTTACACCAACACTCTCTTTCATACCTACTCGCTCTCTTACGTCGTCGTTACGAATGCGGTCGGTCAGCCTAACTCCACAGATTTTCCGCAGAGATCGCATTTCGACCGCATTAATTTTACTTTCATGAACTTAAGATTTAAAATTACACATAACAGCTATATGTATTTATATGTAGAATTATGGCAATGACATTTCTGCCTATCCCGATACGTTCGAATATGAGAGTCGTTAAGCTAAAAGTATTTACGGTGTTATTTTCTGGATTGAATAGGGGTTTAATTTCTTCTTTTATAGTGGCATTGTCTATTTACGTGCCTCTGTAGACGTAGACGAGAGATAGAAGTGGTGATATATTCTATGGTAAACAACATTATTACTCCGTCGTAGAAGGCTTTGGCGGGAAAGGAAAAGTGTCATGTGGTGCTGTTGTATTATATTCAATATCTTAGTGTTTTAACGTTTTATATTAAGTAGTTTTGTTGCTATTTTATGTAATCTGATGCGCAGGAAGTATTGAGGTGTAGTGAATATGATATAACTGTGCCTTACATACGTTTTCTTCTTCCACTAAAATTCCCAAAAGATATCTTTAACAGCGTGGTCATGGTATTGTTGAAGGCAGGCGCGGCTCAAGCACATGTAGCGCCCGGGTGCAATCAATAACCTGACGCCCTCTTGTACCAAAGTGGGTGAACAAAATGGAATAGGTTGATGGTTACAAGCGGCTCTCGGCGCCCCCTAACACCCGGCGCCCGGGTGCACCGCACTCTCTGCACTATAGGTAAAGCCGGCCCTGGTTGAAGGCGACGATTTGACTTACTTTATGAAAAAATATTTGGCCTCAGTAACCAAGCCATAAACTCCAAAACAAATTATTCCGTCATCACAAGGAGAATAAAATACTCAGCCTTCTTTTTTTTTATATCAGCACTTAGCCACAGATGCGTATAACCATACATCCAAATCATCTCTAAAGGAATTATTTTGTTTATGATGCAACGCATTGGTCATTCATCGGTGTTGAATACAAACAGCTGTGTAGTGTATCAAGACAATAATGAGCGGTGCCCTCTTAAGTGGCCGGACATTATGAACCGATGACTTCTCATCCTTATTAAGAGAATGTTCCAAGAAAGGTATTTAAGTATACGGGTGAATTAATTTAAAAAATTAGACATATATTCATGCATTTTAGATCACATGTGACCCACTGCTGGGTTCGAATCTCCTCGAAAATAGGAAGCAAATTCATATATTATACCTACCACACTGCTCAGATTGGCGTTGGTATCCTTTATTTTTTTTTAACACCACCTTGCACTAAGGAAATAATCCTTGTATTGCGGTGAGACTTAACAAACATATAATTAACGTAGACAAATTACATCCAGACACAGAACAATACTTTTTGGATCGTACAAAGTATCGTCCTGCGTAGAAATCGAATCTATGGCACTGGCACGGAAGGTCAGTATCTTAACCACTACGCCATCTGCGCAGTCAAAAAGTACCTATTGGGTTTTATTTCGAGTTTTCCTCTCTTGCATAGATGTTATACGCATATTCCTTAGAATTATGAATGTTGAAGAAGCGAGTGAAGTATGCAAAGATAGAGTTCTCTGGCACTCTGTTCTCTTTGCATACCCTGCAAGGGATATGGCGTGATGATGTGTATGTATGTATGTTTTTCGACACCCACGGACAAGTTAAGTGTTTGGAATTGCATTCTTACTCCGTCACCACACGGTATATTGGTAAATAAATGTTAGCCGTAAATAGCTAAAACTAATACTAGTGTAAGTTTCATTTTATATAAAGAGTAAAGTTGTCCTAGCCATCTGCGGCTAGCAACTAAGTCGCACAAAAAAAAGCTAGTCTAATGAATACTGAACCGTATATTTACGCGGGAATTATACATTTGAATTAAGATTATTTTTACGAATACTATCGCGTTTGTATTTGATTTTTAATTAGCCGAGGTTTCGAGTCGGGAGGAACCTCCTCCCGTCACCTTGTAAAGTGTTCAAAACGTCGGGCAATTAAAAATCAAGTACAAACGAGATAGATTTTTTTTTGTGTCTGACTTTTCGCTGTTAGCCGCAGATGGCTGTTACAGCTTAACCCAGACTATGGGTGAGCGCTGAGGGCTCTCAACCCGCTACAAACTCAAAGCGACATCGCTCAAGGGGACATCGCTCCCTGTGGCATCGCTCCCTGGGGGGAACGGACCTCGACTTGGGCATCGCTGACAGCAAAGTGGGCCTGCCCACGTTTAAATTGATGACTATTTCGCGCCGCGTCTTTCGACCCCGGCAGCGGGGGCGAAAGGGCGGCTATTTACGTGTTAAGGCCGTGCGTGCCGTGTAGGCTCTTTCTTGAGCGATCGTAATCGCATCGTCGGCGTCCGTCAGTAAATGTAGAGGACATCGGATCGCGGATATTTTAGAAGGGACGTAGTTAGCCGCCCCAGTCACTAAGGTGTTGAGGTGTGTCATGGCAGAAACGCGATAGAATCCGTAAAAAAGTTTTATTTCAAAAATGCTAGTCGCTTTAGTTAGCGATTGATTAACCAGCGTAGTTTACCGTATGGTAACAGAGTAATAATACGACCGAAGGATATATTAAAAAAAATGTACATATAATATCTAAAGTAAGGAAAACTCGAAGTAAAAGCTTATATCAAACGGCAGACCGGCAGACTGATCAGAATCAGTATGGCATAGTAGGTCAATTTCCCTCCTATTGTGGAGAAAGCTCGAGTCCAGCATTGGGACATATTTGAGCTGAGATGATAATGATGAACAATTTTCTCCTACCTATTTCATTTGTTTACTTCACCTCATAATAGGTGGTGCGAGCGGAGGGTGGTGTGGTCTCGTTGATGGAGCTCGCTGCCTGGCGCGTTGACGCCCGCCGCGACGTCATTGCCCGTTGGGCAGTCCGGCTGGAGAAGCCTCGGTTCGGTGTGCGGACCGTGGAGGCCTTCCGGCCGGTACTGATGCAGTGGCTAAAACGGCGGCACGGGGTGCTCTCCTTTCGACTGGTGCAGGGTTTGACGGGGCATGGATGCTTCGCCAAATACCTGCACACGGCCGTCAGGAGGGAGAGTACACCGTCCTGCCACCACTGCGATTGCGACGAGGACACGGCGCAGCATACGCTCGAGGTTTGTGCCGCTTGGATAGAGTAGCGTCGTAAACTCGTCGCAATCATCGGTGCCGACCTGACGCTGCCGACCAGCGCCAGGGCGATGCTCGACAGCGTTAGGAACTACTGGGACGCGATCGCAGCCTTCTGTGAAGCAGTAGTTTCGCGGAAGGAGCGGCGGATTGCGTCTCCTCGACGACGCGAGCCGCCGCCGGCGACTGGGGCGGCGCAGGCGCGATCACCTGCACCTGATGCCGCCCTAGCCGAGGCCGCGGGTGACTGGATCGGGAAATTAGTCCGTCACCCGCCGAGAGGCCGACCGCGTGAGGAAAGACCGACGTCCTCTCCGTGGAGGGGACGTCGGTCGAGGAACTCCTCAAGGGGTATTCTGTCGGGCTGACCACTGACGTCAAGTCACTCTGCTC
Organism: Lymantria monacha; assembly: GCA_905163515.2. Classification (NCBI taxonomy): domain Eukaryota; kingdom Metazoa; phylum Arthropoda; class Insecta; order Lepidoptera; family Erebidae; genus Lymantria; species Lymantria monacha. The sequence continues at coordinate 2,587,972 of LR991096.1, read as the reverse complement.
CGGTGGTCGGCCCAACGACGAAGGCGACGTCACGGGAGGGTTACGTACGGGTGTGCGTGCTTACGCCCCTCTGTCGCCCCGGACGGAGTGGTGCGAGGAGTGCGCAGACCGTAACCCAACCCAAAAAAATAATAGGTAAATAAATGACAAGACAAGTACCTAACAGATCAAAAATTGTGGGAAACTCTTTTTAATTCGGTTGGGCGTAGTCGACAATGAGGTAAAGAAAACCTAAATAAATGACTCGACGTTCCAGGGTTGGAACGTCTGGTGAAAAATGACGAGGGAGTCAACGCTCAAATGAAATGGAATAAGACTAGACAAAGAACGAAAATGTTTTCTGTAAATCTATTGTTTCGTCCAAACCTTTTCACTGAGTTGAAGGTTATATAATGTAGGTAGAACAAACAAGAATAATTTGCTTCTATTCCAAATATTTAATATTTCTCTCAATCAATCGAACATTTCTTTTTCATCGAAATAGAAATGGCTTAATCAAAATTGTTTTAAATTCGAACTAGCAAACGATTTTTTTTTGTTAATCGTTTGATTTCTAAATTTTAATTAATAGATTATTTAGAATGTTTTCTTTGGTTTACTTTGCGAGCAAAATTTCATTCATAATGACGTTGAAACATTCGTGAAAGACAACTGAAAGCGCAGCTACAACAGATCCGGCTGGCTAATGATCACATTCTTATTTTAGTCTGCAGACTACCAGCGTTTCCAACTATTTACTTACGCCGGCGCCGTCTAACAACTAAACTAGCTCGCTAATCTTACTATTGTGATACTAACTAGAATAAGTACACGTTAAATTCAAGTTACTAAAATAAACAGTAATTTTGAAAGAAATAGTCATATAAATTCCATTGCCTGATATTCTAAATTCAAATTTTAAATATTACTTTTTTCTATGCTGGCATTTCGGCGCCAATTGATTTATTATCATTTCGGACATATTGAAAATATAGTTCTACATTTTTTTATTGATTAAAATAGATATTTTTTATATTCTGTTTATTATTCACATAATACAATGTTAATCTAAACAACGTCCCACAAAACTGCGCATACAGTTGACCGTCCTATCATTTACTGTACCTACAAGATAATTATCCCATTGTTGTTGGAATATCTCATAAAACAGTTTATTGCATTTCGTGTTCAAATATGGCGTCCGTACGTGATAATAGTCTCGATTTCGCACATCATATTACTCTCATTATAAGTAATAAATATTGTCTGTGTAATTGGTCGCATTTTTCTTCAGAATATGAGTTCCGACTATAGATAATTAATATGATTGATGTTGCATGTTACTCTATGGTATGTGCTGGATGAAAAGGCATATAAACCGGATAGATTTCAAATGCTCTACTTACTTGCAATGTTAGTTATGTGTCGGTAATAAAGAACAAAATTCTGCATAAATACCTATCATTCCATGTAGATAATATGCAACTGCCAACAGTTCTTGAGCATCTTAATTCTATACCTAGTGTTATATTTGGGATTCGCGCCAAAATCATTTTCAACACTTACAATGTGTAAACGTGTAGACACTTGATAGTAATATTTATAATTGATTGAATTAGGTGACATGGCGGAAATCCATTATTATTATAAAATGGAGGAGAGGAAGGAAGATCCACCGCTTTCTCACGGTCAATTAATATACCTACCGTACACCTCAAGAAAGGAAGGAATACGGGATGAGATCAAGGTGGAATAGGATGTAAGGAAATCTTACTCCTGTGATGAGCACCGCCTCCAGAACTTCTAGTTGCAATTTTCTGCAGAACTTCGAATAAAGATTCATTCGAAGTTCTGCTAAAGAATCTTTAACCGTGGGTGGGTCTTCCTTCCTCTCCTCCATTTTATAATAGTAACATTTATGCATGAAACCGAACTAACGACTGCTGTCCGTATAGCCAAGAGTAAGAATACAATTCACTGACCCTTTATTGCCCGCAGCTTGTTGTAAAAAAATAAAACATTTATTAAATGTTGTCAATATTACACTGTGTCTAAATTGAATCTAATAACATCGGATCGAAACCCAACCGTAAGTTCAAAAGATCAAACCCAATTTGATGCTCTTCGAACCAGAATATATTTCCTTATTTTTCTTCAAAATATAATGCAAAAAAAATATCACTGAACCAGATTACACAAACGTCAGCAGACCCAATACAAATCGCATGGTTTAGGAGCCCATTTGCCCTCCTATAGGTAAAGTCGAGTTCCTACTTGGATATATAGGCAAAAAAAAAGAACCTAACTACATAGAAAATCCTTCTCCTTATTTTTTGTTTGGTAATCAGCTACCGAGCTAATGTCTGGCCACACTGTTAATGGTATCTTCTGGGAATTTTGATGGAAGAGGAGAACTGTGTAAAGCACTTTTATATCATATTTACTACATTCCAGCACTTCACTCGTATCAGATTCCATAAAATGCTATCACAATTATTTAATATGATACGTTAAAACACTAAGATATTGAATATAACACAAGACCACCGGAGGACGCTTTAGGATTCCCGCCAAAAAGTCCAGAATGTCTTTCTTCTTCTTCTTCTTCTTTTTATGTATTGGCAATCAGCTACTTATACGAGCCATTTTTGCCAGTGTCGAGTTATAATTATCTTCACGTTCTTAATCTCTTCAGGTTAGTCATTGTCTGTCAGTCAGTCAAATTGTCGCCATCAACAGTGCTATGGTGACACTGTTAATGGTAATGGTATGTTGTAGGAATTTTGATGGAAAACGAAAACGTTGTAAAGCACTTTTATATGATATTCACTACATCCCAGCTGTTCTGTCACATCATATTACATAAAATACCATAAAAATTATCTAATATAACACGTTAAAACACTAAGATATCGAATATAATACAAGAGCACAACATGACGTTTTAGATTCCCGCCAAAAGTCCAGAATGTCTTTCAATATTACAATAATTGTAGTGACGTACATAAAAATTCTACATAAAACATTAGTTAATGACAGATGTTTCTCTAATTCCATCGAGTGGTGTTTGCACACATCACTAATTTGGTAAAAGCTTAAATCGATACGAGGCGGCGCTGGTGGCGGGAAATTGCGCGCCTTTTTGGATTGCAAACGTGACTAATTTGATAAAATGTCAATTGTTTGATGAGTTAATTAGTTAATCTTTTTGGTTGATGGCAAAGTGGCGCTTGCCTCATACGTAGCTACTAGGATTAACGCATAGATAAAAAAGTTTCCAATTACAATAGATCAGCGCTTTTTATGGCACTATTACAGCGTTTTTTTATGCAAATATGTATAAGTCTGATATCGTCCGTGTGGTGACGGAGTAAGAATACAATTCAACCAATGTCTTGGCCATGGGTAATCGTAAAAGACAACTAATTACGAGAAGGAAAATTTGAAATAAAACCCTATACCTATTGTGGTATACATACATACATATCATCACGCCATATCCCTTGCAGTGTAGGCAGAGAGCACAGAGTGCCAGAGAACTCTATCCTTGCATACTTCACTCGCTTCCTCAACATTCATAATTCTCTTCCTACACGCTCACCGATTTCGGAGACTTGACTCCTCCTTCCTTCAGTACGGTAGGTTAGTCTCGGTCTCCCCCGGTACCTACATCCTTATATCCTTTTTATTCTATGGTGGTATAGTGCATCTAAGTCAATTTCCCTCCTATTGAGGAGTGAATAGAATATATGTGGGTGCCCATTTTACACACAAAAGATTAGATATCTAAATGGGTGCCAAATTCTGTAGACAATCCTGAAATTAATTAATTAAAAGAATGAATAACATTCTTATGCAAATTCAATACATCATTACTTGTTTTTTTTTCCTACTACAGAAGCTATTTATAAATATGACTTTAAATTCCAATAGTCGAATTATTTACACGAAGCAAATAACTTACGATCTATTGAACCTCAATATTTGACTAGTTTTTACCAGCAAATCAATAATTGAAAAGTATAGAACCTTATAATAACTTCCATAAAACATAAATATCGTAATATGATTACCTACTTTAGAGATTCTATCGCGTTTGTATTTGAGTTTTAATTGCCTGACGTTTTGAACACTACAGCGTTCATAGTCACTGGAGGACTAAGGTGTCTCACGTCCTATAAGTCATCGTCATTACAGAAATTCATATCTACCCGCTACAGTATCAGTTATTAAAGTTTGACCCACATTTTAAATACAAATTCATTGCTTTTGCATCAGAATATATGGTATATTACATCAGAATATATCAGAATATATAATTTTTGATCAGAAATCACTATGATTAGCTAATTATAAGATGATTAATTAATATTTGAAAACTACCTAACTAAACCTTGATGTTACTTACTGCAGACTCATCCACAATTGCTTACAATTGTGGATGAGTCTGCAGTAAGTCCAACAATGGGACGCATATGATCTGTAATGCTGATGATAATGATAACTTATTGTACATAAAATGATATGATTTTGATTTCGTCACCTCAAGTTTATAGGAACCATTATTAAGCAACAATATACCATCACAAATTACTCTTAGAATCCAGTTCAGAGATTCTCTCAAAAGCCATTCGAATACAATTTTGATTGGGTTAGGAAATAGTTTACACACGATTCGTAGTTGCACTAATAAACAATTTCTTTTTTGGAAATTTCACTTCTCTTATGGTCACTTCATTTATGGTACTTCAATTTGAAAAAAAAAATATACTAATACTTTATGATGAATTACTTAATAATGAATTTAAAATGAACTGAATTAATTCTCATATCGCGATCAAATAAGTTTTACTATAATAAAATAAAAACGAATAGCAATATAAATGCGTCATCAATGTAACGTTTTTGCGTTGCATTTTCGTCGTTCGAAGCATCCGTTGCATTATCGTTATCCAAAGCGTCCAGTATGCTGTTAATTTGCTGCCCTTTGGTGGTATCTAAAGAAGTTATACTTCAAAATACATAAAACAATTGATATGTCAGTTAGATGGCGTTCCATAAGGTGAGATATGGAGCTGTTATTTAGGTGGAAGGTCGACGCTAATACCATTAGGAATAATAATGTGGGATTAAAGAATGTTTATTACCTTGAGACGGGTACATAATGACTGTTATGAACATATGTAGGGAACATGTAAATCATAGCAAACGCTGTGTAAACTATCCTCCCTAGCCTGTTTGTTCTACGTACGACTTGAAGGGCGATTTAACTCAATGAAAATATGGCGGACCTTGGTCTATGAATTCTTTATTTACTTGATGTGAAAACTGATATTACGTTGTATATTTGTACATTATGTCCATCGTTGTCCAAAATCGATTCAAAAGTAGGAAAACTTGACATAGAATCCTATGCCAACATATCTCACCAGGGTTATAGGAAGATAGGTCAATTTTCTTCCCACCGTATAGGAGGTCTTCGAGTCTAATAGTGGGATTTAAATAGGCTAAGATGATGACAGTTTTTTAACTACTATTTCAATTTTTGTAAAGAAAAATAAAATTAGATTGAAAATTTCAACTGTCATTTAGTATTTCGGGTCATAGAATGCTTCTTGAGACAAATGAAACTCGAAAGATTTACATCAGTCGTTTTGGTTTTGCTTACGATGGTAGACGAACAAGTAGCACACCTAATGGTAAGCGTACTGCTAGTCATAGATCTATAATCTGCCTTTGTAATACCAGAGGTGTAGCTAGGCTGCTGCCTATCAATCAAAAGCGATCCAGTAAATTAGACTTCTGGCGCTCTCGCTCATCAAACCAAGCGCAACAGCACATTGCCACTGTTCAGATGTTAAGTTTCTGCGAGAGTATGGTACTGCCCCGGACGAACCAACGGCTGTAGATAGAACATTGTCAACAGTGTAGCTACCACTACTGTAGCATTTTTCAATGATGCAAATATGTAATGGCCATAGACTCACAGTTTTAAATGCAGACAATATTTTTTTCCTCTTACGTTCCTAGGACAGTCATAACATGACACGGTGTAGTGGGCAGCCCTTTAGCCATATCATTTAGCGATAATTAAGTGTATACGACATAAAACTCTAATGAAAAGAACTAGTGAAGACGAATTCAATGAACTCAAGCTTTATAGGTTTACATTAGTAAACCTGCATATTAATACAATCCAGGATTTGGGCTTCCACCTTGGAGTTCCACTGAGGCACTATCACACATAGATGTTTCAAATATTAAATCACATGTTTGGAATTAAAGATCTACGGCAGCTACAAAAGAGCTGATGATCTTGAAAGCTCTTAATAAATATCCCTCTTTGCCTTCATAAATTGTAACTAAGAACCATATCAATTACATCAGATTTTATACAACAAAAGTCACATCATAATCTGTGCATTCGTTTCGGTCAGTCACAGACAGACACAGATATGTCAAACTGCACTCTTTTTGCGTTAGAGGTTAAAAATAGTTTAGACAACAAATTTAAAGAAAACACAAATGCTATACAGCATTTCCGTGGATGATGAGTTCATTGGAACTCACAATATGTAGAGATACCGTCGTAATCTAATCGCTGACTCATCCAGTGAATAATATTTATTAGAACATTACGCGAACATACGATTACTTGCATGAAATTTCTTTCCATTCGTCCATCCATCAGCCTATTGACCTGTTAGATATAAACATAGAAATTCCTTTAGCTATCGTTGAATTTGTTCGCGCTAGTATAGAATCACTATTCCTATGAGTTTAGCCACGGAGGTATAGTAGACTAAATTAATAAAATATAACTTCTGAATAAGACATCGTAGACTCGAAGTCTAGTTTGGCAATCATAGAATTAAATACCTGAAAGAGTAATCCAACGAACAAATTTCCAAACTCAAGGTTAGGCTACAGCTGGTTCGGCTGTGGAAAGTAACATTCGGAGGGTACTGTTTCCTTTACCTAAAGATAAGCAGAATTTGTTTGCATTACTCCTAGGTAAGTTTATGAGAAATAGGTACAATTAGTGGTATTATTTTTAATGATGGTCATAAAATTTCATAAAAAAACTTAAATTAGATCCAACAATTTGAGGCACTGCTGAACTATAGTAAGCTGATGAGCGAATTTTGCTGTTGACTTTTCGAATATTCGTGTATATATTAGTTAATTATTGGAAATTATAATAACCTTATTGGAAATTATATTTTCGAGCCGTTTGGGGTCGAAACTCTTGGGCTTTGGGGTCCCAATGCGCGCATTTTATTTAAAGAGATCGCAAAAAAATTAATCGCTGGTGCACGTAATCAGAGGGCTGGCCTATATTTTGCACAAAAGGTTAGCATTGCCATTCAACGTGGCAATGCTGCTAGCCTTCTGGGCACATTACCAGTGGACAGTGATGCGGAGGAATTTTTCGATGCCTGATTGCGCCTTTTGTTTCTCCTTTTATTTATTTATTTTTTATTCCTTATTCTATTTTCTTCTATTTTTCTGTAAATATTTTAATTTAAAACTTAGCTTTAATTGTACATATTAATTAAAATATATTGTTAATTATTAAATATAATTGTATTAAATTGAGGATGACGGTTTAATAGTAGTGGTGGGGTGATGCTGTTGACAGTTTTCTGTCTACAGCCGCGAGCCAGTCCATCCGGGTGCCACACTTTCGCAGAAAATAGATGTCTGAACAGTGGCAATCTCCTGCTGTGCTTCGCTCGGTGAGCCGGCAGACCAACTTTCTGGGTGTGTTTGCGGTTTTCATTGGTAAGCAGCCGTTTAGCTATACCCCCTCGTATTGCAAAGGTCCATGAGAGGCAGTAACACTTGCCATCAGGTGCTTACTCGTTTACCAAGACAAGCAATAAACAAGTAATCTAAAATCATTTGTATTAATGTATTCTATTAAAATTGTGTATATCTTAAGAAGAGAATAACAAGGAGTGAACCAGTGAACAGAGAATTAAAACTGCAAGAACGAAGGAACGGTATTTTTTTATATGTTGACGTCAGATAGCGGATCTGATGCTTGAAATATACGAAGGGTGTATCACACCAAGTGTTTGAATTGTAAATAACTTTGTATAAAATAGACATACATACATACATACATACATATCATCACGCCATATCCCTTGCAGGGTAGGCAGAGAGAACAGAGTGCCAGAGAACTCTATCTCTGCATACTTCACTCGCTTCCTCAACATTCATAATTCTCTTCATACACGCTCGCCGGTTTCGGAGACTCTTGACTCCACCTTCCTTCAGTACATGACCGATCTGGTCTAGGTAGGTTAGTCTCGGTCTCCCTCGGTACCTACATCCTTCCACTTTCGCATTGTATATCTTCTTAACCAGGCGTTCGTTCGGCATTCTTTCCACATGTCCGAACCATCGGAGCATTCCCTTTCGCATCTTTACACCAATACTCTCTTTCATACCTACTCGCTCTCTTACGTCGTCGTTACGAATGCGGTCGGTCAGCCTAACTCCACAGATTTTCCGCAGAGATCGCATTTCGACCGCATTAATTTTACTATCATACTCTTTTCTGCATACCCAACTCTCGCTTCCATACAGTAATGTTGGGACAAGCACTGCGTTATGTATTGCTACACGTGCCTTCTGGCTGAGGTGGTGGCTGCCGAGAAGTTGCCCCAACGCTCCGTTCACTCTATTTCCCGCATTCACTCTTCGCTCTATATCAGTGGTGTACCTTCCATCTCGGCTAAATCCACATCCAAGATATACAAATTCATCCACTTGCTCTAGTACATCATTACCTATTGTTACTCTTACATCTGTTCTGGTTTTATCTCTTTCAAAGACCATTATTTTGGTTTTGCTCACATTCACGCGTAGACCCCTTTTCTTACAATCTTCTGTCATTGTGTCGACTAGGGTCTGCAGGTCAATCGCTGACTGTGCCAGCAGGACTGCATCATCTGCATAAAGCAGAGCAGTGACCACTGAGTCGCCCATCTGGACTCCCACATTCATATCGTTCAACCTTTGGAGACATTTATCCAGATATATGATAAACAGCCTGGCTGACAGAACGCACCCCTGCTTAACGCCGATATTGACGTCAAACCAAGGCGACATTCCATCATCCAGCCGCACACAGGCTCTACAGCCCATGTAACTGGACTGCACAGCCTGTAGCAGTTTACCGTTAATACCATACTCCGGTAAAATGTCCCAAAGTTCCTTTCGTACAACCGTGTCAAATGCTCTCTCCAGATCCACAAAACTGCAGAAAACCCTCTGACCTAGAGCCAGATGCTTCTCCACAATGTTGCGCAGAGAGAACACTTGATCCATGCATCCCCTTCCACTCCTGAAACCTCCTTGTGTCTCACACAGTAAACCATCGGACACCATCCTCATTCTCCTTTCAATAATTTTTCCATACACTTTTGCTGCCAAACTGGTCAAGCTTATGGCTCTGTAATTTGCGCAGTCATAACGTGAACCCTTGTTTTTAAACAAAGGCACGATGACTGCGCTATTCCAGTCCCTGGGAACCATTCCCGAGCTCCAACATAAATTGAGGAGCAACAGGAACGCCTCCCAGACACAAGAGCCACCAAGCTTGATCATCTCGGCAGACACCATATCAATACCCGCTGCCTTACCATTTTTCAAACTTCTTATCGCCCATTCAACTTCATCCATACTGATGCCATCGGAGGACGCCGTTGTCGAATGTTGATCTACTAAACCACATCCAACACCGGCGCCAACCGTAGCATCCGCATACATATCGCCAAAATATTCACTCCATCGGCTTAACACGTCTTGTGTTTGTGTAAAATAGAACAGATATTTAAATGATTACATGTAATTCCGCTTAACTATTTGAACATTTTAAAACATATAAACTTGCTTTTGGTGACGGATTAAGAATACATCATCCCCTTTGCCATTGGGTGTTATAAAAAAAGACGACTAAACGATATAATATATATTAAATATATTATATACCTATGTACAGAATAGATATAGATATATATATATATATATATTCATGTGGGTATTTTTCGAATCGAAACAAAAACTAAAAATAATTGTTACATTTTTTTTAATTCTTTGTAATTACTGTCCCTTGTTCGCTATGATTACGCAAATAGTTTTCCTAAAACACCATATTTGTGTGTAATCCTCCATGAATAATATTGTTATTATAACATGTTTATAGATATCTGACTATTTACTCACGTCACCACTCGAATAACAACAACAGTTAATAGCAAAATATATATTACAAAAAAAAAGTAAACACTTTAATAATCTGTGGAAGGATTGTACATTATTGAATATAATAAAATTTTATGTTAGTAATCACTACATAGTATAAAACAAAGTCGCTTTTTCTGTTCTTATATCCCCTTGTATGCTTAAATCTTTAAAACTACGCAACGGATTTTGATGTGGTTTTTTTTTAATTGATAGACTAATTGAAGAGGAAGGTTTATATGTATAATAACATCCATTAAATAGTGGAGAAATACTGTTATTTTTGAGGTTTCTAATGTGATGTCGTAAATAAACACATTATTTTGCGCTTACATTGCAAACGCTCGCTGAACCCTACGAAATAGATCAAAATAATGTACTATAGTATTGTACAGCTTAAAAGGGCCTACAAAAAAGTCCGCCATGGCATAAATGTCTATATGCTCAAGATGGGCGGGCCACCGAAGACAAAGATCGGGTACCGGTGGCCCGCTCGCACGGCGAAGAGAGGAGCAAAACATCTACATTTCCATATACTGGCCCTACAGACTTCGAATTTGGTGTGGCCTTTCTTTCTGGCCAATAAAGGTCAGATGAAGTAGGGTTTTAAGAAATTCCTTCTTCGGAAGGAATTCTATGTAGGAAAAGTAAACAACACAACTGAATTAACGTAACCAAAGCGAAGCGAGGGCGGGTCGCTAGTTGTATATAATCGTCACTTTTTTGGGTCTATGGTTTAGATGTTTTGGCGGGAATATGGCAATGTCATGACGCGCTTTTGAATTATATTGACTTGTTTCGTGTTTTATAGTGTTATATTGAATAGGTTTGCTAATATTTTATGTAATATAATACAGATAAATTCTTGAAGTGTAATAAACACGAAATAATAGCAGTTACGTGTATTTTCATGTTCTGCCATAATTCCAAGAGAAATTATTAATTTGATTTTCAACGCTCAATTAATAGTAACGACTTACTAAACGGATATTGTCCATTAATAGTCATAGTAAGAACTATTAAATAAAATGTGACGAGAATTATAATATAGGACTTTTGGCGGGAATCTGAAAACGTCATGTGGTGGTCTTGTATTATATTCGATATCTTGGTGTTTTAACGTGTTATATAAAATAATGTTGATGGCATTTTATATAATGTGATGCATCACTATTATCGCAATTATTGACACTAGGGGCAAAGACGGGCTACCCCATGTGTGTCTACGGTAAACGTCTAAAAGGGGACGTTGAAAATCTGAATTAAGAATTCATAATGAAGGTTATAATGACCTATATGAACTAAGGAGTTATTTGTAATCAATTACATTACAAAAATCTAGACTTTCTAAATATTCCGCCCACATACTGACTCAACATACAATTTTATGATTCACGTCCACCGTCAGACTACCGCCTGACTCATTTTTAACTTGGACATCTTTCTAAAAAAGACATTAAAACAAAGTAAATACTTGAGTCAGAATATTGACTAACAGCTGCAGTTGATTTAACGATGGCGATTCTGTTGTGATTTTATTCTTTTTTTTTTCTTTTTCGACTTAGTTGTTAGCCGCAGATGACTATGACGACTCCGGACTGTTAGGTGAACGTTGTTATTTTTTCTCTTGAAATGTATCGTTTCTGTGTGGTGACGAAGAAATAATACAATACACCACCCTATCTTACCCGTAGGTGATCGTAAAAGACGACTAAGGGGTATAATAAAAACGCATACAACATCTATGAAAGAGAAGGAAAACTCGAAACTAAACCCTATACCAACACGTCTGACCAGCGTGACCAGCGTGGTAGGTTAATTTCCCTCCTGTTATGGAACAGGCTCGAGCCAAGCAGTGGTACATTTAAGAGCTGAAATGTTTAATAATGACGTATCCTTTTATAGGAGGGTTCTCAAATCTGATTTGTAACATGTCTATGTGATGAAAAATTGTAGGGGTAAACAATGTGTTGGGTAGAATGAAGCAGTGTCATCATCATCATCATCAGAGTCCATAAATATCCTACTGTTGGGCTCGGGCCTCCTCCGTAATGGGAGGGAAATTAACCTACTATACCGCGCTGGTCAAACGTGTTGGTACAGAGTTTTGTTTCGAGTTTTGCTTCTCTCGCATAGATGTTATTATGCGTCTCATATCCCTCATATGTTATTATGCGTCTCATATCCCTCTTACGATCACCCACGGGTAAGATATGGGGTGGTGAATAGGTATTATTACACCGTCACCACACGGAAAAGCAGTGTCATGCTTGCTTCCTTTCTGTTATCAAGAAGAGTGAGACACGCGATCTTTTTCCCTTTAGGTAACAATTTTGATTGCTGAATAATTAACATGTTTCCTTTTAATACAAAATTACTTCTATCGTTTCCTTACGATACACCTATCTACTTTTTTTTTTAATACAACCAATATATTTTCCGCAATCGGATACCAGCTAATTCCACATTTGGATTGAGACTGATCTGCTTCACCAGCTAAACTGGTTAGCAAAGATTTTTATTAGATAGAGGAGAAATTCTCTAGCAGATATTATTATATCCTCATTGCATATTGACTCTTACGATAATCCACGTCAGGAAAAAAGATGATGACAGAATTTATTCTAAGACCTCAAATGGAATCACTTAGCCAATCGACGACTCTGTTGGAGATGTTTTCCCCAAGAAGATACAACGCATTACAGAGACCTAAGGACCAGATTGTGCACCTGATATATAAATCCATGAACAGTGGTCATTACTTACCAAGTTACCATCAAAAGGACTGCTAGCTCGTCAGCTACCAAACGTGATATCATAACATTAAAAAAAATTAAGTAACCTACGATTTAAAAAAATATTAATGGCGAATTCAATGAGCCCATTCGATCGGTTTACTAATGGGCATTTCTTCAATATTGAGTTATTTAGTTGGTCGCTTAGGACTTTTCAAATACTGATATTTGATGACATTCATATATTTTTTATTCAAAAGAGATGCCTAAAAATTATTTAGGCATCTCTTTTGAATAAAAAATAATTATGTGAATGTCATCAAATCAAATCAAATCATTTATTTTGCATAAGCCCCATAGGGGCACTTACATATTGTCAATTTTACATTGTGTTTTAAAATAAATTTAATGAATCTACCACCGGATCGGAAAGCAGCCACATACTGAGAAGATCCGGCAAGAAACTCAGTGGGCTCGTCATTTTTTTTTTTATTATATTTTTCACAAAAGAGTTTGGTTACATGGTTAATTTATGTTAGCTCCAGTGATATGCCCTTCGAGTAAGATTCATATTTTTAAATTTTGTATATAATACAAAATTAAACTAAGAATATTTATAAACAAAAAAGAAAGAAAAATGGCTGGACCAGATCCCACAAGCGGCACCCGATCACGAGTTAACTATTAGAGCAGCCATCACGCTCCTCAACCACATTGGAGGGAAGGGAGAGACCCGCTCCACGTAGCTACCGCAAGGAGAGACCTTTTTAGTGAGCATGACCACACCATAATCTATAAATTTGAAACAGATAGCTTGGATAAATAAATACATAACTCGTTAGGCAAAACACGCTACACTGTACAATTAAGACAATACAAATAATACAAGAGTAAGAGTAAGAGATAAACATTAAAAGGGCAATTGCTGAGAGAGGAGCTGCTCATAACCATTCCGTATTATCATTTAGATAATCCGAAATGCTGTAATATCCTTTTCTGCACAGTCTGTTTTTGATAGCCTTTTTGAACTGATTCATTGGCATATCTCGGATATCTTTAGGCAGTTTATTGTACATAAAAGCGTATACATTGCCCCATGAAAGACCTACAAATTTTTTGTAGGCGAGTATGATAGATAACTAGATTATCCTTATTCCTAGTGTTCACACGGTGAATATCACTGTATTTATCAAATTCATTAATATTTTTTTTTACATATAATATGTTTTCGAATATGAATTGTGATACAACGGTTAGAATGTTTATTTACCTAATTTTTTCTCTCAGTGAAGCTCTTGGCCCTAGATTATAAATCGCGCGGACTGCCCGTTTTTGAAGAACAAAGATGTTATTCAAATCTGCAGAGCAACCCCAAAGCAGTATGCCATAAGACATAAGACTATGGAAGTAGGCGAAATAAACAATTCTAGCCGTTTCAATATCGGTTAACATTCGAATTTTTTTTACCGCATAAGCCGCTGAGCTTAGCCTACTTGATAATTTTTCAATCTGAGGACCCCAATGGAGTTTAGTATCGATGGTAATACCCAAAAATGCCGTGGACTCCACAAGCTCTAGGGCCACACCATTCATTTGAACATTTGTTTCCACTAGTATCACATTAGGTGTGGTAAATTTAATACATTTGGTTTTCTTTTCATTAAGAACCAAGTTGTTTGTACTGAACCAATGAACAACATTTGACAGAGCGTTGTTCACATCGTCATAATTAATCTTTTGTCTTTTAATTTTAAACAATAAGGAGGTATCATCTGCGAACAACACTATGTTTTGGTTATCCCCTACATAATAAGGTAAGTCATTAATATATACAAGGAACAGAAATGGCCCCAGAATGGATCCTTGTGGAACGCCCATTTTTATAACAGAACCAGATGATCGTACACCATTTACATCGACCCTCTGAATTCTGTTGTATAAATATGATGTTAAAAGTTCGAGAGCCTTATTCCTGATCCCATAGTGGTATAATTTCTTGACGAGAATTTCGTGGTGTACACAATCGAACGCCTTGGATAAATCGCAAAATATACCTAAAGCATCATGCGATTTCTCCCAGGCTGTAAAGATATTTTTTAATAATTCTACACCCGCATCAGTAGTAGAGCAATTCTTAGTGAAGCCAAATTGCTGTTTGTGAAATATATCATGTCTCTTAAAATGAGGTAACATTTGACTAAGCATAAGTCTTTCAAAAACTTTACTAAGTGTGGGTAATATGGAAATTGGTCAAAAATTATTAAGATCAGACATACTACCCGCTTTGAACAAAGGAATCACTCTACTAATTTTCATGAGATCAGGAAATACGCCTCGAGCAACATAACCATTAAACACCAAAATATCAGTATTTGAAAAATCCAAAGTGATCAACTCAATATTGAAGAAATGCTCTATTAATAGGCAATTCCAGTTCATCTCCTACAATGAGCTTCATCATCAGAGTAACTCAGTAGTTCCATCATACATAGGTATTTCAAATATTAAATCATGCAGGTTTATATGTATAAAAGTAAAAACCCATTATGCGTCTAAAATTGATAACCTTGAAATACACAGCCCGTTCCACCCGAGGCGATTGAAGAGCGTCGTGTGGCCCCATATCCCACCGTGTGCCCGCCCCAACAACAATGGGTCGACCACTAGTACCGATGTCGGCAACAAACAGTTGTGTTGTCAGGGCATCGCCCTCTCTGAAGGTATAGGGACTTCTATTACCCTGATATAGCAACTGATATGATCTGAACAAGAAGAATTTAGTTTTAAATATTAGTTGCTAGTTCCCTCTAAATACATTAAAGCCTATTATTTCGCTTTAGATAACATAAAAAGCGTATAAGATCATGCCCCGTAGCTATTTTTGGCGGCAACAAAAAATTGCTTCTTGAATATAAACAATGTTTTCAAACAGAGAGTAATAAGGTTTTCTTAAAATAACTTCTTAAAATACACAAAACGTATAGCGATTTAATTAGCGACTTCCTGTGTATAAGTTTGATTCCTTGAGCTCAAATATCTTACGTTAAAAGTTGCATACCTACATTATGTGTCCGTTTTTGTACAATTTTGAACTTTCTCCCGCCTCTCTGTTACTATGCGTATTATACGGCCAAGACCCAATGTTATTTCTGCGTGATATTTTTGAAGACCCTCTACCCTCTCTGAAGAGACCATGTAGAATAGGTATTATCTAATATTTTTCGGTATTTTTTTTTCAACGTATATTTTACTAGCAGATTTTTTTGTGTGGTGGCGGTTACGAATGCTATCAATTATTTTACGCGTGTATCTGGTAAAAAACGATTAACAGTTTAACAACGACTTTTGCCAACTTCATTTGTTATCGTTTGGTCAACAATTACGTTCCCAAGGAGGGTTGGCGTCACGCAGACGGGTCACAAAATTATTGTCAGTAACTTTTGCAATTTGTACAATGTATGACGAGTATATATTGCGTCGAAAAATAATTGGGATAACAGCTGAATGATTATTACACTAGCGGCTTTAGTCTACGAGTCTACTAGCCGCACGTGAAACTTTTTGTTTATATGTATGTATATATATACCGACTTGCCGTGCCAAGCATCTTTCCATTCCCACTCAGGACAATACTTTGAGCTATCCACAGATTAATGTACCGTGTTTGGGTGTACTTTGTGTCAGTCAATTATAAGCATATCTTCTGCGACAGAAGGATTTATCTCTTAGTAAAAGCGTTGAAATGAAATGAAATTTATTAAAATAAAACTATTTTTACGCATTCTATCGCGTTTGGTCAGTCGTAAGAAAAATTTAAAATTAAATACAAAGGGAGGATTGGGTTGAAATGATTGGTGGGGAGCTCCCGTGACCATGAACGCTGTAAAATGTTCGGAATATCGGCAAATTAAAAATCAAATACAAACGCAATAGAATCCGTAAAAATAGTTTTATTTTAACTATGTAATACTCGCTTAAACATCAGAAATCATTATACCCAACTTGATTTTTAACAAATTGTTGGTTGGAAGTTCTAGAAACTTCATCATCATCATCACAGCCCATAAATGTCCCACTGTTGGGCTCGGGCCTCCTCCGTAATGGGAGGGAAATTAACCTACTATACCATGCTGGTCAGACGGTTTAATATAGGGTTTTATTTCGAGTTTTCCTTCACTTGTATAGATATTATATGCATTCTATATCCCTTAGTCGTCTCTTACAATCACCCACGAGTGAAATAGGGGGTGGTGAATTGTATTCTTACTCCATCACCACACGGATAGTATATAACTACATATAGTATAGTTTCTAGTTAATAGGGTCCAATTGCTTCTGATATAGGTTTACGGAGTCATTAACACGTCTAGTAAGTTGTTACCTAACCCAGTTCACACTATCTAATATACAAAATATAACAACAGTGCGTTATAAGTCAGCGCCAGCTGTCGGCACTAATTGTAACTAAAAACAAGTGACCTACATCATCTTGATCACACAATTACACTGAGCTACAATAATTATATATGGGATTGTATAAATTTCATAATATATCGGCTTAAAAGTCCTCAGTGCTTACCTAATAGTCCAGGTAAAGATGTCAAAACTATTTGTGACTCATGATAAAATAAGAATCAAACCAAATGATTTAATCGCCACTCGTTTATGTTTCCAGTCTTTCAGATAAGAGTGCCTACGACTTGGAGGTGACAGACTACTACATATAACGACCGTAAGATGTTTTTTTTTTGTCTTTAAAGAGATTCTTTTAAAATAATTTGCCTATCTGTTATCGGTGCAAAGTTTAGGAACATGGTAATTTTTATATATTATTTTTCTAGCCTGTTTTTCTGTAGGTCCACGAGATCGGTCTTATTCCTTTATTAAATTTCATGATTTACACTTCATTTTAAAGCTTATAATGGCGGCTAATGACGGAAAATAAACGCACGGTCTAAAAATGTACCGTTTCTCTTAAATTTGAGATTTTGATTTGGTGTGCATTACATAATTCCGCACGGGTCAACTAGTAGGGTAATAAACGAACTCATTTCCCCCTTAACTTTTTTACATTTCTTATGTAAGAATAAAATTAAACATGTATAAACCCTACGAGGTTCGAACCCGCACCTATTGGGAATCCGGCCCAACCGTGCTGCCACTTACACCATCGTGAACTATTTTAGGAGATGCAAATTTTGATTCATATTATATCTTACGTCTTCAAGGTGACGTATGCCATCTATCGGACAATTTGCAGGTCCTAAAATAGTTCACGATGGTGTAAGTGGCAGCACGGTTGGGCCGGATTCCTAATAGGTGCGGGTTCGAACCCAGCTTGTGACATCATTTTTCGTTTCGTAATCGGGTATTTATAAATAATTAAGCATATTAAATGCTAAAAATTTCAGTAAATTGAATAACAAGGTTGTGTCATCGTTTAATACAATTCTAACTGTAAAGTTTGAAGTATTAAGTCTATACAATGTGTAAACATTGTCCGATAGATGGCATACGTCATCTTGAAGACATAAGATATAATATGAATCGAAATTTGCATGTCCTAAAATAGTTCACGATGGTTTAAGTGGCAGCACGGTTGGGCCGGATTCCCAATAGGTGCGAGTTCGAACCCCGCTTGTGACATCATTTTTCGTTTCGTATCGGTTATTTATAAATAATTAAGCATATTAAATGCTAAAACTTTCAGTAATTTGAACCCTTACTTTGCTCGTGGATGTCGTAAAAGACGACTAAAAGCCATAAAACGACCTGGGCCAATTCTATCTAATGCCATTTGGTCAACAATTACATTCCGAAGGAGGGTTGACGTCTGGCAGGCGGCCGGTCATAAAACTATTGCCCATAACTTTTACAATGTGTACTATGAAAGAAGAGTACATATTGTATCGACCCCAAGTAATTGGGATAAGAGTAGGAGAATGATAAATGATATCTCTCATTTTAGTCTTACTTCGTCACCATATGTAATAATAAGTAGCGACAATTTATTATCAAAGATATTTGATACATAATTTCTACAAGTCAAAGGTTAATTAGATTTGGATTGAAATTCAAGAAAATGCAAATTCAACAGCCATGTTCATACTGGCAATAATAAGTCTTACCAATGCGCTATTTGTGTTAGGCCAACCAACTTTAGGCGCTGATTAAGTACATACATACGAATAAGTGACCTAGATAACTAAAGTACATAGTATATCATATCATAATGCACGATAGAAAATCCACTTGAAATAAACGTTTTAAATACTTGTAGTAACATAGTACCCAATATGTTCAGGCTAATAGTGATGGGGAGGGAATACGGTGGGTTATGGGGCCGCATGCTGGCATTACGTCGCCACGGTCGGATCAGGTGGAATGTGCCCAAGCCATAATCCGCCAAAAAAAAAGAAAAACAGTCCTCAATGGACATAATAAATCTTATGTAAATATTATTTGTGGTCTGCGGTGACGGAATAAGAATATAATTCACCACCCGCTCACCCAAAAAAGAGGGATGATTAATTGTTTTCTTACTCTGTTATCACACAAACATAATATATCTTTAAAAAAATATGTTACCCAAAAAAAAATCGTAAAAGAACATATACGTATTAAAAACATTTTCAAAAAAATAATCTAAGAAATAAATTATATAAAAATATTTTCAAAAAAAAATCTGACTTATCTTTACAATGCTTTGAATTATTAATATGTTTAATATATTATCAATATTAGCTGTTGTATAATTTATAACAATAATATAATGCGGTCGTATCGTGGCTCCAGATGACCCTTTCAACCTCATTGCAACTCTCTCTATTGGCAAATATATCGCAATTTATTAAATGCCAATGTGCTATTTAATGAAAAATAAATGACAGTATATAAGTAAAGCTTAGACAATGACTGTCTTTGATAGTGTACGACCGTGGATACAGAAGTCACGGATTTGAAACCGGAACCGAACCGAAAAATCATTTTGCCTGTTTTTCTAGTTTCAGATTTTACGCATTTTCTAATGTAAAAAATTTTGCCGATACTTTTGCCCGGATTTTCTAAAGCCAAAAATTTGAATTTTTACTTGATATAGGTACATACATATATACTTATTGTTCGTTTTACCAGCTCATTCAATTTCCAATGACAAAAAAACTTTCTATTTAAAAAAAAATCTTGTAAATGAAATTCAAGGTCAAATCTAAGGTCACCATGACATTTCTAATTGAATATCAACTTTGACTTATTTTTTCAAATTTACTTTAAATCTGGGCAATCTTTAGAGGTTCTCATACTTTTCCTCACTCTGTACACGTACACACCTGTATACTTACACTGCATACGTCGTATAGGTAGACAGACCATTCGTTTTAAAACATTATACCTACTATAGTACAGCCCACGCGGAAGCAATTCTGTGGCTATTAACCAAAATAAATAATAGATTCCACTTCATCATTATTGATGGCGGGGTGACTAAGTATCGGCCTCTCATACCGAATGCCGTGGTCACAATCCCCAGGACATTTTTTTGTGTGATCCAATATTTTTATATATTATCAATAGGTATATATTTATTTTAAATCTAATTTATTTTTGCTATAATATGACGCAACAAGATATCTTATCCTTTAAATACAAACAATTCAGTCCCTAGACGAGATTTACAATAGAATATACGTAATTGTGGCACCATTTCGCTTATCGTCAATAAGTATTTTGAACTCATGTGTCACTATATTAGATATTACTGTGTGGTAGCGGCTAAGAATACTACCAACCCTTACTTTTGCTCGTGGATGTCGTAAAAGACGACTAAGAGCCTTATAACGACCTTGGCCAATTCCATCCGATGCCGTTTGGTCAACAATTGCATTCCTGGGTTGACGTCTGGCAGGCGGCCAGTCATAAAACTATTGCCAATAACTTTTACAATATGTACCTACTATGAAACAAGAGTACATATTGTATCGACCCCAAGTAATTGGGATAAGATTAGGAGAATGACGATGTGTCACTATATTATTTCTTTTATACACTCATTTGCAAAAAAAACGGGCACCTAAGCAATGAACCATTTCAAATGTTAATATTTCTTTGTTTGATAATTATAGGTAGTTTTATCCACACAATTTGGTAAATTAATAAGAAAATAATCGTTTTCATCAGTATTTCATAAAATTTAGATACAATTTATGGGAAATAATGCTAAACCTCGCTAGTAGTGTATATTCGCTAGTAGTGCATATGCTCATGAAGTAAAAATAAAAAAGTTTTTTTGTTTGTTTTTCTTTAATAAAGTAAAAGCAGATAAATGTTTAGTATCGAGTGTGACCCCCTCTAGCTAAAATCACAGCTTGAATTCGTCTGGGCATGCTAGCGAGTATATCCCGGATACTTGCTTGCGGAATACGTTCCCACTCCGCAGTAATCACATTCTTCAGCTCTCTGATGGTCTGCGGAGCCGGGTGTACTGATCTCACACGCCATTTCAGAACGTCCCAGACATGCTCTATGGGATTGAGGTCGGGACTTCGAGCTGGCCAATCCAAACGACGAATGCCGACCTCTTGCACATACGCATTAACATCGCGGGATCGGTGGGCGCGAGCATTGTCGTCCATAAAAATCGAGTCTTCACCTAGAGCGGCCAATGCGGGTTGTGCATGAGAAATTAGAACTTCCGTTATGTATCGATGCCCAGTCAGTGAGCCGTTTTCAATGAAGACTAACTCTGTACGATCCATTGAATTTATTCCTGCCCAAAACATAACAGAGCCCCCACCATAAGGTGTGATTTCTTCGAAACATGCCTCTGCAAAGCGTTCTCCTTGTCTTCTTAGCACTCGCCGACGTCGATCTTCACCGAACAGAGATATCCTGGCTTCATCAGAGAACAAAACCCTATTCCAATCGTCTTGAGTCCATGATTCACAATTTCTAGCGAACCTAAGCCTGTGAACTCTGTGCTCACGGAGTAATTTGGGGCCGCGGGCCGGGCGGTGACTGCGTATATTGGCAGCGAGAAGCCTCCTCCTGACCATCCATAGACTAATATGCACATTTCTTACTTCTTGGAGGTTGTTCTTAAGATCCACATACGAAGATTTGCGATTTCTCAATGCGCGACTCACAAGAAAACGATCATCCCGTGGTTGGGTACATGGTTTTCTTCCAGAACCAGGCCTTCTCTCGACGGAACCAGTCTCCTGATATCGCTGCCAGGTCCTTTGGACTGTCGAGCGACTAACATTTAGCCTCCTAGCCACGAAACATTGGCTGCAACCCTCTTCAAGCAGCGCGATAATTTTGGTAGCTTTTACCACTTTATCTACCATTTTTGATACAGCCAAACAGCATTAAATAAAGCTTTGACAGTCAAGGATATGAAATTAATCGATAAAAATTGAATAAAAGTTATGAAAGTCGATGTTAACTTCTGGAACTTCGCGCCAAAAATGTAGGATAAAAAGGGGTTTTCTGTAAAAATGAACATCAAATGAAAAATTGAATTTAGAACGTACTTTTTTAAATACCACAGCATTTTTAAAACCGGCCAGTAACGTGTACAAACGATTGAAACCTTTTTGGTATTGTATCTTTTTAAATATGAATGAAAATCAAAACCGCCCGTTTTTTTTGCAAATGAGTTTATAAGACACTTTTGCAAGTGGTACGGCCCGCTGTATAGTCATGGCTGGTTCGTCCAGGGTCACAATATCGTAGAAAATCCATGACTGAGCAGTGGCTATTGTGCTTCGATCCCCTAGCCGAAGTCGTACAACACACACCAAGAAGGAAGGGATGGGGACACGTTGTATTCTAAGCCCGTCCCCTCACGGGTATTGGAATAGATTATTAAGTAATAAATTCAAGTCAATATCAAATGCTTCTAACAATTACACGGTATATAGCCATAATGCTTAAATTCGTTTAAATAATTTACGAATCAATGACGGAAGTTAGTTTCATAACAGCATGTACGTCGATCGTAATCTGTGCCTTATTGTATGGTAATGTGTGAAATATCAAGATATTCAAATTATATTGTCGGCGCCGCGTGGGTGATCAGTCGGAAGTACCAAATGGTATGGGAGCTGGCAACATTAAATACATTAATTTTAGTCAAGATGGAGTTTTGACGGAAAAATCATGGCGCTCTTAAATTTTATTAAATACTTTAATGCTTTATTTTGAGTTTTCCTTCTCTTGAATAGATGTTATATGCATGTATAATATCCTCTAATTGTCTTTTACGACTCCCATAGACAAGATAATAAGCTACCCAATTATCGTTAGAGATTTTGAAACCATCCAACCGATGTGCCCCAAAACAGGTTCATTATAATGGCAATTACAACCCAGTAGGTGGCGCTGCTATCGATAAAAAGGACTTCTATTTTTATTTTCACTTTTAATTTATGCAGAGCAGCGTCTCTTAAGTCAGTTAATAGTATTAATAGGTAGTTTAAAAAAATAATAAAACACGCTTTTGTAGATAACCGAACTAAAAAGTGCGAGGCAGAAAATAGGAACAACGACAACGATATATAAAATCGCTAATCATATAATATAGACTAGTGTCGATAATTTTTGAAATAAAAACGAAATAGTAGGATTAAACCCATTGGAAAAGATAGAGCATATAATAAAAATGAAAGAAAAATAATTTACGGGTGATCTGAGGTCGGGAGGTGAAATGGGGTGAGTTTTTAAGGGTAAAACACGGTTTATCTCGATCTCCGGCAAGTCTACAACTCCTATGGTAAAAAGTTAAACAGCAAAGTTGTAGGTCATAAAAAATCTACAAATTTTACACTTTTTTCACATAATCTCAAAATTTATATGAAAAATTCAAATAACAAAGTTTTTGCTTTTTCTTTCACAAAAAAAAATCACGAAATTTGGTGAAAACTTAGCTTTTAATGTTCCAAATACTCTGTATTTTTTTTTTATTTAAAATATTTATTTTTTCATATTATTTCGACTAATTATCGAAAAAGCACCCTCATTTACGATCGATGAGTCAAAATATCTATTTTTTAAAAAAAGTTGGTAGGTTTTTTGTTCGTTAACATCTCTACTTTCTGATAGTGTATGTTTTACCCTTAAAATCTCAACCCACTTACCAACCTGATCGCCTGTAAATTATTTTTCCTTTCATTTTTGTTACATTCCTTTCCTTGTTCAATGATTTTGGCCCAACTATTTTTTTTTTCACTTTTACCATTTTTAAAGGCTTCGGCACTAGTCTATAAGGATAATTGAACTATCTATTTAAATTATTGCATTGTCATCATAATTTGGATAACGTAGAGCATTAAAAACCAAATAACCAACTAATTAAAAACCAACTGTAGTTTACAGTCGAACCATAATGATTATAATATAGTCAACACTGAAGTCAAATGACCCAATATATGGTTCAAACGACATTAGGCCATTAGGAGAATAGATATAGGTACATCGTAATTTGGCATTTTGTCCATTTCTAGGTGCGGTTATGTCATCAACATTTTTATCAATAACGAACTCTTACGTCTCCTTAAAGACGAAAATATAATACGATACGAGAATTGAATGTCCTACAATCAATAGTTCACGGTGGTGTGGTGGCGGCATGATTGGAACAGATTTCCAATAGGTGTGGGTTCGAATCCCACTTGTGACAATCATTTTTCGCTCGTAATCGGGTATTTATAAATAAACAAGCATATTAAATGCTTGTTTATGCTAAATTTCAGTAATTTGAACTCTTTGGTTATTTATCCGCTTGTTGGTAAACGCGATAAGCCCTTGTGCATGGTCACAGATGTCAAGGAAGCAGTACCGATGGTCAGTACAATGTCTATGGATAAGGAAAATGGTGGGCTATTGGACCGCACGACGCGCGACGCCCATCCATCACAAGCAACAATGGGCGGGATGTGTCCAGACCATAGTCTGTCTGAAAATAGGTATATAAACAAGAGCCTTATAATTTTTCGTGCGCAATGATTTCTGATTTTTGCCCGAATAATACACGTATTTCGTGTGGTGACGAAATTGAAAATATCTACGATAAAATTCACCAGCTCTCCTATCTTGTTAATGGTTGTCTTAAAAGACGACTTCGGATTATAACATGCACATAACATTTATTCAAGAGAAGGATAATTCGAAATAAATCCCTATGGCACAGGGTAGGTTTATGTCCGATGCAATTGAGGCTGCTAGAACCAGAGGGGCCTAACTGAATTTTTGCAACTTTAAAAGTTGTAATATTAATTTCAATTTCGTAATCTAAAAATGTTAATCTACAAAACCACAGCGGCCTAAAATTGTTTACAAGCTTAACAATATATGGCAGTACAAGTACATTTTCGGCTTATGTTCAAATCGATTAAATTTAATGTAATTTAATTTGAATTCCCTCCATATTGTAAAATGCATGGTTTTTGTAGTTAGGCCGCTCTGGTTCTAGCAGCCTCAATTTCTCTTGTATAGTAGAGGAGGCTTGAACCCAGCAATGGGACGTATATGAGCTTAGATAAAGATTATAGGTATAGAAAAATATGTATACGATTTTTATCGCGTTTGCATTTAATTTTTACTTGCCTGATATTTCGAACATTTCATGCTCACATTGGAGGACTCGAGGATTATTTCTTTTCTTATTGAAGTTCATAGTAGCTGCTTGCACGTGCAGCAGCTCAGTTGTTGGTAATTGCTATCTGTTGCTATGGAACTACGCTATATCAGAGAACGTAAAAGTTTGGGTATTCGACTCAATCAGGCTCCTATACCAACTTATATAGGTTATACGGTTTTATTTCTGACCAGAGCCGTATAATATAATTTACCATGCCAGTATGGGGAACGCACGAGTTAAATTGTATGGTCCAACAAGAAACAAACCGTATTATACACTTTTATATCATAGAATCTAGACGTAGTTCGCAAAAAAAAGCTATTTATTTACATAAGATGCGATGTATCTAGCTGGGATGCAGATGGGAACCAATTGACGTGGATGTTTCGTTAATTTGGTTAAAATTTATTTATGTTAAAGCTAAAAACCTAGGTCACCTATAAGTACCAATATCTACATCCTTATAAACTTCGTATACTTAAAGATTATTGTTGATACAAATTTATCCTTAGTCATTGTGGCGAGGTGTTAAGAATAGTGTTATCATCCCTTACTTTCCCGTAGGAGTTGTACAAATGGCATTATCATTTATCATTATCGCTCAATCGTAGGAAGCTTTTTCCCAGCAGTGATTTATATGGCTGATTAATAGATTGATACGTTTTACATCTGATTTTCGTTTTTTTTTCCAAGACCCAATTAATCATATGTCTAGTAGTGTAGTTATTGCTTTGTTGCATATTTTCATTAGTAACTTGTATGTATATCTTGAAATTTGGTAATCATTATTTCACCCACTTCCGCTAAAGATATCGGGCTGAAAATTGACACACGTTTGGTTCACATGACAATGCACGACCATTTAAATGTCGCCATTTTCGATCCAAGATGGCGTCACGTAACGGCGATTCATTATTTTCACTGTAACCCCTATAGGGTATCAAATGAAAGGGCTTGATAAGCGAAATAATAAACGAGATGCCATTATTCTGAAACGAATACGAGTAGATGTTTTACTACTAAAGAAAATCTTTTTTTAAAACTTCTTTTGGCGCACCGCACACAGATTTTCTCGTAAGCTGTATGTGAGGCTGATCCATCACGT
The DNA here is from genome assembly GCA_905163515.2 of Lymantria monacha. Lineage (NCBI taxonomy): Eukaryota > Metazoa > Arthropoda > Insecta > Lepidoptera > Erebidae > Lymantria > Lymantria monacha. Next base: position 2,561,259 of record LR991096.1, on the reverse strand, counting down.
TCCGAGGTGAAAGGTTCGATCGGGTGAACTCGGGACCGTCGAGTGTACCCGAGCGAGAAAGATGCAGCTGCACTTCACTGCTGTGTCGCTGTGTTAACTATATTCAATTTATGTGTAATAATTGTTATTATTAATTATTATCATATATTCAATAGTTTTTAATAGTTGTTTATTGACGGCTGGCTATGGTATAATCACACCCGGGGGCAACCTTTTTCAATTTTTTTTTATTTGTTTTGTTTTTCATAAGTTTAAGTTTACACTTCTGTCGGTAGTCCTCATGACTGCTTTGTGTTTTTTTTAAATATACATACATACATACATATCATCACGCCATACCTTGCAAGGTAGGCAGAGAGAACAGAGTGCCAGAGAACTCTATCCTTGCATACTTCACTCGCTTCCTCAACATTCATAATTCTCTTCATACACGCTCGCCGGTTTCGGAGACTCTTGACTCCACCTTCCTTCAGTACATGACCGATCTGGTCTAGGTAGGTTAGTCTCGGTCTCCCCCGGTACCTACATCCTTCCACTTTCGCATTGTATATCTTCTTAACCAGACGTTCGTTCGGCAATTTAATTTTATTTTTTTAAATATAATTCACAATTTAATTTTTTTCGCCACTTTTCGAGGAACCGAGGAAGTACTGATGACACATTATATACTTAATTCGTCACAACAAGGTATAACAGTAACGTATAATCTGGGTTATTGCTCATTGCTCTAATCATACTGTTGATAATGTTTATTTATTTACCTCAAATACACAACTATCATTCCAGGTACAACTTAATTCTATAGAGGCAAACAGTATTAGTATACAAGTACATATTGCGATCATTATATATATTACACATTTCTTATTTATATGTACTTAAATTGGCTTGAAAAAGAAACCTCTTTGATAATGAAAAAAAAAACAAATAAACCCTTTAGCACGTGAAAAAATGTTGTTCGTTGTTCGTCATGTGTACAGTTCTACTTAATACTACTTAGTTTTAACTTCCGTGCATTATTTGAGGAAAGTACTATACAAGCCTTGGCCACAACTAGGAATTGATGGACTTACGTATGTGTGCCTCGGTTACCACTCGGCCCACATTTACACGTTCGTCCATCAATGCCTCTTTTGCTGGCCGCTGCAGTAATGTACTATTACTGATTCTATCGCGTTTGTATTTGATTTTTACTGTCAAAACGTTTCGAACACTTTATAGGAGGAGTCAATATGTAAACGCGGTAAACCAAAGAGCAGTTTTTTTTAGAGTATAAGGCTTGGTTACTGGGACCTTAAAGGCAAAACTTTGTTAATAAATTAACTTCATTCATCATCGTCAGTCAGTAAGCCAAATCGTAGTCTTCAATGGTGCCATGACCACACCGTTAAAGGTATCTTTTGTGAATTTTGGTGGAAAACGAGAACGTATGTAAAGCACCGTTATATAATATTCACTACACCTCAATACTTCTCGCACATCAAATTACATAAAATGCCATCAAAATTACTTAATATAACATGTTAAAACACTAAGATATTGAATATAATACAAGAGCACCATATAATACTTTTCCTTTCCCGCTAAAACCTCCCCGCACAGAGTGATATCGAAGATATACAGACTAAATATAATACAAGAGCACCACATAATACTTTTCCTTTCCCGCTAAAACCTCCCCGCACAGAGTGATATCGAAGATATACAGACTAAATATAATACAAGAGCACCACATAATACTTTTCCTTTCCCGCTTAAACCTCCCCGCACAGAGTGATATCAAAGATATACATAATAAATATAATACAAGAGCACCACATAATACTTTTCCTTTCCCGCTAAAACCTACCCGCACAGAGTGATATCAAAGATATACAGACTAAATATACCCCGCCACTTTATTCATTCAGTTTTCAATTAGTTGCAATTATTAAATATTAAATTTAGCAAATATGATGAAAGTTTAAGAGTCCTCCCGTGACCATGAACTAAATTAAAAATCAAATACAAACGCTATAGAATCCTTAAAATTAGTTTTACCTATATTAAATGTGTAATATTCGCGTAAACATCACAAATTATTAAGTATGAGAATATATTTGTTTGTATTGAGATTTTTATTTACAATATCACTAAAATAAAAATTGTATTTAAATTATTTTTATTTACAGTTTATGTAGTGTACCTTTTTGTAGCAAGCTATGGCAGGTTAAACGGTAAGCGAGATTCTTATAGGTCAGTCGCGAACCAAACTAATTTTATATCTTATATCATATAATATTAAAATCAATTAAGTGCTGTAGCGGCTACAAATACTACCAACTCTCCTATTGCTCGTGAGTGTGGTAAAAGACGACTAACTCCACATTCATCATCATCATCTCAACACATATACGTCCCCACTGTTGGGCTCAAGCCTCCTACGTAATAAGAGGGAAATTGACCAACTATACCACGCTGGTCAGACGTGTTGGTATAGGGTTTGGATTCAAATCTGCCTTCTCTTGCCTATGCAAGATCTATATCTTAAGTGAGTTTTATATCCCTGAGTCGTCTCTTATAATCATCCATGGGCAAGATAGGGGGTGGTGAATTGTATTCTTACTCCGTCACCACACGGATAGCTCAACATTGACCTGGGCCAAAGCCATCTGAAGCCGCCTGTTGTAGAATTGTTTTCAAGTAAATACAGTGTTATAAGTTAGTGCGAACTAATGAATGACACAAACAGATTAGTTATCTGTGCATAGATAATATAATTTATGTATATACGTAACCTGCTTGATAAAATATAAAAATACGTTACGCCCAATATCGATTCTTGTCACAATAAATAAACAACTACAGAGCCTCGTAGCTTACCGTGTAAGCAATGAATTTCTGGTGGTTCCACGTCAAACAATTCACCACCCTCTATCTTACCCGTGGGTGATCGTAAGAGACGACTAAGGGATATACACATATAACATATATGCAAGAGAGGGCAGGCTTCCGGGTTGAGAGCGCTTCATAGTCTGGGTTAAGCTGTAAAAGCCATCTGCGGCCAACAGCTAAAAGACACGACAAAAAAAGGAACTCGAAACAAAACCCTATATCAACATGTCTAACCAGGGTGGTATAGTAGGTTAATTTTCTTCCAGTTTGGAGGAGGCTGGAGCTCAATAGTGGAACTCGTATGAGCTGAAATAATGCATGAATTTCAGAACGAACTGTCAAGTTCCCTACAAAATGGTTGCGTAGATGGCGTTATAGTTATAATACCGATCTCCATCCGATCCATGTCAGTGTTATGGGTTCGATTCCTACTTAGAACATGTCTGTGTGCAATACAAGGATTATTTCCTTAGTACCGGATGTTGATTAAAAAAGTAATGATTTAAATAAGTAATTTTTGTATATTTTTATATTTCTATATTGCCAGAAACTCAGCTACAGCATCAGCGATTTTCATAAAATTTGTTATGCAAGATGTTTCGGGGGTGATAAATCGATCTAGATACGATCTGAAACTTAGTTTCATAGAAAATATACTTTTGTTTGTTTTGTTTATAAAAAAAATTCAATAGTTTTATTAGTTATTTTTTCACCACTGGCTATGGTGTGGTCACACCCATACATACTCCCTGGGGAAAGCTTTGATTTTTTGTATTTGTTTTTGTCATAAATTTAAGTTTTCACTTTTGTCAGCAGTCCTCATGACTGATTTGTGTTTTTATTAATTTTAGTTTTTTTTTTCATTATTTTATTAATTATTTTCATCAACAGTGCTATTGATATCTTCTGGGCCACACTGTTATTGGTGTCTTCTGAGTATTTTGGTGGAAAAAACGAAAACGTTGTATAGGACTTTTATATCATATTCACTACATTGCAGCAGTTCCGTCACATCACATTACATAAAATGGCATCAAAATTATCTAATATAAGACGTTAAAACATTAACATATTAAATTAAATACAAGTTCACCACATAACGTTTTGAGATGCCCGCCCAAAGAAAAGGTCTACACAACTTTAACGTATATAATCGTTTTTATTTTTATTTTGATAGGCTTATTCAATTTCATTCTGGTCATCTATCGATCATACATATAAGCACTATCTTAGAGTTATTTTCTATTAAGCCGCACTTATCGTTCTAATTTCACATCACTTATTACATCGTATATAAGTTTGTTCATCATCTAGCTCTTATCCCAGTTACTTGTGGTTGATGAAATATTGTACTCTCTTCCATCGCGCATATTGCGTTATTGGCAATAGTTTTTTGACTGGCCGCCTGCCTGACGTGAACCCTGTTTGGGATTTTAATTGTTGACCCATCAGGTGAAGTTGACTCAGATTTATTTATATATTATAATTTACGATACGCCTGATAGATTAAATCCATTTGATAGGTCATTGAACAGATCGTTGCGGAACCCATTAGCTTTTACGGCAAAGGACCTGCAGTGTTTGTGTCTATGATATTTTTTTATTTAGATTCTAATTTCAAACATGGTTAGTTTCATGATTTTTTTTTATTATAATAATGGTTACACTATTAAAGCTTTTCTATTAAAAATTTAGATGCTCATTTCATATCAGTTACCGTATTCTTGGAATTATATTAGTTGGTTTCCCATCTAAAATCTAATTAACATTTTTCGTTATAAACCATCAAATGACAAATAATATGAAATAGTAACATAATACTGCGATATTTTATGATCTGCTAGAACCCTACCAGAACTCCGTCTGAGTTTTTTTTTATTGTAAATTGAATCGAATTTCGGAATTCATTTTTTTTATGCAGTAGGTAACTGAAGGGCCAGGGTGCACGACAGGTGTGCCGGGCACGTGCCAGCCATGCTCTATAGTCACCACAGGCAGGAGAACGGGCACATCCTTACAACATTCACAAGTCCGTAACGACCTTGCTTTCTTTATTTAAAAAATAAACAACATTAATTCGTCCAATAACTTTACACTGCAAAAATGTAGACGTAAATAAAACATTAATTTAAACGATCGAGAGACTTAGTGATGTACGTTCGCAATGAAAATAGAATAAAATAGTTTGTTTGGAAAATTGTTTAGGTGTGGGTAATGTTAAGTCAGTTTGGGTTTTTTTTTTATTTTAGTGTTAACACTCAATCCTAGTAAGGTTATCATTTGTTTTATAGAAAACTTTTATACTTCTTCATATTTTTTTCCGTTTCATTGTTTCAGTGTATAAATATGTATATATTGCCAACCGTATACGACTAATGGCCCTAGGATGCCGCCACTGATGAGGTTCGCAATCAAACATTTATAGGAATTAAACATTTTATAATTTACTTCAAATTAAAATTCAAAAGGTTAATGTGAGCCGCCATATTCATTCCTACGTACAATACTTTGCGTTTAAAAAAAAACCATTTACCTAGCGAACAGAGATTTACCTATTTGTCTCTTAGAGATAAATTTATTTTTTCAAATAAATTTCATGGTTTATATATTTTTATCACATGTTAAAAATTGCTAATATTTTATTTATTAGCATTACATACTTAGAAAAAAAATATGACTACACAAAAAAGAAATGAAATTTAAAATGATTGCTTACAGAAATGCAAAATAAAAAAAATAAAGTTTAATTTGTCGAAAAAATATGTTATTAAAGTTAAAGTAAGAGTTACATTACTTAAAATTATGACAACTTAGATTACCTAAGTTATAACCTTTACTAAGATAACGATGCTTAGCTAAAAAACATGATTCTACGAACACCTCTATCCTATGTACCTACCCGCCATGTTGAATTTAAGAGTTAGTTAATTATAGTCTGTCTAATCTAAGAAGTGCACTTTGACAGCTGTCTGAGTAAGTTGTCTAGGTATGTGAACCAAATAATCGCTATCGAAAATATTCCGATTTTACTGAGAAATCGATATTGATTCTTTATAATTAATAATCGGTTTATTTTTTATTTTTCAAAAAGGTGATGAATAAATTAAGTGCTAAATTAGTACTAAACAAATTTAATTATTTCAGCATAGAATCTACTCATCATATTTAGTAGGATTAGGTTAATTAAAAACAAAAACTGGATTTGAAAATAGCTATTTATTAAGAATTACTACTATTACTTGAATTATCAGCGTCGCGAACATTAATAATTATTTCCTCATCAATCAAAGTGTCGAAATGTACATCTCTGTCGAAATCTCTATTCGATTAATTGTATTTTTCTAATATTTTTACCGATTATTTGAATATTCGTGAATTGGAAGTTGTCAACCACTACTGTATAGAACGTGATGACGTAACATTGTTAGGTCGTCACTAACAATTACTATTTACCATGTTATTTCTATTTTAAATTAGTTTTATAAGTTTCAACATTATATTATTGTACAAGAAAGTCACCCGCAATGTTAATTATGTAAATAACTTAATAGTTGTTTAATATTTCAGATTTAGTGTTTACAATCATGTGTATACGTTTGACCGAGGTTATTGTGTATTAAAAAATGCAAAACGTCAAAATGCACTTCTTAGATTAGATGAACTATAACAATTTATTTTATATTGTATGTACCTGTCTGTCTAGTCTTTTTTATCCTTGATAATTATTCTTACTACGCTGAATGGATTTTTTATGTATTTATAAAATTAACCGTAGATGGATAATGCACTATTGCCATTAAATACGATCGTACACACAGAAATATTAATACCTAATATTTCTGTGATATATATACAGTTACTATATCAACAATTACTACCCCGGGTTGAGAGCCCTCAGCGCTCACCCATAGTCCGGGTTAAGCTGTGCCAGACATCTACGGTAAAAATAAAAAAATAATTACTAGGTATGTAAAACTATTTTATTTATATGTTTCTATGTATTAGCCACGACAGTTGCACTGATTCGCAAACGATTAGTGGACTTCTTAATTTTTTATAAATATATTAGATAAGTAGGTATTATCGTAAAATTAGCACTGATTCAATAAGTAATATATAAAATTATATTTACTCATAGCTACCTTCCTACGTAAGTAATTAATTTATTTTCAAATTTTACGTATAGTTGACGTTGTTTGTAACAAACATATTTGTGTTTTAGTGATAATTGCATCAACCATCTTGCAACTCTAATAATACTTATATGCATACATAATTCGAAATATTTTATTTTTGTGATAATTATTATTATAAGATAAAATATTGTCATCAATTTCTCGTCTATCTTATAGCCGTCGCACATGACGCATTAGCCTCATTTATGTATGTTGATAATATTACAAATAAAAGTAAATACCTAGATAGACTTAGTAATTTCCGTCTGCATTTAATCTATCAGTTTGTTTACCATTTAAAGTTAGAATAATTGCAAAGTATAAACTATCAAGGTATTAATAGTGTATTATGATTAAATTAAACGTTATTATTAAAATACTATTTTAAAACTTACCAATAAAAGTTTTAATGCTTACTTTCACAATGTCAACAAACACGATAAAAGTTTCACAAAAAGTATCACTACGCGACGCACAGGTAATCAACACAAACTGCCTCGCACAACTATCGCGCACGCGTTCCTTTTTTAAACTGACTTAAGAGAAGAGAGTGAGGCGCTGTTGAGTACAGAGGCCTAGCGCGTTCAAGCACTCATTCATCCGCTCAGACATCCGAAACGCTTTGTATATTGTACATGTATTGTAGATATTAATTTGTTCACAAGAGAAAGGTGAACATTTGCTCGCTTTTCTCAGCACAAACCAGGTACATTTGGAAAGGGGGTTTTATTATACAGTCAGCGTATAATCTTATAACAAATGCTAATGACTGTATGTAGGTAGGTAGGTATATCACCAAAAAAAACACCAATTTAGAGATTGTACACAATATATTCAGTAACGGTACTTGCTTACAAGATTTTATTACTCGCAATTGCATTCATATTCATATACCGTAACTATGATCTAATCAGTATATTATTCGACCATAAAACGAGAAAATAACTAGAATAAACTTATATTTACCAAAGTAGTTAACTACTTCGAAAGATATTATTGTTCCCCGTTACGTTTACATAATTTAAATTTTAAACTAATAAAAACTAACTTGGTAATCAACATATAATTAAGAGCTAGTAAAAGAAAGTAAATAGGTAGGTGGATACAGAAAATCATATCTTGTTGCAAAGGAAACAAACGGAACCTTTAATTATCTAGTTACAGTCTCAAAATAAGTGAATTAATTGACTAATAGGCATATATTCAATGTACTTACTTATTAAAAAGAAAAAAAAAAGAATATATTTTTTTTATTTCTTTACCTCGTTGGTTTAGCGGTATGTTTAAAACTGTTAACGGTCTTGTTTTTGATTCTCGTTCCGGCAAAGTATTCTTGCATTGTTCTGCCTTATAATATATAAATAAAATGAATTTATTATTTTTACTCACAAACTCTATAACTTTTTAATTTTTTTAACTATAGGCCAATACAAAATTAATATATTTTAATTGTCTTGTCACATAGGCAATTTTTTTTTCTACAATTTTATTAAGTTATATATTTATTTATTCTAATTTAATTATTCATAACATTATATTATTAAACAGCGTCTATACTCCTTGTAAATTAATAATCATTTGATTATTATTTTTTAAATAGTAATTAATATAGAATTTAATAGTGTAAAAGTTATGAATTTAAATACCTACCTAAGTTCTGGCCATCTTTTATTGAGGGATACATGCAATTGTATTTACCTGTTTATAAAATCTCACGCCTGTAATTGATACGTATGTCCTTCGTGGATAGTAGATATAAATATTTAAAAATATGTTTATAACATACTTACGAAGACCTTCATGGCAAGTATTTATATAACACTACTGATCACTTCAAATTTAAATAAAGAAATAATTATTAACCACAGATTATACAAGATCGTAGACACCAATTTTAGAGGAAAAATACTCTATAACTTAAATATAATGGGAATTTGCGAAAACGTGAAAATGTCATGTTATAGTTAAATAATTTTGATGGTATTATATCTAATATAAAGTTTATAATATATAATAAATTAACAGAACTTAACGTCTGTTTTGTGATTAGTAATAAACTTCAGAGAAAACTAACTGTAAGGCTCCATCACATTACCAAAGTGGACATTCTTCTATTGTGTGGACCCTATAGATGTGTGGTAGCCGCTACGACTTTGTTCGTGGATGTCGTAAAAGACAACTAACGACCTGAGCCAACTCTATCTGATGCGGTTTAGTCAATAATTACGTTTCCAAAGAGGGTTGACGTCTAGCAGGCGGCCGATCATGAAACTATTGCTAATATCTTTTACAATATGTACTATGAAAGAAGAGTACATATTGTATCGACCCCAATTAATTAGGATGAGAGTAGGAGAATGATGATGAAATAATGTGTGGACCTTATAGAACTAGACCACGACAACAGCTTGACTGGTATCAGTAACTATCTACCGACCTATTTCTATCATATCATTATTCATATTTTTAGACAATGTTCGTTTCAATTTATTATGTCCTGCATTTTATTCTGGATAAAATAGACTTGAGGAAACGTGAAAACAGTACTGCGAAGTTAGTCTAGGTTAGGCACGGGTATTGCCATTGGCTGTATAGCTGTAATTTTATCATGCCATTGCGTAAATACCCAGCCTTGCCGTCTAAACAAAAGGGCTTCGTTACAAAGACGTAAATGACGTAGTGGTTAAGATACCGACTTGCCGTACCAGTGCCGTGGGCTCGATTCCCACGCAGAACAACGCTTGTGCGATCCACAAAGTGTTGTCCTGAGTCTGTATGTAATTTGACTGCATTAATTGGATGTTTGTAAAGTCCACCACCATACAAGGATTTATTTCCTTAGTGCAGGGAGGTGTCGAAGAAGCCACCGAAGACAAAGATCGGGTACCGGTGGTCCGCTCGCACGACGAAGAGAGGTGTTTGCAGGGTGGGTCCATGGGGTTGCGCGCCGCCTCTTCCGTCGCCCCGGGCCGATTTGCCTGGGCGCGACCACATCCATGGTCCCACCTTGCGAAGAAAGAAAAAAAAAAAGGGCGGTGTCGAAGAAAAGAAAAAATTACAATAAAGATAAACGCTCTACCTATAAAATGGTCTATGAAATTGTGGTTATTCGTGAAATGATACTATTAAATAAATAAATATGTATATAAGTATTTGTTAAATTAGACCTGTTATATTTTACATATAAAATGGTACAATTTTACTCATTAAAATAGATTTCATAGGTAGCTTGACGGTTCACTTTGAATTTCATTGCTTACATTTATGCCCCCATGAGTCTAACTCAATTTCTCAAAGCCCTATATCTAAGCCTTGTTTATCTGTATTTTAAGTCCTAAATTCCTAATTAACAAATAATTCGAGAATGTCCTACAATAGTTATTTAGCTAAGTATTTTTTTTATATAAATAAAAATAATAATACTTTATTGATACAAATGGCGCCAAAACTAGGCGCATTATGGCCGCCATTACATCGACAGCTGCTGATTCTACGACCTATTGTCACTATTGTGATGCTTATTTTTGTATTTATTACAACATATTTTAATCCGTATTAGAATGTAATAAGAACTATAATCGTTATTAACGATGTAATTTAATGTTCAGCATAGGTGTATTAATGTGCTATTATTATTTGGATGTGCGGATTTTATTGGGCTTTCATTGAAATGATATTTCTTTTATACGCAATAAGGTAACCCAATGCTATTTTCGGGTTACAATTCAAATTTAATACAGTAATGAACATCAAATAAACGATTGATTAATTAGTCGTTTAAATGTATATTGAAAATGTTCCTACCTCGATAAGCAGGTAGGTACATAGAAGTTGGATTAAGATGATACTATTTCTACTTTATAAAGTATAGCCTAACATATTGGTGTGGCTCGCTCAACGAAGGGAGGTACATGTAGGGCGGGTCTATGGGGTCATGCGCCGCTTCTTCTGTCGCCCCGGACGGATTTAGCGGTGTGTAACCACTCCATAGACAGCCGCCAAAAAAAAAGTTTTAACTAATTGGTAGCAAAATTGGTATACTGTATGCTGATCTGAAGCATTGGCATAAATTTTACCGCTATTATATCCTCATGTTATTTCTGTGCGTCCTCTTTAACAATATCAGCAGTGAAGGAAAGGAAAGATTATATATTAGTAGGTATGAGAAAATATATCTTTCTGTTTATATATACTATAATACGTTATCCGTGTGGTGACGGAGTAAGAATACTATTCACCACGCCCATATCTTACCCGTGGGTGATAGTACGAGACGACTAAGGGATATAAAACGCATATAACATCTATGCGAGAGAAGGAAAACTCGAAACAAAACCGTATACCAACACGTCTGACCGGCGCGGTATAATAGGTTAATTTCCCTCCCATTACGAAGGAGGCCCGAGCCTAACAGTGGGACATTTTTGGGCTGTGATGATGATGATGATGATACTATAAACTCTTTACGAAATATCTAAATAAACAAAGTACATCCAGCTGCATTTATCGTAGCATTTAAATATTGTATTTATAAATAGTTAATTAGCTGTATGGACAAAATTTCATTCAGCCTAGTGAACGAATTGAAATTTCTAATAGCTACATCAAGAAGTTCCAAATCCATTTAGTTGAGAATCGAGACCTTCCTCTGCTTACGCAAGATACAACACTTCAAACTATATTTTTAGAGCTTTTCCGTTATGTCTATGACGTCAAAGCAACTTCTGAAGCGATTTGCGGTCATACCAAATGATTTTACATCTGTATCGATCCATTCGTCCTCGTTTCATACGAATTATACAATAGTTATCATGATTCAAAAAAACATTTTTTTAATGCGTTTCCATTGTTTTTAACGATTGTAATAATAACTGTTGCTTATTGCAGACAGCCATGAACTCGGTTCTAGTTAAAATATTTTTTTTGTCTATGAAGTTTTTTCCTTCTAGTTTCAATGTATGTAGCAAAAGGTTTATTATGATATATAATATATGTACCTATAGCTATAAGTATTATCCATGCTGTGTACGCTTCCGGTGTACGCTTAACATACACAGCCCGTTTAAACGGTTTTCGGTCATCGTATACCTCAGCCACGTTTTGATACGAATCCGAATACGGGGTAGAAAAAGACCTTTCTGTTATACACGGTTGTGCCAATGAAATAAGTATGGCTTTATTGCTTGCCGGGAAGAAAGTGTCCGCCTCCTTTAATACATCAGTAATGTCTAATTTTTCTAGACCTTCTCTTTCCATACCTTTATCCTTCCAAAGTTTATACCATAATTCCGCTTCATGCTCAAAAAGAGGAAGATCATAGTACTGGCAGAAATCTTGTGATGATGAATGACGCGCTCAGCTAAATCAGTTGCTTCCCCTCTCACCCCGTATCCCGCTCCGCTACTATCGTGAAGTATGAAGCTCGTGAGCATTAGCGGCTGACCGTTCTTCTTGGGGGCAGCTGCCCCTCCCTGCCCGTACCTCGCTACGCCCTTGCCTGAATCCACTCTTTAGTCTATGGTGGCTGCTAATACTGCCAACCCTTAGATTACTCGTGGATACCGTAAGAGAGATTAGGACTTATCGTCGTAAAAGTTTATTATAGTTTACATTTTGGACTGTACAGATAACGGAGTGCTATAAATAACAAACTTCCAGACCGAGTATCCTGGGTTTGACCAACGCAGAACTATTTTTTGTGTGATCTATAAATTATTGTTCTGAGTCTGGGTGTAATTTGTGTTTTAACAAACATTGCATGTTTGTAAACCTTGTATCAAACTTGACAATTAATGTTTGTAAATTCTCCTCCGATACTAGGTTTAATCCTTAGTGCGTGGTACCGTAAAAAAACACATGCGATAAATTACGTGGATCACAATAAAAGCATTATGAAGTGTTTATCTCCGTAGCATTGCATTTACCCCTTTCTGAAAAAAAGTATAACGTAATTTGATAATGTGATAACATAATTTAAAACGATACCTTCATAATTTCATTCTTCTACAGCTTCTCGTATTTCAGATCTAATCACGTAGAGATATACCGTACGTAGTCTGCTTTATAGCACGCTAAGCGACTTTGAACATAACGATATTTAGAGACCTCATCTGCGCGCTTAGTCATTAATATGCTAATATTGCACGCTAGTGCAAAAAAACGTACATACATACATATCATCACGCCATATCCCTTGCAAGGTAGGCAGAGAGAACAGAGTGCCAGAGAACTCTATCTCTGCATACTTGAATCGCTTCCTCAACATTCATAATTCTCTTCATACACGCTCGCCGGTTTCGCAAAAAGACGTGGTTATAATTTAGGTATATATTACTAGTAGGTACATTCCCGCGGTTTCACCCATTAGTGGTAGGGGACTACTGTTGACAGTTTTCTGTCTACAGTCGCGGGTCAGTCAGTTCGAGGTAGTACCACACTCTCGCAGAAAATCAACATCTGAGCAGTGGCATTGTGCTGTTATGCTTCGTTCGGTAAGTGAAAAAACCGGCAGCCCCAACTTTCTGTATGGGTTTGGAGATTGTATTGGTCGGCACGTAGGTGTATCCCTGGTATTGCAAAGGTCCATGGGCGGCAGTAACACTTACCATCAGGTGTGCTGCTTGCTCATTTGCCAACTTAAGGAATAGAAATAAAATAAAACATAATTCCCTTTCCCACTTGTTGATTATGCAGCTTTCTATTGGTGAATTTTTTTTAAAATCTGTTTAGTGGTTTAGATGTGAAAGCGTAACAAACAAACTTATATTCGTATTATGTACAATGTTAAATTTAAGATTACCTATAAAGTTGAATCATGGATGAATGTATCAAATGAATCATTATTTATCCGTTTGATGACGGAGTAAGAATACACAATATATTTTTGGTACCAGATGAGCAGACAGCCCGTTTGATAGTAAGTAGTAAATGTTGCTCATGGCCCTGGGCCTGTCGTAGGTAAGTGAACAATCGCGCGGCTGCGATCGGTTGCAATTCACAAAAATGAACCTTTATGCCTTCGGATTTTTAATTCACTCAATGAAATGCAATAGCAAATTACTACTGTACAAATATCGATTTTCTTCTTTTCGAGAGGGTGCTGCTTCCCTTTTTTTTGGAACGAAGTTCCTCATCGCGCGTTGCGAAAGGGGGCTAGACGGAAAAAATTAAGACCAAAAGTTGACACGACACAACAAAGTTGTAACGACACAACATATTAAACTATTTAAAAAAAATGTAAACCGACTTCAAAATAAGATCAGCCAAAAACCATACTTATTTAAAACACTAAAAACCGAAAAATAAGATGAACTATTTAATTCTTGTCTAATTCTAATTATGTATACTATATTGCATTCAAACCACGCCGCGCTTGTGATTGAAGTGATCTGAACGCGCAAGCGGTTAAGCGATTTAATCCATATGGGCAGACGACGTTCACGGTTGTGTCAAATGGTATTAAAATGTTTACACATTGTTATAGGGTTGTTACTTATTGTCTTAATGTTTACATATTGTCGGTCTTAATGTTTACATATTGTCGGGTAGATAGCATACCGTCACCTTAAGACGTAAATACAATACGAAATGAAATTTGCATGTCCTACAATTAGTCGCGGTAGTGTAGTGGCAGCACGATTGGGCCGGAATCCCAATAGGCGCGGGTTCGAATCCCGCTTGCGACATCATTTTTCATTTCGTAATCGGATTTTATAAATAATTAAGCATATTAAATGCTAAATTTCAGTAATTTAAATAACAAGGTTGTGTCATCGTTTAATACAATTCTAACTGTAAAGTTTGAAGTATTAAGCCTATAACAATGTGTAAACATTGTCGGGTAGATAGCATACCGTCACTTTAAGACGTAAATACAATACGAAATGAAATTTGCATGTCCTACAATTAGTCGCGGTAGTGTAGTGGCAGCACGATTGGGCCGGAATCCCAATAGGCGCGGGTTCGAATCCCGCTTGCGACATCATTTTTCATTTCGTAATCGGATTTTATAAATAGTTCATATAAATTAAATTATTAAATATAGCACTATGTGTAACGAAAGGCTGTATCTCGTTGCCAATGGTTTAAATTTCACTGTTTCAGCCAATTCGCGTATACACCATATGTGCTATCGATGCGTCATGTGAGGCAGTAACTTAGGTATGAGATACTACCAACATCCAAGAAATGTAAATAATTGTGACGGTTTGATGCAATTGTTAAAACTAGACATAGGCTCCAGAGTCATGATAAGATGCAATATCTCTGTCATTAAGGGCTTGGTAAGCGGGCAATAGGGATAATATCCAAACATGTGAGCTTCCCCTCCGTTGTGACCAAATTGAAACAGACTAGTTACCTGATTTGGTTTTTATAAAACGACACTATTGGCACAAAAGTGAAAGACAGTGACGGGTTAGTTGCCATAGCACCTGTGTCAACCATATATAAGAGAACGAAAGCTTACGGGATAATGAACAGAACATGCTCCCGCTAATTCTCTGTTGGGCGGTTACGGTATATAAACTCCAGGGTATTTTACAAAGCCTTAAACAAAGCTGTCATTGATTTAGGCAAAAATAAAATTGCCAATGATCAGTTTTATATTGCACTGAGTTGTGTAAAGACTCTAGGGGACAGCTTTTTGCGACTTAGGGTATAATAAACTACTCAAATCAAAAGACTGTACCAGGAGAAAGCGTAAGCCAAAGAATAAAACAGTTCTAAATAGGTACGTATTTAAATTAGAAAATTTTGATACAATTATCCTACGGCTGGACAGCGTTTAGGCAACTTAAGAAGATCGTCTCACCTAATATATCTCAGTGTCTGAAGGCACAAGTCTATGAACAGTTATGATTTATGACATGAAAATGTGGTCCCTAAATGTTGGTCTCGTAATAAAACTCAAAGCTGCTCAGCGTACTATGGAACGGGGTATGCTCGCTCGTTTCTGTGTGAGATAGGATTCGAAATACGTTAATCCATAGAATAACGGGTGTAATCGACATATCACGAAGAATTAGCACACCAAGAGGCAATGGGCAGGCTACATCGCTCAACGAACTGATAATTGCTGGAGAATAAAAGTTTGGCAATTTGTGGCGAAATATGAGAGAAGCTAAGTCCAGATGATGATACATATTTACAATAGTTCGACTTTGAGAAAGGCGAATTGAAAAAGGTCCATCTTTCCAGCTTGGTATGTTATTTTCTACCTACGTATCGGCAACGTAAATCAATACCTAACTCCTAATCGTTATGGAGTAGTACCTTACATTACCAGCTTGTGATTAACTTGAAAGAATACAGTTAAAGGTCTATGCATGCATATGATATTGAAAGAATTGTTCTCCAACTCCTAACCACTAACGAGATGTACCTCCCATCATCAGCTCACCTAAATTAGTTTATCACTGTTAGATGCAAATATTTGAATAGCTTTGGAAAATATATGAGACACGTAATATGTGCCTATAAAATTTTAACATTGCCATCGATTTCCATGAATTTCCATCATCAAATCATGATTTGGTGACAATGGGACCACCTCGGGAGTTAACTTGAAAGAATACAGCTAAAGGTCTATGCGTGCGTATGATATTGAAAGAATTATCCTCCAACTCCTAACCGTTCAGGAGATGTACCTTCCATCACCAGCTCACCTAAATGAAATGTTCACTGCCAGATGCAAATATTTGAATAGCTTTGAAAAATACATGAGACACGTAATATGTGCCTATAAAATTTAAGAGTTGCCCTCGATTTCCAAGAATTCTCATCATCAGATCATGATTTGGTGACAATGGGACCACCTCGAGAGTTACCTTGAAAGAATACAGCTAAAAGTCTATGCGTGCGTATGATATTGGAAGAATTATCCTCCAACTCCTAACCGTTAAGGAGATGTACATTCCATCATCAGCTCACCTAAATGAGTTTATCACTGCCAGATGCAAATATTGGAAGAGCTTTTGAAAATATATGAGACACGTAATATGTGCCTATAAAATTTGAGGGTTGCCCTCGATTTCCATGACTTCCCATCATCAGATCATGATTTGGTGACAATGGGAGCACCTCTGGAGTATACCCTTTAGAAAGAAAAAAGAATTTTGAAAATCGGCCAACAATTGACAAAAATATCGCTGAACATACATAAAAAAAAAATACATACAATGAAACTAGAACCTCCTCCTTTTTTGAAGTCGGTTAAAAACAAAGTCGCTTTCTCTGTCCCTATATCCCTGTTTATGCTTAAATCTTTAAAAGTACGCAATGAATATTGATGCGGTTTTTTTTATAGATAGAGTGATTCAAAAGGAAGGTTTATATGTATAATATATGCATAATGTAGTAGAGAAACACTGATAATTTTAGAGGTTTCTAATGTGATGTCGTAAATAAACACATTATTTTGCGCTTACATTGCAAACGCTGGCTGAACCCTACGAAATAGATCAAAAT
The DNA here is from genome assembly GCA_905163515.2 of Lymantria monacha. NCBI lineage: Eukaryota > Metazoa > Arthropoda > Insecta > Lepidoptera > Erebidae > Lymantria > Lymantria monacha. The sequence goes on along the minus strand of LR991096.1, from coordinate 2,543,743 downwards.
AAAGTACTACAGTATTATACAGCTTAAAAAGGCCTACAAAAAAGTCCGCGATGGTATATGTCTATCTCTTAAGGATAACATACTATATCCATTTTAATACTTTAAAAAATGGCCTTTTATAAAACGATAATTGAAAAGCTATTTACACAAATACTGTATTAATCCTTATCATTTTTAAATACATTAGTTGGCTTGAGCATTTCATATTTTTTATATATTGCATAGATATTTTTTTTCCTTCAGACCATGCAAATTAAATCAATACCTTAAGAGATATAGCAAAATCAAAATAATGCGCAACGAAATTAATTTCGTGTCGCTCGCGTTCGAGCTCGGGGCCCAAAAGTTTTGGTAGTGTAGTGGAATTGTATATCCTATTATTATCCTATCCTATTAATATTATAAACGTGAAAGTTTGTAATAATGTATGGATGTGAACATGTTTGTTGCTCTTTCACGTAAAAACTACTGAATGGATTTTGATGAAACTTTGTAGTAATATAGCTTGCACATCAGAATAATACATAGGCTATAATTTATAAAGATATTTTGCAAACTGGCTAAAATATAATGATAAAAATCGCTTAAGGCAGAAAAAAATTATATAATTAAAATAGAACTTCGTTCCATCCGGGTGTCCCTCGACACCTCTCGTTTTTTTGTGTTGGTCTATGGAAGTGGTCGCAGCCCGCCAATTTGGTCCAGAGGACGGAGGAGGCGGCGCGCAACCCCATAGACCCACCATGCAAACACCTTTCTTAGCCGTGCGAGTGGGCCATCGCACTGGTACCCGGTCGTAAGGGTGCTGCTACACTTTTTTTTTTGCAGTGGACTATGGACGTGGTCGTGCCCCGCCAAATCAGTCCAGGGCGACGGAAGAGGCGGCACGCAACCCCATAGACCCACCCTGCAAACACCTCTCTTCGCAGTGCGAGCGGGCCACCGGTACCCGATCTTTGTCATCGGTGGCCCACCCGGCGGTTTACCCTCGCGGGTTCCTCTCGTTTCGACGCCCCGACAGCTTTCGCCGTATATATATATATATATACTTATATATATTACAATACTTGAACCTCAAAATCACGTGTATTTTTTTAATACAAAGCATCTTAACACTCTCAGAAGTCAGAATTATAGTTAAAAACAGGTAAATATAATCTATTTTAACTCTGGCAAATTAAAGACCGCCGTAAAAATGTTAAAACATTTTAACGTTGTAGATTGTTTATGAGTGGCATAAAAATAATAAAGGAAATGTTTAATCATAAGAAAAATATATATTTGTACTGGTACATGCAGATATTTTAGACAAATTGTCTTTGGACCACAGATTATCAAGATGTTCTTTAATACTAGCAAGTGGGTTTACTCACTTGTTAGTTATAATAAGCATCATAGTGTGGTGCCTATGATGTGGTATATAGATGACTTACAAGGTGTTTATATCTTGCAAGTCTTCTGTTAGTATGGTACTTAATTATAACTAACGACTGGCAAGCCAAGCGGGTGCAACAGCGGGCAGGGAAATCGTTGCTTTTCAACTGTGGGTCAACCTCACATATCATTTTTCGGTTGTTTAGAAATCGCACTTTCAATGACCAAATAAATACATGTAGTAACTCACTACCGTTCCTTCCTCCCTCCTTGTGATATTTCATGATGTTTAATTGTTTATCGAACCGAAGTGAAAATGTAATGGATCGTAATTATAACGTAATGACCATCATTATTCTCTTTCTCTCATCCCAATTACATGGGATCAATGCAATATGTACTCGTAATCGTAACTTTGCAATACAAGGTTATTGGCAATAATGTTATATCAAGCCGCCTGCCTGATTTCATCCCTCCTTGGGAATGCAATTATTGTCTAAACAGCATTAGATCGAGTTGGCCTAGGTCGATATAAAACTCTTAGTCGTCTTTAACAATATCCACAAGCAAAGTAAGGGATTGTAGTATTCGCAGCCGTTACCACACAGCATTATGTAACGCAATGACCACTTACAAATGTAACATTTTCAATGAAATAATACTACTATCATATGTTGACGCGATACCTGTTATATTCATATAAAATGATTTGATATTTCATGAGCGTTTGTCTATTAGTGAGAAGGTATTGCCTTTTTTATGTACGCCTAAATGGATTTTGACAGATATTTGGGGTTTAATTACTTTATTTTTTAATATAAAATATGCTATGCCATTACTACCTTCAGTAGCAAAGAGGAGTCCTAGGTAATCTAGTTCCATCAAAGATTCGTTTGTAGTTCCATCAAAGATTAGATTGTTTGCTCTATTATATATGAACCTAGGTTTTGATACAAATTTTGACCGTTTCTTTTTACCATAGTTTAGCATTATCTAGGAATTAAATTTAATAAAAAATATTGGACCACAATTTTAGTACAGTACTAGCAAAACATTGCTGACAGTACCTTTAGCAATATTTGATTAATTTAATAACAATTATTGACAGCCAACCAACGTTCCCACTGTTGGGCACACGCGTATACCTAAAAGAAGTATTATGTAACAATATCACGCTAATTTCATATTTTATAAGCAATTTATAATCTATGAACATTACGTAATAATAACTATTAGGTTTAAAGGTCTAAGTAACCAAGTCACAAACTCTAGCTGTAAAAATTCTAAATTTCGCTATTTGTCAAAAGTGTCAAAACGATCCGTGAAATGTACTTCCAAAAATACAAAAATGCCAGGTGTTTGTGATGAAATTATAGATGATATAGAAGATTTAATATCTTCACAGGACATCACTCCAAAGGAGAGATACTCCAGCAGAAAAAATGTAAGCGTAAGATCTAAGAAACGTGAAAATAAAAATGATAGCGAGCCCGCTGAAAAGGTTATATTGGAAAGTGTAGTGCCAGGTAACCTATAATTTTGTTTATTTTCTTGGTAAATCTTATTTACAACAATCTGGCGATAACAAAACTTACGTGAGACTATGTCCTTATATATGTTTACAATTGCAAACTTAATTACCTACAAGTGTCTTCTGTGTTAAATGCGGAACGTTTTTTCAAATTTTAAATGTAATAAATTCTCTTTAGAATTTATAGCCTTAGTGCGACTACAATTAAATTGAAAAATATAGATAAAATAAACAATCATCTTGTTTTCTCTAACCAAATCTTATAATTTTATTATTGAAATTAAGAAGAGTTCTCTCACAATTTGCTAGTAATTTTAATTTAAATTAAAAGTATTAGCAATAAATTTTAAAGACTAATATTATTATTAAATATTTATTTATTCATCACATCTCATTGCTGAGGAGACTGTAGCTCACAGTCGCTTTCATAATTTGAGGGAAATCGAACTAGTGTACTACTCTGATCTCTTTGTATTTTTACTCCATCACCTCATAGAAAATCTATAATAATTAATGCTTATTAATCTCCAGGTACACAAACAATTTATGTGAAAACATGGGGCTGTGCTCACAACAACTCGGACTCAGAATATATGGCTGGATTATTAGCTGCAAATGGGTATAAGTTAACTGAAGACAAGTTTGACGCTCAGCTGTGGCTGCTCAACTCATGTACAGTGAAAAGTCCTGCAGAAGATCACTTTAAGTAAGCTCTTCTTTAATAATAAATCACTGTTAATATATAATAAAGTAAATTAAGAAAAATGAAATTTTAGATACATATTTAACATTATTTCTATTATTAATAAAAAAATATAACATGTGTTCTTCAGCAGAGATATAACTAAAACACAGGTTCGAGGGTCGACGATTGTCAGGCATTAGTCAACAATACAGCTGTACAAATAAAAATTCAACATGATGATGAATGAGGTTTGAGTCACTTGATAAAACTTATTGAAAGTATATTCTTTTGATATCACTTTCAGAAATGAAATAGAATTGGGTCAAAGTCGTGGGATCCATGTGGTGGTAGCCGGGTGCGTCCCGCAGGGTGCACCGCGAGCTAATTACTTAACGGGGCTAAGTGTTGTTGGAGTGCAGCAGATTGATAGAATTGTTGAGATTGTTGAAGAAACTCTTAAAGGTAAGATGAGATATGCCTTAATGTTAACAACAGACCTAATGGCATGTCTATCAGATAGTTGATACTATGACTTATTAGTGATAGGACCACACTGCTGACAGCTCACTGTCTACAGCCGCTGGACGGTCTGTCTGGGGTAGTACACACTCTCAGAGAAGATCGACATCTGAGTAATGGCAATGCGCTCTTGCGTCGTCATTCAGTGAGCGAGAGAGCCAGAAGCCCAACTGGGTGGGTTTGAGGTTTATATTGGTAAGCAGCCGCCTAACTATACTCTCGGTATTGTAAAGGTTCATAGGCGACAGTAAAACTTAAGATCAGATGCTTGTTCGTTTGCCCCGTAAGCAATAAAAGAAAAAAATAGACTATTTATCCATAGTCCAAGTGCTAGAAGTTTTTCATGTGGTGATGGAGTAACAATAGAAGTCACCACCCCCTATCTTACATATGAGTATCAAAAAAAATGACTAAGGGTTAATATGCATAAAATATTTACACAAGAGAAGGAAATCTAGAAATAAAGTGTATAACATTTTTCTCCACTCGTCTGACTACAGTAGAAGGCTTAAGAGCAAGAGCTCAAGAGCCCAGCAGTTGGGACACATATGAGCTGAGATGAGCCCCTATAAGGGAATAGATATATATATATTTTTAATATAAATATAAATTTTTTAATGAGACTGCTATAAGTGTGCATTTAATTCCCTTACAAGAAAATAATGTGCATTCTACAAATAGTTATTTCCATTTTGGTAAATTATATCTAGTAATTATGGGTTTGAAAACACCTCCAATATCCATTCATATGAAATTGCAGATTGTTTTCTTTTAATACTACATATGTAAGAAGGTTACAGAGGATGTAGAATTTCATATATTTAAGCATTGAACCTCTATGTAGTAAAGGTTCGATGCGAGAGAAGGGAAATTGACCTGTACTGGTCTTACTCTGTGCTAGATGGATTGGCTAATGTCTAATTTCCCTTCTCTTGCATAAACGTATATGTATATTTTATATACATATTATATCCTTTATTAGTGTTTTGAGACAACCATGGATAAAATAGGGGGTGGTGAATAGTGTTCTTACTCTGTCACCACATGGAAATTATAAATAATTCAAGTTATGCAAATTAAAATTGACAAAATAACTTACTTCAGGTCACACAGTGCGTCTCTTCGGTCAAAAGAAGACTGGGGAAGGCAGAAAGGCTGGTGGTGCTTCTCTTCTACTGCCCAAAGTCCGCAAGAACCCCCTCATAGAGATTATTCCCATAAATACGGGCTGTTTGAATCAGTGCACTTATTGTAAAACAAAACATGCTAGAGGGGAATTGGGTAGTTATCCCCCAGAGGAGATAGTGGAAAGGGCGAGGCAGTCATTCACTGAAGGTGTGGTAGAAATATGGCTCACTAGTGAGGATACTGGTAAGTTTTGAAAATTATTACAATAAAAGTATTTATTTTTATTGATTTTTATCCATCCATTGGCATATCAACATATACTATTGGACAAAGGCGTGCCTAAGTCGGAATAGTGCTATTATCACTATGCACACAGATTGGCGATTATAATTTCTGTTATAATTTTCGCAACAGGGTGTTACTACGCACTTTCACACGATAGTTCACGTGGATTTTTATGAGTGTCAAGAAGAAATAAGAAATTGTAGTACTAAATTAGTTCAGCAGCTTATGCCAATCGAAGCAGAATGTTTTGGTTCATCAGAATTGTTCCAGCCATTTTTGAATATGTGGGGAATATAGTAGATATGTACATCACTTTATTAGCTGACCTGCTATATATTAGCTGACCCACAAGACATTCTGTTTAAAGAAAAATTAAAATTGACTTCATTGAAATCAATGCCACATCACATCCAATTGTTAAACTAAACCATTCTTTAATTTCAATTGAATACAGAAAAAATACATTAAAATTGGTCCAGCCATTTAGGAGAATTTCAATATTAACAGAAATAAGCTATTGTTGTTATATATTTCAGGTACATACGGTCGTGACATTGGTACTTCGTTACCGGAGTTACTTTGGAAGTTGGTGGAGGTTATACCTGAAGGTTGCAGATTGAGGCTCGGCATGACTAACCCGCCATATATCTTGGAACACTTGGAAGAAGTTGCCAGGATCATGCATCATCCTAGAGTTTACAAGTAAGTATAAGGAAATGATGATAGACTATCAGCTTTCTATTTCCTAGGGCTGATGTTTGAGACTATTAAATAGTTTCAGCAAGATAAGGATAGCTCTGATATCTACAAGAGAAGTAATACTCGAAATGAAATACCTAATCAAATATTTGTGGTGACCAAATTGTTTTTAAACTAAATAGAATGAAGTACAACAATGAAACATATACGGTTTGAGCTGATATGATATCTGCATGAGAAGGAAAACTCGGAACAACAACCTATATGGACGTATCTGGTTTTTGTGTTGTACGATTCTCTTGAAATAATGTAATGTGATGATATCCCATCCCACTCCATCATTTAAGGCTTTATAATGCCATAGCATTTACGCTCCCCCCACTAGGTGGACTGACGACATTATAAAAGTAGCAGGAAACCGTTGGATGCAGGTGGCACAGGACTGTTCTGAATGGCATTCTCTTTGGGATCCCTATGTCCAACAGTGGACTTCTTTGGGCTGATGGATGGACCATTAACCCTTTTTTCTAGTTTAATATTTATAAAAATATGTTTGTAAGCGAATAATTATTGCCACGTGTGAAATTTAAGCCATGTTTATTGTCCGTTCCGATTGTTATAATAAAAAATATCCAATTGTTTACCAATCAGACGGGTGTAGGTGTTTGTTATATACGCTAACCAAATATTACTCGTATTTTAGTTTTACGGATGACGTGCTGCCTACCGTTGCGTTTACCATAAAGACGACATTTGAACGAGAATTTGGTTGTTATGCGTAACGCACACACTCGTTTAATTGATAAGGTTAATCCTTCCCATCATGGAAGGATCTCCAATAGATTTGGGTTCAAATCCTACATGTGGCTATCATTTTTCGCTCACAAATAAGTTACATATATAACCTAGGATATTAAAAGTTAATGCTCAGTAATTTAGTTTTAGTATTAGTAACTTCTATGTTCAGGTTTCTCCACGTGCCGGTACAGTCCGGTAGTGATCAAATTTTATCTGACATGAAGAGGGAGTACACGAGGGCCGACTTTGAGAGGGTCGTCGACTTCCTTAGGGAAAAGTGAGTATACTAATTGAACTGCTTGTTTATTAGACATGCGCGAAACAGTACTTCGCGAAGTGATGTTATATGGCATTACATTTCGTGCCGAGTAATATTAAATTGCCAGACACCGAACATTGCAGAAATGCAGAACATTACACGGGTGTTCGCGTCATGTTTAATGTGATGTTATGTTCAGTCGCGTAATGTGTAATGGGTCAGTACACGGTCGTGTAATATTACGTGTGATACATGACTCGCATTACTTACACATGTCTATTGTTTATATATACTCTTGACCCCATCACTGCATCTTCAAAACTGAACTGCGCTCTGCGAATACTTTGCATCATTAGTAGAAGATTTATTACGTATATAACTGTAACATTCTTTTCCGTGTGGTGACAGAGTAAGAATACATTTCACCACTCTTATTCGTGGATGATTGTAAGAGATGCATAAGCCATATAAAACGCATATAACATTATGCAAGAGAAGGAAATCTCGAAACAAAACCCTATCTATACCAACACGTCTGACCAGCTTGGTATAGTAGGTTAATTTCCTCCTCATTATGTAGGAGGCTTGAGCCCAACAGTAAGCCATATATATGATATTTCAATAAAATTTAATTTTCTTGGGGCACGTACGCATATTACGTCATCTATTTTTCACAATTTTTTGCCATATTTATTTTTTTGTCCCTTGTTGTCCATACTGTCAAACGTTTTATCCATCTGTTATCACGGCTATCAGTGTATAAGCATGCCATTCCGGCATGGTGGCATTTTGTTAATTATAATTTCCACGCGAGAGAATTAACTGATTTTATGAATGAAATAATTAATTTTAAAACATTTAGAGTCGTAGTCGAGTTATACAACACCGCATTAGCGATTAGCATTTGTCAGCTAATTTGTGTTGTCAATGTAAAATATGTATACAGTGGACGAAGTTCACATTTCAATGAACAGTATTTTGTTGTGTGGGAGCGGTGTTGTATATGTGAGTTACGACCCTAACACACTATTTATCTTGAAATATGATAATCAAAAGCAATAATTTATAGCAATGCAGCATGGTATTACGTAAGATAGTTCAATGCTTTTCCCCCACCACAAAAGTACCTAATGAATCTAGAGTAGTTTTTATTTCAAATATATTTTTTGTTGTCAGAGTGCCCGGTATGACGATAGCTACAGACATAATTTGCGGTTTCCCCGGTGAGACGGACGCTGACTTCGACGATACGATGGCGCTGTGTGATAAATACCGTTTCCCATCACTGTTCATCAACCAATTCTTCGCTAGACCAGGCACACCAGCAGCCAAGATGACCAAGGTTTGTATTTTAACATAATGAACTTCCATACACCGTTCCATTAGCGCACGAAATCAACTGTTGGATATGGTTATCTCTAAGGGTGATTACGTCATAATCGCCACGCTTGACAGCCTGTTTGGTGATCATAATGCCACAAGTTTTACAGATCGGATATTGCGGACAATTTTTTGTATACCTCAGGCGTAGCGATTTAAACGACTGCCTCGTGAAATTAAGGGGTTTTGACACACTTTTTATTTGAGACAATACATAACATCAAGCTCTTTGGGTATCTTCTGTAACTGATGATAATCTTTTTTGCCGAAACTTGTAATATTGTAAAAAACTAATTTACGCGCTGTCACTCCTCACATCTATTAGAAGTTCCTTCCTACCGTAGCGCTACCTTCGTTACGTAACGCGTAACGGCACCAGTCTGTCTTGCTCCCTTTTCTCTCATGCATACGGCAGCGATAGGCCCCTCCTCTCTCACTCTTACCCACAGCGCTATCCGTATTAAGATATGATGTTATGATAATTGATTAATAAATAACCCTTCCTTACATTATCATCTTAATATACATAAAATTTAAGTAATAACCTAAGCATTGCTCAAGTTAAACAATTTTAATATTAAATAGTTCAACTTAGATTAGTTTAAGTTATCACTTCTCTAAGACGTCCCCGAGACGTACTCATACAGACCAATAATTATTTTGTGTTGATTAGATTCAACAATGTAAATATTTTCTAGTAGATGGCGTGGTAAAACATGTCTGACACGCAATCACACTACCCGATTTTAATTAATGAGTGTTCAAAATTTATGAGTTAAGCATATACCGCGCTGGTCAAACATGATGACTGTACAAATAGCGTAGTGGTTAAGATACCGATCTGCCATGCCAATGTCGTGAGTCGATTCCCACGCAGTATATGGCGTGATAAAATATAAAGTCCACCACAATACAATGTTTATTTTCTTACTGTAGGGTGTTAGCGTATATAAAAGAAACTACTAAGCAATAGTTTCATTTTCAGTTTTCCTTCTGTGCTTACATCCATTGTCTTTACGACACCTGTGGCAAAAAAAAAGGAATTTTACGGATATTTTTAATATAGTTATATATTTCTTTTCTTTTGCAGGTACCCGCAAAAGAAATTAAAAAGCGTACAAAAATATTATCAGAATTATTCCGTTCATACGAGCCGTATGGCCACAAAGTTGGCGAGATACAACACGTCCTAGTGACAGATGTGTCCCACGATAAAAACTATTTCGTGGCCCACAATGAATATTACGAACAAGTATTGGTGCCTAAAGACGACAAATATATGGGAAAAATGGTTACTGTGAAAATTGTAATCGCAACGAAATTTTCTATGATCGGGGAGCCCATAGACAAACCAAAAATGATGGGGTTAACACCTCCATTGAAGAAAGGGGAGGTGTCCGGGGTTTATATAGAAAAAAGTGGAAGTAAAGTGCCAATACCTATACTAGTGTTGTTGGTAGCATTGATTTTTAGACTAATGTGGATATTTTTTTAGTGTACATATTTTTAAATATAATTTTAAGGATAATATTAGTTTTATTTATTTACCTTATTTTTAAATATTACCTAATGTATCAGACGCTGTTCTATTCAAATACAAAAAAGAACCACAAAATCGCTTGTAGCGCCACCTAATGGGTCCAATTATCGATTATTCATGAATCTGTCTAAATAAAAGAAAACACTTCTTGAATTCATCTGAGCACAAAATTCATCAAAATCGGTCCAGCCGTTTACGAGGAGTTCAGTGACGTACGGAAGAATTATATAGAGACGGGTAAAGAACAAAAGGTATTAAAACACATTAATTTTCCGTGAAGATCGCAAAAGTCAATCCCAGGGATCCACAGATGAGGACCAGGGACCAGCAGATTACCAAAGACCAAGAACTCATTCTCAGTAGTCAACCAGGACTGTACGGCAGTTTATAAGGTCGTTGAAGACGACGTACCTACCTTCGTCGTCGCCGACGTTGCACGGCTCCCCCTCTGTAGCTTCGGACGCTTCAAGTGGGTTTTAACCGAAGCATAAATTTGAATTAAAACTATTTTTAGTGATTTTATCAACTAAGGTGTGATTAGTCCTTTTCCATTTTCCATTAGTCCTCCCACGATCATGAACGCCTGTAAACTTTTCGAATCGTCAGGAAATTAAAAATCAAATACAAACGCGATAGAATACGTAAAAAACAAAACTTGATTGAATGATTGAAAAAAATGAATGTGGAAAATGGGACATTTTGACACATTCATTTTTCGTTCGTAATCAAGATTTTTTTTCCGTGTGGTGACGGAGTAAGATTACAATTCACCACCCCCTATATTACCCGTGGGTGATTGTACGAGATGACTAAGGGATATAAAACGCATATAACATCTATGCAAGAGAAGGAAAATTCGGAACAAAACCCTATACGACTAGCGTGGTATAGTAGGTCAATTTCCTTCCCATTATAGAGGAGGCTGGAGCCCAACAGTGGGACATATATGAGCTGAGAAAAAGACGTGTGGCACTCGGGGACTGCCGCGGTAAAGCTATTGCATAGCATTTTGTATCAACTTATGCAATTATAATTTTTTTTTTATTTATTTATTTTATTCATGCAGTATTGCTTTTTCTTTGATATTAATTCAAGTTACTCTTTTTGAGCGTGGTGACCGATAAGAAAACAAATTTTTCTATTATTAAATAAATATAAAAAGTTAATATTGTTTATTTAAAATATTTTTATTGAAGTAAAACTTCTTTAGGCGCGACTAGGGAGTAACTCAGATTTTTTAAATAGGATCATAATTTATTACTAGATGGCGCTGTAACAAAGTTAATGGATTCTAAGAGGACATGTATTAGAGTCTAAATCGAGGTATAGAAATTTTTGCAAATTTTAACTATATATATTAAAATTTATAATAAATTACTGTACTTGCTTCAATTACCTATTTCGAATGAATAAAATTAATATAACATTAGAATAATATTTGTAAAGCACATGAATAATAAATATAATTAAATTATAAAATATAATAATAATATAATATTTATTTAAGTTAATATTTAATCATTTCAGTGATATATGTATGTCGTCAACGCCAAAGAAGTTTTACTTCAATCGCGCGTAAAGGTTACACGCACTTTTTTTTATTTTACAATACATGTGGGTTTTATTATTTTACAGTAGCTGTTGGTTATTCAGGAATATTTATCATTGAAACTATAGGTTTATGATAACTGAAATAAGAAACATAAGTTTGCGACTTAATATCCTCTAAATACCTAGAAAATACCGCGTCAATGGTGGTCCCATATTTTGTTGTGGACTCTTGTGGATCATTATTCATTTTCAAATTCAATGTTTTTGATAGAAAAGTTGTCAACCGCTCTGATTTTTTATCAGCGAAGTTAATGTTGAAATCGCCAGCCAAGATAATTGGAAATTTATTACGTAGAGTCGTACAATACGTCTAATCGCACACAACGCTGTGTCGAAGACTGCCGAACTGAAACGACGTTAGACGATGCACGGCCTTCAAGCCACACCTCCTTGCCCGTCGGAGTGGGGAGCGTGAGGTTTTTTCGTTACGGAATTTCTGGATTCGGTCCCCGCGCTCAAGGCCCGTGATAGAAGCTATGCAATAGCTTAATAATGAATCGAGTTTTTATAAATAACCTATAGCTGCTATAGCTAGACCAGATCGGTCATGTACTGAAGCAAGGTGGAGTCAAGAGTCTCTGAAACCGGCGAGCGTGTATGAAGAGAATTATGAATGTTGACGAAGCGAGTGAAGTATGCAAGGATAGAGTTCTCTGGCACTCTGTTCTCTCTGCCTACCCTGCAAGGGATATGGCGTGATGATATGTATATGTATGTATGTAAAACCTATGACACAGAAGACACGATAGAATTGAATATTTTACATTATAGGAGAATATTTTATTACATGTATTCGTTAAATACTTATCATCCTATGTATATGATAACTACACGAAGTCGCTTATGTTCCTTTTCTTGCAAACTTTCGTCACAGCAAAATAGGATCAATTTTAAGGACTTCATATAAATATTTAGCTTTAAAAAAAAGGAATGAAAAAGTAATTTGATCGTCAATATATACGCCTATCGTGGCGATTATTGTATCCTCCCTTAGGAAGGCCTATGGCTAACAGTTGACGTATAATTGCTGCTAGATAGTTGGATGGATTTTATCAGTTTCAATTAAATATTAAAAAAACTTCAGTTACAATATCCATAAATTTATAGCGGCCTGGCTGTGCCACTGGTAGGTCCGTAAGCGGCAGTAATACTTACTATAGGGTGTGCTACTTGCTCGTTTCCCACCGCAGGCAATCTACCACAGTTGTATATAGGTCGTTTATGGTGGGATAATAGAATAATCGCCATTCTTGGCAGACAGTTTAGTCATCGCAATTGGTGCTACACGTGTCCTAAAAGAGTGCTCCTGACCTTTTTGTTGATCTCTCAGTTCGATTAAGATACCATACTAACACGTCAAGTGACGCTGGTTCGATTCTCATTCAGTACAAATAATATTTGCGATTGTTGTACCGGGTTTGTATATAATTTGTGTCCGTTAAATGTATGTCTATTTTTATATTATCTTCCGTGAGTTGACGGAGTAAGAATACAAATTAACACGCTATCTTGTCTATGGGTGTCGTAAAAGACGACTAAGAGATATGCATTTATGCAAGTAATAAGAGCAGGCAAAGTGGGCATAATAATAATCCTATATCAACGCGAGTGACCGGCGTAGTATATCAATTTTATTTTCCACAGAGGAGGCTTAAGCCCAACAGTGGGACATATGTGGACCTAATTGATGATAATGAATTGTATATTTGAGAAGTGGATACAAGGGCTTGGTTCTTTAGTGTAGGGCAAGTTTAATTTGGGTATGATTCTTTCAAAAACAATTCTTAAACCATTTACTCACAGAGTTTCTTGCCGTATCTCAATGTGGTCGACTTTCGATCCGGTGGTAGTTATTTGAATGAATTTAAGGTTAACATTCTCCTACTCTTATCCCAATTACTTGGAGTTGACGCAATATGTACTCTTTTTTCATCGTAAACATTGCAATAGTTATTGTCAATAGTTTTATGACCGGCAGTCTGCCTGACGGCAACTCTCCTTAGGAATATAATTGTTGATCAAACGGCATCAGGTGGAGTTGGCCCAGATCGTTATAAAGCTCTTAGTTGCCTTTTACGACATCCACGAGCAAAGCAAGGGTTGGTAGTATTTAAAGCCGCTATCACACAACAACTTTATGGATTAATTTAAGGTAAAATGGACAATATGTAAGTGCCCCCGCGAGGTTTATTTATAATAAATAATTTTGGATTTAAATTTATAAATGAAAGTCAGAATTTGAGAGAAAACCTAACGTATCAAGTACTTAGTAAATAAAAAAAAAATCGAGTGGTGACAGAGTAAATATATAATTCATAACTTCTTCCTTTTCCGTAAATAAACGTAAAAGTTGTTTACAGGATGTGAACATCATCATCATCTTAGTTCACATGCCCCACTGTTGGGTTTGGGCCTCCTTCATAATGAGAGGGAAATTGACCTACTATACCAAGCTGGTCAGACGTGTTGCTATAGGGTTTTGTTTCAAGTTTTCCTTTTCTTGCAAAGATTTTAAATCCATTAGTCGTTTCTTACGATCACCCACGGGTAAGACGGGTAGAGAAACATATTTTAACTTCGTCGCCACATGGAAAAACATTATAGAAATATATATCACCGGATCGGAAGACGGTTGTAAACTGAGAAAATTTGACAAGAAACTCAGCGGACTCCTTATTTTTCGAGTTACTTCTATTAAATATATAATATGTTTAGTAAGTAAGTATTATAATCTAGTGATAGTATTCGAAAGATGATCTATTTCTTACAAAATATAACGAAAATAATTTACAGCTGGATTGGATCGTAAGCTCAGCTAAGTTGGGGGATATTTTACCAGAAAAGGTAACACGCGCCGTCCTTCCGTCGCCCCGGACGGAACGGACGGCGTGTGTCCTGACAACAACCTGCAAAAAAAACCCCGTATACGCCCCCCCTACTGGGATTGAGTTAAAGCGCAGTATCATGCTGGTCAGATGGGTTGGTATATTTTTCAATTCATATTAATTAACTATGGTTAATACTTAATATGAATTGAAGAATAATATAATGAATTGACTTCTGTGTGGTGACGGCGTAAGAATACAATTTACCACCCCCTATCTTCAATTACGTGTGGGTGATCATAATACAACTTAACGACTAAGGAATATAACATGCATATAACATCTATGCAAGAGGACAATTCGTAATAAAACTCTATACCAACACGTCTGACCAGTAGATCAATTTTTTTTCTGTTTTGAAGGAGGACCATATCCCGTACCTATAGACGTAACTATGTGAAAAATAAACGGTATAAATGAAGTGCTTAAAACTGTTTAGATTCCGCTACAAACAGACATAAATACACTTTTAAATATTAACAGGTCAAGTCAAATATGAACCGTGTAGTAAAAAAAATAATAATTAAACAATACAAAATTACACAACAAATGAAAATAAAAACGTATCATTCACAAACACGAGCTCGTAACAAAGAAGGCTCATCCAGTTTGTCACAATGGCCGCTCACGGACGGCTGCCTCCATTCACACAACGTTATATAAGAGTATGTCCGTCCGTCTGTGCTACTGTAGTTACTAATAATTCCAGAATGGCCGCGTACAATCAGCCTGTGTCGAAACGACAAAAAACTAAAGAGCCTCGCCAAGAATATGGCGATTATTTTCAAGGTAAATTTATGCTATTTTTTATGTATTTTTTTTTTTTGTAATTACTTAATAAATAAACAGTTTGAGTAATATAACGGTAAAAATGTTTTAAATATAAAGTGGAATCACTGCGTAGATTACTGATTGGTAACTACCATCTGTACCCAAATGTTATAGATTCGATTTCTATGCAGAACAACCACTATGAGCCATCCGCAATTGATTTAGTGTTCTACATATAATTAACATGTTACGCGAAAAATAAACCTATAATAAATTTATTCCTTAGTCTGCTGTCTATTAATATAAAAAAAGTTTAGATTTAAAACTAACTAAGAAAAGATTTAAAAGTTTAAAATAGCACATATTTCTTATTTTTTTTTCCTTTCTAAAATAATATTAACAAAATGTGGATTATATTATGATTTCTTGTAACGATTTTATGTCCGTTGAAATGAGAGTATTACCTATTACAATATTTGGTTTAGTTTTTGAGACATATCCGAATGTCTTAAAAATATTCATGACTACTAAAAGCAAATAGTGGTAGGACCCCAATGTTGACAGTTTTCTGTCTACAGCCGCGGGCCGGTCCGTCCGGGGTAGAACCACACTCGCGCAGAAGATCGACGTCTAAGCAATAGCAATATGCTGTTGCACTTCATTCAGTGAGCGAGAGAGCTGGCAACCTAACTGGTTGGGGTTTTCATTGGTAGGCAGTAGCTTAGCTGTATATGACCTTTTTTTTTTTTTTTTTTTTTTAATTTTTTTTTTTATTGGTGGGCTATGGATGCGTCTTGCCCCGCCGAATCGGTCCGGGGTGACGGAAAAGGCGGCGTGTGACCCCATAGACCCACCGTAAAACCTTCTCTCTTCGCCGTGCGAGCGGACCACCGGTACTCGATTTTAACTTCGGTGGCCCGCTCGGCGGTTTACCCTCGCGGGTTCCTCTCTAGCTGTATATGTCTTTGGGTGGCAGTAAAATTACCATTAGGTGTGCTGCTTGGTCGTTTGCATAAGCAATAAAAAAAATTAAAAGATAGATACATACATACATATCATCACGACATATCCCTTGCAGGGTAGGGGCAGAGAGAACAGAGTGCCAGAGAACTCTATCCTTGCATACTTCATTTACTTCCTCAACATTCATAATTCTCTTCATACACGCTCGCCGGTTTCGGAGACTCTTGACTCCACCTTCCATCAGTACATGACCGATCTAGTCTAGGTAGGTGAGTCTCGGTCTCCCCCGGTACCTACACCTTCGCATTGTATATCTTCTTAACCAGACGTTCGTTCGGCATTTTTCCAAATTAAAAGATGGAATAAATAATTACAGCTAATTGGTTTTACATACATATCTGAGAGATTATTTTAACGTAAAAGAAGCGTGGTCTTTAATGTCAGTCTCATAAAATGGCTAAAACTTACTCAGCGCTTTGGAATGGACCATGACGTCTCTAGGTGATACAATTCAGAATACGGCAATTCTTAAAAGAACGATTGTAACTAATGTAGTTCGAATAATTAGCATAAAGTGGCATTGGGTTGGCCATATCGCGCTCGTCCTATCTACAACTGTTAGGGAAGAAAGGTTCTCGAGTGACAACCACGAATTAGACGACGTAGCGTAGAATAACCCCCCACTAGGTGGACGAAAGTATTTTAAAATCAGGCAATGATCTTGAATATTTCAGGCATAGATAAAATAGAGTATAACAATATGGCGACCCCGTCTGAATCGACCAGTTATCGTTACTACAACAGTTCGGAGAGATTGCATTCGCGCACCATGGAGGAATGGATGAAATGTAGTATCTCACTCACAGAGTTTAAAAATAACGGTAAGTGTGTTATAAAAAAATATAGTTATTTTACAGGCTAACTGATAATTAGTTGCCAAGGTTAATTTTTTTTAATGAAATTATGACAACGATGGAGTTAGATAAAATGATGTCAGAAATTTTGTACAATAATTTTGTTCATAATTTATAGAACAATAATATACTTTTTTTCACTGACCATCAGTAAGTAAAGTCATTACCATTAATTGTGCTGAGAAACAAATTAACGATTCTTTTGGGTGTTTTTGGCAGAACATTAAAATATACGTAAAACACTTTTATGTAATATTCACTACACCTTAACAATTTCTCTGTATATAAAATATTAGAAAAAATATTTTATAATAAACATATATTATAGCACTACAAAATATTAAAATATTGAATAAAATTTATGAACGTCCCAAGCGATTTTTACATTTCCGCCAAAAAATTTTTGTATAGTTCTCTTATGGAATACTTATAAGAAAACTGTGCCAAATTTTTTATTGCGAATTAATAATGCTAGGGCCGCACCTGCGTGTATCGTCCCGAAGTAATGTGTGGCGAAGCATCGTACGTTCTGTACCCTAGAAAGTTATCGCAATAGTACTGTAGTCATATTAGCGACTTCGGTATTTTACACGAAGTATCGTACAATAATTAAAGATGGCCGAAATATTTTTTATGCGTTTAACTATGAATGACAAGTTGCTTTACTTTTACAGCTATGTTATGCTAATAATTACATAAAGATTTTTTTTTGATCCCTTCATGGGTTCAGCTTCATAATGGTGTAAAAATTCTAACACAATAACATCGCTCCACTCCATATTTATTGATTAACTGGAGATCCTCGAACGCGTCTAAACACACCGAAAATTTCCGCCGAAATGAAAAACGCTAGTGTGACCACAGAGCGCGATATATAAGCGCGTCAAAACTCTTTGATTATCGCCACCCAAGCGATAACGCACACGAAGCCCGAATGTTCGCGACGATAGCCAATAATGATCGGTCACATCTGCGTGTATCGTCTCATTGCACGAAGCTTCGTGACACGCAGGTGCGGCCCTAGCATAAGAGTACTTTCTTCACAGTAAGCAAAGAACTGGCTGTGCCCCTGGTATTTCAAAGGTCCATGAGCGGTAGTATCACTTACCATCAGGTGTTTTGCTTATTCGTTTGCCACCATAAGCAATAAAAATAATACAAAATTTTACAAAAAAAAACGACTTCAAATTAATGTAGACGAAATCAAACTAAATACGTTCTATTAAGAATAACTCATAAACTCCTCGTCAGACTATTATCAATTTAATTGGAACCACATGAAATCCAACCATCTAAATCGGTTCGTATAGAAAAAAGTTCAAAGTTAAATTAAAAAAACCTCCTTTTGGAAGTCTATTAAAAATATCCGTGTGGTGATGGAGTAAAAATACAATGGATACCACCACTTCCTCTCTCAAGGGTGATCATAAAAGGCTAAAGTACGCAAATATTTACCATCAGTACAAGAGAAGAAAAACATCGAAGAAGAAACCCCCCCACCCATCTGACTAGTATAGCACGATGATGGAGCAAAATTAATCTTATATATATTTTAGGTTGTGATAGTCATGGTCGTCATAACCCTCGTCTCTGGGATGACGGAACAACATCACTGGACAATCATAAGAAATGTATTAAAGCCCTCTTCGATCTCTGCACCAAACTCGGAGTGAAATATTGGACAGCATTCGATAGTGATTTGGTGCCTTGGACTGATAGCTGGGATGAGAATAAAACGCAATGGGATGAAGTGGTGGAATATATTCAAGAATTGACACAACGATATCAGGTCAAGCTGCTGTGGATAGCGCCTGACCTGCATTCACATCCAAGGTTTGTATTTTGGATCTCTTATCTTAGTGTGGTGAGCATGTTAGCTCCTTTTTCACTGGCACAGATTTTCTTATTTTTTTTAAAGGACCACCCTGCACTAAGGCAATAATGCTTGTATTGCGGAGGACTTTACAAACATGCAATTAAACGCAGTCAAATTACACCCAGACTCAGACCAACACTTTGTGGATCGCCACAAAGTATTGCCCTCCGTGGGATCGAAGCCCGGCACTAGCTCGGAAGGTTGGTATCTTAACCTCTACGCCAGATGGTGTATTTTTATAATTTTGACTCAAACGTTTGACTTTGACGTCAAAATGATTACGTGTTGTACCTAGTTATACTTAATCATAAATGTAATTATAAATATTTAATTAAAATCTATTTGTTTTTAGATATGCCTCAGGCGCATTCACAAGCAACGAAGCGTCTACTTTTATCCACGCGGCCGCACAAATTAAAAGATGTCTAGAATATTCGCAACGTTTAAACGCTGAATGCTTTCTATTATGGCCATACAGAGAAGGATACCATACTTTATTTCAAACAGATGTCGGTAAAGAAATAAAATTATTCGCTAAACTACTAAAATTAACAGCGGAATACAAAGACAGATTGAATTATCGATGTCAAATGCTTATAATGCCGTATTATAATTTCTACCACAGTAGAAATAATTATTATGGTAGTTTGAAACACAGCCAATGGCGGGATAATGATTTGATTCATACTTATATGTGGGATGTTACCAGCTGTTTATATTTGTTGAAGAATTATAATTTGGATCGTTATTACAAGATTTCTGTAATACCTGGACACCATATGTATATGGCTAACGTGTAAGTTTATTTATTACTAGCTTCTGCCCGCGTCTTCGCCCGCGTAAAAGGTTACTTTCTTAAAGTTTTTCATTCCCTATTTTTATTTTACCCCTTAAGGGTAAATTTTTACAACATCTTAATGTCATATTTATTTATATCTAATTAATATCCTTAAAATAAGTTTCAAGCTTCTGGCTTTAAAAATGACGACGCTTCCTTACAACTTTTCATCCCCCTTTACAACCCTTTTTTGCATTAAAAATTAGCCTATGTCCTTTAACAGGCTCTAAACTATCTGTGTACCAAATTTCATTTAGATCGGTTAAGTAGTTTTGGCGTGAAAGAGCGACAGACAGACATAGTTACTTTCGCATTTATAATATTAGTATTTTTTTTTACTCCAATTTGCACTAAGGAAATAATCCTTGTATTGCAGAGACTTATAAACATATAATTAACGCAGACAAGTGCCTGTTTTCTGTTATCAAATTGGGATAAAATAATTTCACGGGTTAAAATAGTTAAGTCAAAAAATTTCTCGTTTTTGCAATATTTTTTATTGATACTCAGCCCCTATTGGTCCTAGCGTGATGATTTATAGCCTATATACTTTCTCGATAAATGGTTTATTAAGAAGATAATTCTTCAATTAGAACTAATAGTTACTGAGATTAGCGCGTTCAACCAAATAAACTCTTCAGCTTTATAATGTTATTATAGATTTTATTGCCTTAGATGTAACCTAAAATTTAAAACTCGTGGGTGGAAACAGGCATAGGACACTATTATTTATAATATGGCATCCGTATATTGATCCCAAATATACGGTCGTCGTCGGTGATCCCAATCTCACGGCAAGACTGGAGTCATTGGAGAGCCGAAGGCCGGATAGACTTCCGGAGAGACTTTGGGTCTCTCTGTGTACTCTACAAGCTCTTTCATGGGGAATGCTCTGAGATGCTGTTGGACTTGGTATCGCCGTCACCATTTTATCACTGTACCACTCGACACCGCAGCAGGGTTCATCCATTTCACCTGGAAACTATACGAACGTCTACTTGTACGTTTTCAGCGATCATTTCTCACACGTACGTGCAAGATCTGGAATGAACTACTTACTGCCGTGTTTCCCGAGCGCTTTGACATGCCCTTTTTTAAACGAGGTTTAAGAAGAGCACTTTCTTCACGGTTGGCAGCGGCCTAGCTATGCCCTGGTATTGCAAAGATCCATGAGCGATAGTACCACCTGCAATAAAAACAAAATATCTATAATATTAGTATAGAAATAATAAAACAATTTATTAATATAAAAAAAACCGGAGGTGTCAAGGGACACCCGGATGGAACGAAGTTCTATTTTAATTATATAATTTTTTTCTGCCTTAAGCGATTTTTATCGTTATATTTTAGCCAATTTGCAAAATATCTTTATAAATTATAGCCTATGTGTTATTCTGATGTGCAAGCTATATTACTATAAATTTCATCAAAATCCATTCAGTTCAGTAGTTTTTACGTGAAAGAGCAACAAACATGTTCACATCCATACATTATTACAAACTTTCACGTTTATAATATTAATAATAGGATATACAATTCCACTAGACTACCAAAACTTTTCGGCCCCGAGCTCGAACGCGAGCCGGCCACGCGGCCCGGTCACGGGCGAAAATAATTTCGTTGCGCATTATTTTGATTTTGCTATATCTCTTAAGGTATTGATTTAATTTGCATGGTCTGAAGGAAAAAAAATATCTTCATGAAATGCTCAAGCCAACTAATGTATTTAAAATGATAAGGATTAATACAGTATTTGTGTAAATAGCTTTTCAATTACCGTTTTATAATAGAACATTTTTTAAAGTATTAAAATGGATATAGTATGTTATCCTTAAGAGATAGATATATACCATCGCGGACTTTTTTGTAGGCCTTTTTAAGCTGTATAATACTGTAGTACTTTATTTTGATCTATTTCGTAGGGTTCAGCCAGCGTTTGCAATGTAAGCGCAAAATAATGTGTTTATTTACGACATCACATTAGAAACCTCTAAAATTATCAGTGTTTCTCTAGTACATTATGCATATATTATACATATAAACCTTCCTCTTGAATCACTCTATCTATAAAAAAAATCGTCGCGACACCACACTGTTCAATGCGAAATAGAAATGAAAATATCTGGCTTGCTTTCTATAAGAGAGTCGACGAGCGACGCCGCACAGCTTACAATAGCTTACTATAGCAAAAAGTGTCGTGACAACTTTTCGTAAGAATTTTTTCCGTCTAGCCCCCTTTCACAACGCGCGATAAGGAACCTCGTTCCAATAATCCCTATTGGGCTCAAACCGAGCCTAGCGAGTGGAGGACCACAACTGGAGAGAAATTGGTACACTATACCATGTTAGTCAGACGGGGTTGGTGTAATAAGTAAAAACCTATTATGGAAATAGTAAAACTATTTTACGGACTTTGGCCCGTTTCTGTGTTGATAGTAACAGGAGGATTAAGATGTCTTAGGTCCAACAAGTCTTCATTTTTACAGATGTTTTTAAATTACAAATCAGTTAAATAATTAGGTCGTGACTTCCCTTAGTGCACATTATTGTAACTCAGATGTCAAAGTATTAAATACGAATAGTATGTAATACTTATGCCGATAGATGGCGTGCAAAACATCTGTAGACAAGAATGCGAGTCACAGTTTGGTTGTCATGCACCTACACTGCCGTAATTAATAGGAAGATTAAAATGGGTTTTTAAAAGATATGGACACATGTTCCACTTTCTGCATGCATTATAATTTTATGGCAATAAGTATAGTAGTGGTAGAACTAGTACTGTTGATATTCTGTCTAGAACCGCCGTACGGTACGTCCAGGGTAGTACCACACTCTTGCAGGAAATCGAAGTCCTTCTTTTATTTTTGGGGTGGGCTACGGTCGGCGCACTCCTCGCACTACTCCGTCCGGGGGGACAGAGGGGCGCATGCACGCACACCCGTAACCCACCCGTGAACCTCGCCTTCGTCGCTGGACCGGCCACCGGAGCAGCGTGAACTTGTCGTCAGTGGCCGGCCAGGAAATCGACGTCTGAGTAGTGGCAATATGGTGTTGCGATTCGTTCGATGTATGAGAGAGTTAGAAACCCAATTTTCTGTAGGGATTTGGATTGGTAGACACCGGCCTACCTATATCCCTGGTGCTGTAGAGGTCCAATAGCGGTAGTAACATGTAACGTCAGGTGCGCTGCTTGCTCGTTTGTCACCATAAGCAATAAACATAGTTTTAATATGATTTTACAGGTATAACATGCTTGGTGGTATAACAATATCGAATAACACAAGTCATTATGACAGCAAGTCACTTACGCTGATGATGAAATGTATTATTGATCAGGTGAGCATACAAGTATATATCTATAATCCATTTCGAGGTGATGACAGAGTGAGAATATCATCGTCACCGATAGGGGGGGGTCAAGATAGGGGATCTTGTCCGTGGGTGACATAAAAGACGATGAAAATATTCAGTTAAAATTCAATGTAAGAGAAAGAAAATTCAAAATTAAATAATAATTCGTCTAACCAGCGTTATATAGTAGATCAATTCCGCCCCACCCCCCACCTTTTTTTAGCCACCACCCTACACTAAGGCAATAATCCTTGTATTGCGATACAACTGATAGAGAATACAACTGATTGACAAGCTTGATTTTTATGTTAATAAGTTGGAAAATAAAAGTAAACAACATGAAAATGATGTAAATAACTTTAAAATAAAAATTGATTGTCTTCAATTAAAATTAGAATCCATGACTACTAAATACTTAAATTCAGAAAAGCGAATACAGGAGTGTTTATTAGAAATGGATAAATTAAAACAAAATGAATCTAACTGTTGTGATAGTCAATCTGTTAATAATATATATAGTCAATTATCAACAGAGTGTTCTCATTTAAGCATCTCCGAGACAAAATGCTCTGATGTAAGCTCGCACAACGTTCAATCTTGTACTGGCAGTTCCCTGTTAACAGCTATTGATGTTGGTATATCTCGACCTACAACTAACATTAATGTAAATGATAAAAATAAAAATAAAATTGTTATGTTTAGTGATGAGATTGGCAAAAATATGGGTGTTCTGCTGTCAGAAAAAGGGCATTCAATTGTTAATTACTGCTTGCCGGGTTTGTCATACCATAATATAATGGACAAAATATTTGAATACAATTTTGAGACTGGTAGTATATTATTGATATTTGTTGGCAATATGCGAAGTGTGAGCAAAAAACAATTGCAAGAATATAATCTTAAACTTTGTAAATTAAATATTGACAAAATTGTAATGTTCACATTTCCTTATAAAACATATTTGACACAGATGGAAAATGAATCCATCTATAATTTAAACTTGACATTGCATAATATGAGATCAATATCGAATTATACTACTAGAAATAAAATCCATGTAATTGACATTAACAATTATGTAAAAAAAAAACATTTTTTGACAAAAGATAGTTCTTATCTATCTAAATATTATAAAAATATGTTAGCTGATTCGCTATCTTATTTTTTTTTTACATCAGCCAAGAATTTGGCTAACAAAATTGCTTCTATTGAGCAATGTAATGTTGACATAAATAATTTAATTTTAATTTCCACTAATGGAAATAATGACATCAATTCAAATTATAATTTAAATTAGCCATTAAGACAATAGAGGACTACTCTTGCTTTGCAAAGAATTTAAGTCTTAAGAATAGTTCTAAGTGTATTAACCTGGTACATCAAAATATTCAGGGTATGTTATGTAAAGATTTGGAAATTGAATTATTTTTGAATGATTACCAGATAGATATTCTTTGTATTACTGAACACTGGCTCAAAAATAATCAACAAGTGTTTAATTTTCCAAATCACCATGTTGCTAGTTCATTCAATAGAGTCAGTATGATACGAGGTGGTTCATTAATAATTTTAAATAATACCATTAAATTTAAAGAAAGAAATGATATTGTGAGACTCTCTATTGAACATGCTATTGAAATTTCCTGTATTGAGTGTGAGCAGCTCATAGTCGTGTGCATATACAAACCTCCATGTTCACCATATAGTGTTTTTGAAAAATACCTAGAGGATGTCTTATTCAAAACCTCCAGTTCTAATAAAAATGTTGCGATATGTGGGGATTTTAATATAAATTTATTAGACAATAATAACATTACACAAAAATTTATAACATTAATGAAATCATACAATTTATATAATGTCTTTTTAGAACCTACTAGGATAGCTGCTGGAAGTGCAACTTGTATAGATAATATATTCATAAATCTCAAGCCCATAAATAAATCTATTATAAGTGCTTTAGAATCAGATCATTGTGGGCAACTTGTTGTACTCCCTGGAACTAGTAGGATTCAACCTGAAAGTATTACCTTTGTTCCTATGACCGCTAACCGCTTAGAGCATTTTAGATACAATTTGACTATGAAGTTACCGCTGTTGCCTATTCATGATAATCCTAATGAATTATATACATCCCTATTCCGCGTAATTGATACTGAATTTAATACAATATTTAAACCCAAAACTTTAAAAGTTGGAGTACCTGCTGGATTTAGTGAATGGGCTACATGTGGTATCTTCAAGAGTAGAAAAAGGTTATATGAACTCTATAATGAAAAATCTTATAACCTTAACCCAGTATTTTTAGAATATGTCAAAAATTATTCTAAAATATTTAAACGTGCCTGTTCCTGTGCTAAATCTATTTATCTGAGAAGCAAAATTACACAATCTAGTGATATTATTAAAATGACATGGAAAGTGATAAATAGTGAAACCGGTAGGAACATTGTACGGAAAAGGGATTTCAACTTAAAGATAGGTGATAAAAATGTGAAAGCGGATAAAGAAGTGGCGACAGTATTTGAAAACTATTTTACAAATGTGCCTGTACTAACAACAAAATATTTAGCGTCGTCCCCTATTTTAGCTGAATCGCTCCTTAAACAATGTATTGTGAAATGTAACACTACCTTTAAATTTTCAGATGTCAGTGTGAATGACATCTTAAAGTCTTTTAAAACCCTTAATATAAAAAAAACAGCAGATCTGTGGGGCTTATCTGTAAAGACTGTAAATTTTATAGTATCTATTATTGCTCCCCACCTGGCATTTGTGTTTAATGGTTGTGTTGCTCGAGGTGTATTTCCTGAACTCATGAAAATTAGTAGAGTAATTCCTTTGTACAAATCTGGTAGTATGTCAGATGTTAACAATTTTCGCCCTATTTCCATACACCAACACTTAGTAAAGTATTTGAGAAAATTTTACTCAATCAGATGTTAAGTCATTTTAATAAATATAGTATTTTTCATAAAAATCAATTTGGTTTCACAAAGAATTGCTCTACTACTGATGCGGGTGTAGAATTGTTAAAGAATATATTTGCAGCCTGGGAGGAATCGCATGAAGCATTGGGTATATTTTGCGATTTGTCTAAGGCATTTGATTGTGTGCACCACGAAACCCTTATCAAAAAACTATACCACTATGGGATCAGGAATAACGCTCTTGAGCTTTTAACTTCCTACCTAAACAACAGAATTCAGAGGGTCGATGTTAATGGTGCACGATCATCTGGTTCTGTCATCAAAATGGGCGTTCCACAAGGGTCCATTCTGGGGCCATTTCTGTTTCTTGTTTACATGAATGACTTACCCTACTATATAGGAGAAAGTCAAAACATTGTGTTGTTCGCAGATGACACATCTTTGCTATTTAAAATCAAAAGACAAAAGCTTAATTATGACGATGTGAACAACGCACTGTCAAACGTTGTTCATTGGTTCAGTACAAATAATCTAGTTCTTAATGAGAAGAAAACAAAATGTATTAAGTTTACCACACCTAATGTGAGACAAGTGGGAACCAATGTTCAAATGAATGGTGTGGCTCTAGACCTTGTGGAATCAACTGTATTTTTAGGTATCACTATAGATGCTAGACTCCAATGGGGCCTTCATATTGATAAATTGTCAAACAGACTTAGCTCAGCGGCTTATGCGGTCAAAAAAATTCGAGTATTGACTGATATTGAAACAGCTAGAATAGTTTATTTCGCTTATTTTCATAGTCTTATGTCATACGGCATATTACTGTGGGGATGCTCCGCGGATCTGAGTAGTATCTTTGTTCTTCAAAAAAGGGCTGTCCGCGCAATTTATAATCTAGGCCCAAGAGTTTCACTTCGAGAGAAATTCAAAGAAGTAAATATTCTGACTGTTGTATCACAATATATATACGAGAATGTATTGTATGTAAAAAGAAATATCAGTAATTTTGAAAGATATTGTGACATTCATTGTGTTAATACTCGGAATAAGGACAAATTAGTTGTACACACTACTCGTCTGGAAAGAATTAATAGGTCATTCATGGGGCAATGTATACGCTTTTATAATAAATTACCAAGAGATATCCGAGACATGCCTGTGAATAAATTTAAAAGGGCAGTCAAAAACAGACTCTGTAAAAGAGGTTATTATAAAATCGAGGATTATCTAAGCGATACTACAGACTGGCTATGAGCAGCTCCTCATTCAGCAATTACTATATATTTGTAAACTGTTCGTTTTTATTTTATAATATTTTTACATACTTGTAAAGCGTAGCGTGTTTTGCCCAACGAATTTTGACTTTGGTTAGCGTTTGTAGCTCATGGTATTGGTCATGCTCACTGAAAGGTCTTCTTGCGGTAGCTGCGTGGGGCGGGTCTCTCCCTTCCCTCCAAGGTGGTTGAGGGGAGTGATGGCTGCCCTAGTAGTTAACTCGTGATCGGGTGCCACCTGTGGGATCTGGTCCAGCCGTGGTTATTTTTACATTCTATTTGAACTATTGGGTTCGCAGGGCATCACACTGGAGCTATTTCTTATTACATATGTTGTACCATTTTTTGTATAAAAAAGATTTAAAAGAAAAAACAACAGACTAACCCGCTGAGTTTCTTGCCGGATCTTCTCAGTAGTGGTCTACTTCCGATCCGGTGGTAGTTAATTGAATTGATATAATATGTTATAACTGACAATATGTAAGTGCCCTCGCAGGGCCTATGCATAATAAATGAATTTGAATTTGAATTTGCGGAGGACTTTACAAACATGCGATTAACGAAGACGAATTACACACAGACTCAGAACAAAACCTCGTAGATCACACAAAGTATTGTCCTGCGTGGGAATCGAACCCACACCACTGGCACGGAAGGTCGGTATCTTAACCACTACGCCATATGTGCAGTCAATTGTGGAGAAGGTTCGTTCCAGCAGTAATCCAACCCGTAATACCTGGAATGGTACGTCAGTATTTTAACTACTAGTTTTGCAGTCAACTTCGATAAATCAATATAATAAAAAAAAAGAAATAGAATCAATTTCGGATGGATCATAATTATTTCAGCTCATATATATCCCACTTCACTTTTCCGTGTGGTGACGAAGTAAGAATACTATTCACCACCCCATATCTTACCCGTGGGTGATCGTACGACACGACTAAGGGATATAAAACGCATATAACATCTATGTGAGAAAAGGAAAACTCCAAACAAAACCCTATACCAACACGTCCGACCAGCGCGGTATAGTAGGTTAATTTCCTTCCCATAACGGAGGAGGCCCGAGCCCAATAGTGGGACATTTATGGGCTGTGATAATGATATCCCACTTCTCAAGCCTCTATAATAGGAGGGAAATTAGACCTTTTCACGTTGGTCAGATGGGTTGATATATGATTTTATTTCGAGTTTTCCTTCTCTTAGATATATGTTATATACATATGTCTCTTAGTCTTCTTTTACAACACTCACGGGGCAGATAAGGTGTGGTGATATATATTTTTCCTTCGTCAACACACGAATAAAGAATCTTTAAGTATACGAAAAATAACCTTCTCGGTAGTCCACGTCTCTATGACTTAATTTAAATTTCAATTATAAGCATTATGAATGATATGTGTAATGGTTAAGATGTTTTGACCAAAAAAAAACACAAAGCAGTCATGAGGACTGCCGAAAGAAGTGAAAACTTAAACCTATGAAAATAATGAATATTATAATTTAAAATAGAACAACAAGTACGTATTTCAGCTAATTTCACGACGCTCACACTGTTCACTTCCCTGCATAGCAAGATTACCACGCACATGTGCTTGGGATCTACCGACTCACTCTTTCTCCCTCCTACTTTCTAACTCTGTGTATCTTTCTTTATCTCTCCATCTTGCGTTGGAATATTGGACGCTACTCGTTGCTAACGCTCGCGTTGGCCTGAAACAGGTATACGACGCGCATGCGTTCGAGTGCTATTGCGTTAAACGTTTAACACAACCTTATTGGAAGTCGCATTAGAAGTTTCACTTAAAAAATGGGGTGTTTTATTTTATAGGGAACAGCACCACCTGGTGGTATTAGCTTGAAGCTGTATCCTCGTAGAGACAGTGACTTGCGTGAACTGACCACCAGATATGTCAAGTACATAGACGCCGTCGCGAAGTCTTTACGACTGGCTTGCAGCGTGATAGCTGAACAAATTATATCTAAACATTTACAGGTGAGTGAATTTTAATGTATTTTTTTAAGTGAACTTTTTATACGAGGCCTTTGAAATGTCTTAATATTGTTGCCTAATAAATATTTTCTAAGAGAAATAACTTCAACAATTGATATATTACGTATTTTTGTAAATTTGTCATACAATTTGGAACAGGGTTTTAAAATTCTCATTTGTCTTCGGATAATCGGATAAGAGTGTAGCGATCTTCTCGCTTTGATTATTTTATTTAAATAAATGAATAATAAACACATCTATACCAGAGATGTACTGGAGCTTCATAACCGTAAACAAAATTATCGGATATCCGAAATAAAAATATGTCTGAAATGATATATGGGGCTGTCCGTTTAAAATGGGGTCGACTGCTTGATATGGGTCGTCCGATTAATATGTGGTCGTTCGCTTAATATGGGGCTGCGTTGTACGATTTGTTCTCGAAACTCTAGAATCTTATTTTCAAACTCTCTCCGTCTCATGAGTGGACCATTAGAGTCTTGGTTATACTATTCCTGATGTTTGTATTTCAGCAACGTTATTCGTCATACTACAGCGGGTTTGGTTCTCGACTTGTCGGCGCTGATATATCGTTGGAAGAATGTGAGGAATACCATAAGTAAGATACTTTTATCGATATTTTTTTTAATGAAATAATTAAATAAATGACCAATTAAACGAAAGACTCGAAAGTTCTATGTACGCTTATAAAAACTGATTTCTGATCTCTATGGACTCCAAAATGGCTGTAGCGATTTTGATGACTTTTAGACAACCTTCAGATTATCACAGCGGATCTTGTAAAGTCTAGCAGTAATCCAGATCTGATTTTAACTTCATCACTTTATTGTTCCCATCTATCACACAGCATGCCAGGGTCAGTCATCTGTATCCTAAATGCGGTAACGATGATGCAAACGAAAACACTCCGGTAACCGGCCAAGTCTGGCTATAGACAGTTACTGCTACCTATACCTATGTGCCATGTGGATAATTTTTAGTTATGATTGTAGCTGATATT
Source organism: Lymantria monacha (assembly GCA_905163515.2). Classification (NCBI taxonomy): domain Eukaryota; kingdom Metazoa; phylum Arthropoda; class Insecta; order Lepidoptera; family Erebidae; genus Lymantria; species Lymantria monacha. The sequence goes on along the minus strand of LR991096.1, from coordinate 2,513,109 downwards.
ATATATCTATTGTAGAGATACCCTCATTTCTGATGTTTTGTAGTAATTTCAATGAAATCGAGAAGAGACTAATTGATGTTTCACATGATCAGAAGACCAGCCGATATTTTGCACAGAAGATTAGCATTAGCATTCAGCATGGTCATGGAGCTAGCTTCTCGCATACGTTACCGGTAGACGTTGACGTGGCGAAGTATTTTGATGCCTGATGAAATTTATTTTTCTATATTGTAAATCTCCCGTGTGGTGACGGAGTAAGAATACAATTCACCACCCCCAATCTTACCCATGGGTGATCGTAAAACACGACTAAGGGATATAAAACGCAGATAACATCTATGCAAGAGAAGGCAAACTTAAAACAAAACCCTATACCAACACGTCTGACCAGCGTGGTGTAGTAGGTTAATTGCCCTCCCATTACGGAGGAGGCTCGAGCCCAACAGTGGGACATATATGAGCTGCGATGATGATGATGATATTGTAAATACTATGATTTTTAAGCTAACATTTCCATAAAAACAAGTTTAACGTGAGACAACTCAGTCAGTTGATTATTATTATTATAATCTTAATTTAATATTGTTGTAGGAAGAACCAGAGCTCTCATACAGAAGTAACATCGAAGTATGAACATTTAGATGTCGTGTTTCAACGACATCTTGATGCCTGCGACCATATATAGAACAGAGTCTACCTCGCCTGTCCACTCCTCTACAGGGTATAGATTTTAACAGAAGTCCCCTCTATGATCTCACCATTCATTGTCCATCACGAAGAGCTATCAGGACTTACTACACTGTAAACATACAGCCATATACAGTACCCGCTGTTAAAAATGCATGTCGACCTCTGGAAAGAGGTGATCGGTTAATTTCGGCTTCGTATAGTGTTGTCTCTATCGCACATTACCTGTATGACGTTTGTCGGTCGTTGTACAAATGCGAGATAGTATAGTATCTTAAAAACATATATAGAGTTATTTAAACTGTAAAAAAAAGTAATAAAATAAGGTGTATTTTATTTAATAATAAAAAGTAATAGTATTATTAGCTCATTATAGATATTCGACTGTTAGCGCTTCGTTGCTTTCTGTGATATCATATAAGTAATGTGCGACAGGGACAAAGCTCTACGAAGGCGAAATTAGTCGATTGTCTCTTTATAACAGCCGATGTGCAAAATTTATCGCCCGGTACTGTACTATATGTGTTTTAATTAAATATATATTAAGAATCTGTATTTTTTTTGTTTATTCTTTTTAACTTATCTTAGCCAATATATATATAGCTGCCTGCCTATCTAATTGCTGATCCTGAACTGACTGGTTGATATACAGTTATTTCTCTATAAATAACGCTTTTATTTGTAAGTAAACATAACTCCTTTCGAACCCTCTTCGCTTATACAAATGGCACTATCAAGAATACCTAAGCTCCGTCTAGAAACGGGCTTAAATTATACATACTACGCCAAACTAAACTGACTGGTTGGTAAAAGGCTGGGGGGGCACACTTAAAACATTACTTATTTTTACTGACCGTCGCGCCGCCTACAGATTGTTTGTACAAACTTAACGGCTGCCATTTTGTCCTGTATGTCAAACGTTTGACAACTGAGAATTATTATTTTTTGTTCCTAGCGTAGGTACTTATTGTCATCAATCTATTTACGGTTATTGATGTACTTTCTGAAAATTATCTCAATTTTCATTGTTAAGCTGATATTATTATTGCTTCGTTATCAGCTGATATGTTTTTTTTTATATTTCAGGGTAGCTTTCATAGTAAAAGAAAATTCTATATAATTACACATACACATGTAGATATGTATATAAATATATCACTTCAACTTTAGTTCACCGCGTAAACTCTGGGTAGCAGCACCTTCCATACATGCATATTTTATCATGGAGTTGCCACTCTTTTTCAGTTTAATAACTTTACTCTTTGGTAAAAGGTCTCTTACCTGTAAATAAACTTTTTTTTCAATATTGATATTTTATGATCTAGCTCATAGATAAAATCTAAACAGTAGAAGGGCCACTTCGTTGACAGTTTTCTGGCCGGTCCGTCCGGTGTCGTACCACACTCTCGCAGAACATCGACGTCTGAGCGGTGACAATGTACCTACTGTTGCACTTTGTGCCGGCTGAGGCACATTTATTCTTGATTTAGTAAATAAATACTCTTGAACTGATATATATTGGTTTATTGGCTTTATTACAACTAATATATGCCATGTTGATTAGTGTTACAAGACGGTTACTACATTAGTGTTTCTTCTTCTTATGTATTGGCAATCAGCTACATATACGAGCTATTGGTGCCAGTGTCAAGTTATAAATAAATATTTTCACGTTTTTAGTCTTTCAAGTCAGTCGTTGTCTAAGTCAAATTGTCACCATTAACAGTGCAATGGCCACACTGTTAATGGTATCTTGTGGGAATTTTGATGGAAAACGAAAACGTTGTAAAGCACTTTTATATGATATTCACTACATCCCAGTAGTTCCGCCGCTTCATATTACATAAAATGCCATTAAAATTATCTAATATAACACGTTAAAACACTAAGATATCGAATATAATACAAGAGCACCACATGACGTTTTCAAATTCCCGTCAAAAGTCCAATTGGTAATTATTGTTACGTCAAATTGTCGCCACTACCCGGCACCGATACCGCGCACGGACGACAGGTGGCGTGACTTGTTAACAACGTGAACACACTTCGTTTGGTGACTGAAATGGTCATCTTTCCGGACGGGTTTGGGGTTTTCCATTGGTAGGAAGCGGCCTAGCTGTATTGGTATTGTAAAAGTTCATAGGCAGCAGTAACACTTATTATCAGGTGTAGTGCTTGATCGTTTGCCACCATAACCAATAAAAAAACATCAACCAGACAGACAGATATTAATGGATTGGTAGTAATTATGTCCGCTATCACACAACCTAAGTAAAATATCTAACGATCTTGAAATTATAAATATTTAAGTAAAACAATTATCACATGTATTTAAATTCATTTATTTCATATTCGTATAATTTCATCAATATATTTTCTTATATTTTTTTTTGTATTTTTCATTTCAAATCCACAGCGAATTAGGTACATAATATACATATATTGTAAAATGGAGCCAATAGAACTGAAGTGACGAATGAGACCGTAAAAATATAGTTCCAAAATAATTTAAAAAAAAGGACGAAATTAATTGTTAAGCACGCTTAATGACTGAATTACTCTTATGTTAAGAAGACAAATAACTTGTGTTACTTTTAAGTAGTAGCTTAAACGTCAAATGCTTAAAGTTATCTGCTTTTTTTTGGTAGGAGGATATGCTATAGTCAAAAGTTATTTAAGGTAAAATTTAGCAATGTACTCAAATTTTACTTCGAAGACGTTGCGATGTTGCGACTGCATTTCGAAACAGCGGTTTGCCAGCGTGAAAAAGGAATAGATACAGATAAAAAATCTCAATTATAATACATATTATATTAAAATTTATTAATTCAAATAATAAAGGTTTATATTTATTGTTTGAACCAAAAACTGTGATTTTAAATCAACTGTAAAGTTATCCGCTTATTCGTCGCTTGAGATCTATTCACTTAATTTTACTGATAAGTAAGTACACAGCGTAAGACCAATTAATAGCCGCTTTCAATTGGACATAGTTAAACGGAAAGGATCCATTTCACAGAGATAGTTATGAGATATTAAAGTTATGAGATCAGATCGTGTTTCGTCTTTGATATCTCAATTTAACTTTCTATTTTTAGAATAACAATTATTCAAGTAACTTAGCCAGTCCCAAAAAAGTAGCTTAGATCGTTTTTGTAATTTCGAATATTTTGGTAATTTTTATATTCTCAATAAAGATTAAAGTAATTTAGAGTGATGTTAATAATAAAATTGATGACCTTCCATACATTTGGATTAGTAATATATAGTCATTATGAACAATGCGTTGGAATTTTATTTGCATTGCTTTTGTGATATTAAAATTTTAATTACAAATAACTAATTTTTGTTCATAGTATGTGTTGGATACTTTCCGTTTAATTACGTCCAATTACAGTATAATTTGATACAATTTCATTATTTTAAGCTACACATTTTATATTACACAAATTAATGCGAAATTATAGCTTACAATATATTTTTATAATCATATCTTAGCTCATAAGCGACCCACCGGGTTCGGGGAGTTCTTCACTATGAAAAAGAAATTGATCTACTAAACCACGTTTTCCTTCTCTTGCATAAATGTTATATGCATATTATATCCGTTAATCGTCTTTTACGACATCGACGGACACAATAGGCGGTGGTGAATTGTATTCTTACTCCGTTATCACACGGACAATGTATTGGACATAGGGCACGAGAATGCCGCTGAAAAGGGTCTTGTGCCACATGTATGATGTATCCAACAGTTTCTTGCTACTTTTAAGATATCAGTCCACCTAATGACAAGTCCAAAGGCCCTTAATAATAATGGTATACACGTTTAATTGATTACATGTAATCGTTCTGCCGTGTGGTGACGGAGTACGAATACAATTCATCACGCTCTATTATGCCCGTGGATGTATTTAAATGTGATTAAGATACCATGCAGATAACAGATATGCCAGATTTAAAAAAATATATAAGGACAGCTCGACATCAACCTTATGCTATCACGCCTCATCAGCGTGGTATAATAGTTTAATTTCCTTCTCATGATAGAAGAGGCCTGAACTCAATAGTGAGACGTGTGGGCTGAGATGTTTACACATAACGATAAAAAATTGTCACTGAATAAAAGTTACAAAATAAATTATTTTCAATAATCACACCTACGTAAATATCGCCGAAGTGATAGACAGTTAATTGGGGCTTTAGTTTTTATATGTTTAGAGAGAATTAAAAATAAGAAATTTTTAATAAATAGCTGCTAAGCTAAGTTTTATTTAATTTCATTAAAATTTTTTGGTGTTTATATTTCACAAGCACTTTCATTTAAACTTATAACTATGTATAAATCACATATATTTGAAAAAAAATCCTTTAGATTTGAATTTAAACATCAGTATCTCAACATCATAATTATACTAATCAAAAATTAAGTCTTAATAAAGAAATTTAAATAAATAATCAACACCACTAAATATTAATAAGATAATGGTTTGATTATTTATATATTAATAATTAAATAAAAAATATTAAGCACAACAATTAAATGTCAAATTAAAAACTAAACACAGTACTCGAATACTATTAAATAAATATTACGCTAAATAATATCATTAACAATTCCATTTAAGCTATTTCAAATAAAATGCCAATTTAACTATTATACATAAATATATGTAACTACATATAAAAAAACTTGAAATAAAATCGAAATTATCTAATACTGAAAAAGAAAATGGCAGTTTGTAATAGATAAAAGTTATAAATGGGCTATAGTTTAATTTTTCTATAAAAATGTGTGGAAAACTGTTCGGTTATAAGTCTTAAGTAATAAGGGCATATTACAAGGATGGTTGATGAATAACAACGACACTTTCAAGGACGGTTAATGAATTATAAGGATATTTTCAAAGATGGTTCATGTATAATAAGGGCATTTTCAAGGATGGTTAATGAATTATAAGGCTATTTTCAAAGATGGTTCATGTATAATAAGGGCATTTTCAAGGATGGTTGATGAATAACAAGGGCATTTTCAGGGATGGTTGATGAATAATTAGGGTATTTTCAAGGATGGTTGACTGAATTGAATCAAAATTTACTTAAAAGTTAATTCTTTGTTCGTAGTCACTTTTTCTTACTAACTCATTTAAGTTATTAGTGTCCGTTTATACCCAAACCCAGGGTCAAAAAGACTTCAACGCGTAAGTTTTAATTTGTATGCAAACTTCGTTTTAATGTAAGTAACAAATTAATAAAATGGGCGGTAGAATTTTAAATAAAATATTTATTATATATATATATAATATAATATAAATAATATAATAAAATATTTTAGTAGAATTATAAGCAGCTACTAAATTATTATTTCCCCCGACCAAGTGTGCAGTTGAAGCTCTGTTTTGGCAACAATATTACTAGTGGAGGTAGCGGTTGAAAATATTTATTAAAGTGTATAGATGGCGGACTCGGGCATTTAGACGGCTGATTGCTTGAACTCAATAAATATTGAGAAAAGCACATTCGAGCACACTATAATTACTAAAAGTATACTATTATGGGCAAAATTATATGTAATGAATTATTATAACAAACTTTTATAGATTTGTGAGTAAATTATTTCTTTTACTTTATACTTACTTCCGGATATGGGGGCGTAAGTATTCTTTTAAAATAAATTGTATCTTTCCAAATTCTAAATGTCTATAATAGTTAACTATTGATAGTGATATGGGTGACGAAGAATAAACAGTCCTCCCGTGACCATGATCACTGTAAAGTGTTCGAAACGTCGGGAAATTATAAATCAAATACAAACGCGATAGAATCCGTAAAAGTAGTTTTATTTCAAATAAACAAATATTAAAGAAATTTAAATAATTAAGCCCCTTATTTTTTAATATGAATAAAAGTTTCTTCAAATTAAAAATACAACCAGCAAAAGGTTTGCCATTTTAAATGTAATCATATTAAACTTATATTATATCAGATTTGATAGCTTCATTGTTGAAATATTTTAGGGGAAAAATAAATACTAATTATAAGCAACCATTAGTAAACTCGACCACCATATTAGTTTGTGGATAATTCATTTTTACGATTGGTTCGTTCGATATTGCATATGAAAAAACGATAAAATTCAGAAAAGCAGTTTTATTTTATCCTTAAAATACATTCCATAAAATGTTTTTTTTTTCTTTATGTAATGTGTTATTACTGTACAGTAATGATGTATGAAAAAAATAATTCATTGACATGGAGTTGTTCCGTAATATTTCATTATACTTTATTGCATATCTAATGATGGTCTGGACATAACTAAAATATATTGTAATATTTTTATAAAATGTCTATTAATAATTTACAATTATTTTAAAATACATTTAAAATACTCGGTGTGCGTTTACTTAACAATATATAAAGCGCATACAAATTTTTGTATAAATATAAATTTGAAATATAAATTTATAAATACATATGAAAAAAAAAAGACATTGCTACTAAGAATACATTGAAATTATAAATTTATAGTTGTAATTTATGCGACGTTGGACAGTATTTGATTGAAGTATATATATGTATATAAAAAGTGCCTTTAAATATCAAGAATGACCTTATAGTATATACCTACTTATGTTAGAAAATTACAAGTTTTTTATTATGCTGTTTTTAGGGTCTTATATTGAAAGGTACTAACAGAATTTCTTTATTAAGCTTCAGATGCTACGCTTGTCCGCGGCCTGTACCTCATGAGTTAGGCAGTTGAATATTTTACAGTGTGAATTTTCATTGCAGCTACTTTATGACTTCTAAAAATATAAAAAGGCTACTAAGTTAAAAGTTAATAAAGGCTGAACTATAAAGTGACAAAATAAAAAAATATGAATTTAATTAAAACATCAGTAAGTCACTGATCGGTTTGACGTCGGCGCCAAATCAAATAGAAAATAGTTGGATGCAAAATCATTCTCGTCGTGAGCAAAACGACTCATGCGGGCAAATATCGATGACGACTGTTACGATTCGGTACCAACTTCAAACCGATCAAGGAGGTCGTTTTTGGTATTAAAATGATATTTTTTATTGTACCGCTTTTTGTGTAACCTTTCTGTGTTTTTTTGAAGATGGTTGACACAATTTTATAAAGTTTATTTATCCTCCATTAAACATATCTGTTTGAGTTCAGTTGCAAATATAAAATAAGGTATATAAAATGAGAAACTGTACAACCCATGCAAGAAATGCTTTTTTTGGCGTTGTACTTAATGAAAGTATTTCTAGTGTTATTTGCTAAATCTTGTACAAAGGTACAAGACTCTTTGCAGAATAAGAATAACTCAACATGATGTTGTTTTTGAATGTGTGTTAAATATCTTTAGAATATAATTGTAAAAACATATATTATGTTTTTGATAATCTAAAAGGAATCAATATTTTCAGGATAAAATTTATCTACGTTTAAAATTTAATGAAATAATAAGTAAATTTACTAAAAAAAAATCAATTTCATTGTTAATATTAAATAAAAATCAATTTCATTGTTAATATTAAAAGTATTTAAGGATAGTCTCCAATTTTGCGACAAAAGTCTTTTTGGATTATGATCTACTTTAGAACAGTTCTCACATATAAAATTTTGCTAAGTAATACAATTTTATTAAAATGCCTCTTCGTTTTTATGATGATTTTTTTAAAATCTGCAACGAATTTCATACAAAATAAATATTATAATTAATCTAATGATTTAATGTCATAATTTACACAAAAATATATAGAAAATAATCGTGCCAAGTTACATGATAAAAAAAACCGAATACTCAAAATGAATTAATAATAGAACAACTAAATTTTATTTGGCTTATATAAGTCAGAGATCTAAACATATTCGTTCTTGTATTAGTAGACTAGATGATGAAAAACTATTATAAATATCGGAATTTCATAAAATTTTCGTGAAAAAAAAAGGAAAATAAACGGCAAGTACGGTTAGAATCACTTTTTTTTTCAAGAAGAACTTAGGAAGTGTATAAATCTTCAGGTGTACAAATTAAGTATTAAATGCATATTGAACTATTTTCATAGCATTATAACTAAATTAAATATTGTAAGTACCTGTTACTTTGAAAAACTAACGTCAACATATAAATAAAAGATGGGATAAATATATACAGGGTGGAAGTGGACCGCTTCCGATAACAAAGACAGGTGACCCTACTAGTTCTACTCGTACTGATAGGCTAGAAAAAAATCGATTAGTATGAAAATATTTTTTTTTTCACTACGCGACGTCGTTGATCTCTTGACCATATCTCTTGATCGTGAGTTTTGAAAAGATTGCGACTTTTCTCATCTGAGTAAAATTACGTATTTTTTATGGAATTATCGTTACATGGCACTGTCCTAATACCATGGAACGTGGAAAAAACTCAAAATTCGTTGTGAAAAAAACATTTTTTTTCATCCGAATCGATTTTTTTTCTAGCCTATCATTACAAGTAGGACTAGTAGGCTCATCTGTCTTTGTTTTCGGGAGCGGTCCACTTCCACCCTGTATAGAACATAATAAAATATAGGATATAACATAATCTCTGATGTTTACGGGAATATTATGCATATAGAATGAAACTATTTTTTACGAATTTTTCGTGTTTTAATTTTGTTTTCACTGTCCCAACAATTCGAATCCATTTTCTCATTCATCGTCACAGGTCTTAAGGTTGTTCTGACAAATGTCGGTTTTTAAAACGCAATAAAATCCGTAAAGAAAAAATATATATATTTGTAATGATAAATTACTGGTTATTTGTAACCAGTGTCGTAAAATATTTGATACTGGTTACAAACAACCAATACGAGGTTTTGTTTTATTTTTATAGTTTATTTTAATCGTCAAAGACACGTTTTTAGCGGCTTGTGCTGTTATTTTAGTCTCTGGTAGGTTTTACGGTGGTGGTGATCGGTGATGCGATAGTTTTCAGCAACTTATGATATCTAGGTAACGCTTAAGGCAATCAATGAGATATGATGTTAAGAATTGATTAATGCGTCATTTGACTCGAAATATTGATTCTAAACTGCCTTAGGTATTACCTAAAATTTAGGCGTTGTTAGTTAAAATAGCCGTAATTCTCTTAGTTAATTGTTTTAAAAATGATTGATATACAATAAATTGAGGGACAATGTCTTCATAATTATTTCTAATCAAATGGCGTTACAACAGGTTTTTTATTTATTTTATAATATCTGAATACATATGTAGATAATATTATCTACGTGATAATTATTTATTAAATAAATACGAAAGGCAGTCATTATAGGAAACTATGCACAGCATAATTGTAATATTTTTCGTCAAAAATTAATATTAATTGATGCCAATTAATTAGCACTTAAATTTTTATGTGCAGATTATATACATTAAGCTCTAGCTAATGTCGAAGCGGAGATGAGCGAGAACGGAGATGTGTAGGAATAGATACATGGTATTCGCCTGTTCTTTTTTTTTAAGTTTTAAATGTCAGTTATAATTGTTGCCAGTGTCGAATATGAATTTATTTATCAATTTTGCACTTCATTCTAAAATCATTGTTTGTAAATCAAATCATTGGTTTTAATTAAGCGCTGACTACCCAATTAAAGGTGTGTGTTTTGTCGGAACTTGAAAGTATACTGATTCAATAGGTAAGTGATATTCTGTCATAGCAAACCTGTCCGTTTAGTGTACAGATTTTTACAAATAAACATTTGCGTGATTGTAAGCAAATATTTATATATATATCTATGGGCGATTGCAAAGGTTTTCAAAAACAAAAATGCGATTATTAATAGTACTTTAAATATGGCATTCGTATATTACAAAGATAATGTAAATCCATCTACATATGACATGGGAATTGAAAATTTCCTTTTCTTGAGCTCGACTAAAACAATGATTGTAAGCTTTCCGTGTGGCGACGGAGTAACAATATAAAAGATGCTAAACCTTCCTTTCTCGTGACGATATAGTGAAAGTTCATTAAGGGAATCAAGCAGTTAATCTCACTGCAAGAGAAGAAATCTCAAAATAAAACTCTATATCAAGCTTATGAATTCAGGAGTGAGAAGATGATTTTTTTTTTCATAAATGTATGCATTCAATAATATCTAATTTATGTATAATCACACATTTTAGCTTCGCTCATCTTCGCTATCTAGTATACACAGCTCTATATAAGATACATTTACCGCATATATAATACATTCAATTATGTAATTACTCGTCAATATATTATAAATACAAATTAAATTCGTACATATTTCATTTCGGTTACAATCCATATTGGAACAAATGTACACCAATAAATAGTTTTTATCTTAAATTAAAATTTCAAGGCATAAAGAGTTAACCGCTGATGGGAGTTCAACAAGCAGCCATCAGAGAAATGTCTCATAACAACTGATAAATTCTAATTTTGATAAATAATTCATTTCTCTGAAACGTATTATATTTCTTTACACTAGATTAAATTGTAAAATGTTTTTATATGCCTTATTTTTTATTGTACTTTTTTAATATTATTGTACTGTTATTATTAATTGAATTTTTACAACGGGTTCTAATAGGATTTTAGTTTATTGGTTGTTCTTGAGCAACCAAATGTTCGTACCGGGTTAAATCAAAAACCTAAATCGTTATTTTGGATTGTTCTAATGCAATATCTAAAGAATATATTAGCTTATCATAATATGATATGATTAAATTACTATTTTAAACTAAACAAATTTAGTATAGAGTAAGCAAAAAGTATTTTTGGTTAAAATAACCAAAAACACAGAGTATTTGATATTTCAAATTAATAATTATCTATAGGGTACTCAAAGTAATAGGTTTTAGGTATAATCGATAAAACCAGGTATATAGTCTTGGACATTGAAAATTTTTTGAACCCGCAGTATGGAAATATCAGTTTTATAAAAACGATATAGCAAAAGTAAATTGGCAGACACAATTTACACATTTTCCATTACCTATATGATAAATAATTGTGCAAAATACCAAATTGAAGTCTGTTTATGTAGCTCGTTGACTCTCAACAGCGGTTTCTCTTTTAAAAAGACATTATATATATTAATACAATCTTACGCGGACCTCAAAACTAATCATTGGTATAAAAAATTCATCTGTCAATTAATTAGTAAGTACTTCACAGACCTGTTCGCTTCTCTCTTCAACGCGGGCCGTCGATATATTCTCCATCTCTTTCAGTATCTCAGTCATCATCAGATGGTTCAGTACCGAAGTATCTGTCACCAAAGTTACCAATGCCAGGTAACACGTAGAATTTTTCATTAATCTCTGGATCTAAGGCTGACGTCACGATTTTAACCTGTATATACATATAAACATATTTTTAATATTGATTTCGCAGATGGCGCAGTGGTTAAGATACCAACTTGCTGTGCCAGTGTCTTGGATTCGATGTTCGTGCAAAAATACTTTGAGCGTTTCACAATCTGTCATTCTGAGTCTGGATGTAATTTGTCTGCGTTAATTATAAGATTGTAATGGGTAGTGTCTTTAAAAAAAATATAGGATGTATATTCTATATGTAGCAACGGGATATGAATAGAGTTGAAGTGACTTGCCCATGGGACTAGTCTAAAATTGATCTTACCACGAGAGTGGGTAGCTGTACTTTGTGGGTAAATAACCTCTCCAATGATGTTGGGGAATAAACTCTAAGTATTCCCATACTTAGAGTGTAAATTAAGCTCTTCTGATGACAGTGTGGTGACGGTGTAAGAATACAGTTCACAACTCCCTATCTTGTCCTTGTGGGTGCTGTAAAAAAACGACTAAGAGATATATAACATCTATGGAAGAGAAGGAAAACTAGAAATAAAACCATATGCCCTTTGAGCTGCGCGATAGTCGATCAATTGCCGCCGTAAAGGACGACTGTGAGCTTAACTTGAGCCATCTCCACCTGATGCCGTTTGGTTAATAATTACATTCCTCAGGAGAATAGGGAATATGCACGTGACTCCAAAATGAACAAAATATTTTTATTTGTAATCTTTATTGCTTAAAAAACGTACCGTAAATAAGTACCTATGCAATTATTTTTGAAATTCATCATTATTTAACAGTGAAATTTAATTATCAAAAATCGGCTTTTTTGAAATTCGCTCGCAAATATTTAAAACACGACGCGATTGGTTGATCAAAACGTGACGTCATCGTGCACTCGAGTCTTCTGATATCAAGGTGTTTCTAGTGATTATTTTGTATCGTTACCCAGTTATTTCAAGAGTTATTAGTTTTCTGTGTTCAAATATTAATCCTTGCGAATGAGAGACTTAACAAACGTCACTTTTTGTCCCTGTTCTAATGCCATTATTTTGTATTGCATATAATTCTCTGTATCTGAAACCCAATAGAAAGATAAATAATTTCGAACTTTTCTCTTACTGTACCTACTAGATATTGAGAATATATCTTCAAGAATTTTACGTAAACTAGGTAGGTATGTGTACGTCGAAGTTTGTAAACAAACAAGTATGTGCATATAATTAAGGAAAAATGATTCTTTTATGTGCTTCATCACTTCTCTAATGTGTTTACTTACGTTAAAATGATCTTCACAACAGTATACCTAAAGTGCTCAAACACGACACATGGTTTCTTCTCATCGCCTTGTATATTTTTTTCTTATTTATTACATTTCTCGGCATAAAGATATACACTTTGTTAGGTGCAGTTTTGATAATATTTTGGCACATAGGAACGATACAATATTTATAATACGGTTTTCTGTTCTATTCTATGGTAATAAGTTGACTTTACACTCACTTTTTTAATTTTCAATAACTTCGTGAACCAAACATTTCGTTGTTGACATCCAACTTGTGTGTGTATTCTGACGTCACAGAGGCGCGCCATAATAGCCGCGTTTAAATCGCCCAAAAATGATAGCGATTTTAATATATTTTTTTTTAGCTCAATAGTTTATATTTTGGATGTGTTATATTTATTTTTGGTAATGTAATAACTAGTAGAAACGTTAAAAAAAAATAAAAAACAATCATGTATATTCCCCATTAACATTTGGCAGGCGGCCCGTCGTAAAACTATTGCCAATAACTTTAGCAATATGTACGATGGAAAAGCAGTATATATTGCGTCGTGAATTAATTGGGATAGGACCAAGATTGTGATGATGAAAATCCTCTCATTCTCTCTGGAGTGCCGTCTCAACAGTATACGGTGATTGTACGCACCTGGGGGAATGCATATGCGATGCTGTGAACACCGATCTCTGCCATCAGTAGAGACACGAGGCTGATATTGTGCTCCGGTACTTCGTGATCGAGGAGTACGCGGATCGCCATGATGGCGGCAGCCCCCGTCGCGACGGTGGCGTCCATCAGTATCACGCGATAGTCCTTTATGTCCTTCGGCAACCTCAGGTAATACAACTATCGACAAATATTAACGTTATTAGCTTTTGCCCACGACTTTGTCCGCCTAGAAAGTATAGATGTTCCCGTAGATTTTAATTATTTGTATTATAGGGACTAAATACTAAAGTGAAAGTCACCCCTTTTTATAGTCCTTAAGGATGAATAAAATATTTTTTATAAATAACTTTGCATGATTTACATGCCAAATCTCAGTGATTTGGTTAATAGAATCGTGTCATCGTTTAATAAAATTCTAACTGAAAAGTTAGAGTACTAAAACGGTACAATGTGTAATCATTGTCCGGTAGATGGCGCACGTCTTACATAATAACGTCAAAATAATACGAGCCATAATTGTCGACTGATACGACAGTTTACACTTGTCTAAACGGTAGGAAATTGGAAAGGCTATCCAATAGGTGTGGGTTCGAGTCCCACGTATGACCATAATTGTTCGAAACAAGTTCTTATAAATAGCCATTAGGAAGTAAAATATCCTCTGAGGAGCTGATTATCCGAATATTCCTCTTAAAACTATCATCGCAAAATCTAATGCCTTATTTTACACTTTTAGAGGATGAAAACTAACAAACGGAAAGGGAATGCTCCGATGGTTCGGACATGTGGAAAGAATGCCGAACGAACGTCTGGTTAAGAAGATATACAATGCGAAAGTGGAAGGATGTAGGTATCGGGAGAGACCGAGACTAACCTACCTAGACCAGATCGGTCAGGTACTGAAGGAAGGTGGAGTCAAGAGTCTCCAAAAGCGGCGAGCGTGTATGAAGAGAATTATGAATGTTGAGGAAGCGAGTGAAGTATGCAGAGATAGAGTTCTCTGGCACTCTGTTCTCTCTGCCTACCCTGCAAGGGATATGGCGTGATGATATGTATGTATGTATGTAAAACTAACAAATGCTGGAACAGGTATCTATTTATTTTTAATTATATGTTTATTTAAGAGTATTTGTGCTTAATGACTGCATAGACATTATAGTAGTTATGGTACAATCCGACCGTGATAGTGTCTTAAGTTCGACTCCCATGCAGTACAATACTTTGACAAATTGTTGTTTTCAGTCTAGATGTTTGTATCTCTTAATTATATACTTGTAAAGTACCTCGCAATATAAGAATTATTTCCTTCGCAGTGTGGTCTTTGAAAAAAAAGAGAATGAAACCTGTGTTTTTTTTGTGTGACTTATTAGCCTCAAATGGCTATGACAACTTTATCCGGACTGTGGGTAAGTGCTGAGGGCTCTCAACCCGAGTAAACCTTGTCTATGTATAGTTTTCTTTTTAAACTGCGGCGTGGGCACTCAGAGTAGCCATCACTCCATTCAAATACCTTGAAGTGAAGTTTCACATGTAATATTATAAATAAACCGTACCTCCGGTTCTCCAGTTGCCTGGTTTGTCTGTATAAGTATTTTCCCGATGCGTATGTCCTTACATATGTCACACACGGCCTGCTCCATCGTCTCGCCGGCGCGCAGGATCGATACACCGCATATCTTCTCAACGTCACATTTACGACCTTATTAACAACAAAATAAAGTTTATTATTATGTACACATATGCATGACAGTAAAATTAATGCGGTCGAAATGCGATCTCTACGGAAAATCTGTGGAGTTAGGCTGACCGACCGCATTCGTAACGACGACGTAAGAGAGCGAGTAGGTATGAAAGAGAGTATTGGTGTAAAGATGCGAAAGGGCATGCTCCGATGGTTCGGACATGTGGAAAGAATGCCGAACGAACGTCTGGTTAAGAAGATATACAATGCGAAAGTGGAAGGACGTAGGTACCGGGGGAGACCGAGACTCACCTACCTAGACCAGATTGGTCACGTACTAAAGGAAGGTGGAGTCAAGAGTCTCCGAAACCGGCGAGTGTGTATGAAGAGAATTATGAATGTTGAGGAAGCGAGTGAAGTATGCAAGGATAGAGTTCTCTGGCACTCTGTTCTCTCTACTTACCCTGCAAGGGATATGGCGTGATGATATGTATGTATGTATATGTACACATATGACAAAACCTTTTCTTTTTTTTAAATTATTTTTTCAAGTATCATTTGTATGAAGAAAATTTCGCTAGAAAAAGGACTTAAGCGGCTATTATCCCTCACTTATAAATATACGTCATAAAAGTTTAATACTAATCTATGGTATTGTATTATTATTTTCTTTTTTAATATCAAAAAAAAAAACGTAAATATTATTATAAATATCTTTATGTTTAATTATTATCTTTTCGTGAGAGAGAGAAAAAGTGGCTAAAATATATACAGATATTTTTTTTTTGCGGTGGGGTATGGTGTGGACACGCTCCGCCAAATCGGTCCAGGCCGACGAAAGAGACGGCGCACGACCCCATAGACCCACCCTGTAATGCACCTCTCTAGCGGGCCACCGGCACCCGATATTTGTCTTCGGTAGCCATGTAGATAACATTTAGGAGAAGGAAAAAAAATAACTCGACATAAAACCTTAATACCAACGAGCCGGACTGTAACCAATAGACCAGTTTTCCTCCCACAGTCAGTGAGGTTTAAAACCAATATTGGGACATACGTATATAGCAGGACTTCCCAACCAGGGGTGCACGCCCCACTAGGGAGGCATAGAGAAATGTTATTGCGTCGTAAGTACGTAATATGTAAGATTACATTTCCAAAAAAAAAACAGTCATTACAGTTTTTAATATTTAGTTTAAAATAAATGTTGACTTTTCTGTGTACAATATATTTTTACCGTATTATATTAACATAAGTAATCGATAGAAACAATTAAAAATTTTGAACAATTTAAAGATTTATTAGATTTTGTTATTAGATTTTTTTTATTAGATTAAAAGATTTAAAAGAAAGAAACAATTAAAAGATTTTTGTAAAAGTACTTAATGATTCAAATGTATTCTTTCGTTCATTATCCTTAATTAATATATTGTATCTGTATTTAACCTATTTAAAATACCTAAAAGTAATTAATTTAATTAATAAATAAAATGTGCGTTCCTTATTTTTGTTGAAACTTACCTAAGGGGGGCATGAAAATATTATTTTTAGCTCGGGGAGGCTTGGCGGAATGAAGGTTGGGGAACACTGGTCTATAAGATGAGAGATTATCAAGCGAATAAGTAATAATATTCAATAGGAAACTTATTAATGACTTAACTATGAAATTATATAATTTGGTACCATCGTCAGCTTTTACCACCATAACGAGGTTCAACTGTACTTTTTCCGCGATAGTTTCTCCCACGTATGTGCAGGATCTGGAATGAATTACCTGCATGCTATGACATGTCCTTATTTAAACGAGGAAGAACAGCATTTTCTTCACAGTAGACAATGGCTTAGTTACGACTTTTTTTATTGCTCTTTGTGGCAGACTGCATGCACATTAGATGGTAAGTTACTGCCACCCATGGACCTTTGCAATACCAGAGGTATAGCCAGGCCGCTAACTACCAATAATCCAAAACCCACCCAGAAAGTTCTTCCGGCTCTCGCTCACCGAACGAAGCGCAATAGCACATTGCCATTACTCAGACTTCCATCTTCTGCGAGAGTGTGGTACTACCCCGGACGGACCGGCCCGCGGCTGTAGACAGAGAACTGTCAACAGCGTGGTCCTGCCACTTTTAAACTCTAGTATTGCTAAGGTCCTAACGGCAGTGTTACTTACCATCAGGTATAAATAGATTTTTAATGATTCTCTTAGGCAGTTAGCTAGTAAGTATGTAGAATACCTTGATAACTGAATCCCTGTGGAGTATCAACGATGTGGTCGGAGTACGGGAGAAGTGATAGAGCGAACTCAATCACCAGTCGCATTAGCCTCTTTGAGTAGAAGATGAACTCGTCCCTTGGGGTGTCCTTGTTCCTTATAAATGTATGGAGACCATCCACCTGAAAGCATAAAGATACATTTGATATTTTTTGTTTTACAGACAAAGAAAAAAAAGTGAAAATTAAAATTAAATTACACTAGACTCAGAACTCTTGTGAATCAAACAAAGAATTCTTCTTCACGGGGATCAAACCCGTTGAGTTGGGTACGATATTGCCGTGCTTACCACTCCACCATCTGTACATTCATTCGTTCCCACTCGGTTACAGAAGAATAATGACAATAAAATCCCTAAAAGTAATTTATTGTCTTTTTTATTTAATTTTAAAATGATATCCCAAGTAATTCTTGTATTGCGGGGGACTTTACAAACATACAATAGCCAGAAACAAATTACACCCAGACTTAGGATAAAGAATTGTGGTAGATCCACAAAGTACAATACTTTATTAGATCCATCCGTTTCTGGCAATTGAAGTTTTATCTGAGTTTGAGCGGGAATGTGACGTAGTAAGGGGGTGTCCATTAATTACATGAGGTATTCAGGGCGGAGAAGGGGGCGAGCCGAATCTTACTTTCTTGGCAAATATCACGTAATTTTTTTAGCAGAAAATGATGTACAACTGGGTGAAAGTTAAGTTAAATTTAAATAAATGAAAGTAAAAAGCTTTTATACCCAAGTACAAGTTTTGAAAAATCTCACGTGATATTAGGACTGGGGGCGAGGATCGAGATAAATCTTACGACTTCTCACCAAGAGGGGAAAGGGGGTCAAACAATCTTCAAAAATGCCTCACGTAATTAATGGACGCTCTCTAATGTAGTTTTCTCATATTCAATATATTAGTTTGGAAATATTTTTAGTGATTTTATGTAATGTAATGCAGTGAAATAAATCTCAGTAATTTATAAAGAAAATATTTAACCTGAGGTGTCTCTTTGAGAACGTACAGCGAGTCCGGTACGGGCTGCCCGATGTGGGCTATGGCTAACTTTTCACGTACTTTAAAACCGCGCTGCAAAAAAATAATAATGGTATCATTAACAAAAAAAACATTGTACACTTGTGGTGAAGGGGTTAAGAATATAACATATCACTACCACATCCTTTCTGTGGGGTAATAGAATAAGAATACAATTCACCACTCCCTATCTCTCCCGTGGATGTCGTAAAAGACGACAATAGTCTATAAAATATAGCATGATCTCTGTGACAGTTCTCACTAGTGCCGCACGCTTACGATGCAGTCCGTATTTTAGTCGATATAATTCCTTATTTTTTACAGTTATTTGCTACTGCAATTTTAAAAAAAAAATTGTTTTGCAAATTGCAAAACAATGTATGAAAATCTTATTGAATTTAAATTAATGGATTTTATTTAATTTAAACTAAAGCTGTTAATTAATTCTTTTTATTATTCGAAAGGAATACATCCAAGTTCATCGTCACTATTATCATCATCGCTGGAGCATTCCTGTAGGTTGATGATGAGTTCTTGGTCACAGATTATTTCATGAATAATCATGTTTATTTTATAAAAGAAATTATCTTTTTAATATAATAGAAATTATTTTATTAATATTATAACTGAGGTCTGAATACTAAATTAACACAATTTACTTATTTTATAGCGTACCCATGTGGTTTATATAGGTAATGTATTAGTTTTACTTGTTTTATAAATAATTAATAAGAATGTTATCGATTTACGTTTATCGATTGCCTCATCTCTATCTTATTCTCAGTTCGGTATGATCTTGTACTTACGTAAGCATCATACTTTATAAAATGGTTAGTAAGTATTTTAAAACATATGAGATACTAGTTTTGGTGCAAATATTCATATTTCAATTGAGATATTACTGGCACCTAAAGAATGAAAATATAGGCGATATAATCAATTGTGGTAGGTCCACGCTGTTGCAGTTTTCTGTCTACAGCCGCGGGCCGGTCCGTCCGGGGTAGTACCACACTCTCGCAGAAGATCGACGTCTGAGTAATGGCAATGTGCTATTGCGCTTCGTTCGGCGAGCGAGAGAGCCGGAAGCCCAACTGGATGGGTTTGGGGATTTTATTGGTAGGCAGCGGCCTAAGCTATACCCTTGGTATTGCAAAGCTTCATGGGCGGCAGTGACACTTACCATCAGATGTGCTGCTTGCTCGTTTGCTACCATAAGAAATAAAAAAAAAATACAAATTAAAATTGCAATAATGACGCGTATTCATAATTACTTCATCGGTTTTGTCGCTATCTGCCACAGATATCAAGCTATATTTTAAGGACTATAAGTGATATGTTATGCAGATAATATCTATGCAAGTGAAGGACAACTCGAAATAGAACCCTATACTAATCGGTCTGACCAGGTAGGCCAAAATTCTCCTATTGTAAGGGGGTTTCGAGCACAGCAGTTGTAGGTATATGAGCTGAGATGATGATGATGACTTCCTCCTTTACCGAGAATATGGTGAACAATGATTAAGGAGACTGTGCATTCAATTATATTCTTACTCAATTAGCAGGATGGATGAATATATATTGTAAAATTAAAAAAAAAACTTACCAATTGGAGTTGCTTATGTACGTGCTGTACTATAAGATGTATGGCGACCTTGTTCTCCCCCCCACGGGGCACGATGATGTCCGCGTGGGCCATGCACGGCGCTATATAGCTGGTGTACGCTGGCTTCACGTGTGTCATGTACTGTTTCAACACACCCTCAAGGTCACGACCTCGTTGCACTATGTCCCTGGTGAAGATGGAATCGTGTAGAATCATTTACATTAATTAGACGGAAAACTTGCACTTGAAGACAAGGATTTGAAACCAGTGGCCCACCCTCGTGATGGAGGTTTATGAGGTTGCACGCCGTCCTTTCTGATGTTTTAGGTGGTTCGAGAGGAGTGTGAACAGATTATTTGCTTGTTCCCAAGAAAAGGCAGAGAGTTTAGTTTGATAAAGACTGGTTTTTAATCTCGGGTCTTTACGTCCCTCCGCCGACTCGAATCTCCTCTCCACAATAGAAGAAATATTGACCTAGTATACCATGTGGGTTAAACGGGTTGGTACAGGAAGAAGGGAAATCTCGAAGTAAATACTACTGTAAACCTATTACCAACATGTCTGATCAGCGTGGTATAGTAGACTAATTTCCCTCCAATTATGGAAGAGAGATGATATTGATGGTTCATTTACCTCCGAAGTCTCCTAGCCAGTCGTATATCCGCGTCGGTATCGACAAACACCTTCATATCCAACATTTGTGTCACCTCCGCATTGTAGAAGGCGAGTATACCTTCGAAGATGATCACGTTCGCGCCGTACATCGTTTTCTATAATGGAGAAAAATATATTATATTCACTATTAATATTTGCATTAAAATATCCGTATGGTGAACGATTATTATCAATAAGAGAATGCACATATACTATATACCTAGTAGTGGTTGAACCACGCTGTTGACAGTTGTCTGTCTACAGCCGCGGGTCGGTCCGTCCGCGGTAGTACCACACTCTCGTATTAGACTTCTGAGTAGTGGCAAAGTGCTGTTGCGCTTCGTTCGGTGAGCAAAAGAGCCAGAAGACCAACTTTCTGGGTGGGTTTGGCTTGATGGTCAACGGCCTTGTTCTACCCTTAGTATTGCAAAGTGACATAGGTGGCAGTAAATCAAATCAAATCATTTATTATGCATAAGCCCTAAAAGGGCACTTACATATTGTCAATATTACATATTTTTTTAAATTAATCTACCACCGGATCGGAAAGCCGCCACAAACAGAAGATCTGGCAAGAAACTCAGCGGGCTCGTCATTTTTTTTTAAATTAAATGTTTTCTTAATATTATTGGATACATGTTTAGTCCCTATTAGCTCCAGTGAGATGCCCTTCGAGTAAAGATTTATTTTTTAAAAGTTAAATACAACATTAACAAAAAAAACAAAAAAGAACAGAAATGGTTGGACCAGATTCCACAAGCGGCACTCGATCACGAGTTAACTACTAAAGCATCCATCACGCTCCTCAACCACATTCGAGGGAAGGGAGATACCCGCTCACGTAGCTACCGCAGGCAGAGAACTTTTTAGTGAGCATGACCACACCAAGATCTATAAATTACAATCAGATCAATCAAATCAATAAATAAATAACTCGTTAGGCAAAACACGCTACACTGTACAATTTGTGACAATGATAAAGTATACAGAGTTCAGACGACAGTGAGGATCAGCACTAAAACAATGTAAAAGTTAAAATTATATAAAGTAATTGCTGAGAGAGGAGCAACTCATAACCATTCCGTATTATCATTTAGATAATCCGAAATGTTGTAATATCCTTTTTTGCAAAGTCTATTTTTGTTAGCCTTTTTAAACTTATTTATGGGCGTATCTCGGATATCTTTAGGCAGTTTATTGTAAAAGCGTATACATTGCCCCATGAAAGACCTACTAATTTTTCGTAGGCGAGTATGATGTATAACTAATTTATCCTTATTCCTAGTATTCACGTGATGAATGTCACTATACTTATCAAATTTATCAATATTTTTTTTTACATATAATATGTTTTCGAATATAAATTGTGATACAACAGATTATAAATCGCGCGGACAGCCCGTTTTTGGAGAACAAAGATATTATTCAAATCTGCAGAGCATCCCCAAAGTAGTATGCCATAAGACATAAGACTGTGGAAGTAAACGAAATAAACAATTCTAGCCGTTTCAATATCGGTTAACATTCGACTTTTTTACCGCATAAGCCGCCGAGCTTAGCCTACTTGATAATTTCTCAATATGAGGGCCCCAATGGAGTTTAGCATCAATAGTTAATACCTAAGAATATAGTGGACTCCACCATTTCTAGGGCCACACCTGTCATTTGAACATTGGTTTCCACTAGTCTCACATTAGGTGTGGTAAATTTAATACATTTGGTTTTCTTTTCATTAAGAACCAAGTTATTTGTACTGAACCAATGAACAACATTTGACAAAACATTGTTCACATCGTCATAATTAAGCATTTGTCTTTTAATTTTGAACAATAAAGAGGTATCATTTGCGAACAACACTATGTTTTGGTTATCCCCTATATAATAAGGTAAGTCATTAATATATACAAGGAACAGAAATGGCCCCAAAATAGATCCCTGTGGAACGCCCATTCTTGCAACAGAACCAGGTGATCGTACACCGTAGTAACAATTACCATCATATATGATGCTTGTTCGTTTGCCACCATAAGCAATAAAAAAACGTAGTAGATATGTGACTTACATATTCATAATAGGTTACTAGATATTAGTCAAATTACAGCCACAATAGGGACGCGTAACGGCGAGCGAAGCGTTGAGTCGCCTCTCTCGCTGTCTCCGTATTAGCTAATACGAATATTAGCTAAAGTGGGTATTCGTTTACAATATTTGTAATGATAAACGTTCACTCCCTTATTTTATGTTTTTTCATATTAGTCTTTATCTGTAAGACAAATCGTCTCCTTCAACAGTTCTATGACCAGGTTAACATTTTCTTCAGGAAATTTTTGGTGGAAAACGACATTGCCAATATGCAAGTACCCTTGTAGGGTTAATAATAAACAATTTTGAATTTGAAAGTGAAGTATCGTCTTCTAAAAAAAATTAGATTCTGTCCTAATTCTTTCCTTAGTAAAGACCAGGGCGGGGATTTATGGGGTTATATTGTTACATACTCACAGTCCGATTCTCCCTAGAATGCGTGACGTAATTATAAATGGGTACTTCCACTTTCTTTCCTTCCCTTAGCCTCTGTAGTACAGATATGAGTAATTCTATATCGAACGCATCCGGGTGATCAAAATTGTATTCATTGCGATTGGCTGCCTGATGCTGCTTCTCGTTTAAAACCTGGTGAGAGTGAAACAGATTAAAATTTTAAAAGATCAGCCAGAGAAAGTACCCGGCGATAAACATTGAACATTGACCGTTGAGAAGAGACAATCGACGATTTAGTTTTGCAGATGATTTCGACTGGGTTTAAAAGCATTTCAGGCATCTCTGTTCAATAATATTGTCAATAAAATAAATTAAAGCAATATTCACCCCTTATTTTATACCAGGAATATTAAATTAAATCATTTATTTTGCGGTATATGGGTATAAAATATATTAGTTTTATATGTCATATAGGAATACAAGGTATCATCATAGATGAAAGTCAAGCGGCATGCAAAAGGACGTACAGTACTAGTAATTCAAAACTATTAAGAAATATAATTAATTGCAATAACGTCGTGTCTAATTATTATTTAGTAATATTCGGTCGGTAAATTAGGTCATTAATTAATTAGTAATAATTTTAATTAAAAATGACAACATTATTAATAATAAAGTCACAACGTAAATACAAAAACGTGTGATATTTTTGTATTATTATTATATTATATAATAATAATAAAGCCGTAATTGCGTTTCAGTCAAATCAACTTATCATTCCATCATCAACACATCATCAACTTATAATATATCTACTGAGGGTCTGATTGTCAGAATATTCCTTTCTAGTGAATCTCTATTTTAAAAATAGTAAGACGTTGTTTTATTTACTCGTGCTATTTTTTTTAAACTTTATATAAAAGCATTAACACGAAATTTAATACCCTGTTTTATACCCTTGCAGGATGAAATTTGACAAATACTGAAACACGTTTTTATTATTTTTACTGAAGTTTATCTGTACTAGACAGTCGATAAAGACTTTTTTCTCTCTCAATACAAACATTACCACTGCGTTTAATCCCCTTTGGGGTTGAATTTCGTAAAATCCTTTACATAGAGGCTTAAACTAATGTCAAAACGTCATGTTTCTAGTTTTAGTAGTTTCGGCTCGGCGTCGACGAATTAGTTAACGAGCTTCTTCATTTATATATAGATGACTTACTTTGTAGAAGGAGTCCATGCTGACAATTGTAACCCATGGTATATTAAGAGATTCTATGATTTTGGCTGCGACTGTTGTCTTTCCGGAGGCGCTGGCACCACATATACCTATCAAAATTCATTAAACATTCTATGACCGTAATTCACCAAACACAGGTTTGATCCCTCATTATAGAATGGAGGAATAAGTATAGATATGCTAACTCAAGTTCTTTTGGTGTAGTAACGGAGTATACAATTCACCACCCCCTATTTTGTCCGTGAGTGTCGTAATAGACGACTAAGGGATCATGATCATCATCACAGCCCATAATGTCCCGCTGTTGGGCTCGGGCCTCCTCCGTAATGGGAGGGAAATTAACCTACTATACCGCGCTGGTCAGACGTGTTGGTATAGGGTTTTGTTTCGAGTTTCCCTTCTCTCGCATATGATGTTATATGCATTTTATATCCCTTAGTCGTTTCGTACGATCACCCACGGGTAAGATATGGGGTGGTGAATAGTATTCTTACTCCGTCACCACACGGAAAGGACTAAGGGATATAAATGATGTAATAACACCTATGCAAGAGAAGGATATCTCGAAATATAATCCTATGCCATCACGTCTGTTCCATGGGCACGGGTGGTGACATATTGCATTTCTAGCCTGTCACCACATGGTGAGACATGCTGCGCCAATTTCATATTGATTGGGAGGGGACATGGGAGGGAAGTGATGATACAAGTCTTAAAGTATTTAGTATCTTGTGCTTGTTGCACTAAGGTCTTCTGTGGTCTACTCACCAATAAGAAATGGTTCCACCTCCTGACCACCGGTACAATTATACCAGGGCGGTCTACCCGCTGTATATATAGTTCTTCTATCAGCGTGCAATATACTTTCAGCTGTGGTTCTTTTATTTGATTGTGACATCGAAGTGGTACGCACGCGACGAGCTCGAGGCGACTTTAAGATATTCGATCCTGTAGAACAAAGATAGATTTTATTTTATTCTATTTGCGAGAGAATCAGAAGTGCGTGTTGGTTGGTATGTAACTGCCTAGCTCTACCTCTAGTTTGTAAATGTCCATAAGCAGCAGTGACACTTACTATGAGTTGTGGTGCTTGCTCGTTTGCCTCCATAAGCTATAATTTTTTTTTAACAGTACAAAGAAAATTAGTTTTGAGGATACAAAGAAGATTAGTTTAAATAATATTTAGACCTTCTTTTCTTCCACTCTATTCTACCGAACGATGTCCAATAGCAATATGCTACTATATTAATGATGAATAATTTTGGTGATTTTAGAATTTGACATGATAGGGTTATTTATAAAAACTTTTATTGCGAGCGAAAAATTATTACCACACGTGAGACTTGACCTTATTGAAAACAGGCTGTTGAAACTGATTTTCAATATATGTATTCAAATCTCATACACAGTAATAATTTCTTAAGAAACTGTGTGGTAGCGGCTACGAATACTACCAACCCTTACTTAGCTCGTGGATGTCGTAAAAGACGACTAAGAGCCTTACAACCTGGACCAACTCCATCTGATGCCGTTTGGTCAACAATTACATTCCCAATGAGGGTTGACGTCTGGCAGGCGGTCGGTCATAAAACTATTGGCAATAACTATTACGATATGTACTATGAAAGAAGAGTACATATTGTATCGAACCCAAGCAAGTGGTTGGGATAAGAGTAGGAGAATGATGAATGACATAATAATAATTTATCGTTATCAAATAAGTTTTTATAATTTGCTATTAGTTAGACGCTGATATTCTGCGAGTGTGGTAGTAATTATTACGACCGAGCCGGGTAATATATGGATGTAGATAGAAAACTATCAGCAATGTTATACACCACTATAGCTCTTTTTGACCAATGTATAAAAATTAACAGACACAAATTTACAACCACATCAATGACAATTATCTATTTGTAGATGGCATGGGTACTTTAATCGCTACGCTATCTATGTTGAGGTCAACAAATCTTTATTATCGTAGCTAATATCTTATTGTAAATGTTGGTTACAACGAATAATATTCAGAATATTTGGATGGCCGAGCCTAGCTCCGGTATTTTCTTTTTAGGTAATATATATAGATACTAGCAGACCCGGCCACGCGTTGCTGTGGCTGAGGTAGCCTCAGTTCACACGTGGTGGTTATGCTAATAAATTGTAGCTTAACGTTTGTACGTTTAACATAGCGCCAATATATAAATAAAGAACAATTGCTCGTTCATATAAGAGCTAGAGACACTTGTCGCAGGACATTCAGGTTGCCGGGCGGACCACCGAAGACAAAGATCGGGTACCGGTAGCCCGCTCGCACGGCGAAAAGAGGTGCTTGCAGGGTGGGTTTATGGGGTCGCGCTCCGCCTCTTCTGCACCTGCACCTGTTAAAACTGACAATAAGTAAAAGTCCTGGCGGGGTTTATATATAATAAATGAATTTGATTTTTAATATTTACACACTTTTATTGATTTTAACAATATCCAATTTTTTTGGCAATTGGCAATCTATGGTCTGGACACACGCCGGACGACGGAAGGCAGGCGTGTGGCCCTATACCCACTGTATTCCCTCCCCGCAACCATTGTACCAGCTACTGGTACAGAATCCTTGACATCCGTGGCCACCCCGGGGGTTACCCTTTCGAGTACCATCCCCCGTCGACGTCCTGGCAACGATATACACTGGAAACAACAGGAAGATAATCATTCTATTCTTACCACCAGTCACTACATGGTTTAGGGATAATTAAATACTTTTTCTCAAACATGCTTGGAAATTTGAGCATTATTTTGACAGCCTTCTTCGAGATAAATCGAGATTGCTGTACTGACCAAATACCATGCGAGCAGCGGCCGGCAAAAAATGTATGAAAATCCATATCTGTCGTGTTTTTTTTTTTTTTTTTTTTTGTTGTGGCTCTGTTTATACTTAAGCCAATGTCAAAGTTAAGTTGCAGCTTCTTCTTCTTCTTCTTTTTATGTATTGGCAATCAGCTACTTATACGAGCCATTTTTGCCAGTGTCGAGTTATAATTATCTTCACGTTCTTAATCTCTTCAAGTTAGTCATTGTCTGTCAGTCAGTCGAATTGTCGCCATCAACACTGCTATGGTGACACTGTTAATGGTATGTTGTAGGAATTTTGATGGAAAACGAAAACGTTGTAAAGCACTTTTATATGATATTCACTACATCCCAGCTGTTCTGTCACATCATATTACATAAAACACCATAAAAATTATCTAATATAACACGTTAAAACACTAAGATATCGAATATAATACAAGAGCACAACATGACGTTTTAGATTCCCGCCAAAAGTCTCCTGTCGTGTTTTAGCGGCCAAATAAATATATATGTAAATTCATATCTGTCGTGTATTTTAAAAATGGAACGATTTGTTACTTCAAAAAATAGCCACCGAGGAGACGACTTATCAGAGTTTCATTTAAAATTCGAATTGGCTTGAAAAAGAAAGTTGTTTGATAATCAAAAGAAATAACAAATGAACCCTTTAGCACGTGAAAAATGTTGTTCGTTGTTCGTCATGTATACAGTTCTATTTAGTACTATTTAGTTTTAATTGCCGCGCATTGTTTGAGAAAAGCACTCTACAAGCCTTGGCCACAACTAGGAATTGATGGACTTACGTATGTGTGCCTCGGCTGCGCCTCGGCCCACATTTACACGTTCGTCTATCAATCCCTGTTTTGCTGACCGCTGCAGTAATGTACTATAGAATGCAGCTAACAAGGTCGATTCTCATTTCTATCAACTTCTTTTTTGTGATGCACGGGGATGAGACGCTGCATCCAGTCATAAAGCGATGTTACTATGACGTATATTTCATGTTACTACAATAACTATTGCAATGTATAAATCACAGATTAGAAGATAAGTCTCAGCAAAGCGGCATAACTTTTTAATATACTACGACATTTTCTTTGTATTTACCATTTTAGAAAAACGTGTCTTATAAACAAAATATTGAATAAACTAATTAATGTTAATTTTTGTTAAAATCATAAATAATAATATAATTGCCCCTATTCCTATCTTACCCATGGGTGATCGTAAGAGACGACTAAGTGATATAAAACGCATATAACATGTATATGCAAGAGAAGGAAATCTCGAAACAAAACCCTTTACCAACACGTCTGTCCAGTGCGGTATAGTAGGTTAATTTCCCTTTCATTACAGAGAAGGCCCGAGCCCAACAGTGGGACATATATGGGCTGTGATGATGATGATGAATTCAATTGCTGTCCTAGTTTTATTTTGAATATTTTTATACATTTATGTCATGTAACGTCGTCCGAACTTTCATTAAAATTCTTGCAAAAACATGAATGTAAAAATTAACTTTTAAATTAGATTTTAATTGCCAATTTTGTCATTGAACAACATAATACACATTGTATTTAAATTTGGACCTTACACTAGCGAAAAGTAGAGTAAGAACCCCCCAAAAAAAAACCAGCAACTAGAAACTCCTTATAAAATAAAATACCTACCAAGTCACATAAATTTTACCGCAACAGGATAAACTGTATGACAATTTACGTGTTTATAAATTCTTATGATGCGATCACGTGTTGGTACACGTGTTTGTCTATGAGAACGCTAAATATATATTTAGTGTATGAAACGATATTTCCAATTAATGTTATTAAACTAGACCATTAAATAACTATAAATGATGTTTAGCTATCAGCATTTGTAGATTTATTATTCTGTTGTTTAGTATCAATTTAACTGCCAAATAAAAAAAATGATGACGAAAAATTTTCAAATCTGATTTTCCGGTAAAAACCACTTAATCACATAATCAAATATTGATTTAGTAATTATTTACCCATTTGTTTCTTTAAAATATCTTAAAATAAAGTCATAATACATACAATCACACATACAACTTTCGGGCCAAGCTAAGTAGTTAGCTAGGGGCTATGTCAGTTATTTTGTATAGAAAAACACTCGCAAATCGTGACGGACGGCTCGCTGAGGCCATTTGAACTTGGTGCTGTGGTGTCAGTCACCGATGACTGACATGGCCTAAACAGGTACTACGCCTGTCAGGCACATGTGACTGACACGGCAGCTGAAAATTGACATCTGAGCAGTGGCCATGTGCTGTTGCGTTGCGTTCAGTGAGCGAGATCTCGAAGCCTAACTTTTTGGGTGGGTTTGGGTTGTTAGGCAACGGTCTACTCGTACCGTTGGTATTACAATGGTTCATGAGCAGGTAGTAACATTTAACAGCAGGTGTGTTATTTGCACGTATGCCACAAAAAATCGGTGGTCAGTCTAATTGATGATGGGCAGGCAATATGAGAAGTTATGGGATCGCACGCCGCCATAACATACATAGGTTGAAGAGAAACAGAAAATAAAACGTGTTACCATTTGTTCTTTCCTTGCAGTTTTCGCTAATGATTAGGTATCCAATAGAGTGCGGCTACCAATTCTCATGGCGTTCTCTAGTCGATTTTTACGACGTCGGTGGTAAAATAACTTGAATGAAATAAATACGTTATATCAGTGGTCGACTAACTCGCCATTCAAAAGAGCCAATTATGAATTGCTGTGTGGTAGCGGCTACGAATACTACCAATCCTCACTTTGCTCGTGGATGTTGTAAAAGACAACTAAGAGTCTTATAACGACCTTTTTTTTTGCGGTGGGCTATGGAGTGGCCACGCTCTGCCAAATCGGTCCGGGGTGACAGAAGAGGCGGCACGCGACTTCATAGACCCACCCTGCAAGCACCTCTCTTCGCCGTGCGAGCGGGCCACCGGTACCCGATCTTTGTCTTCGGTGGCCGTCTTATAACGACCTGGATCAACTCCATCTGATACCTTTTGGTCAACAATTCCGTTATCAATGATCCATTAGTCGTCTCTTACGATCACCCACGGGCAAGATAAAGGGTGATGAATTGTATTCTTACTCTGTCACCAGTCACAATAGGGAAAGATGATGATTCTTAGTGCGAGATATTGTCCTAAAAATCACTCCCCTCTTGCTCGTGCGTGTCGCAAAAGACGACTAAGTAATACAATATACATACATATAACATCTGATCAGCGTGATGTTATAAGTCAAATGCCTTCCTAGAGGAGAAGGCTTGAAGCCAGAAGTGGAAGTCCCATTTACCCCAACATGTGTCACCAGCGGGGGATAGTGCGTAAATGCATTTCCATAACGAGAACAAAAAAAGTTATCAACAGTAAAATTATACCATTATATTGACTGCACAGATGGTGTAGTGGTAAATATACCGACCTTCCGTGCCAATGTTATGGGTTCGATTCCTACGCAGGACAAAACTTTGTGTGATCCACAGTGTTATTCTGAGTCATCATTCTCCTACTCTTATCTCAATTACTTGGGTTCGATACAATATATACTCTTCTTTCATAGTACATATTGTAAAAGTTATTGACAATAGCTTTATGACCGGCCGCCTGCCAGACGTCAACCCTCCATAGGAATGTATTTGTTGACCAAACGGCATCAGATGGAGTTAGCTCAGGTCGTTATAAAGCTCTTAGTCATCTTTTACGACATCCACGAGCAAAGTAAGGGTTGGTAGTATTTGTAGCTGCTACCACATAGCTGTGTTGTTCTGAGTCTAGGTATAATTTGTTTGCATTCATTATGTTTGTAAAGTCCCCCGCAATACAAGGGTTATTTCCTTATTACAGGTTGGTCTTTTAAAAAAAAATAAGTTGATGAAAGATTAAGTAATATTTTAAATGTCGCTAACGTAAGATATATTTCGCATTAAATGGCTCGTGGCCTCTTTTGTAATACTCGATCAATGTCAACGTATTTAGCGCGAAGGTCGGCTGAAATGTAATTTTTATTGATTGTTAAAGATTTGACGACACAAAATTGAATGAATGATGTAATAATAAAATTTATGCGCGTAACATATGGTCACAGATAGACGTGTGAGCAAGTAAGGGTTGGTAATACCACACAGCAATTATAATATCATCATCGTCACAGCCCATAAATGTCCCACTGTTGGGCTCGGGCCTCCTCCGTAATGGGAAGGAAATTAACCTACTATATCGCGCTGGTCAGATGTGTTGGTATAGAGTTTTGTTTTGAGTTTTCCTTCTCTCGCGTAGATGTTATATGCGTTTTATATCCCTTAGTCGTCTCGTACGATCACCCACGGGTAAGATATGGGGTGGTGAATAGTATTCTTACTCCGTCACCACACGGAAAAATTATTATATATTTAATAATATTTTACATTTTTTTTATCCCAGCGGTTATCATGACTACGGCAATTGCGCAGCACACTTGACGATATTGCTTACTAAAATGTGCCCGATTCGTGAATAATTATACCCACTGCTCTTATTTTACACGGCCTCATATACATTTTTCCTTAAACAGGCCATCTGATAAAATAAGATTTTGTTAGAATTCAACTGATTATTCCCGAGATTAATGCCATCAAATGAACAAACTTCTCTTTCTTTTTGTACTGACAACGAATTTATATAAAAAAGGTGGGGCAAAAATTAATAACTGATAATGTTGCGAGTAATACATCTTTGTAATAACGATGACTTATTTGACGTCACACACCTTAGTCTTTCCGTGACTATAAACGTTGTAAAGTGTTCGAAACATCGGGCGATTAAAAATCAAATACAAAAGCGATACGACCTGTAAAAATAGTTTTATTTCAAACTCTTCAATTTTATAATAGTAATAATAATAATTTAGATGTTTTCTATGTGGTGAAGGATTAAGAATACAATTCACCACACCCTAACTTATCTGTGGGTGATCGTAAAAGAAGACTAGACGACGAGATATGATTTGCATCATATGCGAGAGAAGAAAAATTGAGATAAAACCACCTATTCTACCTGCATAGTAGTAGGTAAATTTTTCTACCCATTATGGAGGAGGCTTAAACCCAGCAGTGGGACATATATGAGCTGAGATGATGAGTAAGGTTGATATTAATTTTAGCAAAAAACCTCGGATATAAAAGTCAATTAACTATATGCCGGATAATCACGAAATAAACAAGCAAAAACTTGAAGGTGAAACAACAGTTAACGCGAAGATGATGAACAACAGCTAACGTGAAGGTTAAACAACAGTTAACGTGAATAACGGTATTTAAATTGAAAGCGTTTTTGCCATATATACATACATATGACGACACGAATTCATGGTAATCAAGGTCAGTAAAACATTGTTAGCGAACTTTATGGCATAAGCGGTGTGAGGCGAAAAAAAAAGCATTCGGGTTACGGTTACCACGCTAGCCAGAAGAGTTGTCATAGGCATTTATGTTACTGAGTTGTACTATGAAACTTCTTGTTTCTTGGAAGTGGTTACGTTATGTGTTCTCATCCCCTTGCCATATGATAAATAATTATTGCATTGACGTGGTCTTCCACTTGTAATTGTCCTACTCAAGCTTGCTATATATTTGCTTCGTCAATCACTCTTCACTTATTCTTTCTACGTGTTCAAACCACCTTATACTATACTATAAAATAATTACTATACACTAAATATTATTTTTATTAAGTCGTATTTTTAACATCTTTGATCAATTTACAACAGCAGTATCTTCCAATAGAACTACTCCTTCAGAAATTATTTTTTTCGATTAGCTTTTAATTTTACCACATGTTGTTAAAGATCGCCGAATTTTCTTGACTCTGTGTTGATTTATCGCATTATTTTGTCAGCTGAGCGACTTATGTAGTAAAAAAAAAACCAATGCTAACGTGACTTGTTAGTTCGTTTACTTTCACAGTCTTATGTCGTACTGCTTTAGCGATGCTTCGCCGATTTGATTAACTTGTTCTACAAACACGTACTATCCAAGCTATTTATAGTTTCAGCCCAAAAGTTTAAGTCCGAGAGAAATTTAGGGAAGTAAACATTCTAGCTGTTGTAACACGATTCATTTTTCAAAAACTATGTATGAATGATAAATATAGTGACATTTATGATATGAACAGTAGTAATAAAAGAAAGAAAGAAGAACCAAATTTTATTTTCTAAACTTCACTTTAAACGCATGAGTCGAATATGCGCGAGGCCAAAATATGTTGCCAGCGTCTCCGTCTCAGGTTATGGTATAGGAGACACGATATAAAAAAGAAAACAATCTAGTTACCCATCCTATTCGTTTACAGAAAATAAATAGGTCTTTCATGGGTGCAATGTATCTTACTATAAACTACGTAAAGATATCCGAAATATGCTAATGATATAAGTTTGAAAAGGTTGTCATAGACTTTGCACCTAAGTCTTATCTGTATTATCATCTCAGCTCAAATGCGTCCCAACATTGTACCATGTTGATTGAACGGGTTGGTACGAGTATAAGTTTTAATTTAAAGATTTCCTTCTCTTCCATAGATGTTATATACATATTCTTGGTTGTTTTTTATGACACCTTTTTTTTTTTTTTTTTTTTTTTGTGGTGGGCCATGGACGTCGCACCCCGCCAAATCGGTCCGGGGTGACGGAAGAGGCGGCGCGCAACCCCATTGACCCACCCTGCAAGCACCTCTTCTTCGCCGTGCGAGCGGGCCACCGGTACCTGATCTTTGTCTTCGGTGGCCCGCTCGGCGGTATGCCCTCTCGGGCTCCTCTCCTGTCGACGCCCCGACAGATTTCGCCGTCGAGGCGTCGTCCTCACGCGGTGGCCTCGCGTCGGGTGACCGGACAGTTCCCCGGTCCGATTAACCGAAGCCTCGGTTAGGGCGGCATCAGGCGCAGGTATTCGCGCCTGCGCCGCCCCGGCCGCGGGCGGCGGCCCGGGTCACGGGAATCCTCCCGGGCCCGTTCCGCCGCCTCCTTCTGCGAGATGACAGCCTCGTAGAAGGCGGCGACCGCGTCCCAATTCCTGACGCTGTCGACCATCGCCCTCGCGACAGCCGGCAGCGTCAGGTCGGCACCGATAATAGCGACGAGGTCGCGGCGCTGCCCGTCCCAGCCCGAGCATTCCTCGAGCGTATGTTGCGCCGTGTCCTCGTCACTACTGCAATGATGGCAGCCCGGAGTCCATTCCCTGTACACGACCGCGTGCAGGTATTTCCCGAAACACCCGTGCCCCGTTAACACCTGCACCAGTCGGAAGGTGAGGACCCCGTGCCGCCGCTCCATCCATTCCATCAGTACGGGCCGGAGGGCCTCGACGGTAGTGAGTTTTTTATGACACCTACGGGTAAAATAGAAGGAAGTAATTTGTGTTCTTATTTCGTCACGGAAATGTATGACTATGACTTATGCTACTTGGAAAAGATTCGTTTCTTAGATCACGTAACATCCACGCATACCTGTAAAACATTCAGCACGATATTATATGAAAGTTATTTAATTTTAATATTCATTTTCTGTTTAATAACTGCACTATTTCCTTGTGGTGACGGAGAAGGAATACTATTCACCACCACATATCTTACCCGTGGGTGATTGTACGAGACGACTAAGGGATATAAACGCATATAACATCTATGCGAGAGAAGGAAAACTCGAAACAAAACCCTATACCAATACGTCTGACCAGCGCGGTATAGTAGGTTAATTGCCCTCCCATTACGGAAAAAGCCTGAGCCCAACAGTGGGACATTTATGGACTGTGATGACGATGATGATGATGATGAACCGCACTACATTAGTTTATTTAGTTATATCATAGGTATGATACACGAGACAAGTTTTCGTCAATTATACATAAAGTGCTGTGTGAAGTGGAACATCGTACTTCGTCAATTGAAATTATCACCTAAACCGCATCCGCATACGTCAGGCAGACAGCGCTGTATGTTGTATTAGAAAGGTTAGTCTAACATTTGAGGCTCATAGAATACAACTTATCTATAGTGTTAGTCTAAGTAAGGAGTAAATGTGCAAAGTATAATGGTCTCTTTTCCTATGCAAGAAACAATTCGAAGAAAAGATTTCTAGGAAAGAACATAAGAGTCCATCTTTTCCAGTGCAATGTACAAATGGCCTTTTTGGGTATAAGAATAATTTGGGTCTGTCAATTGTATGTTAATAAAGGCCCAAATAGATGTATTTATTACTTAGTGCAGAATCTTGTTCAATTTTAGCGTTTGCTTCTGATCATCGCAATTTAGTTCTATTTTGGATATTACTATTTTAGTTTTCTTATTTTTGTCTATTTATTTACGATATTTCTATTTTAACCTAGCTATCTTTGATGGTTTTATATTGATCTATCTATTTTGATCTTTCTATTTTAACCATCTATTTTGTTCTATCTATTTTAACCTAGTTATTTTTGATAGTTTTATTTTGATCTTTCTATTTTCAACATTTACCTATTTTGATCTTTCTATTGTAGCCTATCTATTTTTGATAGTTTTAGTTTGACCTATCTATTTTGATCTTTCTCTTTTAACCTAGCTTATTTATGTTCGTTATACTTTGACTTATCTATATGTTACTTTGCCTTAAGTATTTTTGATGTTCAATTTGGACTGTGTAGCGGCATCTTTGCATTCAATAATCAATCAAAATTATCGAAGCATATATAACATTAATAATGTTATTATTTCGCAAAATTCAAAGATAAGCAACTTTCTTGAATCAATGACTCATGACTTTAATCATATCTGGCATATGAATTTTCAAGAAATACCCTAATAATGCACTTTTCACTTTATCAGATAGCGAGGTATGGAAGAATTTGTCAGTCGCGTCTAGTTCGATATTGATTAAAATTGATTACGTTTTTAAAAGATAAATAGCCTTTTTAGTTTATATATTTTTAACGTGTACTTGAAAAACAACAGAGTGGAAATCAGGTAAATCAGCAACAGAATTCGTTTGAGAAACTAACAACCTTAATCGCAATCGCCCACTCGCAGCACGACGTGGCAACAGAGCCATATCCCTTTAGGGAGGCTTAAATCACACAGTACATGTTGATAGACCAATAAATGGATGGCTGGAACGATGACTAAACTTTGAAAACACCAGATATGAAGCCGTACATTTAGTCAACGTAAGAAAAACTTGAAATATATCAACTTCTACGAAATAAGATGTCACAGGAATTTCTAAAATTTTTTCCTTCTAACGTACGCCCCGGTCTAAAATTATACAATGACGCATTCTTTTGTTCTTATCTGTTTTCAGTTAGATATAGGGCAAGGGTGAATATATCATCAACTATCGGCCAAGATTAGCATTCGCTTCTTCTACCGATGATTAGCATAAATGTGATCTGCTTTCATCATCATCATCGCAGCTTATATACTTCTCACTTCTGGGCTTTTCCTCCTTATTTATTCTCCTACACTTATCGCAATTACTTGAGGTCGATACAATATGTACTCTTTTTTCATACTTTCATAGTACATATTATAAAAGTTATTGGCAATAGTTTTATGACCGGCCGCCTGCCAGACGTCAACCCTCCTTGGGAATGTAATTGTTGGCCAAACGGCATCAGATGGAGTTGGCCCAGGTTATAAGGCTCTTAGTCGTCTTTTACGACATCCACGAGCAATTTGAGGATTGGTAGTATTTGTAGTTACCACACAGCGAACACACAGGCATTTCCTCCTTATTTATAGGTATAGTAATTTATCTATTGTTCTAAGCTGGTTCTTGGATTGGTGTAGGGGTTTTATTTCAAGTTTTCCTTCTTGAACAACGAAACATCTGCATATAATATCCCTTAGTCGTCTTTTACGATACCAACCACACATATGAGATGATTTGTTTTTAATTCTTTTTTTATTGCTTATGGTGGCAAACGAGCAAGCAGCACACCTGATGGTAAGTGTCACTGCCGCCCCTGGACCTTTGCAATACTAAGGGTATAGCTAAGCCGCTGTCTACCATTACAATCTCCAAACCCACCCAGTTGGGCTTCCGGCTCTCTCGCTCACCGAACGAAGCGCAATAGCACATTGCCATTACTCAGACGTCGATAGTCTGCGAGAGTGTGGTACTACCCCGGACGGACCGACCCGCGGTTGTAGACAGACAACTGCAACAGCGTGGTCCTACCACTGATATTTTGCCATCAGTCCGGTAGTTCTCTCTCTTTACAATTTTTTGGTCTTTTATGATTTCAGCACACTTGTATGATAAGAGACGAGGCGTACAGACAATGGCTTTATTTTATACTATGTATAGAGATTTATTTCAAAATCTATATGGCTTGAAGCACGTAGCCGACGCCCCGACAGCTTTCACCGTCGGGGCGTCGCCCTCACGCGGTGGCCTCACGTTGGGTGACCGGACAATTCCCTGGTCCGATCACCCGAAGCCTCTGTTAGGGCGGCATCAGGCGCAGGTATTCGCGCCTGCGCCGCCCCGGCCGCAGAAGGCGGCGACCATCGCTTTCGCGACAGCCAGCAGCGTCAGGTCCTAGTGTCGTGCACCCTGCAACAGAGTAGAGGGACGGGCACCTCACCCAACGTTTTTTTTTTTGGCGGCGGGCTACTGTACATCGCGCCCCGCTAATCCGTCCGTGGTGACAGGAAAAGCGGCACACGACCCCGTAGACCCGCCCTACAACATACCTCTCAACACCATGCGGGTGGGGCACTGCCTATACAATACCATTGTTTTCATTCGATACCAGTATTCAGTATCGCAAGTTAGTGTTATGTACTACAAGTAGTAGTATCGATTGGAGAGTATCGATACCATATGAGTACTAGGTAGTATCGACGCATCTCTAGGTATATGTGCTGTGAAGAACAATATTTTAGTAAGCAACGGACTCGCTATGCCCCTGGTCTAAGGCCCATATGCAGCCGTATCACTTGCTATCAGGTGTGCTACTTTCTAGTTTGCCACTATAGGCAATAAAAAGAATATAGATGCTTCAGTCACACACACACACACACGAGGAATATAAACATTAGAATGTAATTAGTGAATGTGAGCAAAACCAAAATAATGGTCTTTGAAAGAGATAAAACCAGAACAGATGTAAGAGTAACAATAGGTAATGATGTACTAGAGCAAGTGGATGAATTTGTATATCTTGGATGTGGATTTAGCCGAGATGGAAGGTACACCACTGATATAGAGCGAAGAGTGAATGCGGGAAATAGAGTGAACGGAGCGTTGGGGCAACTTCTCGGCAGCCACCACCTCAGCCAGAAGGCACGTGTAGCAATACATAACGCAGTGCTTGTCCCAACATTACTGTATGGAAGCGAGAGTTGGGTATGCAGAAAAGAGTATGAAAGTAAAATTAATGCGGTCGAAATGCGATCTCTGCGGAAAATCTGTGGAGTTAGGCTGACCGACCGCATTCGTAACGACGACGTAAGAGAGCGAGTAGGTATGAAAGAGAGTATTGGTGTAAAGATGCGAAAGGGAATGCTCCGATGGTTCGGACATGTGGAAAGAATGCCGAACGAACGTCTGGTTAAGAAGATATACAATGCGAAAGTGGAAGGATGTAGGTACCGAGGGAGACCGAGACTAACCTACCTAGACCAGATCGGTCATGTACTGAAGGAAGGTGGAGTCAAGAGTCTCCGAAACCGGCGAGCGTGTATGAAGAGAATTATGAATGTTGAGGAAGCGAGTGAAGTATGCAGAGATAGAGTTCTCTGGCACTCTGTTCTCTCTGCCTACCCTGCAAGGGATATGGCGCGATGGTATGTATGTATGTAGAATGTAATTAATTTCGAGAATAAAGCGACCACTAATTGTAATGAACGAGGTCAACCTTTTAAATAGAGCAGATAACAGTTTGTGAATTAACTGCCATGTGCCATACATTTCATAGCGTTATTTAGCTACGGAATAGTATTCACATGGCGGCGGATTATAATATTTTAAGCGTCGTGGCACCTTTTCTGAAATAATTCTAATATCTTTAAACGAATAACTTGTATATTTCAGTATTTTCAGTATCTCAGCAACGACTACAGCGATTTTCGTGAAATTTAATATGAAGGAGGTATCAGGACTGTTAAATCGATCTATCTAAGTTTCATTTATAGAAATTACCGTTTTGTGTTTTCAGCCCAACGAAAAAAATATCGTTGGGTGAAAACTATTAGCATATGAAGACAAATTTGGCAGTTATCATTGAAATTAGGCATGGTTCCATTGGGAAATTGAGCCGTCTAACCTAGACAGCTCCGGTTCAATCGTTAGTTGTGCCCTTTTTTAAAATTTTATAATTTTCCCCTTATTTTATCAATTATTTCTTTAATATCTAAATATACTTACAAAAAAAAACACTAAAAAGAAAATACCGAGCTCGATCATCCAGATATTTTTTTTTTAATTTTTTATAGAGCTAACCCCAAAGAAATAAATAGAAGTTAAATACATATACTCGTATAAGAAGCCCCAAACTCCAATTTACAGTAGTCAGAAAATAGTTCTGTGGCCCTAGTTTCCTCGCAGTATCGCTAATGACTATGAGCGGTATTCACCACTTACCGCCAGGTGGGCTGGCTGGTTGTCTGCCATCAAAGCAATAATAAAGAAAACGTAATTTTGAGAAATTGCGGGCCTTCTTCTTTCTGCGTACTTGATATTTAGAATTGGCTGAAAAACTCAATTACGAAACTCCTATCTGACTTCAATTATGTTCTGTAAGAGACATCGCCCAAGGGTAGTATGACTTTTACACGGCGCGGTTTCGCACCTCGGCAGCGAGAACGAAACTAGCACTTTCAATAGACTTATTGGGTGGTTGTCCTGCTACAAGTTTCTACCGAGCTTTTAAAGTTACATATTTTTCGAAGTACCCACATTTACGCATTATATCAATTTTGCATACACTACATATGCTTGAATAAGAATGAAAATTATTAAAACGTAAAAACAAATATAAATTAATGAGATATGCAACAGATTAAAAAAAACACATCTTCATTACAGTCATAGATATGGTTATACGACAATAGTTACTTACCTGTGGAAGGTGGTCGATAAGGTCGCACATTGGGTACTGTGGTGGGCGAGGCGGGCGCCCTTGTGGAGTACTCATCATCATCCAAGAACACTTGTTCACTCAGCTCCAGCGCCAATTCCGTGTCACTGTTGAAATCAAAGTCGTCATCATACTATCCTTGTCCAAACATATTAAGATCGGACGGCATCTTTTGGATTTTCTATGCATAGTGGAGGCGCGCCAGAGAGCCGGCGGATCTGGCGGTGTCCCTGTTATTGGAGGGTTCTTATTGAGAGTTTAAAAAGGAGGATTATTCCTTGATAATCGGCAATAATTGATAATCGACTGCACAGATGGCGTAGTGGTTAATATTCCTTCAACGCCAGTGCCGTAGGTTCGATTCCTACGCAGGATAATACTTTATGAGATCCACAATGTATTATTCTGAGTCTAGGTGTAATTTGTCTCCATTTATTATATACTTGTAAAGCTTCCCGTTAATACAAGAATTATTTTATTAGTGAAGGGTGGTCTTAAAAAAAATATTCCTATTTTTTTTTCTTTTTGCTTGATTCAGAAAACTAACCCGCAGATTCGCATTTGTGTCACTGAGGACAAAGATTGGATTACGGTGGCCCACTCGCCCAGCGAAGAGAGGAACATTGCTGGGTGGGTCTATGAGGTCGCGCGCCGCTTCTTCTGTCGCCGCGGATAGAAATAGCGGTGTGTGACCACGCCAAGGCCAGCCCAAAAAAAAAAAAACAACAGGCAGTCATGGGGACTGCCGATAGAAGTGAAAACTATTAACTTAAGACTAATTGAAATAATAATAATTTTCTAATTTTTATATAAAAATAAAAAATATTATCGAACATCTAGGAATCAGTTTTACCACGCTAGTAAGATAAGACACGAAAAAAAACAAAAAAAAAACGAACCTATAAGTTTTTCCCCTCCAAACGCTCAACGCGCCTAAAGAAGTTTTCATATAGCTATAGATATACTATTAGAATTAGCATGTCGGTGACGCGTACCTATAAGTTTTTCCCCTCCAAAAACGCTCAACGCGCCTAAAGAAGTTTTCACATAGCTATAGATATACTATTAGCATTAGCATGTCGGTGACGCGAACCTATAAGTTTTCCCCTCCAAAAACGCTCAACGCGCCTAAAGAAGTTTTCACTTCAAATAATAAAATGATTAAAAAAATCAAAAAACCCGACTGCGTAAAAAGTCACCAAAACTACGTACATAATAAAAAAACTGAAAAGAAAAAAACAAGCACTTAGATGTCCGGTGGTCTAGAATTCCATAATATATTATTGAATAAATACTATTGCAGAAAATGAAATATATTTTAGTAATAGAACATGACAAGTAGTTTTGGTGACTTTTTACGCAGTCGGGTTTTTTGATTTTTTTAATCATTTTTTTTATTTTATACTTTTTAGTTATAAATACCTGGGTAGATATAGTTATCTTATTTATTAATAATTAGGTAAGTACCTAACTATATATAGTTTTAGTATACTATATGTAGTTTTTTTCGCCTGAAGTTGAGTACTAAATCGTTTGAAATTGGAGATGGGCGACCGCGTCAGACATTAGATACTATATATACCATACCTACTAGATACCTACTAGATACTACAGTATATGTCCATCCACATCCAGTTATATGAATTTTTCGTCTTATCATCGTAAATTTCTACTGTCTAAAAAACCTATATGTGAGAAAGGTTGTTACGAAACTTTAAATCGATATAGATCCTAAACGGCCAGTCAAATCGAAAAATGTTGAGAGAAAACTAATAATGATTTTTAAATACCTATTTAACGATACCCCACTCGATATAGTTTGTTGACTTTAATTTTTTTAATTTTCACAATATGGCGTCCAGTAGTCGCCATATTGAATTTTCAATAACGTCATATCTTTAGTGACACTCGCCGGATTAAGAGGAATCGATTGACGTGCGAATCATAAAAATCGGCCCAGGCGTTTGGTATATATAGTGCTTCAAAGGAACATACAAACATACATACATAGACTGTTAAACACAATACCACTCCTTTGCAGTCGGTTAAAAAGACTCGCATTTGGATTTCGCATTATTAGACAAACGAGACGGTTTAAAAAAATTATATAAAGTGAAACGGACACGGTTGAATGTTATTATAATGATCAAGTATATTTATAAACAGATTGTAAATATTCTTAAACACGTGCGTAGCAGATTTGTACAAGAAAACAAGCGTCTAAACTGTATTAATATTATATAGCTGAGAAGTCTGTGTATTTATTTGATCGCTCGGGGTTTTTTCAATACTAATGGACATAAATTACACCCAAGACTCTGAGTAATAATTTGTGAGTCGCAAAAATGATGTGTGTGGGAATCGAATCCATGTCATTTACCTCAGTAAGTTAGTATTTTAATCATTACACGATCATTAAGGATTTGAAAGAATCTTATGTGTTCAATGAACTTATCGAAGAAATTTTAAACGAAACATTTTGCGTTGTGGAGGAATACATAATGTGTCGATCCCAAGCATTTAGCCACAGAGCAGGTAAATAGTGAATGGATATGAAAGAAAGATATTCTAAATTGATCACAAGAACGAAGGATAATGATGAGTAATAGCTTTAATGTATGTAAATAAAATTCCAAAATTAGCATATCGTAAAACACGACGACAGAAAAATCAAACAGATAATGGAACTACAAACGATATTTAGATTTTTTATTATTTGGTCTTTTGCCAAAAGAAATAGCTGATTCAATGCGCATCATTGAAAAAAAAAGTAAAGTTTAATGACACTACTATACGACGCATTCACTTATTTTAGTTACAATTTCAATTCCAGACTACGTAGTAACCGTGGGAGTTCAAGTATCGAATGTCGTGCGTGAATACGATTCCCTCACAGTACAGAGATCAGTTAATAGTATTTTAACCGTGGCAAGTTTTTTTTTATTGCTTATTTATGGTGGCAAATGAGCAAACAGGACACATGATGGTAAGTGTCACTGCCGTGTATGGACCTATGCAATACCAAGACTATAGCCAAGCCGCTGCCTACCAATACAAACCCCAAACCCATCCAGTTGGGCCTTCTAGCTCTCTCGCTCACCTAATGAAACACAATAGCACATTGCTATTACTCGAACGTCAATCTTCTGCTCAGTGTGGTACTATACCGGACGGACCGGCCCACAGCTGTAGACAGAAAACTGTCATCAACGTGGTCCTACCACTAATGAGTGTAGTGGTCTTTCTCTACGCAGTTAAATAATTTGCGCGAATCGCAAATTGTTGTTTAAAGTCTGAATGTAATTGTGTTCGTTAATTATTAATCGTTCGCTTATAAATTAACACATCATGCAAGTTTTTTTTAACAACATAAAAAAATATTCTGTGCGTGGCGTAAGAAAATTTTCCACTCAATGATGGCTAACGGGTATGATTACCGCCAAATCACCATCCCATATCAAATAGGGATTAAAAATATCGACGATTAAGGTATTAAATATGCATATAACAAGAAAGAAATACTCAAAATCAAACCGTATGTCCATCCGATCAGCGTGCTATAGGCCAATTTCGCTTCTATTCTTGCGGAGGCTAGAATAGAACAGTGAGATGACGTCATAAGGGGATTGAGGAAACGTCATTACAATATTGCGAAAAATATTATCATATACATTAATAATAATATAATATACATGTTAGTTATTACACGTATATACATGTCAGACGTTATCAGCTTATCAATGATAAAAGAGACACTATCTGTTATCGTTAGCGAGATTATACGTGATACGAATAGTTAATAAAGGTGTGTTTGATTACACTTTTTGTGCATTATATTTTTCTCTTTCTCTCTTTTGCACAGGTGGTGCAGTGGTTAAGATACTGACTGACCTTCCGTGACATTGACGTATCAGGTTGAGAGCCTTCAGCG
This sequence comes from Lymantria monacha, assembly GCA_905163515.2. NCBI lineage: Eukaryota > Metazoa > Arthropoda > Insecta > Lepidoptera > Erebidae > Lymantria > Lymantria monacha. Next base: position 2,468,305 of record LR991096.1, on the reverse strand, counting down.
CTCACCCACAGTCCGGGTAAAGTTGTCATAGCCATCTGAGGCTAACAACTAAGTCACACAAAAAAAAGTCATTGACGTTGTTTCGATTCCCACGCAAGACTATACTTTGTGCGATCTACAAAATGTTGTTCTGAGTCTGGGTGTAATTTGTCTGCGTTAATTGCATGTTTGTAGGATCTAGGTACCGGGGGAGACCGAGACTAAGGGGGCGTTCAAGTATTACGTAACGCAATTTTTGAAGATTTTTGATACTCCCTCCCCCCGCATGTAACGCGCCGTAACGTTTCTCTGTACCCCCCTTCCTGAACGTTACGTAACACCCAAGTGACCGTTTTTAAACGTATTTGCGGTAATAATAAATAAAAAAAGACCTTTCAAACTCGCAATACATGTGTATATTGATTATTCATCATCTAAAAAATAAAATTTGCTTGGCAACTTGGGAAATTTTAATTCCCTAGTTTTTTATTTAATAAAATAATGTTACGTAACGCGTAATTTGAACCCCACTTCCGGCTATGTAACGCATTGTAAGATTTTACAAGACGCCCCCTCCCTCCAAATTGCGTTACGTAATACTTGAACACCCTTTAACCTACCTAGACCAGATTGGTCACGTACTGAAGGAAGGTGGAGTCAAGAGTCTCCGAAATCGGTGAGCGTGTATGAAGAGAATTATGAATGTTGAGGAAGCGAGTGAAGTATGTAACGATAGAGTTCTCTGGCACTCTGTTCTCTCTGCCTACCCTGCAAGGGATATTGCGTGATGATATGTATGTATGTATGTAATTGCATGTTTGTAAAGTCCTCCGCAATACAAGGATTGTTTCCTTAGAGCAGGGTGGTTTGTTTTTTAATATTATCTTTATAGAAATTCTTATGTGCGGGTGTGTCATTGAACTCCTCCTAAACGGCTGGACGGATTTTATTGATTTTTTTTGTGTGTGTTCAAATGGATTCAAGAATGGTTTAGATTCGTAATTGGATTCCATAGGTGGCGCTACGATCGAGTTGTGGGATTTTTACTTTACGTACATTGACTGTTAGGCGGAACAAAGTTTGCCGCGTCCTCTAGTATAATATGTATATTTTCCCATTGCTTTTATGGTGGCAAACGAGTAAGCAGCACACCTGATGGTAAGTATTACTTCCGCTTATGGATCTTTGCAATACCAAGAGTACAGATAGGCAACTACCCAACCAAAACCCGCCCAGAAAGTAAGACTTCTGACGCTATCGCTCACCGAACGAAGTACAACAGCACATTGCTACTGCTCAGACGTCGATCTTCTGCTCAGTGTGGTACTACCCCGGACGGACCGGCCCGCGGCTGTAGACAGAGTACTGTCAACAGTGTAGTCCTAACATTACTAATATTAGATGTGCGAGGAGTTTCGTTTTAGTGGACCAAATACCTTAGGTATTTGATATTACTATTTTGTTTCACACATGTTGCCGTGTCATAAATAATATTCACGATACATAAATAGTTATTTTCGTTATTATAGAGTTGTTATGCAACGACAAATATCCTTTTTTTTAAATTTTTTTTTTATTTTTTTTATTGGTGGGCTATGGATGCGTCTCGCCCCGCCGAATCGGTCCGGGGTGACGGAAAGGCGGCGCGTGACCCCACAGACCCACCGTAAAACCTTCTCTCTTCGCCGTGCGAGCGGGCCACCGGTACCCGATTTTTGACTTCGGTGGCCAACGACAAATATCCTAGGGTATTTAAAGATATTATTCCGTTAACCCCTCACGCGCCAGACTTCGCTGTGCTCTCGAGTGCCCTGCGCTTTGTTTTATTGAAAAAAGTTCAATGAATTTTATGGTTTTACGTAAACTGTAATTGTTACTATATTAAAAGAAAATGTGAAATACAGTGCTAAAAAAACAATTGCTAATTGTAGAACGTTTAATTGGGCCAAACCTGTGTCCTAAAAGTGCGTGAGGGGTTAAACATGCGATGTGTGTTTAACCCCTTTACCTTAACTTCCATTTCATTAATAATAATATCAACATTAATAACATTTACGATACAATAATAGCCATTTTGGTTATCACAGCAGTTGGTATACAACGTCGACTGCGCTGAACGTTTGATTGTAAACAAATCTTGTTTGACTTATTAATATTTATAAACACTGCTCTGCCCCTATTTGTTGAAGCGTGATGTTGGTATTATAGTATGTAAGCCTTTTTTGATAAATAAGTTATGTTATACAATAAGATTTTTTTGAATCCAAGAATTAGTTTACGTGATTAGCGCATACAAACATACAAATAAACTAATCAGTTTTATAATAGTTAATATAGCTATTATTTTTGAAACGTGCCGCTTTTAAATGTGTCGTCACATCATCTTTTCATTTGGGAGTCGTAAAAATCTATCTAGGGGAGTGCGTGCGTGTTTGCTCGAGATGCTCATGCTTTCAGCTATCCGCGTGCTAAAGCATAGTGATTATGAGATTACTCCTCTATCGCGAGGACACTTACTAATGGTGGGGAGTCGATGGATGAATGTATTGTGGTGGATAAAGCTATTGCTGGTCCGTTTTGAAAATAATGGTCACCAGTCTTACTTTTTTGTCTTAAGATATCATTCAGAAAGAAGAAAAACCAGTGATTACAAGAGAAGATAAAGACTTTATACCTACTCTTTACCCTTATCTGAAGGAGGCAAATATATAGTAGTAGGACATCTAGGAACTAAGAAGATAGGATACATACCATCTGTATAGTAACATATTCATCATCATCATCATCACATCTCATATATGTCCCACTGCTGGGCTCGGGCCTCCTGCGTAATGGGAGGGAAGTTAACCTACTATACCACGCTGGTCAGACGTGTTGGTATGGGGTTTTGTTTCGAGTTTTCCTTTTCTTGCATAGATGTTATGTTTTATATCCCTTAGTCGTCTCTTACGATCACCCACGGGTAAGATAGGGGGTGGTGAATTGTATTCTTACTCCGTCACCACACGGATGGAGAGAAATTGACCTACTATACCACACTGGTGAAACGTGTTGGTATAGGGTTTTGTTTCCAGATTTCCTTCTTTTCATAATAGGAATACAATATTGTGTTCTTCACCTTTTCCTTTTACGCGGTTGTTGTAAAAGACGACTACAAGAAATATTAGCAAATTAGAAAAGTAAAATTCGAAGTAAAACCTTAAACAGCTTGTTCATATAGTGTGGTTTATTTATTTCCTACCAATTGGTGAAAAAACTTAGTCATACCTAATAGTTGCATATCATCATCATTCTCCTACACTTATCCCAATTACTTGGGGTCGATACAATATGTACTATTCTTTCATAGTACATATTGTAAAAGGTATTGGCAATAGTTTTATTACCGGCCGCCTGCCAGACGTCAACCCTCCTTGGGAATGTAATTGTTGACCAAACGGCATCAGTTGGAGATGGCACAGGTTGTCATAATGCTCTTAGTCATTTTTTACGACATCCATAAACAAAAGGGGTAAAGTATGCGCTACACGGTTTCAAACAGTGGTTTGAAGCAACGGCTTCAAACAGTGTAGATAAATGTTTGATGCCAAATTTCGCATGACCTCTAAACGCCCTTGGTAGCGAGGTTTGCGGTACAAACCACTGGCCAAGAGTTCGATTAAATCTTGTTTGAAACCATCTAGCCGCTTGCTTCAAACCAAATGAACGACAGTCACGCTGCAGCGGTGAGCGCAGACGCACGTGACGACGTTCTGCGTACAAAATGGCGCGTGATCAGACATAATGCGATCGCGATGTTATTACTCAACTTCTCGAGTTATACAAAGACTTGCCTTGTCTTTGGGACTTAAATTGTAAAGCTTATAAAAATATTAGACAAAAAAAAATGCGTAGAATATTTTAGCAAATGATTTTTTTTTTATTTTTCAAAAAAATGTCAAGACTTTTTCCTCAATAAATTGTGTAAAACAAAACTTTCCGAAACAAATTTTTATGTCTCCTTGAATGTCGTATCATCAGGTTGGCTCCCATTTGAGCCTTTGAACAAAAATTTGGAATAACCAACTTTTTTGTTGGCGCCATGACGTCGTTGTAGTGAATATACGGTACGCGAGCGTAAAGACGTCCTATTCGCGCCACGTTCTCTGAAAACTGTTGGTTTCAAACTAGCTTTGAACCATGTAGCCAGCAAAGCGTATTTCTGCTTTTTCTGCTTCAAACCACTGTTTGAAACCGTGTAGCGCATACTTAAGGGTAGGTAGTATTCGTAGCCGCTACCACACAGCTGTTATATAACAGTTGAATATACTTATATTAATAGAAAAATAACTATTCCACCATGTCTGTATGCAATATGGGTCCTCTAATACAATATCTACTATGTGTATATAATGACATGCAAAGATTAAATTGTGTGCAAGCCACATATCCTTTTTTTTTTTTTTTTTTTTTTTTTTTTTTTGAAAAACTAGGATACATGAATAGGACCATATGAATACTTTGTATGGTTATAAGTGTTTATACATATGGAAAGAATGCCGAACGAACGTCTGGTTAATACAATGCGAAAGTGGAAGGATGTAGGTACTGGGGGAAACCGAGACTCACCTACCTAGACCAGATCGGTCATGTACTGAAGGACGGTGGAGTCAGGAGTCTCCGAAACCGGCGAGCGTGTATGAAGAGAATTATGAATGTTGAGGAAGCGGGTGAAGTAGATATGCAAGGATAGAGTTCTCTGGCACTCTGTTCTCTCTGCCTACCCTGCAAGGGATATGGCGTTATGATATGTATGTATGTAATAAGTGTTTATTTTTTTCAATTACTATTACATATATTTTTGTAAAAATCATATTGTTTATTAGGATATACCAACAGATGGCGATATTTGTAGTTTTTGTATGATATTTATTACTTAGTTATTTACCAACAACAGTTATGGTGAACTAATTCCGGATGGGTTACTAAAGAAAAGAACGCGTTCCAGTGACCCACTCCCACGGCGTCGAGAGGTATGTTGTAGGGCGGGTCTACGCGGTCGTGCGCCGCTTCTCCTGCCGCCCCGGACGGATTAGCTCGGCTTGACCGCACCGTAGCCCGCCACCAAAAAAAAATGGTGAACTAATTGCCATCAAATGGTGGTAAAGCTTTACTTTTTTTCAAAGAAACTTTGATAGATTTGCTTATTGTTTGTCATTAAAGAGAAAACTAATCTTCATAATGATGTGTCAAGCATTTATGTTGATGCAGTTATGGGGGAAATTTCATTTTATTAAAAAATTATTATCTTTCAGAAATAAGGTGTAGAGATATTTGTAAGAATTAGCTCAAATTACAGAATGACAATTATGATGAGGGTTTAAGAATATTATTTCAGCTAGTTCGCTGGATGACGTGTCTATTTTTTAATGGAACATGTAGGTTCATTAGTGATCTTGCAAAAACTTTAAGAGAGGGATAGCACCATAGACTCTATATTTAGCTAGCAGTTTGGCAATAGTCAGTTTCCCATGAGAGAGCTCCACCCCACTTTCCTACCAATACCACCCGTTACAATAAGTTACTGCTTCTAGGTTATCATATATCAGCTTGTGAGTGTTATAAGAACTGATTAAAATATCAACAGCTAACATCATTGAAAGAGAAAAAATCTAAATAAAACCATATGCCTACTCATATACCCATCATCATTCACCTACTCTTATCCCAATTACTTGGGGTTGATACAATATGTACTTTTCTTTCATAGCACACATTGTAGAAGTTATTGGCAATAGTTTTATGACTGGCCGACTGCTAGACGTCAACCCTCCTTGGGAATGTAATTGTTGACCAAACGGCATCAGATGGAGTTGGCCTAGGTCATTATAAGGCTCTTAGTCGTCTTTTATGACATCCACGAGCAAAGAAAGGGTTGGTAGTATTGGAAGTCACTACCACACAGCTCCCTACTCATATATTCTAGTATAAATCAATATCATTGCTATTGTAAAAATGACTTATCTGCAACAGAGGCAGAAAAAGAAAGAAAAGTAATGAGAAATTATGTCAAGAATGCATGGGCATTGAAAGGGATTGCAGTTTATTCTATACCACCTATCTGAAATGACCTTTAGATAATACTTCATTACTCAAGACTTGATATATTGCATTAATAATAATGTTGTTTACAAAATTATCAATATGTATGACATATTAATGTTTTGATATGAATACCTACAGTGATTATATGATATATCTCATACATTGTTTTCAGGTTCATTAACATTTACAATGTGAACTGTCTGCATTTTTATCCGTGTGGTAACAATGTAAAAAATACAATTTAATACAAAATATATTTTTATCCGTGTGGTAACAATGTAAAAAATACAATTTAATACAAAATATATTTTTATCCGTGTGGTGACGGAGTAAGAATACAAATTACCACCCCCTATCTTACCCATAGGTCATCGTAAGAGATGACTAAGGGATATAAAACATCTATGCAAGAGAAAGATAACTCGAAACAAAACCCTATACCAACACGTTTAACCAGCGTGGTATAGTAGGTTAATTTCCCTCCCATTACGGAGGAGGCCCGAGTCCAACAGTGGGACATATATGGGCTGTGATGATGATGATATTTTTTACGAATTCACAATGCAGTGGGAGTGCATTGTAACTCAGATAATTTAGATCTAGATTGGTCTCTATAAATGATATTGAAGCGTAACCCTCAAGTAGTCATGGACTACTTACTATATCCCAAATTTTCCCTTTCATGATTGTTGTAAGATGGCTAAGAGGCATGATTGCCTGCAATTCACCACCCCTTATCACATAGGCATTAAATATCGACGACTAAGGGATTAATTATGCATATAACAGCAAGAAATACTCAAAATCAAACTCTATATCCACACTGATCAGCGTGTTATAGGCCAGTTTAGCTTCTATTTTTGTAGACGCCAAGCAAAGTTCACGACTCTCTATTGCTTTACTACATAAATTCCAATAATGCTATAATCCATGAATAAACCCTCTATCATGCAGTTAAAAAAAATTGTAATCGTAATGAAAAGTGCTAAGTTAATCCTTACTAATATTATAAATGCGAAAGTAACTCTGTCTGTCTATCCTGCTTTCACAGTAAAATTTCTGAACCGATTTAAATGAAATTTGGTACACAGATAGTCTAAGAAAAAGCGTTATAAAGGGTTGAAAAGGGGGATGAAAGATTGTACGAGGAATAGTTACTTTGTATTAACGCTAACTTACGACTATTCCACGCGGACGAAGTCGAGGGCAAGCTAGTATGTAATATATTGGTATTTATATTAGTTTTCAGAAATCATTTATCTTAATCTGCAATTTTTTTTTAACTAATCTCTGGAAGAAAGATATAAAATGTATTTATTGAAATAACACCTGAAATAACATATTTAACATCAGATAAAATCATTCCATTACAATTTTTATCTATTATTTTTATAGATTTGAATCATTACAAATATAAGATATCATTGGTTATATATCAATGCAAAAAAATCACTGATAAATAAATGCAATGGTTTATAATATTCAAAATATACCTTATCAATGTTTACCTGTTCAAAATTTATTTTTATCACTCAAGGTCAACTAGTGGTAACTGCTTCATCACACACAAAGTTAATAATTGTGTAAAATTAATTAATTAAATAAATAAATATTATGTAATTCATTAACATTTAATTAAAATTTATTTCAATCAACTATAATATAAAAGTAATTTTCAAAAGATTTGTCCACTTAATAGCTTTTGATACCAATATTATTAATGTTTAAATTTTTGTGGTTATATTATGAGGCAAAATGATTAAATTGAAGGTCACTAATGACTGTTTACTATTTTTGTTTAGTCAACAGTCAGTTTCTGAATGACATTAATGTAAATGTCATTTTTTAAAAGCTTTATATATGTTGTAGAGTAAATATTGTGCAAGTGTGTATAAAATCTATCAAATAAACATCAAAATAAGCAAAATAATAATGTGTAATGCATTTTAGAACAACACATAAGCGACATTCAAGTCAGTAGCTAGACACACAGACGTCCTAAAATAATATTGAGTGAAAATCTTACGGATTGGCGAAGATCAATGAACCTGTCTCCATATCTCCAATATAATCAATTGTCACGTTCGAAACACCGTGTTTGAAAACACGTTTATATACGGCCACGTGTTTTTTATACCGCGGTCATTCAGCTAGAAGCGAACTGCCAATGAACTAAATGATTTTCTAAAAATATCACAAAGCGTATAGAGGTTATAATGCAACGCTTCTTCCAGGTATTTATAATGTATAACGTTAAGCACAAAACACGACACGCGAGCACACTTTGCAAACTACAGGATGACTAAGCTACCACTGAAAAATGGTTTTCAACAGCGCTTTTTTTTTATTGCTCCAGCCAGCTGTTTTAAATAAACATATCATAGGGTTAACACACTCGGTTTACCTATCTGAGCTAGCAGAACTAGGTGTTTCGAATTTGTTCAGCTTCCCAGCCATCACTTGAATTCAGATGATCTATTATTTTTTTTGCGAAAAACTGTGCTAATTCCGTAAAATTCACGATTATGCACACGCGAGAACCTTCAATTATATATTGACAAATTGACTGACGTTAATGTACTACGTTCTGAAATAATACGGCATTTTCGTCCGATCAAAATTTCCGTAATCGAAACAATTTCTTTTCACTATTTTATTTTGAATCTTCAAAATAATGTATTAATCTGAAGTTAAATATATATATAAAATTAAATATAATAATGTATTTTGACAAAAATGTTGATAGTGTAAATCGGCCTAAACCAAAGAACATTTCTGAACGACTAAGAACGTTCCATTACGCATAGAATACAAATTCCTAACCTAAGTTCAAATTTTAAACGCATTTCAAATGAAAGTGTAAATGGATTGCGGTAATAAAATTGTGTGCTTTCCATTTAATACAAAAAGTGACGCAGTGTAACGCAGTGTTCGATAAAGCGCTTTCCATCAACGACACTGTTGAACACAGCCGTACACTGTTCGACACTCGAAAAAGTGGTATTTGACAAATGCTTATCTACTTTCATAGAGTACTTTAAATATATAGATACTACGTTGCTTGGGATATGTATCATTACTTAACCTAGCAATTTATTTACGGCATATTCTAGTAGTATTATTTGAGAATATTAAATTGAGCTTGTCTCTTACTGCTAATTAAAATTTAATAAAATGTTCAAATGTAAATATTGTACTATTGAAGTGAAGTGAGCCCTGATAATGTGATTATGTTTATAAATTATTGAGCCAAGACTTTGTCAAGAAACTTGCATTTAGGTATACAACGCCCATAATTACTTTTGACGGGAATTTGAAAACGTCATGTGGTGCTCTTGTATTATATTCGATATCTTAGTGTTTTAACGTGTTATATTAGATAATTTTGATGGCATTTTATGTAATGTGATGTGCGGCAATACTGGGATGTAGTGAATATCATATAAAAGTACTTTACAACATTTTCGTTTTCCATCAAAATTCCCATAAGATACCATTAACAGTGTGGCCATTGCACTGTTAATGGTGACAATTTGACTTAGACAACGACTGACTTGAAAGACTAAAAACGTGAAAATATTTATAACTTGACACTGGCACCAATAGCTCGTATATGTAGCTGATTGCCAATACATAAGAAGAAGAAGAAGACGCCCATGATTTTGCGATATTGATGCACTCAAGTGTTATTTTGAGACAACTAGCTGTTTCATTTAAACTTTTACACAGTGTTTGGCAGTGTTTCACAATGTACCGCAGAGTCCCTCTGTGTTAACTAAATGGAAAGCAACCATTATTGTGTAAATTTTGAAGGAGTAGTAATACCTAATGTTTAGTATTTACAAGTTCGCAAGAATTGCATAAATGGCTATTGCAATATAAATGTAAAATGCGAAACACATTAAGTTTTTACATTAATATCAATATTTAATTATTATAAAATTAAAAGATGTTCTCTCTGCCTACCTGCAAGGGATATGGCGTGATAATATGTATGTATGTATGTAAAATTAGTATCTATCTGCTAAGTATATTAGAGCACGTACCCATACTAGATGTACCAGTTTTTACAATTAATCGTAGTATCGGTTATGGATTAAACTCAATTTTGTTCCAGCGTAGTATTTATAAAAACTCTCTCCCCTTTAATAGTACACGTACCTATATGTTATGTAAATTACATTAATATTAAAATTTTTTTAAAAATCAATTGAGAAATGATGGCTAGTATTGGTACTGGTAATAAATTCCTTAAAATAAAATGTTTAATTTGATAAAATTTATATGTGAAAATGCGTAAAACTTTAAAAGCGAAAAATGTATGTAAGAGATAGCTTTTTTATTATCATTAAATAATAAATTCACTGGGCCTTTGTTTGCTGAACAAGGGCTCGGCGCATACGTGCGTGCAGTAGCAAAGTGGGTCGATAGTGGACTTGTCGTTCGCTAGCCCAATGCAGCACGGGTGAGGAGCTGGTGCGTCCAAGAGGAGGTTGAGACCCTATCCGACTATAGGTACATCCGGATAGAGGTCTGCCGGACCCTCCGGCAGCTCAGCAGTGGTCACACCCGGGCTGCAGCGTCCTGTATAAGAATCCAATAGGGGACGTTGTGCAAACACCCAAGTCGTACGGTGTTCCACAGGGGTAGGTTTTAGGATCGACTCTGTGGAGCATCGGCTACAACTGCTGGGCGTAATTAGTTATGCCGACGATACATTCGTCACAGCCCAGGGTGGGACGTTAGAGGAGGCGGCACGCCTGGCAACTCTTGGCACCGAGGAGTTTGTCAGGTGGATCGAGGCGCTGGGGTTAAGGGTGGCCCTGGATAAAATGGAGACTCTATTGTTCCATGGGCTCCACACCAGTCCACCCAACGACGCCTCGATCTCCATCAATTCGGTTCCCATCAGTATCCGGGCCCATATGAAGTACTTGGGCCTGGTGCTCAACGGGTGATGGTGGTTTCGGGAGTATTTCCGTCGATTTGCTCTGCGGCTTATCAGCGCGGCGTCTGCACTCTCCTGGCTTATGCTAAATGTGAGCGGACCCAGCGCTACGTGCCGACTGCTGTATGCGGGGGTGGTCCGGTCGTTGGCCCTGTACGGCGCACCTGTGTGGACGGGGTTCCTGACCGTCCGACTTTGGGCTCTCCTGTGGTGACCAGAAAGGGCCATGGCGGTCAGGGCCAAATGCGATACCCCACGGTGGCGACTGAGGCAGCGTGCCTATTGGCCGGACCTCCCCCGTAGGACTTGGCGGCGGAGATGCTCGGTGACGCGGGTAGGGGGTGGCACCGGCTCGCCCAGCGAGATGGCCGCCTGGCGGAGCGTGATGTCATTACCCGTCGGACAATCCGGCTGGAGAGGCCTCGTTTCGGTGTTCGGACCGTCGAGGCCTTCCGGCCGGTGCTGTTGAAGTGGTTGGGTCGGCAGCACAGGGTCCTTTTCTTCCGACTGGTTCATGTCTTGACGGGCATGGCTGCTTTGGCAAGTAAGTACCTGGACAGGGTCGTGAGGAGGGAGAGGACACCATCCTGCCACCACTGCGATTGCGACGAGGACACGGTGCAGCATATACTCAAGGTCTATGTGGCCTGGGAAGAACCGCACCGTGAACTCGTCGCAATCATCGGTGTCGACCAGTCAGTGATCTCACGAAAGTAGGCCGCATGGCGGGTCCGAGAAGAAATCGTCTTCAGTGACTGGCTTCGCCACCAGGCAGGCCCATGGTCTGCTGCCGGAGTGTCAACGGGCTTGGTACCCGAAAGGGTAACCCGTCGGGCTGGCCACGGAAGGAATATGGTGAGTTATGTAGGCACGTGCTGCGCTTCTGTCATCTCGGACAGAACGGGCGGCGTGTGTCTGAACCATAGCCTACCCAAAAAAATATTATTGAATAATAAAACCTTATAGCCTTTATAATACGCGTTCTGTGTGGTAACGGCTGCAAATATTACCAATGGCCATGGCCACACTGTTAAAGGTATCGTTTGAGAATTTTAGTGGAAAACGAAAACGTATGCAAGTCACTATTATATCATATTCACTATACCTTAGTACTTCTTGCGCATAAAATTACATAAAATGCCATGCATGTAAAATTAATACAATGCAAAATTATTTAATATAACACGTTAAAACACTAAGATATTGAATATAATACAAGACCACCACATAACACTTTTCCTTTACCGCTAAAACTCTAAAAAAAACCCTATTAAATCTAGGTATTTCACAGTATAATATAATTGTTGATATTTGTTTTATTTGATTGCCGTTATCACAAAGTATACAAGGAGTCCGAACGGTATAGCCTTTTCCATAGTATTCATAGACACAATAATGAACCCAGATCTTAACTTTCTCTTTTCTGCCACGGGCTGCGCTTGGTTTAGGACGTACCGATACTATTATTATTATTATTACACGTAAACACGCGTTGGCTCGCAAATGTTGAATTTAATTAATTTACATAAATATAAAATTTCAGAAACAAAACATTCCAGTCAATAGCAACAAAACTTCCCGCGTAAGGATTTAAACGAGTATTGATTGAAAAGAGGCGCCCTCTACCGGCAAAATTTCTGTACCCTAAATTGAGACCATTCGTACAAAATTATATTCGGACTCCTTGTATCTATACTTCGTGGGCGTTATAAGATTTATGATCTACCACCAGGTGTTGAAATTACATAAAATGTCACGTGTTAGGCTACATACTTATTTGCGCTTGGCAAGATTGTGTCATGGGAGTGCAACTTGTATAGATAATATATTTACAAATGTCAAGCCCATAAATAAATCTATTATAAGTGCTTTAGAGTCGGATCACTGTGGGCAACTTGTTGTACTTCCTGGAACTAGTAGGATTCAACCTGAAAGTATTACCTTTGTTCCTATGACCGCTAGCCGCTTAGAGCATTTTAGATACAACTTGAGTATGAAGATGCCGCTGTTGCCTATTCATGATAATCCTAATGAATTATACACATCCCTATTCCGCATAATTGATACTGAATTCAATACAATATTTAAACCCAAAACTTTAAAAGTTGGAGTGCCGTCTGGTTTTAGTGAATGGGCTACTTGTGGTATCTTCAAGAGTAGAAAAAGATTATATGAACTCTATGATGAAAAATCTTATAACCACAATCCAGTATTTTTGCAATATGTTAAGAATTATTTAAAAATATTTAAACGTGCCTGTTCCTGTGCTAAATCTATTTATCTGAGAAGCAAAATTATACAATCTAGTGATATAATTAAAATGACATGGAAAGTGATAAATAGTGAAACCGGTAGAAAAATTGTACGGGAAATGGATTTTAATTTAAAAATAGGTGATAAAATTGTGAAAGCGGATAATGAAGTGGCGACAGAATTTGAAAACTATTTTACAAATGTGCCAGTACTAATGACTAAATCTTTAGCGTCATCTCCTAATTTAGCTGAATCGCTCCTTAAACAATGCATTGTGTAATGATAACACTTCCTTTAAATTTTCAGATGTCGGTGTGAATGATATTTTAAAGTCTTTTAAAACTCTTAATATTAAAAAGACAGCAGATCTGTGGGGCTTATCTGTAAAGACTGTTAATTTTATAATATCTATTATTGGTCCCCACCTGGCATGTGTGTTTAATGGTTGTGTAGCTCGAGGTGTATTTCCTGAACTCATGAAATTTAGTAGAATAATTCCTTTGCACAAATCTGGTAGTATGTTAGATGTTAACAATTTTCGCCCTATTTCCATACTACCAACACTTAGTAAAGTATTTGAGAAAATTTTGCTTAATCAGATGTTGAGTCATTTTAACAAACATAGTATTTTCCATAAAAATCAATTTGGTTTCACTAAGAATTCCTCTACTACTGATGCGGGTGTCGAATTGTTAAAGAATATCTTTGCAGCCTGGGAGGAATCGCATGATGCCTTGGGTATATTTTGCGATTTATCTAAGGCATTTGATTGTGTGCACCACGAAACCCTTATCAGGAAATTATATCACTATGGGGTCAGGAATAACGCTCTTGAGCTTTTAATTTCTTACCTAAGCAACAGAATTCAGAGGGTCGATATTAATGGTGCACGATCATCTGGTTCTGTTATTGAAATGGGCGTTCCGCAAGGGTCCATTCTGGGGCCATTTCTGTTCCTTGTATATATTAATGGCTTACCCTACTATATAGGAGACAATCAAAACATTGTGTTGTTCGCAGATGACACATCTTTGTTATTTAAAATTAAAAGACAAATGCTTAATTTTGACGATGTGAACAACGCACTGTCTAACGTTGTTCATTGGTTCAACACAAATAATCTAGTTCTTAATGAGAACAAAACAAAATGTATTAAATTTACCACACGTAATGTAAGACAAGTGGGAACCAATGTTCAAATGAATGGTGTGGCTCTAGACCTTGTGGAATCAACCGTTTTTCTAGGCATCACTATAGATGCTAGACTCCAATGGGGCCCTCATATTGAAAAATTATCAAGCAGGCTTAGTTCAGCGGCTTATGCGGTCAAAAAAATTCGAGTATTGACCGATATTGAAACAGCTAGAATAGTTTACTTCTCTTATTTTCATAGTCTTATGTCTTACGGCATATTGCTGTGGGGATGCTCCGCGGATTTGAGTAGTATCTTTGTTCTGCAAAAAAGGGCTGTCCGCGCAATTTATAATCTAGGCCCAAGAGTTTCACTTCGAGAGAAATTCAAAGAGGTGAATATTCTGACTGTTGTATCACAATATATATACGAAAATGTTTTGTATGTAAAAAGAAATTTCAGTAACTTTGAAAGATATTGTGACATTCATTGTGTGAATACTCGGAATAAGGACAAATTAGTTGTACACAGTACGCGTCTTGAAAGAATTAATAGGTCATTCATGGGGCAATGTATACATTGCGTGCGTATACATTGCGCAATGTATAGAAGCGTATACGCTTCTATAATAAAATACCAAAAGATATCCGAGATATGACTGTGAACAAGTTTAAAAGGGCTGTCAAGAACAGACTCTGTAAAAAAGGTTATTATAAAATCTCAGATTATCTAAGTGATAGTTCAGACTGGCTATGAGCAGCTCCTCTTTCAGCAATTAGGTACCTACATTATTTTTTTTTTTTAAACTGTTTAGTTACTATTTCATTTTAATAATTATACATACTTGTAAAGCGTAGCGTGTGTTGCCTGACGAATTTTGACTTTTTTGCATTTATAGTACGTCATGGTATTGGTCATGCTCACTGAAAGGTCCGCTTGCGGTAGCTGCGTGGAGCGGGTCTCTCCCTTCCCTCCAAGGTGGTTGAGGGGAGTGATGGCTGCTCTAGTAGTTAACTCGTGATCGGGTGCCGCTTGTGAGATCCGGTCCAGCCATGGTCTTTCTTTATTGTATTTTAACTATTGCGTTCGAAGGGCATCGCACTGAAGCTAATTAAATAATAAACATGTACTATTTTTTTTTATATATAAAAAATGAAAAAAAATTATAATAACATAGACAAAATATAAATAGACAAACCCACTGAGTTTCTTGCCGGATCTTCTCAGTAGCAGTCTCATTCCGATCCGGTGGTAGTTTATTAGATTAACTTTAAATGTAAAAAAAATGACAATATGTAAGTGCCCTCGCAGGGTTTATGCATAATAAATGTTTTGAATTTGAATTTCAATTTGTGACATTATGGAGGTCCGTAATCGTTAACCGAAAGTATCGGATATCTGAAATAAAAATATATCCGAAACCTGTAACCGAAATCGATATAAAAGTTTGCTAATCATTTGGGATTGAGTCAATTTTATTTCGACCAATCGAACTGATGGCCTAAACTTAAGCGTTTCTAAAGTGGAATGATACGATTTCACACTTAGCACTTCCCTTTTACAATTGCCTGAAAGTTCAAAATTCGTAACCGAAGTTAGAAACTATGAAAAAATCCGAAATAATTTCTTATCCGTAACCATATTGAAAACGGATATATTCTTATATACATTTAGTATGCAAATTAATTATTTTAGCGCCTGTCAAAAAATAAAGTGAGGCCGAGATTAGAGTTAGCTAATGTTTTTGGAAGCATACCAGGCGTTTGAAAGCATAAGTATTAAAATATTTTATCAAATTTGTATTTTTTATTACTATGAGATTAGGATGGCAATGAAATTCCTCCCGGGCGGGTCATTAAAATCAAAGAATTGGTACCGGCAGCAAGTTATTGATGAAGAAGGCTAATACAGCAGATATAGAAGACAATCTTCACACCTGATGGGTTATGTAAGGCTGGGAATAAAGAATGAAATCTGACTTTTGGCGGGAATATGGAAGTGTCATGTGGTGCTCTTGTATTATATTTAATGTCTTGTTTCAACGTGTTATATTATATAATTTTGATGGAATTTTATTTAATGTAATGCGAAGAAACTACTCGGACGTAGTGAATATGATGTAAAAGTGCTTTAGAACGTTTTCGTTTTCCATCAAAATTCCTAGAAGATATCAATAGTGTGGCCCACACCTGTGTAAGTGGCAGCACGATTGGGACGGACTTCCAATAGGTGTGGGTTCGAATCCCACTTGTGACATCATTTTTCGCTTCGTAATCGGTTTTTTATAAATAATTAAGCATACTAAATGCTAAATTTCAGTAATTTGAAAATGAAAAGACTAAAGACGTGAAGAAAATTGCAACTCGATAATGGTAAAAATGGCTCGTATAGATGATTGCCAATATAAAAAAAAGAAGAAGAACGAAACCCATGCAAACTTCTTTTTTGACAGGTTACAGTCAGTGGCCAAACCTCACTTAAATCAGTTGCCTCTAATACTGTGTCCACTTACCATGCCATTTGTCGTGGGTTGGATTCCGCAGGCAATGTCGTGGGTTCGTTCCTATTTTGTATAATCTACATATTTTGTTTTGATTTGGGCCGTATGTCGTGTCCATTATTTACGTGTTTGTAAAGTTTCTCAAGAATAATTTCCTTGCTTGCTTCAATTAAAAAAAATAATCTATTTCTTTATTTCTAATGAATACAATGTGTAACTACATTTTTATTTAGTTATCTCAAAATCAATTCAAAATTTTAGTTGAAAACTATCTATGTATCTTCAGAATGCCATTATGAATGAGCCCTTCATATTTCACGAATGACACTTCTCGTTGGCAGATATCTAAAAAACAAAATGGCGCCTGTTACGACATTGTTCCCGTAAATATATGTATGCATACTGAACAATGACATTTTTCCCCGATGCTCGGGAAATCTTCAATTTGGTAGGGATTTAGGGTAATCCATCCAAATGGAATACGCAACGGGCCAACTATTCTTTGAAACTTGACTGAATAATGCACGTCAAATAATAGTTTTACCAAGGTCTATGTACGTGAAATAGCAGCTGTCGTTTATTCATTGAAATGGAAGAAAAATAAAGATAACTTATGTGATGTATTGTTCATATGTTGGCAATTTACCTTATACACTTTCACTGTACGGTGACATTTCCAATGATTGATTATACCAGTTAATATTTATCTAATTTTAGCGGTAATGTTGAGATGGATGTGCGGTGTGACGAAAATTGATAAAATAAGGAATGAATGTACCACCTATAAGAGAAATTTTAAAAGTTGCGCCAGTGACGGATAAGCTAAGAAGTTTTTTTTTTTTTTTTTTTTTATTGCTTTTGGTGGCAAATGAACAAGCAGCACACCTGATGGTAAGTGTTACTGCCACCCATGAACTTTTTTTTTTTTTTTTTCCAATACCAGGTATATAGCCGCCTATCAATATACACCCCCAAACCAGTTGGGTTGCCGGCTCTCTCACTCACTGCACGAAGCATAATAGCACATTACTACTGCTCAAACGTCGATCTTCTGCGAGAGTGTGGTACTGCCCCGGACGGACCGGCCTGCGGCTGTAGACAGAGAACTGTCAACAGCTGGTTCTACCACTATGAGACGAGCGAAATGAACACTTGATGTGGTATAGACATGTAATGAGACAGGATGAAAGTAATGTTGTGAGGAAAGTTTTAAGTATAAATGTTGAAGGCTTTAGAGAGAAGACCAAAGAAAAGATTTACGGATTACGTGAAGCATGACACGTATAGAGAAGCAACAATTACAGAGATGACGTCTGATAGGGTTGCATGGAAAGCGACATATTGCGACCATGAATAAAATGGGTTAAGAACATGATGCTGATGATGATGATTTCAATCAAATTTTCTTTATAAAAACAATGAAAATAATGATGATTGATGATTTACTAATACGTAGTTTAAAATGTTGAAGTCATGAATTCGATTTTTTATTTTTAGAACTTTGTGATATGCTATTACGAACAAACATGAGCTATCAAAATTAACGCCATTTTCAGGTCTATATGGTTTTCAAGACTCCATGATTAACTAATATGATAAAAGCGAAAATTAATTTGGATTTTTGTTTGTTAAGTTCGCTACGTTGAGCTATTCAACCACCTTGAACGATTTTAAAGAGGTTTTCCTGTGAATAGGTTATATATAATACCTTTTATCTAGGTGAAAATACTATACCCGAGGGATTGAAAAAGATATTGTTCAATTTAAAGAATCGTCATGATTGATGATGATGAAATTAAGAGCTATAAACAAAATTTAGTTCTTTTTAAAAACAAGATTTTTAAAGACTTTTTTATTATTAAAATCATAATAAAGATGATTAAACATTACATTTTGATTGTAGAATTACGCTTGCATAACCGCAAAAGTAAGGTAGATACAATGTTTTTATATAGACACATTTACTTGATTCTTTAGAACCCCAATAAAATAGCGGCGAGCCCTCCAACTTGCGACTTTTCAACTTAAATATACTTATTTTATTACAAACTCTTAACATAAAACAAGCGAATGTAATATGTTGTCTCTAACTTTATAAAAACTCCTAATTGAAGCGTGATTGCCAAAAAATGTCGTTCAAACAACATTTACCTATGAAATTGTGGCTAAACGAGTAGAGGGAGACTTTTTAATAAGCTTGTCTGTGTTGCCCTTTATACATTTCCCTAAGGTAAATAGTGTTCGTGGATTTATAACAATTTGTTGATTGATAAAAATTAAAATGCTGATTGTGAGACGCCATCATAATACCTATAGTTTTTATATTTGTTACGATAATAAATAGCATATTATTAAAAAACATTTTTTATGGAAGAAATTTCACATAAAAATATATGAAATTTTAGACAATAAGAGCAGTCCGTAGTATGTCCCACTATTCGGCTCGAGCTTCCTTCATAATGGGAGGGAAATTGACCTACTATACCACGCTGGTCAGACGTGTTGGTATAGGGTTTTGTTTCGAGTTCTGTTTCTCTTGCATAGATGTTATATTGAGTGTTTTATATCCCTTAGACGTCTTTTACTCTTTACCCACGAGTAGGATAGGGGTTGGTAAATTGTATTTTTACTTCGTCACCACATGGAAATGAGAATAGGTTTTTACTAAAATCCGTAAAATTTGTTAGAAAGTAATTAGTAGTGATTTACAGAATTGTGAAACGAATCTAAAATAGTGAGTATCTAACTCACTGTCAGACAGGTTTTCACTGGAGTTTGGTACATTCTACGTGTGTTCAGTTATTTCAAATAAGATAGTTTTGTTGGCTAAAATTCGCTTCGTTTTACATATCATTCAATTACTGTCGCATTGACAAATACTTATATATAATATAACGTAATAGACAACATCCATAGCTAGAAAATTATACAGGGTGGAAGTGGACCGCTCTCTTGAAAACAAAGACAGGTGACCATACTAGTCCTACTTGTAATGATAGGCTAGAAAAAAAATCGATTCGGATGAAAAAAAAAAATTATTTTCAGAACGAATTTTAAGTTTTTTTCACATTCCATCGTATAAGGACAGTGCCAGTGACGATAATTCCATAAAAAATACGTAACTTTACCCAGATGAGAAAAGACGCAATCTATTCAAAACTCACGATTATATGTTCAAGAGTTCAACGACCTCGCGTGGTGAAAGAAAATTGATTTTTTAACCGAATTGATTTTTTTTCTAGCCTATCATTACAAGTAGGACTAGTAGGGTTACCTGTCTTTGTTTTCGGGAGCGGTCCACTTCCACCCTATATTTCAAAACGAAACATTTTTCAGATTGAACAAGTTATCTTTACAATTATTAGCCTCCTTTGTAAATATTAATTCCACTTGCTGATTTGAAATAATTGACTGATTTGATAATTGATTGAATTACTAGATAGGTATATATATGCGTTTGAAGCAAAATCGCAATGAGAATCGTTTAGGGACGAAATACGTGTTGAAACAATATTCAAAGTTTTACGAAAAATTGCAAGTTGAAATTCTGGAGGCTACTTATTAAATAGGTGTTAGAAATTTCCTTATAATTTATTCCATCTTAATCGTCTCGTATTACTTCTTTTTTATGGTGTGTGATATTCATTAGCCGTAAGAAAGGGTGGAGTTTCTCTTAAAATAATAATGAATTTTGGTCATGTATTGCTTAACTATCTCAAATTAGGTAGCATAGCTGTACAAATGATTGAATTACCTATAAAGATCTCAAAATTAAATAATATTTTATTAATTAAGAAAGCTTATGGACGCTAAGACAATGCTGCTACAGTATAGATGAAACGTACACAACATTTTCACATTTAAATTAGCTTTTCAGTTACAGGTTATCAGATATTTTAATTTCATTGTAAGAAATATTATGTTGTGTATTCTGGTAAACCAATTACGTCAAAATTGATAGAGATAATTTATCATTAATACAGATTCGACTACCCATACAACAGATAATTAATAGCAAAATTTATAGCAATCTCAAGCAAAGATTGCAAGTTTAATTAACTGAACCGAACCCACCGATGCCTGGCGACAGTCTTGTAAGCAATTAGCCAAAGTTTTCCCATTTGCATGTTATGGGTAAAGTTCGGCGAGAGGTGGCAACCCCACGTCTCAGATTCAAAATTTCAATTGAATTCTTTTTTAATTTCAAAACAGTCTGTGCGCACCGAGACAGTTCGTCTCCATTATTTAAAAGTTATAGATTTGAGAGAAATTTATTAAAGGGTTCCTTAGACACTATATTAATACATTAAATATAACTTAAGCAAGCACTTTTTAGTGTGGTGACGGAGTAAGAATACAATTCACCATCCCCTATCTGACACGTGAGTAAAAGTAAGTCGTAAAAGACGACTACGGGATATGAAAAGCACATTATCTATATAAGAGAGGGAAAACTAGAAACAAACCCTATATCAACACGTCTGACCAACGTGGTATAGTAGGTCAATTTCCCTCCCACTATGGAGGAGGCTTGAGCCCAATAGTGGAACATATATAAGCTGATGATGAAAATGATGCAGTTTTCTTTTTTTTTTGAGGTGGGTTACGATCGGCGCACTCCTCGCACCACTCCGTCCGGGCGACAGAGGGGCGTAACCACGCACACCCGTAACCTGGCACGTCGCCTTCGTCGTTGGGCTGACCACCGGAGCAGAGTGACTTGACGTCAGTGGTCGGCCCGACGGAATACCCCCTGAGGAGTACCTCTCCTCAGCCGACGTCCTCTTCTCGTGGACGACGTCGGTCTTTCCTCACGCCGTCGGCCTCTCGGCGGGTGACGGATTAATTCCCCGATCCAGTCACTCACGGCCTCGGCTAGGGCGGCATCAGACGCAGGTAATCGCACCTGCCTTGCCCTAGTTGCCGGCGGCGGCTCGCGTCGTCGAGGATACGCACGCGCTCTGCCGCCTCCTTCCGCGAGACTACTGCTTCGCAGAAGGCTGCGATCGCGTCCCAGTTCCTGACGCTGTCGAGCATCGCCCTGGTGAAGGTCGGCAGCGTCAGGTCGGCACCGATGATTGCGACGAGTTCACGACGCTGCTCTGTTCAGGCGGCACAAACCTCGAGCGTATGCTGCGCCGTATCCTCGTCACAATCGCATTGGTGGCAGGACGGTGAACTCTCCCTCCTGACGACTGTGTGCAGGTATTTGGCGAAGCATCTATGCCCCGTCAAAACCTGCACCAGTTGGAAGGAGAGCACCCCGTGCCGCCGTTTTAACCACTGCATCAGCACCGGCCGAAAGGCCTCCACGGTCCACACACCGAACCGTGGACTCTCCAGCCGGACTGCCCAACGGGTAATGACGTCTCGGCGGGCGTCGACGCGCCAGGCGGTGAGCTCCCTCAACGAGACCACACCGCCCTCCGCTCGCACCCCCAACACCCACCGATACAAACCGGCGAGCATTTCCGCCTCCAGGTCCCACGGGTGAGTCCCGGCCAACAGACAGGCTGCCTCCGTCGACACCGTGCGGTACCCACATAATGATAATGATGCACTAAGTAATTCCTAATTAAACTCATATACACAATACAGTTTGTGATATTTAAGCGGATACATCACAAAAAATATTTTTATGCATTTTATAGCGTTTTAATTTTGATTCACCGAGGTTTTATACACTTTAAAGCATTCATGATCGTAGACAGACTAGTTCAATCATAATTATAGTGGTTCTATAACATACCTACTATATATTGAAGAGAAATATAATATCATTCTCCTACTCTTGTCTCAATTACTTGGGGTCGATACAATATGTATTTTTCTTTCATAGTACATATTGTAAAAGTTATTGGCAATATAGTTTTATGACCGGCCGCCTGCCAGACGTCAACCCTCCTTGGGAATATAATTGTTGACCAAACGGCATCACGTGGAGTAGGCCCAGGCTCTTAGTCTTCTTTTACGACATCCACGTGCAAAGTATGGTAGTATTCGTAACCGCCACACAGCTATCTACTATAGGTATATAGAAGGAAAATATAGTATATAAGGGATTTTTTATGGGTGGGCATCGAAATTCTGATTTGACCTTTTTGTGTGATGTTTGGTTAGGATAAATGCTATGTCAGGTAAAGTGTAAAGCAGTGTGTGTCTCGCTTGCCTTCTGATATCGGAGAAGAGTGAGATACTCGTTCTCCTCTTTTTAATAATTGTCACTTAAATGAATGATAAGCACTATCTATGCTATTAAAAAGAGATTTATGATAATTCAAATGTTCGGGCTTTCGGTCTTCTCGCTCACCGAACGAAGTGCAACAGCAGACTGCCATTGCTCAGACGTCTATCTTTTGGGAGAGTGTCTACGCCGGACGAACCGGCCCGCGGCTACGTTTTTTATCAATAAACCATGCGGGCAAAGCTGCGGGTGAAAGCTAGTTTTTAATTAGCTGATTTATTGTTTTATGATGTTCTATTCACTAAATAGAAAAGTTAATTATATATAAATACCGTTTATATCGAATATTAATTTGTTTTACATCATTCAATGTTGATTCCTCTAAGCAATTTCATTTCAAATAAAGTTAATGAGAAGTTTGCAAAGCAAAAGACTCATTGTTTAGATGTCGAAAACTTAAAGACAGATTCAAATTACTGAAATTTAGCATTTAATATGCTTGATTATTTATAAAAACTCGATTACGAAGTGAAAAATGATTGTCATAAGTAAAATTCGAACCCACACCTATTGGAAATCCGTTCCAATCGTGCTGCTACTTACACCACCGTGAACTATTGTAGGACATTCAATTCTCGCATCGTATTATATTTTCGTCTTTAAGGAGACTTGTGCCATCTATTTGAAACTTGGAAATCCAATAGGTGAGGGTTCGAATCCCACTTGGGACAATTATTTTTCGCTCGTAATCGGGTTTTTAAAGACGGATTGCAAATTGAGAGGCGGCTTCATCTATAAGCCTGTCTAGGAATGCTTATTCTTTTCAATGAAGTACAGCTAGGTGAGAATATTTTAAAGAGTAATAGATTTCTAGTATTGAGCTGTGTGGGCTAAGATTACCAGCAACCCTTGCTTTGCTCGTGAATATTGATATTGGCAATAACTTTTTGCGATATGTACGATGGAAGCAGTTCCATTTAAATTTGGTCAAGAGATAACCAGTAGTATTAGAGGTTTCCTTAATAATCTGTAGTTGGTTGACCTCAACTAGCTAACTACATTGTCCCGCAGTTGGTTTGTTTTGTAAAAATTTTGTATTATCTTAGGTGATCACTTATTTTTTTTATACCTGAAAGCATATAAGGGGTGACATTGTATTCTATAATAATTTATCACACGGATAAAACATAGTGCTATAGTGTTTAATTTCAAGTTTTCCTTCTCATATTTGTATGCTATACGCACCCACGGACAGGATAATTGGTTTGTATTCTCTCCACCACACTTAAAATGACTGAAAAAGCTAATGTTTTTAAAACATGGTAATATCTTTATGACCAGCCATATATATGCCTGACATTAACCCTCCTTGAGAATGTAATTTTTGATGAGATGTATCACATTGAGTTGGTCCAAGTCGATTCAAAGCTATTAGTCGTCTTTTACGACATCCACGAGCAAAGTAAGGGTTGGTAGTATTCGTAATCACACAGCAATTTACAAACAAGCAAATAACGAAGACAAATTACAACCAGACTCAGAACAACACTGTCGTAGAAAGTATTGTTCTTCGTAGAAATCAAACCCACGGCACTGGCACGGAAGGTCGGTATCTTAAGCACTACGCCATCTGTGCAATCATTTAGCTTATTTCATTAGAGGTTATATTTGAAAAATGTGTTTGATTTATTTTCCGTAAATAGCTATAAATAAATGGCAACATCGCGATGCCGTGATATCCGGCCTGTGCTGTAATACCGGAGCTTTTCAATTCGGTCTAACTTTTTACAACTGTGATTGGATGCTTCGGTTGTATTCGCGTACGCAAAAGGCATATTAAATAAAAGCTCCCAAACTTTTGCGTGAACTTTTTTATTTGTTATTGAATGTGCTTTTTATTCGTTTTCAATCTGCGTTTAGAGTAATTGTATGCTGTTTGTAAAACTAAAGTGGATTTTGAGTTGAAGGAACTTTTTGGCATTTTCTTTTGATGGCTGATCGAAGATATATATTATATCGTTGTTCGTAAGACATCATACTGGAGTATAATATTAATGTATAAATACTTATACCCGGTAGATAGTACCAGAAAAAAGATAGTACCCTGCACTTAGAAAGTGAGTTAGAGAGGGGAGGGGAGAGTGAGAGAGGGGGACGAAGAAACAGCACGTCTAAGGGCACTTGTAATACAACCAGCCAACCAACTCGTAAAGTAAAAACCTAGACATTATAATTAAACTAAAAGCTTAAAACTATTTGCACAATGAATCTTGAGTGAAAATATCTAATGGTTTCTAATATTTACGCGAGTATTACACATTTTTTTTATTGCTTATGGTGGCAAACGAGCAAGCAGCACACCTGATGGTAAGTGTGACTTGCGCCTATGGACCTTTGCAATACCAAGGTTATAGTTTAGGCCGCTGCCTACCAATAAAATCTCCAAACCCACCCATTTGGGCTTCCGGCTCTCTCGCTCACCGAATGAAGCGCAACAGCACATTGCCATTACTCAGACGTCGATCATTTGCGAGAGTGTGGTACTACCCCGGACAGACAAAAAATTGTCAACAGCGTGGTTCTACTACTATTAGACATTTGAAATAAAAGTAGTTATACGGATTCTATTGTTTGTGGAGGACTAAATACGGAGGTCCTCCCATGACTATAAACGCTGTAAAGTGTTCGAAACGTCGAGAAATTAAAAATGAAATACAAACGCGATAGAATCCGTAAAATTAGTTTTATTTAAAATATCTACTAAAATAGTAGGATTAAATGGACTGTTACTACAGAATCACAGTTAAGTGTGAAAATAAACATGGCGAACTGATCCCAAATGCTAATTTCATTACATAGAGTGAACTCGACAATTAGTTAGGTATCCATCCGCCAGGGGGAATGTTAACTGCTTATATTGTTGACTAATTGGATTGTGAATGATGATTTGAAATTTATTTTGTAAAAACTTGTTTACAAGGGAAAAGATATTGTTATAAGTGAGACTGAACCCACATCTAATGTAAATCAGTTTCAATCGTTCTATCACTAAGAATAATGTGAGCTGATGTGATACAATCAAATTGTCAGTCGTTTGTCGGCTTTATAGAAGACATGCGCCATCTGTCGGACAAATTTTACACATAGTTACGATCTAATACTCTAACTTTTCAGTTAGAATTATATTAAACGCTGATAAATTAGTTTTGTAAATAAACTAGGATGTTAAATGCTAAATTTCAGTAATTTATTGAGTATTTTTTATTGCTGTTGATGGTACGAGTACTTGGAGCTATCTAGTAAGTGAATTCTCAGTAATACCGGGGCCACATCGAGAATCTTAAATGTGGAAGATCTTAGTGAAACAAATGAGGACAGGTACAAAGGTATATAGAGGCAGTATAGTTCTCCAGCTTTCTCGCTAACCAAATAAAGTGCAGTAGCAAATTTTTACAATTCATAGTTCAATTTCCTGTGAGAGTCTGATAATAAACTGGACGATCCGGCTCTTTTAGTGCTGCAAACAGTAAAGTTTCAGCAGCATGACCTACTTTTACCAATAGAAAAATATCTTGTGTAAAAAAAGTAAATTAAGTAATTTTAAAATTTGGAGTACATTCTCTGGCATAACGAGTGCGATCTTATATTATGTTAGACTGTCTATAAGTCATCTCTGAGACACTACCTCTACTGAAATTCCGACACAGTGTTCACCCTCACCACTTTTCATCACACAAAAGATGGCAAATCAGAATTTCGAAGCGACTTCATACTTCTAAAACATTGTAGAATTACTTGCTTGAAGTGTTAACATATAAGTTTGTATATTTGTTTGTACTTGAGGCCTAAACCACTAAACCGATTTTAAAAATTCTTTTATCAATTGAAAGCTTCATCATCAGCGAGTAGCATAGGCTATATTTAATTTGTATATTTTCACGTAAACGCGAATTACGCGGATGGAACCGCGGGGTTTCTTGCGAGTCTATAAAAAAAAAAAAAAAAAACAAATCTACAGTAGCACTGTAGTTCTATGGCAGTTTAGAAGTGTAATGCAAGCACTCTTCGAGAATCAAAATTTCAAAATTCTACTCATAAAAAACGCATTTATATTCATAAAATAAAATAAGGAATAATATCAAAGAAACACGATCGTTATAACAATTTAACTTTACTATTTTTATCCTCTAATATCTCAATTCGTCCCTCGTCTTATCCTTTATCAATAGAATGTTGATCGTTCACGTAATCACGTCGGAGTTGCCATTCGGCATGTAAATAAGTTAGGGGTCCCCCGTTCTGACGCGCGGCGGGGACGACGTGATAGGAAAATTGAGTGTTTCATTTACTTAAGACACTGAAAAATATATTATTGTGTCTATGGTATACGCGATAGCAACGGGTAGATTGACGGGTTGTAACGGGTTTGGAATCTAAAACGTTTTTGACTATTCGATATTTTCTTCTCAGCCCATTTATTCATCGCTAGACCTGATTTGTAGACGTGGAAAATTTGGCTACACGCTATCCATCTCTGACTATTCTGCTGTGCTGTTTTTAGTCATACCTACTACTGTAATCAATCTTAAGGCTCGCATATAGGCCCCGTTAAGTTATCCCATATCCGTGGTGCCGTATTGCTGCGCTTATCGTGGCTGTACATCTTATTGACTGACTAGTCAATTTTGCTTCCTGTCTCCCGCTTTATCTAGGAGGGAAGTGGAATCACTTTTTTCCAACTCCTCCTCTTTAACTTTTCCAATTAAATTCGTTGTGGGTTCCAAGACAATTAAAATCATCTCTTAGGCCTGAGGGTCAAACCCTCGGTCGGTAGCATATTTTGGTCTAAAAATATGTATTAAAAATAAAGATGCATTGTCTTCATTTAGTTGTGGTTTGGTGTCAATACAGGATTGCAGGCAGACGAATATCCGATCCGCGGCGTTATAAACGGATACGAGTCGCTTGGGGGCCATTAAAAAGGAGATTTGCAATCGCAGTATTATGTTAATTTCTTTAAAATAAACTAAACATACATACATACATATCATCACGCCATATCCCTTGCAGGGTAGGCAGAGAGAACAGAGTGCCAGAGAACTCTATCCTTGCATACTTCACTCGCTTCCTCAACATTCATAATTCTCTTCATACACGCTCGCCGGTTTTGGAGACTCTTGACCTTACCTTCCTTCAGTACATGACCGATCTGGTCTAGGTAGGTGAGTCTCGGTCTCCCCCGGTACCTACATCCTTCCACTTTCGCATTGTATATCTTCTTAACCAGACGTTCGTTCGGCATTCTTTCAACATATCCGAACCATCGGAGCATTCCCTTTCGCATCTTTACACCAATACTCTCTTTCATACCTACTCGCTCTCTTACGTCGTCGTTACGAATGCGGTCGGTCAGCCTAACTGCACAGATTTGCCGTAGAGATCGCATTTCGACCGCATTCATTTTACTTTCATACTCTTTTCTGCATACCCAACTCTCGCTTCCATACAGTAATGTTGGGAGTAGCACTGCGTTATGTATTGCTACACGTGCCTTCTGGCTGAGGTGGTCGTTACCGAGAAGTTGCCCCAACGCTCCGTTCACTCTATTTCCCGCATTCACTCTTCGCTCTATATTAAAATAAACTAAAAATGTTGAGAAACTTATTTATTGTATTATAATGTACCTATATAAAATATATTTAATTTTTTTACAACTCATATTCATTGTTGGGTAAGAACTTCATCTGCAATGGGTAAGTAAAAGAGGCTTACTGTACCACGCTACCTTTACTAATTGTCAAAGAGTATTATTTCCTGATTGTTTGCTCTTGCAGTGGTGTTCTTTACTTTCGTCTCTCTTCGTAACTATTGCTTCATATTTTTTAATATTTAAATTTTATGTATTAAATTAGATAATTTACGAAAGTATTAAAAAAATCAAATAAAACTATTTTATAAATTTTACTATGTGGTGTGCTGATTGTCAAAACTTTTGTAATATGTATATTGGAAGAAGGGTACATATGATGTTGACCCCAAGTAAATGGGGGTAAGAGCATTGTAAGAATGACGAACTTTAAAGGTACTGGAAATATTCCAAATATCGAGATAGTTAATATAAACTAAAAACCTTTAAACTAAAAAAATAATTTGTGATTTATTCATATGGCCAGAATTACCCTTCAGAATTCCGAGTAGAGATAATCTCGTAGAAAATAAGAATTGCACTCCGTCAATTTTGATTTACGACTGTGAAATTTTCGCATTCGAATTTTTCTCGATTTCATGATATATTTCTACGGATGAGTATTAGCCCTCAAGTAATATCATTTTAAGACAAAATACTCAAAACTAAACACTATAACGACTAATTTTGCTAAAGTGGGATAAGGGTCTAATTATTCAATCATTGCAACTGAGAAACTGTGATCAAAATTGACATAAATATGAATGACGAAGATTGTTTGTTCTTCTCACCCAAAATACTTTCATTTTATTAATAAGTATATTGGTGAAATAAAGTTATTTTTATGGATTTGAACGCGTTTGTATTTGACTTTTAATTGCCCGTTTCATGATTCTAAACGCGTTATTCAAAAATTAGTATTAAGCCCTCTGATTTTTCATACGAATGTATCTCAGTATGGCCGCGCTTCGACCCGAGCGAATATTAGATCAATTTTAAAATATTACCATATAAAGTATAGTATAATTAGTATAATTACCATAAATAATATAGTATAATTACCATAAAATTGAATTGAGAAAATAATAATATTTTTATAGATAATATTTTTTTCCACTGGCAATTTAAATCAATTTCAAATATTAAAAGTTTATTAATTATTACTACAGCGGGTAGATAGAATACCTCTGTAATAACGACCACTTGGGCGTAAAAAATCTTAGTGAGCGTGACCGTATAAATAGTTTTATTTCAAATGTGTAATACTCGCCTAAACAATAATCATAAATAGTTTGTTATTTTAAATATCGTGTAATCTATTTCTAAGTATTTAGTGATTGATGATTTATCTCGAATTTAATGGCCCAATGTAACGTGGGAAATTCATTGCGATAGAAAAAGATGAATCCCTTTCATTCGTCTACGTTTCGAGAACATTATTTTGTTGAAAGGAAATAAGAAGCTTTCGATTTATTTAAGATTATTTGTTTTACTTTTTGTACTCATCTTCTTAGCTAGCTAACAGACTAGTCTGTAAATGTGATTTTTATCACTATTTATCTGATATATCGGTTTTTCATCCAATGGTCTATATATTTCATTTGAATATTTCAATTCACTTTGTGATGTATTCTTATCTTTTTGATTAGCTCGGTGTACCCGATCGAGTATTGGCCCTGATCCTCGAGCGTCTGGGACCACGCCTCAGTGGACTGTAAAACGCGTGTTAAAGGTCTGGGCAGTTACCTGAGTGTTCAAAGGAGAGTAGATTTGATGCTCCTGCCAAAGCCGGGGTGGTCTCTGGATTCGGTCGCGACCTACACTCCCATTGTGCTTTTTATTAATAAAATAAGTACCTAACTGTATGTGTATTATTAAAAAATCAGTAACTAATACTGTGGTGGATACTCACGACAACCATATCACCACATTTTGCATCATATGCTATGCGTGCTAATGAAAGAAACTAGCCTAAACCATGCCAGCCGTACCAAAGGATTCATTTATAAATTGCCCACTCTTGCAGTGATTTTTATCTGCTTTTTCTCTTAATTCAGTCGTAAGTAAAGGAGAGATGGGAGTATCATAATCTAACTCAATTCACCACATCGCATTCATCTCTTTTAAAAAATATCATTTCTCACATCACACATTGTAAGAATTGGAACTAATTCATAAAATTTCCTTCAAAATATCCTCGAGGATTACTTAGTGTGATTTTTACTTGCCTATTTTATTTTACAAGAATGAGACACTCGCAAAAATACGATATCCTTTATTGAATCTCTCGACTTCAAATAAAATTCTCTTCAAGCCAAATAGGTACTCTTTAATACATCACATTTATATTCTGACGTTTTATGCTTCAAATAATGTAATTTTCCGGTCGTTACTTTTTTTTTTTAAAGTTGTAAAAGGATATAGAGGAAAGTGATCTTACAAAATTCACTCTGGCATCCACTATTATCCGACTCAGCGGATCGTGAATGCGCATTCTTATGTAAAACGGTTTTGGAACGAGTGGAGGCGTTACAAAACCTGTGCGTATTCTAAGCACGCGTTCCAATCTCGCGAGTGTTGATTTGGTGCCGTTTTCGAACGCTACGATAATCAATATGGCGGATTTGGCGGGAAGACGTCTAACATTTTTCAGCCCCCGTGCAATATTCTCAGTATATTTATTTAGTTTCTTCGTTTTCGAGATTGATAACGTTATTTGTTATACATGATCGGTCTTTTTATTTTTATCTTTATTCTTCAATTTTCTTTTAAAGTATATTGTTATATACTTTAAAAGTTATGTCTTTAAAAGTAAGTGTTTTTATGAAATTATTTAAGAAAATAGAATTGGTATAAATGGATTGACCTACTATACCACGCTGGTCAGACGTGTTGGTATAGGGTTTCGAGATTTCCTTCTGTAGCATAGATTTTATATTCATTTTACATCCCTTAGTCGTCTCTTACGATCACCCACGGGTAAGATAGGGGGTGGTGAATTGTATTCTAACTCCGTCACCACACGGGTTATTTGTTACTTTAGCACAACTATAGTATGATATGATTAAGGAACGAAAGCAGGAGAAGGAAAATTTTAAATCCTATGCCAACCCATCCGTAGCATAGTACGCCTCCTGCTCATAGTTGAACGTTTTGTTAGTTGACAATATTACTTAAACAGTACACAAACTCATTATACCTTAATTGTCTGCCATTATAAATTACAAAGGCATGTTACCTTTGTACCAATTGGCAGTACACTGCCTGCGTTGGACAGTTACCGCCATGCCTTCGGGCGTTTGTACAGAAATTAGCTCGTGAAAGCTTACAAATTGTAATTAAACGTATTGATTTCACGTACCTATCTTGTTTCGGCGATACAGTGTAATTAAATATAAAAATTAGGGATTAATATACAAAATAATCTGTCTATGAAGAAGCTGATTGACTGAATGATAAACACCGAGTCAAAACTACCGAAACATAAAATTGTTACAGTAGTTTCTTTCCATTACCTTCGGACTCAATAAGAAAGAATTTCAAAAAATTCAACCCTAAAGGGAGTGAAACACAATAACAAAGTTAGTATGGAAAGAAAAAAATTAAGCACAATAAGGCTTCAATAAAAATAAAGAAATATATATTTCAGTATTTGTCAATTTTCATTCTATAAGGTTGTAAGAAAGGGGTGGATTTTGCTTTGCTAATACAAATCATATTTAAAATTAACGTCAAACATGATTTCTAGACGGATGAAGCTGCAGGCAAAAGATATATACTATTTATCACGGACCTCTTTTATTAAAGTGGTTTAATAACCAATACGAAGCAGATGGGTTGGTATTATTTTTTGTTAGAGTTCTTCTCCTCTTGAATTAATGTTAAATGTTTGCTACGGTTAAGATCTTTTTAAAATTCAGCAGAAAAGGCAAATTCATAAAATATTCCTGATAGAATATTTTATTCCTGTTTTGATAAACATGATTGTGAATATGGAATCAAACCTGAACCTTTGTTTTTTATTATTTATGGTGGCAAACGAGTAAGTACACTTGATGGAAAATGATACTGCTGCACATGGACCTAGCAACACCAGAGGCACAGCCAGGCCGCTGCCTACCGTGGACAAAGAGCTCTTCTTAAACATCATTTGAAGAAGGACATGTCATAGTGATCGGGAAACACAGCAGCAGGTAGTTCATTCCAGATCTTGCACGTACGTGGGAGAAATGATCGCTGAAATTAAAAGAACGTATAAGATCATTAAGTAATTATAAATTTATTTCTTTATTTTCTACCACAAAAGGTTTTATTTATTATAATTTTTAAATACTCATCATCATCATCATCATCATCATATAGGTATGTCCCACTGTTGGGCTCGAGTTTCTCCATAATGTGAGGGAAATTGACCTACTATACCGCGCTGGTCAGACATGTTGGTATAGGGTTTTGTTTCTAGTTTTCCATCTCTTGCATAGATGTTATATGCGTTTTATATGCCTTAGTCGTCTCCTACGATCAACCACGGGTAAGATAAGGGGTTGGTGAATTGTATTCTTACTTCACCACACAGAAAATACTTACAGTTGAACTATTTATATAAACTTAATAATTTATGACTTATTGAACCTCCACATTTGCCTTTCTTTGTCTTTATATAAATTTGTTTAATGCAGTTTGATTGATTTTTCGCCTCCGAAACCTCTTGGCTATTAAATTTCACGGAAATCGTTGGAGCCGTTTTCAAGATTTTGAATATATATCAATATACAAAAATTGCTAGTTGAAACTATAAGATAGATACAATAGATGTTACGTTATTAATAAAATATATTTTTTTTTATAGCTTTTGGTGGCAAACGAGCAAGCGGTACACCTGACGCTAAGTGTCACTGCCGCCTATGGCACTTAGCTATACCAGAAGTATAGCTCGGCCGCGGCCCACCTATATAAAACCCAAACCCACCCAGTTGGGCATCCGGGTCTCTCGCTCACCAAACCAAGCGCAACAGCACATTGCCATTACTCAGACGTCGATCTTCTGCGAGAGTGTGGTACTACCCCGGACGGACCGGCCCGCGGCTGTAGACAGAGAACTGTCAACAGCGCGCAGCATGGTCCTACCATGATAGGAAATGAATGAATGAAAAATGAATAATGAATGAAAAATGATAAATCAATTATTATTAATTCATTGAGAGTAGTTAACAAAAGCAGCTGTTAGAGATTGCGTTAACAAGAAAATGCAATTATTTTAACTAGACAAACATTAACGCGAAGGGATGCGGACTCAGCTTAGTGAGGGTATTTAATCATCGCCCCTACTAATGACTTCACTGTGGATTATACTCGAACGTGTAAATAATTATTATAAACACCACCGCCACCTGCCGAAACCATACAGCAACACCTTGTCTGAAATAAATTCTGACCAGTTGTTGTTGTGTGGTAGCGGCTACGAATACTACCACCACGCATTACTTTATTCGTGGATCTCGTAAAAGACTCTCCCTGATGCCCTTTGGTCAATAATTACATTACCAAGGAGGGTTGATGTCAAGCAGTTGGCCGATCATAAAACTATTGCCAATAACTTTTGCAATATGCACAAGTACATATTGCGTCGACCACAAGCAATTGGGATAAGAGCAGGAGAATGATGATTTATTTCAGACAACATCCATAAGGTGTTGGTAATAATTTTTTTACAAACTAGTGTTAGTACATAAATATTGTTTTTTAATTCAGCATGAAACCCAAACCAACGTTGAATCATCGCATTCTTCCACACCACAGCATTTTTTTTTGCGGTGGGTTATGGAGTAGCCACGGTCCGCCAAATCGGTCAGGGACAACGGAAGAGGCGGAGCGCGACCACATAGACTCACCCTGCAAGCACCTCTCTTCGCAGTGCGAGCGGGCCATCGGTACCTGATCTTTGTCTTCGGTTGCCCGCCCGGCTGCCCGAGGCTACCTAAGAACTTCGTGGCTTTTATCACTACAGGCGCATATCCATTATACGATTTGTAGTTAAA
Source organism: Lymantria monacha (assembly GCA_905163515.2). Taxonomy (NCBI): domain Eukaryota; kingdom Metazoa; phylum Arthropoda; class Insecta; order Lepidoptera; family Erebidae; genus Lymantria; species Lymantria monacha. The sequence continues at coordinate 2,433,501 of LR991096.1, read as the reverse complement.
AAGCAATCACGACGAGTTACTTAGAAAAATATATTACTTTAACATCATCATCATCATCACAGCCCACAAATATCCCACTGTTGGGCTCAGGCCTCCTCCGTAATAGGAGGGAAATTAACCTACTGTATCGCGCTGGTCAGACGTGTTGGTTTTCTTTCGAGTTTTCTTCTCTCGCACAGATGTTATATGCGTTTTATATCTCTTAGTCGTCTCGTACGATCACCCACGGGCAAGATACGGGGTGGTGAATACTGAATAGTATTCTTACTCCGTCACCACACGGAAAATATATTACTTAGTGAGAAATAAATGAGTATTATCTATCTATAGTAGTTGACAACGCTGAAAATTGCAAGTAGTACTTACGCTAGCGATACGTGAGCCAAACTACTTGATCAGGAGCCACAGCTCGTTGGATTGTATTGTGAATAAAGGACTACGAGTACATGAAATCAGCATTCAGCTATATAATCATTTAGAAGTTAGATTTATGCCAATAATTGTATATTTAATGATTATTGTTGTTTACGTGTATTACACATTTGAAATAAAACTATTATTGGGCGACGGGAGATTTTCCGATTTACAGTTTTGGCTTTTTCCTTTATGTACCTACACACTAGCTTCTGACCGCGGCTTGGCCCGCGTAAAAGGTTACCTCCTAAAGTTTTCATCGCCTATTTTTATTTTACTCCTTAAGGGTAATTTTTTTACGAAATTTTTATGTTATATTTATTCATATCTAATCAATAGCCAAAAAATAAGTTTCAAGCTTCTGGCTTTAAAAATGGCGATAATTCCTTGCAACTTTTCATCCCCCTTTACAACCTTTTTTTCTATTAAAAAGTAGCCTATGTCCTTTGTCAGGCTCTAGACTATCTGTGTACCAAATTTCACTTAGATCGGTTTAGTAGTTTTGGCGTGAAAGAGCGACAGACAGACAGAGTTACTTTCGCATTAATAATATTAGTATGGATTATTGTCTAGATAGATGCCAAAATTGCATTTTCTAGATCATCTGGAATTGGTTTACGTTTTTGATCTATATGTATGTGAATCAATCGGTCACTGACATTGACATTTTTTTTTAAATACATGTCCCGCGCTAGAAATGCTCCTTGTATTACGGAGGACTTTACAAACATAATTACATGCAGACGCAAAACAATACGGATCGTACAAAGTATATATTGTTTATATCTATTGTTGTGTCTATTGTTCTGCGCAGATATCAAATCCATGGCATTGGCACGAAAGGTATATCATAGAATAGTAATATAGAATCTTAACCGCTATGCCATCTGTGCAATCACTAATTAAAGTACTAAGACACTAATATCAGTTTTATTTCAATCGTAAATATCAATGTAATTGTTTAAACTGTATTTATAAAATATAGGATACAAGTTTATAAATAAATAAATAAAATAAAAAGCCTTTTATTTCTTGAAAAATAATTTAAAACTAACAACAAAGCAACTCGCTAGTAGTTAGACTAAATAAAAAATAATAATATATAGGTGTTAATAGATTAGTTATTATTTACTAGTAAGTTTATACAAAATATTTATAGTTTATTTTATTTCTAATTATAGTTTTAATACTTGTTAGTTTATCAATTTTTAAACTTCTTCTTTCTCTTCTTCAAGAACCCCCTTTTGGGTAAAGGCCTCCTCCAAAGACGTCCATTTGTCTCGGTCTTGTGCCATTTGGATCCAATTTGTACCAGCGATTCTTTTAATCTCGTCTTCCCATCGTGTCTGTGGTCTTCCTCTACTTCTCTTACCTTGTGGGCCTCGCCAAAGAGTTGCTTTTATGGTCCATCTCTGGTCTGTAAGCCTTGCAACATGGCCTGCCCATTTCCACTTTAGCTTTAACGCATATCTTAAAGCATCAGTTGCTTTTGTTATTGCTCTAATTCTTGTGTGCCGTATTTTGTCAATTTTCTTTAGCTTGAGCATGCTTCGCTCCAGGCCCCGTTGGCAGGTGGTGATTTTTTGCTTGGCTTTGGTGGTAAATTTCCATGTCTGGCATCCGTATGTCAAGCACGGTAAAAGACTAGAGTTCATGATCTTGGTTTTTATACCTATAGACATGTCACTTTTAAAAATTTCTTTTAGACTCCAGTATTTATTCCACGTTTTCTGTACTCTTCTTTGAATTTCATTTTCATTAGCTTTTCTGTCAAAACTGATTGATTTTCCTAAATATATATAGTTTTCTGTATATTCCAGTGGCTTCCCATTAACTTTAATTGGTATTTTACAACTATTAGTCTTTGTCATAGTCTTTGTGAGATTAATCTCTAGTCCTACTTGTGCACTAGTTGTTTGTAGGGATTTGATCATCTGTTGCAGTTGTGAGCTTGTATCTGACAATATCACTATGTCGTCTGCGAATCTCAGGTGACTTAAGAAAGTGCCTTGTATGTATATACCCATTCGGTCCCAATCTAGTTTGTTGATGATGGTTTCTAGGATGACTATAAACAGTTTTGGGGATATGGGGTCGCCCTGTCTTACTCCTCTTTTTATTGGGAAGCTTGGGCCCAACGTTTCTAGCTTTATTCTAGCTGTGTTATTTCTGTATATATTTTTAATAACTTTGATGTATAGCTCGTTTACACCTTGTTCTTCCAGACTTTTCCATATGCTTGCATGTGTTACTGTGTCGAATGCTTTTTGGTAATCAATAAAAGCCAGATAAAGTGGTCTTCGCTGTTCTCGATATTTCTCTATAATTAGTACAAGAGTGTGAATATGGTCTACTGTAGAAAACCCCCTCCTGAAACCTGCCTGTTCAGACGGTTGCCTAGATTCAATTACAGGACTGATTCTTGTATTTATTATGGCTGAGAACAGCTTATATAAACTTGGCAGTAAACTTATTGGTCTATAGTTTACAATGTTTTTTGGGTCTCCTTTCTTGTAAATCAGGATGATATTGGATTCGGACCATTGGGTGGGTGTTTCAGAATTTTGTAATATACGGTTGAATAAAGCAGCAAGTGGTGTAGCCAGAATCTCATATGCTGTCTTCAAAGCTTCATTTGTGATATTGTCAGATCCCGGAGATTTTTCTAGTTTTAATCTCTTAATTGCTTGTACCACTTCAGTTTCATTGATCAATTTAATAGTCTCTTGGGTGTTATGTTCAATATTATTGTTTTGGGCTATGATTCTTTGACTTGGGTCGCTGTATAATGATTTGTAAAAATCTGTTGCTGTATTGATAATATCCATGCGATTTTTTATGTTCCTATTTAGCTCATATAGCCTTCTATCCATGTTTTATTTGTTCTTAGGTCCTTATAAGCCTTTTTTGTACTTCCTGTACGATGTAAATGATTTTCTATGGTGTTAAGTCTGTATTTTGTATAGTCTTTTTTTATATATTTATTTGTTAGCTTATAGAGTGCGGATAGTTCATTTTTGATAGATCTTGATTTATTTTTTATTTTTTGTAGTTCTCTTCTTCTTTGTAATAAAGTGATTGTTTGTATTGACAATATTTTATGGCTTTTATGTTCATTTTCTATTACTTTAGCTCTTTTTAAGCTACAGGTGATAGCATTTGTTATGTTGTCATAGAGGGTTTGCACTGAGATGTTTTCATGGCAAACAGACAGATCTTCTAATATAGGGGACAAGCTATCCTTATATTTTAATATTTCTTTTTCGTTCCTTAGTTGGTATGTGTAATTGTTTGTAAATTTGACTCTACTTTTCTTTTGAAAGGTTAATTTTATTACTGCTCGAATTATCCTATGATCCGATGGGTAGTTTAAGTTCATAGTGCCAATATCTTGGAATATTTCTAGATGGTTAGACAATATATAATCTATTTCATTTTTAGTTTTACCATCTGGGGATTTCCATGTCCATCTTTTATTTAGTTTTTTCTTAAAACATGTATTTATTATGGTTAATTTGTTTTCTAGAGCGTAATCTACCAATTTCTGTCCTCTATCGTTCCGCTTTCCATATCCGAATTGTTTCATAACCAAGTATTCTTCTTTTTTAGGTATTCCTACTTTCGCATTAAAGTCTCCCATTAGTATAATAATCTTGTGTGAAGTTGCCAATGTTTTGTCGATTGTCTTATAAAATTCCTCAATTTCATACTCATTTGCCGCTTCGGTTGGTGCGTATGCTTGTATGATGGTGACCATGTGACCTTCGAAGTTCATATTCAATATTGCGACACGTTCTGTTATGCCAATGAAGCTCTCTATGTTGTTTTTATGTGATTTATTTATAACAAAACCAACTCCGTATTTACCAGGTGTATGGCCTACATAGCATAATATAAAATTTTGATATTCTTCTATTGACGTACCTAATCTTCTTATTTCCGATATTCCTATGACGTCATACTTGATTTCCTTTATTGCTTCTTCCATTTCTATTACACGGTCATGTGACGATAATGATCTGACATTATATGTTGCAATATATATTTGGTTAATTGTTCTAGTCTTTGGAGGGTTTTGGTCGTATTCTCCCACGGGGACCAGCCGGGTTGGAAGATAATGAATGTTTCTTGTAACAGTTTGTGTATTTATGGGCTCTGTGTGGTGGGAGGGGATTGATTGCTATGCTCCTTGGTTTCGGTTATTGTCTTTATCAGGAATATTTTTTGTAGTAAGAAAGTTTAGTATTCCTGGTTTTAAAACGCCCTCAGATATACTATTCGATCTTATCACCGATGCTCCACGTTGTTTTGTTTTGTTCTTTTTGTTTATTCGTGTGTTTATTTCGTCGTTAGATGCAGTGAAATTATCGGGTGAAGTAGGTTGCTTCCGTTTAGTGTTATTTTTAATTATCAATTTATCATATTTTATTACGGCTATGTTTCCCCTTTCCTTCTCCAACTTTAATCGTTCTTGCAGTTCTTTCCTCTTCTCCAGTACATGTTTCGGATAGTCTTCTTTTATATAACATTCTGAATCTTTTAGTGCTTCTCTTTTCTTTTTCAAGATTTTAATTTTTGTGCCTAAAGTAGCAAAAGTTACTACTATTGGCCTTGTCTTTCCTTCTTTCTTTCCAATTCTTCTAACTTCTTGAACATCATTGTATGTTAACTTCAAAGAGAACATTTTTTCTATCCATTTTATAATGTTATTTTCTAGGCTCTCGTATGATGATTCGGTTTCTGCGATACCGAAAAATACCAGATTTCTTTTCTTTTCCTGTTTTTCTAAAAGGTAAATTTTTTTTTCATTATTTTCTACAGTTTGTTTAGTTTTTTCTTGATTTTCTTCTAACACTAATAGCTTTTGTTCTAAAATTTGATTTATATTTTGTGTGACTTGCTCAGTAACCTTTTTTCCAGTTTCCCGGATTTCCAGCTTTTGCTCATCTAATTCTTTTTTTATGGATTTAAGTGCGTTCAGAATCTCTTCCATGATTTGATGTTTTCAGTGTTTTTTTACAGCCGGTGTCCTCTATTGGTACTCCTTTGAATTAGTTGGCCAGCTTTCGGTAGCGATATTGGACATTACTATGTATGTAGTGCTATCTATCGGTACTAATGAAAGGAGTTATTGAAAAGATATAATAGTTCGTCCTTTCTTTAATAGATAGCGCTGCTTATCTATAGTTATCTGCACAAATAAAAGTTTGCAAACCCTTAAATTTAGATTATTTATTTGCACTTGTTTTGTTTCGCACTAGATTTAGTTTTTTCACTGATACACTTGTGATAATTATATTAATTGTCTTGTAAGGCGTGTTTTAAAAAAGTTGTTAAAAACAATAACCGTCTATTTACACTTTCGTTTTTTCCTTCTTTTATGCCATTTGAACTATTTTCTAATGTCTTCCACTACTTCTGTTTCACTAATCACTCTGTATCTGTACGCATTTACTTTGTATTGTTCAATAGTCACTTTTTAGGTCACTTTTTATTATTTTTCTACGGAGCCGATGTTTACCGTGGCAATCTCATGTACCCTCCCATACCGATACAAGTTTATACCGGACGTTAAAAGTACATTACTGCAGCGGCCGGCAAAAGAGGTATTGATGGACGAACGTGTAAACACACATACGTAAGTCCATCAATTCGTAGTTGTGGCCAAGGCTTGTAGTGCTTGGACAGACTGGCAGCGCGGTGCGGTGAGCGACGCGGGCGCGGGAATGCGCGCGATTGTGCCTGTCCGCAGTCGACCGCGGCAACAACGCACGCGGTTAGCTCGAACTAGTTTGAGATGCCCGCTCCCGCGCGGGTTGTCGCTTGCCGCCCGCGCACTCACTGCGGCCACTTGTATGAACGAACTATGGCGCGAGTTGCCCGCGCGCTCCCCGCGTCAAGTAGCCCGCGCCACTTCCCGCGCCCGCGTGTCCACTATGGACGCTCAAATGAAATTCTTATGTTTGAGTACGTCGTGCCGCGCCCGCCCCGCGCCCGCTTTTGCTGTCTGGCCTCACACGTATAGTACTTTTCTCAAATAATGCGCGGAAATTAAAACTAAGTAGTACTAAGTAGAACTACATACGCGATGAACAACGAACAACATTTTTCACGTACTAAAGGGTTCATTTCCTTTTTTTTTTCATTATTAAACAGGTTTCTTATTGAAGCCAGTTCGAAATTTAAATAAAACTCTTATAAGTTGATTATTTGGTTACTATATTTTGAAGTAACAAATCGTTCTATTTTTGAAATACATGACAGATATGAATTTAAATATATATTTATTTTATATATAGAGTGAATGCGGGAAATAGAGTGAACGGAGCGTTGGGACAACTGCTCGGTAGCCACCACCTCAGCCAGAAGGCACGTGTAGCAATACATAACGCAGTGCTTGTCCCAACATTACTGTATGGAAGCGAGATTTGGGTATGCAGAAAAGAGCATGCAAGCAAAATTAATGCGGTCGAAATACCATCTCTACGCAAAATCTGTGGAGTCAGGCTGACCGACTGCATTCGCATCGACGACGTAAGAGAGCGAGTAGGTATGAAAGAGAGTATTGGTGTAAAGATGCAAAAGGTAATGCTCCGATGGTTCGGACATGTGGAAAGAATGCCGAACGAACGTCTGGTTAAGAAGATATACAATGCGAAAGTAGAAGGATGTAGGTACCGGAGGAGATCGAGACTCACCTACCTAGACCAGATTGATCACGTACTGAAAGCAGGTGGAGTCAAGTCAAATCAAATCAAATCAAATCATTTATTATGCATAAGCCCTAAAAGGGCACTTACATATTGTCAATATTACATTTTTTTTTTAAATTAATCTACCACCGGATCGGAAAGCCGCCACAAACTGAGAAGATCCGGCAAGAAACTCAGTGGGCTCGTCATTTTTTTTTTTTAAATAGTATGTTTTCTAATATTATAGGATACATGTTTAATCCCCATTAGCTCCAGTGAGATGCCCTTCGAGTAAAGATTTATTTTTTAAAAGTTAAATACACCATTAACAAAAAACACAAAAAAGAACAGAAATGGTTGGACCAGATTCCACAAGAGTCTCCGAAACCGTCGAGAATTATGAATGTTGAGGAAGCGAGTGAAGTATGCAAGCATTGAGTTCTCTGGCACTCTGTTCTCTCTACCTACCCTGCAAGGGATATGGCGTGTTGATATGTCTGTATGTATGCAGGTTAATAGCACGAAATAGGGGTATTTTACTTTTGTTTTATATTTGCAAAGTAATCTAGAAACTGGGTAGTGTATCAAGCTAAGCTCAAGCGAAGAGAACTGGCGTGCCGCACCGTGTATACGTTCATACGAATCATTTCGAGCTACTTTTGCTACCTTTAAAACTCAAAAATGATATAACATGAACATATAATAATTGCTATATATATATTTTTCTCAAACATGCTTGGAAATTTGAGCATTATTTTAAGAACCTTCTTCGAGATAAATCGATATTGTTGTACTGACCAAATACATGCGAGCAGCGGCCTTCAAAAAATGTATGAAAATCCATATCTATCGTGTTTTAGCGACCAAATAAACACATAAATACATATCATCACGCCATATCCCTTGCAGGGTAGGCAGAGAGAACAGAGTGCCAGAGAACTCTATCCTTGCATACTTCACTCGCTTCCTCAACATTCATAATTCTCTTTATACACGCTCGCCGGTTTCGGAGACTCTTGACTCCACCTTCTTTCAGTACGTGATCAATCTGGTCTAGGTAGGTGAGTCTCGGTCGCCCCCGGTACCTACATCCTTCCACTTTCGCATTGTGATTGTTCGAACGTCTGGTTAAGAAGATATACAATGCGAAATGCGAAAGTTATTAACCTCGCTTTGATAAAGTTTTCCCTTTTTTAAATATTTTCTTATATAATTTAAGGTTGCAATTTCTATTATTAACACAATTATCCTCACTTATTGTTGTTCAAATAGGAACACAGATGGCGTTAATTGACTGCGATCCCATATTACATAGACCCATTCGTGCAAGATAACAGGCAACAGATTGTTGTAACGGGCTTGGGGTTCTGTTTAATCAAACTTACACCAAATATATGTGATGAGGTTGACTATTCATATTGTGTTTCTATCTTTTTTAAATAGACAACACTCATCATCAACCTGCTCTTATCCCAATTTATTTGGGGTCGACGCAATATGTCTTCTCCTTCCATACAACTCTATCAGACGTCATCTCTGTGGTCACTCCTTGTCTATCCATGTCATGTTTCACGCAGTTCATCCATCTTTTCTTCGGTCTTCCCTTACCCCTTAAGCCTTCAACATTCATGCTTAAAGCTTTCCTCACGACATTACTTTCATCCCTTCTCATCACATGTCCATACCATGTCAATCTTTCACTCCTTAATTTTTCCGTCACTGGCGCAACTTTCAAACTTCCTCTTATATGTTCATTCCTTATTTTATCCATTCTTGTCACACCACACATCCATCTCAACATTCGCATCTCCGCTACATGCAGTCGTCTCTCATCCGTCGCTTTTATATAGACAACACTATGACATACACTTTAAATAGACAACACTATGACAATAATTTTGGCGGTAACGTGAAAATGTCATGTGATATTCTTAAATTCCATACTTATTGTTTTATAATGATTATGTTGTACAATTTTGCTGAAACATTATATAATTGACTGCATATATGACGTAGTGGTTAAGACACCGACCTTCCAAGCAGGTGCTCCGGGTTCGATTCTCACGCAAGATAATACTTTGTGTGATCCACAAAGTGTTGTTCTGAGTTGGGATGTAATTTGTCTGCGTTAATTGCATGTTCGCAAAGTCCCTCGCAATACAAGGATTATTTCCTTAGTGCAGAGTGGTGTTATTAAAAGAAAAAAAGAAAAGAAAATGTAATAACGAGGATGTGCTAAACAGTAGTGAATATAGTGTAATAGTGGTTTGTGTGTATTTTATGCTTTGAAAAAAATTCCTAGAGCAAACAACAGTCTGAGTCTCGCAAATATAATCACTGTTGCAATTTGTCGAATATAATTCAAAGTTTTCGTGAGTATTTGGATTATAATTTTATCTTGCTTCTAAGTATTTTATTATGTCAAACTAACAAAGAAATTCCTAAGATACTAGTCCGTATTGAGAATTCACTTAATATGTGAGTATCGTCCGTGAAAATATTCAACTATTTTATATTTAATAATAATATAACGGAGATGAGGAATTTATCGGAAATATCTCTGAAGCTTCGGTAGACTTAACAACGTGCTCTTATATCCACTTGGCGGGTGAGGGCCGACGAGTGGACTATCTAGGACCAGTATTACATGATCTATCATCTATACACAGTATAAAGCCACCGGCGTTGTCTGTACGCTTAGATCTTTTAATCTATGCAACGGCTTTTAATTCGGGTTTTATCAATAGATAGAGTGATTCAAGAAGAAGGTTTATATGTATAATATATGAATATTATAGGAGAAAAAACCAAGAATTTGAATGATTAGTAATGTGATATAAAAATAATTTATACTCTTATATTGCAAACACAGATTAAACTTTACAAAATATATCAAAATAATATACTACGATATTGTATATCTTAAAAAGATCTACAAAAAAGCCGCGATGGTACATGTCTATCTTCTAAGGATAAACCACATTTAGAAAGCCATTTTTAACATTACAGTATTACTTCTTATCCAATTAAATACATTAAATAAATTGTGCATTTAATACACAGAAAAATTGCCCTTTAAAGCATATCACTTAAAGGGAGTATTATAGAAGTTATTAGAGATTGAAAATGTTGGGACAAAATGACCGAATACTAAAGCGAAACGAGGACGGCTCGCTAGTATAATATAAAACAAACAAAATAAAATCTGTGCTAATATTTCGCACCGTTATAAGAAGTATTTCGTTTTCTTTTATTTATAATTATGTCCTCATTTTACAATTAATATCTAATACTTCGTGAAAATTATAATATTTCTTGAAACTTATTTATCTTTCATCTCAGCTTATACATGTACCAATTATTGGGCTCCAACCTGAACGGGAAAGGTATTAATGTACAACCTATACCTAATAGGGTTTTTTTTTTGTGTTTTCCTTCTATTGTATAGATGTTGCGTTTTATATCCCTTAGTCGTCTCTTACGATCACCCACGGGTAAGATAGGGGATGGTGAATTGTATTCTTACTCCGTCATCATACGGTGAACATTAATTATACGTTACTGTAATCCATTTAAATTGAATTAAAATGTATTTAATATTATATGATATTATTAAAAAATATGAAATGTACGAAACAGTGCAGTTTAAACTAAATCCAGTAAATGTATGATATCAAAAACTAAAATCTATAGTTCCAAGATGGCTGGTCGTAGATAGCAACAAAAGACGCGGGAAAACAATAGCAAGCTCATAGAGCACGCCAACCTCTTTAGCTAAAATTTTTTTTTAGTTAATCTACTGGTTATATAATAAAAAATTATGCGTGCATACGAAGTACATAAGTACATATCAGATGGGAAACTTTGGCAAATTATTTTTTAAATCTCGTTTACTTACATCAACAAATAGCGTGTACTCTCTCTCACACACAGGCGTCGCGCGTTCCTCGTGTGGGTTTCATCTGTAAAAATCTACCCTCATGCGCGCAAAAAAGTTTCCCTTCGAAACAAGATGGCGCGTAACGGCAAAATGTGGCGGTAAATTCTTATCCAACGCCGATAAAGAAGTTTCACTTCAAAAATGGGGAATTATTAACTTAATTGAAGCTTCCGCATGTTATTTTTTAAATGTTTAGATTCACTTGATTTGTATGTAACGATATTTTTGAACTTGATTGTCATTTTCTTATAAGCGGCAGATTATGGAATATTTGGAACTTTACACACTAATTAAAGACCGATGACAATGAAATAATTTAAATATGCTGTCCCATTATTCTTATTAGGATTAGCGGTTTTTGTTTATATTTTGTCTTGACTGGTCGATAGATGTCGCTGTTCCTATTTCTGCATCGTAACCACATGACCAAAATCGTTTATAATTTGAGTTTGATTGCATAGATGACGTAGTGGTTAAGATATCTTCAGTGCCAGTGGCGTAGTTCAATTCCTACGCAGGACATACTTTGTGCGATCTACGAAGTGTTGTTCTGAGTCTGGGTGTGTTTCCGATTATTTTATGTTTGTAAAATGCCTTGCAATATAAGGATTATTTCCTTAGTGCAGGGTTGTGTCTCTTTTAAAAGAAAGGTAAGAAAGCTTAAATTAAATTCATAAGTTAAAAATAAATATAAGTTGAAAAAAAATTAGGCAAACACAAATTTCACATTTGTAGAAAATTGACGTTTTACTCAGAACTCAATTTTCTATAGCAATTTGCTGTCCTGTAGCTGTTTACTATTGCGCTCCATTCGGTAAGTCACAATACTGGCCTACCTGGCTGTGAACCTAGTATTACAAAGGTCCATGAGTAGTAGTTACCAACCGCCATTCTTTGGCTATCTACTTTGGCTGACCCCAATGGTATTCAAAAATCATCATTCTCCTGCTCTTATCCCAATTACTTGGCGTCGACGCAATATGTACTCCTCTTCCAACATATTGCAAAAGTATTGGCAATAATTTTATAACCGGCCGCTTGCCTGACATCAACCCTCCTTGGAAATGTAATTGTTGACCAAACGGCATCAGGTGGTGTTGGCACAGGTCAACATAAGGCTCTTAGTCGTCTTTTACGACATCCACGAGCAAAGTAAGGGTTGGTAGTATTCGTAGCCGCTACCACACAGCTAAATGGTATTGAAAAATATAAGTCAATAAACTAAATACATAAAAAAACTAAAGACACTAAAAGTAAATAATAATGGCGTTTGCACGTTAAATGCCTTAATCGTCTTTTACGATATCTACGGCCAAGACCCCCTCGGTGGTGAATTGTATTCCTACTCCGTCACCACACGGAAGATTTTTTTGTTCACGTCTCGTCTTTACGGAAGTCATTTCAAGAATATAGGTCCTCCTGTGATCATGAACGCTGAAAAGAATCAAAGCTGAAAGTTCGAAATGTCTGGAAAATAAAAACCAAATACAATTGTCATAAAATCCGTCAAAATAGTTTTATTTCACGTAAAAATAAACCCGTGCCGTGAAAAAGCTGTGGCATTTATCTTATAAGTTAGCCAGTATATATCTTATTAAGTTAAAGGCGTTTGCGGGCTTTGTTAAGGACTGCATATCCCCTCAAATGGCTATAAAGGAGTACAGTACGGAAACTTATAGAGTATAGTCATTGTACCCGAAAAGAAAACATCATTGACAATAAATAAGTACAGCATACATACATACATACATACATATCATCACGCTATATTCCTTGCAGGGTAGACAGAGAGAACAGAGTGCCAAAGAATTCCATCCTTGCATACTTCACTCGCTTCCTCAACATTCATAATTCTCTTCATACACGCTCACCGGTTTTGGAACTCTTGACTCCACCTTCCTTCAGTACGTTACCAATCTGGTCTAGGTAGGTGAGTCTCGGTCTCCCCCGGTACCTACATCCTTCTACTTTCGCATTGTATATCTTCTTAACCAGACGTTCGTTCGGCATTCTTTCCAAAAAAAATCTATATTAACTAATAGTCATATCTAGACGTTCTCTTGCTTGATGGCGAACCGAGAATTACAATTCACCACCACCTTCTACTTGCCGGTGGGTGTCGTACGTAAATGACCACTTATAGACATATTATGTACAAAATCTGTGAAAGAGAAGAAGATTTGGAAATAAAACTGTAAACCAACAAACACGTCTGAAAAGCAAATGTTAAGCAAAGCTTATTTTAGAGGAGGCTTGAGCCAGCTGTTATTCTATACAATATTTTGGGTTCTCTATAGATCATCCTGGTTGCAGCATCAGGTCAAGATTTCCACGTAATTGGCATTTGATCGATAATACTGGCACCTGTGAAGTATTTCATCACATAATTTATCCATTTTATATCGAAGATGCCTAGCATCATTTTAGAAAGGAAGTAATACTCGTACTCTTGAAACGGCTGGATAGATTTTTACTAAACATAGCATAGCAAGAACCATATTATGGTAACTCGCTGTCACTTCAAAAAATCACATCGAAATCGGTCAATCCGTTCGAGAGCTATGATGCCACACACAGACATTGGCATTAAACTTATAACAACCCTTTGCCTCGGAGATTAAGCAATCAAATACAAACTCGATAAAAATCTATAAAAATAGTTTTCTTTCATAGGAAAATAGATAGCTTATTTATAAATCTTGCACAAATCATAGACATTTTATATTAAAAGACGTTTCTCGAAGTGTCATAAGCTTCTGTCAGGGATCAGAGGTTATCAACGAAGTTATATTTGGTGAAAATCCTCGTCGCGATCCGCTCACTGTAAACCGATTATGTTTGCTACAAAACCTGCTGTAAAAGAAAACATAAGTAACACTATCACTGGAGTGCCAGTTAAAAATATTCGAATCCTACAACTAAGACGAAGGGTAAAATTACATGAGGCGGAGATGCTCGCCGACCTGTATCGGCGGGTGTCGGGGGTGCGAGCGGAGGGCGGTGCGGTCTCGCTGAGGGAGCTCACCGCCTGGCGCGTTGACGCCCGCCGAGACGTAATTGCCCGTTGGGCAGTCCGGCTGGAGAGGCCTCGGTTCGGTGTGTAGACCGTGAAGGCCTTCCGGCCGGTGCTGATGCAGTGGTTAAAACGGCGGCAAGGGTGCTCTCCTTTCCACTGGTACAGGTTTTGACGGGACATGGGTGCTTCGCCAAATACTTGCACACAGTCGTCCGGAGGGAGAGTACACCGTCCTGCCACCACTGCGATTGCGACGAGGATACGGCGCAGCATACGCTCGAGGTTTGTGCCGCTTTGGGCAGTGCAGCGCCGTGAGCTCGTCGCAGTCATCGGTGCCGACCTGACGCCGCCGACTAAGCGATGCTCGATAGCGTCAGGACCTGGAACTGGGACCTGGGAAGAAAAGCAGATGAAGTGCAGTGCAGAAAAGCAGAAGAGTGAGGGGCAACTCTTGGCTACGTGGTGGATAAACCTATGCAAAGATATGGAACAGGCGTATTTGAATCCACAGACAATCCAGAGCAAACCTGGTGTTAAAAAATGATAAGATTGGACCCAAATAATGAAACAAGGCAAGGAAGAAGATCTTATAAAATAATGATATTTTTGTTCTCAATTTTCAGTTTCTGCAAATTATTTTGAGAGTTTATTAACAAAATTATAATTCTTATGTTTTCAAGAAGCGTCTAAGCCCCAGAGGTAACCGTGGGGAATTATGAAAAATGTTCTAGCTTGTTATTTCTCCCGTCTGGCTCTCTCATTATGATAATAGTGACCCACCCCTCATAACACGATTCAACCCTTCCAACTCTGGGGATGTGCAATTGTAATTTTTCAGATGCGCAACTGACAATGAAAGAAAATGGCTTAATTTCATGTAGCCCGCAAATTTTATGAATATTAAACCATAATACGAAGTGCGATAAGATTTATTATGCCTTCTCCCTTAGGGGAGACGAGTAATTACGTTAATGAAATTTGTTTAATTAAGGTTCATATTCTAAAGGTCGATGAAATTTCTTCTACTCTTGCAAATTCTCGATGTTTTTTATAAAATACATTTTGGTAGGGTCATGCTGTTGATATTTCTCCATCCTGACTGAGCCTTGTTAGACGGATGAGTAGTAGTAATTTGCTATAGTGCTGCTTTTTTGGTGAATAAGGAAACCAGAGGCCTAAACCTAATCTTAGACGGTGACTTGTCTGTGCCATTGACTGCAAAGATGTCATAGTGGTTAAAATACTTGTTGTACCATTGTCATGGATTCGTTTCCCAAGCAGAACAATACTTGGCCACCGAAGACAAAGATCGGGTACCGGTGGCCCGCTCGCACGGCGAAGAGAGGTGCTTGCAGGGTTGGTCTATGGGGTTGCGCGCCAACTCTTTCGTCGCCCCGGACCGATTTGGCGGGGCGCGAACACGTCCATAGCCCACCGCAAAAAAAAAAGCAGAAAAATACTTTGTGGGATCCTCAAACTGGTATTCTGAGTATGTGTTGTAGTGTATATTAAATAATCTATATGCTCATTAAGTTGATTTTAGTATGTATGTTCTTTTACATTATAATTTTTTTTTTTTTTTTTTTTTTTAAAAGACACCTCCCTGCACTAAGGAAATCCTTGTATCGCGGGGGACTTTACAAACATGCAATTAACGCAGACAAATTACACCCAGACTCAGAACAATACTTTGTGGATCGCACAAAGTATTGTCCTGCGTGGGAATCGAACCCACGGCACTGGCACGGAAGGTCGGTATCTTAACCACTACGCCATCTGTGCAGCCAAATTCTGTCAGTCAAAATTATAATTTTGTTAAGCTTGCACTTTATATTATAATGCGCATTATATTAACATAGTTAAGTTGGTGGGTTCGGGGTTTGTATTGGCAGGCAGCGGCCTAGCTCTTGGTTTAAAGGTACCTATACTCTTGGTATTATAAAGGTCCATGGGCGGCAGTGACACTTAACATGTGTGTTGCTTGTTCGTCTGCCACCACAAGCAATAAGAAAAAACAAGTTTTTCTACATATAATACAGACAGCACTCAAACAGTATAGTTGTATCATTCCAATAAACCTAGAATACCAACATTACAATGTGTAATTTGTCTGCGTTAATTGTATGTTTGTAAGACCCCCGCAATAGAAAGAAAGAAAGAAAGAAAACTATTTTATTGACACTTAGCTTAAATTTAGATATTACAGTAAGTCGGAAGAAATATAAAGGTTTTATATAAGAAATAATACAAAATTATTTTCATAATGTAGGGTGTAGTTTGAAAAAATACACCAAAATAATTAAAATATAATTTGGTAAGTATTTGAGACGATAACTAAAGAATAAATCATTATGTCATAGGGTCTTTTATGATCATTATTATTTTCGTGATCATCATTTCGGTTTACATACGTCCCATTGTTGGGCTCGGGTTAAATCTACATGGTAAGGAAATTAATAAAGAAGGAAAACTCGAAATGAAACCCTATACAAACACATCTAACCAGCTTAGTATATTAGGTTAATTTCGCTCTTATTGTGATGGAGCCTTGAGCCCAGCAGTGGGACGTATCACTTGTGATGATGATGATAAATGACAATCTTTTTTTCACT
Organism: Lymantria monacha; assembly: GCA_905163515.2. Taxonomy (NCBI): domain Eukaryota; kingdom Metazoa; phylum Arthropoda; class Insecta; order Lepidoptera; family Erebidae; genus Lymantria; species Lymantria monacha. The sequence goes on along the minus strand of LR991096.1, from coordinate 2,416,827 downwards.
CGTAAACGTATATAGGTTCAATTACATAGCTGTGATATCTAATTACCTGTACCTTAATAAGTGACAGTTAAACGTATTTGTTACTAGCTTTCGTTCGCGTGGTTTGTTAATAAAAGGGTAGCCTATGTCCTTCCCCAGGCTTCAGTTGTTGGTTCGGTGTCACTCAGCATCTCTTAATGGTTTAAAATTAGTTTTTTTTTGCTCGCACGGCGAAGAGAGGAGTCCTTGCACGGTGGGTCTGTGGGGTTGCGTACCGTCTCTTCCGTCGCCCCGGACCGATTTGGCGGAGCGCGACCACATCCATAGCACACCGCAAGGGGGAAAAAAAGGAGGGTTGACGTCAGGCATGCGGTCGGTCATAAAACTATTGTCAATAACTTATGCAATATATATGTTTACATATTGTGTCAACCAGAAGTAATTGAGATTGATAATGATGTACCTCATAATTTTGTCATAGCAACACGAGGTTATGCGTAAAAAAAATTAAATGGTCTAAATTGGAAAGTATATTAAATACTTTTTGGTGACAGAAGAGCAAGTAGCCTACATGTTCCTTAATGACAACTATTGATCTTGGACTACAGTAATATACCAGTAATATCCAGCTCGTTGGTCACCATGGCAAAAGTGTTCTTAAACCTCAATATAATAATGACATGTCAGGAAGGTAGGTATATAAACATTTTGTCATGTAACTTAAGTGATATGATCATTCAAATTACTGAAATTTAGCATTTCATATGTGTCCGCGCCGTGTCTTCATGATGACGAAGGCGGAGTCTCAACGATACAGTTATTTAGCATCGGTGGTGGGACACGTCGACTGAGCAGCGCTCGCCCAGTCACTCACTCGCTCGCTAACTTAGCGCAAACTACATCGTATTGCATTTTCAATATCATTGTACCTTTTATTTTAATATATCAAATATTGTTGTAATCAAGAATACAAGTATATTAAGTTTGTCGTTGGATTTTATTCTATCTGACTCCAACAATATGCTTGATTATTTATAAAAACTTGATTACGAGCGAAAAATGATTGTCACACGTGGGATTTGAACCCACATCTATTGAAAATCTGTTCCAATCGTGCTACCACTTACACCATGTGTGACAATCGTTTTTCGCTCGTAATAAATTTTTTTATAAATAATCAAGCATGTTAAATGCTAAATTTCAGTGCATTCCTGCTCGTATATCATTTAGTTGGGTTCGATTTAATATTTATAGCGCTTCCATTGTAACCATCTCAGCTCATACACCTACCACTGTTGGGCTCGAGCCTTCCCCATAACGGGAATGAAATTGACCTACTATACCACGCTGGTCAGACGTGTTGGTATAGGATTTAGTTTCGAGTTTTCCTTCTCTTGCATAGATGTTATATGCGTTTTATATCCCTCAGTCGTCTCTTAAGATCACCCACGGGCAAGATAGGGGGTGATGAATTGTATTCTTACTCCATCACCACATGGAAAATGGATTTTACAGATGTAATATTGGTAGCAAATAAATCTAAATCGTAAACAGACAAATTTAGAAGAGCCTATTAAGGTAAACACTTATTTGTTAAGAAAACAAAAAAATAAAGTTTATCAAATATACGAGCATCTAATACAGCTGTGTGTTTGTCCACCGGACGGCAGAGACTGACAAATTGCACTACCTTTATTGGGGCCTGTACACACTGTCAGTATTTGTTTATCCCCTGCCTTTTGCCTGCAAATATAACGTCTGCAGAATAAATTGCTTAGAAATGTTGGTTATATCTAAATATTTATTTTTTATGGTGACGGCTACGAATACTACCAACTGTTACACTGCTTGTAGGTGTCTTAAAAGACGACTACCAGCTTCACATTGACTTGGACCAAATCCATCTGATGCAGTCTGGTCAACAATTATATTTCCAAGGAGAATTTACTTCAGGTAAGCGGCGGATGCATTTTCATATCTTACTCGTGGGTGATCATACGAGACGACTAAGGGATGTAAAACGCATTTAATATTTATGCAAGGGAAGGAAAACTTGAAATATAACCCTATACCAACACGTCTGACTAGCGTGGTATAGTAGGTCAATTTCCCTCACATTATGGAGGAGGCTTGAGCCCAATAATGGGACATATATGAGCTGAGATGATGATGATGATGAAGCGTGTTTTAAAATTATTCCTAAGACTTTTGCAATATACGATGAAAAAAAAATACATACTGCATCAACTACAATGAATAAGGATAAGAGTGGGAGAATGATTTAACTCATCATTCTATGGTCATATTTACAAAAAATAATTTGCCATTGTTTAAATGTGCATTTGTAATTTGAAATAAAACTACTTTTACGGATTCTATCGCGTTTGTATTCGATTTTTAATTGTCCGACGCGCGACGTTTCGAATAGTTTACAGTGATCATGGTCACGGTAGGACGTAAGACACCTTTTCCTAAGTCCAAAATTCATCGTTATTACAGACATTTATATCTAACTATTACAGTATCAAGTATTATAAGTTTGACCCACATTTTAATACAAATTCATTGCCAGTACAAAAAGAAAATAATTCTATATGTAAAAATAAATATATTGTTTATGATCAGATGTGTACAAATGCACAGCTGATCATAAACAATATGTTTAAATAATCAGTTGTAGTCCACGCAATATGTACTTGTACATTTTGCAAGTTATTGGCAATAGTTTTATGACCAACCGCCTGTCTAACGTCCACCCTCCTTTGGAATGTAATTGTCGACCAAACAGCGTCAAGTGGCGTTGGTCCAGATCGATTTAAAACTTTTAATCGTTTTTTACGACATCCACGAACAAAGTAAGGGTTGATAGTATTCGTAGCTGCTACCACACACTACAATGTAGTACAACTATACATTAAGTCAATCTTTATTATTATAACAAAAATCAATATTATACATTTGAAATAAAACAATATTTAGGATTCTATCGCGTTTGTATTTCATTTATTAAATAGAATACGTAAAAATAAAAAAAAGTAAAAAATATATATATAGAATCATTCTCTTTTTGTACTGGCAATGAATTGTATTAATTTTGTATAAAAATGTGGATCAAAATTTAATATCTTATATGGTAGATATAAATAAATTTCTGTAATAACAATGACATATTGGACGCAAGACACCTCAGTCCTCCCGTGACCATGATCACTGTAAAGTGTTCGAAACGTCGGGAAATTATAAATCAAATACAAACGCGATAGAATCCGTAAAAGTAGTTTTATTTCAAATGTGTAACACTCGCATAAATATCAGAAATCATTATCAATATTATAAATTAGCAAAAAGATGAAAGCTTGCATTGAATCATATCCATTGTTTTGTACTAATAATTAACCATTAGTGTCGTTGTTTATTGTGTCTAGACAAACAATAGACAAACACGTTTTAATGGAAATGTTGCTAAAATACTTTTCAATGTTTAAATTAAAGTCTTTGTTAAGCTTTCATTACTTTAATTACAGTCAATGACATTAAATTGAGAAGCTTCTTTTAAATTATTGCTGTCTAAAAATAATTAATGCTTTTGAACTTGAATTATAGTAGATTTATTGTATTTTATACCTTTTTACAATATACTTAACAGACTCACCTACCTAGACCAGATTGGTCACGTACTGAAGGAAGGTGGAGTTAAGTCTCCGAAACCGGCGAGCGTGTATGAAGAGAATTATGAATGTTGAGGAAGCGAGTGAAGTATGCAAGGATAGAGTTCTCTGGCACTCTGTTCTCTTTGCCTACCCTGCAAGGGACATGGCGTGATGATATGTATATGTATGTCTACAGTATACTGTAATGATAACATCATCATCATCTATACTGATATATGTCCCACTGTTGGGCTCCAGCCTTCGCCACACTAGAACGGAAATTTAACCTACTACACCACGCTGGTCAGACGTGTTGGTATAGGGTTATTTATAGTTTTTCTTTTCTAGCATAGATGTTATATGCATATTTTATCTCTTAGTTCTCTCTTACGATCATCCGCGGGTTAGATAGGGTGTTAGGGTGTGGTGAATTGTATTCTTACTCCGTCATCACAAGGAAATAATGAATTATAAAATACAACGTACGAATATAATGTATTTAATCTAATGTGAAAGCTTAGTGCAAACGCAAGTTCAGTGAAATAAATAATAAGTATAAAAACTAACCAGAGGAACTGTCATATAAATCTGTTTGAACACAGCAAGCGATTCGTCGAATTTCAAAAACTGTGACACATTTAATCCAATTAAAGAAATAATTTATAAAAACCATGAGGCAATTATTTTGTAATTACAAATATAATAATAAAGGAGCTTATTTATCTTTTAAAATTTAGATAAAATTTTATGAAATTGTTTAAGAAAATTTTACACAATTGTGTTGTTACAAAGTATATAGGTACGGTAAGTCCCTGGGGATTTTGGCGGAAGACAAAAATAAAGTACTGTTATATCAAATTTGCTTTATTTTAACATTTTCTCCGTGTTACACTATATAATATATTCTTAAAATTACATAATACAATGTAACCATGACGTGGCGAAATTCAAGAAGGTCACAAAATAATTGTTACATAAAGTAATTAGCTCCAACGAGGTTCGTTATATAGAGGTAAGGGTTGTCGTTTTAATAAGGTAAGAAACCTTTAAAATTGCTTTCCTATTTACTCATTTACTACATACATACATACACACATACAAATCATCACGCCATATCCCTTGCAGGGTAGGCAGAGAGAACAGAGTGCCAGAGAACTCTATCCTTGCATACTTCACTCGCTTCCTCAACATTCATAATTCTCTTCATACACGCTCGCCGGTTTCGGAGACTCTTGACTCCACCTTCCTTCAGTATATGACCTATCTGGTCTAGGTAGGTTAGTCTCGGTCTCCCTCGGTACCTACATCCTTCCACTTTCGCATTGTATATCTTCTTAACCAGACGTTCGTTCGGCATTCTTTCCACATGTCCGAACCATCGGAGCATTCCCTTTCGCATCTATACACCAATACTCTCTTTCATACCTACTCGCTCTCTTACATCGTCGTTACGAATGCGGTCGGTCAGCCTAACTCCACAAATTTTCCGCAGAGATCGCATTTCGACCGCATTAATTTTACTTTCATACTCTTTTCTGCATACCCAACTCTCGCTTCCATACAGTAATGTTGAGACAAGCACTGCGTTATGTATTGCTACACGTGCTTTCTGGCTGAGGTGATGGCTGCCGAGAAGTTGCCCCAACGCTCCGTTCACTCTATTTCCCGCATTCACTCTTCGCTCTATATCAGTGGTGTACCTTCCATCTCGGCTAAATCCACATCCAAGATATACAAATTCATCCACTTGCTCTAGTACATCATTACCTATTGTTACTCTTACATCTGTTCTGGCTTCATCTCTTTCAAAGACCATTATTTTGGTTTTGCTCACATTCACGCGTAGACCCCTTTTCTTATAATCTTCTGTCATTGTGTCGACTAGGGTCTGCAGGTCAGTCGCTGACTGTGCCAGCAGGACTGCATCATCTGCATAAAGCAGAGCAGTGACCACTGAGTCGCCCATCTGGACTCCCACATTCATATCGTTCAACCTTTGGAGACATTTATCCAGATATATGATAAACAGCCTGGTTGACAGAACGCACCCCTGCATAACGCCGATATTGACGTCAAACCAAGGTGACATTCCATCATCCAGCCGCACACAGGCTCTACAGCCCATGTAACTGGACTGCACAGCCTGTAGCAGTTTACCGTTAATACCATACTCTTTTAAAATGTCCCAAATTTCCTTTCGTATAACCGTGTCAAATGCTCTCTCCAGATCCACAAAACTGCAGAAAACCCTCTGACCTGGAGCCAGATGCTTTTCCACAATATTGCGCAGAGAGAACATTTGATCCATGCATCCCCTTCCACTCCTGAAACCTCCTTGTGTCTCACACAGTAAACCATCGGACACCATCCTCATTCTCCTTTCAATAATTTTACCATATATTATTATGCAGCAAAAGTGTGCTGCCAAACTGGTCAAGCTTACGGCTCTGTAATTTGCGCAGTCATAACGTGAACCCTTGTTTTTAAACAAAGGCACGATGACTGCGCTATTCCAGTCCCCGGGAACCATTCCCGAGCTCCAACATAAATTGAGGAGCAACAGGAACGCCTCCCAGATACAGGAGCTACCAAGCTTGATCATCTCGGCAGACACCATATTAATGCCCGCTGCCTTACCATTTTTCAAACTTCTTATCGCCCATTCAACTTCATCCATACTGATGCCATCGGAGGACGCCGTTGTTGAATGTTGATCTACTAAACCACATGCAACACCGGCGCCAACCGTAGCATCCGCATACATATCGCCAAAATATTCACTCCATCGGCTTAACACGTCTTGTGTTTGTGTAAGAATGTCTCCACCTTTAGACCTTATTTTATTCATTCTGAAGGCTGACCAACCACCCCGAGACTTCTTCACGGGAGGTGGTCCAAAAGAGTTTGGTGTTACCCTCGAAGTTTTTAGTCAGCCTATCTTCTGCACTCATACTTGCTCTATCACGTTTCTCTTTCACTAAGGCCTTGGTGTCATTCTTACATTGCCGATATATTTCTTTCTTCTGTTCAGTCATACTGTCATTCAGATTCAAAGAAGAGACATAGTCCAGCCACGCTTTCTTCTTTTGCTCTACGGAAGCTGCCACTTCCGCATCCCACCATGCATCACCATTTGTTTTTCTATGCTTCTTTGAACTTCCACATACTTCTTTCGCTGTATCTACCATACTCTCTTTCAATACTCTCCAGCATTCTTCAATGTCCGATTGCGGCTGGCTTGCCATAGTCAGCCATTCTCGGACACCCTCTGCATACTTTTCTCTTACACACTCTTCTTGCAACCTTTCAACCTTTATTCTTTCAAGCCCTCCGAAGTGGACACGCTCTCGCCAGTGCCTCCACTTTCTGAACAGACCACTAAATCTCGCAATAACGAGATAGTGGTCCGTATCGACTGTGGGGCCCCTGTAGGCTCTTGCGTCCAATATTTTGCTGCGGAGGCGACTGTCTACCAAAATTAAATCTATTATACTTTTCTGTTCATTCCTTCTCCATGTATACATATGGATGTCCTTATGTTGGAAAAATGTGTTTGACACAATAAGGTTTCTCTCCATGCATACATCCGCTATGAGCCTACCTGCGTCGTTCACTCTCTTATCACCAAATGGACCAAGTACGTCCTTATAGTCGGGACGCTTGGTCCCCACCCATCCGTTCAAATCTCCGCATACAATCACGCGTTCACTGGTTTCTGCCATATCCAGAACTTCCCTGGCATTATCCCAAAACTTCTCTAGGTCTGATGCCACCGAGGATCCTACGGGAGCATATGCTACAACCATGAATACCTTGGTGACACCTAGTTTTATACGGACCCAAAGAAGTCTGGGATCATACATTCCGTAATCCTTCACACCTGAGGCCAAGCGAGAGGACAACAGCACTCCTACCCCCATGCTGGCTCGATCGCTCTGTGGTACACCAGACCACAGAGCCATCCCGCCACCAGGAAGATCGCAGGCGTCGCTGCCACTTCGCTTGGTCTCTGTTACACAGAGCACGTCTAGCTGTTTGTCCGCCATGACGGATATCAGCTCGTGCAACTTACCTTCCACACAACCTCTTACATTCCACGTGCCCACCCGGCACTCCGTTCTCCTCGACTCGCCTAACTGGGCAAGGCGTGATGGGTGGCGGCCCCCATCGCCGCAACTGCCCAAGTTCGTACCGACGGGGGCGGGTCGGTTCGCGTCGCCTCCGGGCGACGCCCTAACCCGCACTGCGGTACGCATATCGAGCCGGATTAGTAGTCTAATTAGACTGGCAGGGGACGCGAACGAGCACGCTCCGGACTATGCCCCCCTAATTACTATATTTTACAGTTACTGAACATTTTTTATATTAAAGGTGTTCGTAATTTAAAGGTATAGTTTGTATTAAATCTTACGGATAGTTCTAGTAATATTCGTTATATCGAGGATATCGTTACCTTGGAAATTCATTATACTTTTATTTTGGCAAGCTATGCTCTTGACACACGGCGTTCTGTTCCGTCCGTCCATGGCGTTGGAAGAAAGGCGCTTGGCCCATAATCCACCGTATTCCCTTCCCATCGCCATTGGGCCGGCCACTGGTACCGAATCCCTGACGTCCGTGGCCAGTCCGGGAAGATTTGTTATACTAAGGTTCATCATCATTTTCATCACAGCCCATTAATGTTCCACTGTTGGGCTCAGGCCTCCTTTGTAATGGGAGGGAAATTAACCTACTATACCGCGCTGGTCAGACGTGTTGGTATAGGGTTTTGTTTCGAGTTTTCCATCTCTCGCATAGATGCTATATGCGTTTTATATCCCTTAGTCGTCTCGTACGATCACCCACGGGTAAGATATGGGGTGGTAAATAGTATTCTTACTCCGTCACCACACGGAAAATACTAAGGTTGCATTGTATAATTCATTAAAACATTGTATCGCCTTATAACACTCTCACACTCTCTCCAATACACGCTGTTAAACATATTTATACATTTAAGTGTAATTACTTCATAAGCCTTATTTCTACTTGACCAAAATGCTTACAAAATACTTACAAAACTATTAAATAATTCTTTATTTTCACACGAGCGTACATCAAGAGACTAAAGAATTCTAGGTTAGCGTTGTAATTACGAATTATTATGTGCAATTATTGTTTATAATTATAATTTATGTTCTTCACAAATACGCCGGCGCTGTACTAAGTGTGACAAGATGAATATAGTCATTCATCATTAAGTAGTGGAGCTAGTTGAAATAATGTAGTCTAGATAAGTAAAGTGTTGCTATTAGTAAGAAATTAGCTTACGAAAACGCTTTACTATGGAATAAAACTGTATTACCGCGCTTTTGTAGATAATATAACCTAACTGAAGTGTAGATGTTTTTGAAGTTATACTTCTTTTGGCGCGTTAGGAAAAAAATATGTGAGTAAATTTTTACGATGCGCGCGTACACCGTTACAAAAACTCGACACCCTGAAATTAGCTATAGTCAACATTTTAGTTTTTTTGTGATATTTAAACAAACTTTATTTAACTAGATAATGCGTTATAACAAAACTTTCAATGTGTTAAATACCTTTTTTCTATTGTTAGTGTCGTTTTTTTCTACAAACGTAGAATAAAGCGAATGTTCAAAATTTTTAAAAAGATTTTAATCTTGTTACGCCAAAGAATTATAACTTCTAACGCGTATACAATAAGTACACACACACTTTTTTTAAAATTTTTGTGTTTTAGCCGATAGCCGCTAATTGCTATAGTAACTTACCCGAACAGTTGGGTGGGAGACTGAGCGCTAAGGGAGAAAGCGTATTAAAAACAATAAAACTTATCATTTATGGGTACAGTGTAATGTAATTATATCGATGAACGCCATCTATGGAATCGAATGGTACTTATAATTGGTACAATTAAAATAATATGAATGGTTTTTTTTTCGCCAGATGGCGCTGCGTGGCAAAGACTTATTCAAAAGTGTTCTATGTTAAATTTCATTTTAAAATTATCCTAAGTGTTTATAAATCAACAAAAACAGATTTATTAAGTATATAATACAATTATAACTGTGCACAAACGTTATCCTAATAATTCTTCGTGAAATAAACAAATAAACATTCATTTAATATATTAACTGTTAATCTTCAAATTAAACTATTAAAGTGCTAACAAGTGTTCACCTGTTATTTACCGTATAAGAAGACATTAAAATAGTGTTTAAACATCATAAATAAGATGAAAAGTGACCTAAATTTTAACAAAAAGTGCTTAGAAATCGTTACAACGTTTGAAGTGTCATTTTAATTTTTCAAATGATCGATTACTTTGTTGACACACTGATACATCTACAACTGATATCTAATTTCGTTATCTACCCTAATGTAATCACGGTAGAATACCGTAGAAGTGCTAACATTGACCGAAGCCAGCTCAGTCAGGCGTCGGTTCGAACCTCCAGTAACATATGCGACTTTTTGTAATTGAATATTTATAATTCAAGTAAAACACGAAATTTACTTGACTTAAATTTAATAACGTAAAGAAATTTACTAACAAATATTTCGACGGTATATTTATAAAAGATGGATTCAACTAATAATGCAAATATAACATACCGCAGAACTCGTCGAGTTAAATCGCTAGAGGATATTTCTATGACATCAAGTAATATGGGCCATAACCAGTCTGATCATTTATTTGATATTACCACGCTGAGCATACCCAATGATAGTATTCACACAGACAATGAGTATAGTGAACGAATTAAATCCCTTACGAATGAACTATTGAGTGCGCATGAAGAAATAGCCAATTTAAATAGTGAAAATTTCCGTTTAAAGGCTGATTTACAAAATGCTTTAAAATTAATTGATACGTATAAAAAAATTTGTATTACCCCCGAGAGGAAAAATATGACACCGGTACATAAACAAAACAAGAATACATTACCACATAAAACCCTAACATTTTTAAATTCTACCCAATGTAAGCAAATAGGAAATAATTCATTACAACAAAACGCAGTGTTAAAGCATGATAATGACAGTTGCTATGAGTGTTCTTCATTACCACCATGTAATACGTCTACTAAGAAATCTTCAAGCTCTCAAAAAAAGGAATTTGTACAAAGTGCCACAAATGTTTTACCTTTGCAGGTTCTGCCTACACAAAAACGCAGGAAAATTATTATATTAGCAGATCAACAGGGTTATAGGTTACGCCAATGTCTTCAATATCTTGTAGGTGAAAAGTATATAGTGAAAAATTATTTCAAACCAGGTGCACAACTGTACCAAATTTTTGCAATTGCAGAGAGAGAGATACTCACGCTAGACAAAAATGATTTTCTTCTTATTGTCGCTGGTATCAACGACAAAGAACCGAATAGCATGTTATTTGCATTACAACAATTTCTCGCAAATACATGCCATACTAATGTTGTATTTTCGGAAGTACCCTATAATAAATATCTTAATGAGTGTAAATTGAATTATGAGCTAAGATTTGCATGTTCTAAATTTCCTCACTGTAAATACATAGACATGGATTATTATAGGTTTCTGCCAAGCCGTGGTAGTTTAGTTTTGTATAAATGTAGATCATTTCTAAGGGATATATTAAATATTGACTACAAATTACAGTTTGATCAACACATCGAAATTAAATTGCATAACCCGGATCATAATTTGCCTTTGAGAATTGATAAATTTACTCAAACCGATACTGCTATTGAGAATATAAATAAAGTATATACCCCCAAAAATTCAAAAGAGTTTTTTCGTGCAAAACCAAATAAATATTCTTCACCAAAATATTAATGGGTTACTGTCAAAGTCTGATCTCCTTTTATTAAACCTCGATTTTCTTGAACGTGAACGGAAATTTATAGATGTGATATGTATCACTGAGCATAATATGATTTCTGCGGATAATAAATACCTACAAATTAAGAATTATAAATTAGTTTCTGTTTTTAATAGGAAAAGCAGACGTGGTGGATCTTGTATCTTAATTTGTAATTCACTACAATCTGTTCCAATCAGCGACATCAACAAATATTCGGTTGAAAATGTAATAGAGTGCTCAGGTATTGAATTAATACAACATCAACTTTATATAATATGCATATATAGACCACCGCGTTCAAGTTTAGAGGATATAAATTCTTTCATGCAAAATTTAAATTCGCTTCTATATCGGTTTTCTTATAAAAAGAAGAAGATTGTTTTGTGCGGAGATTTTAATATAAACATTCTCAGAAACAGCAGGGAGCCTGCTGAATTCAAACAAATTTTAAATAGTTTCAATCTGCAATTAGGAATAAATAAGCCAACACGGCTTGCGAGTGGAACATGCATAGATAATATTATTTTTAATTTAAAAGGATGTACAGCGGAAGTAATCGAGTTTGCTTTGTCAGATCATTCAGCACAATTACTGACATGCCCAGTGAAACCAAGTTCATCTTTCAAGTCGTGGTATATTGAGAAACGTGACTATAGTAGGAACAATGTGAGAACATTTAAAAATTGTATAGATTCCCTTAGCTTTTCGGACGTTTTTGAAAGTACTAATCCTGACATAGCTTTTAATATTTTTTACGAACAATTCTGCTTATTCTATGACCTTTGTTTTCCAAAGATTTTAATAAAAAGATCCTTCAAAAATAGACCTAAATGGATTACTAAAGGTCTAAGACTGTGTTGCAAACGTAAGCGACAACTATTGTGGAAGTACAGAAAAAATCGCACAGAAGATAATAAAAACCAATTCTTAGCGCTATCGTCGCGATTGAGTCGTATCATCAAATTAACACAGACTTGTCAAAACAATAATTATATAAATAATGCTGTAAATAAATCTCAAGCTACTTGGAGAATAATTAATCATAAGAACTCGAATATACCAAAAGACCAAATAGATAGTATCCGCGTTGATGGTAATACAATTATTGATCCAAAACAGATAGCTAATCACTTCAATAACTTTTTTGTGGATCAGATAAATCCGGTATCATATAAAAAGAAAATAAATATTTCATACGAACTAAAGTCAATATTTATGCGTCCTACAGTCCCAAAAGATATCCAAAAAGTTATACTTAATTTAAAAAGTACAAACAGTACCGGTTACGATGGTGTATCTACAAATGTTATAAAAATGATTTCACACAAATTGTCCTACATATTAAGTTATATAATTAATATATGTATTTCAAATGGTGTATTTCCTGACAGGTTAAAACTCACTATTATTAAACCACTTTTTAAAAAGGGAGATAAAAGTGACATGTCCTGCTACCGCCCTATAGCTCTTGTACCTGTTATTTCGAAAATATTTGAAAAAGTTATTCATGACTGTATATATAATTACTTTGAAATTAATCATCTTTTTAGTGACGAGCAAATCGGTTTTAGAAAGAAGAAGTCTATCAATATGGCAATATACAAATTTTTGTTTACTATTTTAAGTGACATTGATAAGGGCAAACAAGCTTGTGCACTTTTAATGGACTTAACTAAAGCATTCGATTATGTTGATCATAAAATATTGAAAAATAAATTATATGCTTATGGAGTCAGAGGCAATGTATATGACTTAGTTGAATCTTACCTTACTAACCGAACACAAGTAACACAAATCTCTAGATTATCTTTAGACAAAAAAAGAGTACTAGACTATTCATCGGCAAGTAGAAAGGTGACTTTTGGAGTACCACAGGGTAGTGTGCTCGGACCGCTGCTCTTTATTATATATATTAATGATCTCCCAATAATAACCACTAATAAAACTATATTATTCGCCGATGATAGCACATTTATATTCACCGGTATAGACAAATCATTAATAGAATTAGATATAAACACAACATTAGAAAATATCAATAATTGGCTGACATTAAATAATTTACTTATTAATATTAGTAAAACTAACTTTATGACATTTAGAAATAGAATAAGTAAATTAAATGATATGAATATTAATCTAAATAATCAAAAAATTAATGAAACGGAAGCGGCAAAGTTCCTTGGTCTTATTATAGATAATCAATTAAACTGGAAGCAACATATTGAATCAATTTGCTCTAGAGTGAATACATATTCGTATGCACTGTATATGCTCAGAAAAATTGTGAGCATGCCTACTGTAGTAACAGCTTATCATGGTTATGTTTCCCCTCTTTTAAGATATGGTGTTATGTTCTGGGGCAATTCTACTGATAGGGACAGTGCATTCTTTGCCCAAAAGAGATGTGTAAGAGCGCTTTGTCATGTGAAACAAACAGACAGCTGCAGACCTATATTTAAAAACTTAAAACTGTTAACGCTGCCTTGCATATATATTCTGGAAGTGGTAGTATTTATCCGTAAAAATATGGATTTATTTAGGAATTTAAATAGTAGAAGACGTTGCCTTGAAATTTGTACACCAGGAAATAAGACGACAATGTTAAATAAAAGTATATTTTGCATGGCCCCGCGTCTATATAACCATTTGCCTAAATCTGTTCTGGAAATTACTAATATTAATATATTTAAAAATAAAATAAAAAAGGTACTTCTAGAGAAAGCTTATTACTCAATTAATGATTATTTAAATGATAAATTGAATTGACTGATATGTAATTACTGCTTTATTGTTGTAATGTTTTTGTTTTATATTATTTAATTATCTGATATTATTAATATTATTATTATTGACATTATTATTGTTGTTGACATTATTATTATTGTTGTTGTTGACATTATTATTATTATTATTGTTGACACTATATAATTAAGTGATTTATTTCAATTGGCTAAACATATTGTATTTGTTCTGAGGGCATTAGCTCTTTTGCATGCCGCTTGACGGTCAAATATGGTGATACATTGAATACCTGTAATAACTAATATTTTATACCCATATTTCGCAAAATAAATGATTTGATTTGATTTGATTTGATTTGGTTTTGGCTGGATTTCCTTAAACAATAGAAGGAAAATTAATATACTATATAATACTAGTCAAACCAGTTAGTGTATGTTTTTATTCGGAGTTTTCCTTTTTCTTTTCGTAATTTGTTATACGCATATTATAAATTTTCAGTGTGGTGTCGGAGTAAGAATACAATCCCGTGGGTGATAAGTAAGAGACGACTAAGTAATAAAAGATGCATATAACATATAAGCAAGAGAAGGAAAACTCGAAATAGAACCCTATAACATACATACATATCATCACGCCATATCCCTTGCAGGTTAGGCAGAGAGAACAAAGTGCCAGAGAACTCTATCCTTGTATACTTCACTCACTTCCTCAACATTCTATCCTATAAAATACCCTGTAAGTCAATTGCCCTCCTACTGTGGAGGAGGCTGGAACCCAGCAGTGGGAGATGTATGAGCTGAGATAATGATAATATAATAAAAATGTTCTTTGCTACTTTTCACGTTTCCCATAGGCATACAGTACATAATTGTATAGCGGAGTATAGTCATTTAGAAGAGACATAAGCCCAACATTGAGATGTATGTATATATTTATCGAGAAGAAACAGAAGATAAAGAAATCTCATACTTTTGTTACAAGGAAATACTTTAATAATAAAGTCACGCATATATTGAATCATAAACTTTATCTGTCTGAAAGATATTATTAGTTTATTTATACTACAGTTAGTTCTATTACAGTCAGGTCTTGTTAATGTGACTTGGATTCACAATGGAGTCTTTAGATTTACAACGGAACGCGAAACCTGACTATTGTACATTACTGGATGAACTTAAATATACTGGAATAGATTTTATTATTTATTTTAGCAATTACACAATTGTTTTGTGGTCCTTAACCTTACTTTTCTCGTGGATGTCGTAAAAGACAATTAACATCTTCATATCGACCTGAAACAACACCAACTGATGCTGTTTTGTCAACAATTACATTCCCAAGGAGGACTGACGTCATTATCATCCTGCTCTCATCCTAATTACACGTGGTCGACGTAATATATACCTACTCTTCTTCCAGCGTACATATTGCAATAGTTATTGGCAATAGTTTTATGACCCGCCTACTTGATGTCAATCCCACCTAGGAACTAGTAATTTTGTTGACTGTTTTCTGTCTACAGTCGCTGAACAGTCTATCCGTGGTAATACCACATTCTTAAGTAGTATTTGGACCAATTAATCCGTGGTAGTACCACATTCTTGCAGAAAATTAATATCTGAGCTGTGGCTATTGTTGTTGCGTTTCGTTCGGTGTGGAGAGAGTGAGAAGCCCAACTTTCGGGGTGGGTTTGGGTTGGTAGACAGCCTAGCTGCGCTTTTGGTATTTTAAAGATCCATGGGTAGCTGTAACACGTACCATTAGCTGCTTGCTTCTTTGTGACCATAAGCAATAAAAGTAGATCTATATTTAGTTCTTAATCGTTTTTTACAAAATTCCCGAGTACCTAATCTAAAGGGAATGCTCCGATGGTTCGGACATGTGGAAAGAATGCCGAAGGAACGTCTGGTTAAGAAGATATACAATGCGAAAGTGGAAGGATGTAGATACCGGGGGAGACCAAGACTAACCTACCTAGACCAGCTTGGTCACGCATTGAAGGAAGGTGGAGTCAAGAGTCTCCCAAACCGGCGAGCGTGTATGAAGAGAATTGTGAATGTTGAGGAAGCGAGGGAAGTATGGAAGGATAGAGTTCTCTGGCAATCTGTTCTCTCTGCCTACCCTGTAAGGGATATGGCGTGATGATATGTATGTATGTACCTAATCTAATGGTTGATATTATTCGTAGCCGAAGACTACTCAGCGTCTCTAAGTAATTGGTCATTTCTATATATTTTATATCTTGTAAGCACTATTATTTACAACTTTGAATGTACAACGCTGCCCTCTAATGAAAGGTTTAAGCTTGATAGTACAATGAAACCTCTTTGATGATAAACCGAACGTGACTTGTTATAACTAACGTGTATATATTTTTTTTATGTCAGAACGGTGCTCTTTGCAGAACATTTAAAAAAACTTATATTAGTAATTATAAAAAGACAAGAAATATAATTTTGATTAATTCAAACTATACAATTCATCATTATCATTCACCTACTATTATCCCAATTACTTGGGGTCGATACAATATGTACTCTTCTTTCATAGTATATATATATATATATATATATATATATATATATATATATATATATATATATATATATATATATCGTAAAAGTTATTGGCAATAGTTTTATGACCGGCCGTCTGCAAGACGTTAATCCTCCTTGGGAATGTAATTGTTGACCAAACAGCATCAGATGGAGTTGGCCTAGATATATAGGTTATACAATTATTATTATTAATAAAAATTATTGTTAATAATTGAATAATTTGGATTATCAAAATTAATTAGGTATATTCCTTTTGGAGTTTACTCCTTAAGAATCGATTTTCATATAAGGCGCCCGGGATGAGATTTGAGTAGTAAAATCTAGTGATCGAATGTCCTCGTTACGTTTTTGGTGCGCAACCTATTCTGCGCACCTTTTACTTTCTGACGTGAGATAATACTTCACTGAACAGTTTTAATAAATGTAAATAAATATATATATATATTATTTTTTGTCAAATGAGCTTTTTTTGCGTCTGTTTTGATAATCGTATTTAAGGAGTAAACTCCAGTTGTACGTCGGAGCTGACGCACACATTTTTTTTTCTTTCCTGTTTTTTTTACAAAGACCCTGCATTAAGGAAATAATCCTTGTATTGCGGGGGACTCAACAAATATATAATTAACGCAGACAAATTACACCCAGACTCAGAACAACACTTTGTGGATCGCACAAAGTATTGTTCTGCGTGAGAATCAAATCTACGGTACTGGCATGGAAGGTCGGTATTAGAACCACTACGCCATCTGGCAGTCATATTGAAAATTTAGATGCATTTTATAGAGTTTTATATATATCTAATATTTGACGGCGGTAGAGGAAGTTTGAAAGCTGCACGGGGGGTTATATGGGGTGGTGAATAGTATTCTTACTCCGTCACCACACGGAAAACTACTAAACGAAACTTAACTTTAATAGTTATATGCTAAAAAGTAGCAAGCCACTGGTTGGCGAATAATTTCGTTTTAAGAGCAGGGAAAGTTGGTAAAGTGGAGGAAATTACCCTATTTCCTGATAATTACCTTTGCGGCGGGCTGTCATGGCGCTTCGTCGAGTTTGTTGCGTGTATAGCGCGGGTAGCATACTAATATTGTAGTACTCATTTTACGTATCATTTTATGGTCATTAAGATGAGAATTGTCATAATACCAAGTCTTAACAAGAACTTTAAGTTTTTGTTGTTGTAAAAAAATAAAGATATAATTTCTCCAGGGTTGGGCAAAATCTGATTTTTATTAAAAAAATCAAAAACCATTGATTTTTTAAAAAAATCATGATTTATTTGATTTTTTTGATTTTTTAAATTTGAACATAAAATTTGAACATTTTGATTCTTTGATATTATTGTTAATTATTTTAATGTATAAGTCTAAAAATTATAATACAATTTGCGCCTCAAAAACTTGTGACAACGCATTTGTCGCGCTTCTTGCTTCTTGCAAGAAAATTCTTGTCGCGATTTGTTTTCCTTCTGTCCTATACACTCACTCACTATACAGTGCCGAGTGAGGCACGAACGCGTTTGTTGTGCTTTTTGCAAGAATATTCCTGTCGTATCGTGTCGAGGCTTGTTTTCCTTTTCAACCTATAAATTGACGTTCGCGCATTTCGCTAGTTTAGTTAAGTTAGTTAAGTGAAGTGAAAACATATAAATAAAGTAAAATGAGTGGAAGAAAAGAGGACCCAATATAGCAGTTCTATATTAAGACAACAAATCCAAATAAATTGGGGTGTAGGGCTATTTGTAGAAAGTGCAAGAAAGAAATTCAAGGGTTAGTCCAAAGACTTAAAGCACACCACGATGTTTGTAATTATCAAGAGAGGAATACAGGTAATTAAATTATTAATTTTATTTTATTTATATTTTAGGCATATATGATTGTTTTTTGTTTTTAAATGTTAGGTGAAATCTAACACGTGGCGTGGCCTTTAATGTAACTTTTTTAACGCGACCTTTCCCAGGTTAATTATTAAAGATTATCTTTACTCTTCTATACTTACTTAATTTTAATTTTTTTCAACTTAAAAAATAAATTTGCTTTTACATCTCTATTGAACATTTTAACTTTATTTTAAAATCAATAATTCAATACTATATCAATATATCATCAATTATAATTAATCAATATCAATTTTCAGTTATGTTTTTTCTCTTTCCAGAGAGTCGAATGTCGCTTGACAGTTTTGCTAGCACATCATCTGCCTCAAGTTGTAGTTCACTCATGATGAAAGTACCAACACCAACAAGTCCAACAACTTTTGAGCCAGTCCAAAAAAAGAAAGCAATCGAAACTCAGCCTACCGTGAGTACCATGAGTAGTTTTGTAATGCGGACTTCAACTGCTGAAAAACATAAAATTGACAAACAAATAGCAAAGGCTATTTTTGCTACTAATTCGAGCTTCAGATGTATTGAGAATTTAGAGGTGAAAAAAGCCATTCAATTATTAAGGCCTGGTTATACACCGCCCTCGAGAAAAACGGTAGCAACAAGTCTTTTGGCCGAAATCTATGAAGAGGAAAAAGAAAAATATTTCTCCTCCCTTTCAGGACAGTCCGTAAATATGTCAATTGATGGGTGGTCAAACGTGCACAACGAACCAGTGATATGCGCAACGATAACCACTGAAGATGGACAAGCCCTCCTATACGAAACTATAGACACATCAGGAAATCCACATACTTCAGAATATTTAACTCAAATAGTTTGTGACCTGATTTCTTCATGTGAATTAAAATACAAGTGTACCGTAAAATCTTTTATGACTAGCAGCACTAGCGTTTGAGTAAAGATGTACTTTGATATGGGTGAACGACTTATCACATTTTGGTTGAACAAGTTTCTTCTTTTACGCAATATGATTGGGCATAACAAAATTGGGAAGGTTATGCCGAGTATCAGAAATTAAATTTATATCAATAATTTTTTGTTTTATTGTTTTCCTTATAAAAAGAGCGGTTTTGATACTGCCACTTTGTAATTTTTTAAACAATTTCATTATTGCTATTGATTACTCTCTGCCTAGTATAACCCAAGTCTATTCCGTACGTGTGTTGACAGTGAACTCAATCTTAACAGCTGGACGGATTTTTTTGAAAATTTTTTGTGTGTTCGAGGGGATTCGAAGATAGTTTAGATTCGCAATTGGACCCGATAGGTGGCGCCGTTGTCGTTATGTCAATTGGCTGGACCGATTGGGATGAACTTTTCTATGTATATTCCAATGGGTTCCTGGATGATTTCAAAACACAACTGAACCCGATAGGTGGCGCTGCTGTCGGCATATCGCTTAAAGCATTTCCGGGCAGGACGACGTCTGCCGGGACAGCTAGTATAAATACTGTATTAATAATTATTAACTATTCATCGAAATATACCGCCCGATAAGTCTACTAAAAGGATTATGCAAGCTCTATGAGCGCATAGTCCTCAGTAGACTTAGAACATTCGCCGAGGCTAATAACCTCATTCCAGACACGCAATTCGGCTTCCGCGCGAGGCACAGTTGCGTACAACAAGTCCAAAGACTGGTAGAATACACAAGTGGTCAGTTCATGATGAACAGATTCACTGGTGTATTATTCCTAGACGTAGCGAAAGCATTCGATAAAGTGTGGCACGAGGGCCTCATTTATAAGCTTTATCGTCTAAAGATCCCCGATTATTTAATTCTAATAATACACGACTATTTGAGTCACCGCAGCTTTCACTACAGGGTGAAAGGTACACTGTCTACCTCCCACCCTATCAAGGCCGGCGTCTCTCAGGGATCGGTTCTCTCCCCATTCCTATTTACGCTATATGCTAGCGATATACCCCAATTTAACAGAGTCCATAAAGCGCTTTACGCTGATGACACAGCACACTACTGTGCAGGCAGGACCCCGACAGCAGTAGCTAAGACTCTCCAAACAGCGGTTACCGCCCTAGCCAATTGGTTCAGGAAATGGAGAATAGAAATCAATCCCGAAAAGAGTCAGGCGGTCATGTTCACTCGTAGAACTGCCCGTACCTACTCTTTAAATAGCATACCGCCACTCAAGCTTTTTTAACAAGCCTGTCACTTGGAGCAGGCAAGCTAAATACTTGGGTGTGACCTTTGACGACCGACTCAGCTTCGCCCCTCACATAAAACGTGTCCCGCGCGCAGCTTTTGTGATGGGACGCCTCCACAGCCTACTTAATGCTAGGTCAAAACTTCCCTTGAGCAGCAAGGACCAACTATACACCGCTTGCATACGGCCGATCATGACCTATGCGAGCATAGTGTTCGCGCACACTAAAGCACACAGGATCCATAGGTTACAGACCCTTCAGAATAGGTTCAAGCGCCGAGCTACGGGAGCACCGTGGTTCATTCGAAACGCCGATCTTCACATCAACCTCGAACTGCCGACCATCGGGCAGTTTATGAAGCGGTGCTCCCAGAGCTATTTTGACTCTGCCATGACACACCCCAACCCACTAGTGGTTGGGGCGTCTCCCTATACCCTATCGCGTATATCTAAAATTCGACGTCCGCGTCACGTCCTCAATGACGATGACGATCCAATAACGCTCGCCCAAACAAGAGCCTACGCCATACGCGAGGCCATCTCACTCAAACATCCGCGGTTTCGTCCTCGCCGTCGAGGTGCGAAAACACGGCGCGCAATAATAACCAAACCAAACATGGACACGTCCACTTTGCCTCCAGTGACGCCCCGAGCCGAGGTCCGTTCCCCGACGGGGGAGCCACTGAGTTAACAAAAAAAAAAAAAAATTTAGTACGAAGTAACTCGTAACGTTACTCACGAATCCATTTCGTTACTCGCATTTTTCGTTACCAGTGTAGGTGACACTGTTTTAATTCCCGCAAGTACCGTTGATGCCTACAACGAATCGTTTGCTGATTGTATGTTTTACGCAGTCGCACGCTTATTCGGTTAATTTAAAGACATACAAATATTACAATGAATGTTTGTTTACTAAGTAGAATTTGAAAATTCGTTGTCTAGTTTTAATAGTTCAATTGTAAATTTACCCTTATCTATTAAATGAAAATAACTTTAACTATTTTCCTTTTAAAACTTTTATTATTTTCCTTTTATTTTATGTAACACCTAATACTTATCTCTTTTAATTACTTATTTCTTAATTAATATTAGAAACTTTATTGGTGACAGTGTTATTTTTTTTTTCTTATCGTAATTAATTATAAAACTGTATGTTTCTTTGATGCAATAAATAAATAAAAGTCTGGTTCAAAATGCGGCAAAGTGAAAAATGTACCTTAGCTTGGAACACATGTATAAGTATGTTGTCTACAAACTATGAATGTTGCTACGCCGGGACGTCATACTATAAGCGTACGAAATACGATACGGTTCGTTGTTCTACCATAACAGCATATTATAAGGTATCAGAAGTAACGAGTAACGTAACGATACGATAGTAACGAGTACTATTTGTTATAGTAACGAATACATACGGGTACGCTTTTTTTCGTTACTTTTACACCTCTAGAAACAACTACCTGCCTAGTATTTTATCACAGTTAACTGACACTAGTATTTTTAAATCACTGTCATATGTTGCGTGTTTCTTTAAATACTGTGTCTGATTTTGCTTAGTATAACCCAACTCTCTTATCCTTGTAGCCTTACGGCTTCAAGGGTATCAAAAATTTCATCTAATTTCGCCTTTCCAGCGTGGTATAGACAGATAAACTAGAAAATATAATTATATATGTTACTTTCGAAAACGAAACCATAGCGCAATTCAGTTTAGTAAATCGCGCCATCTATCGAAATAATATGCATATATCCAAAATTTTAAGTATATAAGGTACTAGCTTTTGCCCGCGACTTCGTCCACGCAGAAGTCATCTCTGACAGAGTTAAATAGAAAAAGCAATGCAAGGTGTTGAAGGTTTGTCCTTAGGACGATAATCAACAGCGTCAGAAACTGGGATGCAGTCGCCGCCTTGTGCGAGTTAGTTGTCTAACGGAATTAGGCAATAGGGTGGGTTCGAGAGAAAATACTCTAGGTTGACACGCTCTATCGTCGGTGCTTTGGGCGGCGCAAGCGTAAGTATCTGTATTGAGGTTCACTGCATGAGGGCTTCGACTCGAGATGATACCCGGTTGCGGTGGTCCGCCCGCACAACGTAGATGTACGTGTACGGCGCGCATGTGTCTATATACCATTGCCGGTCACTAAAGAAAAAGTTGGTTCAAAAATCTATTCATTCTACAAATTATATTGCCATTAATATACTATTTACGGTATGACCATGGGATAAAAATATAATTATCGCCACCATTTATTTGACTGTTTTGTTTCACCAGCAAAGTTGCGACCTCGTTAGATATAATTTATTATTTGAGTTATAGAGTGAACATTTTTGAAGCTAAACTTAACCTGTATCTTAAACCATTAGGCAAGAACCTATTGCCGCCCACTATGCGTATCGTGTGAGCTCTCACGCCGGCACTGGTCGCCACAAAGACACTGGTGCGGGGTTGATGGAGAGGGGAGAGACACGTGTTTATTTATTTTTACCGAAGAATATTTGTACGTAATTTGAAAAGAATCGATAAGGAAATTTTGTCCCCATACACACTTTACTGCTTTGTTACACCCCCTTAGGGGCGGAATTAATAAAATCCTAATTAATAAAATATTGAATCTCTATGTCATAAATAAAAACATGCTTCAAAATTTAATGTTTCTAGCTTTAATAGTTTCGGCTTGGCGGTAATGAGTCGATCAACCCGTTTCACAGTCCTAAATTACACAACCAGAGGGTGAAAATTGACAAATGCCGGATTACCCTAGAATATTTGAATCGACTCATAATTTGAAAAGAATTTATAATGATTTTTTCTCCCCATACAAACTTTGTCACTCTGCTCGAGGGGTATAATTTCGTATAATCCTTTCTTAGTAAATCTCTACGTCATATAAAGAAACCACTGTCAAAATTTCAAGTTGCCAGTTTTAATAATATCGGCTTGGCGTCATTAGACTTATTGAGTCGTCTAACCCACTTCGCAAGCCTAATTTACACTCCCAGAGGGTGAAAATTAACAAATGCTGAAACACGTGTTTAAATATTTGTACGTAATTTGAAAAGAATCGATAAAGATTTTTTTCTCCGAACATTTTTTAAATTGCCATAACTTATTTATTTATAAACTAATTGACATGAAATAAAGTCTAAATGTTAAGTGAAGCTTACCACAATATATTAGCGAAAACCGCGTCTAAATCGCATAAGCCGTTTCTGAGATTAGCGTGCACAAACACACAGACAAACAGACAAACAGATAAACAGACAAACAGATAAACAGACAAAAATTTTAAAAATCATTGTTTTGGGTTCTATTAGTGTTGATAAAGGTCCCAGTAAGATTTTTTCTCATATATCTTCCATGTACAGACAGCGATCCGTTACATTTTTATTATATGTATAGATAGATAAATAAACTCATTTGCAAAAAAACGGGCGGTTTTGATTTTCATTCATATTTAAAAAGATACAATACCAAAAAGGTTTCAATCGTTTGTACACGTTACTGGCCGGTTTTAAAAATGCTGTGGTATTTAAAAAAGTACGTTCTAAATTCAATTTTTCATTTGATGTTCATTTTTACAGAAAACCCCTTTTTATCCTACATTTTTGGCGCGAAGTTCCAGAAGTTAACATCGACTTTCATAACTTTTATTCAATTTTTATCGATTAATTTCATATCCTTGACTGTCAAAGCTTTATTTAATGCTGTTTGGCTGTATCAAAAATGGTAGATAAAGTGGTAAAAGCTACCAAAATTATCGCGCTGCTTGAAGAGGGTTGCAGCCAATGTTTCGTGGCTAGGAGGCTAAATGTTAGTCGCTCGACAGTCCAAAGGACCTGGCAGCGATATCAGGAGACTGGTTCCGTCGAGAGAAGGCCTGGTTCTGGAAGAAAACCATGTACCCAACCACGGGATGATCGTTTTCTTGTGAGTCGCGCATTGAGAAATCGCAAATCTTCGTATGTGGATCTTAAGAACAACCTCCAAGAAGTAAGAAATGTGCATATTAGTCTATGGACGGTCAGGAGGAGGCTTCTCGCTGCCAATATACGCAGTCACCGCCCGGCCCGCGGCCCCAAATTACTCCGTGAGCACAGAGTTCACAGGCTTAGGTTCGCTAGAAATTGTGAATCATGGACTCAAGACGATTGGAATAGGGTTTTGTTCTCTGATGAAGCCAGGATATCTCTGTTCGGTGAAGATCGACGTCGGCGAGTGCTAAGAAGACAAGGAGAACGCTTTGCAGAGGCATGTTTCGAAGAAATCACACCTTATGGTGGGGGCTCTGTTATGTTTTGGGCAGAAATAAATTCAATGGATCGTACAGAGTTAGTCTTCATTGAAAACGGCTCACTGACTGGGCATCGATACATAACGGAAGTTCTAATTTCTCATGCACAACCCGCATTGGCCGCTCTAGGTGAAGACTCGATTTTTATGGACGACAATGCTCGCGCCCACCGATCCCGCGATGTTAATGCGTATGTGCAAGAGGTCGGCATTCGTCGTTTGGATTGGCCAGCTCGAAGTCCCGACCTCAATCCCATAGAGCATGTCTGGGACGTTCTGAAACGGCGTGTGAGATCAGTACACCCGGCTCCGCAGACCATCAGAGAGCTGAAGAATGTGATTACTGCGGAGTGGGAACGTATTCCGCAAGCAAGTATCCGGGATATACTCGCTAGCATGCCCAGACGAATTCAAGCTGTGATTTTAGCTAGAGGGGGTCACACTCGATACTAAACATTTATCTGCTTTTACTTTATTAAAGAAAAACAAACAAAAAAACTTTTTTATTTTTACTTCATGAGCATATGCACTACTAGCGAATATACACTACTAGCGAGGTTTAGCATTATTTCCCATAAATTGTATCTAAATTTTATGAAATACTGATGAAAACGATTATTTTCTTATTAATTTACCAAATTGTGTGGATAAAACTACCTATAATTATCAAACAAAGAAATATTAACATTTGAAATGGTTCATTGCTTAGGTGCCCGTTTTTTTTGCAAATGAGTGTAGTATAAATACTGTACTCGTTGCAACCATCAGTGACCTGACGCTGCCGGCCGTCGTGAAATCGATGGTCGACAGACCTCCTGCGATACAGTCATCTCGCAGGAGGCGGCGGGGCGTGCCCGTAAGGAACTCCTCTACGGCATCACGCACCGCCGCCAGCACCTTGGGCGGCGCAGGTGTGAGTACCTCCGCCTGATGCCGCCCTAGCCGAGGCAGCGGGTGACCGGACCAAGGATTAGTCTGGTCGCTCCGAAGCGAGGCCACCGCATGAGGACGACGCCCCAACGACGAAAGCTGCCGGGGCGTCGACTTGAGAGGATACCCGTGAGGGTAAAACGCCGAGCAGGACACCGAAGACAAAGACCGGGTTCAGGTGGCCCGCTCGCACGGCGTGGAGAGGAACATACATGTAGGGAATGACATAGGTCCTATGGGGACATGCGCCGCTTCTTCTGTCGCCCCGGACTTATTTAGCGGGTCGTGACCACGCCATATCCCGCCGCCAAAAGAAATATGATTATATATCTATATAAATGGAATTAATACCAGTACCTATTTATATTTAGTTACAATGAGTTAAAAGTACCAAAAAGAATAACAAATCCGTGTACGATTTATATTCATACAATGGGTTCTGGACGTAATTTCCATTTGTCCATTCAGTATTATCGTCGTATCGTTAAATTTAAAAAGTTACTAATATATAGTAAAATATAACATTACTACAGAATTTTATTTATATTTATATATTCAGCGTGCTATGTGGTAACGGCTACGAATACTACCAACCCTTACTTTGCTCGTGGATGTCGTAAAAGTTGATTAAGAGCCTTATAACGACCTGGGCCAACTCCATCTGATGCTGTTTGTTCAACAATTACATTCCTAAGGATGGTTGACGTCTGGCAGGCGGCCGGTTATAAAACTATTGCCAATAACTTTTACAATATGTACTATGAAAGAAGAGTACATATTGTATCGACCCCAAGTAATTGGGATAAGAGTAGGAGAATGATGATACTGAGCGTTGTTTTTGATTTTTGCCTTGTTTGTTATTTAAATGTTAACATGACACTTAATTCACTACGTTGAAAGAACGTGAGAGTGGAAGGTTCTTAAGTCTGCCACCGAAGATAAATATCGGGTTCCGATGGTCCGCTTGCACGGCGAAGTGTGGCACTTTGCAGGGTGAGTCTATCATCTATGGGGTCGCGCGCCGTCTCTTCTGCCGCTCCGGACCGATTTTGCGGGGCGCGACCACCTCCATAGACCCCCGCAAAAAAAAAATCATTAATTTATTTGTAATTATTTAATTTGTTATAAAAAGATTTTCATAGTTACTAAACACTGTAAAATCATATTATGTACTAAATTCTAGTTTAACGCTCTTGTACAACGACATCTATCGAAGCAAGAGTCACTTAGTGTGCAAACGCCAATGTATTCTCAAAATATATTGAAAGTTTATATAACATTGCATAGGGCACAAGAATAATATATATTTAGTACTATATAAAACATATAGAAGAAATAATGCGATAGTTGCAAGCGAGTTAAATTAATATATAAACCTATATCTTTCCGTATACCTATATTTTTCCGTCTGGTGACGGACTAAGAATACAATTCACTACCCCTTATCTTGCCCGTGGGTGATCGTACGCGACGACTAAGGGATATGAAACGCATATAACGTCTATGCGAGAGAAGGAAAACTTGAAAAAATCCTATACCAACACGTCTGACCAGCGCGGTATAGTAGGTTAATTTCCCTCCCATTACGGAGGAGGCTGGAGCCCAACAGTGGGACGTGTATGAGCTGAGATGATGATGATGAAATTATTTGTGAAGTCCCCCGCAATACAGAGATTAGTCTCTTAGTGCAGGGTGTATAAAAAATATATAAATTTTATTAAAAGCATAAAAAAAGAGATGCTTGTCTGTCAAATCGGATAACGGAATATAATTTTACGTTATAAGAAAACATTAATGAAAACTGCATACTTTTATGAATTGAACAAACATGAGAAATGGAAACCACATTAACTTTTCACTTTATTTATAAACATTCGCCAAATCAGGTAATGTCAAATTCTTAAAACTAATTGCCATTTTCACTGCAACTATCGTTGTAATAAACAATGGAACCATATTAATTTTTCACTTCTCTTTATAAGCAGTTGTCAAAACAGTTCACGTGTAGGTTGTGTGCTGCCACTATCTCTCTTTTATTCGCATGCAGCAGCCGATGGAGTGGAAGAGAAATAGATGTTATCACGTCAAAAATTATATTGCTACGGAATCGTATAACAATATATGGCAGCTTAAAAGTTCCTGTATGCTATATAGTTAAAAGATTTAAAAAAGTTAAAAGGTTTAAAAAAGATTTGCATTTCATTTAGTAAAAGTACAAAGAAACAAATCTCAGTGAATTTATTGAGACATTATATTTACTTTTCCACGAAACAATGGTGGTTCAATCCATTATTTCTTTCTGGGGAACAGTGGTTTAAATCTACCATTATCTACTCGGGCGTCGAACCCGTAATCCTGGCGGATAATCTGCCAGCTTCCGCCCCCGCGTGAACATATAAATCACGGCGAGAATTAGAGGAGATATCGGCCCACGGACTACTGGATAGGGTTGCCAAATGATTTTATATGAATTATTTTGAAACAAAAAATATCATAGAAGGATTTTGATTCGCAATATCATTGACAAAAAGTATGCGAGAAAAATAACTTATGCTATTCTATTTTGCATTTGTAGGATCTGGTCCAGGCATGTGTGTTTTTTTTTCATATATTTTTTGTTTTTGTATTATAATACCAAACCCAGCCCATTGGTTTGTTTGTAGAAGTCGATATATCACAGCGACACATGGTGGCGAGTTACATCAATGAGAATATCATATAAACCTTCTCCGTGAAAAATACCTATTTTCATAATGAACTGTCAAATAGTTTCAGAGTTTAGCAATGTCATATATACAAATATCCTCTTTCATAGATATAGATTTTAGATTTTTTTTATTGTTTATGGTGGCAAACGAACAAGCAGCACACTTGATTGTAACTTTTACTGTCCCTTATGGACCTTTGTATCATCAAAGGTACAGCTAGACCTACCTACTAACCAAAACTACACCTAGAAAATTGGGCTTCCGGCTCTCTCGCTCATCAAACGAAGCGCAACAGCACATTGCCACTGCTTAGACGTCGATTTTCTACGAGAGTGTTGACCGAGACTGTAGACAGAAAACTGTCAATAACGTGGCCCCACAACTATTAAAATTGGATTGGAGAGAAAACTAGCAATATATTTTAGCGCAGCCCTATTCTTGCGTAGATAAAAACACAGTACGAATCGGCCGCTAATGACATATTAAGTATACCCTCATCAGTTTGTTTGTTTTTTCCCAATAGTGTATTCGCTAACACTCTCGTTAATGCTATGTTGATGAGGAAATAACATTTAATTAAGCTTTAATATGCTATGAAAATGTTACTTATTCTCTTCTGTAAAGCATAACTGCAAGAGAAGGAAAGTTGAAATAAAAATCTACAAACTAACTTGCATAATCAGTGGGCTATAGTTTGTAAAATTCTTCTCCCATTTTAGAGGACTATTTTACCCAAGGAGGGTTGACATCAGGCAGGCTACTGGTCATAAAACTATTGTCAATAACTTTTGCAATATGTGCGAGTATTGAGTTCATATTGCGTCGACAAGTAATTGGGATAAGAGCAGGAATGATAATGATTATGATTTAGAGATGGAATGAACAATTGAGGTCAAGTGCCATCTGTTTCTTTATTTTTTTTTAACTATAACCAAATGGTTTTTGATATTTCAAGTTAATACACATTCAAAACTATGTTTTTTTTACGGATTCTATTGCGTTTGTATTTGATTTTTAATTGTCATATTACGCTGCGTCGTCCGTTTCATGGTCATCACTCGAGCACTTAGGTTTATCAACGGTACTTATATGTATTGTATATATACTTTAATAATTGTTAATATTTACCTTTTTATTTTGAAAGACTATTGACTTAACCTGCCCATACCGCTCAGTACGATCGAGGGGTAGTGTGCGGCCCTATAGCCCACTGTATCATGATGGATCCTACGTGGCATTATCCATATTACTGCCTCAATTTTTTTCAATTGTTTTTTTTTTAAATATAAGAACGTGGCGGAATTTCGAAGCACATTTTAGATACAAATTATATGCTGTTGAATTATAAATTTCCCGTGTGGTGAGGGAGTAAGAATACAATTCTAGGTCAATTTTCCTTCTATTATGAAGGAGGCTCGAGCCCAAGAGTGGGACATATATGAGTTGAGATGATGATGAATTATAAATAAAATAATATCCTAGCTATACAAGAAGGATATAAACTGTTTATTTAAATAAAAACAACATTAAATCGACGTATAAGCAGTGGCAATATGCTATTGGGGTTCGTTCGGTAAGTGAGAGAGTCAGAAGCGCAGGTTTCTGGATGAGTTTTAGTTGGTATGCACTACCCCCTGGCATTACAAAGGTCCATGGCGGGAGTAACACTTACCATCAGGTATGCTGCTTGTTCTTTTGCCATCACGTAACAAATAAAAAATAAACTATTGATAAAATAACGAAAAAAAAGATACGTAAATTATTTAAAATGTTATGATTATAAGGTTCGTGATGAAGGAAGGAAAATGCTGTTTTAAAAAAAATATTTGTCACTGTAAAGATTTTTATACGTTATAATATTAGGGCAATATAATTCCACGTCCAAAAGACATTCTCGTAAATTTTCACCCTTGACCTGTGTGAAGATGATAATATTTTCTTTTTTATGCTCGGGGAATGTCACCCTTGCAAATTGAATCTTTAGGACGATGGGTCAATTGCCATTTTGAATGATATTTTAGGCTGACAACTTTTAGAAGATATTTTCTTAGAATTTCCATTCAGTTTCTTTATTCAAACTGATAATAGAGAATTTTGAATAATATTTGACGTGAAGCCTAAACTGGATGAGTTTATAGTATATATCTACTAGAGATAACCCAGGATTTAGTTACCTACTTTCAAACTCCATCAGCTTAGTAGTACCATCGTGAATGTGAGTTTCAAATATTAGCTCACAGATATGATTATCCATCCATCAGCCCGTAAACGTCCACTGTTGGATATAGACCTTCCCACGAGAATACCATCATCCTACGCTACGTCGTCCTTTTCGTGGTCGCCACTCGAGATCCTTAACGGTTATCGGTTCGTCGAGCGATATGGCCTTCACATTGCCACTTCAACGTGCTAATTCTTCGGGCTATATCAGTTACACCTGTTCTTCTACGAATTTTATCACGTAGAGAAATACCGAGCATAGCCCTTTCTATAGCACGCTGAGCGACTTTGAGCCTGTTTATGAGGCTGATATTTAGATATGATTAAATATAAAGAAAATAGTGTCTAACATTCGTACAGCAGCTAATATAAAGCTGATGACTTTGAAATGCCTGAACAATATTCAGAATTTGTTGGAGAACGACCTCTCTCATCTGGTCCAGCCGTAATCTTTTAAATTGTATTTCAATTTTGTATTATATCGGGGTACGAAGGGCATTAAATTAGAGCTAATTATTACTAAACTTGTACTATTTTTTATAAAACAACTAGCAGACCCGGCAACGCGTTGCTGTGGCTAAGGTAGCCTCAGTAACATGTGGTTATGCTAATAAATTGTAGCTTATATAAAATGGTTGTACATTTAATATAGCGCCATCTATTAAATACTTACTCAATCCAGTCAACAAATACCACCATCTTTTAGAATCGTTTGGAGATAACAGATAATTGTGATTGTCAAATAATAGACAAATAATTTGCAATAAAATAATATTGCGGCTGTAAATTGATAAATTGAGATGTAAGCTATCCTATCTTTTAAGTTGGATCAAACTACACACGCTGTGCAAATTTGATAAAAATCGGTTAAGTACTTTGGGAGTCCATTGCGGACAAACAACGTGACGCGTAATTTATATATATCAAGATAAACAAATAATAATAATAGATAAACCCGCTGAGTTCCTTGACAGTTCTTCTGTAGTTAAGTGCCGATCCGGTGGTAGTTTATTGTATGAATTTATAGTGTTAAAATTGACAATATTTAAGTGCCTTGCCCATAAACTCTGTATAGGGTTTATATAAAAAAATAATTTGTATTTTGTTTTTTATTTCTCGATCTCAAGCCTTGAAACAAAAAGCCAATCAGTCTATTCGTTTAAGAGCTACGATGCCACAGAAACACATATAGAGACGTCAAACTCGTAGAAGCTTTTTGCGTCGGGGATTAAAAATGGTCAGAATTGATTTTTTTATATAGGTAAGGTATCTCCATTCATCACGATCTCCACTGTTAGACATAGGCCTCTGCAAGGGCTAAAAATAGTATAATTGCTTTGAAGATATGTTGGTGGTTGCATTCGGTTT
This sequence comes from Lymantria monacha, assembly GCA_905163515.2. Lineage (NCBI taxonomy): Eukaryota > Metazoa > Arthropoda > Insecta > Lepidoptera > Erebidae > Lymantria > Lymantria monacha. The sequence continues at coordinate 2,384,471 of LR991096.1, read as the reverse complement.
AACAAAGTTTCTCCGAACGTTGCTACTGCTGCCCATTTTTCTAATAATAATCCAGTCAGCTTTTTCCATTTTAATAGAAAAATAGGAGATGGTAAATAAATTTTATTATTATTGTATCATGACACTTGAAATATGAACTAATTGGGTTATGTTAATTAGATACTATTGATTTAATAGACCCTACAGTCCGGGTAAAGATGTCAGCCATGTGCGGCTAACAACTAAATCTCACATAAAAAAAGACTAACGATTTTTATATTACTTATTCATTTCTCATATAATCTTACACCGTTTATATAAATGTTATCCATTGCATCAATTAGATTCTCACGCGATTCCAATTAGCAATGTTTAAGATAAGCTTTAATATAGATATCAGAATAAAACTTATCATGACAAGTTAATTTAATTAAAACTAATTGATTGATTGATCATTGCAGGCGGTCACAGCGTAAGCATATAATTCCTATCTTGCCCGTAGTTGTGAAGAAATAACTATGGGATATGCATGTAACATCTGTATCGGAGAAAGAAAACTGAAAATAAAACTATAGGGTTTTATGTCGCGTTTTCGAAACAAGTCTTACCAGTTTAGTTATTGAAGTTTTTAAAGAAAATATTACATATATTTTCTTTAAAAAACTCCAATAACTGTACTGGTAAGACTAATACTATATATCTTATTAAATATTTAAATATATTTTGATTTATATTATATATGTCTACAATATTGTTAGCTGTGTGGTAGCGGCTACGAATACTACCAACCCTTACTTTGCTCGTAGATGTCGTAAAAGACGACTAAGAGCTTTATATCGACCTGGGCCAACTCCATCTGATGCCGTATGGTCAACAATTATATTCCCAAGTAGGGTTGACGTTTGGCAGGCGGCCGGTCATAAAACTATTGTCAATAACTTTTACAATATGTACTATGAAACAGGAGTACTTATTGTATCGACCCCAAGTAATTGGGTTAAGAGTAGGAGAATGATGTCTACAATATTGTTATATCAAAATAGTTTATATTGTTGCACACATTCACTTTTATACTAGTCATGTTTTTATAAATTCCTTAATATGTACCAGGTGTTGTTAGAATACAAGCGTTATTTTATTAAAATAAAATAGCGAAAGTTGAGCCAATAGCCATTTTTGTTTCTCGTTAAAGTTATTTTATGTCACAAGTTATATTTCTTAAGTAATGGTTATTTTTATTAGTTTTTAACGAGAGCGGAATAAATGTTTTTCTTTCTTTTCTAATTGCAATTTTCTTTAATTCAAATTTATTTTGTTACCTAAACTGCATTGTATAATATATTTATATGTTAATCTATATAAACTGGGACTTTCCGTGAGATGACAGAGTAAGAATACAATTCACCGCCTACTATCTTACTCGTGGGTGATCGTAAGAGAGGACTAAGGGATATAAAACGCATAAAGAGATGTTCTCTCCCATTATGGAGAAGGCTCGAGCCCAACAGTGGGACGTATATCATCTGTGATGATGAAACTGGGACTACATTTTTTACTACAGCCATTGGCATAACATATCGAACTCAACAATTTTGTATCGCCTGTGATAAATTTATAATTCTATACTAATACTAGCAAACCGAGCCCATTGGTTTGTTTGTAGAAGTCAATATATCGCAGCGACACCTGGTGGCGAGTTACATGAATAGCGATATAAAAAAGAAAGAACGAGGGAAAGAAAGAAAATTATTTATTTGGATTCTACAGCATGGCTATTATAAAAAACAAACAAAAATGTTAACAGGAATAATTTTGAAAAAAGAAAATACAACCATAGACCAAACAGTTTTTACTCAGCATAAGTTGCAGTCCAGAGGCACTAAGACTACAGCGCTGGTTTTTAGGCATAATCAATTTATAAGATAATCTATAGCATATGTGACATCACTCACACATCACGATATGGCAAAAAAACGGACTAAAAATGTTTTTTTTGTGAAAATATGCATATACGTATGCCAATAAGGTTTTATTTGATCAACATTATAATGAAATCAAAGTATAACGCAAAGTATTATTAAAGCTATTGTTTCGGTTATCAGTAATACACCTGCACTTGTTTGTAAAATATTATGTTATATTAAATATTGATTTATGATTTCACTAGCTGACTCGGCGAACTTCGTTCCGCATAACAGTCAATGAATGAGCACATTTAGGATTTTAAAATTAATTCCAAATTATCAAGAGATTTTTTTTTATTATGATAATAAATCATCATTCTCCTACTTTTCTCCTTTTTTACTTGTGGTCGATACAATATGTACTCTTCCTTCATAGTACATATTGTAAAAGTTATTGACAATAGTTTTATGACCGGCCGCCTGTCAAACCTCCTTGGGAATGTAATTGTTGACCAAACGGTATCAGTCTATCAGATGGAGTTGGCCCAGGTCGTTATTTGACTCTTAGTCGTCTTTTACGACATCCACGAGCAAAATAAGGGTTGGTAGTATTCGAAGCCGCTACATTATGATCATAAATATTAATAGAAATATAAATTTAAAAAATCAAGTCGAAATGTGAAAAAAGTGTCGGAAATTATATCTAGTGTTGATCTCTGAAGTCTGCTCGGCGATTTCGCATTGCCAACCGACCCCTTCCGCAGGCCTTATCGTACTCTTGTGGTTGAGAAGCACGACGGCGGGTCAAACTAACGCTCTTTATATGCAATATTTTGTACTTTATCAGTGGTTTCACTCACAATGTTTCGAATTCTATATGCATTACAACTTTGTCGAAAAAGATTAGATCTTCTTGGTCGCGGCATTCCATTAACACTGTGAGATTTGTGAAATGCACACGCACAAAACAAACACACTAACCCGTCTACTTTTAAATACCTTCTATTTGCTATCCTTGGGTATATTTTTTATCACCCTACTATAAGGTAATAATTGTATTACAGCGGACTTTACAAACATATAATTAACGAGGACAAATTAAACCCAGACCCAGAAGAACAGTTTGTGGATCGCACAAAGTATTCCTGCATGGAAATCGTATCTACGGCACTGATACGGATGGTAGGGATATAGGTATCTTAACCTCTAGGCCAGTCTTAAATTAGTGTCACTATTAAATTAGTGGGATGTCAACAATTTTATGATTTCTAATATTTAATCCCTCTATTTTTATATTCTTATTAAAGGAGTGAAAAAAAGTAAGACGCCATTTTGGAGGAGCGACCATATTGAATTTAGTATGTTGAGTCATATAAAGAGCTTTAAAAAATTTGTAAGCCATCTTGGAATGGCGGCCATATTGAAATTATTATGATATTGAGTATTGCACATTGAATCCTCACCAGAAAGATGTGAAAAAGGCCTAAAAAATTTCGGCATATTCAGATATCGAAAATTTTAACGTACAAGATTACAGATAGACATAACAGCACAACTGTGACAGGTAAAATTATATAAAAGCTTGTAAAATATCTTGAAGCACTTTTTTAGTTGTTCTATTTAAAATCGAACGTGCTCGAACAAGGGTTACGTCGTCATAACACCATGACTAGGCACTCGACAGCTCACCGATTGCCATAATATTTGCTGAAACAACACTTTGTAATCTAGAACTGGTTTACTTGTGTCATACGAACGAAGAATTGTGTAAGGAAACGTTTTTTTTTTAGTAATAAAACAACTAATTGTGGTAAAATTGTAATATTTTGCCTTTTTTCGTGTAAAAATACAATTATGTACTCCATATTTTGCTCGTGGGTATAGTAAAAGATGATTAAGAGATATGATATACAGATAATATCGTTGTAAGAGAAGGAAAACTTGCAACTGCACCCAATACCAATCTGTTTGAACAGCGTGGTTATAGAAGGGCCATTTACGTCCTATTATGGAGGACGCTCGAGCAACTAGCTGTGGTGGCATAGGAGCTGAGGTGATGATGATGTTTTGGGAATGCGTTAATCCTTACTTCCTTACTATAGTCTATCTAATCTAAGAAGTGCACTTTGACAGCTGTCAGAGTAAGTTGTCTAGGTATGTGAACCAAATAATCGCAATCGAAAATATCCGCTTTTTGAGAAATCGATATTAATTCTTTGTAATTAATAATCGGTTTATTTTTTATTTTTCGAAAAGGAGATGAAATATTAAGTGCTAAATTAATACTAAACAAATTTAATTATTTCATCATAAAATCTATTCATCATATTCAGTAAGATTAAGTTAAGAAAAAACAAAAACTGGATTTGAAAATAGCTATTTATTCAGAACCTTCATCATCTTTTTGAATTATCATCGTCGCGAACATTAATAATTATTTCCTTATCAATAAAATTGTCGAAACGTACATCTCTGTCAAAATCTCTATTCGATTAAAAATATTTATCTAATATTTTTACCGATTATTTAGATATTCGTGAATTGGAAGTTGTCAAGCACTACTGTTTAGAACGTTATGATATTGTAAGGTCGTCAATAATAACTATTATTTACCATGTTATTTTAATTTTAAATCAGTTTTACGAGTTTCAACATTACATTATTGTACAAGAAACTCACCCGCAACGTTAATTATGTAATAGTTCTTTAAAATTTCAGATTTATTGTTTGCAGTTATGTGTATACGTTTGACCAAGGTTATTGTGTATTAAAAAATGCGAAACGTCAAAATGCACTTCTTAGATTAGATGAACTATAATATTAGAAATGCGAAAGTAACTCAGTCTGTCTGTCGCTCTTTCAAGCCAAAACTACCGAACCGATCTAAATGAAATTTGGTACACAGATAGTCTAAAGCCTGATAAAGGATATAGGCTACTTTTTAATGCAAAAAAAGGGTTGTAAAGGGGGATGCAAAGTTGTAAGGAAGTATCGTAATTTTTAAAGCCAAAAGCTTGAAACTTATTTTTAGACTATTGATTAGATATAAATAAATATGACATTAGCATGTTGTAAAAATTTACCCTTAAGGGGTAAAATAAAAATAGGGCATGAAAGACTTTAGGAAAGTAACCTTTTACGCAGGCGAAGTAGCGGGCAGAAGCTAGTAATGTATAAATATGGAATAGTTTCAGTTGCAGTTGATTTGCTTGCATTTATTGAAGAGTTACGTTGTCTGTCTCCAAAACTTATCATCAGATCCTTGCAATATTTATATGATACAAACACACAAGTATAAATTACCGTTTTTACTGTGTGGCGGCTATGAATACTACCAACCCCAAAATTGCTAGCGGATATCGTAAAAGATATCTACCTGAGTCACAAGGGCGTACCCAGGATTTCAGATAGGAGGGGGCAGCTCATATGATGGTCATGATGGTCTGTCGGGTATATTGAACACTTGCCAGGAAAATTGACGTTTATTTTATCTTCTAGGGGGTGGCAGCTGCCCCTCTGCCCCTACCTGGGTACGCCCATAGTGAGTCATGGCATCTGATTGCATCAATTACATAATCAGGGTGGGTTGATGTTAGCGGTCATAAAACTAATTCCAAAACTATTTACAATATGCACGATAGAAGAAGAACAGATATTGAGGCGTTCTCTAGTGATTGGTATAAGAGCTGTATGCTCTATTGATACTTCATTTGATGGAAATACAAACTGCTACTCATGGAACTCTGGAATATCACGGGCAAAGGCAGGTCGCTGACTACCGTAAAAGTCTTGCGCTTCTGGTTCTCTCGTCTCAGACGAAGATTTTCTGTAAGAGTGTGATATTACCCCAAACGAGCCGAGTTACTACAGACAAAAATGTCTAAACAGTATGACTTTTGATCAGTGGCCACTTCTAACCAATAATTAATACTGTAATAACGATAAAGATCTCCGTAATAACGATGACTTGTTCGAGACACCTTAGTCCTCCCGTGATCATGAACGCTGTAAAGTGTTCGAAATATCGCATCGAGCATACATACATACATATCATCACGCCATATCCCTTGCAGGGTAGGCAGAGAGAACAGAGTGCCAGAGAACTCTATCCTTCCATACTTCATAATGACTTCTAATGTTTACGCGAGTATTACACATTTATATATAGAATCATTCTCTTTTTGTACTGGCAATGAATTGTATTAATTTTGTATAAAAATTTGGGTCAAAATTTAATATCTTATAGGGTAGATATAAATAAATTTCTGTAATAACAGTGACATATTGGACGTAAGACACCTCAGTCCTCCCGTGACCATGATCACTGTAAAGTGTTCGAAACGTCGGGAAATTATAAATCAAATACAAACGCGATAGAATCCGTAAAAGTAGTTTTATTTCAAACTTCCATACTTCATTCGCTTCCTCAACATTCATAATTCTCTTGATACACGCTCGCCGGTTTCGGAGACTCTTGACTCCTGAGCAACTTAAAGGAAATACAAATGCGATAAATTCCGTAAAGCTAGTATATTTTAAATGCGTAATATTGGCGTAAGCATCAGAGGTCACTACTTAATGCAGGATCATAATCACATAAGCTTATCATCTCGAGCTAATAAGTTTTGCTAGATTTTTCCGTGAAATTTTTCATAATAAGAAAGAAGGAAAATATATATTACTATAATATAAACACATATATTTATGTACTACACGATAAAACAAAGTTACATTACATGCAATTTACTTAAGAGTTACTAAAACAATTTACGATTCTTTGGCAGTTCTGATCGAACAATGGACCCGGAAAATTTCACCCACGCGGTAACGGCATTACCGAATGTTTGTTCTATGTTCGTTATAAAGCAATGGCTCTCAAAGTTTCTTTGTTATAGCGCCATACTGCTGAGAGATAACTGTTTGCAGCTATAAATTTACCGGTTTGTACGTGGCAGTAGGTTATTATCCCAGAAAATTAATATTTGAGTTTTAGCAATTTACTACTAGCCTTCATTCGATTAGCGACAGAGCTGGAGATTTAAACTCCACTGTACTTAACGATGATTGGGCTTCTGGTATGGAAGATTCATGAGCAATTTATTCAGAGGGATTATTAGTTGATCTGCTAACATCATCATCTTGTTCTTATCTTAATTACTTGAGATTGACGAAGTATGTACTCCACTTCCATCTTACATATTGCAGAAGTTATTAGTATTAGTTTTGTGACCGGGCAGGTAGGCACCTGAAGTCAACACTCTTTGGGAATATTATTGTTGATCAGACGGCATAAGATGTCAATCTTAGTACCTGGAGTCATCCAGGTCGATGTATAAAGCCTTTAGTCGTCTTTTACAAGACCCACGAGCAATGTAAGGGTTGGTAGTATTTGTAGCCTGCACCACGCAGCAGTAGCTCGACTGCTAATAACGATTATTATTATCCCTACGATAAATATTAAGACAATATATACGCCAATCATCAGATTTTTTAATTTTCGTATTTTGCCTTAATATTTTTCATTTGTTGGTATTTTAAATGCCCGAATGGTCTCATTTATATTTTAGAGGTGGAATAAGATCATAGTTAGCCTTTACGACTTTCAACGATGAAGATCTACCTGAAGAAGGTTTACTTCTACCACTTAACGTCAGGTGGGCTGCTAGCTCGTTTGCCACCAAAAGCTTGTATGCCGTAAAGTTAAATCATAACCCTTCTTTATCTTCTGATTCGTAAAGATAATGATATGCAAATTCGGATCGGAGTTTATTCGGATATGCCAACAGATGGCGACGTTTATTTTTGTGAATGTAATTTTCACTTTATTTAAAAGTCGTATTAAAAATACATGTACAGATGGCATGTGAAAATGTAAGATTTCATATGTTTTTTTTATTAAAACATTTTTATATATTCACTTACTGTTATTTATTAGATTAGTAAATAATTCAAATAATAATATTAATGCAGTACTGCAATGAGAGAAATTTTATAAAAACAAATATACACTTTGCAAAACTAATAGATATATAAACAGTATTAAAAGTAATATTATTCAATTTCTTTTGTATTTTTATAGCTCCTATCGGATAACGATCCGGAAGAGTTTTATCTTTGTAATAGCAAGTTAGTATACCCATGCGCCAAGTAGAATAATAGCCCTCATAAACCATGCTGTTTAGACTGATTACGATACCCTTGGGGTTATATTGATGATCCAACACGTCCTGTGCAACTTGAAATGTCGAAGTTATATGCGTTTTCTAACAGTGAAGGAATATAACAAAATGTAATCTATTCAGGTAAAGTCTATCAACCCTTAATAGGCTTACGTGGTTGATATTTATTATACTTTATTGCACACCTACGTTGATACATTTTTAGTAATAATTCTAAATGGAGATTTTTATTGCTTAAGGTGGCAAACGAGCAAACAGCACACCTGATGGTATCACTACCACCCCTGGACCTTTTGCAATACCAAAGGCACAGCTAGTCCACTGCCTACCAATACAATCCCCAAACTCACCCCAGATGGCTGACTCACCGAACGAAGCGTAATAGCACATTGCTATTACTCAGACGTCGATCTTCTCAGATGATTCTTCAGAGTGTGGTACTACCTCGGACGGACGGGCCCGCGGCTGTAGACAGAGAACTGTCAACAGCGTGGTCCTATCAGTATTAGAAGATGGCACAATGCGCGGCTTTATCGCTAAAAGCGATTTCTCCCTGGCTCCCTTTGGATGGAAAAATGCAAGGAAAGATCTGTAGTTGTAGGTGTGCTTCTTACTTATATAAAAATATAATCTGAAGTCCTTTAAATATGAAATGGCGACACGGATTCAATACAAAGACAACCAAAAGTTGACACTTTTCGTTGTTTTCATAATCCTGCGCTTGTCCCAATTATTTTTGGTCGACACAACGGTCTTTTTCCATTGTACATATTGCAAAAGATTTGGCAATAGTTTTATGGCCGGTCGCCTGGTTCGTAATTATTTATTAGACATCATCAAATGCTCAGGTCGATGTTAGGACCACAGATTCCTTGAGAACGATGGTCCAGTGCCAAAACTCTTAGGTTGTGCGATTTATACTTTGAGAATCACAGTAATAGGGCAACAATGCGTTATTAAAATGTGCGTACACAGTTTATATTTCAACACAAAGAAAGTTATTACCGACCATTGTTGGTTAAGAGTTCGTACTTAAATTAAGCTGGTTACGAACTAACGATTAGAAATGACTGATTTAATTATGTCGCATATATTGATTGCATGGTAGTGTTTAATATACTGATCCTTCGCGTCAATTGTCGCGGGTTTGATACCCTTTTTTTTTTGGGTAGATTATGGTCTGGACACACGCCGCCCGTTTCGTCTGGGATGATGGAAGAGCAATCAGCGCATGGCTCCATAACCTACCGTATTCCCTCCAAATCGCCATTGGTCCCGCCACTGGTACCACCCCCTTACCATTCGTGCCAGCCCGGCGGGTTTCCTTTTCGGGTACCATCCCCTTTTAACGCCCTGGCTAACTGCCGAGGTAATGGACTATTCTCCAGTCCAGTCACCAGGGCTTTGATATGCTGGAGAATACTTTGGATGATCAAAAAATTGTTATTCTGAGTCTAGGTATAATTTCTGTCTATTAATTGTGTGTTTGTAAAGTCCTTCACAATATAAGGCATAGTTTCTCAGTGCAGGTTTTGTAGTTCTTAAAACACACACATAATACTATTAAAGCATAGCAAAAAAGTGAAAAGTTTCATAAAAAAAAAAAACGTTCAAAATATATCTAACAATAAGCAAATAAGGTTTCATTCATTGCAAGAAATAGTAAATTCTTGTCTTAACCCGTTCGAATTGTTTAGTATACAATTTCAATTTTCTTCTTAAGTTACAGTAGACCAGGAATAGCACGTATATAGGCTGAAGAAGAAATAAAACACTACTTATCAGCCCCAACAATGATTTACGAGCCGCAAGCTAACCAAACAGCTTTGTGCGGTTCATTGCTTATTCTAGACGTGTACATCTTTTTTTTTTTTTTTTTATTGTCTACGGTGACAAACGAGCAAACAGCACACCTGATGGTAAGTAATGCTGTTGCACATGGACCCAGCAACACCAGGGGTACAGCCAGGCCGCTGCCTACCGTGAAGGAAGAGCTCTTCTTAAACCTCGTTTGAAGAAGGACATGTCATAGCGCTCGGGAAACACGGCAGCAGGTAGTTCATTCCAGATCTTGCATGTACGTGGGAGAAATGATCGCTGAAAACGTACGGTCGAGGACCATATCGTTTCCAGGTGAAATGAATGAACCCTGCTACGGTGTCGAGTGGTACGGTGGTAAAATGGTGACGGTGGTACCAAGTCAAACAGTTCCTCAGAGCACTCCCCGTGAAAGAGCCGGTAGAGTACACAGAGTGACCCAAAGTCTCTCCGCCGCTCCAGCGACTCTAGTCTGTCCGTGAGATTGGGATCACCGACGATTCGAACTGCCCGCCTTTGTAGGGAGTCAAGTGGGTCTAGCTGATATTTAGGCGCGCCTGCCCAGAGATGAGAGCAGTACTCCATGTGAGGACGAACTTGTGCTTTATATAGCACAAGACGTTGACTCGGCGTGAAGTACCGCCTGGCCCTGCTCAGCACGCCCAACTTTTTGCTTGCCAATTTGGCTTTGTCCTCCAAATGACTCCCAAACTGGACTTTGTTCGATAGCTCGACGCCGAGGATCCCAATACTCTCGGAGATTTGGAGAGTTACTCCTTGGAACTGAGGCGCCATGATAAAAGGGTCCTTCTTCGCAGTGAACGCGCAAACTTGTGTCTTAGTGGGGTTGAACTGGACTAAATTCCGTTCACCCCATTTTGAGGCCCGCCCTAGAGAGCGCTCGACTTCAGACACAAGTTGAGCCCGTCTTTCCTGTAACATACTCCGAGGGACATTCTGATGCTCGGTGTATCGCTCGTCACCCGTGCTGTCATCCGCATAGCAACGAATACTCTCTATGGAGAGCATGTCATTGATATGCAGAATAAACAACGTCGGGGAGAGCACCGAGCCTTGTGGTACACCAGCATTAATGGGCATGGTCTCGGAGCAGGAGCCATCGACGACTACTTTTATGCTCCGACCATCCAAAAAACTGGTGATCCAATTACAGAGTCCCTCGGGGATTCCATATGATGGTAGCTTCGATAGAAGGGCCCTGTGCCAAACCCTGTCGAACGCCTTCGCGATATCTAGGCCGAACGCTAGCGCCTCACCCTTGCCCTCCAAGGCCTCTGCCCAACGGTGTGTGAGGTACGGTACACAAGAAGATCACCAGCCGACCGGCCATGACGAAACCCATATTGGCGGTCACTGATCAGCTGATGATCCTCAAGGTACTGCAGAAGCTGATGGTTGATTATTTTCTCCATTATCTTGGAGAGCAAGGATGTAATCGCAATCGGCCTGTAATTCGACGGGTCCGACCGGTCTCCCTTTTTCGGGATCGGGTGGACATGGGCTATCTTCCACGAAGATGGAACCCTACAAGTATCATAGGAAAGTCGGTATAAGCGCGTGAGGACGGGGGTCAACTCGGGGGCGCACGTTTTCAGGATCACTGCAGGGATGCCATCCGGCCCGCTCGACTTATGTACGTCTATTAGCCGCAGCTCCCGCCTCACCGCTCGCTGCGTAATGCGGATTTTAGGCAGAGAGCTTTCACACCGCGGGATGATAGGTGGTGTGGCGGTTCCAGCGTCCAAAGTCGAGTTACAGGCAAAGAATTGACCTAAAAGATCGGCCTTCTCCTTTGCACTGTGGGCTAGACTGCCATCATTTTTCTGCAGTGGTGGGAGATTGGACTGGCAGAAGTTGCCTTGGGCAGCTTTGGCGAGCGACCAGAATGCACGACTCCCGGCGGGATAGCTCTCCAATCGCTCGCCGATTCTGGCAACATGATCCGCCTTGGCTCTGGCAATAGCCTTCTTACTAGATCTAGAAGCAGCATTAAATTTTCGCTTCTCCTCCCTGACATTTGGGTCCCGACAGTTTTGGGCCCTATTCCAGGCCTGGTATGCGGTTTGCTTTTGCTGTGCAGCCGTCCTGCAGGTTTTATTAAACCAAGGCCGGCTGCGGCCACCGACCGGTATTTTGGTGTTGGGGATGAATAATTCCATCCCCGTAATAACGGTATCGGTAACGCAATCCGCACAAATGCCAGGGTCCCTAGAGGCGAAGCAAAGCTGCTTCCATGGGTAGGATGCGTAGAACTCGCGAAGCCTATCCCAATCTGCTGACTTATATTGCCAGACTCTGCGAGTCCCAGTCGCTTTAGAGCGATTAGGCCTCGCAATAGGGGCTTTGCTACGGACCAAGCAGTGGTCAGATGACCCAAGAGGAGCTTCGACCACTACCCGGTATCCGTGCTGGTGTGTAGTCAGCAGTAGATCCAGTAGAGACGGCTCATGGCTCTCAATGTCTGGAACACGGGTGGGCTGTGTTACCAGTTGTGAGAGACCATAGGCCGAGACCATATTAAAGAGATGCCTACCCAAGAGGTTAGTGGTTCGGGACCCCAACCACTCTTTATGATGAGCATTAAAGTCTCCAAGAACCACCACCTCCGCTGATGGACACTGCTCCAATATTTTGTCAATCCCCCATTGAACGTTCTCGAATAACTGAGTTGACCCTGAATCACTGCCATGGGACCTGTAGAGGCACGCGTAGATGCGGGTATACCCTCCATAGTCTACGCGTAACCATAAAATTGACAGGTCACCATGCTCGAGGGCCCTAAGGCGGCGACAACAGATGTCATCCCGGATGAACACGCACACCCCAGCTTTACGGTGGAAGGAGTGTTCCAACTCGTAGCCTGGATAATTTAGGTACGAAATATCATCCGGGGCACTTATCTGCGTCTCCGTTAAAAAGAGCAAGGCAGGCCGCGCCGTCTCGAGGTGTTGGTGGACGGCGTCGAGATTGCTGTGTAAACCCCTAATGTTACAAAAGTCCACGTCAAATGTGGATAGAGGGACCGCCGTGTAAAACCTTCTCTTTTTGTGTTTCTTTTTCATGGGTTTTGTATAAGAAGAGGAAGGGAGTGTACTTTCGTGGAACGGGGTCCGGTGATGCCAAAAAAAAAGATGCGGGGCATAGTACATGGTTGGAGGGTGGGTTTTGTGAGGAGCTGACACGAAGCACGGAAGGGCCCCCGGTGCCCCCCCGCCCGTAGTCGTCGGGCTCCACTCCGGTTTCCCACTCCGGCACGACGACTCCGCAACGGGATTTTCGCCGGTTGGCGGGACAGCCTCCCAGGGGGGATAGTCCTGGGCTCGGGTCCCCTGCTGACCGGCAGGTGGCCGGCGGTGACCATTCCCACCGGGTCTCCCTGTACCCCATATCAGCCCCTCACGCCCAATGCCCCAACCAAGACCTTACCACCGTAAATTTCAAGCATCACCAGAACCCACCACACGAAAACACACCCGGAAAGTTAGGCTCCGGCTCTCTCGCTGACCGAACGAAGCACAGCGGCAAAAGCCACCATTCATACGTCGATATTCTGCGAGAGTGTGGTACCACCCCGGTCGGGCCTGCCTGCGGCTGTAGATAGAGAACTATCAACAGTGTGGCCCTACCACAATAAATCTCTTGCTTATAAAGAATATAATACAATATTTAACATGAACTTGAACGCATAATGGGGTCTCAGAAACGTTTAAGATTAGTATTACCGTTCTATTACAAGAGTGTAATGGTTACGATACCGATCTGAACGTGGTACGGTATTCGAACTGGCACGGAGCCAGTGGCGAGGGTTTGATTCCCACGCCAGGATAATACTTTGTGCGATCAATAAAGCGTTGACGGCAGCCAGGTGGCCGGTCATAAAATGATTACCAACAACTTTTGCAATATTGTCGTATGTATGTAACACGCCTTATTCAGTCGGCTGTGTACAATCGCACAATTGTGCACCGTGATCACGCATTAGTTCAGACAAACGTTGGTCTGATCTCGTTCACAATACGTATCTGACCAGAGCCGCGTACTTTCAATGCTTTGAATACATACGTATGATTTTTTTTTTGTGGATTTAATAGCGTTTGTAGTCGTTTTTTTTTCCGCCGTTTCGTACACTTTTTAATATTTATGGTCACGGGTTGTCGATGAACTGAAACATAGTTTTATTTTATATTGTTTTTATTGCTTTTAGTAACAAAGGAGCAAAGTTTTACTGCCTATGGATTTTTGAAAACGAAATACGGCTAGGCGGCTGCCTGTCAATGAAACCCCCTAAACTCACCCTGGAATTGGACTACTGGCACTCTGGTTCACCGAACGCAGCGCAATAGCACATTACTACTTTTTTTTGTGTGTGACTTAGTTGTTAGCCTCAGATGGTTATGACAACTTTACCCGGACTGTGGGTGAGCGCTGAGGGCTCTCAACCCGAGGCACATTACTACTGCACAGACGTCGATTTATATTGCGAAAGTGTGTTACTACCCCGGCAGGACCGGCCTGTGGCTGTAGACAGAAAAGTGTCAATAGCGTGGTCCTACCAATATCATATAATTTTAAAAGGATTTTATCGTGTTTTTACTTGATTTTTACTTTAATCAACTTTTAGAACATTTTTCAGCCGTGATCATTACATTACACCTTTCGTACAGTGGTTTATCTGGAAAACGGAAAACTGTTATAGGAGTATATTACTAAGTAGTACGCTAAATATCATTCATTACTTGACAACAGAAGTTGAAGAACTTTTTTTATAAACCTTGCGCTAAGTAAATACTCTTTGTATTACGGGGGACTTTACAAATATACAATTAACGCAGACAAATTACACCCAAAGTCAAAAGAACATTTTGTGGATCACACAAAGTGTTGTACTGTGTAGGACTCGAACCCATGGCACTGGCACGGAAGGTCGGTATCATAACCACTACATCTGTGCAGTCGAATTTTAGATAAACTTAAACTTAAGCTCTTTTTAAGTTTATCTAAGAGTAAAACATTAGGTAATTAAAACATTAGTAAAACATAAAGAATGCCGAACGAACGTCTGGTTAAGAAGATATACAATGCGAAAGTGGAAGGATGTAGGTACCGGGGGAGACCGAGACTCACCTACCTAGACCAGATTGGTCACGTACTGAAGGAAGGTGGAGTCAAGAGTCTCCGAAACCGGCGAGCGTGTATGAAGAGAATTATGAATGTTGTGGAAATGAGTGAAGTATGCAAAGATAGAGTTCTCTGGCACTCTGTTCTCTCTGCTTACCCTGCAAGGGATATGGCGTGATGATGATATGTATGTATGTAAAACATTAGGCAGAAAAAAATGCTTGAACAAAACAGTGTCGTCTTATACTTTAGCCGATATTATGGTGAACGTTTGTTTCCTTAAGTAAATGTTGCGTTCGGAGAACAGATATTTTCATCAAATGAGGAACACTATCCCCTTCTTAAATAATTATTATGCAGGGAAAAATATAGAGTGCTATAAGAACATATAAAAATTATGCCAGCATTGTTAGAAGAATACTTATAATAAGAGTATGAGAAAATGAAAATAAATCTTTTTAATTTTTTTGTTTTTATTTTGATTGAATATTTTCAGAAAACCTTCGTATATATTTTTTCTTTTTTTTTTAACCCACTGACCCTTTTCCTTTCTATTAGTGGAAGTGGCTTTCCATGTGGAGACCGAGTAAGAATAGTTCACCACCCCCTGTTTTAACCGTTGGTGAACGTAAGCGACGACTAAGGGATATAAAACGCATATAGCATCTATGCGAGAGATGGAGAACTCGAAACAAAACCCTATACCAACACGTCTGACCAGCATGGTATAGTGGGTTAATTTCCTTTCCATTATAGAGGAGCCTCGAGCCCAACAGTGGACGTACCTATATGAGCTGAGAGGATGAGTGGGAATGGGAAATATATGAGCTGAGATGATGACTTATCCACTTTTAAGTTCAAGGCACCTCCAATAAAAAGAAAGTCTTATATAGCGCAGAACTAGACGGATTAACATAGTTTTATTTTGAGTTTGCCTACTCTTGCAGTGTTTAGCCGTCTCTTACAACATCCGCGAGAAAAGTGGTGATATATATTCTTACTCTGTCACTACAAAAAATATTTCCATGTACCAAAATAACATCCAAGGCCGCCTTATTATAATTCTGTACTTAATAGAACCTTTCTAAACAGTTTGTTATTATGGAATAGAGAACAGAAAAGAAAAGAGTATCCTTCTGGTGAAACATGTTTACGTCACAACACTGAATAAGCTCATTAGGGATAAAAGCATGCGAAAATATCTGCGACAAATTTCCACAGCTTCCTTTATTATTTAGTGAAAATGCTTACTCCATTACCTGACTGAAGCGGAGCCCGAAAGGAGGGTTATGTGTTGTGCCTATGTGTATATTTGTGTGTTCTTTTCTATGTCCGATCGTATATGATGTTAATGGCTCAACCGATTTTGATAAATGATACGTCATTAGGTTCGTATTGATGGCGCGACTGTGGGCTTATAAAATTCTTAAAAAATCGTAATGGTGAATTTTAATTGCGGCAATTTTTTTTTGTTTTGACCCTCGATATAATATAATATTATCATTACGCAAAAATGGCATTGCTTGAACGCGTAAATGTGGGCCGGGGCGTAGCTGAGGCACACATACGTAAGTCCATCAATCCCTAGTGGCCAAGGGTTGTATAGTACTTTTCTCAAATAATGCGCAAAAATTACAACTAAGTAGTACTAAGTAGAACAGTATACATAACGAACAATGAACAACATATTTCACGTGCTAAAGGTTTCATTTATTTTTCATTCTCAAACAGGTTTCTTATTCAAGCCAGTTCGAAATTTAAATAAAACTATGATAATTTGCCTATTTATAGTTCATCTAATCTAAGAAGTGCATTTTGACGTTTTGCATTTTTTAATACACAATAACCTCGGTCAAACGCATACACATGATTATAAACACTAAATCTGAAATTTTAAACAACTATTAAGTTATTTACATAATTAACATTGCGGGTGACTTTCTTGTACAATAATCTAATGTTGAAACTCGTAAAACTAATTTAAAATAAAAATTACATGGTATTTACCATGTAATTTTTATTTTAAATTAGTTTTACGAGTTTCAACATTAGATTATTGTTTTAAAACAATTCTATTAAATCAATTACTATTTAGTAAATCTTAATGACGACCTAACAATGTCACGTCATCACGTTCTATACAGTAGTGCTTGACAACTTCCAATTTACGAATATCCAAACAATCGGTAAAAATATTAGAATAATACAATTAATCGAATAGAGATTTTGACAGAGATGTACATTTCGACACTTTGATTGATGAGGTAATAATTATTAATGTTCGCGACGCTGATAATTCAAGTAATAGTAGTAATTCTTAATAATAAGCTAGTTTTAAATTCAGTTTTGGTTTTTAATTAACCTAATCCTACTAAATATGATGAATAGATTCTATGCTGAAATAATTAAATTTGTTTAGTACTAATTTAGCACTTAATTTATTTATCACCTTTTTGAAAAATAAATAATGAACCGATTATTAATTATAAAGAATCAATATCGATTTCTCAGTAAAATCGGATATTTTCGATAGCGATTATTTGGTTCACATAACTAGACAACTTACTTAGACAGCTGTCAAAGTGGATAAACTACGGACTTTTGGCGGGAATCTAAAACGTCATGTGGTGCTCTTGTATTATATTCGATATCTTAGTGTTTTAACGTGTTATATTAGATAATTTTTATGGTATTTTATGTAATATGATGTGACAGAACAGCTGGGATGTAGTGAATATCATATAAAAGTGCTTTACAACGTTTTCGTTTTCCATCAAAATTCCTACAACATACCATTAACAGTGTCACCATAGCACTGTTGATGGCGACAATTCGACTGACTGATAGACAATGACTGGTTAGTCAACCTGAAGAGATTAAGAACGTGAAGATAATTATAACTAGACACTGGCAAAAATGGCTCGTATAAGTAGCTGATTGCCAATACATAAAAAGAAGAAGAAGAAGAAGCTGTCAAAGTGCACTTCTTAGATTAGACAGACTATAGTTACTATATTTTGAAGTAACAAATCGTTCCATTTTTAAAATACACAATAGATATGAATTTACATATATATTTATTTGGCCGCTAAAATACAAACACGACAGATATCATGTATTCGGTCAGTACAACAATTTCAATTTATCTCGAAGAAGGTGGTCAAAATAATACTCAAATATCCAAGCATGTTTGAGAAAAAGTATTTTGTACAATCGATATGGCTTTTGTCTTTCTTGAACGATGTAACCCTATATTTAATTATTATATAATTTATAATTTATATATTAAAAGTTATGTTGCCTTTTCGTGGCGGCTACGAATACTATCGACACTTACTTTGCTTGTGAATATCGTAACATGAATATGTTATCAATGCAAGAGAAGGAAAACTTGAACCTACCTTATACCAACACGTCTGCCAATATGTAAATCTATGATTTTAATTATTTAATTATTCTATAATTAAGACATCCATAATTTAAATCAGATTTACGGTAAAAAAATATTCGTTGCGACACAAATATTTTTTGAAACTTGAAAAACATTCCTCTAAAATTTATTTTTTCAAGATTGTCCACGTCATTGAAGCAAAGAGACGATATATTGTTTTCAAACATCGATGTAGTTTTCAGAAGTGATAACAGAGATGACGTCTGATAGGGTTGTATGGAAATAAATTAGGATAAGAGCTGGATGATGATGATGACATCGACGTAGTTTTCAGTCTGTTGACTGCATAGGTGGCATAATAGTTAAGATACCGACCTCCTGTTCCAGTGTCGTGGGTTCGATTCCTACGCAGGACAAAACTATATGCGATCCAAAAACTATTGTTGACAGTTTGAGTGTAATTTGTCTGCGTTAATTGTATGTTTGTAAAATTCACTGCAATACAAGTATTACAGAGTGATATATATAAAAAAAAAACAATAATATATAAATATAAGTCTTAAAAAAGGTAGTGAATGTCAATTCTTATTAAATATTGATATTAATATCAAAATATTGTATCTTACGGCCCATGAAAGTGTATTGTTGAGTTTATACCCCCAAGGGAAATCATTGAAGTGTATTCCCGCCCTTAACACCCTCAGACGTGCTGTACAGCCGGCATAACTGATTTATCGCTGACTTACTAGAGGGATAGCGTTCATATTCGGATACGCTAACGTTAGACTTAGTGTTGTGTTGTTAATTAGACCTATTTTAGTAAAAACTTGATTACGAGCGAAAAATGAATGACACACGCGGGACTCGAAGTCACACCTTTTGGAAATCCGTACCAATCGTCCTACTACTTAGACAAATGTATCGTATGACATTCAATTTGCGGCTCGTATTATATTTTCATCTTTAAAGGAGGCGTGTGCCATTTACCCGGTTATCTGTCACACTTGTCTAAGTGGTAGGGTTGTGTCATCGTTTAATACAATTCTAACTGTAAAGTTTGAAGTATAAAGTCTGTACAATGTGTAAACATTGTCGGGTAGATGGCACACGTCTCCTTAAAGATGAAAATATAATACGATGCGAGAATTGAATGTCCTACAATAGTTCAAGGTTGTGTAAATGGCAGCACGATTGGAACGGATTTCCAATAGGCGTGGGTTCGAGTTCCGTGTGTAACATTCATTTTATGACCAAATAATCTTTACATATATATGTTAATGAGAGATTATTTATAGTGATAGGGCCCACACTATTGTATGACACCTCGCAGAAAATTCATGTCTGACCAGTGGTAATGTGCTCTTGCGTTTCGTTCGATGAGCTAGAGAGGCGGAGGCTCAAACTGGATGGATTGTAGTTGGTAGACCTAGGTGAACCTCCTGGTATTGCAGCGGCAGTAGCACTTACCATCAGAATGCCTGCTTGCTCGTTTGTCATCAAAAGCAATTGATTTTGAAATAAAAAAAATATTTATAAAAAAAAGTGGGTGTGTACTTATTTATATACACGCGTTAGAATTTATACTTCTTTGACATAACAAGAGAAAAATCTTTTTAAAAAATTTATCTGATGCCTTATTCTACATTTGTAGAAAAACGACACTAACAATAGAAAAAAGGTATTTAATACATTGAAAGTTTTATTATAACACATTATCTAGTTAAATAAAGTTTATTTAAATATCAAAAAATAAATAAATATCGTGAATACAGTTGTCAGTTGTCACGCAAACATACGTAGATGTCCTTACTTTTACTTTGTTGGTACCTAAATTATTTTGAAAAACTAAAATGCGATCTCTACGGAAAATCTTTGGAGTTAGGCTGACCGACCGCATTCGTAACGACGACGTAAGAGAGCGAGTAGGTATGAAAGAGAGTATTGGTGTAAAGATGCGAAAGGGAATGCCCCGATGGTTCGGACATGTGGAAAGAATGCCGAACGAACGTCTGGTTAAGAAGATATACAATGCGAAAGTGGAAGGATGTACGTACCGGGGGAGACCGAAACTAACCTTCCTAGACCAGATCGGTCATGTACTGAAGGAAGGTGGAGTCAAGAGTCTCCGAAACCGGCGAGCGTGTATGAAGAGAATTATGAATGTTGAGGAAGCGAATGAAGTATGCAAGAATAGAGTTCTCTGGCACTCTGTTCTCTCTGCCTACCCTGTAAGGGATATGGCGTGATGATATGTATGTATGTAAAATGTAACTATACCTGAAGTTATTCAGGGTGTCAGTTTTTCGTGATGGTGTGCGCGCGCGCATCGTAAAAAATTAATCTCATAATTTTTCCCTATCGCGCCAAAAAAAGTATAACTTCAAAAATCCAAAGGTCCTCTCCTCTCTCTCTCTTGGATTTTTTTTTATAAAGATTTTAATTTTCATTAACTTAATAGTACTCGTAATGCTAGGATTTATGATTTCATCATCTCATTGCTGCGATCGACCCTCCACCCACAAATGGAGGGCAATCGACGTGTTACCTTATCAAAAGAAATTTGGAAAAGTAAAATGCCACCTTTATTCCGAAGCTATTTCATCATTATTATTATCATCTCAGCTCGTATACGCCCCTTTACCAAGCCCAGGCCGAGCCTTCACCATAATAGCAGGGAAATTAGCCTACTATGCCCCACTGACGGGTGGGTACAGGGTTTTATTTTGGCTTTTCCATCTTTTTCATAACAGTTACATTTTTTTATTTTTTTTTAAAATGTGCAATACCCTGCACTAAAGCACTAATTCTTGTAATGCGGGGGACTAAAGATACTACGCTATCTACGTAGTCAAGTAATATTAGTTTCTTCTTTTTTTTATTGCTTTTGGTGGCACACGAGTAAGTAGCACACCTGATGATAAGCCGCTGCCTACCAACACAAAATCCAAACCCACCCAGTAAGGCTTCCGGCTCTCTCAGAATAACACATTGCCATTACTCAGAAGCCGATCTTCTGCGAGAGTGTGGTACTACCCCGGACGCACCAGCCCGCAACTGTCGACAGATACTTATCAAGAGAGTGGTTCTACCACTATTGCAAGTAATTCCAAATGTCACTTTTATTCCAAAGCAATGATTCATCGTCATCTCAGTTCATATGTGTCTTACCGCTAGGCTGACTCTTCTCCGCCACCGAAGACAAAAATCGGGTACCGGTGACCCGCTCGCACGGCGAAGAAGAGGTGCTTGCAGGGTGGGTCAATGGGGTTGCGCGCCGCCTCTTCCGTCACCCCGGACCGATTTGGCGGGGTGCAACGTCCATAGCCCACGGCAAAAAAAAAAAAGGCTGACTCTTCTCCACAATAAAAGAAAAATTTACCTCCTATACCACGCTATATAGTCACACAGGTTAATATAGAGATTTATTTCAAGTTTTCCTTCTTTTACATAGAATTTTCTGTTTATTATATACCATAGTTGTATTTTACAACACAGACAGGCTATCTAGGTGATGGGGTACGATGTCAGAAACCTCCACGCGGTGTACCCTGGGTGCGGACGGCGGTCCCCAGTTCTTCTGTTGTACTGTCGTCCGTAGCGAATATCTGGCGCTTCGCTCCTAGCCTTCTATCCGTAGAAGGTGACCGGACGCGAATCCGCGACGGGCTCAGTCACTCATTCATTTGAGGGCTGGGCAGGCATGTTCCACCGCCACCGTCGTCAAATCGTAAACCTGATTCTTTGCTTGTCTTAGTTTCAGGAACGAGGGTCTTGGCTTAACCGCCCGGACCGCGAGGAAGACAACCTCTATAAAGAATTTCGAATGTACATTCGAATTCGGAAATCACCCATAATCTTAAGTTTTGGCGTGCGGCGAGAAGATGCATGGCAGATGGGTTGTTCTGTTCTTAGCACGCTCCAGCCAGGGTACCGGCTGCCCCCCTGGTTGGTAAATGTAGGCTTGCCCGGGTACAGGGATCTCTGCCCGGGTCGACGTAATAGTATCTCCCATACTCGTGGGTTTAACTATGGATACTCATTTAAATTTTAATAGCTACGTGGATCATAGTGATTCCTACCTCAAGGCCCGGTCATGCCAACGGAAAACTGACCGAAACGACGTCTCGTCCTCGGGACTCGAGGCGTCCGCCGAGGGTCCGGCACAACACGCAGAGGCCCAAACAACATCGAAGCGGAGGTCGCCCAGGAGGAGCCGGGGGAAGACCTCCAGCTTCAAACGGCGTTTGGAGGAGCGGCGAGCGCGCAGAAAGGCTGCCGCCGCGGAAGCGAGGAAGGACGGCGGTAGAGCCGAAACGGAGCCGTCGACGGACGAGGGCGACAGCGATGTCGCAGAGCCGTCCGGAGAAGACGGGGGTGGCGCTTCTACCGCCAAAATGGACGAGGGCGGTGACATTCCCGCAGGGCCGTCCAAGAAGGATAGCAGGCCGGCTGTTGAAGCCCCTGCCAGGTCGTCAGCGCGTCTTGTGGCAAAGAGCCCGGCGCCGACAGCGACAACGCTGACGACCAAGGAGAAGGCCCTCCCCTCGCAGAGGAAACGCCGCCTGAGTAAGGGTGGCAGCTCGGGTGCCGACTCTGAAGGGAGCGTGGCCAACATGCCGCCACCTAAGGTCGCCTCCCGAAGAGGGCGAGGGGCCTCGGGAGAGGAAAGGGCGGCGGCGGTTGCTGCCCGCGCCAACGGCGACCCCCCCGACCTGCGGGCCGAAAATGCCCGCCTTAATGGCGAGATGTCCGCCATTCGGACCCGGAACCGGCAGTTGGGGGATATGCTGGCGGGGATGCGGCGGGCAAACCGCCAGTTATTAAAGGACGTGGCCGACCTAAAGGCGCAAATGGCGCTGCTCGCGCCGCCTGCGCCAGTTGCGCCACCGGCCAAGGCCGGCCACTCAGCGGCCGCTGCAGCGCCAAAGCCGCCTCGCGCCGCGGTGCCGACGACGTTGGGCACTGGTGTGACGGTAACACCCGTGCCCATGGCGAGAAAGACGCCAGCCGCTGCGAAGCGCGCGTCGCTGGCTGGCGCTGGCCCAGCCGCCGCGGCGAAATTGGTCCCCGTGGTGAGGATGACGCCTCTCGCTGCGGACCGCATGCCGCCGGCTAGCGTCCCTGCGGCGCCAAAGCCGCCAGACGCTGCGGAACGGGCCCCCGAAGAGGCCCAGCTGACCCCGATACTTGCGGTGGGAGGCCTACCGGACGAGGCCCTGCGCCAAATCATCGACGCAGTAGGAAAACTCGTCGATGCGCGCATGGCCGTTCTGGAGGCAAGGTTGCCTCCAGAACCACGTGTCCGGCCGCCTCTCGCCGCGGACAAGCGGCCGCATGTGGCATCAGCCCCCGCCCCGCTGCCTTGTCAGGGTGGCCGCGTGGGGGGCAGCTACGCCACGGCCGCGGCGGCGCCCAAGCCCAAGGGGCCCGCGCCAAAGCCAAGGAAGGGGACGGTACCGGCTCCTGCCGGACCGCAGTCATCGTCGGCAACAACACCGCCGGCGACGACCAGCGCGTCAACGACTGCGCCTTCCGCGCCTGTCGCGCCTGCTGCGCCCGAGGGTTGGCAGGTGGCCGAGCGCGACCGGAAGAGTCGCGGTCAGAGGAGGAGAGCGGAGGCCAAGCGCGCCGCTGAGGTCCCCGCTCCCGCTCCACAGGCAGGAGCCGGTAAGAAGAAGAGGCCGCGCAAGGGGCTCAAGTCGCCGAAGACAGCCGCAGTGGTGATCACTGTGCTGCCTGAGGCGGCTGAGAAGGGCCTCAGCTACGAGGCCGTCTTGAGGAAGGCCCGGCGGGAGCTAGACGTCTCCGATATTGGAGGCGTCGAAGCCAGGACCCGCAAGGGCCGGACAGGGGCTCGAATCCTCGAGTTCCCCGGGGCCGAGGGCTCCAAGACGGCCGACAGCGTAGCTGACAAGCTGCGAGGTTTGTTTGCCGAGGAGGGTGGTATCAGGATCGCCAGGCCCGTCAAGTGCGCCGAAATGCGCATCGCGGGTCTGGACGACTCCGTGACGGTGGAAGACATCCGGGAGGCTATTGCCTCGAGAACCGGGTGTCCCATAGACACCGTCCGGGTTGGTGTCATCCGCCCCGGTCCGGGCGGCGTAGGTGCCGCCTGGGCGCAGTGCCCGGTGGAGTCGGTCAGGCAACTGGCCGGCTCAGGCAGGCTCCTCGTGGGCTGGAGCTCGGCGCGGGTGACCGTGCTTGAGCACCGGCCTGCGAGGTGCTATAAGTGCATGGCGGTCGGACATACTCGATCGACGTGCACTAATTGCTTCGACTGCGGCGGACTGTGTTTCCGCTGCGGTCAAACCGGGCACCGCACCGCATGGGCTCTGGGGCGTGCAAACCTCCAGCTTCGGCCCCAAAGGGGCGGGGCGGCCCTCCGACCACGGCCGCTCCCGCTCCTAGCGCGGTCCGATCGCCCGCCGGCGAGGGGGAGGTCAT
Source organism: Lymantria monacha (assembly GCA_905163515.2). Taxonomy (NCBI): domain Eukaryota; kingdom Metazoa; phylum Arthropoda; class Insecta; order Lepidoptera; family Erebidae; genus Lymantria; species Lymantria monacha. Next base: position 2,359,617 of record LR991096.1, on the reverse strand, counting down.
GGATACAGCCCGTTAATGGCTACACCATCCATGCACCACCTCTTGCAAGCCAACACCAACCACTCCGCCGGTGCGCAAGACTTACTCCTGCAATCCATGGCGGAGTGGTCGATTGGTGCAGCCGTAGTCGCGGAACCGTACTGCGTGCCTGATCGCCCCAATTGGGTGGTCAGCCGAAACGGTACTGCGGCAATCGTCGTCTCTACGCAGCGGCACTTCCCGTCCTTGTCTCTTTTGGATAGGGGCGAGGAATTTGTCGCGGCGGAGTGGGGAGGGGTCACGCTCTACAGCGTATACCTCTCCCCTACCAGGAGAATGGACGATTTCAGGGCCTCCCTCACCAACTTGGAGGCCTCGATACGGCGACTGGCACCGGGCCTCGTCCTGGTTCTGGGGGACTTCAACGCCAAATACACGCCGTGGGGGTCCCCTATGACGGACGACCGCGGGCGGGCGGTCATCGAGTGGGCGGCTTCACTGGGCCTCTGTGTTCTTAACAGGGGCTCAGTGAACACGTGTGTGCGGCAGCAGGGCGGGTCGATAGTGGACTTGTCGTTCGCTAGCCCCGCTGTCGCACCACGGGTGAGGAACTGGAGTGTCCTGGAGGAGGCGGAGACCCTATCGGACCACCGGTACATCTGGATGGAGGTCTCCCCTCTCCGGGACCCCGGTAGGGGTCACAGGGCGGACGGAGCTCCCGCGTTTCCGCGGTGGGCTGTGGGTCGTCTTGACAGGGACCTACTGGCGGAGGCGGCCATCGTTCACACGTGGCTGTCCTCACCGCCCCCAGCGGACGGGGTGGACGCCGAGGCTATCCGCATCCGCAGTGCGTTAACGCAGATCTGCGATGCGGCCATGCCCAGAGTGCGGCGGCGTCTACCTCCGAGGCAGGGGGTCTACTGGTGGTCCCCAAGATTGGCGGACCTACGTGCGGCATGTATCAGAGCCCGAAGGTCCTACACCCGCAGCCGGCGGCGTCACCGCGACGCTGAGCGGGAGGGCCAGCTGTACGATGCGTACCGCGATGCGCGGACGGCCTTTCGGCTGGCCATCCGAGCCGCGAAGGGTGCGAGTTGGCAGGAGATGCTGGACGGTCTCGACCGTGACCTCTGGGGTCGCCCGTATCGCGCGTCGCTGAATAAGCTTCGCGCGCAGGGCCCCCCCTCACCGAGACCCTCCAGCCCGACTTCCTCTGTAGGGTGGTCGAGGAGCTGTTTCCACGGCAGTCGGAACACACGCCCCCGGTCATGGCCTCGCCAGAACAAGACCGGGAGGCTGACGACGAGAGTGTTCCGCCCGTGACGGAGACGGAAGTGGGAGCAGCTGTGGCGCGGATTCGTTCCGCGACCACGGCCCCCGGCCCGGACGGAATACCAGTCCGGGTGCTGACGTCGCTCCTCGAGCACCTCGAGCCTCGCCTCAGGCAGCTGTACAACGCCTGTTTGGGGTCTGGACGGTTCCCAGAGTGCTGGAAGGAGGGGAGGTTGGTTCTCCTGCCAAAGCCGGGACGGCCCCCGGATTCGCCGTCGGCCTACAGGCCCATCGTGCTCCTCGACGATGTGGGTAAGCTGCTGGAGCGCATCCTCGCTGCCCGCATCGTCCAGCACCTGGAGGAGGTGGGACCCGATCTGTCGGACGCTCAATTCGGTTTTAGAAGGGGGCGTTCGACCATCGGGGCCCTGCTACGACTGAGGCAGACGGCCGCGGAGGCTGTCACCGGCGGGGGAGTGCTGTTGGCGGTGTTGCTGGACATCGCCAACGCATTCAATAGTCTGCCATTCAGCTGCATCAGGGAGGCGCTCCGATTTCATGGGGTGCCCTTGTACCTGAGGCGGCTGGTGGCGGACTATTTGGAGGGGCGCAGTGTCCTCTGCGCGAGTCCCGCAGGGGACATTGTGCGGACGTCCATGTCGTGCGGCGTTCCACAGGGGTCGGTTCTGGGGCCGACTCTGTGGGACATCGGGTACGACTGGGCGTTGAGAGGGAGTCTCCCCCCCGGGCTGAGCGTGATATGCTACGCTGACGATACGCTCGTCACAGCCCGGGGCAGGACACTCGAAGAGGCGGCGAGCCTGGCCACTCTCGGCACCGAGGAGATGGTCGGGCGAATCGAGGCGCTGGGGCTCAGGGTGGCCCTAAATAAGACGGAGGCCCTATTGTTCCATGGGCCACGCGTAAGGCCGCCAATCGGCGTCTCGCTAGTCGTCAACTCCGTCCACATCAGCATCCAGGCCCATATGAAGTACTTGGGTCTGGTGCTCGACGGGCGATGGTGGTTCCGGGAGCATTTTCGCCGAATTGCTCCCCGGCTGGTCGGCGCGGCGTCCGCCCTTTCGCGGCTCATGCCGAACGTGGGCGGACCCAGCTTCGAGGGCCGACGGCTGTATGCGGGGGTGATCCGTTCTATGGCCATGTACGGCGCACCCGTGTGGGCGAGGGCTCTGAACGTCCAGCTCAGGGCTGTTCTGTGGAGACCCCAGAGAGTCATGGCGGTCAGAGCCATTCGCGGGTACCGCACGGTATCGACCGAGGCGGCATGCCTACTGGCCGGGACACCCCCGTGGGACCTAGAGGCGGAGATGCTCTCCGACCTCTACCGGCGGGTGACCTCACTGCGCGACGAAGGTGGCTCCCCATCGCTGAGCGAGATAGCCACCTGGCGCGAGGACGCCCGCCGAGACGTCATCGCCCGTTGGGCTACGCGGCTGGAGAGGCCTAGACACGGTGTCGTCACCGTCGAGGCTCTCCGGCCCGTATTGATGGAGTGGATGGAGCGGCGGCACGGAGTCCTCTCCTTTCGACTGGTGCAGGTGTTGTCGGGGCACGGATGCTTCGGCTTTTACCTGCACACGGTCGCGTGTAGGGAGTGGACTTCGTTCTGCCACCATTGCAGCAGTGACGAGGACACGGCGCAACACACGCTGGAGGCGTGTCCGGGCTTTGACCGGCAGCGCCGTGACCTCGTCGCTGTTATCGGTGCCGACCTGACGCTGCCGGCTGTCGCGAGAGCGATGGTCGACAGCGTCAGGAACTGGGACGCGGTCGCCGCCTTCTGCGAGGCTGTCATCTCGCAGAAGGAGGCGGCGGAACGAGTCCGGGAGGAATCCCGCGACCCGGGCCGCCGTCAGCGGCCGGGGCGGCGCAGGCGCGAATACCTGCGCCTGATGCCGCCCTAACCGAGGCCTCGGGTGATCGGACCGGGGAATTGTCCGGTCACCCGACGTGAGGCCACCGCGTGAGGACGACGCCCCGACGGCGAAATCTGTCGGGGCGTCGACGAGAGGAACCCGCGAGGGTAAACCGCCGGGCGGGCCACCGAAGTTAAAATCGAGTACCGGTGGTCCGCTCGCACGGCGAAGAGAGAAGGTTTTACGGTGGGTCTATGGGGTCACGCGGCGCCTTTCCGTCACCCCGGACCGATTCAGCGGGGCGAGACGCACCCATAGCCCACCAATAAAAAAAAAAAAAAAAAAAAAAGGCTATCTAGGTGATCGGCGGCGGCCGCTGCCCGCGCTAACGGCGACCCTCCGGACATGCGGGCCGAAAATGCCCGCCTTAACGGCGAGTTGTCAGCCATGCGGACACGGAACCGGCAGCAAGGGGACATGCTGGGGATTGCGGCGGGCAAACCGCCAATTGATGAAGGAGGTGGCCGAACTGAAGGCGCAGATGGCGCGGCTCGTGCCGCCTACGTCAGTTGCGCCGCCGGCCGGCTGCTCGGCGGCCGCTGCAGCGCCAAAGCCGCCTCGCGCTGCGGTGCCGACAATGCTGGGCACTGGCGTAACAGTCACACCCGTCCCCGCGGCGAGAAAGACGCCTGCCGCCGCGAAGCGCGCGTCGCCGGGTGACGCTGGCGCGGTCGGCGCGGCCAAACCAGTGGTCCCCGTGGCTAGCGCCCCTGCGGCGCCAAAGCCGCCAGGCGCCGCAGAACGGGCCCCTGAGGAGGCTCAGCCGACCCCGATACTTGCGGTGGGAGGCTTACCGGACGAGGCCCTGCGCCAAATCATCGACGCAGTGGGCAAACTCGTCGATGCGCGTGTGGCCGTTCTGGAGGCAAGATTGCCCCCAGAACCACGTGTCCGGCCGCCTCTCGCCGCGGACAAGCGGCCGCATGCGGCATCAGCCCCTGCCCCGCTGCCTTGTCAGGGTGGCCGCGTGGGGGGCAGCTACGCCGCGGCCGCGGCGGCGACCAAGCCCAAGGGGCCCGCGCCAAAGCCAAAGAAGAGGACGGTACCGGCTCCTGCCGGACCGCAGTCATCGTCGGCAACAACACCGCCGGCGATGACTAGCGCGTCAACGACTGCGCCTTCCGCGCCTGTTGCACCTGAGGGTTGGCAGGTGCCGAGCGCGACCGGAAGAGTCGCGGTCAGAAGAGGAGAGCGGAGGCCAAGCGCGCCGCTGAGGTCCCCGCTCCCGCTCCACAGGCAGGAGCCGGTAAAAAGAAGAGGCCACGCAAGGGGCTCAAGTCGCCGAAGACAGCCGCAGTGGTGATCACTGTGCTGCCTGAGGCGGCTGAGAAGGGCCTCAGCTACGAGGCCATCTTGAGGAAGGCCCGGCGGGAGCTAGACGTCTCCGATATTGGAGGCGTCGAAGCCAGGACCCGCAAGAGCCGGACAGGGGCTCGAATCCTCGAGTTCCCCGGGGCCGAGGTCTCCAAGACGGCCGACAGCGTAGCGGACAAGCTGCGAGGTTTGTTTGCCGAGGAGGGTGGCATCAGGATCGCCAGGCCCGTCAAATGCGCCGAAATGCGCATCGCGGGTCTGGACGACTCCGTGACGGTGGAAGACATCCGGGAGGCTATTGCCTCGAGAACCGGGTGTCCCATAGACACCGTCCGGGTTGGTGCCATTCGCCCCGGTCCGGGCGGCGTAGGTGCCGCCTGGGCGCAGTGCCCGGTGGAGTCGGTCAGGCAACTGGCTGGCTCAGGCAGGCTCCTCGTGGGCTGGAGCTCGGCGCGGGTGACCGTGCTTGAGCACCGGCCTGCGAGGTGCTATAAGTGCATGGCGGTCGGACATACTCGACCGACGTGCACTAATTGCTTCGACTGCGGCGGATTGTGTTTCCGCTGCGGTCAGACCGGGCACGTGGCGGCATCTTGCGCCGCCCCGCCCCACTGCCCCGCGTGTGCGGCGGGCAATAAGCCCGCCAAGCACCGCATGGGCTCTGGGGCGTGCAAACCTCCAGCTTCGGCCCCAAAGGGGCGGGGCGGCCCTCCGACCACGGCCGCTCCAGCTCCTAGCGCGGTCCGATCGCCCGCCGGCGAGGGGGAGGTCATGGATACAGCCCGTTAATGGCTACACCATCCATGCACCACCTCTTGCAAGCCAACACCAACCACTGCGCCGGTGCGCAGGATTTACTCCTGCAATCCATGACGGAGTGGTCGATTGGTGCAGCCGTAGTCGCGGAACCGTATTGCGTGCCTGATCGCCCCAATTGGATGGTCAGCCGAAACGGAACTGCGGCAATCGTCGTCTCAACGCAGCGGCACTTCCCGTCCTTGTCTCTTTTGGATAGGGGCGAGGAATTTGTCGCGGCGGAGTGGGGAGGGGTCACGCTCTACAGCGTATACCTCTCCCTTACCAGGAGAATCCATTCTCCGAATCGATTTCGGGGCCTCCCTCACCAACCTGGAGGCCTCGATACGGCGACTGGCACCGGGCCTCGTCCTGGTTCTGGGGGACTTCAACGCCAAATCCACGGCGTGGGCGTCCCCTATGACGGACGACCGTGGGCGGGCGGTCATCGAGTGGGCGGCTTCACTGGGCCTCTGTGTTCTTAACAGGGGCTCAGTGAACACGTGTGTGCGGCAGCAGGGCGGGTCGATAGTGGACTTGTCGTTCGCTAGCCCCGCTGTCGCGCCACGGGTGCGGAACTGGAGTGTCCTGGAGGAAGCGGAGACCCTATCGGACCACCGGTACATCCGGATGGAGGTCTCCCCTCTCCAGGACCCCAGTAGGGGTCACAGGGCGGACGGAGCTCCCGCGTTTCCGCGGTGGGCTGTGGGTTATCTTGACAGGGACCTACCGGCGGAGGCGGCCATCGTTCACACGTGGCTGTCCTCACCGCCCCGAGCGGACGGGGTGGACGCCGAGGCTGTCCGCATCCGCAGTGCGTTAACGCAGATCTGCGATGCGGCCATGCCCAGAGTGCGGCGGCGTCTACCTCCGAGGCAGGGGTCTACTGGTGGTCCCCAAGATTGGCGGACCTTCGTGCGGCAAGTATCAGAGCCCGAAGGTCCTACACCCGCAGCCGGCGGCGTCACCGCGACGCTGAGCGGGAGGGCCAGCTGTACGAGGCATACCGCGATGCGCGGACGGCCTTTCGGCTGGCCATCCGAGCCGCCAAGGATGCGAGTTGGCAGGAGATGCTGGACGGTCTCGACCGTGACCTCTGGGGTCGCCCGTATCGCGCGTCGCTGAACAAGCTTCGCGCGCAGGGCCCCCCCTCACCGAGACCCTCCAGCCCGACTTCCTCTGTAGGGTGGTCGAGGAGCTGTTTCCACGGCAGTCGGAACACACGCCCCCGGTCATGGCCTCGCCAGAACAAGACCGGGAGGCTGACGACGAGAGTGTTCCGCCCGTGACGGAGACGGAAGTGGGAGCAGCTGTGGCGCAGATTCGTTCCGCGACCACGGCCCCCGGCCCGGACGGAATACCAGTCCGGGTGCTGACGTCGCTCCTCGAGCACCTCGAGCCTCGCTTCAGGCAGCTGTACAACGCCTGTTTGGCGTCTGGACGGTTCCCTGAGTGCTGGAAGGAGGAGAGTTTGGTTCTCCTGCCAAAGCCGGGACGGTCCCCGGATTCGCCGTCGGCCTACAGGCCCATCGTGCTCCTCGACGATGTGGATAAGCTCCTGGAGCGCATCCTCGCTGCCCGCATCGTCCAGCACCGGAAGGAGGTGGGGCCCGATCTGTCGGACGCTCAATTCGGTTTTAGAAGGGGGCGTTCGACCATCGGAGCCCTGCTACGACTGAGGCAGACGGCCGCGGAGGCTGTCACCGGCGGGGGAGTGCTGTTGGCGGTGTCGCTGGACATCGCCAACGCATTCAATAGTCTGCCATTCAGCTGCATCAGGGAGGCGCTCCGATTTCATGGGGTGCCCTTGTACCTGAGGCGGCTGGTGGCGGAATATTTGGAGGGGCGCAGTGTCCTCTGCGCGAGTCCCGCAGGGGACATTGTACGGACGGCCATGTCGTGCTGCGTTCCACAGGGGTCGGTTCTGGGGCCGACTCTGTGGGACATCGGGTACGACTGGGCGTTGAGAGGGAGTCTGACCCCGGGCTAAGCGTGATATGCTACGCTGACGATACGCTCGTCACAGTCCGGGGCAGGACACTCGAAGAGGCGGCGAGCCTGGCCACTCTCGGCACCGAGGAGATGGTCGGGCGAATCGAGGCGCTGGGGCTCAGGGGGGCCCTAAATAAGACGGAGGCCCTATTGTTCCATGGGCCACGCGTAAGGCCGCCAATCGGCACCTCGCTAGTCGTCAACTCCGTCCACATCAGCATCCAGGCCCATATGAAGTACTTGGGTCTGGTGCTCGACGAGCGATGGTGGTTCCGGGAGCATTTTCGTTTCGTGGCTCATGTTCGGCATGAGCCACGAAACGGACGGACGTGGGCGGACCCAGCTTCGAGGGCCGACGGCTGTATGCGGGGGTGATCCGTTCGATGGCCATGTACGGCGCACCCGTGTGGGCGAGGGCTCTGAACGCCCAGCTCAGGGCTGTTCTGTGGAGACCCCAGAGAGTCATGGCGGTCAGAGCCATTCGCGGGTACCGCACGGTATCGACCGAGGCGGCATGCCTACTGGCCGGGACACCCCCGTGGGACCTAGAGGCGGAGATGCTCTCCGACCTCTACCGGCGGGTGACCTCACTGCGCGACGAAGGTGGCTCCCCATCGCTGAGCGAGATAGCCACCTGGCGCGAGGACGCCCGCCGAGACGTCATCGCCCGTTGGGCTACGCGGCTGGAGAGGCCTAGACACGGTGTCGTCACCGTCGAGGCTCTCCGGCCCGTACTGATGGAGTGGATGGAGCGGCGGCACGGAGTACTCTCTTTTCGACTGGTGCAGGTGTTGTCGGGGCACGGATGCTTCGGCTTGTACCTGCACACGGTCGCGTATAGGGAGTGGACTTCGTTCTGCCACCATTGCAGCAGTGACGAGGACACGGCGCAACACACGCTGGAGGTGTGTCCGGGCTTTGACCGGCATCGCCGTGACCTCGTCGCTGTTATCGGTGCCGACCTGACGCTTCCGGCTGTCGCGAGGGCGATGGTCGACAGCGTCAGGAACTGGGACGCGGTCGCCGCCTTCTGCGAGGCTGTCATCTCGCAGAAGGAGGCGGCGGAACGAGTCCGGGAGGATTCCCGCGACCCGGGCCGCCGCCAGCGGCCGGGGCGGCGCAGGCGCGAATACCTGCGCCTGATGCCGCCCTAACCGAGGCCTCGGGTGATCGGACCGGGGAATTGTCCAGTCACCCGACGTGAGGCCACCGCGTGAGGGCGACGCCCCGACGGCGAAATCTGTCGGGGCGTCGACGAGAGGAACCCGCGAGGGTAAACCGCCGGGCGGGCCACCGAAGTTAAAATCGAGTACCGGTGGTCCGCTCGCACGGCGAAGAGAGAAGGTTTTACGGTGGGTCTATGGGGTCACGCGCCGCCTTTTCCGTCACCCCGGACCGATTTGGCGGGGCGAGACGCATCCATAGCCCACGAATAAAAAAAAAAAAAAAAACAAAGGCTATCTAGGTGATTACTCCGTCACTACAGGAACCATTATTACAAAAAGAAACATTACATTCGTTTATTTCTTCATTCAAGTATGTAGCTATTAATTTTCTTTTATTTCTAAAGCTAAGAACATGTTAATATATCTTGCTTTACTTTTTATTAAATAGTTGTCACTATCTGCTTAGCTACTTTAAAGAAATTGCCACTCTTAAAGTTTGAGAATAAAGTTACCTTGGTATATTCCGTGTGTTGAAAACTTACTTCGTAAATGCACTGACCGCTAGTTTTTGCAGTAAACGCTTTTACGACGACGTACAACTCTTTGACGGACAGACGAATAGCCATACGTTTTCTTTACTATCTATGGTTACGTCTACAAATGTTTTTATTGATTTTCTAATAAATTATTCATTATTCTTGCGTCTTGAACACGATAATATCGGATTATTCTTTTATAAAAATAAAAACAACTCAGTCGTATATTAATGTAGTTTTATTTTAAATAAATATAACCAATAACATTTATTACATCACAGGAGCAGGGTATCTCGAAAACACAATACATTTGCGCGGTAAACGTCTCGTTAACCAAAGATAAAGTCGGCCATTTTGTTACTATAGTCTGTATAGATCCGTTCCCGCGCTTTCCTTATATTCAATTGACATACCTTAAAATATAAATAATTATAACTTAAATGATATTTATACTAGTAATTAACAATGTAATTCGCAATATGTTATTTCTAATTAACTTTTACGACAGGAAGCATAAGTAGGCCTTAGTTGTGCGTTATTAAGAGTATATTACGTTTTGCAATATTTTAACTAAACCAATAGATGTCAATGAAACATTGTAATAACCGTTAGTATAATAAACCTAAGAAATTATATATTATAAAGAAACTATATTGACCTGTATGATATTGAAAAATTGTAAATTAACATATAACTATTACTAATACAAAGTTGAAGAGTGCAAATGCACTCTTCGTCCAAATGGTCGTGCTAATTTCAGACAGGTACAGACTTTTTTTAAAAAGAAATGGTATAGTAAAATGTAGAGCTGATTTCCAAATTAGTGGTACAGTCTCCATTAAGGTAGATATAGCAAAATAATGATTTGATTGACGCGACTTGCGGTTCCTCGAAAATAACTAGTTTAAATAACTGTCTAGCCAAAATGGTGTATTAATGATTTTTAATGTTTACGCGCGTATTACAAATGTAAAATAAAACTATTTTTACAGGTTTCATCACGTTTATATTACCTATGTTTTATTTTCTCCCCCGTTTCGAATGCGTTCATGGCCACAAGAGAGAGGACCAAGTTGTTTCACGTCCAACAATTCATCATTATTACAGATGTTTATGACTTTCTGTTATAGTAATACTTATTAAAATTTAACTCACACTTAAAAAAAAGGATATTGTTTTTGGTCAGTTATTTATAAACATTAATATGATCAAATATTAAGTAACAGTAGAGTATAGAGTAACATAAGTGAAAATCAAAAAGAAAAACAATAAAGCGGCGAAAATAATCTTGTTTCCCATTATGGATTTAATTAACCTATAATTTCCTCATTTGGATGAGTCTCGTAACCAATAGAAGAAATTATATGAGCTAAAAGTCGAAAGAAATTTAACGAAACATGGTTTTTGTTATTTGTACATTGTAAGTAGATGTTTAACAGTAGGCATTTAAAAAAATAGTTTACCAACGGTTTTTAAAATATTTCAATAACAGATGAAATTATCGATGATTTATTTAATATTACAATTTCTGTATTGCTATTAGAGGTATTTAGTAATAAATACTTACTATTGTTCTTTTTTTAAATTTTATTTATTAGTAAAAATGGATACTAATATTATGATATACGGTCATATTTATTTTACTGGTCATTCAAAATCGAAATTTTAATATATTCAAAAAATAATTCTGAATAAATTAATTAGAAAAGAAATTAATATTCACATATATAATCATTACATTCAGTTAAAATATAAACTGACTATATCTATAGGTACAATTACGTTTTCGATATTAATATATTTTTCTTTTTAAATTATATAATGGCGCACAGCGTAACTTTATAAAATAGTATATGAATTGACATTTGAATATATTAGTTAAATTTGGTAAAAATAATAAAAGCTGTGGACTTTCTGTGCGCTAAAATATAATTTAAAAATTATGAAATCTAAAGATATGCATAACTAGAAACAGATTAATAGTTCCATCTACAACTAAATACACTTTTTACAATCCGTAGAAGCGAAAATTCTAAGTCATTTTTAAATATTTATCTATAGATTACTTACGTCCTTTCGCTTTTGAAAAACTATAATTAAATAACATATAAAATGGCAAATAAAATTTTAGAAAAAGAAAATAAATCAGCTTGAATCAATTTGACCTTTTTTTTTTCTTTTGTACAATGTTATAAAGGCAATAAGACGACCGTTCAGTTCGGTCGTCCAGCAACATGATTGTATTCTCGTAAAACGCACCGACCGTCATATTGATTTATGGGTTTGTGTACTTAGGGCGCGGGCAGATAGCATAAATAAACTTTGACAGCTCAATTGTAAATGATCGCATACTTTTCGAGGATAATACAGGATTGAGACGTTTAATATTCAGAATTATAAAGACCCAGAGTTACAATCTTTATATTTATTTATAAAAAAGCTAACAATAAAAAGTGGTACTGTTAAAAAATTAGCGGATATCTTTATTTCTAGTTTTCCAAAAGCCAAAAGATTCTTATTATTATTTTTCTTAGTAAAGCTAGTAATACTGTACATACCTTAGTTAGGCGACGTATTTGTTATATCTTCGCATTTGAAAACATAAAAGAGAAGAAACTAAGTACTCTATACAAAATAATATAAAAAAAAACATGTTACTTTGGCAAGATCTAATATTTAAATGATTTAATTTACAGAAAATCGAACACATTATAATGAAGTTGATATTTTAGCTTATAGAGTATAAAATCTAAATGCTAACAATATAAATTAAACACTTAATCTTAGTTTAAGAGTTATATAATAAATGAGGTACGTTAAACCATTGTGACTATATGTGATTCATCTCCGAATGAGTCCTATACCTATCTAACGTACAATCGCGCGCATAAATCACGATATCCGTCAAAGTTACTCTGTGTTCTACATTTTTGATTTTTGCCATAAAGGCTTTTGAGCCAGTAATCTACGCTGAATAATAAACACATATATGTAACAAAATTCTTCATATTTTTTAAATAAAGTTACTCGTCTTAATTCGTCTTAATTATTTGATTATGTTAATTCGTCTTATTACATTCGAAATTTTATTTTGACAGATATCTTAATGTCATGCAGACAAATGCACATAAAAAATTATCAACATTTGCATTTTAATTATATAATAACAATTATACAAAAAATGCAAGAAATGGAACGATACATCATATTTTATAAAATATATTTAATCAAAATAAATAATGTTTTTTTTGTACACTCTAACACAATCCTAGGATGGGATCATTCTTCGTATTATAAAAGAAGTTTTTAATTGGCAGTGAATATCTAATATTGTAGTTTTAATTTTCATTTGTCGCTTTTGTTAAGGACATTGGCCGCTTCAGTAACAGACATTAAAAGGAATTATGAACTCTTATAATAACTAATTTTCTTTTCAAAATACCTCTTGTCAGATGTGATTTTGGCATAAACAGTTGGCAGACGTAACATTTGACAACCGTTATTTTTTGATCACTATTTCCAAATAAAATAGATAGGATAAACGTTCAATAAATGTACCAGGAATGAATTTAGTAGAAAAGAAATGCTGAGATTCCGTTCGAAGCCTTAGTGATAAGATCATTTACTTTAGAAAAGCAGAGCAGTTGTTTGATAACCGCACACAAAAGCTAACTACAACTATAATATTGATTATAGATATTATAGTACAGATATGAAATAATATATAAAACTACTTATAGAACAGTTAGAAATATATTTAAAGAATATAGAAAAATGCATAATAGACTATTCAACAAATAATCGAGGTAGACAACACTATTTATATAGGTAATAATAAAAGTTTACTTTAAAATACTGAAAAGACCACATACAAAGCTTAGAATTATATTAATTTATTACAGTATATTAACCAAGAGATTATATACCAGTCATATAATATAAAAACCTTCATTCCTGGCACAATTATTGTAAATTGTATTTAAACAGACATCACTTATATGGCAGTAACATTTAAAACAAATTATCAATTCACGTTATTTTGCAACGACGGATTACAAAAGAGCAGTGCGCTCTCATTGGTTTATTGTATCCCCACCATTTATAAGATGGCGGTCGGTTAGTGGCAGTTGATTGCGCGTCGCTGGAGGCGTCGGATGCGTCGGTGCCAGTCGTCGCGCCATTCCAACAGCAATGTCCTCTCACCGACTGTCAATCCCGGTAAGCCGGCTGAACCACCCTCTTTTTCCACTCCTAGGATTAGATATGACCTGATAAAACAGAAAATAGTACATATATTAAATTTTTTAATATAACAATGAAAATATTTTTTTTTATGCTTTAAAATTGTGGTAGGATGATACTACCTATCATGAAATGAAATTTACAGAGTAAATTTATTTAAAGGTTTTAGAATATGACAACTGGTTGCCAGATATATATATATATATATATATATATATATATATATATATATATATATATATATATATATATATATATATATATATATATATATATATATATATATATATTGTAGTACTAAAAAGTTAATTATTAGACGATGAATTCAAATAATACTAATCGGTAAGGGGACAAACTCTGTCATAGATGATATGACAGGTATTACAAGGGTTAGCAGGATAGTAGAAATTTAAACACAGCTACACTATTATCCCATTTGCATTTAAATAAATACGGAACTGCAAACAATATAATTTTCTTATCACAGAACTGTCTGCAATCCTATCTTTATTTCGTAAGTGAGATAGCTTAGCTATTAAATATAATGATCGCATTCGTTAAAGTAAACCACCCACAGGTTAGTAATACTGTAGCACAGATTACTTTGCTGTAGAGTATGTAACGTTCCAAATTAAAATGACTAGAGTTTTGGCGCGAACATCAAAATGACATATTATACGACATATACCAGATAATGTCAAACGTCGCCAGTTAAATAGAAAAGTGATATTAATCAAAATGACCAAATTTTATAGTACAGGCATTTAAAGATTTTCAACAATTAAAATGGCGTTTTAACGTAGAATATCAAAATTACACTTGTGACGGCACAGAGTTCTTTTTAATTTGATGATGTGTCACTTTTTTATTTAAAAACAAACGGTAAAACGTTTTAACGAATAATATCAATTTTCAAAATTTTCGAGAAATATCATTTTTCTTTTTACGAAAACAATGTGTTTCTACTTCCTTACTTTTAAAAAATTTCTAATTTTACGAACTCAATGCACACTATTCCCTTATTTTCTTGAGGACGATGTAAAAACTAGTTTAGGAGCATGAGGGTAATGGCCAGCTTTTCTGGATAATTCATGATATCAACTGCTATTGTTAACCCATTTGGCGATTATGTCATTGTTTCCTTTCCACAGGAGGATAAATATATATCCAATGAATGAATATTAATATACTTAATGTTTATTTTACGAGTAAACGTACCGCGGATTAGCTCGCCACTCCTAGGGTGGTGGACTCCTTTAGGACGATGTGCTTTCGGTTTGTTTGTTTCGGAGGATGACAGGAGTAAACTTAATAACCGGTAAAATATTGTGAAGCACAAAATTTTCAAATAAAAAGAAAATAAACTAAGAAGTAATTTTGTAGCGAACACTCAGACTGACTTAGCGACGCCTCGTTGACTTCTAATACCCTAAGTCAGTGTTTTTCAATCTTTTAGATTGCATGACTCCTTCACAAGCTAACAACCGCAACTTAATAATAATTACATTTGATAAAAAAATCTATTTTAACGAGCTATCGTGAAATGTTGAAAACTTTTTGATACTTCGGGATAGTAAAAACGAAAACGTAAAATTTTATTTTTATAAACGTCTATAATTTCAGACATCTAGTAAATTTTAACCATTGTTAAATAAAATGCTAGTAATATAAAAGAATACATTTATTGTATTTATTATGAAAAAAAACTTTGTAGGTATTAAAAATTTACCCGATGATAGCTTATAGTAATCTTAAACCTCACCACGTATCACCAATTGGGGGTTAAAAAATGCTAAAAAAAGATCACGTGATTAATGGACAGGCCCGTACAGGTGAATAAAAATAAAAAATTGGTGCATGCTTAATATATTCTGTAATTGGTATTTTGTTTTTATTGGTCTTCATCTAAAAATATTCCTTTAGTCAACGAGAGCCGACTTTACTCGCACAAGTATACAAGCCAAACGTGACGGCTCAGTCTCATTATTAAATAAAATACACTCAAAAAATCAAAAATCTAGTACGATTATACAAGGAAATCGAGAGAAATCGTAACTTGGTCCCGACAAAAGGAGTATTATTGGTGGTTACAAATATTTATTTTACGATTTTAACCACGACCCCTTGATTGTGGCTCGTCGTGTTTCCGATTGAAAAACACTGCTTTAAATATAATATTTTAGATCTGTCACTACAAATAGCAAAGACATTTTATATCTACGCAATTCATAATTTAATATTTCAATTCTTTTCCTTTATAATGAACTATTCAGTTTTTAAATTATTTTATAAAATGGTGGAAGTTTTTTTTTAAATTTATAATACCTACTTGATTTTTATAAAATGTTATTTGAAGCAAAAGAATTATAACATTAATTTTAAGTCGTTTCATAATTTGTTGAGTAAAGGAAGGGATTAATTTCCCTGAAGCGTGTTCCCATCCAAATACAATGGTACCTAGTCGTATAGAAGTTAAAAAAATATTATAATGAAGAATCGACTAAATAATTGATTAATGAAAATTATAAATTAATAAATAATGAAAAAATAAAATTTGCATGTCCTACAATTAGTCACGGTGGTGTAGTGGCAGTACGATTGGGCCGGAATCACAATAGGCGCGGGTTCGAATCCCGCTTGTGACATCATTTTTCATTTCGTAATCGGGTTTTATAAATAATTAAGCATATTAAATGCTAAATTTCAGTAATTTAAATAACAAGGTTGTGTCATCGTTTAATACAATTCTAACTGTAAAGTTTGAAGTATTAAGCCTATAACAATGTGTAAACATTGTCGGGTAGATAGCATACCGTCACCTTAAGACGTAAATATGATACGAAGTGAAATTTGCATGTCCTACAATTAGTCACGGTGGTGTAGTGGCAGTACGATTGGGCCGGAATCCCAATAGGCGCGGGTTCGAGTCCCGCTTGTGACATCATTTTTCATTTCGTAATCGGGTTTTATAAATAGTAATTTATTCAGAATCACTACTATTACTTGAATTATCATCGTCGCGAACATTAATAATTATTTCCTTATCAATAAAATTGTCGAAACGTACCTACATCTCTGTCAAAATCTCTATTCGATTAAATATATTAATGTAATATTTTTACCGATTATTTATATATTCGTGAATTGGAAGTTGTCAAGCACTACTGTTTAGAACGTTATGACGTGATATTGTAAGATCGTCAGTAATAATTACTATTTACCTGGTTATTTTAATTTTAAATTAGTTTTATGAGTTTCCAAATTACATTATTGTACAAGAAACTCACCCGCAACATTAATTATGTAAATAACTTAATAGTTCTTTAAAATTGCAGATTTATTGTTCGCAATAATGTGTATACGTTTGACCAAGGTTATTGTGTATTAAAAAATGCGAAACGTCAAAATGCACTTCTTAGATTAGATGAACTATAGGTCCATAAAATTTTCTTACAATATATTTATTTATTTAAAACTAATATTTTTACCGTGTGGACCAACTAAGAATACAGTTCATCATTCAAATTGTTGACCATGGGTTTCCTAAATGACTACTAAACGATATAATGTACAGATAACATCTATGTAAGAGAAGGAAAACTTGAAATAAAACCCTATACCCACATGTCTGATCAACATGGTATAGTAGATCGATTTTCCTTTTGCGGAGGAGGTTCCAGCTATGCAGTGGAACGTGTGTGAGCTGAAATAGAAGTAATTGGGATAAAAGTAGCATGATAATTTTGTTTACTTATTGATCTTGATCTTAGGGCACTTGCAGGCGAGGTCGCTGGCGCGAACGTGCAGTGTGGTGTCGCCCCTGCGCAGGCGGCTCCGCGGCGCTCGCTTGTACACGGCGCGCACGCTCAGCGCGAGACGCACCCAGGGCTCGCCCGCCGCGCCTCCCTCTCGACCCACCACCTTGCCCATTATGACTGAACAAACACACATATCAAAATACTATAGACTAGATAGAAGCAGGGCCGCCTCAGACCGCATTGAGACTCTTGGGTATAAAAGAACTTGAGAAGTGGGAAAAGAAAGCGAAATGGAAAAATAAAATCTACCACCTATATAAAAATATAGGTGGTAGATTTTATTTTTCCATTTATATAAAATATATACCATCAAATTAAATTACTAAACTATCCTAAGGAAACATTACCGGGGTAAAAAATATGCGTGGCAAATTGGCACACAAGTAGTTCATTGATTACCTGGATTAACAATTCAGGCAACGGCATTGTTAGACCACACTGTTGACAGTTCTCTGTCTACAGCCGCGGGCCGGTCCGTCCGGGGTAGTACCACACTCTCGCAGGAGATCGACCTCTGACCGTCGAGCAAGAGAACCGGAAGCCCAACTGGGTAGGTTTAGGGTTTATATTGATATGCCTAGCTATACTCCTGATATAGCAAAAATCTATGTGCAGTACTATCACTTACCAACAAGTGTGCTACTTGCCCGTTTGCCACCAATAAAAAAAAGAGGTTCATTGGGTTATTATAATGGTTATAACTCACCGTAGTCTCGGCTGCAGAACTTGTTGAGATTTAGTGTGCGAGCGGCGGCGCGACATCGGCCGCACTGCTCCGCTATGGTAACAAATATTACATATATCAACACAGTTGCTACACATTACTTATAAATACTATGTTCCGAATGTATGTGATCAAAACGTTATTGTAATTATTTTTTGATTTTTACACTAATGTTAAGATTTGATTACTACGCAATATAGTAGCTACTATTTGTGATCAATAAAATATTGTTCTGATTATTTGTAAAGCTGCCGCAAACATCACCATCATCAAAAATAAAAATGAATTAATTTAAGAATTTGTGTTCGAAACGACAAGTAAGAAATAATCAAAAATAAACGCGACGAAATCCGTAAAAATAGTTTCATTTCATATATATTGTATCGTATATAAAATTTCACTATTTTCATGTAATATTATATATTATCGTCGTCCTCGTGTGGTGATAGGATAAGAATAGATTGTATTAAATATTATTTTGTTGTTTTCCTGTTTGAAACCCGAGAAAATTAATGAATTTTCACAAATATATGAAAAAGTATTTTTGGAGTTTACTCCTTAAGAATCGATTTTCATATAAGGCGTCCGTTATGAGAAAAATTTGAGGAGTAAAATCTAGTGATCGAATGACCTCGTTACGTTTTTGGCGCGCAGGCTATTCTGCGCACCTTTCACTTTCTGACGTGAGATAATACTTCACTGAACAGTTTTAAAAAATGTAAATAAATAAATATGGTGGGTGGAAGTGGACCGCTCCCGAAAACAAAGACAGGTGACCCTACTAGTCCTACTTGTAATGATATGCTAGAAAAAAAATCGATTCAGATGAAATTTTTTTTTTTTCACAACGAATTTTAAGTTATTTTCACATTCCATCGTATGAGGACAGTGCCATGTAACGCTAATTCCATAAAAAATAAGTAACTATACTCAGATGAGAAAAGACGCAATCTATTCAAAACTCACGATCATATGTTCAAGAGTTCAACGACCTCGCGTGGTGAAAAAAAAATTTTTTTTTCATCCGAAACGATTTTTTTCCTAGCCTATCATTACAAGTAGGACTAGTAGGGATACCTGTCTTTGTTTTCGGGAGCGGTCCCCTTCTACTCTGTATATATATATATATATATTATTTTTAGTCAAATGAGCTTTTTTTGCGCCTGTTTTGATAATCGTACTTAAGGAGTAAACTCCAGTCGTGCGTCGGAGCTGACACACACAATTTTTTTATGTGTCATATTTAGATGCTTAAAATATGTGATTTATTTCTAATATAATTGAATTTTGCTATTTGAACGACGATTAAATTCTCAAGCATATAATGTTAATGGGGGCTAACGGTAGGTTAAGACAGTGGTAGTCGTAGCCTCAATACTTATTTTGTCGGCTGGCTATGGAGTGGTCACATCCAGTCTCAATAGACTTAATATGCAGTTGGGGATGAATCGATACTATTCCTTCTTCAATAGGTACTAGTATTCGATAGTAGTATCGAATCAAAGTATCGATACCAATTGATACTATTCTAAAGTATCGATACTTTTGAGTACTAATAATTTTTAAATTCACAAACGAGACGAGAGAGTATTGCCATACAAACGAGAGTATTTCTACACTTTAGACACTGGAGGCGGCATTTTTCTTTTTCGTAAATTTACTGTATGTAGTTTGAGAACTTAATTGTAAACTGTATATAATGCACTGTGAAACAAATTGTACTCAATGGACGAAACGCTAAACGATAAGTGAAAATTAATTTAAACCTGCCAGAGCGTACTCTCCACGCTTGCTTCACGTGTTATCGTGCTCACAGACTTTTCATTCGATACCAGTACTCAGTATTAAATGTTAGTATTATGTATTACTAGTAATAGTATCGATTGGTGAGTATCGATACCATATGAGTACTCGGTAGTATCGATACATCCCTATATTCAGCGACTTATAAGGCTATACGTCGGGAGTTTTTGGCGGGAATCTAAAACGTCATGTGGTGCTTTTGTATTATATTCGATATCTTAGTGTTTTAACGTGTTATATTAGATAATTTTGATGGCATTTTATGTAATGTGATGTGACGGAACTGCTGAGATGTAGTGAATATCATATAAAAGTGCTTTACAACGTTTTCGTTTTTCATCAAAATTCTCACAAGATACCATCAACAGAGTGGCCATAGCACTGTTGATGGCGACAATTTGACTTACTGACGGACAATGACTAATCTGAAGACTAAAAACTTGAAGATAATTATAACTCGACACTGGCAACAATGGCTCATTTACGTAGCTGATTGCCAATACATAAAAATAAGAAGAAGAAAAGCTATACGTCACCCGTCCGCTGTACGGGTTGAGAGCCCTCAGCGCTCACCCACAGTCCGGGTAAAGTTGTCATAGCCATCTGAGGCTAACCACTAAGTCACACAAAAAAAAAAAAACGTCCGCTGTCCTGGACGGCTAGGCGAGATGAGACCGGATAATAGGTAGCCTTTTTTTTTTTTTTTTTTTTTTTTTTTGCGGTGGGCTATGGATGTCGCACGCCGCCAAATCGGTCCGGGGTGACGGAAGAGGCGGCGCGCAACCCCATTGACCCACCCTGCAAGCACCTCTTCTTCGCCATGTGAGCGGGCCACCGGTACCCGATCTTTGTCTTCGGTGGCCCGCTCGGCGGTATGCCCTCTCGGGCTCCTCTCCTGTCGACGCCCCGACAGCTTTCGCCGTCGAGGCGTCGTCCTCACGCGGTGGCCTCACGTAGGGTGACCGGACAATTCCCCGGTCCGATCACCCGAAGCCTCGGTTAGGGCGGCATCAGGCGCAGGTAGTCGCGCCTGCGCCGCCCCAGCCGCGGGCGGCGGCCCGGGTCACGGGAATCCTCCCGGGCCCGTTCCGCCGCCTCCTTCTGCGAGATGACAGCCTCGCAGAAGGCGGCGACCGCGTCCCAATTCCTGACGCTGTCGACCATCGCTCGCGCAACAGCCGGCAGCGTCAGGTCGGCACCGATGACAGCGACGAGGTCACGGCGCTGCCCGTCCCAGCCCGAACATATCTCGAGCGTATGTTGCGCCGTGTCCTCGTCGCTACTACAATGGTGGCAGGACGGAGTCAACTCCCTCCGCACGACCGTGTGCAGGTACTTGCCGAAGCAACCATGCCCCGACAAGACCTGCACCAACCGGAAAGAGAGGACTCCGTGCCGCCGCTCCATCCACTCCATCAGTACGGGCCGGAGGGCCTCAACGGTAAAAACACCGTGTCTAGGCCTCTCCAGCCGCGTAGCCCAACGGGCGATGACTTCTCGGCGGGCGTCCTCGCGCCAGGTGGCTATCTCGCTCAACGATGGGGAGCCACCCTCTTCGCGCATTGAGGTAACCCGCCGGTAGAGGTCGGAGAGCATCTCCGCCTCTAGGTCCCACGGGGGTGTCCCGGCCAATAGGCATGCCGCCTCGGTAGACACCGTGCGGTACCCGCGATTGGCTCTGACCGCCATGGCTCGCTGTGGCCTCCACAGCACCGCCCTGAGCTGGGCGTTCAGAGCCCTCGCCCACACGGGTGCGCCGTACATGGCCATTGAGCGGATCACCCCCGCATACAGCCGTCGGCCCTCGAAACTGGGTCCGCCCACGTTCGGCATGAGCCGAGAAAGGGCGGACGCCGCGCCGACCAACCGGGGAGCAATTTGACGAAAATGCTCCCGGAACCACCATCGCCCGTCAAGCACCAGACCCAAGTACCTCATATGGGCCTGGATACTGATGTGGATGGAGTTGACGACTAACGAGGCGCCGATGGGCAGCCTCACACGGGGCCCATGGAATAGTAGGGCCTCCGTCTTGTTTAGGGCCACCCTGAGCCCCAGCGCCTCAATTCGCCTGACCATCTCCTCGGTGCCGAGAGTGGCCAGGCTCGCCGCCTCTTCGAGTGTCCTGCCCCGGGCTGTGACGAGCGTGTCGTCAGCATAGCAAATAACGCTCAGCCCGGGGGGGAGACTCCCTCTCAACGCCCAGTCGTACCCGATGTCCCACAGAGTCGGCCCCAGAACCGACCCCTGCGGAACACCGCACGACATGGGCGTCCGCACAATGTCCCCTGCGTGGCTCGCGTAGAGAACACTGCGCCCCTCCAAATAGTCTGCCACCAGCCGCCTGAGGTACAGGGGCACTCCATGGAACCTGAGCGCCTCCCTGATGCAGCTGAATGGCAGACTATTGAAGGCGTTGGCGATGTCCAACGACACCGCCAACAGCACTCCCTTGCCGGCGACAGCCTCCGCGGCCGTCTGCCTCAGGCGTAGCAGGGCCCCGATGGTCGAACGCCCCCTCCGAAACCCAAATTGAGCGTCCGACAGATCGGGCCCCACCTCCTCCAGGTGCCGAACGATGCGGGCAGCGAGGACACGCTCCAGCAGCTTACCCACATCGTCCAGAAGCACAATGGGCCTGTAGGCCGACGGCGAATCCGGGGGCCGTCCCGGCTTTGGCAGGAGAACCAACCTCCCTTCCTTCCAGCACTCAGGGAACTGTCCAGACGTCAGACAGGCGTTGAACAGTCGCCTGAGGCGAGGTTCGAGATGCTCGAGGAGGAACGTCAACACCCGGACTGGGACTCCGTCCGGGCCGGGGGCCGTGGTGGCGGAACGAATCTTCGCCACGGCTGCCCCCACTTCCGACTCCGTCACGGGCGGAACACTCTCGACGGCCTCCCGGTCGTGATCTGGCGAAGCCATGACCGGGGGCGTGTGCTCCGACTGCCGCGGGAACAGCTCCTCGACCACTCTACGAAGGAGGTCGGGCTGGAGGGTCTCGGTGAGGGGGGGACCCTGCGCGCGAAGCTTATTCAGCGACGCGCGATACGGGCGACCCCAGGGGTCACGATCGAGACCGTCCAGCATCTCCTGCCAACTCGCGTCCTTGGCGGACCGGATGGCCAGCCGAAAGGCGGTACGCGCACTGCGGTACGCCTCGTACAGCTGGCCCTCCCGCTCAACATCGCGGCGACGCCGCCGACTGCGGGTGTAGGACCTTCGGGCACTAATGCACGCCGCACGAAGGTCCGCCAGTCTTGGGGACCACCAGTAGACCCCCTGCCTCGGAGGTAGACGCCGCACCCTGGGCATGGCCGCATCGCAGACCTGCGTTAACGCACTGCGGATGCGGACAGCCTCAACGTCCACTCCGTCCGCTGGGGGTGGTGAGGACAGCCACGTATTCACGATGGCCGCCTCCGCCAGTAGGTCCCTATCCAGACGCCCCACAGCCCACCGCGGAAATGCGGGAGCCCGGTCCGCCCTGTGACCCCTGCTGGGGTCCCGGAGAGGAGAGACCTCCATCCGGATGTATCGGTGATCCGACAGGGTCTCTGCCTCCTCCAGGACACGCCAGTTCCTCACTCGTGGTGTGACAGCGGGGCTAGCGAACGACAAGTCCACTATCGACCCACCCTGCTGTCGCACACACGTGTTCACTGAGCCTCTGTTTAGGACACAGAGGCCCAGTGACGCCGCCCACTCCACGATCGCCCGCCCGCGATCGTCCGTCATCGGGGACCCCCACGCCGTGGATTTGGCGTTGAAGTCCCCCAGGACCAGGACGAGGCCCGGTGCCAGTCGCCGTATCGAAGCCTCCAAGGTGGTGAGGGAGGCCCCAAAATCGTCCATTCTCCTGTTAGGGGAGAGGTAAACGCTGTAGAGTGTGACCCCTCCCCATTCCGCAGCGACAAATTCCTCGCCCCTATCCAAAAGGGATAAGGACGGGAAGCGCCGCCGCGTGGAGGTGACGATTGCCGCGGTTCCGTTCCGGCTGACCACCCAATTGGGGCGATCAGGCACGACGTACGGTTCCGCGACTACAGCTGCACCGATCGACCACTCCGCCATGGATTGCAGGAGGAGATCCTGCGCACCGGCGGAGTGGTTGGTGTTGGCCTGCAGGAGGTGAGTGGACTGGGCAGCCATTAATGGGCCGTGTCCATCATCACCTCCTGGCTTGCGGCGGGCGATCGGACCGCGCTAGGAGCGGGAGCGGCCGGAGTCGAAGGGCCGCTCCACCCCTTTGGAGCCGAAGCCGGAGGTCTGCACGCCCCAGAGCCCATGCGGTGCTTGGCAGGCTTATTGCCTGCCGCACACGCGGGGCAGTGGGGCGGGGCGGCGCAAGATGCCGCCATATGCCCAGTCTGACCGCAGCGGAAACAGAGTCCGCCGCAGTCAAAGCAATTAGTGCATGTTGGCCGGGTGTGCCCGACCGCCATGCACTTGAAACACCTCGCAGGCCGGTGCTCCAGCACGGTGACTCGCGCTGAGCTCCAGCCCACGAGGAGCCTGCCTGAGTCAGCCAGTTGCCTGACCGACTCCACTGGGCACTGCACCCAGGCGGCACCTACGCCGCCCGGACCGGGCCGGATGGCGCCAACCCGGACGGTGTCCATGGGACACCCGGTTTTCGAGGCAATGGCCTCCCGGATGTCTTCCACCGTCACGGAGTCGTCCAAACCCGCGATGCGCATTTCGGCGCACTTTACGGGTCTGGCGATTTTGACGCCACCCTCCTCGGCGAACAGACCTCGTAACTTCGACGCCACGCTATCGGCCGTCCTGGTGCCCTCGGCCCCAGGGAACTCTAAGATCCGAGCCCCTGTACGGGCCTTGCGGGTCCTGGCTTCGACGCCTCCTATGTCGGAGACGTCGAGCTCCCGCCGGGCTTTCCTCAGAACGGCCTCATAGCTGAGGCCCCTTTCTGCCGCCTCAGGCAGCACAGTGATCACCACTGCGGCTGTCTTCGGCGGCCGGAGCCCCTTGCGCGGCCTCTTCCTCTTCGTGCCGCCTCCTCCGGCTCCTGCCTGGGGGGCGACGACCTCAGCGGCGCGCTTGGCCGCCGCTCTCCTCCTCTGGCCGCGTCTCTTTCTGCCGCGCTCGGCCACCTGCCAACCCTGTTCGGGCGTAGCGGGCGTGCTGGGCGCTGGGGGCGTAGTCGCGGCCGCGCTAGTCGTCTCTGGCGATGTTGGTGCTGGCGACGACTGCAGTCCGGCAGGAGCCGGTGCCGTCTTCTTTTTGGTCGGAGCGGGCCCCTTCTTTTTTGGCCCAGCCGCGGCCGCGGCGTAGCTTCCCCCCACACGGCCACCCTGACAAGGCAGCGGGGCGGGAGCTGGTGCCGCATATAGCCGTTTATCCGCGGCGAGAGGCGGTCGAACACGTGGTTCTGGAGGCAGCCTTGCCTCCAGAACGGCCAAGCGCGCATTGACCATGTTACCGACGGTGTCGATAATGGCGCGCAAGGCCTCATCCGACACACCCCCCACCGCGGGCAGCGCGATCGGTGTCACCGGCTGGACCTCTGCCGTGGCCTGCTCTACGACGTTTCGCGGGCTGACGCTGGTCGGCGGCACACGCTCCGTGGACGGAGGCGTCTTCGGCGCGGCGGCGATCGCAGGGCGGCCAGCGCCTTGGGGCGGTTTTGGAGCGGCGACAGCTCCTCGAGGGCCAGGACTGACCGGCGGCGCAGGTGGCGCGGGCGGCACGAGCCGCGCCATTTGGGCCCTCAGCTCGCCCACATCCTTTGCGAGGACGCGGTTGGCCCTCCGCACCGCGGCCAGCTCCGACTCCAGCCGGCGGTTCTGGGCCCGCAGGCCTGACACCTCGCCACCAAGGCGGGCGTTTTCGACCTGCAGGGCCTCCATAGTTGCGGCTGGGGCGCTCGCGCGGGCACCAGCGGCCACCACTTCGGTGGGAGGGATGCCGGACAACACCCCCAGCACCCTCGCGGCGGCCGTTTCGTTATCGGCCCGCCTGCCAGCCTCAGCCCCTCCACGCACTCCACCGGCCGGGGAGTGGGTCGCCCTTCCCGACGCCGCGGCCCCTCGCCCTCTGCGAGAGGCCGGCACTTTAGGAGGAGGCATGATGACCACGCTCCCCTCGGAATCGGCGCCTGAGCTGCCCTCCCTATTTAGGGGGCGCTTCCGCACCTTCGAGGGGAGGGCCTCCTCCCTTGCCGTCATTATCTCGGCGACCTCCTTGGACGGCTCCGCGGAACCACCGCACTCGTCCATTTTTTCGGCAGATCCACTGCCCTCATCTTTGGACGGCTCTGCGACACTACTGTCGCCCTCGTCCATTGACGGCTCTGCAGTGGATCTGCCGCCGTCTTCCTCCAGTTTGGCGGCAGCGGCGTCCTCCTTCTGCGCCCTCCGCTCCGCCATACGCTTAATAGGTAGCCTAGTCATCAAGAAAGTAAAGGCACAGATTACTTGGTAAAGGTGGTTCGGTTACATTCTTCATAGATTTAATTTATACATTTTTTAATTTATTTACATGTTACATTAATTATAAAAGAAATCTCTAAAAAGTTTTTGCTCACATACATTTGGAACGTAATAATCCTATGTAATATTATAATATAATATTTATTAATGATATCATCATCATAATAATTGTAAAATATTATGTATTATAAATAATTTTATTTCAATTTAAATCTAAATTTATCTAATTAAATATTTATCGTGCGATAGAATTTTATATTCTTATACTAATATGATTGTTTATAATAATGAAAATAACAATAAAAATAATAATTTATATTATTATTACAAAAACATAGATATTTTTACTAGCATGCACAACATTACATTAGAAATAATTAATTTTATTAATCATTAGAATAAGTTATATACAAAATTATATAATTATAAGTCTATGATTAGTTTCAAATATTGATTAAAATATTATCATTAAAAAGTTACCTCTTACTCGGCTCTGATAAAATAAAACAAAAAGTTATGAGATTGACAGTGGATGAAACAGATGAAGCAAACAAATTACAGATTAACACAACATTTAACATTCTCACACTACAATAAAAGTAATAATGATAATCAAATATAGTATATTAATTAAATTATCAACTACTTTTATTAATCCCTTTAGGGATGGTCTTTTCAGAATAAAAGCCGCGCTGACGCCATACGAGTTGAATAGTTTCAAGGGCAGATACGCATTTGAAAAAAAACATTTGTGATTTACATTTATTCGTCATTATTTATTTCAGTAAATTCTACCACACACAGCAAAGGTTTTATTGTAATTCTTGAAAATAATAAAATAAATTGGATTTCTTAATTAAAATTCCTCCATAATTCAAATAAATGGAACCTAATAATTAAATACACTTTTCATAATATTAGAAATGTATGCCGTTAGAATATAAGAACTTTTATGAAATATTTAGAATGACAGAATGTATATAAACGATCAGTGCGGCAATAAACTAACACTGTCTTACAGTTATTTTAAAATCATATAGAATTATATATTTTTTTCTATTATTCTATTTGATTATATTTTATTCCATCAAAATGCGTTTTGCAGGATTCAGTGTTTTTAATTTGAGTTTTGTAGGACCACGTCAAAGGTAATAACAAAGATTAGTAATTATAGTACATTTTATAATGGCAACTAACAAAAAAAATGAAATTAAATGATAATCATTTTAGTTATGTGGTGTGAGAATGGATTTAGTAATACCTTTTGATATTCCATGTGCATCAATTTCTCCATTTTTACTGGATTTATTCTATGATAGCATTACACTTAAGATGTTACTTATAAGTCTGTCATATTAGAGATGTTAAAGCCGACCACCAGAAGAATATTTAGTCAAGAAAGTAGAAATGGTTAAATGGCCATGAAAACTATTTATTTGGATATATCAAAAGGTAATTAGAGTAAATAAAATGAAAGAGCAAATTAATTAATAAGTCAAAGAATGCTGTACTTTCTTGTCGTGTAACATACACAAAAACAAATAACTATAATTATTATGAAAAAGTCCTTGCGTCGTCGAAAACTAAACAAATTTTCAATTAATTAGGCGTAATTTTATAATAATACAATTGATTAAGCGTAATTTTATAATAGTACAATTGACTAATCGTAATTTTATAATACCTAGTACAATTGACTAAGCGTAATTTTATAATAATGTAATTGACTAATCGTAATTTTATAATACCTAGTACAATTGTAAGCGTAATTTTATAATAGTACAATTGACTAAGCGTAATTTTATATTAGTACAATTGACTAAGCGTAATTTTATAATCGTACAATTGACTAAGCGTAATTTTATAATAGTTCAATTGAATAAGCGTAATTTTATAATAGTACAATTGACTAAGCGTAATTTTATAATAGTACAATTGACTAAGCGTAATTTTATAATAGTACAATTGACTAAGCGTAATTTTAAAATAGTACAATTGACTAAGCGTAATTTTATAGTAGTACAATAGGCTAAGCGTAATTTTATAATAGCAATTTCTCTTAAGACACACAAATCATATTTATTCAGCAAATCAGCTTGTATTTGAAAGAAGATATGTCAATATAAATAATAATGTCCTTATAAAATTATCAATAAGGCAACGCAATTGAATAGGATAGTTATCATTTTCTCAGCAAATCTTCATTGATAAGATCTAGATGCCTATTGCGTTATCGTGTGGGTGTCTTTAAGACAAGGGTGAATAGGTTTATATCAGTTTAGGAATTTACAGTACCACTTATTGAATGGGTTGTGGTCAAACCTTTACACTTTATCCGATTACTATCGTATTAATTCCTAGCTGATATATAAAAAAATATATCATATTAAAAGTACAACATACTTCTAAAAACAGACATTCAATAATTAAAATTTGAAGCTAGTTCAATTTTTTTATTAATTTATATACAAATATGAATTTGTATATCTTGGATGTGGATTTAGCCGAGATGGACGGTACACCACTGATATAGAGCGAAGAGTGAATGCGGGAAATAGAGTGAACGGAGCGTTGGGGCAACTTCTCGGCAGCCACCACCTCAGCCAGAAGGCACGTGTAGCAATACATAACGCAGTGCTTGTCCCAACATTACTGTATGGAAGCGAGAGTTGGGTATGCAGAAAAGAGTATGAAAGTAAAATTAATGCGGTCGAAATGCGATCTCTTCGGAAAATCTGTGGAGTTAGGCTGACCGGCCGCATTCGTAACGACGACGTAAGAGAGCGAGTAGGTATGAAAGAGAGTATTGGTGTAAAGATGCGAAAGGGAATGCTCCGATGGTTCGGACATGTGGAAAGAATGCCGAACGAACGTCTGGTTAAGAAGATATACAATGCGAAAGTAGAAGGATGTAGGTACCGAGGGAGACCGAGACTAACCTACCTAGACCAGATCGGTCAGGTACTGAAGGAAGGTGGAGTCAAGAGTCTCCGAAACCGGCGAGCGTGTATGAAGAGAATTATGAATGTTGAGGAAGCGAGTGAAGTATGCAGAGATAGAGTTCTCTGGCACTCTGTTCTCTCTGCCTACCCTGCAAGGGATATGGCGTGATGATATGTATGTATGTATATACAAATAAAACTTTTAATCCTCGTTTTCAACAAACTAAATTTAGACTAATGTTTATGGCAATCTATGTGATAAAATATCAATTGTTGCCAACAAGACCAACAGAAATTATTAATCAAGAATTTAAAGATCATGTAGCAATGCTTAAATTGCCTTAAATTACCTAAAATTTAGAATTTGGTGGTTAAAACGGTCATAAAATCATAATAATCTCTATAATGGCTACGTACCCATGAATTATTGAATTTTAAAATTTTGTTTTATACATTTTAAATCAAAAAATATTTTTGTAATATAAAGTAACATAATTTCAGGAACATTTGCTCTTAGATGTTAATGAATAAGTATACGGTTTAATTGAATGTCTGTACGTTTATATGTGTGAGGCGAGAGTGCATGATGGTACACTTACTACTTACCGCGGCCCGGCTCGCCGTCCACCGCCTCCATAGCTTGGACAGCAGTAACCACTCGAGGTATACCTGCAGTGGAAATCACAAATATATCAGTCATAATCCATAACTAGGCGTAATTATTGAGGTGATAATGTCTTATAAATCAGGCAGATGGAAAGTCATAAAACTATTGTTAAAACTTTTGCAGTATACGCAATGAAAGAAGAGTATATGTTACGTCAAACCTACTCGTAAATGGTTAGGATGAGAGTAGGATGAAGATATAGTAATGTAGTAGTTCATTCGTCGCTTTCCTGCAGGACTCATAAAAAGTATTAATAAAAATACTAAAACGATAAAAAAATAATAATTAAAAATCCAAATTGTTAAAATGAATTATTCTTACGTATACAAGGTGCTATATGACTTCTCGATTGCTGGTATCCTTTGGCGCAGCGGTTGCAAGTGGTGCCCGTTACTCCGTCCTTGCAAGGGCATTGTCCGCTAGTCTGGTTACAGGTCTTCCCACTCGCTCCAACTGGATGGCAGTCACATGCTGGAGAATAAAGTTTCAATTACTCACAAAGTACTTAATTTGTTTTGGTATTTTAATAGTTTTGAATTTCTGTTATTTGCTACGTATGGCAACGAGTTAAGACTTCAATATGGCACAGATGTCACAATGATTAAGATATGAACTCCTCACACAGGACATTCTTTGCTCGATACACAAATTGTTGCTCTGTGTATGGGTGTAATTTACGTCCCTTAATTGCATATAGCTTTGTGGTAGCGGCTAAGAATACCACCAAACCTTACTTTGCTCATGGATGTCGTAAAAGACGACTAAAAGCTTTATATCAACCTAGGCCAACTCTATCTGACGCTGTTTAGTCAATAGTTACATTCCCAAGGAGAGCTGACGTCAGTCAATCATAAAACTATTGCCAATAACTTTTGCAATATGTAGAGGAGATGGAAGACATATTGCGTCGACCCCAACTAATTTGGATATGAGCAGGCGAATAATGAATTGCATATTTGTGAAGTTCCTCGCAATACATTGATTGTTTCATAAGTACTGGGCATTGTCTTAAACATATAAATAAAAATGCTAGATCAAGTAAAAGTAATCAATAATTTCGAAATTTAATGCATAGTGACTTTGGTTGGACCTAAAAGGATAAAACCGCGAAATAAAACTCTATATTTATGGTCCGTCTGACTAGTGTGGTATAGCATCCTGCCTATTGTGGAGCCTCGAGCTCAGCAGTGGGACGTATGTGAAGATGAATAAAACGTTAAATATTGAGAAGTATATTTTTATCTTCACATTACTGTCAAAGATTATGGAGCTCAAACAGTAACTACAAAATATTAGGAATGAAGCGCCACTATTTTTTATCAACCAGTTTCCACTATTCCTCTGTTAGTAGTGTAGCAATTGTTAGTTCGTAAAGACTCAAGTTTGTCTAACAAGTCCGAAGTAAAGAGTAAGTTTACATAGGGCGCTAACTAATTTAGCTTTCAACAACAAATTAAAGTTAGACGTTTCAGAATGAGAATTCTGCAAAAGACAAAATTCATGACACCCACTAGCAAGATACAAAGGGCATAGTGAATTGTATTCTTATTATACGAACGGTTTTATTAGTTAGATAGAATTATAGTGTTATACTTTGTTTTAAGTAATTATCACCAAAAACAGGGAATACTATTGTATTGAGTTAAATTTTCTTCTTCTTAGTATATGCAGGTCCCATTATTAGGCGAGCCTTCTTTCTTTTTCTAGATGTCTCATCTAATTAGAATACAAATCATGGTATCTAGCTGGTTTGCTATAGGTTTTTCATTTTTGCAGTGATGTCATCTGTTTAGATTCTTTAATTAGTTACAGCAGGAAAGGGTGATAATCATATTCTTAATCGGGCATCACAGTGAGAAAAATATACTTAGCATCTTTTTTTAATCATCATCATGTTGTTATCCCAATTAATTGGTGTCAACGCAATATGTCTTGTCATAGTAATAAATAATCTTTGTGGTCTTTGCCTGTTCATTCATCTCATACTTCACGCAGTCCATATATTTTTTTGGTCTTCCGTTAGCCCTAAAAGCTTTCAATATAATACTTAATACTTTCTTCACAACATTACTTTTAGTATATTTTTTTATATAAAAATATTTAAGTCCTCCTAAAAATCATACCGATTATTCGAATAAAATTACAAAAAAATGTCTGTATCAGCAAATAATCTAAAACAGAAATAGTTTTCATGTTCATAACGATTTGTTATCACCGTAGTTCATTTCATTCTATGATCGTAGTCCCCTCTATATACCGTGAGAAGGGACCGACTCAATTATGGGAATGAAGGTAGGAATGGGCAAGTGTCGAGTGGGGTAACCTTTCCTTTTATGACGGTCCGGGGCATCCGTGTATTATGGCAGGGGAATTGTGGTCGAAATAATGTGAAGAATCGAATACTCTGTATCGAAGTTTTTGGAAAGGTTTTATGTTGACAGCTATAATGTGAAAATTGCTTCAGATATTTGAAATCTTTTTTTCTTTTTGTGCCCTTTTTTCGTGTAGGAATTTGTTGAGTTCGATACTCAGTCTAGTAAGCGAATTATTTTTATAGACACTTTTGGGTCTGTAACTGTTATAGTTTTGAAAGATGGTTTTCGTTTTCTACATAACATACAATAACTTTAAGAGATTACATTAAAAATAGAAGGTAATAAAAAAAGCTAATATTTCAAGATTTACCAGCATTAGAAATAGAATATTTTCTAACTTGAATTCAGGATTATAATATGTTCTTGCATCTTATTCCTATTGGCCAGGGTCAGTAGATATAATATTAACCAACTAATATACTAGGAATATTATAATGTCACCAAAAAGCAATTATTATTACCTCACCTTCTGAAGCGAGTTCAGCGCGCACATATCCTGGGAAACAGGAAAAGCAACTAAGATGCTTTTATTTTCGAAAAGTAGCGTGTTTCATAGATTTAAGTCTTTCGCCTATTTGTCGTGGTCATCCTATGTACTATTAGGATATCACAAAAATTTTGTAGTGCCAATTTATATTGGATTTGGGATTTCTTCTTCTGTTTTTTTTTTATTTCTTTTTGTTCATAGACAATATTTTTTTTTTCATGATATTAAGGTTTTGTTGGTATTTTGAATTGTATTTGCTAATTCATCCAAAGAAAATGATTTGTATAATCCCGATAAAAAATAAAACTTCTTTTAGAATAATCTACCAATAGTTTTTCTTCTTCGTACTTTCAGATTTACTCTATAATGAATGGGATATTGACGACCTGTATGACGTTGGATAGGGGTTTTATTTCGAGATTTTCTGCTTAAACTTTAGTCTATTAAGAATATTACATACGCGCTTCAAGTAAAATATTGCTGAGACATAATCTTACAAAGTAATTGATCATATTAAAACAACAACGAATTTTCATTGCAGTTTCATATGTAAATTTTCAGCGAAATACGTCAAATAATTTGGACAATTTGGGCAATTATAGGCACTTCACATATAAGATCTATGCTCAAAAAAATGAACTAGGCTTATAGCAAAAATGCAGTTTTGCGTGTATTTTACAACACATAATGCATTTAAGACGATGCAACTATTTCAATTCACCATGACGTCATCAAATATAACACCGTCTGATCCCCAATTCACAGATCAGTAGCTTCTTATTTCCATACGCCGCAATCTTGACTCAATCAGCGAAAAGACTGTAGTTCAATGTAATAAAAGGATCGAGGGGTCCCTCAGGGACGATTCTGGGACCAAGTCGATTTCGCCAAGATTTTTATGTGAAAACTATTGTCGTGCCGGCCACAAGGGTAACCACTGGTCCGAATGTATTTACTCTAACGTTTTACGAGCGACGCCTCTATTGTGCAATTTCTATTTTCTTTTAGACCATATAGAATTTGTTCGATTATTTGGGTTCGTTGGATAATATTTTCGAAGTTGTTTTGTAATTCTTAAGAGAAGAAAAATTATAATATATACTAAACACATGCATCGCAAAGCTCTAACGATTCAATAAAATTATTGATAGTTTGTTAGATGTCAGTTATATGCATGAGGACATGAGCATGATTATATACTTTCATTAGGGAAAGAGACTGGCGAAAAATCACATTGTATTTTGAATCTGTTATTAAAAAAAAATCAATGATTACTTTGGGAAAGATTATCGCACGTAGGATTTGAAACCATATATATTGAAAATTCCTTCCAACTGGCTTATCAATTAGGCTATTCTGAGTGGGTACGTGTGATAACGAAATTGTGATTCGCGTGTGGTAATCATTTATCGTTATAAATAAGTTTTTATAAATACCCTAACATGCTAAGTAAGACTGCATAGGTGGCACAGAGGTTAAGTTATCGAATTTACGTACTAGTGTCTTGAGTTTCATTCTCACGTACAAAGTAAGGTACTTTGAGCGATTGGAATCATTGTTTTGAGTTTGGGTGTAATTTTTGCACGTTATATTTATACAAAGTCCTCAGCGCTACAAAGATTATTTCCTTAGGGCAGGGTATTATAAAAAAAGACAACAAACAAAATGGCAAATTTCAACAGTTTAAAAAACAAAGTTATTTAAGCGGGCACAATTTTAATTAAAAGAGTATTTTTAAAGCGACATCTATTTATACAATGATAGTATTCAGATAACTATCAGTATATTTGCTTCCAAGGGCAGGTGTTAAATGTTTAACGTGCCATATTTTATATGTTATCTCGCATTATACTGACGTTTTAACAAATAAAACAGCTTGCATTCACTTAATAGCCTTATAATTTAGTGACAAGCATTTTTAATGTTGTAAAATAAAAGAAAAATGTATATAGTTTTGACTTTCAGATAAATGTAGCCAATGTAATTTACGCGAGTATTATAGATTTGAAATTAAACTATTTGTACGAATTTTAATGCGTTAAATTGATTAAACTTGATGAATAACCTAAGTGATTATTGGCACGTTTATTTGTCTAGTCACCTATTTTTTTACAATCAACTGCATTAGAAATACCAATTACTGAAATTTAGCCTTTAATATGCTTAATTATTTATAAAAACCCGATTACGAAGCGAAAAATGATGTCACAAGCAGGATTCGAACGCGTGCCTATTAGGTTTCCGACCCAATCGTGCTGCCACTACACCACCGTGAACTATTGTAGGACATGCAAATCTCGCTTCGTATCATATTTACGTCTTTAAGGTGACGTATGCCATCTACCCGACAATGTTTACACATTGTATTTTTTGTTTTTTTTTTTATTAGGACTAATCCCACCACACATTTCCACCACTGTAACTCCTGTAAGCCAGGATCCACAATGGTCTCCATAAAAGACACTAAGGTTTGACCCTCAGGAAGTCCGAAACGCTTTTAATTGTCTTGGGACCCGCAACAAATTTAATTAGAAAAGAAAAACAGGAGGAGTTGAAGAATTTCCACTTCCCTCCTATACAAAGCGGGAGACATGAAGCAAAATTGGCTAATAGGCCAATAGATAGGATAGGATGTACTGACACGTGAAGCGTAGCAGTACAGCACCACGGATATGACAGAGCTTAAGCGGCCTATATGTGAGCCTTAAGTTTGATTACAATAGTAAGTATGGCAGAAGCGCCTGAACTCATGGAAATTTTCTAGAGTTGCTACAAGGTCCGTAGCCGACACGACTTGCAGACTGTCTAACATAAGATCGCGCTCGTTTTGCCAGAGACTGCACTCCCAGAGGATGTGATGGGCTGTTTGTTCAAAATCGAAGTATGGTGTGGAACATCGACAAAATGGTGAATCTACTAGTTTAAAATAGAATAATTTACTTCTAAAATTACCGTGGCCTGTGAGGAATTGTGCTACATAGTGGTCAATTTCTAGCCATACCCTCTCTAAACGCTCTCGAATAGATGGAAAGAATAGATATAGATGACGGCCCATTGTTGATGAGTTCTACCTTTCCTGCCATTCGGTCAGGAGCTCCTTGTACACGACAGATTGCGGCGCAAAAAGTCTGGTAATTTTAATACGATCGCGCGGTAAAAGAAAATTGGTGTTCATATTTTCCCTGGTGGAATAATACAATGACGCGCGCCTTTGTATCTCCAAGTCGACCGGAAGTACACCTGCAAGTACTGGTAAGGCTTCGGTACTAACTGTTCTATATGCTTTACATAGGAATATTAATGCTAATCGTTGACTTTGGAGTAATTTACGCCATGCCGCGCCTATCGTAGTTCTGTCAGCCCAGGCTAGGGCACCGTAGCATATACACCCCAGATATGTGGCTGTATATATGATTTTAAGTGTATTAAAACAGATGCCCCAGGTAGACGTTGAAATTCTAGTTCAAGTTCAAGCATAAAAATTTCGTTTTGCCTTTTCACCCACAGTTTTAATATGTTCAATGAATGAGAAGCTTTTTTCTAAGACTAGGCCAAGATAACAAACTGACTCTTTCCTTTTAACTGTCGCATTATTAAATCTTATGCGTGGCGTTGACTGCAAATTACCCTTTAATAAAAGATGATAAGTTTTATGAGGAGCGAAATTTAGCCGATTTCGTGCGCCCCATTTAACTATTAAATTAAGACGTGATCCGCCAATTTCTCAAGTCCGTCTCTAGTGTTCGATTGTATGAGTAGAAGACCGTCGTCAGCGTAACCGATCAATGAGCAATTTTGAGGTAGAGGGAGCTCAAGAAAGTCATCGAACCCTAAATTCCATAGATATGGGCTTAACACAGATCCTTGAGGATAGCCCATCGTTAATGATTTAGACACAGCATGGTGACCGAGTCTCAGTGTGGTTGAACTTTGAAGAAAGTAAGACTGTATGAGTTGGTAGATGTTTCTGAAGCATCCACGAGCCTTTAGTTTAAGTAGTAACATCGGCCACCAGGCGTTGTCGAAAGCACCTGAGATATCTAGGAAGATGCCTAATACATATTTAAAAACTGATTCCGTAACAGTTTTTTTAACGGCAATAACCGCATCAACAGTTGATTTCCCCGGGGTAAATCCAAATTGTCTAAGATTGAACGTGGGGCCACCCGGTAACAGACGAGGAACAACCAGGCGTTCTAAGAGCTTACCTAGTGATGGCAGTAGAGTAATTGACCGATATGACTTCGGGTCGTCCGGCGGTTTATCCACCGTGTTTCGGTATTATACGTATGATGCCGCGACGCCATAAACGAGGAAAGATTCCTTCGGCTATACAACGATTGTATACTAGTAACATTGAGCCGGCTGATGTTCCACAAGCTTCTTTAATCATTTTATTTGAGATTTTATTTTCTCCGGAGGCTTTATTGAGAGGAAGAAGCTTTTACAATATTCAAAAATTCAGCTAGGGAGAGGAGATCAGACGTAGAGGATAGTGGTGGCAATGTAGCCCAAGCTCTTATTTGCGCATGATGTTCGGTATCAATTGCCACGTTGTCATCTGGTATTAACGTATTTATTAAAACCTAAAAGACAATATTTTACGATTCCTTTGTCAAAGAAGGGATTGTCAACATTTTGTATTCTTAAAACCGATGCACGGGGAAATAATTTGATGTTATTTTAAACAGTCTGATGATAGATAGGTGTGATTATTATTATTATTTTCATCTCTATGTGGATTTTTCATTTTTGTCTAAAGAAGTGACTTTGTGTTATTCTATCAGCGAGAGTTGCAAGACTTGCAGGATTAACAAGAGTCTTGCATTTGGGCAATAGTATTGAGGACTGTCCACCTGTAAACATATGAACGCTATAAAATATTTTTAAACGACAGAAAATCAAATATCAAATAAAAACGCGATAAATACGTACAAATACTTTTATTATAAACGCTATCTAGATGAGTAATTGATTTTCATCTGTAATTAACTAATAAAATAATTATATAGAGGCGAGGTGAAGACGTCATCATCATTATCGTGCTCTTATCCCAATTACTTGGGGTTGACGCAATATGTTACTTACTCTTCTTCCATTGTACATATTGCAAAGATTTTAGCAATAGTTTTTTGACCGGTTATCTACTTGACCTCAAACCTGTTTGAGAATTGTAATTTTTTATCAGACGGCATTAAATGAAGTTCGCCCTGTCAATGCGCTTAATTATTCTTTACGACACCAAAATGTAAGGGTTGGTAGTATTCATAGCCGCTATTACACAGCATTATACAGTAGAATACAATGTAACCTAATTTTTATGTAGGAATCATAAAAACCGATTCTTATTAACTAAGATCACCAATTCGCCGGTCAAGCGAAGCGATTTAGGGAGATCTATAGTGGATGTTGATAAGCTGACAGATGGATGGACAATTATTTCTAAAATATATACTTTTTATTTTAGGAATAAACACCCACTAATAATAAACACTACGGGGTCTACGCGTGAATGTGTGCAAAACCAAAATAATGGTCTTTGAAAGAGATAAAACCAGAACAGATGTAAGAGTAACAATAGGTAATGATGTACTAGAGCAAGTGGATGAATTTGTATATCTTGGATGTGGATTTAGCCGAGATGGAAGGTACACCACTGATATAGAGCGAAGAGTGAATGCGGGAAATAGAGTGAACGGAGCGTTGGGGCAACTTCTCGGCAGCCACCACCTCAGCCAGAAGGCACATGTAGCAATACATAACGCAGTGCTTGTCCCAAGATTACTGTATGGAAGCGAGAGTTGGGTATCCAGAAAAGAGTATGATAGTAAAATTAATGCGGTCGAAATGCGATCTCTGCGGAAAATCTGTGGAGTTAGGCTGACCGACCGCATTCGTAACGACGACGTAAGAGAGCGAGTAAGTATGAAAGAGAGTATTGGTGTAAAGATGCGAAAGGGAATGCTCCGATGGTTCGGACATGTGGAAAGAATGCGAACGAACGCCTGGTTAAGAAGATATACAATGCGAAAGTGGAAGGATGTAGGTACCGAGGGAGACCGAGACTAACCTACCTAGACCAGATCGGTCATGTACTGAAGGAAGGTGGAGTCAAGAGTCTCCGAAACCGGCGAGCATGTATGAAGAGAATTATGAATGTTGAGGAAGCGAGTGAAGTATGCAGAGATAGAGTTCTCTGGCACTCTGTTCTCTCTGCCTACCCTGCAAGGGATATGGCGTGATGATATGTATGTGTAATAATAAACACACAAGATTATTACAATTTTTTTCGAAATTTTTTGTATCATCTTTGTAAATTGTTGTTTAAAATCTCCATCTTCTTTAGAGCGCAAATACTCGTAAATGAGCTGGGACACATTAGTTAGAATTTATTCTAGGCTCAAATCCTGAATCTGACAAATGTTGGTGGTTTCACCAACACTTTGCTACTACAAAATTCTATGTAGCAAGGATGAAGTTTGGTTACTGTACTCCAAAAGCGGTATTAGGCTCTCAACAAAATTCCATGACAAAATCTTTAGTAGGGTAGCCATCACTACTAAAGTGAGGCGGCGTGTTATGACAGTAAACGACTTAAGAAAAAGTGATGAGATAAGCATTCACTATAAATACTTAGCCTATGGCCTTAGTAATCAAGCCAGCATATTTATATAAACTCATACTTATAATCCGGTGTGATTTTTCACTAACAAATAAACCCACTTTTTAACAACAAAAAATATTATACAGCTCCTTAATTTATCTATAAAAAAATGTCATTTAACCAAATACAACGGTACAAAAGTAAACATTTATGCTTTTCGAAATAATTATACGACACCTTAGAAATAAATGGCGGTAATTATTCGTTTTATTACATTCAAAGATGGCGACGTGGAATTTAATTTAGCAATAAAAATTTGGTGTTACAAATTACATACATACCTACATATCATCACGCAATATCCCTTGCAGGGTAGGCAGAGAGAACAGAGTGCCAGAGAACTCTATCTTTGCATACTTCACTCGCTTCCTCAACATTCATAATTCTCTTCATACACGCTCGCCGGTTTCGGAGACTCTTGACTCCACCTTCCTTCAGTGCATGACCGATCTGGTCTAGGTAGGTTAGTCTCGGTCTACCCCGGTACCTACATCCTTCCACTTTCGCATTGTATATCTTCTTAACCATACGTTCGTTCGGCATTCTTTAAAACGAGCCTTAAATCGACCTGGGGCAACTCCATCTGAAGCCGTTTGATAATCAAATATATGACCTAGCTAGATTGATGTCAGGCAGGTGGCCGGTGATAAAAACTGAAGCCAATAACTTTTGCAATATGTACGATGGACATGGAGTACATAATGTGTCAAATACAAGTACAATAGGGGTAAGAGTAGGATGATGTTGATGATGATGATATACAATAAAGTATTGCCGTGTGATGACGGAGTTAGAATACAATTCACCACCCCCTAAATTCCTCTTAAAATCAAAATAAATATTGTAAAAGACAATTTAGGTATGTAGTATTTCTATATTTGTGTAGGAAATCCTTATCTCGGGTATGGCATAGTAGGTCAATTTACCTTCTATTATGGAGCAGGTTTGAGCTCAGAAGAGGGAATTATAAGAGCTCAGACATATATATTATATGAGATGGGTACAGAATATTCTCTGAAGACATTATTGAAATAAAAATGCCATACACTTTCAGGATTGTGACCATATTATTAGAACTTTCTTTTTTTGGCGGTGGGCTACGGTACGTCAAACCCCGCTAATCCGTCCGGGGCGACAGGAAAGCGGCGCAAGACCCCGTAGACCCGCCCTACAATATACGTCTCGACGCCATGCGGGTGAGTTCTCTATTCTCGTGTAGATATTAGCTAAGAATACAATGTCTCATCATTCCTTGCTTTCGAATAGATTTTTTAAAAATCAACTGTGATCTCACGTGCAGAATAACCAGCAGCATTTTATTAGGAAACATAGAACACCAATTTCGATCGTTATCGCCGAGATAATAATGTTTACGCTATATTCGGTCCGAATACGGCGATTATTGTATTACCCCTATCCCCATTTATAGACACTATGTCATCAGGTACTGACTCGTTGATCACTTTTCAGCATACAACCGCTGATCATGAATTAATAACTGCAAAGACGGCGTCGTAGTGTAGTGCACTCACCAGTAGGTAAGCGTGTCAGTTATAGCATTATCTTCACTTGTGAAAAGAATATGGGAAAAGAAAATATTATACTTACGTTTGCAGGCCTTTTTATGCGTGATTGGTTTAGTAGGATCCCTGTAGTATCCCTCGCGACAGTAGTGGCAATGTCTACCAGCGGTGTAATGTCTGCACTTGAGGCAGACACCCCCGCTGGCTCGCCCTGATAGCTTGTACAGCTCCATGTTGAACCGGCAGCGACGCGCGTGACCATTGCAATTACATTCTGAAAAAGAAACAAGATCTAAGCCACTTTTTAAGAAGATTAACATTATCTAACCGCGTGGTAATAACTTATAAATATAATGTATTATCACAACAAAAAAAAATCGCGAATTTCATATAAAAAAAAATATCATGGATAAAAATCATATTTTTTTTCATTTTTTCGTCTCAGCTCACATATGTTCCACTCTTGCACTCGTGCCTTCTCCATAATGGAAGGCAAATTGACCTACTATACCACCCTAGTCGTGACGTAGACGTGTTTGTTTAGGGTACTACAAATTTTCCTTTTCTTGCATAGATGTTATATGCATTTTTATCCCTTAGTCGCCTCGATCACACACGGGTAAGACTGGGGTAGTGAACTGTATTTTTATTCTGTCACCACATGGGAAAATCTTGTTAATATTATCAAAATGATATAAAAAAATTCTATGATCATAATTTTTTTTAATTGTTTATGGTAAACGAGCAAGCATCTAATGTTGTGTGTTACTGCCACTTAGGGACTTTTGCAATACCAAGGGCACAGCTAGTCCACTACCTATGTGAAGAAAGAGCTCTTTTTACAATACGTTTAAAGAAAGGCATGTCATAGCGTTTGTGAAACACAGCAGCTAGTTAATGATTTGGGGACACGCTACGTCATACCCCGCGCAATCCAGCCGGGGCGACAAAACACACGGCGTATGATCCCGGTAGCTTTCAATGTCGGAGCGTCGCATTCACGGGGCCTCTTTGCGGGTGGCGGACTAATCCTCGGTCCAAGCACTCATGACCTCAGCTAGGGCGGCATCAGGTGTATGTACTCGCGCCTGCATCGCCCTAAGTGCCGGCGGCGGGGTGTCTCAACGTGAAAAATCTCTTTATGCGAGAGGACTGCCTCGCCGCGACGAGACCACAACTGCATTCCAATTCTTGACGTTGTCGTGCATCGTCTTAGCCGGGAGCCTGATGCTGTCGTGCATCGTCCATCTTAGTCGAGAGCGTCAGGTCGGCGCAAACGATTTCGATGATTTCACGGCGCTGCTCTGCCCAGACCACGCCGATCTCGAGCGTGTCCTGCGCCGTATCTTCGTTGCAATCGCAGTGGTGACAAGACTGTGTCTTCTCTCTCTTTGCGGCAGTGTGAAAGTACTTTCCGAATCAACCCTGTCCCATTGAGACATGCAACAGTCGGAAGGAGAGGATTCCTTATCGCCGACCTAACTACTCCATCAGCACCAGCAGAAAATCATCCATGGTCCGAACATTGAATCTCAGCCACTCCAGCCGTACTGCTTAACGGGTAAAGACGTCCCAGCATCTATCTCAGGCTACGCTATATCTTATTATTTTATTTTGTCTGATTAATGCCCTACTTAAGGAGCAAAATAGTGTGATAACTTATACCTAGTACCTATTGAAATATTTATAGATTTTTTGCACATTATCTACATAAATATTATTATTATTATTTTATTTTTTATTAATAATATAATTTCAATAAATATGTTACAATTTCAATTAAACAGTTGCAATTTAATAAACTTTGTTATCTATTTTATAACAATTTCATCGACAAACATTTGTGATAAATTCACAAACATATATTTTCACTACTTGTAAACAAATAAACAAAATGGCGGATATGCTAGTTGCAAATGTAAACCTGAACGCCAACGTATCATAAGCATTAGCACCGAAGATCTATGAAGCTATTAGTACACTAAGCGAATCCCCGGTGGCAAATGTACTATAATTATTTATTGGATACAACCGGCTTCTGTGTACCTATTTATTTCGTTTACAAAGTTATTTATTAATGTTGGTAACACACAGCGTGGAGGGAAATGTCTCGATTAATTTCTTTATTTTTATTTCATCGATTTTTTTTAGTAGATTTAATATACAACTTGCGATGCACATTTTTATTAAAAATTGTTTGAGATAAAGCTAGATTAATGATTATTGTCAGTTTTATTAGTGGGTTTTGTAATAAAATTATGAAGGAGATAATCGATCCACCAATCAATTCATTAAGCTGTTGAAATTTATTGTCGGCAATAAATCTTTATATGTATATCCTGTGCCACCTAAATCTTCTTTGCCATTTGCTGTTGTCAGTTCACCAGGTGGGGAACAGTCCTACACTGAGAGGTCCGATTAAAGGTCGACTCGAGAACCTTCTCCACAGGTTGTTGGTTAAACGAGCAATATGGCGGAAATTAGGCGATATTATCAAGCTCAAAAAAACTTAGTGATGTTAATTGTAAATACTCGTGTAGCGACAGAGTACGAATATGATTCATTACCCTTATATTAGCCGTGGATGTGATAAAATACGACTAAGGGATATACATGTACATAAAATCTTTGCATGGGAAGGAAAATGAGAAATAAGGCTCCATACCAGCGGTCTGACCAGACTATTAGCTCAATTTCTTTCCTATTGCAGACAAGACCTGTACTCAATAGTGGGAAGATATATTATCTAAGAAAAAAAGAACTAAAAGAAAACTTGAAATAATATCCTATGCCAATTCGTCAATCCAAGAGATCCAAGGTAGGTTGGAAGGCGAATTTCCTTATATACAATATTTCATTACCTTTTTTTTCCTGTGGGTGATAGGAACAGATGAATAAGCAATGTTTTTTTTGCTTATGGTTGATGTGTTTTCTATCCCGGCTGGAGAAGCCCGCGGCTATACTAAGAAAACTCTCGACAGTGTGGCACTACAATTATTAGGTTCCTGTAATTATGTATGCTGTAAAATAACTATTTTAAAATGGAACAAATGTTGAAACAATGGTTAACCCTATAAAATTCATAAAAATAATTTATTTCAATCTAATAGATTTTAACGTAGACATAAAAACTCTTTACAATAAAATCCTCTTAAGAATTTCATAACTGTAACATCAATGGTCCAGTTTTCAATGTTGTTTGGTTATTAAAATTTTCTCGCCGCCACAGAAATAACCGTCGAAAATAACCGAAAAGCTTCCTGAACTAATAGCGGGCAATAAAAAACATACATACAATTTATGTCATCTGTCAGTGGGCTGTCACAGCTGACGTACAAATCATGAAGTACAAAGGGACGCTGAATCTTTTTGTAACAACGCCATCTGTGTAACGTAATAAGTAAACTTTAAACAGATGATATTTGATGACAGGTTTACGCGATAGGGCGGCGCAGACGCCTAAGTTATGATCCGTTTTGAAGTGTGGTTTCATTTTATTGTTTTGAGAATGTAGTTATTAGTGACGTAATAAGGCATTAAGACGATGGCAGACGTGCCAGGGCGAAGCCAAATAGTTAACAGTTGATTTGCCACATATCAATAAAGTCACCTTCCCATAATATATTCAATATTGAGTATACTATCAATAGCTTGACCATAGCACTAACAAAATTGACGATTTGACTTACTAACAAATAATTACTTAAAATAAAAAGATCAGTAATAAATAAATAATTAGCGTAAAGGTCTTTGTATCCTTGCCATAAAATTCGTAAGCAGAAAA
The DNA here is from genome assembly GCA_905163515.2 of Lymantria monacha. Taxonomy (NCBI): domain Eukaryota; kingdom Metazoa; phylum Arthropoda; class Insecta; order Lepidoptera; family Erebidae; genus Lymantria; species Lymantria monacha. The sequence continues at coordinate 2,315,145 of LR991096.1, read as the reverse complement.
AATAGAATACAATTCCATAAATGATGGTGGATAATTTACCATGCCGTAATACATTTTCTGTGTGGTGACAGTAAGAATATGTACGCTGGAGTGTCGTTCTTCCTATTTTGAAGAAGGCTCGAGCCCAGGAGTGAGAAGTTAGGAGCTAAAATGATGATAAACTAAATTCAGACTAATGCCTACTTGCTTTTCTAGCATGTAATCAAATACGCTTCGTAGCGATCTATTAAATGACGTATGAAATTGCTTTAATCTATAAAATGGTACTATTAATCTTATAAGTATATTTACATTTATTTATTAAGTTACTCCTGTATTATATATTTTCCTACAAAATGGCAGATTTTTGTTGATTCAAGCACATTTTACAAGTAGCTTACACGGAAAGACCACTAGATGGCATAGTCTATTTACCTCGGAATTTTACATCGGATTATGACTTGTATAATTCTGTGGCATAGTGCTTTATAGGCAACTAAGTAAGATTTATGGCGGGAATCTGAAAGATCTTATATTATGTTTATTATCTTAGTGTTTTAACGTGTGATATTAAATAATTTTATGTGAAGAGGAGGAACGGATAGAACTCTCTACAGGTGGCAGAATAATTGTCGGTTTAGTCGACAGCCTCGACATTTATACTAAGGTAATGAATCTAGCTGATAGCATTTCCAAAAAAAGGACGTTGAAGGAAAAGAAAGACATACCTAAATAAAATAAGAAAATTACACTCTTACTCCTGCTACCTCACGAAAAAAATTGGTATATTTCATCCCATTCTTAAAGTGCTTCTATCCTGAATATTTGTCGTAGTGTCACTGATATTGCCTAAGAAAATGCAAAATCTGTCTTATAACCGCCACCTACACTTTTTCATAGTTTCAACAAGCCCAAACAATCTGACAAACCTTTCAAAATCGTATCATTATAAAATATAATGTTTCACTCCTGCTATATTAGCTACGAATACTACCAACTTATACGTCGCTCGTGAGTGTCGTAAAAGACTGAAGGGTGATACATAAACCTGGGTCATTTACATCTGATGCCCTAAACAATTATATTCTCAAGGAGGGTTCACGTCATGGCAACGGCCGGTCATAAAACTATTGCCAATAACTTTTGTAATATTTATTTATTTATTGAATCAAAGAAACATACAGTATTATAAGTGCTTTACAAAAAGAAAAAAAAGTATAAACACTCACCAATAAAGTTTCTAATAAATATTAAATATTAAAAAATTAGTAATTAATAGATTAGTCATTATTTATTACATAAAAAGGAAGTAGGTAAAGAAAAACATAAAATTGTAAGTTGCATGCCTAGCCGCACATTTGAAAAGTTGAAATATAAAACTACTAACAGTTTCATTAAAAATATCCATGTTGTTATATTTAATATTATAACAGCTACAAGCTCGTCTTATAAATATATTTATATGGTAACATATGAAGTTCTTGAATAAGGTATATTAAAAAGAGACAAACAACGAGATATTTGTCTTTTACAACGTAATCCTATTTGACTAAATAGATACAAAGAAACAGCTAAATTATTTACAATTTTATATAATGGCATTAAATCTTAATGGTGTGACGAATTTCTATGGGGGTTAATTAATTTGAACAAAAATTAAAATTGCCATTTTATTGTATATGGAATATAAAAATATCTTAGATGGCAATTTTAATGTTGTGTTTCATGAATTTATTTTGTATTTTCTCAATATTTAAACTGTTAATTTTGTAATGGCAATTCCAAACTGTCGAAGCGTATTCAAGCTGTGATCGAACATAGCATTATAGTAAAATTTGATACAGATTCTTTGATCCATTTTTTGGAATAGGTAAAAATCCCAGACGAATCAAAACACATCCAAGCACAATAGCTGTTAAAAATTAACTAAACATTCAAAATGGCCGACCTTATCAGCATAAGTATGTAGCATGAGTACCAACATAACGCTACAAAAAAATCAACGCCCGCGGAAATTCAAAATTCGCGATACTTTTTGAACAGACTTCGTACGTAAATGTACGTATGACCGATGGCAACAGATTGCATCGACTCTAAGTAATTGGGATAAGCACAGAACATTTTTTTTGGCTCAAATTCTTTCTCCAAAAGATTTTCTTCTATTAATTTAATGTTGTAATTTTTGTGCCTATGGATTGGGATTGGATACTATACACAGCTGGTCATAATGATGAATTATAAACATAATTAACATAACAGAACCTTTCACCAAAAGTAATCTCTAAAAAAAAAGCAAATAATTAAAACTTTTTCATTTCACCGTTATTCGCCATCACGGGTCTTTTGTAGTGCAAGTAGGTTCGGATACGCCGCCTCACGTCCGGCGTCCGCACGTGTCCGGGTTCACGTCCGGATCGCGTAGGGTTGCCAATTTAATACAAAGATTTAATACAAAATCTTACTAATTAAATGAGTATGTTAGGGAAAGCTTTAAAGCAGCACTAGTGATAAAGAAGATTAGGAGGAATGAAAGACATATGACAAGGAAGGTTAAAACGACGAGTGAATGGACGTAAAAATTGTGGAAGACTCCAAAAAAGAGATGAAGGAATTGTGTGAATGAGGCTATATACGTATAGCCTCATTCATCTGCACTCATTCAGTGCAGATATGACGGCTGACAGGAGTCTATGAAAGGTAAGAACATGTGGTACAGATCACACCTAGTGTGAGATAAGGACAAGATACTATTTAAAAAAAGTTGAGTAGGATAGCAGCACCCTCCATCGCATCCGATGTCAAACCATCTCAGCGGTATCGCTTTTCTACCCGAAATATGCCACCGCCTTTTTATATAAGATTATACCTTAGCAGAAATGAACTACGGTCTACCAGTTCCTGAAGCCGACTATTGTTCTAACGAATAGTCAATCATGCAAAGATGCTTCGACAAGACTTTTTCGACCTTTGAAATGAAAAAATGCCATGTCCCCGAATATCTACTTTGTTGTCACTAGACGCACTGGCTGGCACCTACTCTAGGATCCAAACATCGAGCCGAGATCTCTAGCCGTACTGGGTTGCCAATGCTGTAGAGTGTCGCCTTACCAATAGGATAGGTCTCGAGGCGAGAGGCCGATACCTTCTGCCTACGTCGTTGACACTCAAAATTGTGCAGGGAGTATCTCTTTTACCAAAAGTTGTTGGCGTCATCATGAGCTGGACCATCTATAGCTGCATACAGAAAAATAGTTAACAGCGTGATTCGGCCTCTTTATAGCTCTCATCTCAGATGGTAGTCTCATTGGGCTCGAGCCTCATCCACAGTGGGAGGAAAATTGACCCAGTATACCACGCTAGTCAAACGTGTTGTCATAGCTAAGGTTTTATTTCGAGTTTCCCTTCTCTTGTATAAATATTATCTGCATATCTTTTAGTCATCTTTTACGACATCCATGGGCAAGAAAGAGGCTGATGAATGATATTCTTACTCCACTTCTACTACTCCCTTTCATTCTCCTGCTCTTCTTCCAATTACTTGGGATTGACGCAATTTGCGCTTGTACATATTGCAAAAGTTATTGGCAATAGTTTTATGACCGGCTGCCTACTTGACGTCAACTCTCCTCGGAAATGTAATTGTTGACTAGATTGCATCAGGTGGAGTTGGCCCAGGTCGCTATAAAGCTCTTAGTCGTCTTTTACGTCATCCACGAGCAAGTAAGGGTTGGTAGTATTCGTAGCCGCTACCACACAGCACATTTCTTTTTTCACTACTATTATGTTTTCAAAAAAACTCTTTACATATAAAAATCAATTTATTGTTAGAAAAAAAATACTCTGATGATTTATTGACAGCCCTAGAGCACATGCTTCGCCGGACAGTCGACGTCCAATCAGTCGGCTCTCTAATTAATTTACTTTTGAGTTTTCTTATTGGGTGCTACGTACGTGTCTCAATCAATATGACCACTCCACTACGGATTAAGTTGGCTTCTGTTTTTCCGCTGACTCTAATTACCTCGTAAATGTGTATGTCGGTATGTTTACTTGTTTATGTTGGTATTACCGAATGCTTTGATGTTCATTGAATACTTTGAAGAGTGCAATCAATCCTCTTTACAAGCTTTTATTTAGTTTAACATGTCGCAGGATCTGTCTGTAGTCAAAATTTTGTACGTGAAATCTGACATTGCTTAGTTTTCAATATTATCATCGTTATCTCAGCTCATACACCTCCCACTGTTAGGCTTGAGTCTCCTCCAAACAGAAGGGAAATTAACCCACTACAGCACGCTGGTCAGACATATTGATATTGGGTTTTTTTCGAGTTTTCTATATCTTGCATAAATGTTATTTGCGTTATATCCCTTAGTCGTCTTTTACGATCACCCATGGGTAGGATAGGGGGTGGTGAATTGTATTCTTACTGCGTTACCACACGGAGGTAGTTTAATTAAGATAATTTAAAAATAAATTTCATCTTTGAAACAAAACAATTTTTACAATTTTTATTGTTTTGTATTTGATTTTTAATTTACCCGATGTTTTGAACACTACAGCGTTCCTGTTCGCGGGAGGACTAAGGTGTCACCTTTTATTTTTGCCGTACATATCGTAAATAACGGCTAAAAAGTATATAGGCAACACCAATTATCATCAGCTCAGTATTTTTGTTTGACTGAAACATCCAATACAGTAGGGGAGTAACTTGACCTATTATACCACGTTGAGGAGATGGATTGTTTTTTATTTCGAGTTTTCCTTCTCTTCTACGGATGTTATATGCAGGCCACGAAGACAAAGATCGGGTACCGGTGGCCCGCTCGCACGGCGAATAGAGGAGTTGCACGGTGGGTCTACGGGGTCACGCGCCGCCTCCTCTGTCACCCCGGACCGATTTGGCGGGGCGAGAGGCATCCATAGTCCACCGTGGAAAAAAATAATTAATATTATATGCACATTATATACCTCAGTCATCTTATGATACTCACGAGTAAATTAGGAGATACTGAATTGTATTCCTATTTCGCACTACATGGCCAGGAATACTACCAACCTTTTGCTCGTTTATATCGTAAAAGACGGCTAAGAGCTTTATATCGACCTAAGCCAACACCACCTGCCGTTTACTCAACAATTACATTTCACAGGACGTCAGGTAGGCGGCCGGTCATAAAACTATCGCCAATATTTTTTACAATATGTAGGAAGAGTACATATTGCGTCCATCACAAATAATTAGAATAAGAATGATGATGATGAAAAGTTAGAAGTAATGCAAGAATAAAAAAATACAAAGCAGTCATGAGGACTGCCGACAGAAGTGAAAACCTAAATCTATGAAAATAATGAATATTATAAATTAAAAATAGAACAACAAGTACGTATTTCAACTAATTTCACGACGATTACACTGTTTACTTCGTTGCATAGCAAGAATACCACACGCATGTGCTTAGGATCTACCGACTAACTCTCTTTCTCTCTTCTACTTTCTACCTTTGTGTATCTTTCTTTCTCTCTCCCTCTTGCGTTGGAATATTGGACGCTACTCGTTGCTAATGCTCGCGCTGGCCTGTAACAGGTATACGACGCGCACTTTCGAGTGCCGTTGCGTTAAACGTTTAACGCAACCTTGTTAGAAATCGCATTAGAAGTTTCACTTCAAAAAGTCTATGAACCTAACTATGGCGGTAAGTTATTCCAATATGGAGAAAGACCGAGTCTAAAGTATAAAGGTAGTATTAGTATATGAAAAAAAAAAAAAGCTTCTTGAGTTATTAAATAAACACGTTCTTTCTAACAGATTTTATAATTTATTATTACAAGTACGTTTTGATTGTAAATTTCTTATTTTTATTTCCGTACATTAATTTCGCATTAGTATGACAAACTGAGTCTGTCAGCAACACTGTCCGGCTTACATAGTACAGTAATTACGTATACAACATCAATCACTCGGGCCCGCCCGCCCCGAACAACGACAGAACTCTTTCTTTTTACATCATAACGACTGCGCTAAATCTACTGCGAATTCTGTTTACGTCAATTTTCTTTGCCCAATGACTAATATCTAAGGTTACATTTTACTAGCATCTGCCCGCGGCTTCGCCCGCGTAAAAGGTTACTTTCCTAAAGTTTTTCATCCCCTATTTTTATTTTACCCCTTAAGAGTAAATTTTTACGAAATTTTAATGTCATATCTATTTATATCTAATCAATAGCCTAAAAATAAGTTTCTTTAAAAATGATGACAATTTCTTACAACTTTTCTTCCCCTTTTACAATCTTTTTTTTTGCATTAAAAAGTAGCTAGCGCAGATGTCCTTTGTCAGGTTCTAGACTATCCGTGTACCAAATTTCATTTAGATCGGTTCAGTAGTTTTGGCGTGAAAGAGCGACGGATAGACAGACAGACAGAGTTACTTTCGCATTTATAATATTAGTAAGGATTTACATACTTTTAAGTAAATGCCTCGACCGGCTTTATGTTGACGATACGTGAAAAAAGTTAGAAGATATTTCTATTCAAATTTCTGCACTAATAAATATTATTTTGGCTAGAGCCTGAAGTGAAAACTTGATGTGGTGCATGTGATGAGACGGGATGAAAGTAATGTTGCAAGGAATGTTTTAAATATGAATGTTGAAAGTTTTAGGGTTAAGGAAAGACAAACGAAAAGCTGGATGGACTGCGTGTAGCATGACATGGATAGAGAAGGAGTGAGTGAAGGACGTATTAAGTCAGCTTCAACTAACCGCGATAAGAACAGGATGGTGATGATGATATATAAAATCTTCATGTTTTATGAGCAATAGTATAAAAAATATTGGCAGATTATTCTCACACCAATTGTTGATGTATGCTGCTGATGGCCAGAAAAGGTTAGACTGATAGCTTACCGTGATCTCCAAGGTATATATTTCACACATTTAGTTATTTTATTTAAAGACAGCAATTAGGAATGAGCCTTTGTATAAAGAGGGCTCTTACAAACATAAATTCAACGGATTCAAATCACATCCACTTTCAGAACAATTATTTGTGGATCGTGCAGGGTTACCAACTTTTCAAAATATTTACCCCCAAACTAAAGTCATAAACCCCTGAAATCACCCTGATTCCTTCGGAAAAAAATTTTACATTTAACCTCATAAAAAAGCATTTTTTAATAGTGCCAAACTCATAATTTAATAGTGGTAGGACCATGTTGTTGACAGTTCTCTATCTACAGCCGCGGACCGGTCCGACCGGGGTAGTACCACACTCTCGCAGAAGATCGACGTCTGAGTAATGGCAACGTGCTGTTGCACTTCGTTCGGTGAGCGAGAGAGCTGGAAGCTCAACTGGGTGGGTTTTGGGATTTTATTAATTGGTACGCAGCAGCCTAAGCTATGCCCTTGGTATTGCAAATGTCTATGGGCGGCAGTGACTCTTACTATCAGGTGTGCTGCTTACTCGTTTGCCACCATAAGCAATTAAAAAAACCCATATATAGATATTTTTATCCTAAATTTAGGGAGAAAGCTCCCGAATCCACATTAGTGGGATCGTACAGAGATCCTGCGTAACGACCGAAATCTCATTCGATACGAAGTCTTCCGTGTTCATGCCATTTAGAAATGCCAAAATATCACTAAATCATATGTAATAAAATATTTATACCATATATTTTATTATTTGGTGATATCCATAAAATATAATTTCGCTAAATATTTATGATGAATAAACTAACACTAATCTATGGATTAATATTCAATTCTGACTTTTTATTAGGTAGGTTTAAAGTGTAAACTTGACACTTTAAACCATTAAATCACAACAAACTCTCAACACACATTAACAAAATTTATAAGATCACATCTCGCTAAAAGTCTTCCAAAACGTAACACCATTAAGACAGGCTACAGGGGTGCCAAAATTGCCACACTCGCGATAACGACATTATTAATTTGATTAATCCCTCTCATAGCATCGGCTTAATAACTGCGAGGTTGGCACCTCTGTAGACGGTGATAATTAGATAAACTACAGGATTGTAAGTGGGAAGCGACAGCTTTGCTGAATTTTAGGGTGTTAGTGAGATATTTCAATGTTATATATATATATATCCTTATATAGTCTGCCAGATGGAGTTACAGTTCAAATTCGAAGATTATTAAATTATGGACTTAGTTTAGCGGTTTTAGTTTTTAATGACATACAAGGTCTTTTAAACTCCGGCACAAATATAAGGATGTTATAACTTTGACGTTTTTGTCTGTGGCATTTTAGTTTTTAAACGAATGTGCGGGAGTTTTAGCAGCAACGGAAGTGTCATGTGGTGCTCTTGTATATTATATCCAATATCTTAGTGTTTTAACATGTTATATTAAGTAATTTGGATGGCATTTTATGTTATTTGATGCGCAGGAAGTGTTGAGATGTAGTGAATATGATATTACAGAGCCTTACATACGTTTTCGTTTTCCAAAAAAAATCCTAAGAGATATCTTTAACAGTGTGGCCATGGCACTGTTGAAGATGACGATTTGACTTACTGATGGAGAATGACTTTAAATGAAGTTAATTTATAAACAAAGATTTGGCTTAAAGGTCTTAGTAACCAAGCCATAAACTCCAAAAAAAAGAAACGACTGTAATGATTGTGCTGTTTTTTTTTCTTTATAATCTAACTGGATTTAGGTGGTTTTTAACAACAATTTGTAAATATTTATCCAGGCGTTTGAAGGTCATCAGATTTTTGTTATTTGGCGTAAGGATCTTAGGTGTATAATGGATATTTACTTTACTTTCATACATATCTGTGACATTTGATACTACATATAATACTCATGTATGATGATGCTACTAAGCTACTGTGATGCTGGAGCTCGAAGGTAGGAAACAAAATCCTGAATTGCCATTAGAAAACCCATCAAGTTTAGACTTATTTAATTCGTTTTAACTAGTTCTGTTCATTAGAGTTTTTTAATGTCGGAAGTTCATTAAAATTTTTAGGAGCGCCACATGATATTTTCATGTTCCCGCTAAAACTTCTAATGATATTTTGTAAATTTTTTTTAAGGAATTAACCCATTTCCTGTGTACTGACGAGTTAAAAATACAATCCACCACCTGCTCTACTACGTCTTGCATATGAGTGCCAATGAGTATCGTAGAAGACGACTAAGGGACACAATATGTATACAACATCTATACAAGAGAAGGAAAACTCAAAATAAAACCATATACCAACCCGTCTGACAGCCGTGGTGTAGTATGGAAATGTCCCTTCCAGTGAGGAGGAGGCTCGAGCCCAGCAATGGGACATATATAAGCTGAGTTGATAAAGAAGTATTTATTTCTAGTATTGACCTGCATCTAAATATTATATATCATAATAAACACACATGAACCAATGTTGTATATTTTGGATAAAAATAAATTTAAAAAAACAACATCGAGGATAATAGGGAATATGCACGTGACTCCAAAATGAACAAAATATTTTTATTTGTAATCTTAATTGCTTAAAAAACATACCTATACAATTATTTTTGAAATTCATTATTATTTAAGAAGAAGAAATTCATTATATTTATTAATTATCAAAGATCGGCTTTTTTAAATTCGCTCGCTAATTACTAAAACGCGACGAGATTGGTTGTTCAAAATGTGACGTCATCGTACACTCGATTCTTCTGGTATCAAGGTGTTTCTAGTGATTATTTTGTATCGTTACCCAGTTATTTCACTAGTTATTAGTTTTCTGTGTTCAAGTATTAATCCTTGTGAACGAGAGACTTAACAAACGTCACGTTTTGTCCCTGTTCTAATGCCATTATTTTGTATTGCATATAATTCTCTGTATCTGAAACCCAATAGAAAGATAAACAAAACGATAGATAAAATTTTGAACTTTTCTTTTACTCTAATAAGTTACATGTTTTCATTCATAGGTATCATAGATGACTATTTAGTCATCAATTTTTGTGATATATATTTATATATCACTTTTATGGATATGGACCCATGTACCTATTAGAAATTGAGAATATATCTTTAAAAACTTTACGTAAACTAGGTTACGTGTACGTCGAAGTTTGTAAACAAAACAAGTATGTGATGTGCATATAATTAAGGAAAAATGATTCTTTTATGTACTTCATCACTTCTCTAATGTGTTTACTTACGTTAAAATGATCTTCACAACAGTATAAACTGCTCAAACACGACACATTGTCTGTTCTCATCGCACACTCACTTTTTTAATTTTCAATAACTTCGTGAACCTAACATTTGGTTGTTGACATCCAACTTGTGTGTGTATTCTGACGTTACAGAAGCGCGCCATAATAGCCGCGTTTAAATCGCCCAAAAAAGATAGTGATTTTAATATATTTTTTTAGCTTAATGGTTTATATTTTGGATGTGTTATCCCCATTGAAAAAAATAAATGGAGCGTAAATTAAAAATCGATTTTCAAGGTAAATATGCGTGTTACCGTCTCTCAGCTCGCCATCATTACTCATAACCGACACTGATTGACAAATGAACCCTTGAATGTCACACGGAGTTTCCGAAAACAGTTTGTTTACCCTATACGAGTATTAAGTATAATAGCTTTACGTAATCATGAATCCTTGCAGAAGAGCATACTAGTCCTAGTGGTAATTTATAACTATTACTCATACCAGAGGCACATCCAAGTAATTTTCTATGAGTTGACGAAGTAAAAATATAATTTATTACCCCCTTTCCTTACCCGTGGGTGTTGTAAAAGACGACTAAAGGATATGTAGATAGCAAGAGAACGAAAATGTGAATGTGTTTTTCGTTTCGTAATCGGGTATTTATAAATAATTAAGCATATTAAATGCTAAAAATTTCAGTAATTTAAATAAAATTCTAAATAAAACAATCCATCTATTTCATCATCATCATCATCTCAGCTCATATATGATCCACTGTTGCATTCGAGCCTTCTCCATACTAAGAGGGAAATTGACCTGCTATACCACGCTGGTCAGACTTATTTATATAGAGTTTTATTACGAGTTTTCCTTCTCTTACTTGTTATATGCATATTTTATCCCTTAGTCCTCTTTTACGATCACCCACGGATAAAATAGGGGGTGGTGAATTGTATTCTTATTCCTTCACCACACGGAATTCGTCCATCTATCTAGCGTGGCATAATAGCTCGTCTTCCATCCTATTGTTGAGGAGGCTCGAATCCAATGGTCAGACGTATAAATACATCCCTTATATGAACTGAGATGATGATAATGATAATCCAGGTCATTGTCTACAGTGAAAAAAATGTTGTTCTTAAACCTCATCTAAAGGAGGATATATCTTAGCCCTCGAGTAATACTGCAGCAGTTAGTTCAATCCAGAACCTGTACGTACTTGGAAGAAATGATCGCTGAAAATGAAAAGTTGCGGATGCTACGATGCCAGGTGTTATAAGCCTACTATTGCGGTGGTACGATGGTAAAAAGAGGAAATTAGTACCAAGACAAACTTTTGTAACCTTCACGTTCTTGGAGTAATAAAAAGATTTAAGTTATATTTTTATTTTTATAAACAAAACCTCTCTCCGTGTTGGTTTGTCGGCGAAAAACTTCGGTTTTGTTAACAAGGGCCGTGACAAATTTTCTGAATAGCCCATTGTATTGAAAATCCAGGTTTGTGGAGTCTTGGTTTGTGTACTTATGTTATATTTTTTTGAGTAACAATTACAGTACCGAATGAGGTTGAGATAAACCTTTATTTTATTAAGGGAGGAAATACGTGTAGAGACAATAAAAAAAAAAAAATCTTTTTTCCATGAATTGCTTGTAATTCTTCTCAAAAATATATGCTACTCTATAAATTTAAAATTTCAAGTCAAAATTCCTATTCGTTAAAAAGTTATAAGCGATTTAGTAAGTGCCCTTCGGTACAGAGCATAGCGTAGCTCGACAGAATCAACGCAGCTCCTTGGACAGTAAAGAAGCCCGAAAAGAAAAGTTGTAAGCTAAAAATGAAGCGTATGAAGCTGAAGAAGGTAGCAATATAGTGCTGGAATAGCTGATTAATTGGTAAATTGTTTCAACTAGTTTAATACTACTTTAACTTTTTCTGTCACTTTTTTTTTAAACGCGTTTTTCTGGAAACTATTTTTTTCGAAACGGTGTACTCTCTAGCTTAAAAAGTATTAAACCAATCATCCTGAAATTTGGTTTATAATTTCCTTACATAATTGTGCTGTATACGAACCTCACCCGTAAGCGATATTTTTATTTTAACTATTTTTTTATAGTAAACAATATATGAAAAAATGTAAAAAAAACATGACTTATTTTAACGGCCATTTACATACATACACACCATCACGCCATGTCCCTTGCAGGGTAGGCAGAGAGAACAGAGTGCCAGAGAACTCTATCTTTGCATACTTCACTCGCTTCCTCAACATTCATAATTCTCTTCATACACGCTCGCCGGTTTCGGAGACTCTTGACTCCACCTTCCTTCAGTACATGACCAATCTGGTCTAGGTAGGTGAGTCTCGGTTTCCCTCGGTACCTACCTCCTTCCACTTTCGCATTGTATATCTTCTTAACCAGACGTTCGTTCGTTATTCTTTCCACATGTTTATATTCCATTCTTTCAAAATGCAAATTTTAATATTTTATTTTTAAATTGGGGTTTAAATAGAAGATACACATATAAAAAACAGTATTTTTTCTTTGCTATTGATTTCAGATAAAAATTGTGGGCTCCATCGTCTACACCAACTTCTAAGTTGGATGACAACCTACGGTGTGTATCAGCTGATATCTCTGTTACTTTTTAAATTATATTTTTGTAACATATGAAAACAAAAAACAATATATCAATCATCAATATATTTATAAAATAACCTAATATGTAGTTTCAATAAATAATATTCATTTTTTATACCTTAAAAAATTAATGAAAATCAGCATGAAAACGTCATTTTATAGGTATTTCTCCCCCTGAAGCTAATGAAACTTAAAACGTTCGTGAACCTTTAGAGGATCTTCTTGTTCAAAATTCTGCAGTATCTGAAAACCCTCATTACATAAAATACCATTTTATTTCTTTTATCACGTTGAACGTGTAGTGTTTTAAATATTAAGATATTGAATATAATACAAGACCACCACATGACGTTTTCACGTTAGCGCAATAACTTTAATAGTGGTAAGACTACACTGTTGACAGTGTTCAGTCTACAGCCGCGGGCCAGTCCCCCCGGGGTAGTTACCACACTCACAGAACCCTTCGCAGAAAATCGAGGTCTGAGCATTGGCATTGTGCTGCTACGCTTTGTTCGGTCAGTGCGAGAGCCGAAAGCCCAACTTTCTGGGTGGGTTTGGGGTTTTATTTGGTAGGCAGCGGCCTTGCTATACACTGGTATTGTAAACGTCCATGGGCGGCACTAACACTTACCATCAGGTGTATTGCTTGCTCGTTTGTCATTAAGAGCAATATAAAATAATCCATATTAGACTTCATTAGATTAAAAAAAAAATCAATATGCTTGAAGGTTGGATAACGCAGTTAATGTTAGTTTGTCAGAACAGTACTATCATCCATACTTCTCATGATACTTCAGCTAGTTTTTACCATTCTCGGGAGAAAGTAGAGAACAATAACATTCATCAGCAATCGTATCCCAACACCACGTTCTATCATTATTATTATCACCTTGGTTCATATTTGTACCGTTGTTCAGCTCGAACCTACTCCAAAACAGAAGGGAAAATGATCTACTACGTCTCCCTTCTCTTGCATAGATGTTATCTCCATATATAAGGAGTCATCTTCTATGGCATTCACAGTCAAGAGAGACACCCATCATCTCAGCTCATATATGTCCCACTGCTGGGCTCGAGTCTCTTTTACAATAGAAGAAATTGACCTACTACACCACGCTGGTCGGACGGATTGGTAGGTACAGGGTTTTACTTCGAGTTTTTCTTCTCTTGTATAAATATTATTTGCATACTTATAGTTCTTAGTCGTGTTCTATATCCATGGGTAAGATAAGGGGTGATGCATTGTATTCTTATTTCATTCGTAGTAGTTGACTCGTGAACAGGTGCCGCTTGTGAGATCTGGATCAGTCATAATCTTTTACAGTATACTTGAATTTTAAATTATATTGGAGCACAAAAGGCATTACACTGGAGCTTGCTGTGAAAATGTATTTACGCGCTATCCCCCGGTCGGTGACAGACGAGGGGGTGTGTGGGACTCACCGGTCAGCTGAAGCCCTACCGGAATACCTACTAAAACCACAGCGGCCCCTTCCGCGCTTTACGGGGCGCCGGAGAGATCGTCAACTGACATTCGATCCCCAGAGACAAACCCGCTGGGTTTCTTACTGGTTCTCTCAGTAGCAGTTAAGTGCCGATCCGGTGGTAGTTTATTAGATTAATTTAAAATGTTAAAACAGACAATATGTAAGTGCCCTCGCAGTGTTTATACATAATAAATGAATTTGAATTTGTCATGGAAATATTGCATTTTTATTCCAAGACAACTTTTTATGCAAGTATAAAAATAAATATTTTGCATTTATAAACGGCTTTTATGTAAAATTAACAATACTTACATACTCATTTACCTCTGCGTTGTTGACTTTAATGAAATTAAAAAGAAAATAAAATTAAAAACATCTATATTATTATCAGTTGAATAGAATTTGTCAGGTGTTACAATATCACAAGCAATACATATAATTTGCGAATTATAAAAGTTTTCTTATCCAAATAACTTTTAATATTTATTTGTTTTGCTCATACTGAATTTGTTGATGGGATGAAAATAGTTCCACGTAATGTCATCACTGTTTAATTCTGAATGTCTGAAAGTCATACACATCCCACGGGACCATACGTCGCCGTTCCATCCCAGACGCTTCGGGCAGTGTGCCCAAATAATCATCATCATCATCATCATCATTCACCTCAGCTCATATATGTGCCACTGTTGGGTTCGAGCCTTCTCCATAATGGGAGGGAAATTGGCCTACTATACCACGCTAGTCAGACGTGTTGGTATAGGGATTTTTTCTTCAAATTTTCCTTCATTTGCATAGATGTTATATGCATTTTACATCTTTTATTCGTCTCTTACGACTACCCACGGGTAAGATAGAAGGTGGTGAATTGTATTCTTACTCCGTCACCACACGGAAACCTCAATTATGTCCTGCCAAAAGAAAACGCGTAGTAATAAACATGTATTCCATTTCTGTTCTTTAGTTACTATAAGCTTATTTATCTAAAATTGTGACAGGACAATTGTAATATGTTTTATTCAACGTATGTCCCCCGGGATCGGACCGTCGTCACCGGCCACGGCTCACTAAGATTGCCAATTTCAACTGCTAACCAGATAATAATAGGTTTTGTTGACGATAGTAGCATAAATAATTTTCATTTAGATAGTCTAGTGGTATAAAGATACAAGTCACTGTAAAATCTGGGATTCTTTTGTCGGATTTAAATATAGCGTTCTATGATTTTATTTTAAATTTTCCTTCTCTTGCATAGCTATATTTTATAGTATATTTTATTATTTACTCATCCTTTACGACACTCATATGCAAGATAAGGAATAATTTGTATTCTTATTTCGCCATCACGTATGCCCAAGAGTTATTTCTCTTTATCTCATCATCTCAGCCCACAAATATCCCACGCATCAGGTCAGACATGTTGGTATAGGATTTTATTTCGAGTTTTTCTTCTCTTGCACAGATGTTATATTATATCCCTTAATCGTCTGATATGATACCCACGGGTAAGATGATAGTGGTGAACTGTATTCTTACTCCGTCACCACACGGAAAGAGAGGGGGTGGTGAACTATATTCTTACTCCGTCACCACACAGACAATTATGTTTCAATTACTAAGTCGTTATTTTCAATACATTATATCATTGGCCCAATAAAAGTGACACAACTCGAAAAAACTAAATTTCTCGGATTCGGATTTCTTTTGTATATATTTTTTTTTATATAGAATCATTTTCTTTCTGTGCTAGCAATGAATTTGTATCAAAAAATGTGGGTCAAAACTTAATAATTAATACTGTAGCGGGGGATACAAATCTCTGTAATAATGATGACTTATAGGACGTTAGACAGTTTAGTCCTCTAGTGACTATGAACGCTGTAAAGTGTTTGAAACATCGGGCAATTAAAAATCAAATACAAACACAATAGAATCCGTAAAAATATTTTCATTTCAAATTCTACGAATTATTTAAATAATTCAATATAGATTAATTACTAAAATATCAATGGCAACTATAAATCTGACTAATCTTAGTGTATGACTAAACGTCTTAGTGCCAAGTGGGTCCCCGCGATCGACTGCGCCATCAATCTTAGTTTGGAGTTGTGCCAGAACGCAACACTATAGTTTCATGCACTATTTGTGAAAATTAGCCAGTGATTTACACGTGAAGTCATCAAATAATTTGTTTTGTTTTGTTTACAAGTATTTCTCTGATGTGACGAGACTAAATAAAGTAATGAATATGTTCTTGAAAGATCTGATGCCGTAATATTTTAATTAATATCGTGTAATGATAAATTCTGATATAAATGATAAATACGGCACTGAAACGTGGTGTCTAAATGTCGGCCTCAAAAAAGCCTCTAAGTCGCTCAGTGTGCTATGGAGAGTGATATGCTCGGTATTTCTCTACGTGATAAAATTCGGAATACAGAAATCCGTAGAAGAACGGGTGTAACCGACATAGCCCGAAGAATTAGCACGTTGAAGTAGCAATGGGCAGGCCACATCGCTCGTCGACTTGACAACTGTTGGGTAAGAAAGGTTTTTTAGAGGCGGTTACGAATCGGACGACGCAGCGCAGAACGACTCTAGGTGGGCTGACGATATTATAAAGGTCACAGGAAACCGTTGGATCCAGGTGGCATAGGACCATTTTAGGTGACATTCATACATACATACATAGCTTCACGCCTGTTTCCCAGAGGGGTAGGCAGAGACTACGGATTGCCACAAACCACGATCCTGGCATACTTCCATCGCTTCATTCACACTCATAACAGTCTTCATGCATACTCTACGATTACGCATACTCTTAATATGACCTCTCGTCAATACATCGCTAATTTGATCCAGAAAATTATGACGAGGTCTTCCCCTTGTATTCGTCCCACTCACGCTTGCTTTATATATTTTCTTCGTCAACCTCTCTTCACTCATTCTTTCTAAGTGTCCAAACCACCTCAGCATACTCTTTTTGATCTTTGTCACTACTTCTTCATTCACACCACAGCGCTCTCTTATAACACTATTCCTAATTTTATCTTTCAGGCTCACATCACACATACTACGAAGAGCTCTCATCTCTACAGCATTTATTCTACTTTCATGTCTTCTCTGCCAAATCCAACTTTCACTACCATACATGAGGGTAGGTACTAATACTCCCTTATGCACAGCTAGACGTGCCTTTTTGGACACATTTCTGCTTCTCATAAAGGTGTACAGTGCCCCATTCACCCTATTACCAGCATTTACTCTTCTTTCAACATCATTATCATTTTTACCATCTCGAGTGAATAATACACCCAAATACAAAAATTCTTTCACCTGTTCCAATTCCTCACCATTTATACTAATTTTACATTCCGTCATACATTTATCCTTTTCAAAAACCATTATTTTCGTCTTACGTACATTTACTTTCATGCCTTTTCTTTCAAAAGCTTCATGCATAGTAGTTACCATCGCCTGTAAATCCTCAGCCGACGATGCAAGTAACACCTGATCATCGGCATAAAGAAGACATTTGATAAGTAACTCATTCATTCTTAAACCACAATCATTATCTTTCAGATCTTTCAGACAACTATCCATGAATAGGTTAAACAGCCACGGTGATGCTACACATCCCTGTCTAACACCTTTATCAATATTAAACCATTCCGTGTAGGATCCGTTTATTCTTACGCACGCCCTGGAGTCCTTATAAATGGATTTCAGAGCGTGAATAAGATGGCTGTCCACCCCATACATAGACAGTACCGACCACAGTTCATTCCTCCTCACTTTGTCATAAGCCTTCTCCAAATCAATAAATGCGCAAAAGATTTTCTGACCTTTAGCCAAAAATTTCTGCGTCATGCATGTTAAGGAGAAAACTTGATCCGTACAACCCATACCTTTTCGAAAACCCGCTTGTGCATCCCATATTTTCTTGTCAGTTACTTTCACTACTCTTTCAATCAATACTTTTGCATACAGTTTGCCGACAATGCTAAGGAGGCTTATGCCCCTGTAGTTTGCACAATCTTGCTGGGAACCTTTCCCTTTGTACAGAGGTACAATAACTGCCTTACACCAGTCGTCAGGTACTTGGCCATTAGTCCAACAGAGATTGAAGAGCTGGTATAGCATGTTAGCTATGATATCTTGTCCAGCCGTCAGCATTTCAACTGTAATCCTATCGTATCCTGCAGATTTACCAACTTTCATACCTTTCAGTGCGTTCATAATTTCCACCATAGTTATACCTTCTCTATCCTCAAGATCTCTTTCACTCTCAGATGACAGGTCTTGTGACTCTTCTCTTTCAAATAAGCTTTCAAAGTATTCTTTCCATCTCTTTAGTACACATTCTTCTCTATTCACTATCCTTCCATACTTATCCATGATCGAGGCAAGCTCTGTACTTTGAGCTTTACCTCGAGCTGATCTTATCGACTTCCAGAAAATCTTTAAGTTGGATTGATAATCCTGCGATAATCTTCTATCATACTCGTCTTTTTGATCCTCTTTCTTTCTTCTGACAATTTCTTTCACTACTCTTTTTCTTCTCTTGTACTCTTCTTTAGCTATATCTATATCATCATTCGTTGCCTTTTCCATTCTCTCATTGGCTCTGCTAGCAAGCCAATCTATCCAGGCTTTCTTCTTCTCACAAACTGCACTCTGCACATCTTTATCCCACCATACATTCTTCATCTCATTTACTTTCCTTCTTCTGGTCACGCCACATAGTTCCATAGCAGTATTTATCACATTCTCTTTAAAAGTCTTCCATAATTCTTCCATATCACTAATATTAACCGAATCATACAACTTTTCTGTCAGTTTACTTTTGTACTTCTCTCTAACAATCTCATCTTGCAAATTTTCTACTTTTATTCTTTCTAGTACACTTGTCGGGTTATGTATCCGGTTTCGCCACATTTTTACGAGACCACTTATTCTAGTCATTACTAGAAAGTGGTCTGTATGGATACCAACACAGGTGACATTCATTTACTATAATACCATATTTATAATTTCTTTCATCCATCCATCCGGCCGTAAACGTCCACTGTTGGACATGGCCCTCCCCACGACAATGCCATTTGCAACGGTCCTGTGCCACCTGCATCCAAAGTATATATTTAATATTTTTCAGAGATACGGTATAGTAGTCATGTCTTTCTTTTTTCACTAAAGATTATAATATTTCTATATTGGATGACTACAAACAATTAATTAATATCAATAGCGGGGAGAGCAGCGCTGTGAACTCGCAAAACTTGCAAGCTTCAGTACTAGTTGATAATAATAGGATATCTTGATAAGATAACAAAATTTGTATTGTAATTGCTGTTGTGAATGTTATTAATATTCCCATTATATTGTTATTATTTCCTTTTTATGCATGGGATCTTCCACACGAAAGATGCTTGGTCCTTTGCGAGGCTTACAGAAGAACGTGAGTCCGACACGCAGATGCTTTTGGAGATATTTAATCTAAAATTAGGATAAGACATCTATTGATGACAGTCTTTGTCTGTTCATAGCATTTGTGAACTGCTAACGATGTAGAACTATTGCGAGTTAATCTTATCATAAATATGTCTGTGGGGTTGGGTATTTAATGAACCGGTTTAGCTGAAAATTATTGATTTAAAAATTGCCGTCTGCCATCAATACCATTTAGTTTTGAACTTCGGCAGACGTTGACTTGCCAACGAACTGAATCCCATTCAAACGATCACCATAGGTACACAAATCATACGGGCAATAGCGGGCAACACTACAGGAATGGCTACGGGCGTAGCTGCTGGGGCGACGTTGGTTTCATAATTAAGTCTCCAATAAACAAAAACCTGACGTGGTTGCCCCGTAGTTATGTCCTCAAAAATGACCCTGCCATCCCCAAGTATATAGCACTGGCGACCCCATTTAACCAGCCAGTTAAGGCAAGCCAGTCTTCAGAGTCCTGCGGGCACTCTAGGGTCTCCATTCCAGCCAGCCAATGAAGGCTAGCTGGATACGAGACCTTGGCCGACTCTCTGGGCTATTTAGAATCGTAGTAACTCCACTCACATTCAGCTCGCTGCAAGCTGCCCTGCAGTTTATTGACTCTCCTGTAAATCTTGTATTTTTTTTTAAATCAAAGAGAACTTAGACAGCCGTATAATATTCCTTTATGCCTTGATCTTATTATCCGATTATATTATTGATTTTATTATTATAAATACGTACTATTAGATGATATAGGTACATCAAAGCCGAAGGTAGGTCAATCAAAAGCCGAATGAAGTGTTAAATATTTTACTCACCCTTTCTTACCCGGTAGTGGCTTTTTAGGAAGTAAGGATAAAACATAGAGATAGAAAACCATAGGCATAACAATTTATGACAAGGCAGTGTAGTGTAATCAGACATATATTTGTTGATGGTTAGAACTAATATATTTTCGCAGACATAACCTATAAATAGTGGTTGTGGTGTAGACGGTAAATGTCATAGTAGTATTAAAACAATTTAATGATGCAATTATATACGTTTTATTAGTTTAACTATTCACATTAAAGGATTATAATCGAATTATATTATATTTATGATTACTATTAAAATGTTAGTGATATCCTAAACGTTTGCCGTAGATTGATTTAGTAAGAATACAATGTTTGATTATTTATTTCTTAATAATTTGTAATTAAATATATCATCATTCTCCTACTCTTATCCCAATTACTTGGGGTCGATACAATATGTACTCTTCTTTCATAGTACATATTGTAAAAGTTATTGGCTATAGTTTTATAACCGGCCGCCTGTCAGACGTCAACCCTACTTGGAAATGTAATTGTTGACCAAACGGTATCAAATGTTGTTGGCTCAGGTCGTTATAAAGCTCTTAGTCGTCACGTTTACGACATGCACGAGCAAAGTAAGGGTTGGTAGTATTCGTAGCCGGTACCACACAGCATATACGAGTATTAAATACATGTTTTAGTAAGTTTCGGAAAATGCTTTCTTAGAGTCCTGCGCCTGATGCCGTCCTAGCCGAGGTAGCGGGTGATCGGACCGGGGATTAGTCTAGTCGCCCGGAGAGAATTATCGCGTGAGCGACGGCGAAAACTGGAACATCGACTTGAGACGATACCCGTGAGAGTAAACCGCTAGGCGGGCCACCGAAGACAAAGACCGGGTTCCGGAGGCCCACTCGCACGGTAAAGAGAGATACATGTAGGGCGGGTCTATGGGATCATGCGGCGTTCTTTCTGTCGCCCCGAACGGAATTAATGGGGCGTGACCACACCTTAGTCCGCTGCCAAAAAAAGCGAGTGCCTATGTGACGAAGAGAAACTACTTTCATAGTCCTAGCTTCAGTAGTGTTGACTAGATATTGAGTCAGTCAGTCATATTTGACCAGCGCGGTATAGCAGGTTAATTGCCCTACCATTACGGAGGAGGCCCGAGCTCAACAGTGCGACATATATGGACTGTGATGATAATGATGATGAATGCGAGAAACCTTAGTCCTTCTGTGAATATGAACAACAAAAAGTGTTCAAATCTTCAAGAATACAAAAATGAAATACATACTCGATAATATTACTTACTTCCATTTAAAAGAAAACTAAGAGACGCAAGTAAATTACAACACTATAAGATAATTAAAACACTAAATAATGGGTTAATTCTTCTTTCATAGTGTGGAAGGCTCTAGACCAGAAATCGCCGGATGGGTCACTGATGAAAAGAACGCGTCCCAGTGACCCACCCGTACGGCGTCGAGAGGTATGTTGTAGGGCGGGTCTACGGGGTCTTGCGCCGCTTTTCTTGTCGCCCCGGACGGATTAGCGCGGTTTGATATACCGTTGCCCGCCGCCTAAAATAACAAGATCAGAAATGGGATGTATTTGATCTTATATTATCATCACATGTTAAAAAAAAGTCCTCCGCCACGTCAGCCTGTCTGTCTGTTCACGATGAACTCAAAAACTACTAAACGAATTTTCATAGAACTACATGAAAGTCCATTCATCCCCATGGGAGGACTATTCAATATATTATTCTATTCTATTATTATTCTAGACTATTCTCCCATGACCATAAACGCTGTAGTGCTCGAAACGTTAACAATTCGTTACTATTTTTTTACGTGTATTATTAAAACAATTTTTTTTTCTAGGTATAACGATTTTAATGATTATTTTTTATATTTTAAAAGTTGATACTCCATATGTGGTCCTATTTAAATTTGCTCAAGATCTGATCAGAAGTTTTTGAGTTATCCTCAATTATGTGTATTTATGACCACAATTACATTGTTTTGAAAGATATTTTTTTTTTATTAAAACTTTTTACAATGTAGTGTTTTGATTCAAAATGTTGATAAGGTTTATTTAGTATGCAGTTACAGGCATGTGTTTCATTTTAAAATCGTTATTAAACTGTTAAGAGGTGTTAAAACTGGATAATTCACGATATTAACGGAGCGGTCGCGAGCAAAAGTGTTCCATGATTTTTAATGTTATAGCTTTTATCTCTGAACGATAATAATTTGCGATTGGCGGCTTCGTCGACATATTGTAAGTGTATATTCGAGAATAAAAGTTTCATACGCATTTTGAGGAAGAAAAAAAATGATACAAAAAATAAATTACACAGATGACATATTGGTTAAGACATCAACCTGCCCTGCCAGCGTCTTGATTTCGATTCCCACACAAGACAATACAATCGTGGAGGAGGCTCAAGCCCAGAATTGGGACATATATGAGCTGAGATTATAATGATGATGATTAAATAAGAAGAGTATGGTTTCAGTTTAGAATTAAGTACTTTAGAAGTAAAGTCAGGCCTTAGAGAGTGAGAGGTGGTTACCATCAAATATTCTTGAGTCGAGATAAGGTCAAACAGACAAATGATTGCAAAAATATATCAACATCTGATCTACTTCATCATCATCATTTCAGCCCATTTCCGTCCACTGGTGAACGTAGGCCTCCCTCATGTTATGCCACAGAGTGCAGTCCTGTGCCGCCTATATCCAACGACGCCCAGCAACCTTCACTATTAGTCGTCTGTCCACCTAGTGGGGGGGCGTCCCACACTGCGTCGTCTGGAACGTGGTCGCCACTCTAGAACCTTTCTTCCCCAGCGGTTGTCGGTTCTTCGAGCGATGTGGCCTGCCCATTGCTACTTCAGCGTACTAATTCTTCGTGCTATATCGGTTACACCCGTTCGTCTGCGGATTTCCGTATTTCGGATTCTATCTCGCAGAGAAATCCCAAGCATAGCTCGCTCCATAGCACGCTGAGCGACTTTGAGCCTGGTTATGAGTCATACATTTAGGGACCACGTTTCTGTGCCGTAAGTCATCACTGGTAACACACACTGGTCATAGACCTGTGTTTTCAAACACTGAGGTATGTTGGATGAGAAGATCCTCTTAAGTTTTCCGAACGATTCGTCGGCTGACCTCTTTCTCGACATTGGATCTATCTAACTGGACAGTTACGCCGAAGGTAAACATAATGATCGACAATTTCGAGAATCATTGCCAACTAGGACCGGTACAGGAATGACATAGGCATTTGACATGACTACTTATGACTTAAATAAAAAAAAAATTAACTGTCAAAATGACTTCAATAATTTTTTTACACATTTTTACGCGCATCGATACCACCCTCATAATGATTCGCTTCATTGCCTTATTTCCAACTTAGTTCAGCTTCAGAAACTAATTTAGGTCGCTGTGACAATATGAACAATGAACACTTAGCAGAAATGAGTCTGGCCCCGATTGTACTGCGAGCTACTTTACAGAGGCCATAAGGCCGTCGTCATAAGGCCATTAACGTTGAGAACCTTAATTTGAACACTAATAGGGTGACCAAACATCAATTTTCAAATAAATTATATAAGAAAAGTGTGAGTCATCTCATTCATCTGTATATGACTCAGTGTTGGGCTCGAGTCTCCCCTATAATGGAAGGGACATTGATCTACTCATACCACGTTGGATGATGTCAGTCATGATCAGATGTGTTAATTTAGGGTTTTGTTTTGAGTTTTCCTTCTCTTGCTTAGATGTTATATGAGTTTTATATTTTTTTTTGCTTTTGGTGGCAAACGAGCAAGCAGCACACCTGGTGGTAAGTGTTACTGCCGCCCATGGACCTTTAGGGCCGCTGCCTACCAATACAAACCCCAAACCCACCCAGTTGGGCTGCCGGCTCTCTCACACAGCGAACGAAGTGCAATAGCACTTTGCCGTTACTCAGAAGTCGTTCTTTTGCGAGAGTGAGGAGTGAGTACTATCTCGGACGGACCGGCCCGCGGCTGCAGACAGAGAATTGTCAACAGCGTGGTCCTACCACTATTAAAATAATTGGTTGGCAGATTAATCAGTTCGTAATTAGTCCTGCGTGTGAATCGAACTACAATACTGGGCACGGTAGATCGGCATTTCAATCATTACACCATCGTTTATTACCAGTTAGTAACTATATATTTTTTATTCTTTATGGTGGCAAACGAACAAGCAGAACATCCGATGTAAATGTTACAGCCGCCTATGGACCTTTGCAATACCAAGGATACACCTAGGCCGCTGCCTACCGATAAAAACCCTAAAACCCACCCAGACTGGCTGGCTGGCAGTTGGGCTCATTCCCACTACTCAGATGTCGATCTTCTGCGAAATCGTAGTAGTACCCCAGACGGATCGGCTGGCGGCTGTAGACAGAAAACTGTCAATAGTGACACTAACACTATTAAAATTCACACTTCGAGATTTTACTGAGCATTATGTGTTATCAAAAATTTTAAAATACATTTACCTGGATTTGGGATACAGGATACTGAAAACGGACGCTCTAGAAAATATTTTAAAATGATGTTACTTATTTTTAAGTGATATTAGATAATCTTAAATTACATTTTTATATGGCAGTAGACAATTAAAAAAATATCCGATATTTTTATTGCATTAATATGGTAACCCTGTGCGCAAGTACCTACTTGAACTGAAATTCGTAAAAGCTATTCGTGAACTATATTATTTCAACGTGTGAGAAATAATTAAGATTATAATCAAGTGTTTACTTTAATATAAGTT
This sequence comes from Lymantria monacha, assembly GCA_905163515.2. Classification (NCBI taxonomy): domain Eukaryota; kingdom Metazoa; phylum Arthropoda; class Insecta; order Lepidoptera; family Erebidae; genus Lymantria; species Lymantria monacha. The sequence continues at coordinate 2,289,750 of LR991096.1, read as the reverse complement.
TTTATAACTTAAACATTCATTGAAATATCGAAATCAATTGACACATATCCAACATCTCTACACTCTACGGCACTACTGAATTTTAAAAATAAAATATAATTAGGCTAAGTGGTCAGCTACAAAAAAAAAATAATTAAGAAAAAGTTAAAAAAAAGCGTTTTGGTCTTGTTAGCGTCTAAACAGCCAGTGTGAATTAAAAAACTAATTAAGCGAGACGGCCCGCGGTGATGACGTGGTGAGTTCCATATTTAAAATTTCAAACAAATTAACAGATATAGTATCTGTTAATTTGTTTAAAAAAAAAGTTACGCCCCAATTGGTCTCAACCAACTACTTTAAGGGAGTATTTCAAGTCCTTCATGGATTCCACCATTTAATCAAATATCAGAGTTACCTACGTTCACAGACAGATGTCTGAATTTGACTGGGCTATATAGTCCAGTCAAATTTATAGTAATATCCAGCAGTGTAGAATATTTCAAACAAAAAATTCATTTAAATTTCACAATTTGATATGTATTTACAATTAATTTTGAATAGGTACACTACTCATGTTAATATTATCAACAAATATATTAGAAAAACTGTATATAGATCCAAACCAAGTAGGATTTAATGCCCACCCCAGGATGTTGGGTTGCCCATGTGAACTTTTAGGCATCAATCAAGCGTCTTTTTTTACGAGAATATACTCTTTTTACATCGTACATACTGTAAAAGTTTTGACAATAGTTTAATGATTGGCCGCCTGAGGTCAATCCTCCTCGGAAATCAAATTGTTAACCCTACGGCATTAGATGTGTGGTAGCGGCTACGTATACTACGAACCCTTACTTTGCTCGTGGATGTCTTAAAAGGCGACTAAGAGCTTTATGATGACCTCGGCCAACTCCATCTGATGCCGTTTGGTCAACAATTACATTCCCAAGGAGGGCTGACGTCTGACAGGCGGCCGGTTATAAAACTATGCCAATAACTTTTACAATATGTACTATGAAACAAGAGTGCATATTGTATCGACCCCAAGTACCTAATTGGGATAAGAGTAGGAGAATGATGATGACGGAATCAGATGAAGTTGGTTCATATCTATGTAACACCCTCAGTAGTATTTTAAGTCACCTGCGAAAGCATGCTATACCTATACCATATACTATGCTCCGATTGTTCGGACATGTGGAAAGAATGCCGAACGAACGTCTGGTTAAGAAGATATACAATGCGAAAGTGGAAGGATGTAGGTACCGGGGGAGACCGAGACTAACCTACCTAGACCAGATCGGTCATGTACTGAAGGAAGGTGGAGTCAAGAGTCTCCGAAACCGGCGAGCGTATATAAAGATAATTATGAATGTTGAGGAAGCGAGTGAAGTAAGCAAGGATAGAGTTCTCTGGCACTCTGTTCTCTCTGCCTACCCTGCAAGGGACATGGCGTGATGATATGTATATATGTATGCGAAAGCAAGGAGTATATTATATTTTTACTCTTTCATCACACGGAAAAGCCATCTAATTACGATGTAATATCTTGACTCATAATCTTAATATTTCCAAGCAAAATATCGAATCCAAAACTAACAAAACACGTCACTCGCACATATTCAGAGAAATATTATATTCGTCAGTCTCTGCTATTAAAATTATTCATATTATTGTAAAAATATTATACGTATTCTGTCGAAATTGTGTGCTTAATTTCCATTAATTACGCGCTTTGATCGGGAGATGTCGACTAAGAGAATTTAATATGCAGCCTTCCGAACTTCAAAGGGGAACTTCCAAACAGAAATCAACTACGGAGTCATGGACAAGCTGTGAGCATTCAATGAGATTTAATGCCACTTTTATCCATGTACTGTCAGAATAAGATATATTCTTAATTAAACATTCATTCATGAATGGTGACAGGATAAAAATATAATCATCCTATAATTATTTTCGGATTGCACATACATATATAGGACATATCCTATATGAAGATCGAACCCGTAATACTCGGTATAGCAGGCTGCTTCTTTGACCAATATTCCATCTGCGTAGTCAATTATGATCTTTCTGCATAGTCAATTTTCACGACATAAAATTTGATCACTATATTATCCCAAAGAAACACATTACCGCGATAAAAACTATCCTATATGTTAATCCAGGAAATTAACTATTTGTATGCTAATTTTTATCTAAATTTGTTCAGCTGTTTATGCGTCATCTTGACAAACTTTCACATTTATAATATTAGTGGGAAAAGGACGTTATATACGTGGACTTACGTTGTCATCGAACTTAAATCAATCACTGCTCATAATACACCCAAAGACATTGAAGAGGCCCTATCGTTATAATATATTATATTTAAAGTCCCTCCCAGCTTGCACCTGACATAGTCCCATACGGATGGCAAGGAAGCGGTACCAGTGGCCGGCCCAATAGCGATGGGAAGGGAATACGGTGGGTAATGGGGCCACACGCTACCCTTCTGTCGACCCGGACGGAACGAGCGGCGTGTGCGGATCATAGCCTTCCCGAAAAAAAAAGCAATAGTCCCATTCGTATTTGCCTACCACAATTAATTTTAATTTTTCTCAGAACGTTTGTGTGTGCATTGCTTCACCTTTTTTATGGTCTTGATTTACGTACAATATTATTAATGATAATTGCCTTCAGTCGGCGCCGGTCGCCATTGTATGTGCAAATAAATGAAGCAAGTCGTGATTTAAATTGTATTAAAACTTGATATCATTGCTATTTATTTAGAAAACTAATTAAATAATCATCATCATAATTTCAGCTCATATATGGCCCACTATTGAGCTCGGACCTCCTCCATGATGGGAAGGAAATTGACCTACTACACCACGTTGCTCAGATGTGTTGGCATAGGGTTTTGTTTCGAGTTTTCTTTCTCTTGCATAGATGTTATATGCGTTTTATATCCCTTAGTCGTCGCCTACGATCACCCATGGGTAAGACAGGGGGTGGTGAATTGTATTCTTACTCCGTCACCACATGGAAAAGTTCAATATTATCAAGCTATAATTTGTTCAGCTTTCAAAAATATACAAAAGAAAATCTTTCAAAAACAAAAATAATATAAAGCAAATTTATTATATATATTATATTATATTATATTATATATGTTCTCTCTGCCTACCCTGCAAGGGATATGGCGTGATGATATGTATGTATGTTATATTATATATATCTACTTTTTTCACGGGATCTTCCATAGGGAAGATGCCCGGTCCTTTGGGAGGCTTACATCCAACACGCAGAGGCCTTTGGAGAAATTTAATCTAAATATTGGGATGGGACATCTACCGATGACATTCCACGTCTGCACATAACATACGTGGACTGCCAGCGGTAAGTGTAAAACTATTGTGTGATTATGATAGCTAATATCTGATTATGGGAGCGGGTGCTTAGTGGACTGGTTCATCTTAAATCTATGAATTTTTAACTGTCGTCTGCCTTCAAACCCATATTGAGAGATAAACGGTGGCAGACGGTGACTCGCACACTCACTGAATAGGCCCCCTAAACAGTCGCCACAGGCACACAAGCCATACGGGCAACAGGGGGCAACATTGGTGCAAGTGGCTAGGGCTGTCGAGCGGTGCGGCGCCGGTTTCACCGTTGAGCCTGTGATAAACAGAGCCATGGTTTCCCCGTAGTTATGCCCTTGAAAATGACACTTCCACCCCCGAGCATATAGCTCTGGCGACCCCTCTCTGACCAGCTGTTTAAGGCAAGCCAGAGCTGAGAGTCCTTCGGGCACTCTTCGGTTTCCACTCTAGCCAGCCAATGAAGGCCAGCTGGAGACGAGGCCCTGATCGACTCTCTGGAGTATTCGGGACCGCAGTGTCGCCACTCACATTCAGCTCGCCACAAGCTGCCCTGCGGTTATATTATATATATTACTATATTATATATATATTATTATATATATTATCTTCCTGGTATAAAAATAACTAAAATATTATCTCAATTTTTAAATGATCCTTTCAACAAACCAATTTGTCTGGCACGGGTACAGGAAAGTCGTCCTCAAAACGGGTTTTCCTTCTAAAATCAGTCCGTAATGACATTACGTGCTCCTGGACAGGATAACAGTTCACAGCTTCGTTAGGCAATGTATACACAGATCTTCGTAGTTACGAGATTTAGAGCGAGGATTTCAACGGTTATTTCTGAAAACTAAAATAGTTTTTGTTGAATTTTTTTTGTGCGAAATCGGGCAGTGGCGTAATGATTTACACATACATATGACATAACAACTAAACGTATGAAAGATTTTTATTTTCTTTTTTTTAAATAGAGTTTTAACGGACATGGAAAAGTGTGATGTGGTGCTCCTGTGTTATATTCAAAAGTGTTTTAACGTTTTATATTATGTTATTTTGATGGCATTTTATGTAATTTGATGCGAAGGAAGTACTGAGGTGTAGTGAATATAAGTGTCTTATATACATTTTCGTTTTCCACTAAAATGTCCAAAGACACCTTTAACAGTGTGTCTGTCATGGCACTGTTGAAGGTGTGGTTTTAATTTATTGACATACATACATATCATCACGCCATATCCCTTGCAGGATAGGCAGAGAGAACAGAGTGCCAGAGAACTCTATCCTTGCATACTTCACTCGCTTCCTCAACATTCATAATTCTCTTCATACACGGTCGCCGCTTTCGGAGACTCTTGACTCCACCTCCCTTCAGTACATGACCGATCTGGTCTAGGTAGGTTAGTCTCGGTCTCCCCCGGTACCTACATCCTTCCACTTTCGCATTGTATATCTTCTTAACCAGACGTTCGTTCGGCATTCTTTCCACATGTTCGAACCATCGGAGCATTCCCTTTCGCATCTTTACACCAATACTCTCTTTCATACCTAACTTATTGACGGACGATGAATTTAAATGAAGTTAATTTATCAACAAATATTTGGCTTAAAGGTTTTAGTAACCAAGCCTCCAACGATTTGTTTTTTAATTTTTGCCTTTTTTATTTTACTTGGATATCATAGAATTTGGGATACTTATACCAAAGCAAACTTAAATGTTAGTGTGACCGTGTAGATGTCACAGAATAGATCTGGTCTGGTTTAAATTTTCATCATCATCATCATCTTGCTCTTATCCCAATTACTTGGGGTCGACGCAATATGTCATCTTCCTCCATACAGTCCTATCAGACGTCATCTCTGCAGTCACTCCCTGTCTATCCATGTCATACCTCACGCAGTCCATCCATCTTTTCTTTGGTCTTTTTTTAAATTTTCATATGAATATAATATAATATTAATTAGAATATATCATCATCATCATTATCCTACTCTTTCCCCAATTTCTTGAGGTCGATACAATATGTACTCCTCCTTCGTAGTACATATTGTAAAGTTATTGGCAATAGTTTTATGACCGGCCGTCTGCCTGACGTCAACCCTCCTTGGGAATGCAATTGCTGACTAAACGGCATCGGTTGGAGTTTGCCCAAGTCGTTATGAGGCTCTTAGTCGTCTTTTACGACATCCACGAGCAAAGTAAGGGTTGGTAGTATTCGTAACCGCTACCACACAGCATCATCAAATAAAATATATCAATTAATCCTAATAATTGATTATCGTTCTTGTGATGACAGAGTAAGAATACAATTCTCGACCACCCTATCTTACCTATGGGTAAGAGATATAAGCGATATAATATGCACATGAAATCGATAAACGACAAGGAATGCTTCACAGAAGACTCTGTGCCAACCCAACCCGGCATGGTATAGTAGATTAATTTCCTTCCTATTGCGGAGGAGATTCTAGCCCAGCAGTGGGACATGTGTAAACTTAAACGATTTGGTGAACAATAAAGAAAAAATGATTTTTTTGTTATTCTATTGTACTCAATAGGCGATTTAGTTTCTCAATAGCTCTCATCCCTTAGCAGAAACAGTTTTGAAATCACTGCGTTATGCAAAGCCAGTTTTTAGGTTCCCCGAATCAGAAAACAGCTGAAAAATAGACTTAATATGGTAAGCTAAATTCAAATATTAAATTGTTGAAGTAACACTCCGGTAACAAAGTAAACAAATGATTTTTTTTTTATTGCTTATGGTGGCAAACGAGTAAGCAGCACACCTGATGGTAAGTGTTACTGCCACCCATGGCTAGCTAAAAAAGAGAAAGGTAGGCAGCACCCTTAGTATCGCAAAGCTGGACCTTTGCGATACTAAGGGTGCTGCCTACCATTACAAACCCCAAACCCATACAGTTGGGCCTCCGTCTCTCTCGCTCACAGAACGAAGCGCAATAGTACATTGCCATTACTCAGACGTCGATCTTCTGCTCAGTGTGGTACTACCCCAGACGGACCAGCCCGCGGCTGTAGACAGAGAACTGTCAACAGCGTGGTCCTACCACTATTGTCTTTAAAGTTCCCCGGAATACAAGGATTATTTTCTAAGTGCAGGGCGCTATACTTAAAAAAATATAACACCGAGGCGGTACATCAGAATAAAGTTTAGGATAACCCTTACATCAGCTCTTATCATGTATCAAAAAGAAAAATAAGCATATAGTGTTACGCATTTCTTTTTTCTTTTGAAACTATAAGATACATGTCTAAAGCAGTATACATAACCTATCACTTCTAGGAAATGTAAGAAGTGTATCGTATCTGTGAACACGCTGGGAGGTGCACATTTAGCGGATTGCCGGCGTGTAACACGATAGCGCGTGTCGAACCGTTACTATTCGGAGCGTGTCGTCCTACGTGAGACAAAATTTGTCACGGGTTTCACTGACAGCGGAACGTTCAGTCATTAGTTTTAGAACACGAGAAGACTTTTTTGGATTTGGCCAGGACTTTTGACGGGAATTTGAAAACGTCATGTGGTGCTCTTGTATTATATTCGATATTTTAGTGTTTTAACGTGTTATATTAGATAATTTTGATGGCATTTTATGTAATGTGATGCACGGAACTACTGGGATGTCGTGAATATCATATAAAAGTGTTTTACAACGATTTCATTTTCCATCAAAAGTACAACAAGATGCCATTAACAGTGTGGCCATAGCGCTGTTGATGGCGACAATTTGACTTAGACAATGACTGACCTGAAAGACTAAAAACGTGAAGATATAACTAGTTATTGGCGAAATCTTGTAAACGCCATTAAAAAAAAAAAAAAGACTTTTTTCAAATGTCTAACGAATATACCTTAATATTCAATGGGTCACTGGATTCAAATCTTAATATATAGAGGCAGCTCAGTCTGTGTTCTTCCCAAAGATTTAGGCAAAAATAAAATGATAGAACAGCCTGTAAGTGATTAGGATTTATTAAACCATCAAATATAAGGGAAAACGTTGCTAGGTCCATCATCATCATCTCAGCCCATATATGTCCCACTGTTGGGCTCAGGCCTCTTCCTTAATGGAAGAATAATTTACCTACTATATCACGATGCTCAGATGTGTTGGTATAGGGTTTTGTTTCGAGTTTGCCTTCTCTTGCGTAGATGTTATATGCCTTTTATATCCCTTAGTCGTCTCGTATGATCACCCACGGGTAAGATAGGGGTTGGTGAATTATATTCTTATTCCGTCACCACACGGAAAACGTCTAGGTCCATATGATCTATAATATCACTCATGAGGTATGTACTCGAAGAGTTAAGTCGTCGTCAAAGGACTACTGATATTTATATATTTTGCTGATGCTAATAATTTGTTCAAGAAACGGAGACCGCTAACATTATTTTTAGGAAATGCTGTAGAGTCAAATAAATAATAGCTTTCATTCTTTCTTTCTTTAACATGGCAAGTAGTGAGGCCGATTACTCCCTTGCTGACTAAACAATAACCTGGTGGGTTATTGTACCCACCAGGGTATTGTAAAAAGACTACAATGTATGTTATATTAGACGAATGTCTATCTAAGATGTCTCGTAACATCTAAGAATACTACCATAGTTGTTGGATGTCGTAACAGATGACTAAGAGTTTTATATTGATCGCGACCAATTCCATTTGATATAGTCTGATTAATAATTACATTTCCAAAAAGGTCATGTAATGTCAACCATTAGGCAGGCGACTGGTCTTAAAACTATTGCCATAACTTTACCAGCTTGACCAAGTAATAAATAGATAAGTGCAGGACGATGATATTGATCTATATTATATAAAATAAAAACAGTTCAATGTGAAGGTCAATATACCCATTCTTAACTAAATCTTTATTGCAGGCACTGTATTATCAAGTCAACAAGCGATGAGTATCGCTTACTTACAGTTACCATCTGTAAGTAAACAGTAACCACCGCTCGTATATCTGCCACTAAAAGCAATAAATAAAACTGATAATAAAAAAAGAAAAGATATTTTTAACGTGCTGTATCGCTGTCAATGAGACCACGCCTCACATAAGCTCGTGTTTATTTGTCGGCGCGAGAAACATCGTCGCCGGGCGTGGGCAGGTGTTAACGGGCAGTCGCGCGCTCAAGTGTTAATTACATTATATAGCAGCTTATTACTGTGATAATCGATTCGTAATGTTACTTAAATGGACATATATGGATTAAGTTATGGATGTCGATAAATGCAAGATATTATGGATTAGAAACTTTAAATTAATGTTGTGATACAGTAAAATATGTAGTTTAATCTATGCTTAATATAATTGTCATTCCGCATTTCACACTTTTGGATATAGAGATCCCTCATAAATGGTGCCGTAATTGTCACGCTTGTCAAGCGAGTTTGTAAGCATAGTCAGGAATTAAATGTTGTCTGGAAGAGAGCTGTTCCTACCGGGTTGACCATCGAGGTCAAGGAATCTAATGGTGATGAGAAGGGTACATGACAGACCATAGCCTACAATTAAAAACAAAAAAAGAACAGAGCTGTACACCGATGTCAGTGAATTAGAACCGGTGGTCAGTCCAAATGGTGATAAGGGGGAAATAATAGTAGCTATGCGGTAATAGACCGCCCTTTTGGATAGTACAGACGAGGTACTCACAACTTCTTTAGTAAATTTTGAAGAAATTTCGTTCGAGTATCGTGAAAAAATGCACAAACAAGGGCTAATAGAAGAAAAATGAAACACGATTGTAACTAAAGGCGTTAACAAGGCAATGACTGCGGTGTTTAGATACAGGGCGCAATTTCTAGAAGGGTATAGATATTACTAAATTGTAAGCCTGGATCATAGCCAGTCTAAAAAAAGGCATAGTAATAGAAAATTTAATAAGAGGAGCTAAATAGCTGTTTGAAACAATTAGCAATGAAAGTAGGACGGATAAATAATCGGATTTGCCGTCGGCCTACAGGCCCATCGTGCTCCTCGACGATGTGGGTAAGCTGCTGGAGCGTGTGCTCGCTGCCCGCATCGTCCGACACCTGGAGGAGGTGGGGCCCGATCTGTCGGACGCTCAGTATGGGTTTCGGAGGGGGCGTTCGACCATCGGGGCCCTATTACGCCTGAGGCAGGCGGCCGCGGAGGCCGTCGCCGGGAAGGGAGTGCTGTTGGCGGTGTCGTTGGACATCGCCAACGCATTCAATAGTCTGCCATTCGGCTGCATCAGGGAGGCGCTCCGGTTCCATGGAGTGCCCCTGTACCTCAGGCGGCTGGTGGCAGACTATTTGGAGGGCCGCAGTATCCTCTGCGCGGGTCCCGCAGGGGACATTGTGCGGACGCCCATGTCGTGCGGCGTTCCACAGGGGTCGGTTCTGGGGCCGACTCTGTGGGACATCGGGTACGACTGGGCGTTGAGAGGGAGTCTCCCCCCCGGGCTGAGCTTGGTGTGCTATGCTGACGACACGCTCGTCACAGCCCGGGGCAGGACACTCGAAGAGGCGGCGAGCCTGGCCACTCTCGGCACCGAGGAGATGGTCAGGCGGATCGAGGCGCTGGGGCTCAGGGTGGCCCTAAACAAGACGGAGGCCCTACTTTTCCATGGGCCCCGTGTGAGGCTGCCCATCGGCGCCTCGATAGTGGTAAACTCCATCCACATCAGCATCCAGGCCCATATGAGGTACTTGGGTCTGGTGCTCGACGGGCGATGGTGGTTCCGGGAGCATTTCCGACAGATTGCTCCCCGGCTTGTCGGCGCGGCGTCCGCCCTTTCTCGACTCATGCCGAATGTGGGCGGACCCAGTTTTGAGGCCCGACGGCTGTATGCGGGGGTCATCCGCTCGATGGCCATGTACGGCGCACCCGTGTGGGCGAGGGCTCTGAACGCCCAGCTCAGGGCGGTTCTGTGGAGGCCACAGAGAGCCATGGCGGTCAGAGCCATTCGCGGGTACCGCACGGTGTCGACAGAGGCGGCGTGCCTGTTGGCCGGGACACCCCCGTGGGACCTAGAGGCGGAGATGCTCTCCGACCTCTACCGGCGGGTTATCACAGCGCGCGAGGAAGGTGGCTCCCCATCGTTGAGCGAGATAGCCACCTGGCGCGTGGATGCCCGCCGAGACGTCATCGCCCGTTGGGCTACGCGGCTGGAGAGGCCTAGGCACGGTGTGGAGACCGTTGAGGCCCTCCGGCCCGTATTGATAGAGTGGATGGAGCGGCGGCACGGAGTCCTCACCTTTCGGCTGGTGCAGGTATTGACGGGGCACGGGTGTTTCGGGTTGTACCTGCACAGGGTCGTGTATAGGGAGTGGACTCCGGCCTGCCACCACTGCAGGAGTGACGAGGACACGGCGCAACACACGCTGGAGGTGTGTCCGGGATGGGAGCGGCAGCGCCGTGACCTCGTCGCTGTCATCGGTGCCGACCTGACGCTGCCGGCCGTCGCGAGAGCGATGGTCGACAGCATCAGGAACTGGGACGCGGTCGCCGCCTTCTGCGAGGCTGTCATCTCGCAGAAGGAAGCGGCGGAACGGGCAAGGGAGGATTCCCGCGCCCCGGGCCGCCGCCAGCGGCCGGGGCGGCGCAGGCGCGAATACCTGCGCCTGATGCCGCCCTAACCGAGGCTTCGGGTGATCGGACCGGGGAATTGTCCGGTCACCCGACGTGAGGCCACCGCGTGAGGGCGACGCCCCGACGGCGAAATCTGTTGGGGCGTCGACGAGAGGAACCCGCGAGGGTGAACCGCCGGGCGGGCCACCGAAGTTAAAAATCGGGTCCCGGTGACCCGCTCGCACGGCGAAGAGAGAGGAGTTTTACGGTGGGTCTATGGGGTCACGCGCCGCCTTTTCCGTCACCCCGGACCGATTTGGCGGGGCGAGACTAATCCATAGTCCACCAAAAAAAAAAAAAAAAAAAAAAAAAAAAAAGGACGGATAAATAATAATAATTGTGACTGCACAGATGATAGTGTCTAAGTACCACCCTAAGTATCGGGTATCATAGGTACGATCCCAACGTAATACAACTCTTTGCGAACCAAATAATGGTAGTCACGCTGTAATTTATATCCGCGGTACTTGTATGTTTTTGAAATCTTCTGCCGTATAAAAAGTTGTTATTATTAATTTTAAAAAAAGCAAGATTGTTGCCTAGTTTTTTTAAAAAGAGCTAGACATGATGTGTAGTATAGTTACTTATTTACATAAATTTATAAAATTAAGAAGACCATATATATGTGTAATTATAACATAAATTTAATTTGCGCGACGAATACTTGTAAGTACGTATTGCGTACAACAGTCGCTTAAGCTCTTTTTCTCGCAAAAAGTTCAACAAACAAAACGTTACAGAACACAACATCAAAGCTATCCTAAAAGTTTCACATAAAAAAAGCAGTGAACACTTGAGTCGTTATATGTACATGCGCGCACGCAGGCAGGTGAATGCGCGACTTTATGAGATCGTAAAGTGCGCGGGAAAGTTGAAAATAGCCGCCGCGTCTGTGACTTACTTGCAGCAACATCGGATCAACAAAAATGCTGGGACGCGACTTGACTTACAACATTCACAATAGCATCAACTTTCACCAGATGCCGTTGTTAACTATAAAAAATTACAAAAAACTAATACTGTAGCGGGTAGATATAAATATCTGTAATAACGATGACTTGTTGAACGTAAGACACCTTTGTCCACACGTGACCATAAACGCAGTAAACTCTTGGAAATTTGGCAATTAAAAATGCATGTGATAAATTACGTACGTCTTTTTTTTTTTTTGGGGCGGGTTACGGTCGGCACACTCCTCGCACCACTCCGTCCGGGGTGACAGAGGGGCGTAAGCACGCACACCCGTAACCCACCCGTGACGTCGCCTTCGTCGTTGGGCCAACCACTGGAGCAGGGTGACTTGACGTCAGTGGTTGGCCCGACGGAATACCCCTGAGGAGTACCCTCTCCTCGACCGACGTCCCCCCCTCGGGTAGGATGTCGGTCTTTCCTCACGCGGTCGGCCTCTCGGCGGGTGACGGACTAATTCCCCGATCCAGTCAACCGTGGCCTCGGCTAGGGCGGCATTAGGCGCAGGTAATCGCGCCTGCGCCGCCCCAGTCGCCGGCGGCGGCTCGCGTCGTCAAGGAGACGCTCCTCGCGCACGCGCTCCGCCGCCTCCTTCCGCATGACTACTGCCTCGCAGAAGGATGCGACCGCGTCCCAGTTCCTGACCCTGTCGAGCATCGCCCTGGCGATGGTCGGCAGCGTCAGGTCAGCACCGATGATTGTGACGAGTTCACGACGCTGCTCTGCCCAAGCGGCACAAACCTCGAGCGTATGCTGCACCGTATCCTCGTCGCAATCGCAGTGGTGGCAGGACGGTGTACTCTCCCTCCTTACGACCTTGTGCAGGTATTTGGCGAAGCATCCATGCCCCGTTAAAACCTGCACCAGTCGGAAGGAGAGCACCCCGTGCCGCCGTTTTAGCCACTGCATCAGCACCGGCCGGAAGGCCTCCACGGTCCGCACACCGAAGCGAGGCCTCTCCAGCCGGACTGCCCAACGGGCAATGACGTCGCGGCGGGCGTCGACGCGCCAGGCGGTGTGCTCCCTCAACGAGACCACAACGCCCTCCGCTCGCAACCCCAACATCCGCCGATACAAACCGACAAGCATTTCCGCTTCCAGGTGCCATGGAGGGGTCCCGGCCAACAGACACGCTGCCTCCGTCGACACCGTGCGGTACCCGCGTATGGCCCTGACCGCCATGGCCCTCTGTGGTCGCCACAGAAGAGCCCTGAGTCGGACGGTCAGGGATCCCATTACGTACGTCTGCGTGTGGTGACGGAGTAAGAATACTATTCACCATATCTTATCTGTGGGTGATCCTACGAGACGAGGAAGGGGATATAAAACGCATATAACATCTATGCGAGAGAAGGAAAACTCGAAACAAAACCCTATACCAACACGTCTGACCAGCGCGGTATAGTAGGTTAATTTCCCTCTCATTACGGAGGAGACCCGAGCCCAACAGTGAAACATATATGGGCTGTATTATCATCATGATGATGATGAAATTACGTAAAAATAGTTTTATTACAAATTCATATTCTCGTTAATAAATCATTGTGTTAATCACGTAAAGATATAATTTAATAGTATATTTTTATTAAATTTATTCATTCGTGAAATAATAAATAGTATTAATTAAATTAAATTTAAATTTCACGTAAAACTTTTGTTTTTCTTCTCAGCTCATGTCATGTACTCGTGTATCTATGTATTTGTCCCACTATTGGGCTCGAGTCTCCTCTATATTATATCACGCTGGTCAGACATGCAGGAAGATAAATTTTCAAATAGAACAAAATCTTGTGTGATCCACAAAGTGTTGTTCTCGAGTCTGCGTGTAATTTGTCTGTAATTATATGTTCGTAAAGTACAGGGTATTTAACAAAATACTCCTAGTTTTCTACTTGTACTTCAAACGTTGAAAATTTCTAGTTATATAACGGCGAATCTATGATGCACACCATTATATGAAACTTGAAGTGGGAGACATGAGAGGGAGTGCGTTTCGTAGGTACAACAGGAAATTGCCACTTTCGTAATCCCTGTCTAAGTTCAACAATGTACGTGGAGGTTGCCCCTGAGATTCTAGCTTCCATTAGCTCATTCTGTATTTCTCTCTATATAGTAGTTATAAGGTTAGATATCCATTTTCTTTCCGTCGCTAAATACAAAAAAGGTGTAATTATAACCTATTTCAGTTTCATTTTGTAGATATTCATTTCTAATATTAATAAAATAAGAGAAATGTGGTTTAAAAAACATATTTATCCATTTTTTTTTATATCTAATGTTATGGATTACTTATAGTTCGATTCTCAAGCAGGCAAATTCTTTATGAGATTTATAACGGATTGTTCTAAATCTGGGTGTAATTTGCCTGTTAATTGTGTATTTATTAAGTCCTCAAAACAAGGTATTTCTTAGTGCTGTCTGTTGCTAGCGGATGCCTTTAAAAAACAATTAATCGCTGCTTGACGTGACCAGAGGTCTGGCCTGTATTTTGCACAAAAGGTTAGCATTACCATTCAACGTGGTAATGCTGCCAGCCTTCTGGACACATTACCGGTGGACATTGATGTCGAGGAATTGACGTCTGATTGCACCTTTTGTTTTTATTTCTTATTCTATTTTTCTTCAATTTTTTTCTATAAATATTTTAATTTTAAATCTTAGCGTTAAACTATACTTAATTAGTTTTTTACTGTTTACTAGTTAAAACAGAATTTAATGTAAATAATTTTGAGTTAAATATTAAACTTAACTTATGTTGTAAAAAAGATATGAATAGTAATACATATTTTTTGTCAAAATTTATACAATATTAACTATTTAGTTAATATTTAGTCGGCTATGTGACAAAATGTCTATAATTTATATTTCTGTAGGAATTTTGGCAAATCATTTGAAGTATTTTAATAATTATTAACTATCTAACAAAAGAATATCTAAAATAAGCTGTATTACTGAACAGTTTTAACAAATTCTGTTTAACAGTTTCTTCTTAACACAAATTACACCTAAACTCAGAAAAATCATTTGCTACAAGACGAATTATCCCATGGGAAACATAAACCTGCGACATTCGGTACAACTCGTCACTTAAACCACTAAACCATCAGTATATTAAATAATAGAATACCTATAAAAAATCAACGGATATATGGAAATAATATCACGTATTCATCCAATACCATCCATATCTATAAACCACAGTCAGCTTAATCCACGTTACATTTGAATACGTATTCAAATAAATATATTTTGCGGAGTACAAGTTATCAATCAACGCGGTGCGGGAGGTCGCCGCGTATTCGCGTGCCGGCGCTGTGCGGCCGTAAGCGACCTGTCCGTATTTAATGCAATTGTTTGGATTGATTATTCAGAGCTGATTTAGCTTTTTGCGGTTCAACATTGTTTCAGTGACGTAGGGTTGTTCCTGCTGCTGAATTTTTTTTATCATACCAGCTGTGCCATCAGCTTTGCTTGTATTGTTCTACTAAATTAGCAATAATATATTTATAATATACATAATAAATTAAATGAGGCTGTTAGAACCAGAGCGGCCTAACTACATGAACCATGTTTTACAATATGGATCCCTCCATAAAATTAAATTCATTAAAATTAAATTCAATTCAATTTAATCAATTTGAACATAAGCCGAAAATTTTCTTATACTGCCATCTATTGTTAAGAGCTTGTAAACAATGTGTTTTAGGCCGCTGTAGTTTTATAGATTAACATTTTTAGATTACGAAATTGCAATTAGGTTAAAAATTGAAAAATGCAGTTAGGTCACTCTGGTTCTAGCAGCCTCAAATGCATATTTTGTTATTTTAAAATGAGGCCATTGACGACCAGCACCTGTCATTGCTGAGTATTTTGTAAATGATGATCAACAGCGACAAGTATATGCCAATTTTCGCCGATAGGACGTGGTGGTACTGGTACGTTAGTCCCATGATACTCTCTGCGGTTGTCTCAGAAGCACGTTGCATGTACTTAGAATGGATAGTATGATGCCGGCATAGAGACACTGGTAGGACGATTGGAGTCAGTCAGTTTTTGGCAAAAACCTTCCCAGCGCCGCAGTAGACTTCACCAGCCTAAGGACGAGCAATGTCTAACCCGAAATTCCAACTTTTATCCAGGTGCCGACCCAAATATTACATCTGATTCCTATCCTGTCTCAGAGACTCACGTTGTTAGGTCCTTCCATGAGTATGAACGTTGTCTAGTCTTCCCGTGACTATGAACTCTGTATACCATTCGAAATGACAGGAAATAGAATATTAAACACGAAAAAATCCGTAAAAATAAAAATAAAAGTTATCTATTAAATTCTTTATCGCACAATTAATTATCCTATGAAGAGATCGAACGTACAACACTAGAGTAAACTTAAACCAAATTTCACCGCCATCTAGGCGGTGTTAATAAACGCATATCTTAAATTAATATACGTTCTGAACTATATGTACCCTATGAATAGAACTCATTAGATGTGATTGTATATACAAAGTAGTTTATTAGATACATGTACCTAAATATGATGGCTATTGTTTCTTACCACTAAGCGTAAGACATTTGTTAGTAAATCTTCAACTTGCAAAGTATTCTTCGTAAAATATAATTGAATAATCACGATATAATGAATTGAAATAACACATTCAAGTTGTTTAAATCACTTGAATGTAAATAGTAATATAATGCAATTTATAGTCGCCATCTGTTGATAAATCCTAATATTTTTTTGCCGCCATCTGTTGTCAAATTCTAATAAACTTTATGATTTTTTGCTATTGTTAAATAAGAGGCCGTCCATTAATCACGTGAGGTTTGAAGGGTGGGGGGGAGGTTAGGTGTTTGAAATAAATCACGAAATACCACATAGTTGGGGGCGGTTTGTAGTAAGATATCACGTGTATTCATTCTTCGTCAAAAGCTGCGATTTCTAAACTGAAAAGCGGTGTGTAGTGCGACCTTGACTTGCCGTTGCCAGACAACGAACGAAGTTTAAAGTAGGTGATCTGTATAAAGACTTTTTTTGCGAAGTATAAAAAAGCAAAAATCCGAGAATATAATGAGCTGTAGGCTACTTCCTTGTAAGTAATAAAAATTCACGTGATTTTTCAGTCTTAAACCTCACCACGTATCATCAAGGGGGAGGGGGGGTTACAAAATGCGAAAAATAAGATCACGTGATTAATGGACGTCCCCTAAGCAAATAGCAATAGATTTTATAAGAAATTATTTTATAACGGCGCGAAATATTCGCACGATTCTTCTATTAGTTTCTATAACAATATTAAACTAACTGTATATAATTTAAAAACGACAAAAAGCCTTTGTTATTACACCATTAAACTAACAAATCATATTTAATATTCCTGTTCATTTATATTATAATAGATTAACAGCTATGTATAGGCTGATTCCTTTTCGTTCCAACCTGATTTTTTTTCAAAACCAACCTGGTTTTTATAAGGACTTTTTTTTCAAAACCACTTCCTGTTTATGACAGGCTGTGGATCTGGTCACACTCATCCACTAGAAGGGGCGGTGTATAGCCTCTTAAACTACTGTACTATACCTTTTTGTTACTATTTTAATTGAACACCAGTACCGAGTTCCAGTGCTCGGCAATCGACAAAAAAAAACCCCGAATTTTAAAATATATTTTTTACTTTTTAAATTCTGCTGACCCTATATCTGTACAGTTTATTGTCTTTTAATAATAAAAATAAAGAACCAGTCTACTAAGTTTGATTATTACGCTATTATACCCCTTTGGGGAAGCCTTGTGGACGTAGATAAGCTATTAATAATAAATAGCGTTATAAATCCACCTGTATCTATATAAAAACGTCCATCACGATACATTCAATAGAGATATGCAAGTATCAAGACATATTGACAAATGAGAGACAGTACGGGTCACGGTGAAAGTAGCTAGACATTTTGATACTTGATATGTAAGTGTGAGCGAAACAGATATATAAATCATCTATGTGTTAGAAAGAGTAGAGTAGTGGATATCGTTTTAATTTTTTAAACGCTTTTGTTATCGCGATTAATAAAAAAAGTTTATTTTGTAAGATGTTTGGAAATTAATATAGCAAGTGTTTTTTTTAATTTGACAGCACAGATGGCGTAGTGGTTAAGATACAGACCTTCCGTGCTAGTACCGTGGGTTCGATTCCCACGCAGCACAATATTTTGTGCGATCCACAAACAGTTGTTCTAACTCTGGATGTAATTTGTCTGCGTTAATTGTATGTTTGTAAAGTCCCCCGCAATATAAGGATTATTGCCTTAGTGCAGGGTGGTTTATATAAGGCCACCGAAGTAAAAAATCAGGTACCGGTGGCCTGCTCGCACGGCGAAGAGAGAGGATTTTACGGTGGGTCTATGGAGTCACGCGCCGCCTTTCCGTCAACCCGGACCGATTAGGCGGGGCGAGACGCATCCATAGCTCACCAATAAAAAAATAAAAAAATAAATAAAAAAAAGGGTGGTTTATATAAAAAAAAATTGTCGTGGGTTTAATTTTCACGCAGTTGTCCTGCGTAGTTTCTCATCATCATCATCATAATTTTAACTTATGCTTCCTACTGGGCTCGAGTGTCTTTCCAAATGGGAGAGAAATTGACCTACCATGGTGTGGTTTTTATAAATAGCCTAACATGTGAAATACTAAATCTAAGTAATGACTGTGAATGAATGTCCTCCCGTGACCATGATCACTGTAAAGTGTTCGAAACGTCGGGCAATTAAAAATCAAATATAAACCCGATAGAATCCGTAAAAGTAGTTTTATTTCAAATCTAAATAATTTTGACAGTAATCTCAAAGTATACAGCCGTACATAACTATTATATATGGCATGTTTCCGTGTGGTGACGGAGTAAGAATACAATTCACTCCCTATCTTACTTGTAGTTGATTGTAAGAGAGGTTTAAGTGATATAAAATGCATATAACATCTATGCAAGAGAAGAAAAACACGAAATAAAACCCTATACCTACTAACACGTCTGACCAGCGTGGCATAATATGTCAATTTCCCTCTCATTATATAGAAGGTACAAGCCCAACAGTGAGGCATATATGAGCTGAGAATATGATGCTATATGGCATTCACATAGAAAGTCCTGTACTCAATATGAGACTTGGATACAAAGGCTTGGATGTCAACGGTTATACTACTAAAATAGCCACAATACACCGAATAACAATAAAACAATATTACATTTGTAATGTTGGTATACAAATAATTTTGTTTATCTTGTGTTGGAACAATAATATCGATAGAACGAAACAATGATACCGGTATTTTATTACTCTTAGGGGAGCCGTTAACACGGTGGCGAAAACAAAGGGAACGTGATAACGTTGCAACGAGTGATATAATATAACTATGTGATAACGGTAGTCACAGACCTTGTGATAACATTTTAAGGGCTGTCAATTTTTATCAGATTTGAGATAATTTTTTCATAATGGTTTCTGATGTTCACGCGAGTATTACACATTTGAAATTAAACTACTTTTATGGATTCTATCGCGAGGACTGAGGAGGTCCTCCCGTGACCATGATCACTGTAAACTGTTCGAAACGTCGGGAAATTAAAAATCAAATACAAACGCGATAGAATACGTAAAAGTAGTTTTATTTCAAATCTTTTTTCCAACTGAAATGTGCGTCATATTGTTGAGTTCGAGCCTCCTCTTCAATAGGTCCCACTGTTGGGCTCGGGCCTCCTTCGCAATGGGAGGGAAATTAACCTACTATACCGCGCTGGTCAGACGTGTTGGTATAGGGTTTTGTTTCGAGTTTTCCTTCTCTCACATAGATGTTATATGCGTTTTATATCACTTAGTCGTTTCGTACGATCACCTACGGGTAAGATATGGGGTGGTGAATAGTGTTCTTAGTCCGTCACCACACGGATAATATATATAGTAGGTCACTTTCTTTTATTTCCGGAGGAGGCCCGAGCCCAGCTGTGGGATTTATATGAGCTGAAGAAATGATGATAATAATAATAGCAATAAAACGCTGTTCTCCCGTGTCGAACTCTACAGGCGGGAAGTGACCGGACCACAACCTGTCAAAAGAGGGAACGATATACCTCATTATTTCGGCAGTTCCATTTCGTCATGCATACTTAAATTTCTATAACCTTTATATTTCGTGGGCATAATAAATCTTCGATAGTGTTAGGGTAAACCAGTACTGGCATTTTCTTGATGAGATAATTATTTAAGGTTAATTAATGCCGACTCTTATGCCGTGACGGTAAATAGTATGACGCTCCATTGCGGCCATCACGTTATTTCTATTTTATTAATATTTTGACCATGTCATTTTTAAGATAAATGATTACTGATTAGAGTTTCTTAGAGTTCCAAGAAATTTATGTGTGTATACTAATACTAAAACTCAGAAATTTGTTTACACGTACTAACCTCTAGAATTACTAGCTCGAATTGAAAAAAATCTTTAAGTGATCGATAGCTCATTTATCGAGGAAGGCTATATAAAATCACGCGTATAACGTACATATATAGGAAAGGAGCAGCAACGAAAAAAGTTGCAAAATTAAGGTCAATTTGTTTTTCCTTTACAAGCTTCTGGTATGTGTGGTGAGCGTTATATATGTATGTATATATATGTTTATGACTATCTTTCTTTAACCCCCCATTCTTTATCTCTAAAGTTGACTTAAGTGACTTCCTTGAACGAAATTTATGGTACAATATTGAAACCGCATTGTTTTGTTTTCGCATTAAATGTCATCCAAACATATAGTTTCCATTCAGTACCTACAACCTACCTTTCCGTATCTATTCAGTATCACGATCTCGCAATATAGTTCGTAGAATATGTGAATTGTCTGAGGCTTATGCTACTTGCATTTCATGAATGATATCATATTAGTCCTTAAGATCTTCTTGATAAGGTTTGTACATGGCCAAATTGGCTATAATATATTTGGTTGCAATTTCCTTATGATTATAAAGGTTAAGAAAGCTTTTTTTAGATCTTGAAGGAAAATTTAATAGTAGTAGGGCAACATTTTTGACAATTTTCTGTTTACAGTCATGGGTCCGTTCGGAGTAGCATCACACTTTCGTAGAAAATTGAAGCCTCAGCAGGGAGAATCTGCTATTGGGCTTCGTTTAGTGAGCGTAGAAACGGTAGCCCAACTTTCTGGGTGGCTTTTGGGGGTTTTTTTTGGTAGGCAGCGACCTAGCTTCTTCTTCTTCTTGTTTTCATGTATTGGCAATCGGCTACTTATACGAGCCATTGTTGCCAGTGTCGAGTTATAATTATCTTCAAGTTTTTAGTCTCTTCAGATTAGTTATTGTCCGCCAGTAAGTCAAATCGTCGCCATCAACAATGCTATGGCCACACTGTTAATAGTATTTTGTGGGAATTTTTTATGTTCTTCTAATGTTGAAGCGACTTCAAAAAAGGAGATTTTCAATTTGAATTACATTTTTTTTTATTATTTGTCGATGTACATTTTTTTACTTTTAATGTATTTTTTATTTTAAAATATAATTTTGTGAAGTTATTTTTTTATTTTAATGTAAATGAATTTATTTTTTCAGAGAAAGAAAATATTATTTCGTTCGTTTTTTAAACAATTAGAATATAGAGGAATTTGAGCGCTGTTATTGAGAATATATATAGTTCAGTTTGAAAATCGAACAGTCTTATTCAAACAGTTCCAGTTCGATCTTAGGTCTCCATTTTTTTATTACTGTTCCTTTTTTAATTTTTATACAGCCAAATTACAAAATTTATTATCTCTATTTTTTTTACAATACATAATATTTATTTTTAAATAATATCCTTCTTTTTTTTATAAAAATATCCGTATTTTTAATATTAACATCATTCAGAATTTGTCGTCTACTCTTTCACGTAGGTCTCCTCCATAAATGAGGTCAAATTATGGTCCCGCAAGTCCTTATTTTAGACATTGTACAAATTTGACTTGATATCTATCTTATATGTTTATGTAATTTTGGAAGTTCCTAAGTAGTTACCTTACATAGCTGTAACCTCAATAGATTAACAATATGGCGATCTAAAATGGCTTATAACCTTTCATGGCGATCCTTTATTAGCTGTGGCCATATTTATATCAGCCATTGGTGATCTTAACGCAGATATGCATGGAAAACAAGATAAATAGTTTAATTATGTGGATGTAATCTAATTTTTACTAGATTAAATTATTTGTTTGTTTCATTGGTAGCGTAATTACTACTTAAAAAATAAATCCAAAACTTTGAAAAAAAAATGATTCAAATATATTTAGATTATTTAGTCAGTGGTCATACTGTTAATGCGTGTGGTCCTACTGAAATAAACTGAAAAATATCGTAAAATCTTGTAATTGAGAACAGCCGTAAAACAATGGCGGCTGTTACCCGCGGTTTTTCGTTGTATTTTGACGATTATTTTTGTCGTCGTAATGCGTTTATTATATGCTTGTTTTAAGAAATTTTTGGTAAAATTAAGTATGGTTAGTAATATTAAAATAATTTTATTTACTTACAAAAGTACAATAATTTACCAATTCTACAAAATTGTACTTACATTAAAAGGAAAATAATGAGTATAGTTGTTTTTTCTTGTCTAGGATTTTTACACACATACATACATACATATCATCACGCCATATCCCTTGCAGGGTAGGCAGAGAGAACAGAGTGCCAGAGAACTCTATCTCTGCATACTTCACTCGCTTCCTCAACATTCATAATTCTCTTCATACACGCTCGCCGGTTTCGGAGACTCTTGACTCCACCTTCCTTCAGTACATGACCGATCTGGTCTAGGTAGGTGAGTCTCGGTCTCCCCCGGTACCTACATCCTTCCACTTTCGCATTGTATATCTTCTTAACCAGACGTTCGTTCGGCAGGCTTTTTATTACTAAATAATGTGTAATATTCGCGAAAACATCAGAAACCATTATACTAAGGCTTTATTTGTTTAAGTAGATTTATAGCTAGTTTCAACATCATCTCATCTCAGCTCATACACGTCCCACTGTTGGGCTCGAGCCTTCTCCATAATGGGAGGGCAATTGACCTACTACACCATGCTGGTTAGACGTGTTGGTATAGGGTTTTATTTCGAGTTTTCCTTCTCTCGCATAGATATTATATGCGTTTTACATCCCTAAGTCGTCTCGTACTATCACCCACGGGTAAGATAGGGGGTGGTGAATTGTATTCTTACACCGTCACCACACGGAAAATATAACTAGTTTACTAAAGATAATTCAAAACGGAACTGTATACAATTTTAATCATATTACGAATCATGTAAAGCACTCACTTTTTGAAGTGAGAGAACAATATTTTTTTTCTGAATGATGAATTATAAGAGTTTTAAATCAATGTATTTAGGTATATAAATCATCTGCACGTATGCACCTACATGACTGAGCTCCTACTACAGGGCTGGATAGATTTTGATAAATTTTCATTCTTCAGGTATAAATAGTTGGCCACCGAAGACAAAGATCGGGTACCGGTGGCACGCTCGCACGGCGAAGAGAGGAGTCCTTGCACGGTGGGTCTGTGGGGTTGCGTACCGTCTCTTCCGTCGCCCCGGACCGATATGGCGGACCGCGACCACATCCATAGCCCACCGCAAGGAAACAAAGGGTATAAATAGTTTAGATTGTAATTTAAAGGAATTCTATTTTTTTTACAAAACTTTACAAGTCCGCGTCTTTTGAGTAAACTACTTTATATTTAATTTGATGGGTGCGTGCTTCACTGTCGAACCATACTTTTTTTTTTTTAATATTGGTCATATTAATTCAAGTCCTTTCGTAACAAAACGCGATAGTATCCGTAAAAATAGTTTTATTTTAAGTATTAATTTAAGTTATCCGTTGATAAAATACAATTTAAAAGACACTTTTGATAGATATCATAAAAGTAATGTGGCTTGTATAAAATTATCTTGGTTATTTTATTCAGTTTGGAGAGAGTAACTAAAATGTCGTGTCATTCCATATTGGTGAATCTGTCTAGTAGAGTGGGCACACTGCATCTTTTTAATCTTCATTGTTGTATAACAGGAGTATAGTAGTTTTAAATTTGTTATAATAGTTTTAATTCTGTTACAACCCTAGTCGTAAACAATCTTACATACCTATATATTATCAATATTCGACACGGTTTTTATACAAATTGTTTAAATTACAAATATTTATTTAATAAAATATTATAAACTATTCATATGTTATATGCAAATAGCATAATGGTAATCATTTTGATTTTTGTTGACAGTTTCATTTAGACTTTTTTTTATTGTTTATGATGGCGAGGAGTTTTGGCGCGAATATGGAAATGTCATGTCACGCTCTTGTATTATATTCATTTCTTTAGTGTTTTGTGGTGTTATATTGAATAATTTTGCTGGTATTTTATGCAATATGGTACAGTTAAAGTGCTGAAGTGTAGTGAATATGGTATAATAGTGGTTTACGTGTATTATCATATTTGTCCAAAATTCCCAAAGAAAATCATTGATTAGGTTATCAGCGCCCGATTAATGGTAACGACTTGACTTACTGACAGACAATGACTATTAAAGCTACATAATATGAAGAAATGATGAACAATGTATGAAAAATAATTAAATAAGACTGTATGGGATTTTGATCCCTTTGCCTGTCCGAATGGACGAATAGAACCAAAAAAAAAATGTTTATGGTGGCAAACGAACAAGCAACACACCTTATGGTAAGTGTTACTGCCACCCATGGACCTTTGCAATAGCAAGAGTACATAAAAGCCACTTCCTACCAAACCATATCTAACCAATTTGAACATCTCTCGCTGCAAATCGAAGCGCAACAGCATATTGCCACTGCTCAGACATCGATTTTTTGAGAGAGTGTGGTACTAGTTATGTCAGATCATATCCATACGTCCTATACTAAAGCATGAAGCTCTTCCCTATTATAGAGGTTTATCTACTATACCAGGCTGCAGGTCTTGGTATAGTTTTTTTCGAGTTTTCCTTCGCTTGTATAGATGTTACATGCATATTATATCCATTAGTCTTCTTTTATGACACATATGGCCAAGAATTGAGGTAGTATATTGTATTCTTAATCCATTCGAAAAGATGACCAAGGTATGTGGTATATAAGACAAGTGAAATAGAAGAAACTTGGCTTGGCTTGCTAGGCTCGAGTCTCCTACACGAATAGGAGAATAATTAATATACTATACCACACTGGACAGGTAGATTGGTATACGGTTTTATTTGTAAAAATGTTGTTATTGTCGGTTAATTAAATGACGGTTAATGAAACGTTCTCTGACTCTGGCTACGGTATAATAAACAAGTAGATACATAAAATGAAACTTAGACTATTTTTCACGTTTAGGTGGACGGTAATTTAAGTGTGTATATTTATAAAAATCTGGTTACGAGCGAAAATGATTGTCACAAATGGGATTTGAATCCACACCTATTGGAAATTCGTGCCAATCGTGCTGCCACTTACACCACCGTGAACTATTGTAGAATATTCAATTCTCGCATCGTATTATATTTTCGTCTATAAGGGGACGTGTGCTATCTACCCGACATTTGAATTTAATGTCTTACAATAGTTCACGGTGGTGAGTTTACAAGTGTGGGTTCGAATCCCACTTGTGACACTCATTTTTCGCTCGTAATCGGGTTTTTATAAATAATCAAGCATATTAAATACTAAATTTCAGTAATTTAAGTGTGTCTAGTTAATAAGCTTGGCTTGGCCTGAAAATCAACGGCTTTTTGTTTCACCTTGTTTAACTTATTTAATATAAAAAAAATAAAGATGTTTTTATTCTTTCTTTCTAGTTGTCCTTCTTTTGTACAGAGGTTGTATGCATATTACATACCTTAATCGTCTTTTATGATACCTACGGGCAAGATAGGGGGTGGTGAACTGTATTTTTACTCCGTCGTTTTGAAGTGTTATATACATGTTATCAAAGTTATAGAAAAAAGGCTCCTTACTTTCTATCCTGTGAAATTAGCCGTAAGATAAAACTCTTAAACCGGAATCCGTGTATGGAGCGGATATGCTAACGAAAACTCGGCCAATAACTGGTTATGCGATAAATCGCAATGTCAACACGTATGCGATTAGTCGCCACTAATAATCGGAGTCGCCCATTCGTAGCCAGCTTGCGGCCAATTAAATTGTAATCAACTTTGCGATCGACACCGTCATTAGGGCTGTCAAAACTATAAATAATTAAATTATGATGGATAGGGGTGATGATACTGTGTGGTGGCAACTACAAATAATATCAAGTGTTACATTGCTCTCTCATTTCTAAGTGATGACGGAGTAAGAATATAATTGACCACCTATCTTACCTGTGGGTTATCGTAAGAGACGACTGAGAGAAATAAAATGCATATAACATCTATGGAAGAGAAAGACAACTCGAAACAAAACCCTATCCCAACACGAAAAGCGTAATTGTAACTGATATTGACGGTCAATTTCCCTCCCATTATGAAGGAAGCTCGAGTCCAGCAGTGACAGGTTGCCGATTTAATTAGTAGATTTCTTGAAGGGGGTGCATCAGACCATGATACACTATCCAAATCAGTAAAAAAATAGTACCTAAGTTTCGATTAAAGTGCCATACTGATAAGCGGTCAATACACTTGTACTATAAAAATTCAATGTAGGCATATACTCAGGCGTGTGACACTGAACTAGTAGACAAATAGTCCTGCTCTCGCTGCGCTCACCGCCACACAGCTGGTCGAAATGTATCTACAGGTCAATGTACGCTGATGAACCTACTGTTTTGATAATAAAATAAATCATTTTATCTCGGGATTGGGCAGAGCTAGGAGTCTGCAACTAACTTTAAAGTTTTTTTGACTGTAGGTCCACCTAGTTTAAGTTATTCTAGTAATAAAATCGGCACCCAGCTGAGGTAATGACGATTATATTACTCTTGGTTTTCGTAAAAGCCTCTTAAGGGCAGCAGTCGTCCTGAGCCAACTACATGCAAAACACGTGCCGAATCATTATTCGAAGTTCTGTGGCAAATTGCATGTTAAAGTTCTGGAGGGTGCTCATTACAGGAGTAAGATTTCCTTGTATTCCAAGTTGATCCCATACCGTATTTCTTCCTTTCTTGAGATGTGCGGTATATTAATTAACTGTGAGAAAGTGGTGGGCCATCCTTTCTTTCCTCCATTTTAGAATAATAATGGATTTCCGTCATGTATGGCCTAATTCAATTATAAAATATACTTAGTACTTTAATATTAACATTAGGAGAATACAAAGTATTAAGAATACTTTATACATTTCTACTTTTCTGTGAGATTGCTAAAACTCATTTAGAGGATTACAAAGCGAAAGGGAACAGAACCCCGAGCACGAATAATAAACAATTGCGTCAAGTATCTGTTTCCGTGTGAACTACACTGTAAAGCTTAACTACAGTCATCAGCACGAACCCAAAACTCTTACTCCAGGCACTATCCCGCGAACGCAAAGTCTCATGTCCAACTTAACATTTATTAGGTTATCTCTTTCATTGTGGAGGTCTGTAACCAAAGTGAATGTCGATAACTTTATCATCATAATTATTGTAAGTATAAAGAGTACGTTAAGTTAATATAGTTATGAATATTTACTTGCTGAATGGAGGGATGAATGAATGTAATAAGTAAAAATGATTAAACGTAACGCATTAGTGACAACCCTAAGTGAGAAATTATTGGTTGCTTCGATTATGTTCTCAGTGGCAATTATTGAAATTAATAATTTGTTTACAATCTATACGGAGCGAACAACTATTAAGTCTTCGGCTGATACGACGCCATTAAAATAATTAACTTGACTTCATACCACGACATCTTAGAAGTGTTATACGAGAGTCATCATTCATCATCCTCCTGCTCTTATCCCAATTACTTGGGTCGGCGTAATATGTTGGTACTCCTCTTCCATTGTACATATTGCAAAAACTATTGGCAATAGTTGTATGATCGATCGCCAGCTTGACTTCAACCCTCCTTGGGAATGTAATTGTTGAAGAAACGGCATTAGGTAATATTGGCTTAGGTCGATATAAAGCTCTTAGTCGTCTTTTACGACATCCACGAGCAAAAGATTGGTAGTATTCGTAGCTCCTACCATACAACATATGACAGCTTTGTTAATAAAAAAAGGAAGATGAAACGATGATTGTATCTGTCAAAATTTTAGTAAATTTTTATTTACTTGTTACTTAACTTAGTAAAAAAAATAATAATTCTGATCCAATAGACGCTATTCTGTACAAACCTGAAACAAAATTTATATATTATTTATACATTTAAATCGATCGCAGTGCCACCTATGCTGTGTTCAATTATCAATCTAAACCATTCATCTTTACATAGACTGAGAGAATTACATCGCCTGGACCAACTCTATCTGATTTCTGGTCAATAATTACATTCTTTGGATAGAGGGTTGTCAGGCAGACGGCCGGTCTTAAACTATTTACAAAACTTTTGCCATTTGTACTCTGCAGATTGTGTCGCCAAAAGTAAATGGGATAAGATTACGATTATGGTGCTGATAAAAATAGATTGAACACAGCTTGGATAAATATTTATATATCAAAGAAATGTAAATTTAAAAAAAAGACAATAGCCATTTAAAGATTGAATACACAGATAGAGTAATAGTTAAGATACTGACTTTCCGTGCCAGTGTCGTGGGTTCGGTTCCCACACAGAACGATATTTTGTGCAATCCACAAAATATTGTTCTGAGTCATCATTCTCCTACTCTTATCCCAATTACTTGGGTTCGATACCATATGTACTCTTCTTCATAGTACATATTGTAAAAGTTATTGACAATAGTTTTATGACCGGCCGTCTGCTAGACGTCAACCCTCCTTGGGAATGTAATTGTTGACCAAACGGCATCAGATGGTATTGGCCCAGGTTGTTCTAAAGCTGTTAGTCGTCTTTTACGACATCCACGAGCAAAGTAAGGGTTGGTGGTATGCTTAGCCGCTACCACACAACAAAAAGTATGGTTCTGAGTCTGGGTGTACCTAATTTGTCTGCGTTAATTGCATGTTTGTAAAGTTCCACGCAATACAAGGATTATTTCCTTAGTGCATTAAAAAAGAAAGAAAAAAAAGAAAATCTATCAAACTGATGTAAATTTAATTTTACACAGTAGAAGTGGCATGCACCAGTTAGTACTTGAATAAGCTCGTTATGAGAAAATATAATGTACAAACAGAACAAGAGGCCTCGTCCCGCAGGTATCCATCTACTAATATTAAAGTGATTAAGCGCGCCCACTCACACCTCATGACTGATCGCTTCCGACTCAACACCGTGCCGCTCACTGCCGATTCCACTCACTATAGACAAAGAGCCCACCACTTAATTTCAACATATGTTCGATTTATTTGCCATCGTTATTCATATAAAATCTTTAATAAATTTTCTTGCATCGAATTTAATCACTATTTATTTTTATCTGTAATGAATACCTAAATTACTGATAATCTAGCTTTTGAGATGCTAGGTCATGTATATAAAAAAAATATTTGCGTTTGAAAAATTACTACAAAATGTGAGAACCTAAATTGATTGCATAATTAACGTAGCGATTAAGACACCGATATACCGTGCCGGGTGTCACGGGTTCGATACTCACGTAAGACTTTGTATCCACAAATTGTTGTTCCGAGTTTGGCTGAAATTTATCTTTAATTATATATTTGTAAAGTCTCCCGCAATACAAGGATTATTTATTTATTAAGAATTAATGTCTTTTATCCGTGTGGTGAAGAAGTAAGAATACAGTTCACCACCCCCTATCTTGCCCGTGGGTGATCGTACGAGACGACTAAGCGATACATAACGCATATAGCATGTATGCAAGAGAGAAAGAACTCGAGACAAAACCCTATATCAACACGTCTGACCAGCGCGTTATAGTAGGTCAATTTGCCTTCTCATTACGGAGGAGGCCCGAGCCCAACAGTGGGGCATATATGGGCTGTGATGATGATGACGATGATGGATGTCTTTTAAAAAATAACCAAAAAAGATCTATTGAAAATTATATACCTATAGTTATAATTATAAGGCCGTTGGAACTAATTTTATTATATATTTTTCGCTCGTAAATCATCATTATCCTGCTCTTAACCCAATCAGTTGTGGTCGACACAATATGTAAACATACATATTTTAAAAGTTGTTGACAATAATTTTATAACCGGCCGCCTGTCAGACGTCAATCTTACTTAGGAATGTAATTATTGACCAAACAGCATCAGATAGAGATGGTCAACACAGATATCCTCTTTTACGACATCCACGAGTAAAGTAAATGTTAGTAGTATTCTTAGCCGCTACCACAAAGCACGCATATAAAATATTTTTTGTTCTTAAATACCTAATCTATAAATTTTCTGAATTAAATAAATTCGAGTATTTTATTATTACAACACTATTAGTGAGATCTTGGACTATGAAATGTGTAGAAAAAAAAGCCGTAATACAACTGATAAGCCAGTATCAATATATTCGACAGTTATTATGCATAATTTTGTAAGGTTACGAATGGTTAATTTAAATAAGTTGTATGCTACTCTAGATTATACTTGAACCATCTTCTGTCATTGTATATATTTACATAATAAGCATATCTTCTTCATCTTCATCATCATCATCTTAGCTCATACAAGTCCCAATAGTGAGCTCGGGCCTCCTCCACAATAGGATTGAAATTGACCTAGTACACCACGCTGGTCAAAAGTATTAATACTATTTCGAGATTTTTTTTTTTTTACTAAGGCCTTTAAGCCAAATTTTGGTTTATAAATTAACTTCATTTAGTTCATTTAGTCATCGTCCGTCAGACGTATGTAAGGCAATGTTATATGATATTTAGTGCACCTCAGTACTTCCGCATCAAATTAATTCAAATGTCATAAAAATTACTTAATATAACATGTTAAAACACTAAGATATTGAATATTATACAATAGGCACCACACGACACTTTTCCTTGCCCACTAAAACCCCAAGATTTTCTTATCTTTTATGACACTCAAAGGGGAAAAAAGACCACGTCGAAATGTATTTTTAATCTGTAACTCCACAGAATGCTTACTACTTATATCAATGTTGATACTTCATACTTATTGTCTCAAAAATCTTCAATATACCTTTTCGCTCTAATATTTTCTTAAAAAAAATACCGTCCGTCCGTGCCAGTACCATGGGTTCGATTCCCATGTAATTTGTCTGCGTTAATTGCGTGTTTGTAAATTCCCTCGCATTACAAGAATTATTTCCTTAGCGCAGGGGGTGTCTTATAAAAAAAATGTATCGTAAGCCACATTTTTTCTTAACTTTTAATAGCTAAGCCGATAATATTTAAGACACGTTAATTAACCTTATGTAAAGAAAATAATGACTATCTTCTATCTTTATAAAAACTTGTTTACGAGCGACAAATGATTATCACATATGTGATCTTCATCCCATGTGTGACAATAATTTTTCGGTCGTAATCAAGTTTTTAACAATCAAGAAGGATTGAATCTACGACTCTAGTACAATAAGTCCGACCTTTTCACCACTGCGCCTGGCAACGGCAGCATTTATAACAGCCAGTGACCTGGCTATACTCCTTATTCCTTAACCACTACGCCATCTGTGCTAGTAATGTCAGCCTTTATGTGAATGTGAATGACGAGCCCACTGAGTTTCTTGCCGGATCTTCTCAGTATGTGGCTGCTTTCCGATCCGGTGGTAGATAAATTAAATTTAATTTAAAAAAAAAACAATGTAAAATTGACAATATCTAAGTGCCCCTATGGGGCTTATGCAAAATAAATGATTTGATTTGATTTGATTTATAAGAGCCAGGGACCTGGGTATACCTCCTATTGCATTTACTATTGCTGAGTTTTTGATTATTAAGCGTGTGAAATACTATTTTTTAGTAATTTGAATATTATTTCTATATATATATATAAATATTTCCCAAAGTCGTTCACAACATGTATTTTAGCTCATTACAGTCTGTTTTAAGTTATTCAAGTACGCAATAAAATCGATGCAGTGAGGTGGGAATTCCAAGTGAAGGGTCGAAGTATCTTAGGGAGCAAGGGTCGGTTCAGTCTTGCGGTTTGGGACCTTAAGACCCCTTACTCACTTTGATTGTATTGTAGAACAATTAGGAAGATGCAAAACTTAATTTCTGGGTTGTCCTAATGATTTATAATGATAAATTTTATTTTTAATAAAGATGAAGAAATTTTTGCTATGCAGCCGAAGTTAATAACCTATGTACATATATAGGTTGACGTCAGGCAGGCGGCCAGTCATAAAACTAATGCCAATAACTTTTACAATATGTACTATGAAATAAGGGTACATATTGTATCGATCATAAGTAATTGGGATAAGAGTAGGAGAATGATGATGTACATATTTAGGTAGTTCTTTTTGATTTTTATCTTCTGTTGTCCCACTATTGGACAATTGCCACACTGTTTAGTTTGGTTAGCTTTATATTTTAAGTTATACGTCATTTATACTGCCTTTTTTAATCGAGGACAGGCTACGGTTTATTCACACACCCTGCCTAATCTTACCCGGCCATTTGGTGTCTGCTTCTTGTCATCGGTAGCAAAAATACCTTACCTAAAAGTTATGTATCGTTGGTGAAAATGGATGTCAAGTATACGAAGAATCTATAGTAAGTTCCACAACTCAACTATTGAAACACAAATTCTGCCTCTTTGTAATATTTGTTTAAGTAATTTTATAAGAATTCTATTGACACTTTTTTTTTGTTGCGGTGGACTACGGACGTGGTCTCGCCGCGCCAATTTGGTACGGGGTGACGGAAGAGGCGGCGCGTGACCCCATAGACCCATCATGCAACTCTGCTCTCTTCGCCGCGCGAGCGGGCCACCGGTACCCGATCTTTGTCTTTGGTGGCCAATTCTATTAACACTGGCGTATCTCTGACTCTATCGTAGCCTTGTAAGATTTGCATAACCCAGCAATTAAACTGCTTTTATTATTATTGCATTTGCTGGCCGACGGGCTGGTGTAGTGGTTAAGATCGGAACTCTTGTGCCAATGTATATACATACACATCATCACGCCATATCCCTTGCAGGGTAGGCAGAGAGAACAGAGTGCCAGAGAACTCTATCCTTGCACACTTCACTCGTTTCCTCAATATTCATAATTATCTTCATACACGCTCGCCGGTTTCGGAGACTCTTGACTCCACCTTCTTTCAGTACGTGCCCGTCTTTTGTGCCAATGTCGTAGATTCAATTCCTTAAAAAAGGCCTTTAAAGCAGAACAATACTTTGTGTAATCTACAAACTGTTGTTCCGACTCTGAATGTAATTTGTATTCTTTAATTATATTTGTAAAGCCCCCTGCAACACAAGCATTATATCTTTAGTGCAGAGTGTTGGGTTTAAAAAAATATATAACAAAAAAAAAAACAAATAGTTGTAGGTTGTTAGCACTCTAGTTCATGGAACTGAAATTGCTACTTCTCAAACGTTAATTTTCTGCGAGAGTGTGGTCTTACTTTAGACGAGGCGGTCATTATATAGGTGCAAACAATTATCAGCAGCGTGACCCTTCTTTGAGACATGTTAATCAGCCAAAGGGTCAGCGTACAACTCCATAGTCTGTTGTACTCGTATTTGGTGATCCGTTTGGCATATCACCCTTTTGGTTAACGACTACATTTTGCAGTTGATACGGTCACCAGAATTGGGTCAAATTCTAAAAAAGTTCTACCTATATGGTAGCTATATACAAGGGTAAATAAGGCATCGTGGTAAAGTTCCGAGCTGGTCACGGGCGTCAAGTAATCGGTAGCAGTGGCCGAAATAATGGCGTTTGGAAGAGAATACGGTGGGTTATGGGGCCACGTGCCACCCTTTCGTCGAACGACTTGATATAATTAATTCCTTCCGAGATTTAACTAATTTTATTTTAATATTTACATCACAGAAAAGCCTTAAACAAAGCAAAATCTATTATAACTACTAGTCAATAATAAATGCAAGATAAGAGCACAAATTCAATCAACCCTACACGAAATTCTATGTAACCAATCGAGTGTATCAAATAACCCAAATAGTAGTACCTCAATGGGTTAGGGGGATCTAAGAGGGGTTCAAACAGAGTTCAATTTCATTGGTTCAAGCAACGCAACCGGATACGTACGTACAGTTCATAATTAATTATTTAATTATTAATTATATATGTTCACGCAAAAGGATTAAATTGAATGTTTGCGTTCCACTCCCCTCCCCTCGTCACACTTCCCTAAGGGTTTCGTTTTTTTTTATTTACCTTCGTTACTTTGACGTTTTGTTTGAATTATTAGTGAGGATATAAAAGTGATGATATGTATGTATGTATGATATAAAAGTGGCTTTTATTGAATAAAAGTGTAATGATCGTATTAGCAACAAATCTTAAAACTTAAGTAACACTTAAGGTAATATAGATAAGTTCATTCATCATTCTCCTACTCTTATCCCAATTACTTGCCCAATTACATATTGTAAAAGTTATTGGCAATAGTTTTATGACCGGCCGCCTGCCAGACGTCAACCCTCCTTGGAAATGTAATTTTTGACCAAACGGCATCAGATGGAGTTGGTCCAGGTCGTTATAAGGCTCTTAGTAGTCTTTTACGACATCCACGAGCAAAATAAGGGTTGGTAGTATTCTAAGCCGCTACCACACAGCTGCAATATAGATAAGTTATAACATTGATAGTATATGTGAGACCTACTGAAAATTTTACACCTTATTAAAATTTTTACTTTTAAACAATATCAATTAACACCAAAATATTAAATCACCCTAAATATTAGGTATTAAATTAACTTAAGTGTTACTTAAAAAAAAAATGTTTCTATTTTAAAAAACACCACCCGGCACTAAGGAAATGATCCTTGTACTGCGGGGGACTTTACAAATATGCAACTAACGCAGACAAATTACACCCAGACTCAGACCAACACTTTGTGCGATCCACAAAGTATTGTTCTACGTGGGGATTGAGCTCACGGCACTGGCATGGGTTCGACTCCTACGCAGGAAAATACTTAGTGCAATTTACAAAGTGTTGTTCTGAGTCTGGGTGTACCTAATTTGTCTGCGTTAATTGCATGTTTGTAAAGTCCCCCGCAATACAAGGATCATTTCCTTAGTGCAGGGTGGTGTCTGTAAAAAAAGTGATTAATTGATTGTATATATGGTGGATGGTTATCCGTGTGGTGACGGAGTAAGAATACAATTCACCACCCCATATCTTACCCGTGGGTGATCGTAAGAGACGACTAAGGGATATAAAACGCATATAACTACATAATATCATATATTTATATAATAAAATATAAGTAGGAAAACTCGAAACAAAACTCTATACCAACACGTCTGACCAACGTGGTATAGTAGGTCAATTTCCCTCCCACTGTGGTCCTCCATAGTCAACGTAGGGCTTGAGCCCAGCAGTGGGACATGTGTGGGTTGAGATGTATATGGTGGAATAAAGATTGATTCTCCTTATCCATGGATGATTGTAAAAGGCAATTAAAAAGCTCATAAATTGTGATAACATCATCCCAAGAGTCAAAATAA
Organism: Lymantria monacha; assembly: GCA_905163515.2. Lineage (NCBI taxonomy): Eukaryota > Metazoa > Arthropoda > Insecta > Lepidoptera > Erebidae > Lymantria > Lymantria monacha. The sequence continues at coordinate 2,254,090 of LR991096.1, read as the reverse complement.
AACAAAGAAACGTAAAAATATAAAGTATTTTCTTTTGGAATAAATCGAGTGAATTCACAAATCGAGTGCACGGTAGAGTCCGGTTCGATTCGCGCACAAAATACAATTGATCAATGTCTCAACATTATCAGTGTGAATTATTCAAGTCGACAGAGATCTTGATAAAGCGGACGATGCGCGAGCCATTCGGATAATGCACTTTTTGTTCAGAATTAATATTGTTCGCGTAACACAATTTATAACGTATATCTTTGTGGGTTTAATAAAGATTGATCATATTCTGTATTTGGCTGAAACGTTTGTGATGATTTTGGCCTTTTTATTTATTAAAATTTACTTGATTTAAGTAGCGTTAATTCATTCTTTCTTTTGTTTGCTCTTACCATTAAAGACTTCGATAGTTTAAAAATTTCTTCACAACAAACTAATAGCAGTAGCACCGCCATGTTGATCCCTTTTTCTTTTTTTTCGCAAGGTGGACCATGGATGTGGTCGCACCCCGACAAATCAGTCCGGGGCGACAGAAGAGGCGGCGTGCAACCCCATGGACCCACCTTGCAAACACCTCTCTTCGCCGTGCAAGCGGGCCACCGGTACTCGATCTTTGTCTTCGGTGGCCCGCACTGTTGAACCCTGGAGGTTGGCCCCGTCTGGGCGTCCTAGCGCCACATCCTGTCGGCAGTCGTTGCGAGGGGCCTGTCGTTGTCAACTATCATCTCGGAGATGCTTGACAGCGACAGCTGTTGGTCTTCGATGACATCCTTCTGAAAGGCCATCATGAAAGCTTAAGGCACCCTACACTAAGGAAATAATCCCTGTATTGCGGGAGACTTTACAGACATATAATTAACAAAGACAAATTACATCCCAACTCAGAACAATTTGTGGATCGCACAAAGTATTATCCTGTGTAGGAATTGAACCCACGACACTGACACGGAAGATCTGTATCTTAACCACTACTCCATTTGTGTCGTCAATGCACTGAAATAATGATAAGATACAAATTCTTCTGGAAAATCCATATATTTACATATGCAGTTAAGTTACAGTGCCAAGTGTCTTGAGTTCGATTCCCAAGCAGTATAATACTTTGTGCCATACAAAAATTATTGTCCTAAATGTGAGTGTAATTTGTATTAGTTTAATTATATGTCTCTCGTATTGTAGGGATTATTTAGTGCAGCCTTATTTTTTTTTTAAATAAATATATCTTTGAAATTTAAAACATAAACACAGAATCACATCACACAGTTTTGATATTCAAAAAATGTACAGACAAGACGTATGTCCAGAAGCTCCTAATAAAACTACTAGATAATAACACCGTGTAATCGTTTATTGAAATATTAGCACAGCGAATGTTGTGTATGGCCGCAACTAATGCTTCAATGTAATCTTCATAACACAATTACATCTTGAACCGTTGTTCGGACATCGACCTGTAGCCAAATGTTATTGACTAGTGAACCTTATACCTTCGTGTGGTGACGGAGTAAGAATACTATTCACCACCCCCTATCTTACCCGTGGGTGATCGTACGAGACGACTAAGGGATATAAAACGCATATAACATCTATGCGAGAGAAGGAAAACTCGAAACAAAACCATATACCAACACGTCTGACCAGCGCGGTATAGTAGGTTAATTTCCCTCCCATCACGGAGGAGGCCCGAGCCCAACAGTGGGACATTTATGGGCTGTGATGATGATGATGATGATGAACCTTATGGGCTAAACAGCTGACGTATTTTACATAAAACTACAAATATTTTATTTTAAATACAATACCTGATGTTATTTCGTGTGGTGACGGAGTAAGAATACAATTCACCACCCCCTATCTTACCCGTGGGTGATCGTAAGAGACGACTGAGGGATATACAATGCATATAACTATGGAATAAAAGGAAAACAAAACCCTATACCAATATATCTGACCAGCGTGGTATAGTAGGTCAATCTCCCTCCCATTATGGGAGGTACGAGCCCAATATTGGGATATATATGAGCTGAGATGATGATAATGTTGATGATGCTGACTCGGTACTAAGGAAATAGTCCTTGTATTAGTACTTTACAAAAATGTAACGAACACAAATTACACACAGATTCAAATTAATAATTTATGAACCACATAAAATATCGTCTTGCGTACGAATCGAACCTATGACAATTGTCACGGTTGGTACAATATCTTAACAACTACAAGATCTGTACAGTCAATATATTGAATCAGCGATGTTTCAGTAAATTTCAGTAAAATTAGTCATGACTTACAAAAACACGGTCGTTCGCTTTTATTTCTTACGTTACTTATTCGCAGTTCTAAATTGAGTGAATTTGGAAGTACGGAAGTTATCTGAAATAATCCCTAGTAATTTATAACCTGCTTTTTACCTTGTCCTCGCAGTGAATTGCAAAATGTGACACAGTTGGCAGTGCTACTGTTTCGTTGTTAAATTAGCGATGAGATGGGCCCCCTTTTCAACGATAATTTATCACGTCCACGCTAATCTTGACAAATTACCGGATTTAACCGAATTTAGACATACAAAGTTCTAATGTTTCTACTTTTTAGTAAGTTCAAATTATTAACATATACATACATATCATCACGCCATATCCCTTGCAGGGTAGGCAGAGAGAAGAGAGTGCCAGAGAACTCTATCCTTGCATACTTCACTCTCTTCCTCAACATTCATAATTCTCTTCATACACGCTCGCAGGTTTCGGAGACTCTTGACTCCACCTTCCTTCAGTACCTGACCGATCTGGTCTAGGTAGGTTAGTCTCGGTCTCCCTCGGTACCTACATCCTTCCACTTTCGCATTGTATATCTTCTTAACCAGACGTTCGTTCGGCATTCTTTCCACATGTCCGAACCATCGGAGCATTCCCTTTCGCATCTTTACACCAATACTCTCTTTCATACCTACTCGCTCTCTTATGTATTAACATATAAATTTCTACATTTAATTCAATCATTATCATCTCAGCTTATATATGTCCTATTGCTGCAACCGAAGACAAAGACCGGGTTCCGATGGCCCACTCGCACGGCATGGAGAGATACATTACAGGGCGGGTTTATAAGGTCGCACGCCGCTTCATACATATGTCGCCCGAGACGGATTTAGTGGGGTGTGACCAGACCATAGCTCGTCGCAATATTGCTGGGCTCCAGCCTCCTTCACAGAAGGCGGAGGAATTTATCTAATATACTTTACTGCTCAGATAGCCTTGTAATGGATTTTATTTAGAGTTTTCTTTCTTTGGCAACGATGCTGTCTGCTAGCGTCCCTTTGATCGCCTTTTACGATTGTAAATAATGTAAAAAAAATACTATAGCGGAAATATTTTTACTATTACTCCGTCATTATACGGCAATATCCATATTCTCATAAATTTGTTAAAAAAAAAAGTGTGTGTGTCAGCCTCGACGCACGACTGGAGTTTACTCCTTAAGTACGATTATCAAAACAGGCGCAAAAAAGCTCATTTGACTAAAAATAATATATATATATATATATATATATATATATATATATATATATATATATATATATATATATATATATATATATATATATATATATATATATATATATATATATATATATATATATATGTATTTATTTACATTTATTAAAAAACTATTCAGTGAAGTATTATCTCACGTCAGTTGCGCACCAAAAACGTAGCGAGGTCATTCGATCACTAGATTTTACTCCTCAAATTTTTTTCATACCGGGTGCCTTATATGAAAATCGATTCTTAAGGAGTAAACTCCAAAAAAATATGCTTAATATAGAATTAAGGATTGGTATTGGTTGAGAGGGGAGTGGCTGGTTATGGAACCCCTAGCAATCGTGTTGTGAATGTTTTGGGTGGTATCTACCCAGATCAAAGTACATTGATAAAAAAGGGTACCTATGTAAGGTACCAAATGTTATCTGACCCACGCTATTTTAGATTTGGTCTGTTACAATTTCTGGGCGCAATAATCGAATAAGTCTTTTTTATCATTTATCTCAGACACCTAGCTCTTAATAATCAGTAGTACATGTTTATTCTGTTGAATTCATGAGCATTCTGTATGTCAAAATCTAATTAGAGCCTTCATTCAAGATAATGTTCTCCAAAGATGAAAATGATTGTAGAGAATGATAAATATCAAAAAGCATTTTCATGTAGGATCTGTGTCAGATAAATAATATTATAAAATTGATGAAATACTCAGTATATTATATCTTCATCAAGCAATATATGAATAGAGAAGCCAATTTCCCTCTCATTTTGGTAACTCAAGCCTAAAATTGCGAAGCATATTGACTGAAAACAGGAATAAGAAAGAATTAATAAGTAGATATAGCTGCGAATCCATACTAACTAGATATACTATAACTTAACCGCTGGGATATGGCATAATGGGTATGATTCCGTTCTATTGAGCGACGTGTCTAGGTTTTCATTTCACTTTTGGCGGGAAATTAAAAGCATCATTTGTTGATATTGTATTATATTCAATATCTTGGTGTTTTAAACAGCTATATTAAATAATTTTGGTGGTATTTTATGTAATGTGGTGCGGAGGAATTACTGTAGTGTGGTGAGTATGATATAAAAGTGCTTTATAAATGATTTCGTTTCGTTTTCTACCAAAATTCCTAGAAGATATCATTAATAGTACCTACGACTATGGGGCCGCTGAAGGCGACGGTTTGACTTACTCTCTGATAATGACTAATTTGAAGAAACAATAAAGAAATTGTAATTCGATACTGGCAACAATGTGCTCGTGTTAATTAATAAACCTTGTTTTTCTTTTTTTATTGGCAATCAGTTTGATTGCCAATAAAAAAAGAAGAACAAGGTTTCATTTTCCTATTCTTTTTAATGCTTTTTTACGGTAGAACATCTATCGGAACCGCTGGTATCTTATCAAATAATGTTTTACTTTTTCATCTTGAGTAACTAGAATAAAAGTTTTCTCTGGGAATTTCGGCAGAACATGAAAATACACATAAACCCGTGTTATATAATATTCACTACACTTTAGCATCTTTTTTGTATAACATTATAGAAAATACCAACAAAATTATTTAATATAATAGTATAAACACTAAATTATGGAATGTAATTTAAGAGCATGACATTTTCAGGTTCTCGCCAAAACTCAAAAACCATTATATATTATTTTATTGCCATGCTATTATACTCTTTAGTCTAAATAAAACCAGCGGTCAAGTTATTTCAATTACAAGTAAATTAAGATGCATTTAGTCCAATGTTTTGAGCGCAGACGTGCCATATTTGAAATTTCATTTTATTGTTATTAGTTCTTCTAAAAGTAATAATAAATAATATTTTACTTATAGGTCCCTTTGTATTTGGATATCCGCTATGTTTCGTCAATATTATGGTACATTCACTTTACTCACTTGGTTAAGAAAGTTTACATTTTAAATTATTTTTTGTCTATGAGATTTATGAACCACCAAGTTACGCGTTTTGGCGGGAATATGAAAATGTTATAATGTCTTAAATTTTATTCAATAACTTAATGTTTTATGGTGTCATATTGAAAATTTTATTGATATTTATATTTTATGTAATGTACAACATAGAAAATGCTAAAGTGAATACAACAAAGTGAATACGATATAATAGTGGTTGTTTATCTGTGGTGTATGGTATGCTAATGTTTTATCTCTTTTAATATTTTTTTTATCAGCGCCCAATTAATGCCAACGATTCGAATTACTGATACGCAGTGATGTATAAAAATACATACATACATAGCCTCACGCCTGTTTCCCAGAGGGGTAGGCAGAGACTACGGATTGCCACAAACCACGATCCTGACATACCTCCATCGCCTCATTCACACTCATCACAGTCTTCGTGCATGCTCTACGGTTACGCGTACTCTTAACCTAACCTTTCGCCAATACATCTTCAATTTGATCCAGAAAGGTACGACGTGGTCTTCCCCTTGTAAACGTCCCACTCACACTCGCTTTGTATACTTGCTTAGTGTATAAAAAACTCAATATTAAGAAGTATAATATCGTTCTATAAGTAATGAAGAAAAATTATTGGACAAAGTTTACGAATTTCGAGATCGTATTTAAAACTGATGCCTCAGTTGTCAAATTTCAACAAAATAAAAAAAAATACCAGTCTACTTTATGATAAGTATTTAGTACAGCTCCAATGTTTAAGGAATTATAGAGATAAGCCAAACGGTAATATAATGTGAGAAAATGGTAATCTTAAACCTCATTTTGAAAATAATCCATTAAGAAAGGAAAATATTTGTCTACATGGAATAGTTTGAAAAACTTAACTATTATATCAAGAATTGAAAAAGCCTGTGCCCAGTAGTGGGATGTATTTTATGTTACAAAGAAAAAAAAAGAGAAATATATCCAATAGTGGACAAGCAACGAATCCATGATGTACTTCCAAAGATCTTTACCTACCTTTTTATCTATAACAAACTTTAATATTTCAGATTGGCCATCTTTTTCTATATTGATCAGTTTCTTTTGGAACAGAACATACGTACTTTAATTTAAAAAGAGGATTACAGATGAACGCTGCTTGAACGTCGACTGCCCGAAGGCGATACAAGAATTTTATTTTAAAGATAAAACATTTTAAATGTAAGTATCCCCATTTGCCCGCGGTGTAAGCCCGAATGTTGGATATTTACCACATACATGTTAGTTTGTCGGTATCTTACGATAATAATTCAGTAAATGCCAATGTAAACTCTGTGGTAGCGGCTACGAATACTATCAACCTTTACTTTGCTCGTGGATGTCGTAAAAGACGACTAAGAGCTTTATAACGACCTGGACCAAATCCATCTGATGCCGTTTGGTCAACAATTACATACCCAAGGAGGGTTGACGTCTGGCAGGCGGCCGGTAATAAAACTATAGCCAATAACTTTTACAATATGTACTATGAAAGAAGGGTACATATTGTATCGACCCCCAAGTAAATGGGATAGGAGTAGGAGAATGATGATTTCAGTTAATGTCTCATTACGCTAGCATTATGTTTTGCGGATGGCAACATTTTTTTCTAAAAGCAACACCAGTATAGGAATGAATCTTACAAATATTCCATTATAAAACGTAGAACAGTTTTAACTACTCTACATCCAATGGTTTTTCTTTTTTTTGCAGGCTATGATCCGATGGTTGTCTGCCAATTTCATAATTCCATCAGTCATATTACGTATAAAAGAATTATACGTAATCGTCACTCGAGCACCTTCTATAGGGTTCAGTGAGCGATAGGACTTGCCTATTGCCACTTAGTCTAACACAGTACTTCTTGTTATGTTGTTTACAATATATTATATGTTTTATTGTGTGCCAATATCTACGAATACTACCAACTTTTACATTACTCGTGACCTTTGTAATAGACGATTAAAAGCACAGATCTAGTCCAATTCAGTCTTATGCCGTTTGGTTAACAATTACATTCGCAATTGACGTCAGGCAGGCGACCGATAATAAAACTATATCAAAAACCTTTGTAATGTGTAAGTATGTTGGAAGAGGAGTACGAACTGCGTCGCCCACAAGTAATTCGGATAAGAGTAGGCGAATAATGATATATTTAGTGCCATTCGGCAAATGAAAGCAATTTAACATGTCATTTGGGATAATATCGAGGACCATTAATTTACATATTTAAGAGACAGATCAAGAAGAGGGCAGCTCAGCAAGCGGCACCCATTTATGAGTTTAAGTATTAGGTACATCAAGCCTTTACTCCCCTCAACCATTTTGGTGGGAAGGGAAAAGTTTCGAGCAAATGTCTCTTTAGTACATTCTGCGTTTAAACATTTTAAGCTTTTACATTTTAAGCTTCCTTTTTAAGTTATCATTTTGAGACCACGCTTCCGTGCAGTAACTCATCCAAAAGTCCTTGACTTTTGTTTTCAAATACTGTTGAATATTAGACTACAAAACTTTTTTAAGTTTCTCAAATGCTGATCATCAGTATACGGATCTGCCTATTGTAATGTAAATAGCTTGTGTTTATATTCAGAAAAGATAATCATCACCATCATCATATCCCCTTGCTAGGCTCGACCCACTTCCAAAATAGTGGGCAAATTTATCTACCATATCAGAAAATTTATCCACGCTGGTCAGCGGGTTAATATAGGGCTTTATTTTGAGGTTTCCTTCCCTTGCATAGATATTATTAGCGTATTCTTTATTTGTCTTGTACGACACCGACGGGCAAAAAAGTCACCATATGGAAAACAAAAAAAGAAAGGACACTAATGATGACTAATATTAAATAATGCTAATATTTTTTTACATCTAATTGTTACATTTTGGACTCTAGATCACAAAAGAGAATCTCACAACGTAGCTGTAATTCCGCTTAATGTTGTCATTTGCCTCCCATTCGCCATTCGAGATGACGATAAGGATATGTTGCAAGTTCCCGCCAAACGACGCGGTCGCCATTTTGTTGCGGCCGATTTTGGCGGTAAAATGCACTATAAATTCTGTTCGTTTGTCTCGCTAAGCACTTGAATTGCGAAATGTATTCGCTAAGTTTAATTTTAAAGGCATTTATTAAAGCTCGTGTACTTATTGTAATTGGTTTCGCGTATAATCTATATAATTGCCTGTTTTGCATACTAATTAGTTCAGGAACTGAGATATATTTTGATTGATAAATTAGTAATACTTTGGCGTACACATTTGCCGTATAATAACTAATTAAGATTCATCAATCATTACTCCTTACTTTTGTGATGAAGTCGTCAAAATTCATCATTTCACTATGCGATGTGTATATTTCATCCTTTTTTTTTGCAGTGGGCTATGGACGTGGTCGCGCCCTGCCAAATCGGTCCGGTGCGACGGAAGAGGCAGCGCGCAACCCCATAGACCCACCCTGCAAACACCTCTCTTCGTCGTGTGAGCGGGCCACCGGTACCCGATCTCTGTCGTTGGTGGATGTATATTTACCCTTAGCAGGCGGGTTGACACAGTGTGATCTAATAGGTTACTCACAAGACAGCTTTGTTCTAGTCCTGGTGAGACCCTTACCTGATTTTTACTACTCCTACGCAAGTAAAGAGTGGCGACAATTATATTAATATACCATCGCCATGCTGGAAGCCACATAAGTACCTACATATAGCTATATAATTTCTCCTTTGTACAATAATATCGGTAGCCCGGTGTTGCAAAACCGGTAGGTTCATTGTTTTATTTGTTCCGTCCCGCTTGCATTATCCACGCATTTCATCTACGCAGCGTTCAAAACTACAATTCGAGACGAAGATTTCGTTTCTTGTTATAGAAGAAATAAAAATAAATATCAAACCATCAAAATGATTTTCTTTCTTTCAATCATTATCATTATCTTGTTCTTATTTTAATTATTTATGGTCGACGGAATAATGTACTCCTCTTCCATCATATATGTATATTGAAAAAGTAATTAGCAGTAGTTTTATGAACGGACGTCGGCCTGACGTCAACCACGTCCTTAGGTATTTAATTTTCAACCATATGACATCAAGTGTAGTTGGCCCAGGTCGATATAAACCCTTGGCCGCCTTTTACGACACCCACGAGTAAAAGTAGTATTCATAGCCGCCATTACATAGCGACATCTTTCTTTCTTTCAACCATTAATTAAATAATATTCAAAGAAAGAAAAAAGATAACAAGAATTGTAATCATTTTGTAATTTTACGAGAGAAAAATAATTACTTTTATTTTACTTTCGTACAATTACAAAATCATTATACATAATTCGTATTATTACTACATAGTACATATTATCCGTGCGATGACGGAGTAAGAATACCATTCACCACCCACTATCTAACCCGTGGATGATCATAAGGGACGACTAAAGGATATATAAAACACATATAACATCTATGCAAGAGAAGGAAAACTCGAACCTAAACCCTATACTAAGACGTCCGTCGTAAGTATCGAGACGCGACTAGACATGCGCGAGACAGTACTTCGCGAAGTGATGTGATATGGCATTACATTTCGTGCCGAGTAATATTACATTTTAGCATCACTTCAAACATCACACATGACATTTCATGGTATGTGTGATGCGTAATGCGATAGCGCTCTATATATACGGCGGGCGGCGTCAAGAAATATAAGCCTTAACGTTCTGAAAATAAAGCTCAAAATAAATATTGAATTACCAGACACCGAACATTGCAGAAATGGAGAACTGTACACGGGTGTTCACGTCATGTTTAATGTGATGTGATGTTTAGTCGCGTAATGTGTAATGAGTCAATACACGGTCGAGTAATATTACGTGTGATACATCACTCGCATTACTTACACATGTCTAGACGCGACCAGTGTGGTAGTGGGTGTATAGTAGGTCAATTTTCCTCCCATCATGGAGGAGGCTCGAGCCAAACAGTAGGACATACATATATAAGTTGAGATGATATCTATATACATAGTGAGAGATGATATCTATATACATATTGTACATAGATGTAATAAGTTTTAGACGAGACATAAGACTTTTTAAGTTAGGTATTAAGAAAAGTTTACTAAGCTTCAGTTCATTCAATAGCACAAACTTAATAAAAAACTTACTCGAAAAATATTCTAAGTAAATTGTTGTTTACATTTTGTAACAACGATTCAAAAAGCAGTAAGTTTTTAATCAAACTTGGTTGGTATTCCAATTCACTTAAAAGTTGGGTTCAGGAAATCAAAAAGAAAGTTCCGTGGAACGAAACGTAACGTGTTTTTGTACGGAAATTGGAAAAAGGTCTTGTTTGCGTAGGACTTTTTATTTTGTTCCTTTTATTGATCAAAATATTTATATTTTAGTTTTTTATTTTTTTATGTGAAATAAAATGGTTTTTATATATATCTGCGATAAAAAAACATTTCTTAAACCTTAGCGTCTTGAAGCAAGATGCAATTTGATCCCAAGATAGTAGGAATAATCATGACCTTTCATATTGAAGACGAGATTACCCACAGCTGTCTCTTACATACCTGAAACAAATGAAAAAATATATGAGCATTAGAATTTCACAATTAAAATCATATAGACATATAATTGCAAAGTCTCAAGAACCGATTTCATTAATCCATTTGTCTATCTTCATTCAGAAATCCTACAAACATAGTAAGTACTTGTAAGTTATATATATTAATTGGAAAGATTACTACTCATCCTCCCTTAATTTCCCCGAGGGTGTTGTAAAAGACGACTAGAGAATACAAGGAGATAATCCTAGTATCTATATAGCCATTATTGTCTTGGTTAATATACAAACCATCAAAGCTTAAGTCTATAGGAATGAAATTGAGCCATTATGCGCATTATATGCATTATTACGCTCTTCAGACAAATTGGTTTTATTTCGAGATTTCCTTTTCTTGCATAGATGGTATTTTCATATTTTATTCAGTCATCATACCAAATACTCTATACTGCTCTTTAATTATACATTGCCAACCTCGTGGTGAAAGATAAAAAAATATATCACCACCCTTTGTTTTCCCTTAGAAGTAAAACCAGCGATGCTACACTGGGGGATATGGAGCTGCGATTGTCGAAGAAACTCATAACATCAGTTATGATCACTAAATCACTGATTAATTGTGGCAATTGTGGTATTGTTGCCCCTATTGGGAAGGCTTATGTTCAACAGTGAACTGCCTGATACCGATTATAGCATCGATATGATTTTTTTATATTAAAATCCCTATAGTGATGCCTCACGCATTATAAGTTCCAAATAGAGACCTATTGTCGTAGTCTTCCTTCAGTGAATATTTTGACATCCATGGAAAAATAATGCTTGGTAACATCGTGCTTTTTTTACTTTTTTTTTGTAATGGCATGGGGTCGAGTAGTCACATGACGAAAATTAAATTTCTAAATTATGATTTTTTTTTAAAGAATGAGTCATAAGTCAAATCGTCGCCTTTAACAGTTATGGCCACACTGTTAATCGTATTTTCTAGGTATTTTGGTAGAAAACGAAAATATATGTAAAGCACTGTTACATGATATTAAATACACACCAGCACGCCCTACACATCACGTTACACGAAATAGTCACAATTATTTAATATACTAAGATATTGAATATAACACAAGAACACCACATGGCGCTTTAACATTCCTATCAAAAAACTTACATCACTCTTTTTTCGTTTCTTCATCGTTTAGAAATCTGTGACTTGTTTCAAAACCTATCAATTTATAACAATAACAAGAACACACTATACTCATGAACTCAAACTCGTTCCGAAAGTCAATAACTTTCGACCAATTATACGCCCATTCGTTAACACGCTAAAATACTAATTTAAAAAGGTACAGACAATCGAGGCGCATATAATAAAATAAAAAATGACAAACGCTAAAAAAAAAGAGGAATTATGTGACACGAGTTCTCGTGCCTCGGACTAATATCTGAACGATAAATAAAAAGCGCGCGAAATGAGCTCATTAATTACTGTATGCAGTCGCGACGCGTAATTCCAACTGTCATTTTTAAATAGCCGCCGGCGTGTGCGACACGGAAAAATGATTTTAATAGAATATAATTACGGGATATTTATTTTAAATCTGTTTGGATATGTTAAATGTGACTAGGAAATACGCACCAAAGGAAAAAATGAGGTCAATCTATTCAAGATCTATGATATCCGGTAACATTTTAAGCTTACAGTATTTCGGCATTCTTTTATAAAGAAATTTCAATCGAATAATTTCCTAACGTATAGTTAGAGTTTTGGTCCTAACGTAAAAATATCAAGTTGCGGTCTAAATTTATATTCAAAATTTTAATGTTTTAGCGTATTATATTAAAAGATTTTTATGATAATGTTATGAAATGCAATTACAAAAAACAAATCACCTGTATAGTGATTATATACATGACGAGAATTATGTATTGCCACTCCTTTCTTTCCAGCGGGAGTCATAAAACGTACCCGTGAATAGTGAGCTATCCTAGGTCGCCATTCAAGATTCGATAAAAGATTACGTCATTATCTCAATAAATAGGTCTATATCCAATAATGGACGCCAATGGGCTAATGAAAGATAAATGCATAAAGAGTGTTAAAGTGTAATGAATATAGAATAACAGTGCGTAACATGCCAAAAACCCCAGAGAAAAAAAAAATCTTTACTATCATCACTTTACTGAAATCCACGACCTGACTTTGAGAGAGATAATTTCTTTCAAACTATTTACACTTAATTTCAATTTATCAACTTGAGAAACAAATTAACTGGATGCAAAAATGGCTTGTAGAAGCTGTTTGCCATAAAATTAATATATAGGAACAAAAAAAGCGGATCATTTTATTGTAAACGATGATAGACGAGCTCCATTGACTTCTCATCTGATTAGAAGCACCGTAGGCGTACTCGAGGCGCAAACTTACCGAAGTAAACACGTGAAAAATGCCTACAATTACCAAGTTGTTTTGATAAATTTGATATTTTGATAGTAAATAACTCTGAGACAAAGTACACCACACTTATTGATGGGAAATAGGAAGTATCATAATGTTTTGACAGGTATTAACTACGTGTTTTTTTTTACTTGAATGAATTATTTGCACGGAACCATCATCATCAGTATAAACCAAATTATAAACTATACAATTATTTTCTTCATTGAGTTATTGAACAATATTATACTTCTTAATATTGAGTTGTAAATTCACAATTATTGTCCATCATTAAGTAGTTGTTGTCATTAATTAGGTATTGACAACTAAATTACGATTCCTTTGGGCATTTCGACAGAATATGAATATACACGTAAACCACTGTTATATCATATTTCCTATGCTTTTGCATTTCCTCTGCATTAATTTACATAAAATATATAAACGACTACATATTGAATAAAATTGAAGATTGCCACATAACACTTTCAAATTCCCGCCAAAAGTTTTCATGAGTAATATATGTAGTAAACATAGTCTAAATATTAAATATCATAGGCGCCATTACAAAAACGAAACTCCTTATATTCTCGTGCTGATAATAAATTTTAGTGTTTTCCTTAATATATAATCCAACAATTAACATATAAATTATCATTGCATGAAACGACTTACCGATTCTAAGAATGCTTAATCTATCATTAAACGTACCTTAATAATTTAGATAAATCAAGTCGAAAAGTTAAGTTCCCTGAATATAGACGATGACAAATTGGCGAGCGTTGCAAACGAAATTAGGTTAGGATGAATGGTGCAATTCCGTGGTGGGTCATGACATTTTTATAAAGTATGTACCGCATGAATGAAGCGTGAAAATCTCGTTGAGAAAATGTAATGGTTGATTGCGTTGGTGGGCTGTCAGATGTCATGGCCTATTAACAATCAGATAAATGTGATTTGGTACGTTTGTTACGCTGAATACACGACTTATATAGCTTAAAAATGTATTCTTATTCTTTGTAAAAATTTACAAACATTATTTAAAACCTTTCGACGATAGTATTTTCAAAACTTCGTCATGTTTTAAGTTTTTTTTTATTGCTCTTAGTGGCAAACGAGCAAGCAGTATACGTGGTGGTAAGTATTACTGACGCCTATAGACTTTTGCAATATAGCTAGGTTGCCTACCAAATGAAAATCCCAAACCCACCCAAAAAGTTGGGCTTCCGGTTCTCTCGCTCACCGAACGAAGTACAGTAGCAAAAGCGAACCACTGAACCTATTCAGGCCCGGCAGGACCTATGTGCTATTCTATTTATCTTTTTTATATATTTAATTTGTAATTTCTTTAGCTGTTCTGTCCTTTTTCCAGGAAATGTAGGGTTTCCATAGGATAGATTCGACGAAATATTTAATACTAGCTTCTGCCTGCGGCTTCGCCCGCGTAAAAGGTTACTTTCTTAATGATTTTCATCCCCTATTTTTATTTTACCACTTAAGGGTAATAATTAATATAATATTTATTTATATCTAACCAATGGCCTAAAAATAAGTTTCAAGCTTCTGGCTTTAAAAATGATGATAATTCCTTACAACTTTTCATACCCCTTAACAACCCTTTTTTTGCATTAAAAAGCAGCCTATGTCCTTTGTCAGGTTCTAGACTGTCTGTGTACCATACCATACCAATTTCATTTAAATCTGTTCAGTAGTTTTGGCGTGAAAGAGCGACAGACAGACAGAGTTACTTTCGCATTTATAATAATATTAGTAAGGATAACTTGAGCGAAGCTGCGAACATAAGAAAGTGTTTTTTTGTATTTTCAATTTGTGTTTTTGACATCGTTACACTTTTATTATAATGTTACAATTTTACGATACTAAATTTTTATGTTATTTCCAAAAAATTGTAAAGCAATGTGTTCATTTTAAATATTAAGAAGTCTTTTTCTTTTTAATTAAACAACGGTCAGTGGAAAAAACAAAATGGTCGTAAACATAAATTGCTATATTAATATCCGACCTTGTGTGACTTTTATATATTTAATTCGCGCCAAAAATAAATATTTTAATAAAATTTAAAGCAAACTTTAATATTTTTACGCCTTGCCAAAACTATTACTTTTTTTTGTAGTTATTCATATTAATGTGTATAACAGATAAATAAAATTGAAGTGCCTATTTGTAATGCCAAAATAACATTGTTTTGCGACATATATATGACACTATATTTTACAATATTGGTCTGACTGTTTGTTCGGCTGCTCTCTAAAACGGCTAGAGCGATTTTCGTGAAGCTATCATTACCAGATAACTTACGTTATGTAGATTAAATTAGTTAATTTTTATTTCAGAAAGAAAAGTTTTGCAATAATTCGCAAATATATACCTATAAGATTCCTCTAGGGTGTGTTCCTCAGCTGAGGTCAAAGAATCGGTATTAGAGGTCTGCCCAACGGCCATGGGAAAGTAATACGTACGGCGATAGGGGCCACACACGGATCTCTCGTCCTCTACCACGAAAATATGAGGCTGTCATGGACAAGTTAGACAAACGGTTTAGCATTATTATCATCTCAGCTCGTATACAATACATTGCTGGTCTCAAGTCTCATCCACAATAAGAGGAAAATTGACCTTCTGTACCACGTTGGTCAAACGGCTATTAAGTTTTATTCCGATATTTTCTTCTCTTGCATAGATATTATCTGTTTATCATATACCTTACTCGTCTTTTACGACATCAACGGGTAAGAATGGGAGTGGGGAATTTTATTCTTGACCCGTCACCATAAGGACGATTCGAATATTATCCTTTTTAATTTCATACGGTGTATTATAAATTGCCGCAAATCCGTTATACTAGTTGCAAACTAGTGAGTACATTACAATCAAAAGTTTTAAGTTTATTAAATTCGCCGCGGCACAGATTCTTTAGAGAAAACTATCGTCTTTTAAAGGAAGAAACGAACTCTTTTAAAAGTAACTGATGCTTTACGTGATCAGAAAGTATATTTAAGTTATATATTTTGCACAAAACAATAGCATTGACATTCAGCCAGTCTACTGAGCACATTAAAAATATATTGATTTCTAATGTTTACGCGAGTATTGCAAATTTGAAACAAAACTATTTTTGCGGATTCTATAGCGTTTGTATTTGATTTCTAATTTCCCGGCATTTCCTCCTCACGTGACCATAATCACTGTAAAGTGTTCGAAACACCGGGAAATTAAAAATCAAATACAAACGCGATAATATCTCTAAACATACACTACCGTCCAAAAGTTTGGAAGCAGCAAGGTAAAATCGAATAAAACCAAACTAAGTCATTTAAATTTAAATGTATTGATAAAAAAATAAAGAACAAACAGAAACTAACTTAAACAAAATAAAAAAATAATATACAATGGTAAATTAGATTAAATTTTAGCTTCATCAAAGTGTCCACCTTTCTCCTTTATAATCTTCTCACATATTCTGGGCATTCTATTAATCAATTTTTTAAAATAATCTTTATCTAATTTGTTCCATTCGTTCTCTAATAGCTGCCACAAATGTTCTGAGCTCGTAGGACAACGACTTTTCATCCTCCTGTCAAGTTCATCCCAAACAAGTTCAATGGGAGAAAGATCAGGGGATTGAGATGGCCATTGCATGATGTTTAAAATGTTTTCAGCTTTTTTCTTGTTTAAAAAGTTCTGGCACAATTTAGACGAATGCTTAGGATCATTATCCTGTTGAAAAATGAATCCAGAACCAATGAGACTTAGTCCACTGGGTATGGCAGAATCTTGGAGAATTTTTAAATAGCCTTCCTTGTTTAATTTTCCGGTTATCCTCACAAGATTGCCGGGTTTACTGTTGCCAAAACACCCCCAAACCATGACATTACCACCACCATGTTTGATGGTAGGCACTGTACATGCCTCTGAAGCCCTCTCTTCTTTTGACCGGCGTACAAAGACACGTCTATTGGATCCGAAAATCTGAAATTTTGATTCGTCACTCCAAAGGACATTTTCCCATTGTTCTATAGTCCAGTTTTTATGCGCTTTTGCCCATTCTAGTCTATTTTTCTTATGTCGATTTGTTAGTTTGGGTTTTTTAGCAGCAACACATCCTCTTAATCCCGCAGACAGTAAGCGTCTTTTAACAGTAGTTGTTGAAATGGGTGTTTCTCGCGTATCATTCAGAGCTGCAGTGATCTGTGGTGCAGTTAAGCGTCGATTCCGTTTAGAAAGAACTCTAATGAAGTTGTCCTCTTGATTTGTTGTGGATTTGGGCCTACCAGATCTCTTTCTATCTTCATTTTTCCCCGTTTCTTGTTTTCTAGCAAGGGTATAGTGGACACCTTTACAAGAAATTCCGAGCCTTTCTGCGATTTGACGTTCACTGTATCCTTCCTCGCGTAGAGTGCAAATAGCGCTTCGCTGTTCAAGCGTGATTTGCTTGCGTTTTGCCATTTTCAGAAGAAAAAATACGGTCAAAGTAGTAGCCGATATCTTTCGAATACAGACAATGTTAATATCACAACTTTCACGTGCCAATGCTCAAGTGCGACTGAATAAGATCTAAAAAAGTTAAAACCAGCAAACATTATCAATAAAACTACACCATTGCATAGGATAAAGTAGCCGACGGATTAAGTCATAAAACACGTGTTTCGTCAATATTAAGGAATTCCATAAAACTTGATGAATGTAGGATAATAATCCTTTTGTGTTTGTGTAGACAGTCGTAAAAGGTTGTAAAACTTAAGATTATTGCTAATTTTTACCGCTATTAGTCGGCATTTATTTGTTTTGTTTGAAAACAGGTGTGCTTCCAAACTTTTGGACGGTAGTGTAGGTTTATTTCACATTAAAAACAGTAGTAGCTATATAGAATATTTTTGATGCCTGACATCGCCGTCCTTTATTTCTTATTTTTTATTATTATTATTATATTATTAATAAATACTTTCAATAACATTATTTAACTATTCATCTTCAAAATATATCCATACAATTTAAAAAGAAAAGAAAACAAGGAAGAGAAATTGAATAAAAATATAGGTAAATAACAAAAAAAAACGTTGGCGCGCACAAAATATCCACTCAATATTTTATACTTTTTCCCAAAGACTAATGTAAAAATATCTATTCATAATTCATACAGTGTGGGTGTATTATGATATATTAAGTCTCGCTTTTACTGTACCCGAGCAGATTAAACATTGCACACTGATGGATAGAAATGGGTAAGCCCGGGGCATTGAATAATATCATATAATAAATATTAAAATGAAAACGGATAGAATACTGACAATTTTACGCGCGCAAAACATTTGAAATGATACGTCTTCTCGTGAGGCGGACGGGAATTTATCACGCAACCCCTAAAGATTGAAGTGGGTGTCAAAGTACATTGGAAATGATAGAAATGTATGTACTTATGTATGCTCACGCAAGAAGGAAGTCAATCTTGAGTAGGAATAAGAAAAATAAAATATTAAATGAATATTAACGCAAAAATAAACTTAGAATTTCTACATAACAATTTGTGAATAGATTCGAAAATACTATTCAGCTGGCGCAGCGGTTACTATAACCAACTACCGTGTGAGTATCGGGTTCGATACTTGCACGGTATCGGTATCGGGTTCGATGCCCACGCAGGACAATACCTACACGAAAAATTTTGATGTCAATTGAAGTAGCAAAATTTAAGTTATATGTTAAACCTAACTTAACCTAAGGTGATATATTGGACACGTAACGTTATATCCATTTATATAGCCTTAGGCGTCACCTAAAATTTAGGAATTGTTGTTAAAACCGAGCATAAGTCCTACATTATAAGAATAAAACAGTAACCCAAGTATTCAATCGTTTACATGCAAATTTCATACTTAAGTCCATGATCAATGTCGTTTTGCTGTGAAAGTTTATCTCCGTACTGAAGCTGTCATGATAATTTTATGAATCCAATTAATAAACCATAAATATTGAAGTAATGGCACGTTAATTTAACAAATTTTTGTCCCGGGGCATTGGCTAATTTAGCCATGATGACGATACTGACTATATTTTGCAATCACATAACCCCTAAGGCGACGCTTATTCATTATTTAAATTGAAACATTGTATTTTATCTTTGTAAAATTAATAATGGAGAATTATTATGGATTCAGAATGTAGTTTTGCTAATAGGATGAGTATTTTTATATCATACCAGCTTTTGCCCGCGACTTCGTCCACGCAGAAGTCATCTCTGACAGAGTTAAATAGAAAAAGCAATGCCAGGTGTGAAGGTTTGTCGCTAGGACGATAATCAACAGCGTCAGAAACTGGGATGCGGTCGCCGCCTTCTGCGAGTTAGTTGTCTAACGAAATTAGGCAATAGGGTGGGTCCAAGAGAAAATACTCTAGGTTGACACACTCTACCGTCCGGCTTCGACTCGAGATGATACCCGGTTGCGGTGGCCCGCCCGCACAACGTATACCATAGCCGGTCACTAAAGAAAAAGGTGGTTCAAAGTTCTATTCATTCTACAAATTATATTGCCATTAATATACCATTTACGGTATGATCATGTGATAAAAATATAATTATCGCCACCCTTTATTTGACTGTTTTGTTTCACCAGCAGAGTTGCGACCTCGTTAGATATGATTTATTATTTGAGTTATAGAGTGAACATTTTTGAAGCTAAACTTAACCTGTATCTTAAACCCTTAGGCAAGAACCTATTGCTGTCTACTATGTGTATCGTGTGAGCTCTCACGCCGGCACTGGTCGCCACAACGGCACTGGTGCGAGGTTCATGGAGAGGGAGAGAGAAACACGTGTTTATTTATTTTTACCGAAGAATATTTGTACGTAATTTGAAAAGAATCGATAAAGAAATTTTCTCCCCATACACACTTTGGCGCTTTGTTACACCCCTTTAGTGGCGGAATTCATAAAATCCTTTCATATTGAATCTCTATGTCATAAATAGAAACGTGCTTCAAAATTTTATGTTTCTAGCTTTAATAGTTTCGGTTTGGCGGTAATTAGTCGTTCAACCCGCTTCACAGGCCTAATTTACACAACCAGAGGATGAAAATTAACGAATGCCGGATATTACCCTAGAATATTTGATTCGACTCGTAATTTGAAAAGAATGAATAAAGATTTTTTTTCTCCCCATACAAACTTTGCCACTCTGTTCCACCCTTTCAGGGGTATAATTTCGTAAAATCCTTTCTTAGTAAATCTCTACGTCATAGAAAGAAACCACTGTCTACATTTCAAGTTGCCAGCTTCAATAATATCAGCTTGGTGCTAATGACTTAATGAGTCGTCCAACCCCCTTTGCAGGCCTAATTTATACCCCCAGAGGGTGAAAATCAACAAATAAATACTGAAATACGTGTTTTTTTATTTTTACTGAAGATAATTTGTACGTAATTTGAAAAGAATCGAAAAATATTTTTTCTCCGAACATTTTTTAAATGGACATTTTTATTTACACCTTTTTTATTTATAAACTAATTGACATAAAATAAAGCCTAAATATTAAGTGAAGCTTATAAAACATATTAGTGAAAACCGCGTCTAAATCGGATAAGCCGTTTCTGAGATTAACGTGCACAAACGCACAGACAAACAGATAAACAGACAAAAATTTTAAAAATCATTGTTTTGGGTACTATTCGTGTTGATAATGGTCCCAGTAATATTTTTTCTCATATATCTTCCATATACAGACAGCGATCCGTTACATTTTTATTATATGTATAGATGTATGGATCGTCAACAAAATATACACACGTACATATAACAAAGTTTTTGGCAATAGTTTTATGACCAGCCGCCTTCTTGACGTCAACTCTCCTTGGGAGTGTAATTGGTGATCAAACGGTATCAGTTGGAGTTGGTCCACGTCGATATAAAGCTCTTAGTCGTCTTTTACGACATCCATGAATGGTTGGTAGTATTTGTAGCTGCTACCACACAGCACAAAAATCAGGTATGTATATCATCATCATCCATCATCATTACCCTTCTCTTATCCCAATTACTTGGGGTCGACGCAATATGTCCTTTTCTTCCACTCAATCCTATGCGATGTCATCTCTGCGTTCAAATCCTTTCTATTCATATCATGCTTCACGCAATCCATCCATCTTTTCTTCGGTCTTCCCTTACCACTAAAGCCTTCAACATTCATACTTAAAACTTTTCTCCCAATATTACTTTCATCCCGTCTCATCACATGTCCAAACCAAGTCAACTACCTTCGTCACACAAGAGTACAGTACAGTATATGAGAAATTAAAATATAATAATTACTACCATTTTGCCACATATATATCCCACTGCTGGGCTCGAACCTTCCTCATAATAGGAAGGAAAATTGATTTATTAGACTAAGCTCTTCAGAGAGGTTGGTAAAGTTTAATATCGAGTTTTCCTTCTTTTGCATAGATGTTATATGCATATTATATCCCTTAGTCATCTTTTATGACACTCAGGGACAAAAAGAGGGCGATGAATTATGTTCCCACTCCATCACTATGCAAAAATTAAAATTAATGAATAGAATAAAAATATTGTTAAAATAAACCTAAATCTTAATAATAAAACAACACGACGATATAATATGACGGACACCTAGACAAATTATCATTATTATGTTTTTCTGCTTTTTTTTTTTCACAAATAATTAGCTTAGCAGCTTTAGCTGCTGTTGAAATTCTTTTTATTTTTCTTTGCGGTGGGCTATGGACGTGGTCGCGCCCCGCCAAATCGGTCCGGGGCGACGGAAAAGGCGGCGCGCAACCCCATAGACTCACCCTGCACACACCTCTTTTCGCCGTGCGAGCGGGCCAGCCACCGGTACCCGGTCTTTGTCATCGGTGGCCCGCCCGGCGATTTACCCTCGTGGGTTCCTCTCGTGTCGACGCCCCAACAGCTTTCGCCGTCGGGGCGTCGTCCTCACACGGTGGCCTCACGTCGGGTGACCGGACTATTCCCCGGTCCGATCACCCGAAACCCCGGTTAGGGCGGTATCAGGCGCAGATATTCGCACCTGCGCCACCCGAGGCGCCGGCGGCGGATCGAGTCCGCATGGAGGAAAATCCTCAGGGAGGGAGGGAATCCTCCCGGACTCGTTCCACCGCCTCCTTCTGCGAGATGAAAGCCTCGCAGAAGGCGGCGACCGGCGTCCCAGTTCCTGACGCTGTCGACCATCGCTTTCACGACAGCCGGCAGCGTCAGGGCGGCACCGATGACAGTGACGGGTCACGGCGCTGCCCGTCCCAGCTCATACATACCTCGAGCGTATGTTGCGCCGTGTCTTCGTCACTACCGCACTGGTGGCAGGACGGAGTCGACTCCCTCCCCACGACCGTGTGCAGGTACTTGCCGAAGCAACCATGCCCCGACAAGACCTGCACCAACCGGAAGGAGAGGACTCCGTGTCGCCGCTCCATCCATTCCATCAGTACGGGCCGGAGGGCCTCAACGGTAACAACGCAGTGTCTAGGCTTCTCCAGCCGCGTAACCCAACGGGCGATTACGTCCCGCCAGGCGTCCTCGCGCCAGGTGGCTATCTCGCTAAGCGATAGGGAGCCACCTTCGTCACGTGCTAAATTAACCCGCTGGAAGAGGTCGGAGAGCATTTCCACCTCTAGGTCTCATGGGGGTGTTCCGGCCAATGCACATGCCGCCTCGGTCGACACCGTGCGGTATCCGCGGATGGCTCTTACCGCCATGGCTCTCTGTGGGTGCCACAGAAAAGCCCTGAGCTGGACGGTCAGAGACCTTGCCTGCTGTTGAAATTTCTAACCAACTAATTAGAAAGTATATACACTAGATGATTTTCCCCTTTTTATTATTTAAATATGTTAAATTATAAAGTACTAAAAGTTAGTTAAAACTGAAAATTTACAAAAGTTTACGAAACTTTTAACAAGGCGGCAACTTTGGTTACCCAACAAAAAGTTTGCAAAACTTTGCTCTTTTCATAGTAACAATCAAGGTAGCAGCTTCGTTTGTAGTAAATAGATACAAAGCACATTGGAATTATCAACTAATAAAATATTAATAACAAATATAGATGTACACACAGCAATACCAGGGGTTCAGCTAGGGGGCTACCTATTAATGATAATCCCAAACCAATCCAGAGAGTTAACGAAGCACTGCAGTACATTGCCAATGCTCTGACGTCGTTTTTTTGCGAGAGTGTGGTACTACCCCGGACTAAACGGCCTACGGCTGCAGACATATAACTATCAACAGTGTGTTCCTACCAATATTAAATAAACTTCTTCAGATAAGAAAAATCATAGGGGTTTTAATCAAATTTTATAGTGTCCAACCGAAACTGGTTTTTACGACCGAAACCGAATTTCGGCAACGGTCTCGGTTTCGGCCGAAACCGAAACTTTCTTATAAAGATCATGTTTTCAGAGAAAAATAGAGAAAATGTATTATAATCAGTCAGATTTAATTTTTTTTCTTTAAATCATATAGATAGCTTTAATACTTATTTATGTTGTTACCTAATGCACTGCAAATAAACAGGTTACGACATGATTACGCACGTGGACGCGGCCAAATGTCATCGTCGCTTGGATGTCATTTACCGCGCCGAACACACACAGCGCGGCAACTCCCGAATGCAGTAGTAGTTACGGCAGATTTACTGCCGAAACCGAAACATAACCGAAACTCGACCGAAACCGAACATTCGGTCAGTATAAAGAACTTTTGGCATGCGGGTTAGCATAGCAGCGAGGTGTTATACGTTTCCCAGGAGGAAGCTGCAGCACATTGTGCTGGTGAGACAGACTTCAAAACGGTCAAATAAGAGGTGGCGATAATTATATTCTTATCCCATCGCCATACTGTAAATAGAATATTAAAGGCAATGTAATTTGTAGAATGAATACCAATACAAAACTATGCTGAGTTTTTATGGTTCAATATACCTTAAACAACTATATAGTAGTGTATATAGTCACACCTGGCTCAATTGCTCCGGGGCGACGAAAGGGGTGGCGCGCGACTCCATAACCTACCGTACGCTTACTTCCACGTCGTGCGTGCGAGCCACCGCATCCGGATGTTTGTCAGCTGTGGTCCGTCCGGCAGGTTATTCTTTCGAATCATGTCGAATCGAAGCCGTGGAAGCTCTAGCTGTCGAGTCGTCGCCTCCCACAGTGAACCTCACTATGGGTGACGGCCTAATCACCAGTCCAATCACCTGCAGTCTTGGCTAGGGCGGCGTCTGGCGCAGGTACTAACGCCTGCATCGCCCAAGGCAGCGGCGGCAGAGCATGAGCACTGTAAAGGATTTTCTCTCAGACCCGCCCTATCACCTAATTGAGCGAGACAACTACTTTGCAGAAGGTTTTGTAAGTTACTTAGTCTTTTAAATGAAATTTTATACCTACAATATGCATGATATGCATAGCTTCAGTGTGATACTGTTCGAAACACGCTGCATTAGATCTTTTTTTTTTTTAAATATAATGGTTGCAACCACAAGTTATTCTAAAGTATTCATCATTGCTCTTCAATCACATAGAAGGGAGTAATAGTATACTATCCATAAGTTAAGTCGACGATTATAATTGTAACAATAACGGTTCTTTAATAATACCCTGAGGCATCCAATCTTAGAAAATTAAATATTAAATAAACACAGAAAATTTAACGCCATTATACATTCGTTTCGCTTTGTTTTTTACTTAGATTTAATAACATAAACTAAAAATCGTGATACTAAAATATACATTTCACACATTCAAGTCGAAATCACGGTGAGTTTTTCTGATAAATAAACTGGAGGTAATTATTGTGTGGGTTGCTTTACCGAGCGTCGGGTGACCCGAGGCAGTGCATGTCTTACTTGAGCTTGTTAGTGATTCATAGATATATAAAAATAGGAAAAATATAATAAGTAGTACATATCGTCGTTATTTATATGTATAGACATTGTACACGATTTCACTGCGAATAATATTTTTGCTATCAAATATTGGAAACATGAGAGACGGAGTAAGAATACAATTCATTACCTTGAGTTTTATAGCAGAAGCGAGAGAGAAACAGCAAGTTTGAATCATTTTTGAATCAAATTCTGCCATACTTTTGATAGTTTTACAATTGGGAGGCAAGCATGTGGTAGTGATATCAATTTTATCTTTCAAAGACAAGCTCCGCAGTAACTAAATAATCCTTGCATCGCTGGAGACTACAAATACTTGCAGTTAACCAACACAAATTACATTCGGATTCAGAACAATAATTTGAATCAGAGCAAAATCCCGCGACACGTGACGTAAAAGTTCGATTCTTAAACCACTCCGCCACCTATGATGATGGAGTAGGTCAGTTCTAATTGATATAAACCTATTTATTACCCAACACGAGAATGAAATTCATACACTTTTGCTATATATTACTCGATCTATTGTGATCTGTTAGGGACGGAAACAAAACCATTATAAACTAACAACACGTACAGAATATCTGTATAGATAATTTTGTGTGCAGTAACCACTCGAGGCGGGTAAGCAAACAAAACAACTGTTGATTGTTGCTCGCAGATGATATGATTGTATGAGCCACGGACCTAGTAAAGTGCCTTGAGGCATTCAACGTTAGAAAACTTTTAGATCAACTAATACTTGTACGCGGATATAGGTATATTTACTAAGTATTTTTTCAATTTGCCAGCTTAGAGGCGTCCACTACTGGAGATAACCCTTCGTAAAGGAACATAAGGCAATAATTACTACGCTTGAAAGGCAGGTTGATGATCGTAATTAGCGTTCATGAAATTAAGAAGTTTCTCCGTGATTACGGCGCTTACAACTGTGCCAAAACATTGGAAGATTGTAAAACTCGTTAACCATAATTGCGCTAGTCGTTGATGTAATGTTTCTCACGTCTGTCAGTTTAGATGCTTCTAGTGATTTCTCAACTGCTTTTATTACTCCCACTGGAAAGAATGGGTTGGTCTTTTATTATTCTCAAATACTGCGATATCGCAATTATAATATACAAAATATTTATAAAAACCCGATTACGAAGCGAAAAATGATGTCACAAGTGGGATTCGAACCCACACCTATTGGAAATCCGTCCCAATCGTACTGCCACTTACACCACCGTTAACTATTGTAGGACATTCAAATCTCGCTTCGTATTATATTTACGTCTTTAAGGAGACGTGTGCCATCTACCCGACAATGTTTACACATTGTATGGGGTTAATACTTCAAACTTTGCAATTAGAATTTTATTAAACGATGATACAACCTTGTTATTCAAATTACTGAAATTTAGCATTTAATATGCTTAATTATCTATAAAAACCCGATTACGAAGCGAAAAATGATGTCACAAGTGAGCTTCGAACCCACACCTATTGGAAATTCGTCTCAATCGTGCTGCCACTAACACCACCGCGAGCTATTGTAGGACATTCAAATCTCGCTTCATATTATATTTACGTTTTTAAGAAGACGTGTGTAAGCAGTGGCTTAGCTATATCCTTGGTAGCAGCCTACCAATACAAACCCCAAACCCACCCAGTTGGGCTGCGAGCTCTCTCGCACATCGAACGAAGCGCAATAGCACATTGCTATTACTCAGACGTCGATCTTCTGCGAGAGTGTGGTACTACCCTGGACGGACCGTCCCGCGGCTGTAGGCAGACAACTGTCAACAGCGTGATCCTACCACTTTCAAAATAAAATAAATATATAATAGATTAACAAAACAAAATCGTATCCCTTCTCTAAAATGCCTTCGAACCTTAAGATAACTAGGCGCCAAGTACAACAACGTACGCAGATAAACAAAATTACAGTACAAACACTGGTAAATTCACTATCTAGTTATCCTGGATATCTCAAGTCTAAGAAAATTGCAGTGTTCAAGACGGTTTACACGAAAGATCAAGAACTGTTTCGTGTCTATTGTATAGTTTAGTTAGTAACGCTTCAGGCGCTGATTCAGTTATAAAATCTTACAACTTTGTTGCCAATGGTAGTATAGAAATATTTATGAAATATTATCTGTAGAGTAATTTAATAATAAGTATCTTATGAACATATAGTATATTCGATAATCACTAAATTGTTTCATCACTGAATGAATTACATTACTTTAATTTTCTCTCTAAGACTATTCCTTGTAGTCAAGGGCACAGAAGTGTGATAAGATGACTAGTCAGCTTTCAGGGAACACGAAATTTAAAGAGTCAGCAGTAACTTATAAAAAATATACATACAGGGTGGAAGGGGACCACTCCCGAAAACAAAGACAGGTAACCCTACTAGTCCTACTTGTAATGATAGGCCAGAAAAAAAAATCGATTCGGAAGGAAAAAAATATTTTCACCACGCGAGGTCGTTGAACTCTTGAATATATGATCGTGAGTTTTGAATAGATTGCGTCTTTTCTCATCTGAGTAAAGTTCCGTATTTTTTATGGAATTATTGTTACATGGCACTATCCTAATACGAAGGAATGTGAAAAAAACAAAATTCGTTGAGAAAAATTTTTTTTTTTTCATCCGAATCAATTTTTGTTCTAGCCTATCATTACAAGTAGGACTAGTAGGGTTACCTGTCTTTGTTTTCGGGAGCGGTCCACTTCTACCCTGTATATATTTACACAACATATACTTAAACAGAATTCTTAACATAAAATAGCATTTACATATTTTACAGAAATTCCAAAACATTGAACTGTTAGTTAATCACATTATTAGCGTCGACGATTTCAAAGCCGGTCAAACCGGTAAAGTGGAAGTACCTACTATTTCCTTTAAAACTCGTATATAATAAAATAATAATAAAAATCAAATGACAAATCAATGTCTCAGATGATAAGACTGATCATTGATTAGATAAACATCTTCAAGATTAAATACAAGTTTGCTACTGATATTAACGACAAATCAAGCAAGTACATTAAAATAAATTAAGCAAATCAGATTACAAGAGTTAATTGCCGCCTTAATGAGTTTTAAGATAAAACGTTCCTGTTTTAAGCGTCCATTTTTAAAGGCCTAGAAAGTAATGAAGTGCCGAGATTAAAACAATCCCCGCTATAGGAACTAGAGGTCGCTAATCAAAAAGGCCGACGTACAAAATTGTTTCTGCATTTATCTCAACTCTTATTATCTGAGTAAGAGAGCTAGTTGACTGTAAATTTGATGAAATGGATGTAACACGCCGGTTCTATTAAGGTGCTGTCGTAAAAATGGATAATGTCCAGTGTAAAGGGAACGAAACTTTGACGCAAGTATTCTATTATAATACAGTTAGTTATTAGTTTGTACTCTATTGTTTTGTAATAGAGTCTGTAATTAAATGAGAGTAATCTTAAGTTTATCATTTAGTAGGTTCAAAGGAACAAAGGAAGTAAAGACTACTATGAAAGTTGGCTTTTGTGTTTGAAGTTTTATATCTACGGACGAGTAAAACTTTAACGAAATTAAATTTAATATCTGAATTTTCATTGTGACAAAAATCTGAGACGAACATTAACATGTCGATAAGCAAATTCATTTAAGATTTCATAGAATAGTAATGCCAAGAGTTTTGTTTGTTTATTTTGTATGTTTGTATCAATAGTACTTCTACTTCAACACATATTCTATTTATATTTTTTACTAATTAGGCAGTCAATATCTGATATTATACTTGAATTATTGTCTTGTTAGCAAATTTAAACCTTATAAATGATCTTTAATAACAATGTATATAAATCAGCCATATAAATTCTAGAGAATATAAATTAAAAGCATGTATCAAATATAAAATGTGTACCTAGGTTTGGGTCTGGTTAAAATTTAATAAGAAGTATGTAATTATTTTGATACACAAATGAAACCAAATAATGAAACGATGACTATGTGGCAGATATAAACATTAATACGAATAAGAAAACGATGTCTTAACAACGTAAGAGCAATTTGCTTCCAAAATAAAATTGAACATTAAATTTAACTCACAGAACACTTCACGCATTCCCGTCCGCTGATCTGGAGACAAGAATCGAATAAAAATAAATCGAGAATAGAGACAATCGAACGAAACGAACATCGACTCATTGTAAATATTCAGCCGTAAACGGATGGCAACATTGTTTTTAGTTTTTTTTTTAATTTATTTCTTTAAAAAAAATAACAACTTCCATCTGACGCTTGAATGGATTGAGTTTCCGATTCAACGAACACCGATGGGAGTTTGACAAAAATTTTATTGAGTTCTTTTGGTTTCGGCAATAATGTCTCATTAGAGTTATTATAAAAATTCTAATATTGAGTTTCACGAACGAAATATCTAGTGGTTTAATTATAATAAATTTATTTTTATTTCAAGTCAGACCCAAAATTACTAAAAACCATGCTAAGTAATGAATAAAATATTTTTCTTTTTATTTTATTATCTTTATTATCCTGCTGTTATCGCAATTACTCGTCTTCCGTCGTACATATTACAAAGGTTTTGACAATAGTTTCACAATCAGGCGCCTGCCTAACGTCAACCCTTGCGAATGTAAGTGTTGAACAAACAGCACCAGATGCAATTAGCACCGGTCTATATAATGCTCTTAGTCGTCTTTTACAACATTCATGAGCAATGTTGGCAATATTCGTAGTCGTCATCACATACCATTTTTTTTACTTATCATCAATGTCATTTAGCCTGTCTACGTCCACTACTGGACCCACGTTATGCAGGCGGGTTATCGACTGCAGTGGGACGTTATACGTTGCCCAGGCGAGAGCTGTTTTGACTACTTTTACCAATATCTGCTAATAAATCCCCTCGTTTTTTACATTAAAATATATTTTTTTATTAATTAATCTATTCTTAATATAAAATTATTGTTTTTTTTTTCTATTATTTGGTTTGGTTATCTATAATAGTATGATTTTTTGTTATTTATAACCAACTTTTTTAGCCTTATCTATTTTTGATCTAATATCATCCATGTTTGTATTTATTTTTTTCTTTCACTCATTTCCTTGATATTTTATTTTTCGGTTAATCTGTGGACTTTTTTTTATATAATAAAGTTTTGGTCCACAGACTTTTGTCCGTGCCTTTTTTATGTTTTGTATTTTAATTATTATATTGATGTTATATAGTTCACAGTTTCTTATATCTATATATCTCAGCTCATATATGTACCACTATTGGGCTCGAGCCTCCTCCATGATGGGGGGGAAATTAACCTACTATATCGCGCTGGTCAGACGTGTTGGTATAGGGTTTTGTTTCGAGTTTTCCTTCTCTTGCATAGATGTTTTATGCCTTTTGTATCCCTTAGTCGTCTCTTACGATAACCCACGGGTAAGATAGGGGGTGGTGATTTGTATTCTTACTCCGTCACCACACGGAGACAAGGTTTCTTGAAGTGGCTTTAATACATTTCTGTGTCAATACAATCTATAAAGGACTTAGATGATGACTAAAACGCTAGTTCGTTTTATATTTGGAGTATAATGAGATACTGTATTTTAATATACAACTGTTTCAAGTCCTTAATAAAAAAATATACTAATAAATATGCTTGACAGAGAAATATCTTTTATATCTTTAGTTAAAAAATAAACATCTTATTACTTGAGGCAACCGTTAAATCTGAAAAAGGGTGGCTCAGTAAACTGTCCAATATCTCTTTTTCGACCCCGAACCGATCAGATAGCACTTAAACGATCACAATTAAAATGTTCCCGTTATCCGGATCGAGGGGTCTTGAGAAACACATTATTGGATCCTATTGATTGCACCATTGTTTATAGAGAATACTTTTTCTTTTAAATTGAACGTCTTTAGACTCTCTATAAGTAGCTTTTTCTTTATGTTGAATATTAATACAATTCAATATCTTTTCTTTTACGTAGATGTCATAATAGAAAAATAAAGAATAATTTTCATCATCATCATTGGACTAGAGCTTTTTCCACAATCGTAATAAGTTTGACCTAACATATCAATCTTGGTCAAAGGTATAAAGTAATATTTTAAGTTTTTCTTTCCTCACGAATTGGAGATAAAAGAATATATTTATTTGAAGAGAAATTAATGGAATAACGACGTTGTATGTACATAGATGTAGTAGGCCACTTTCAATCCCAAATGGAGAGGAGATGCCTGTCTGGTAGGTAATAGGATATAAATAGATAGAAAGTAACATATAAAAAATTAAAATATGTATGTTGTTTGTTGAAATTGCCTTGTAGGATGTAGTAATTAAATAAGGGCAATTAAAAACCGCAACAAAAGACTGAAAGAGGTCGCTGAATGGGTTATCAAGAGTTATGATGTTATGCTATTGCTCTGACCTGAACTAGCAATATGAAATCTGATCATAGACTAAGAAAAAAAGACCATAGAAGTCTACTGTTGGATATTAGCCTCTTCACGAGAATGCCACTCAGTACGGTCTTGTGCCATCTACGTCTAACGGCTACCTGCAACTTTTGAGATGTCGTCAGTTCACCTAGTAGGTGATTGTCCTGTGCTGCAGCGTCCGATTCGTGGTCGCCACTCGACCTCTCTTCCTCAATGGTTTTCGGTTCGAAAAGCGATATAGCCTGCTCATTGTCATTTTAACGCACTAATTCTTCGAGTTATGTCAGTTACATCCGTTGTTTTATAGATGAGTGTATTCCGGCTTTTATCACGCAGAGAAATTCTTAGTACACCCAGCAGTTTTAAGCTTTTTTATGAGGCTGACATTTAGAGACTTTCTAGGTAAAGAGAACAAAATAAGAAAAGCCAATCCGTTACAACGTCTCTTCGCCTGCGCATTTTAATACAGACAAAAACCTTTCCGTTATCATTCATATGTAAACATATTCAGACAAAGTCGGAGACATGTTTTTATTTAAAAGGATTTTTAGATTGTTATTTTAAAAGATGTTTATCTTTAGGTGACGTACAGTAATGTCCTCATAGTATTTTCTCCTTGTTAAAATGCTGGACCTCGTCATTGGTATAGCGACATGGCCATCACGAGGTTATCGACTCAAAACTGTTACAACTTAAAAGCTCTACTAAAAATTTACAATCCGTCGACACATATATGTCCACTGCTGGGCTCCAAAACCAAACCTGACTTAATATACAACGCTAGTCAGAAGTGTTGGTAGAGTTTTTCTTCTCTTGATTGATATATACATATATGTATATCCCAATATTATGCCCTATATTATGTCCCTTAGTCGTCAATTCCCTATATTATATCCCTTAGTCTTCTTTTACGATACTCACGAGTAAGACAGAGGAGAAAAAAGTTTCAATAGTAACGGCAAATTCTGGTAAAGTGCCTGGTGGATGTCAAATAGACAGATGTGACGTCTGTTATTAACTTGAAGTAATATTTCTTTAACGAAATTTGATTTTGTTTCAACTCTGCTTACCTTTTCGGGGGTAAAAGCATGGCCAATTCCCTAAGAAAACTTATATGCATTTTGTATTTCGTTAGAAAACTAGTGTTTACTAATAATTGTAGAAGGAAGATGAATGGTACTGTGTAGTGTCTGCTACGAATACTACCAACTTTACCATTGCTCGTGGCTTACTAAAAATCGACTAAGAACTTTATATTGACTTGGGTCAACTTAATTGTTTGGTCATTAATTATAATTACATTCCCAAGGAGGATTGATATCATACAGGTGACCGGTTCATAAAAATATTACCAAAACTTTTGATATATGTTCGATTGAAAAACAGTACATATTACGTTGATCAAAATAAATTTGGATAAATGCCGGATGTTGATGATTATCATTGCTAGACAGATTAGCCGCCCTAATGAAAGTATCGCTGTAATAATCAATCTGTTTGTATATAATACTTGTACTAAATATTACCACGACTCCTATACACTATTATCGCTATATTATTATTATTCCAATTACTAATTCTATTATTTGTATTAATTATTTTACTCAACTCTACTACGTCTATTATTACACTCTACTACATTATTATTCTTAACTTTATCAATTTTATACTATACCCTAATTAAGGTCCCTGATTAAGTCAGCGGAGATGAAAGCCCTAACAAGATAGTTTGGAAAAAAAAAATGAATGTAGCGCACAAATTGATAGTACCCAAAGGTCGTATTTCTGCGAAAGTTTGATATTGAACCAGGGACACGTCGATACTCATATTTCTACAAACAGACAAATATCGTGATTTTAAATCTTGAGAATACAATTCGCCACACCATTGCCTTGGATATTGTAAAAAACGACTAATGCATATAATATGCAAATAAGATCCGATTCTTTGACCTTGGTGGTGTCTTACACTTCATCAGCATCTCAGCTCATATATGTCACATTGTTGGGCTCAAGTCTCCTCTATAATTGGAGAGAAATTGATCTACTATACCGTAGTATCGCATGTCAGACGTCTTGGTATAGGGTTTTGTTTCGAGTTTTCCTTCTCTTGCATAGATGTTATATGTGTTTTATATCCCTGGGTCGTCTCCTACTGACCACCGAAGACAAAGATCGGGTACCGGTGGGCCGCTCGCACGGCGAAGAGAGAGGATTTTACGGTGGGTCTATGGGGTCGCGCGCCGCCTTCTCCGTCACCCCGGACCGATTTGGCGGGGCGAGACGCACCCATAGCCCACCAATAAAAAAAAAATAAAAAAAATGGGTCGTCTCCTACGATCAGCCACTAGTATGATAGGGGGTGGTGAACTGTATTCTTACTTCGTCTTAACCTCATGGATTAAAGTAATTAATTGATTGCATATAATTGACTGAATAAAGATTCTATCCTTATCCATGGATGATTGTAAAAGACGATTAGACTTTTGGCGGAATATGAAAGTTCATGTGTTTGTATTATATTCAAAATTTTAGTGCTTTACAGTATTGTATTAAACTATTTTGATGGCCATAAATACATTACATAAGTAATTTGATGCGAAGGAACTGTTGAGATGTAGTAAATATAATATAATATGTAGTGCTTTACAATGTTTTCGTTTTCCAACGAAGTATCCAGAGGAGAATATTAACAGTACGGCTATAACACTGTTGATGGCGACGATCTGACGTACTTACTGACAATGACTGATATAAAGAGACTAAAGACGTGAAGAAAATTATAATTCAACATTGGCAACAACGGCTCATAGAAGTAGATGATTGCCAATACAAAAAAAAAAGAAGAACAAAAATGGTTGTTAAAAGACACACACAATAATAATATAAAGAAGGAAATCTTGAAGTAAACCCTATACCAACGCATCTATTATTTATGACTAGTGTGTGGTAGGTCAAATTTCCTTCTACTATGAAGGAGGCTTGAGCCCAGCATTGGGATGTGGGACATATGAGGCTGCTAGAACCAGAGTGGCCTAACTGCATTTTTGCAACTTTTAACCTAATTACAATTTCGTAATCTAAAATGTTAATCGACAAAACCACAGGCGGCCTAAAATTGTTTACAAGTTCTTAACAATAGATGGCAGTAGAATTACATTTTCGGCTTACGTTCAAATCGATTAAATTGAATTGAATTTAATTCTAACGCCCCTCATACTGTAAAACATGTTTTTTTGTGGTTAGGCCGCTCTGGTTGTAACAGACTCATATATAAACAGAAATCAATTGACTTTTAATATTTACGCGAATTTAACGGAAGTTACATTAAAGAAATTAACTTTCAATTAATAATACTGATCCTGTTTTACCAAGTGTTATTAATTTCGTAGAGCTCACCTCAAAGGCCGACTACTAATTGTTGGGAGGGCTCCAATTGAATATTATTAAATTAGGATCATGTTCGTGAATACGACAACATTATAAATATGTAAGCCGAAACATTTGTGTTCACAAGATTTAAAACGGGTTGAGAGAGAAGAAATGGAACGTATAATGAATCAGTGGACCAGTACTAAAGTTTACAAATAAATATTGTTTCAAGAATGTTTTGTTTCAACCTTATAATAATGTTACTTAGTGACTTTTTAAATATGATATTATTTGCGTTTCACTGTTATAAGATGACCCAAGTTAGTGCATCATCATCATCATCATCACAGCCCATAAATGTCCCACTATTGAGCTCTAGCCTCCTCCGTAATGTGAGGGAAATAGACCTACTATACCGCGCTGGTCAGACGTGTTGGTATAGAGTTCTGTTTAGAGTTTTCCTTCTCTCGCATATATGTTATATGCGTTTTATATCCCTTAGTTTTATTATCCTCTTACGATCACCCACGGGTAAGATATGGGGTGGTGAATAGTATTCTTACTCCGTCACCACGCGGAAAATGATGAATGATAATGATGATGAAGATGACTCAAGTTAGTTCGGTATTCATATAATAATAAAATAACAAAAAAAGAATATAATTGGGGAAAAAATGGCAGCCAAGGATCGAACATGAGCTGATCGAACTGCTCCATTGCCTAACTGCATTATGTCTATTTTTAATGACAGCAACCAAATTTGCTTTCATATTGTTATGATATGTTAGTTTCTTTTTTATTGCTTTTGGTGGCAAACGAGCAAGCAACACACCTGCTAGTAGTGTTACTGTCGCCCATGGACCTTTAAAATACCAAGGCTATAGCTAGGCCGCTGCCTACCAATACGATCCCCAAACCCACCCAGTTGAACTTCCGGCTCTCCCGCTCACTGAACGAAGCGCAATAACACATTGCCATCACTCAGACGTCGATCTTCTGTGAGAGTGTGGTATTACTCCGAACGGTCCGGCGCGCGGCTGTAAACAGAAAACTATCAACAGCGTGGTCGTACCACGAAAAAAAATATATTCTTAAATTTTCAACCAAGAAAATTTTTGCCGTACGAACGTCTGGTTAAGAAGATATACAATGGGAAAGTGGAAGGATCACACTCACCTATCTAGACCAGATTGGTCAAGTGTTAAAGGAAGGTGGAGTCAAGAGTCTCCGAAACCGGCGAGCGTGTATGAAGAGAATTATGAATGTTTAGGAAGCGAGTGAAATATGCAAGGATAGAGTTCTCTGGCACTCTGTTCTCTCTGCCTACCCTGCAAGGGATATGGCGTGATGATATGTATGTCTGTAAAATTTTAACTAATAACACATAATAATAACACTGACTAACCGCTATTTTATATAAATGAAACCCAGCTTGATCAATTTACCACCATAGCAGCCTCCTGCATAAATTTTATAGAAATTGCTAGTGCCGGTCGGTAAATTACAGTGGCAAAAGAGTCATCAACCTAAATTATTAGAATTAAAGCAATATATTGATGATGATTTCATAACGATAAAAGATA
Organism: Lymantria monacha; assembly: GCA_905163515.2. Classification (NCBI taxonomy): domain Eukaryota; kingdom Metazoa; phylum Arthropoda; class Insecta; order Lepidoptera; family Erebidae; genus Lymantria; species Lymantria monacha. Next base: position 2,217,286 of record LR991096.1, on the reverse strand, counting down.
GATATCTTTGAGAAATAACATGTATTAGAAATTCAGTATGAATGATTCGCATCGTCGCTGTCCCCGCTCACTTTCCTCCTTTCCGGATAAGTAATCTAAATATGCTGCATATTATTATACTATAAGTATTATTCCGAACGGTTTAGTAGTTTTCGCAATATAACTGAACAAAAAAACGCCTTTCCATTTATTAGTATAAGATGTACCCTCACTATAATTTAGTGTAATCTAGCAACTACTAACTACTAGTACTTTACTATATATACCACTACTAGCAACTACTAACCTAACTAGACCAGATTGGTCACGTACTGAAGGAAGGTGGAGTTAAGTCTTCGAAACCGGCGAGCGTGTATGAAGAGAATTATCAATGTTGAGGAAGCGAGTGAAGTATGCAAGAATAGAGCTCTCTGGCACTCTGTTCTCTCGGCCTACCCTGCAAGGGATATGGCGTGATGATATGTATATGTATATCTGTATGTAATCTATCAACATTTTTTTTACTGGTTTTTCATCATTGAATGGGAAAATATTCTATAAATGAATAAAAATCATTAAAATTGAAGCTATTTTATGAAAGAAATTTAATATCAAGAAGAAAAATCCTTTAAGGAATAATATGTAGATTAATTATACCCAGTCTAACTTTTTTTGGTTCTGTTAATACAGTCGGCCGGCCAGACGGAATGAATTCAAAATTACTTTGATTGGTAACCGAATAGGCTTCTATGCCCTTAGTTTTTGTTTTATTCGAGTAAAACTCCCAAATGTTTATTAAATTCAGCGTGTTCGGCCGTTTTTGAGCTTCTGATTCGTTAGGTTTTAATATGCGCCGAAGAAAATTCAACACTTTCTGTACGTTTTCGTAAGCAATGATGCTTAATACAATTCCAACTAAAAATTTAGAGTATTATATTGATATAATGTGTATTTTTTTCCTATGGATGGCGTGTTGAACGTCTCCCGTAAGTTGGCAATGCGAGTAACAATTTGGTTATCATATGTAATAACACCCACGCTAGTCTAATTGGTAAGTTGGTTGAAATGGATTTTTAATAGATTTGATATAAGTCACACGTAGCATACGTGTTATGTAACCATTTTGTACTCGCAAAGTAAGTTTATATAAAGAACAATAGTAAATTTAAACTTCGAATTACTGAAATTTAGCATTTAATATGCTTAATTATTTTGTGGACAGTTTGTGGATCTCATAAAGTATTATCCTGCGTGAGAATCGAATCCACAGAACTGACACGGAAGATCGTTATCTTAATCATTACGCCATCTGTGCAGCCAAAAAAGTGAACGATTGGTAATTGACAAGAATTTCATTGATAAGGCAATTGATAGAAACATATTTGTACGGAGTTCGTTCGTCAAAACGTCGTAAGGTCAAAACTCTTTACGTTTAACCAGAGGTCCTGTATCAGTAATTTACCAATCGATCTATATCCAGTTAATCATAAGATCCCAAGGCAATACACTTATCGTCGAATAAAATTATCCATGCCCCATCAACTTCAAGTATACCATTACAGAGGTAAAAATCTTTTCATATCCACCGCTACGGTTACACGAATTGTTATTTTAGTTATTAAATGGCGGACAGCTTGTGTAACGAGCTGAATATTAATAGCTTGAACGTACTTTAATCGGGGTTGTCGGTAATTATGACTTGAAGCATAATAGGTATGAGGGTTCTTTAAGGAAATACGTCTGTGGGTATTTTTATAATAATATTAGCTTCTGCTCGTTACTTTGGCCGTGTAAAAAGTGATTCCCAATATAAAATTAGTGCTGTGTAGTAGCGGCTACTTATACTACCAACCCTTACTTTTCTCATGGATGTCGTAAATGACGACTAAGAGCTTTATATCGACCTGGGTCAACTCCACCTGATGCCATTTGGTCAACAATCACATACTCAGTAGGGTTTTGACGTCAGACAGCCAGCCGGTCAAAAAACTATTGCCAATAATTTTTACAATATGTACGCTGGAAGACGTGGAGATGAGGCATGTTGTGTCACCCGCATAATAGCAGGAGAATGACCATGATCACTAAATTATCCCATAGAAATATATTATCGGTATAAAAGTATCCTATGTATTAGTCCAGGAAATGGTCTATATTTATGTGCCAATTTTCATTCAAATCTGTTCAACAGTACATGTGCTTGAATAACAAACATCCAAATGTCTTCACAGACTTTCGCGTTTGTATAATTAATAGGAGTCTGTGCTTAATATGTAATTGTTTTGATGGTATAAAAACGAATGTAAGGCCAACTTTTATATTTCCTGGAGAATCATAGTAGACAGCACCTAAATAGGACTTCCAATTTCAGTATTACAGGATCCTGGTTATGGCATAAACCTTAGGCCTAAGTAAAGTTCCAATGTGGTTTTTGATCTCCAAGCGATGGTTTTTTGGTGATATGTTATAAACCATTCGCAAGGATTTTTTTTAATACACCACCTTATTTAATGGATTATTTCCTTAAGGGAACTAAGGATCTTGTATTACGGAGGACTTTACAAACATCTAATTAACGCAGACAAATTACACCCAGACTCAGAACAACAGTTTTTGGATCGCACAAAGTATTGTCTACTTTGTAATCGAACCGACGACACTGGCACGGAAGGTAAGTATCTTAACCACAACACCATCTGTGCATGCAACTATTTGAATGATAATGGAAATTACATCAAAATTCGTTAAATAATTTCATAGATTTAATCGTATATACAGACAGGAAGCTGATAAAGATCATTTTAAACAATATAAAGATATAAGTTATGACTATTGATGTTATGCAAAGCATTGTAAGCTAAATTTAATTTAATCACTTAATTCGAGACTCATATGAGATAAAACAAATTAGTTCGGTACACAAACCGCTCGTTTCTCGTAAGTGTTGAACAAAAATTTTAATTAAAAATTTTAATATTCGGGTTCACACCTGTTAAAATTAGCTTACATTTTATTTGCAATTAACGTACACGTTCAAAGTTAAGCCACCATTAAACTACGTAGCTGTATGTGTTCGCATACTCAGTTTTTTTTTAAATATGGTTTCTGACCGCGACTTCTCGCTGCATAAGGAGTAACTTTCTCAAAGTTGAACTATAATCCCAAGGGAACATATTACCTAGATATAAAGTATCCTTATGTGTTAATCCAGAAATTGGTCTATATATGTGCCGTTTTTATCAATATCTGTTCAACGGTTTTCACGTGATTAAGTAACAAACATCTAAATAACTTGACAAACTTTCATATTTATAAGATTATAGTAGGATAGTAAGATAGAAAATAATAAGATAGTAGGATTCACACACATTTATCCACAAAATGTTGTGTGGAAGCGGCTATGGATACTACCAACCATTAATTTGCTCGAGGATGTCGTAAAAGACGACTAAGACCTACTATGCCAACTCCATCTGATGCTGTTTAGTCAACAATTTCAGTCCCAAGGAGGTTTGACATTAGGCAGGCAGCCGATCATAAAATTAATAATAATAACTTTTACAATATATACGATAAAACTACATATTTCATGGACTCCAAGTAATTGGGATAAGGGCGACGACGATGACGCATTTATTCACAAAACGGAGAGCAAGGTACGAATTTTCAACGTCAAAGCAATATCAGATATAAAATACAACTATGTACTTTACAAAATCTTATACATAATAATTAAAAAATGGAATTGATAATAATTTACTAATATAGCTATTTCACTATCACAAAAAGCTAAATAGAAAATATAATTATGTATAAAGATATTTTAAAATCAACCTTTTATTTTTGTTTATTTAAAATAGAACTACAACGTTTAAGATTTATTATCGAAATAAAAGAGTGTTATTCTCTGTTTTGCGGCTCATCATCATTCTCCTACACTTATCGCAATTACATACTTGGGGTCAATACAATATGTACTCTTCTTTCATAGTACATATTGTAAAAGTTATTGGTAATAGTTTTATGACCGGCCGCCTGCCAGACGTCAACCCTCCTTGGGAATGTAATTGTTGACCAAACGGCGTCAGATGGAATTGGCCCAGGACGTTATAAGTCTGTTTTGCTGCTATTCGAACAATATTATCTACCTAATAGCTTTTTAACTACTCAAATAATGAACCATATTTTAATATATATTTCTGCACGAGAGCGAAGCTGCGGGCAACTGCTAGTTATAACTTTACAAGGTGGAAGTGGACCACTCCCGGAAACAAAGACAGGTGATCCTACTAGTCCTACTTGTAATGATAGGCTAGAAACAAATCGATTCGGATGGAAAAGATTTTTTTTTCACCACGAATCATAAGTTTTTTTCACATTCCATCGTATTAGAACAGTGCCATGTAACGATCATTCCATAAAAAATACGTAACTATACTCAGATGAGAAAAGACGCAATCTATTCAAAACCCACGATCATATGTTCAAGAGTTCAACGACCTCGCGTAGTGAAAAAAAATTTTTTTTCATTCGATACGATTTTTTTCCAGCCTATCATTACAAGTAGGACTAGTAGGGTTACCTGTCTTTGTTTTCGGACCCCTTCCACCTTGTATAATGATTTCTAATGTTTACGCGAGTATTACACATTTGAAATAAACCTATTTTTACGGGTTTTATTGCGCGTATGTATTAGATTTTTAATTTCCCGACGTTTCGAACACTACAGCGTTCATGATCACGGAAGGAACAGTTCTTGAGGACAGCCTCAGACGTATAGGTATAGTTTTTGAAGTAAAAACTTTTATTGGCGCACCGCACACAGATTGTTTCCATGGACTGTAAATGAGGCTGATCCGTCACGCTCCGAGGTGAAAGACATACTCGTATATTCAATTTATATGTACTAATTGTTATTATTATCAATTATTCAATAGCTTTTAGTACCTAATTTTAGGGTTTTTTTAACGGTTGGATGGTTATATGGTCACTCCCAAACATACTTTCTTATTGTTTTTTTTTTCATAACTAGGTTTAAGTTTTCACTTCTGTCGGCAGTCCTCTAGACTGCTTTGTGATTTTTTTATATTCAGTTTACCTTTACTTCCATAGAAGTTACATGGATATTAGATCCTTAAGCATCTTTTACGATATAAATAAGTGCTGAAATGTATTCTTACTTCGTCACCATACGGAAGTATAGACATAATGGAATATCAATATAATTAAAAGCACATTTTGTTGATTGTATTTTGTTGAAAATTGATGTCCAGGACGCCATGTTGTTATTGCAGTGTGTGCCCCGTCATTAGTGCTACATGTTTCAAGTTTAGAAGTCCGGTCTCAGTGATAAGCGGGTGCGATATTTCTTTTTTTATTACCTATGGTAGCAAATGAATAAACAGTCCATCTGATGGCAAGTAATTTCTTATGGTCCTCAGCAATACTAGTGATACAGCCGATCTGGCTGGTTTTGGGAGGAAAAGACTCTTTTAAAAACTCTTTTCGTATCACTTGGAATTGATCACTATAAATACAATTAAAGAGGATTAAAATTAATGTGTGCCGGTCTTACAGTACCTGGTTCTCTATCTCCATTAATGTTACTTAGATTCGCGTTGACTTTTAAAAGGCAGAGACTATAGATGTCCAATTAACACGACACTTTGTTTTCGGTAGGTGCTTAGCCGTGCGCAGTCATAGCAGAACGCATTTCATAATTCGTTGAGCAAATACTTTTAGCGACAAAACTTTATTTTCACATGTTCTTTAATTCTTGTTAGCATGTCATCAATATTTAAAATTACTATAGTTTACCGCTTATCGCTTAAAGTCTAAGCCTTAAACCATCATATAGAAAATCGTTGACACTGTGACAAATTAATACGGCAAGGTACACGTGCGTTGAATTAGCGGCAGCCCTCCGCTACCCGCTGTCGTTTGGACAGTGACCTACTCTCGTTGATGGCTTAACGTACCAGATTATAGGGTTATTTGGAAATTATTTATACATAGGTGATTAAAATAAGTACAACCAAAAGTATTGGGTTAGTATAAACTGTATACATAATTATTTAAATTACGGATATTTATCATTTAATTAGCTGGGTTATTTATAAAAACTTATCACATCTCAGACTTGAACCCATACCTAATGGAAATTAGTTCCAATTGTTATACTACTTCAACAAATGTGCATTGTCATATTATAGGAATCGAATTGTGGCTGTTCCTCCTCAAGGAGAGATAAAAAGAGACTACAGTTAACTAGCAGTTTAGCGATGGCAGTTTAGGGAGTATATGGATGAATACTTAGCTACTTCTAAACATTTTGATTATATAATCAAAGTAGCTAATCCAACCAACGCTGTTCTCCCGTACGTTCCCGTCACCGAAGACAGGAGACGCGGCGCGTAATAGTTATCCCAGTAGGCACACTCACTTTGCCATCAGCGAAGCCCCTAGCCGAAGTCCGTTCCTCGCAAAGGGACCCCTTAAACGATGTCGATTAAAACTTTTTCCAGGTTGAGCGTTGAGGTTCAGCACTCGCTCATAGTCCGGGCTAAGCTCTGAAAGCCATCTGCGACTAACAGCTTTTTTTTTTTTTTTTTTTTTTTTTTTCACGCTGTGGAAACGCATTTACGCGCTTTCCCCGCATGTGACAGACGGGGGGGGCGTGTGGGACTCGCCGGCCAGATGACCGACCGGAATACCCACTAAAACCACAGCGGCCCCTGCCGCGCTTTTACGGGGTGCCGGAGAGATCGTCTACTGACATTCTATCCACGACACCCCAACGCTTGGCCGTCTGGCCACGTCCTGTCGTCATTCAAGGCGGTGAAAGAAGGTGCGCATATCGGCGCCTCCTCCTCCCTGGCCGCCGCTGGCGGAGCGAGTCTGCGGACGCAATTGCCTCGCGTTCCCGCTCCGCGGCCTCCTTTTTGAAGGTAACCTCCTCGCAGAAGGAGGCCATCGACGACCAGCACCTGTCACTGTCGAGCATCTTCGAGATGATAGTCGACAGTGACAGGTCACGCCCAATGACCGCCGACAGGACGAGGCGCTGGGGCCCCCAGGCGGGGCATACTTCCACTGTGTGGCACACATCGTCTAGCGGCGCGCCACACTCATGGCACCCTGGGGCCTCTTCTCTGCCAATTCTGTGCAGGAACTTACCGAAGACCCCGTGTCCGGTAAGCACCTGCACCAACCTGAAGCTTAGGCTGCCGTGCCTTCTGTTGATCCAGCGGTGGAGATATGGCGCAACCGCCTCCACAGTTCCCCGCCCTGCTACGGGGAACTCCAGTTCTTCCCTCCACCGCCGGATGACTCCGCTTCGGGCCACTTCCAATGCTCTACCCAATCCCCTTATGGAGACTTGCTCGCCATCAGCCCGCGCTGCTACGCGAATCTGGTAGGCCTCCGCCAAAGCTTCTGCCACTAACGGCCAAGGCGGGTCGCCCGCCAACAGCGTCGCCGCAGTCCATGACACCGTACGGTAGCCCCTAATAGCCCTCACCGTCATTACCCTCTGTGGTCTTCGCAAAAGGGCCCTGTTGCGGGCGGTGAGGGACTCCGCCCAAATGGGGGCACCATACAGCGCCATGGAGCGCACCACTCCAGCGTATAATCGTCGGCAGGACGACCCAGGACTGCCAGTATTTGGCAGAAACCAACCTAACGCAGCGGCTGTCTTGATGAGCCTCGGGACGAGCTGGGCAAAGTGTGGCCCGAATTTCCATCCAGAATCAAGGTGCAGACCTAGATATTTCATCTGGGCCCGCACCGGCACGGCAACCCCAGACACACCGATGTGTGCTCCTCGGGGGGGGCCTCGGCCTCGGCCATGAAATAGGAGGGCCTCGGTTTTCTCCACCGAGACCCTCAGGCCCAACATGCCGATCCGGCCCACGACGAGCGCAACCCCCTCTTCTGCCAGTCGGGCAGCCCCCCGGAAGTCGGACCTCCTCACCGTGATGAGGGTATCATCCGCGTAGCAGATGACCCCCATCCCGGGGAGAAGCCGACCCCTTAGGAGCCAGTCGAATCCGACGTTCCACAGGACCGGACCAAGGACCGAACCCTGCGGGACGCCACACTCCACCCGGTAGCGATGTATGCACCCGTCGCCCCCCTCCCAGAGCACGTGCCTTCCCTCGAGGTACGCCTCCAACAGCCTCCGGAGATACGGAGGCACTCCATGGTACCGAAGCGCCTCCTTTAATGTCTCGTGTGGGAGACTGTTGAAGGCGTTTTTTATGTCGAGCGAGACCGCCAGGAGAACTTCCTTTTTGGCCACCGCTTCGGTAGCCAGGGACTTCAGGGCGGCCAATGCGTCGATTGTTGACCGGCCGCATCTGCGACTAACAGCTAAAAGATGGGACAAAAAAAACAATCGAGCTTTCCTACACTTTAGGAGGGAAATTTTCCGTGTGGTGACGGAGTAAGAATACAATGCACCACCCCTATCTCACCACCCGTGGGTGATCGTACGAGACGACTAAGGGATGTAAAACGCGTATAACATCTGTGCGAGAGAAGGAAACCTCGAAACATAATTCTATACCAACACGTCTGACCAGCGTAGTATAGTAGGTCAAATACCCTCCCATTACGGAGAAGGATCGAGCCCAGGCTCGAGAACAGTGGGACATATATGAGCTGAGATGATCATGGTGAGGAGGAAAATTGATCTACTTACCACGCTAGTCAACCAGTTTGGTATAGAGTTTTATTTAGAGCCTGCCTCCTCTTAACTAAATCTGAGTACCTATATACTACGATTGCGCAGATGACGTAATGGTTAAGATATAGATCTATTATGCCAGGGTCCAGTATCATGCAATACAATACTTAGTACGATCTACAAACTCTTTTTTTGAGTCTGAGTATAATTGAGGCTGCTATAACCAGAGCGGCCTAACTACAAGAACCATGTTTTACAATATGGAGGGAATTAAAATTCAATTCAATTCCATCGATTTGAACATAAGCCGAAAATGTACTTGTACCGCCATCTGTTGTTAAGCTTGTAAACAATTATAGGCCACTGTGATTTTAACATTTTTAGATTACGAAATATTAAGTTAAAAGTTGCATAAATGCAGTTAGGCCACTCTGTTTCTAGCAGCCTCAATTGGGCTGCGTTAATTATATGTTCTTCCGTGTGGTGACGAAGTAAGAATACTATTCATCACCCCATATCATACCCGTGGGTGATCGTACGAGACGACTAAGGAATATAAAATGCATATAACATCTATGCGAGAGAAGGAAAACTCGAAACAAAACCCTATACCAACACGTCTGACCAGCCCGGTATAGTAGGTTAATTTCCCTTTCATTACGGAGGAGGCCCGAGCCCAACAGCGGAACATTATGGGCTGTGATGATGATGATGAATTATATTATGTTTGTAAAGTCCCCTCGCAATACAAGGATTATTTCCTTAGTGCAGGGTGTTGCTTGTAAAAAAAAAAAAATAAGTCTGGTACATAAATTATCTATTTAATGAACAACTTTCTCTAGTCTGAGTAGGTATTGCGTAAACACTAAAGCCACAAATACAGTAGATACTTTATTTGCAGTTTATCAAACATTTATCGAGCACTTAAATTCTCTGTAGTGAACATGAAGGTTTAATTTCCTTCTAATATTAGGAAAGATTTTTTGTTTTTTATTTTGTGGACAAGCTATGAACAGGTCACATCCCGTTCAAATAATGCTTCGCAGAGGTTTGATTTCGGTAGTGTGTAGAGCGGGTCTCTATCTTCCCTTCAAGGTTAAGGAGAGTGATGCCACCAAAGACAAAGATCGGGTACCGGTGGCCCGCTCGCACGGCGAAGAGAGATGTTTGCAGGGTGAGTCTATGGGGATGCGCGCCGACTCTTCCGTCGCCCCGGATCGATTTGGCGGCGAGCGACCACGTCCGTAACCCACAGCAAAAAAAAAAGATTAAGGAGAGTGATGGCTGCTCCAGTACTCTTCATATGATATTTGAGAATTATAACGTAATTCGAATAGCAAACACTAAAGCTAAAATAATTAAACAAATAATAATAGTAAAAAAAAAATAATAACAAACCCGCTGAGTTTCATGAGAAATTTTCCCTGCGGCGGTAGCATACTAATCCCATGGCAGTTTTATTGGATTAATTTAAGTAAAATAAATAATTCGATAATATTTATGTATAAAAGTTATAGGAAAGTTAAAGTATAGGAAGTATGTGTTACCAGACTTAACAGCTTAAGGCACTGGAAAGTGTTCTTTAAATGTCAACCTCATAAAAAGTCGCTCAGCGGGCTATGCTTGGTATCCCTACGTGATAAAATCCTGAATATAGAAATCCTGGTATAACCGACATAGTTAAGAAGAATTAGCACGTTGAAGTGGCAATGGACAGGCTACATCACTCGTCGAACTGTCAACTGTTGAAGAAGAAAGCGAGTGGCGACTACGAAACGGACGATGCAGCGTAGGATGACCCCCACTAGGTGTACTGGATGCAGGTGGGCATAGAACTGTTCTGAGTGGCATTCCCGTGAAGTGGCCGGTATCCTATATTAGACGTCTTTTTTTTTAACGGTGGGGTATGGTATAGTCACCCAGAGACGACGCGCGATCCCATAAACGTGATCTACAAGTACCTATTTCTCAATGCTAAAATCTACGAACTGATAAACGGTTTCTAGAGTTTAAGTTCCTAGTTTTTTAAAGTATTTATCTAAATTAAATTTTAAACGTAATAATAATAGTAACTCTCCCCTTACTTGCCCGTGGGAGTCGTAATAATCGCCTATAGGTCTCAAGGAGAGATTGGGCAGCGACTATCTCCCAGGAAACTTAATAACATCTACCGCGATCACCAATGCGCCTCTGAGTTTCATCCCTCTCTCGGTGGGAGGCCTATGTCCAACAGTAGACGTTTACAGGCTGATTGGATGAATGGAATAATGGTAATAAATCATGTAAACGTTTTCCGTGTGGTGACGGAGTAAGAATACAATTCACCACTCCTATCTTACCTGTGGATGATTGTAAGAGACGACTAAGGGATATAAAATGCATATAACGATAGACGTTATATGCAAGAGATGGAAAACTCGAAACTAAACCCTTTACCAACACGTCTGACCAGCGTGGTATAGTAGGTCAATTTCCCTCCAGTTATGGAGGAGGCTCGAGCCCAACAGTGGGAGATGGAGATATATGAGCTGAGATGATGATGATGATGGAATCATGTAAACGCTTCTATAAAAAAATCACTCCGTCACCAAGATACGTAAATACGAACGAATCGACATTATTATTCACAAATCACTTCTATTCTCGTTACGGCGAACCGTCAAAGCGAAATCATATTAATAAATCTGTCAGTATATGAGCACTTATATAAAACGTGATTTTGTTTGTAAATCAACATCAAAAGCGCTTGTTTAACAACATGTTATCGCGAAGACGAATAGGAAATGCTATATTTACGTATAAACACGACATCCTGAAGCCCTTTACGCGAACGTTATCAAATTGTTATGACGTTTACGGATTTAACTTGAGACTTTAATGTGTTATATTGTTTTGACACCAGGCCTTTTGAGTATACTTACTTTTATCATAAAAGAACAGTAAAATCGTTGCTCTAGTTGTTAACTTCTGATCGGATGGTTCTGCTTGTGGGGTCTAGTCCAGCCATCATTTTATTGTATTAAATTTTGACCAATATACATTAGAAAGTAATCTATTTTTAGAAGTGTTCTCCCGTAATTATGTACGCTGTAAAATGTTGGAAACGTCCGGAAATTAAAAATCAAATACAATAGAATTCGTAAGAAATTATTAAAAAAATATATATTTTGGTTCGAAAAGCATCACATCACCACTGGAGTGAACACTCCCTAAAAATATTATATTAAATTTTATTTAAAATAAATAAATAAACAAAAAAACGAGCGCCCTGAGTCTCTTACTGGATCTGCTCAACTTGCAACCGTATTCTTATCCGGTAGTAAATTATTACTATCAAATAGAATGTAAAATTGACAATAACTGTCTCTATAAATAAATTATTCCATTTTACATCACATTTTTGTCCTCTAGCTGTCTCCATGATGATAAGGAAAAGAAGAAAATCTGTAAATGAAGCGGCGTAGAATAAACTAATTTAGAACGAAAGTAGAATAACAGATTTTTATCATAGATGTATCAATGTGAAGAGAAAATAACATTAATATATAGCTTAGAACGTTCCGTTTTACGATTGACACACTGATACACATCATCACTCTCCTACTCTTATCCTAATTACTCGGGATCGATACAATATGTACTCTTCTTTCATAGTACATATTGTATAAGTTATTGGCAATAGTTTTAAGAACGGCCGCCTGTCAGACGTGAAACCTCCTTGGGAATGTAATTGTCGACCAAACAGCATCAGATGGAGTTGGCCCAGATCGTTATAAGGCTCCTAGTCGTCTTTTACGACCTCCACGAGCAAAGTAAGGGTTGGTAGTATTCGTAGCCGCTACCACACAGCTTCGACACAATGATACACAATAGGAATGTAAATATCTCCTCTATCTTATCCGTGAATATCGATTAAGACGGTTAAGGGATATTAACATACATAAAACATCTTTATTAGGGAAGGCAATCTCGAAATAAAACCCTACAATAATACATCTACGCCTCGATTTTGAAAACTTTCGGGGCGTCGACCCGAAAGGATATCCGTGAGAGTAAACCGCCGTGTGGGCCACCGAAAAAAAAGATCGGGATCCAGTGACCCACCCGAACTGTGTAGGAAGATATATTGTAGGGCAGTTCTACGGGGTCCTACACCGCTTCTCTTGTCGCCCTGTACGGATTAGTGGGGCATAGTAGCGCCGTAGCCCGTCGCAAAAAAAAAAAAAAAAAACACTAACACATCTGACTAGCGAGGTATAGTAGTTCAACTTTCATCCTATTGTGGATGACGCTTGAACCTAGGATTATAACTTATCAAAACCAAGATGATGAAATACCACTTTTATACCTCAATATAAGGAGTACGATTAGGGCGCTGACTGGTTTATGCTTCTGACTCTCTCGTTCACCAAAAAGAAAACCCTTAGGATATTTTTACTACGTCGGACTACCTGAGTAATTTATAACTGCAGAGAGAAACCTGTTCCCAGCATGATCCTATCATTATAAAATGTGGGAACTCGTGTCAGCTCATAGACACTGTTAGGTTTGAGCCTCCTTCAAAATAAGAGGGAAATTGACTTATTATTCGTCCCGTATCGTCAGACGGTTTAAGTTTACGTCGCTAGTCAGAAGGGTTGGCATAGGGTTTCATTTCGAGTTTTACATCTCTTGCAGCGATGCTATCTGTTTTCATCCCTTAACCCCTCACGCGCCAGACTTCGCAGTGCTCTCGAGTGCCCCGCGCTTTGTTTTATGGCAAAAGTTTAGTAAATTTTATGGTTTTACGTAAACTGTTATTGTTGCTATATTACAAGGAAATGTGAAATACAGTGCTAAAAACAATTACTAATTATAAAACGTTTAATTGGGCCAAACCTGTCCTAAAAGCGCGTTGAACAAATTTTTTTTTGGGTCAAACGGGTGTCTCAAAAGTGCCTGAGGGGTTAATAGGGATCCAGTAAGAAAGGGGTTAGTAAATTTTATTATTACTCCGTCACTACACAGCAAACTATAAAAAGCTACTAAAATAAAAATATAATCAATAGTTTATCATGAAAAATTGTGTGAAAATACATCTACATCGTAAAAAAAAAATTAATAGCTTCAGAAATTTCTCAAAAAATGTATACTTGTAATTTAAAGTAACCCTACGGTTAAAACAAAATAGATTCTGAACAAGTATTTTCTATATTTATAGAGGGGTTACTCCCCACAAAATACACAGAGGTAAATATGTACACAGAAAGTGTCAAATGACATCACATCGACAAAATGAAATCATAAAACGTACCGCGATGGACAGAGAAGCGGCTAGGGCTGTCCGCAATCCGGTGTTAATTCTTAATTATATTTATTTTGGTATTTTTGATGCTGTTATATATCAAGCTATATCTACTATTCTGCTTCATGTATACGTAATTAAGAACTAGGTAAAAATCTCAGTTTTATAACTAACCTTTGGCTTTAAGTTGCTCAGCGTGCTCTCGAGCGTGATATGCTGCGAATGTCTTTACGAGATAGGATTCGAAATATGAGAATTATTACAAGAATAAATGTAACGGCCGTTGCTTGAAGAATGAAATAGCAATGGGCAGTCCACAGGGCAGACAAAATTATTCGATGAACCCATAACCACTAGGAAAGAAAGTCTCTCGAAGGACGACCACGTATTGGACAGCACGAATTGGCAGTAAGGGCACTCTTTGATGAAATTTGCTGGAGTCGTTACATATGAACGTCATAGCACTGCACCTTGTGGTGATCTGTGGAGGAAGTGCACATCCAGGAGCAGACAGCAAAAGCCTGAATGAAGATGATGTTGACCAGGTCAGCCAATATTAAGAACAGACCACAATATCATACATACATACATACATACATATCATCACGCCATATCCCTTGCAGGGTAGGCAGAGAGAACAGAGTGCCAGAGAACTCTATCTCTGCATACTTCACTCGCTTCCTCAACATTCATAATTCTCTTCATACACGCTCGCCGGTTTCGGAGACTCTTGACTCCACCTTCCTTCAGTACATGACCGATCTGGTCTAGGTAGGTTAGTCTCGGTCTCCTTCGGTACCTACATCCTTCCACTTTCGCATTGTATATCTTCTTAACCAGGCGTTCGTTCGGCATTCTTTCCACATGTCCGAACCATCGGAGCATTCCCTTTCGCATCTTTACACCAATACTCTCTTTCATACCTACTCGCTCTCTTACGTCGTCGTTACGAATGCGGTCGGTCAGCCTAACTCCACAGATTTTCTGCAGAGATCGCATTTCGACCGCATTAATTTTACTATCATACTCTTTTCTGCATACCCAACTCTCGCTTCCATACAGTAATGTTGGGACAAGCACTGCGTTATGTATTGCTACACGTGCCTTCTGGCTGAGGTGGTGGTTGCCGAAAAGTTGCCCCAACGCTCCGTTCACTCTATTTCCCGCATTCACTCTTCGCTCTATATCAGTGGTGTACCTTCCATCTCGGCTAAATCCACATCCAAGATATACAAATTCATCCACTTGCTCTAGTACATCATTACCTATTGTTACTCTTACATCTGTTCTGGTTTTATCTCTTTCAAAGACCATTATTTTGGTTTTGCTCACATTCACGCGTATCCTAAAGTATCATGTCATCCTATAGTATTTATGTGTGTATATCGTGTAGTTACTCCAGCAAATATAATATAATATTGATAATAGATATTGATTAATAGTAAACATCGGATATGTGGAAAGAATGCCGAACGAACGTCTGGTTAAGAAGATATACAATGCGAAAGTGGAAGGATGTAGGTACCGGGGGAGACCAAGACTAACCTACCTACACCAGATCGGTCATGTACTGAAGGAAGGTGGAGTCAAGAGTCTCCGAAACCGGCGAGCGTGTATGAAGAGAATTATGAATGTTGAGGAAGCGAGTGAAGTATGCAAAGATAGAGTTCTCTGGCACTCTGTTCTCTCTGCCTACCCTGCAAGGGATATGGCGTGATGATATGTATGTATATATGTATTAATCTGTGTGGTGACGGAGTAAGAATACAATTCACCACCCCCTATCTTACCCGTGGGTGATCGTACGAGACGACTAAGGGATATAAAATGCATATAACATCTATGCAAGAAAAGGAAAACACGAACCAAAACCCTATACCAACACGTCTGACCAGCATGGTATAGTAGGTTAATTTCCCTCCCATCACGGAGGAGGCCCGAGCCCAACAAAGGGACATATATGAGCTGTGATGATAATGATGATTGATTAATAGAAGTAGACGTTATTGCTGCTATCAGTAAAGTAAATATCTTAGATTAAGCGCCACCATTACGGTGATTCGATTAGTGTGGAGAAAATTCCTTATCTAATTTAGTTTATTACACAACAGTGCTTTTAATTTAATAATCAGGAGGGGTTTCTTCTGCTGCTACTGCACTGCTACTACTTTCTGCAGTAAAGGAAACGCTAATACTACTGTATGTAAAAACACTAATATACTCGGTACCTTCCTCCGTCTTGAATGGTTACTGAAACGATGCTTTGCCAGGAAAGGACGTAAAGCCATAGTCACCGCGCTTGTCAGTCGAATTCACGACTGTCTGAATCATCTTTAAGAGGTTTTTATGACTCCGATAATCATCATATATATCCCACTGCTGGGCTCTACCCTCCACACTAGGAGGAAAATTAACCTACTATACCACGTTGGTCAGACGTATTGGTGTAGGGTTTTATTTCGAGGTTTCCATCTCTTGCTAACTAATAATATCTATCACCCACGGGTAAGATGTAGGTGGTGAATTGTATTCTTGCTCCGTCACCACACGGAAAACTCCCATAATAAGTTCATTGTAATTTGAATAATTTTTTTGCCCACGTAGCAACCCTAGATAAGTCGCGCGATAGTGGAGCGACCGCTCGCGATTAATTGTCGCGATAACGCGCGACTAGGCGGCAAACGGTTGCCTTGAAGTGTTTTTGTAATTTTTCACTTTTATGTCATATTCGTTTTGTCTGTACGACAGTTTTCGTGGCGATAAAGAATGACATAATGTAGGATAACTGTTTATATTTGATCATATAAGGGAAGTGACTTTTGTTACAATAGAAGCGAGAATTTGGAAAAAAAATCTGTATATACGCAAATAAATTATTAGTTTTTATTAGATTTTGAGTAGGTGCCAAGCTTAAATGAGTACTTTTTTTTTGGAAAATTGTGTTTATTTTTTATTTGATAAATTATCAGATACCTACTAGAAGGTTGCTGGGTTAGCCACAGAAATCAAGCATTCGGTACTAATGGTCGGCCTAATGGTGATGGGGAGGGAATACGATAGGTTACGGCCGTGCATCGCCCTGTCATCACCCCGGACAGAATGGCATGTGTCCAGATCATAGCTTATAGCTAGTCAAAATTATATATTAATGGAATAATGATAATTAAAAAAAATAAAAATAGTAGAAAAGTCTTAACCAAGAATTGAACTAGGACAGTCTGGATTAAGGGATTGCTCGATTTCTCAATTGAGCTAGTTTTATTCTTGAAGAAAATGACTAAATTTGATATTTTACATTCATATTCCAAACATATTTTTATTCATTGCATAAAAACACTAAACGAAGCTTTCTAAAAATTAAACGTAGCTAGATCGAGTTATTACTTTCGAAATCTCCTTCGAGAGTCGAGATTCTGAATATATTTCACTGCATAGATGGCGCAGTGGTAAAGACCTTCCGTGCCAGTGCCAGGATTCGATTCCCCCGCAGGACAATACTTTGTGCGATCCACAACCTCTGAGTTTGAATGTAATTTGTCTGCGTCAATTATACATATTATGTAAAGTCCCCTACAATACATGGATTATTTCCTTATTACAGGATGGTGTTTAAAAAAAAAGTGAAATACTCGTTTGAAGGTATTAAGATAAGCTCACGCCTTAACAGCTGCCAAAATCGTTACCGTTGATTCAATTAAATAGAGGTGAAAGGTAATGCGGTTGATTATCAAGTCGTATGCCGCCTTACTAATATTCCGGGCTAACTGCACGGCTAGGGTGTAATCGGACGCTCCGGTTCCATGGAGTGCCCCTGTACCTCAGGCGGCTGGTGGCAGACTATTTGGAGGGGCGCAGTATTCTCTACGCGAGCCCCGCAGGGGACATTGTGCGGACGCCCATGTCGTGCGGTGTTCTGCAGGGGTCGGTTCTGGCGTTAGACGGATCGAGGCGCTGGGGTTGAGGGTGGCCCTGGACAAGACGGAGGCCCTCTTGTTCCATGGGCCCCGCATGAGTCCTCCCATTGGCGTCTCGATCACCGTCAATTCGGTTGACATCAGCATCCGGGCCCATATGAGGTATTTGGGCCTGGTGCTCGACGGGCATTGGTGGTTTCGGGAGCATTTCCGCAGGCTCGCTCCGCGGCTCGTCGGCGCGGCGTCCGCCCTTTCGTGGCTTATGCCGAACGTGGGCGGACCGAGCGCTACGTGCCGAAAGCTGTACTCGGGGGTCATCCGGTCGATGGCCCTGTACGGCGCACCGGTGTGGGCGGGATCCCTGACCGTCCGACTCAGGGCTCTTCTGTGGCGACCACAGAGGGCCATGGCGGTCAGGGCCGTACGCGGGTACCGCACGGTGGCGACGGAGGCAGCGTGCCTGTTGGCCGGGACTCCCCCGTGGGACCTGGAGGCGGAAATGCTCGCCGATTTGTATCGGCGGGTGTCGGGGGTGCGAACGGGGGGCGGTGTGGTCTCACTGAGGGAGCTCACCGCCTGGCGTGTCGACGCCCGCCGAGACGTCATTGCTCGTTGGGCAGTCCGGCTGGAGAGGCCTCGGTTCGGTGTGCGGACTGTGGAGGCCTTCCGGCCGGTGCTGATGCAGTGGTTGGAACGGCGGCACGGGGTGCTCTCCTTCCGACTGGTGCAGGTTTTGACGGGGCATGGATGCTTCGCCAAATACCTGTACACGGTCGTCAGGAGGGAGAGTACACCGTCCTGCCACCACTGCGATTGCGACGAGGATACGGCGCAGCATACGCTCGAGGCGTGTGCCGCTTGGGCAGAGCAGCGCCGTGAACTCGTCGCAATCATCGGTGCCGACCTGACGCTGACGCTTCCTGACGCTGTCGACCATCGCCAGGGTGATGCTCGACAGCGTCAGGAACTGGGACGCGGTCGCAGCCTTCTGCGAGGCAGTAGTCTCGCGGAAGGAGGCGGCGGAGCGCGTGCGCGAGGAGCGTCTCCTCGACGACGCGAACCGCCGCCGGCGACTGGGGCGGCGTAGGCGCGATTACCTGCGCCTGATGCCGCCCTAGCCGAGGCCGCGGGTGACTGGACCGGGGAATTAGTCCGTCACCCGCCGAGAGGCTGACCACGCGAGGAGGGAACGACGTCCGCCCCGGGGGGGGGGGACGTCGCTCAAGGGGAGGGTACCTCTCAGGGGGTATTCCATCGGGCCGGCCACTGACGACAAGTTCACGCTGCTTCAGTGGCCGGTCCAACGACGTAGGCGAGGTTGGTGGGTGGGTTACGGGTATGCGTGCTTACGCCCCTCTGTCGCCCCGGACGGAGTGGTACGAGAGGAGCGCCGACCATAACCCACCCCAAAAAAAAAAAAAAAAAAAGAGGTCGGTTCTGGGGCCGACTCTGTGGGACATCGGGTACGACTGGGCATTGAGAGGGAGTCGCCCCCCCGGGCTGAGCGTTATTTGCTATGCTGACGACACACTCGTCACAGCCCGGGGCAGGACATTCGAAGAGGCGACGAGCCTGGCCACTCTCGGCACCGAGGAGATGATCAGACGAATCGAGGCGCTGGGGCTCAGGGTGGCCCTAAACAAGACGGAGGCCCTACTATTCCATGGGCCCCGTGTGAGGCTGCCCATCGGCGCCTCGTTAGTCGTCAACTCCATCCACATCAGTATCCAGGCCCATATAAGGTACTTGGGTCTGGTGCTCGACGGGCGATGGTGGTTCCGGGAGCATTTTCGCCAAATTGCTCCCCGGCTGGTCAGCGCGGCGTCCGCGCTTTCTCGGCTCAAGCCGAATGTGGGCGGACCCAGTTTCGAGGGCCGACGGCTGTATGCGGGGGTGATCCGCTCAATGGCCATGTACGGCGCACCCGTGTGGGCGAGGGCTCTGAACGCTCAGCTCAGGGCGGTGCTGTGGAGGCCACAGCGAGCCATGGCGGTCAGAGCCATTCGCGGGTTCCGCACGGTGTCGACAGAGGCGGCGTGTCTATTGGCCGGCACACCCTCGTGGGACTTAGAGGCGGAGATGCTCTCCGACCTCTACCGGCGGGTTACCTCAGTGCGCGAAGAGGGTGGCTCCCCATCGTTTAACGAGATAGCCACCTGGCGCGAGGTCTCGCAGAAGGAGGCGGCAGAACGGGCCCGGGAGGATTCCCGTGACCCGGGCCGCCGCCCGCGGCCGGGGCGGCGCAGGCGCGAATACCTGCGCCTGATGCCGCCCTAACCGAGGCTTCGGGTGAGCGGACCGGGGAATTGTCCGGTCACCCGACGCGAGGCCACCGCGTGAGGACGATGCCTCGACGGCGAAATCTGTCGGGGCGTCAACAGGAGAGGAGCCCGAGAGGGCATACCGCCGAGCGGGCCACCGAAGACAAAGATCGGGTACCGGTGGCCCACTCGCACGGCGAAGAAGAGGTGCTTGCAGGGTGGGTCAATGGGGTTGCGCGCCGCCTCTTCCGTCACTCCGGACCGATTTTACGGGGTGCAACGTCCATGGTCCACCACAAAAAAAAACGGAATACAGTTTGTTAAAAATATACCAATCGAATTGAGAACCTCTTTCTTTTATAAGTCGTTTAAAAAGACAAGAAATTTTCATATAAACCTCAAAAAAAAATATAACTTCCAAAGAAAATAAAGGCTTGAAATTTAATTATTAACCGTCATTACATCTATCTGGGCCCAAATTCATCTGATACTGTATGGGCAATTACGTTTCCAATGAGGGTTGACGTCATTTAAACGGTAGGTCATAAAATTATTGCCAATAACTTTTGCAATATGTAATATGGAAGAGGAGTACATATTGCGACGACCACAAATAATTGTGCTAAAGGCAGAATAATGATGATGAGTGATAATGATGATAAGTACACGAGTCATACGTTTATTCATCATCATTTCAGCTCATATGTGTCCCACTATTGAGCTCGAGCCTCCTCCATAATGGGAGGGAAGTTGACCTACTATAACACGCTGGTCAGACGTGTTGATATAAGGTTTTATTTCGAATTTTCCTTCTTTTACATTATATGCATACATATACATACATACCATCACGCCATGTCCTTTGCAGAGTAGGCAGAGAGAACAGAGTGCCAAAGAACTGTATCTTTGCATACTTCACTCGCTGCCTCAACATTCATAATTCTCTTCATACACGCTCGCCGGTTACGGCGACTCTTGACTCCACCTTCCTTCAGTACATGACCGATCTGGTATAGGTAGGTTAGTCCCGGTCTCCCCCGGTACCTACATCCTTCCACTTTTGCATTATATGCGTTTTATTATTATTTATTTAATATCTATATTATATGCGTTTTATATCCCTTAGTCGTCTCTTGCGATCACCCACAGGTAAGATAGGGGGCTAATTGTATTCTTACTCAGTCACCACACAGAAATTTATATACATTTATTACTTAAATGTAACTCGTATTTAAACTCAATTATTTCTTAATACTTTAGTTATCAAGATAATCTACAAATACCAGTTAACTATTTTATCTCACCGCTACTAGTTTAGTTTACACCAATAAATTAACTAAGAAAGTCAATAAAACATGTCCTAACTAACATACGAACGAGCATACAATAATATATAAAGCTTTGATCAAATCTCGCCCGTCGACAGATCAAAGGTGTGTCTATATATAAAATTATCGACTGATTGATTCCGCGAATGAATTTACTTTTAAACTCTTCTCGTTACGATTTTTTTTTATTTCCATAACGTAATGTGCTAAGCAGTTTCAATTTTGTATTTATAATTTTCTTAATTTTATTTCCCTGTGTTTAATGAGTAAGAATACAGTTCAACTACCCCCTATTGTAGTCATGGGTGTTGTAAAAGACGACTAAGAGATTTAATGTGCATATAATATGTAGGTATGAAAGAGAGTATTGGTGTAAAGATGCGAAAGGGAATGCTCCGATGGTTCGGACATGTGGAAAGTATGCCGAACGAACGTCTGGTTAATAAGATATACAATGCGAAAGTGGAAGGATGTAGGTACCGGGGGAGACCAAGACTAACCTACCTAGACCAGATTGGTCAAGTACTGAAGGAAGGTGGAGTCAAGAGACTCCGAAACCGGCGAGCGTGTATGAAAAGAATTATGAATGTTGAGGAAGCGAGTGAAATATGCAAGGATAGAGTTCTCTGGCACTCTGTTCTCTCTGCCTACCCTGCAAGGGATATTGCGTGATGATATGTATGTATGTATAACATCTCTCTAAGAGAATGGGTAATCAAAATAAAAGCCTATTAACCAGTCTGACCAGCGTATAGTTGGTGAATTTCTCTTCTATTGTGGGGTAGGCTCGAGCCCAGCAGCGGCACATTTCATATGTGCATATGTATATGATGGATGATATTTTAATCATTTCTTTTATTTCATTCCACCCCACACACATCTCCCTATGGGTAGAAGTATTCATAAAACGTCCTCCAATACCACGTTGATCACGATTTAGTAATTTGTACCAGCAAAACTACAAATATAACGTGATGAAACATTAAAATATTGTATACAATTTAAGAGAGTCATACAACATTACGTCATTTCCACATTGGCGCCAAAACTGAGGTGATATGATATAAACATTGTGTAGCCATAAAAAAATCATAAGATTATAATCTGCAACTTATAATAAAAAAGTCCATTTAAATTAAAATGAGTAAATATGTTTATACATATTTTAGGTGCTGACTCAAAAGAGAAAATTCACGGCATATATGAAGCTATCCTTTATCCTTAAATCTATATTTAATCCAATCTGACTTTATAATCTGACAAATAAAATATCTTCATAAAAAGAGATTTATAGTGCATACAGAAATTTATCAAAATGAAAAATTGTTATTTAATACAGCCAGGCTTTTTGCAACGTGCATCCTTTCCACACGGCCTGTGCATCATCCATCACAGTGCGAAAAAGGATATTTTAAAAAAATAAACAAAAAGGGCGCGAATCGAGCGAGCGAGCTTTTTTTAAATTTTTTTTTTTTTTTTTTTTTTTTTTTTTTTTTTTTTATTGCTTATGGCGGCAAACGAGCAGACAGCACACCTGATGGTAAGTGTCACTGCCGCCCATGGACCTTTGCCAATGGTATAGCTAGGCCGCTGCCTACCAATACAACCCTGAACCCACCCCAGTTAGGCTTCCGGCTCTCTCGCTCACCGAACGAAGCGCAATAGCACATTGCTATTACTCAGACGTCGATCTTCTGCGAGAGTGTGGTACTACCCCGGACGGACCGGCCCGCGGCTGTAGACAGAGAACTGTCCACAGCGTGGTCCTACCACAATAATGCGGGCAAAGGTAATGAAGTATGTTATGCCTGTTAACGAATGCTTAATGCTCATGCACGTCGTTTTTCAAGTGATTTAATATCGAATATATCGGTTAATTGACTGAAAATATGATACAAAGGAACATATATTTTTATGTAATCATGAAATGATTTAAACTTATTATAAGGTTTACATCATATTTCTGATTTACAACGCAAGAAAGCGGCCAGAAGGCAAATACACATTACTATATCCGGCTTTAAATTTCTTTCATTCCTAAAATAACCTACATGAAATAACAGTTTTTATGTCATTCAATTTAACCGTCATCATCTTCTCATCGACTATATTTGACTAACATTGATAAACATGGACAAAATGTATATAATTTTTCTCACAATGCAAACGATTCAATTAATAATTTTATTATATATATATATATATATATATATATATATATATATATATATATATTGTAATTATACTTAAAATATACATAACTTTGATAAATTAGAAGTACAGTAAAATTCTGTACTAATCAAGTTCTGTTTGACAGATTATTAACCAATTGTTTCTAACTACAATAGTATATACCATAACTTTTTTTTGTTTTTAAAGATGTACCACTTTTGATAATTTTGAAACCCTAATATCATAGAGGCATTTATAAAAATAAATTTTGACACATTCATTAGGTAGAGAGGAGGAAAACAGCGCTTTGTTGACTTCACGCTAACGTTCCCACGTCTAGCATATTTAGGTGGTATAGGTAAGATAACAAATGTCAAAAATAAAAGGTAGCCCTATATACCCACAGCTATGCTGAGCTGACTTCCTTTACCAGTTAAACACAAGGAATCTTGTATTATTTATAATATATTTAAAAAAATAAGATAAATTAAGATTGAGAGATTTATAGAGATTGAGAGATTTATATTATTTATGTTTTAATTTCATTCTTTTACTATGGGCTGTACGATATATTGTACTGGAATTAAATGGTTTCTTTATTTTCTTTTTTATTTCACATAGAAAAAGAATCTAATCCACAATACTTGTCTTTTAAGCCAATGTCTGTGTTATAATTAATAAGATTACACGTCGTAATTTATCAGGATTTATAAATTTAAATATAAATCTAAATAACATTGGACTCCCTTGAGATAACATACTAAGTCGTGATTTACACTAACAGTGCTAAAGCTGTCACCAGCCAGCCCAGGAGCCGTTACCACCCAGCGTCTACATGATGTGACTTTATTGCATCTGTTTATTTGATGGATAACAGATTGTAATACGTTTTCAGTGCTTTATAAACATTTCTAATAAAAAAAAAACAATAATCCATATTGTTCTTTTTTGCAAGATAAGAAAACAAATGTTCATTTTTTTTTAATTTATTCCAGATATTGTTATTCATACACATCTTTCATGTGGTGACGGTGTAAGAATATAATTCACCACATTCCACGGGAAAGGTGCCAGTGGGTGATTGTAAAATACGACTAATGGATAAAACGCATATAACATCTATGCAAAAGAAGGAAAACTCGAAACAAAACCCTATATCAACACGTCTGACCGGCTTGGTATAGTAGGTCAATTTCCTTCGCATTATAAAGGAGGCTTGAGCCCAACAGTGGGACATATATGAGTTGAGATGATGATGATTGGTAATCATATGTATTCATAATATAAATACTAACTATTCCCGCGGCTTTACTTGTGAATTAAGACAACATCCTGCACTAAGAGTGTCATTCTTGTATTGCGTGGAATTTTACGAAACATACAATTAACGGATTCAAATTACATACAAATTATTGCACTTTGTAGGTATCGAACCCATGACACTGGCACATACGACCGAAGGTTTAGTCATGTTTTTTTTTTCAGATAACACCCTACACTAAAAGTTTAATTATTGTATTGCGATTTTACAAACATACAATTAACCCTTACTTTGCTCGTGGATGTCGTAAAAGACGACTAAGAGCCTTATAACGACCTGGACCATCTCCATCCGATGCCGTTTGGTCAACAATTACATTCCCAAGGAGGGTTGACGTCTGGCAGGCGGCCGGTCATAAAACTATTGCCAATAACTTTTACAATATGTGCTATGAAAAAAGAGTATCTACGTATTATATAGACCCCAAGTAATTGGGACAAGAGTAGGAGAATGATGACAATTAACCGATTCAAATTACACCAAGATGTGTGACCAAGTGTTTAGTCGTTAATATAGATATAATCTATAAGCTTTTGGTGGCACACGAGCAAGCAGTTCACCTGTTGGTAAGTGTTACTGCCGCCCATGGACTTATGCTATACTAGGAGTAGAGATAGCTAGGCCGCTGTCTACCAATACAAACCCTACTTCCACTTAGTTGGGCTCCCGGCTCTCTCGCTCATAGAACGAAGCGTAATAGCACATTGCCATTACTCAGACGTCGATCTTCTACGAGAGTGTGGTACTATCACGGACGGACCGGCCCGCGCGACAGAGACTGTCAACAGCGTGGTCCTACCACTAAACCTGCCATCCATTAAAAATATTTACACTTTGTTCCATATATTAGTACCGTAACTTTTCAGCTAAAATCTTATTAACCCCAAACCCACCCCGTTGGGCTTCCGGCTCTCTCGGTCACCGAACGAAGCGCAACAGCACATTGCCATTGCTCAGACGTCGATCTTCTGCGAGAGTGGTACTACCCCGGACGGACCGGCCCGCGGCTGTAGACAGAAAACTGTCGACAGCCCACGCTAGGACCACTCCTACCACAGTGGAATGAAGACAATTCTAGATAAAACTATATTTCAAACAAGGAGTATTAGAAATTTCAAAACAGTCTGTTGAGTATTAAATCGTCAAAGAATAACAAATAAGTAAATAACCAAACTCCCATACGCATGTTCATTCATAAAAAAAGCTCATATGTTTTTTTCGTCTATAGATAATAAATAGATTTATTAGAATTAAGCAATCAAAATTGGCATAATAAAAGGCGAGCATTATACCGTAGTATCCGACTATAAATTAAAAAAAAAAAACGAAACGTAAGAAAAATAACATCCAACATCTCAAATATATTCGAGCATCTTTCTATTTATTCTATAGTAGAAAAAAAAACATCTAAGCCATCCAACCATACGCGGCATAGTAAAATGTTCATATTTATAAATTACACCGTGTCCTGTGCGGTAGGTATGCGGCGTGTCATTAGCGCCCTATTAAAGTGACGAGTAAACATTGGACGAAACAAGAACAAAGTAATTTGAAATTAAATTTAAAACCCAGTCTCTGCTTGGTATAAACGCATAAATGGCTAAAAGATAATTTTATGAATCTCTTTGTAAAAAAATATGAAGATTATTATTTTAAATACTTAAAAAAATATATAAACTTGCGTCGTAAAATTTATTAAGTAAAGATAGTAATATAAATATAGTAATATAATATAAATATTCATTTTGAAGTATAATTCTTGTTTTATCTCAAATTACCAAAATTTAAAGCCAGATCAAACTGCGCAGATGACATCTGTAGATTGAGCAGCATTTGCATACAAAACAATAAATTATAATTTTAATTCTTTAAGTAGTTGTATTCTAATATTTTCATTAAAAAAAGGATACAGTCTCCAAACATAGTTGCATATTGTTTTAAACAAACTCTCTAGTAGTAATGAAGTATCAATACAACAATCTTTTAAATTTTCTTGACTAAGTAAGTTGTGGGTGTAGGTACTTTTGAAATGACTAATAAAAAGAATTTAATTTTGGGATGCTTTAACTTATGGGTATTAATAGTGTTTTAACCTATTTCAAAAACGTAGGAATTTTCAAATTAACTAAATTTATGATTTGTTATTTGTATGTTTACTGCGTGATTTCTTCGTCAACTGCGTACCGATTTTCAAAATTTTTATACAACACATACACACACCCGTTTATGTAATACAAAATGATGAACAACGATATATTTAAACACGTGAAGATAATTTTTAATCCGAAACGTTATATTTATAATAGCAATTACGTATGGCGACTACGAAACGGAGGTCGCAGCGCAGGACGACGCTCCGTTAGTTGGACTGACGATATCTTAAAAGTTGGAGGAAGCCGTTGGATGCGGGTGGCACAGGACCATTCTGAGTGGTATTCCCATGAGGAGGCCTATGTCCAATACTAGCCGCCCACGGGCTAATGGATGAGCTAGCAATTAATGTTACATGTTCAAAAACGAGAATCTCGTGACAGTATGAACTTGGCTGAAAACAAGATGTCAAACTAAATCAATCCGTCTGGCTTACGTAGGCTGATAGGACTTTTTTACTATTGGAAGTGGCCCTCAATCGATAGCGTTGTGATTGTGAATTGAAAATAAGAAAAAGAAATCAATAAGTATTCCACATAAGCGGCACTACGGTATCAACTAGTGTAGAATATGTTCTGTGCACGTGCTCCTGTGGTATCGTGTCATTAGCACCCTATAAAACGTTGAATAAACACGAGGGCTAAATACGAACACAGTTAATTTTGTCTCCTGTAGACAAGTCACGGCGTGCAACAAGGATTTTGTTTAGAAATTCATTCGTGATACATGAATTTGAATGTTTCGTTACAGTTTCTTACTAAATGTAACTTTTTGAGTGTTTAATTTAGTGTATCATAGGTAAAAAAAATAATTAAATCATTCTTTAATAAAAATATAAATTAAAAGACTATGAAATTAAAAAGCAACACTAAAATGAGAAAACCAAACTTATATAGTGCTTAAACCTGCGAGAGTAATTATCTTTTATATTATGGTTTTCAGTTGAGTTGATACGCATCTTGTAGTCTCTTTCAACTCTGTATAAATTGTATCTATATCTTTGAGTATATGGTTACTAAGACCTTTGAGCCAAATCTTTGTTTATAAATTAACTTTATTTAAAGCCATTGTCCGTCAGTAAGTCAAATCGTCACCTCCAACAGTGCCATGGCTACACTGTTAAAGGTATCTTTTGGGAATTTTGGTGAAGAATGAAAACGTATGTAAGGCATACATCATATTCACTACACCTCATTACTTACTTCGCATCAAATTACTTAAAACGCCATCAAAATTATTTAATATAACACGTTAAAACACTAAGATATTGAATATAATACAAGAACATCACGTGACACTTTTCCTTTCCCGCTAAAACTATAAACTATATTATATTTCTTCTTCTTATATAATGGCAATCAGCTACATATACGAGCTATTGGTGCCAGTGTCAAGTTATAAATATTTTCACGTTTTTAGTCTTTCAAGTTAGTCATTGTCTAAGTCAAACTGTCGCCATTAACAGTGCAATGGCCACACTGTTAGTGGTATCTTGTGGGAATTTTGTCGGAAAACGAAAACGTTGTAAAGCACTTTTATATGATATTCACTACATCCCAATAGTTCCGCCGCTTCATATTACATAAAATGCCATCAAAATTATCTAATATAACACGTTAAAACACTAAGATATCGAATATAATACAAGAGCACCACATGACGTTTTCAAAGTCCCGTCAAAAAAAGTCTTCTTCTTCTTCTTCTTCTTCTTATGTATTGGCAATCAGCTACATATACGAGCTATTGGTGCCAGTGTCAAGTTATAAATATTTTCACGTTTTTAGTCTTTCAAGTCAGTCGTTGTCTAAGTCAAATTGTCACCATTAACAGTGCAATGGCCACACTGTTACTGGTATCTTGTGGGAATTTTGATGGAAAACGAAAACGTTGTAAAGCACTTTTATATGATATTCACTACATCCCCGTATTTCCGCACATCATATTACATAAAATGCCATCAAAATTATCTAATATAACACGTTAAAACACTAAGATATCGAATATAATACAAGAGCACCACATGACGTTTTCAAATTCCCGTCAAAAGTCTCAAAAAAAGTCTATATTATATTTCTTTTAACTGACATTATACGTCGCAACTAAATCGTATTTTTTTAATATTTATTTTCTTTTTCAGTATATACTCCTACGTCTGACTAAGTAGTCTAAGTATGCTAAGTAACCTACTCCGTAATGAAAGTAAACTAGCACACGTTGCTATAGAATTTTATTTCAAATTTTCCTGCTGAAACATTAGGGGCCGTCCATTAATCACCTGAGGTTTGAACCCCCCTGGGTTGGTGGTTCTTGACAAAAATCACGAAGTCCTAAACCTTTATAGTTTTAAACCTCACTGCGGATCACAAAGGGGGAGAGGGGGTTAAAAATGCTAAAAAAAAAGATCACGTAATTAATTGACATCCCCTTATCTGATAACTGAAAAAGTGTCATCAATCATTTTTAAAGCATTTTGATGTTATGTATATGGGCTGAAGAAGTACACGATACCTTACATCATCATTATCTTAGCTCATACACATCCCACTGTTGGGCTCGAGCCTCCTCCATAATGGGAAGGCAATTGACCTACTAAACCACGCTGTTCAGACGTGTTGGTATAGGGTTTTGTTTCGAGTTTTCCTTCTCTCGCATAAATAATAATAAATATTGTATGCGTTTTATATCCCTTAGTCGTCTCGTATGGGGTGGTGAATTGTATTCTTACTCCGTCCATTCTCCGTCCGCACGGAAAATACATACAATACCTTGCACTAAGGAATAATAAACATAATGATTTCATATGAGTATATATTTATTATATATAATTAAAGTAAAACTTTATTTGACGGCTATTATTATACTTTAGAGTTCTCTGGCACTCTGTTCTCTCTGCCTACCCTGCAAGGGATATGGCGTGATGATATGTATGTGTATGTATGTATGTATTATACTTTACAACGTTCATAGTCTATCTAGTCCTCCTCTGATCATACGTTAGGTTAATTGTGACCATATTTAGGTTCGTGTATTGTGTTAAGAAACATAAATAACATACAAATTAGAAGCTGACTCGAAACTATCATTTATAGATTACAAAAATTCTTGCGAACCGAACCCGTAAGATTTAGCAAGTGGTTCACTGCTCCGAATATGATATCTGTGCAATTTGTTTAAAGTTTTTTATAATCTGTTACATTTCAAAAATATACATACATATATAAAAATTGTCACGTAGAAGATTGAGCAAGATATAAAAAGCTCTTAACTCTCTAGATTGAAAGAATATGTAGTCCCAGGATTCAAAGTCCCAGTCATTATTAATGTCAGCCAATAAAACGTACTCTAAAACTTAAAGAAAGTATTTAAAGAAAATATCAATAAATCATTCGCTTAAAATAAAGATATCTTAAAAGAGTAACATATGTAAATAAAGAAAAGGAAATAAAAAAGTTGAACCGGGAATTTGGCGCTCGAATGAAATGACAGCTGTCAAAGTAGACGGGTTTCTGGTTCTTGGTGCATTTGATAGACGACAACGGAAATGTTTAATGAAATTCAACCTGAAACGATACCTAAATTAATGAAATTAAAATTTTCCCATCTCAACCCGTCTGACCAGCGTGGTATTGTAGGTCAAAGAATATAATATAGCTTCTGGTATATTTAACTAACTTTGAATTAAAACGACTTACAATTTTAATTTGTAATAAGTTAATATTCTAAAATGAAAAAATAGTTAAGTATAGAAAGAAATATTTAACTTAACAATTTAGATATCTAATTATCATTTTAATTTTGTAATCGCTTTTAACCTAACACTTGTACTACCTCTCTAGCATCGTACCCCAGAGGGCACGTTTCTGACATGCGCCTGCCATCCATCATTTAGCACCAGGAGCAAAAAGCTGCCACGTAATCATTCTCAGTTTATATCAACATAATTTTGTATTACTTTATGCAGTTTGGCAGTTAAATAAATCAAAACAGACTTATATTAAAGCGAATAAATAAAAGAATTTATGATGAAACATTATTATTCAAGAGAATATTTGATAGCAGAACGTTAAATCGTTTCTAAAGTCATGTAAAATTAATTCCTGACATACAAATTTTAATAAAATCTAAATCATGGCTACAAACATGAAGATTGATATCGTTTTGTTGGAACAAATTGGCTGACTCGGAACTTTTAAATATTGCTACCGCTGAAGATACATTCCGATTTTATAGAAGCATTGCATGGAAGTTTACAGATATCCAGATAATGGCGCCACTGTTGATGACGGAAAAGAAAGTAAAACGAAACGTCATAATTTTCACCGTAATAATTTGTATTATACGTAAGTATTAAACCTTATTTCCGAGCAAAAAATGATTACCACACGTGGGACTTGAGACCAAATTTATAGGATATTCGTTACAAAAGCCTTATCAATTAGGCCAGCGTGGGTAAAGTATGTATCATAAGTAATTGTTATTCTTATTATTATTTTTTATAAATAGCCTCTCTAGGCTATTTATTCATCATCTCAGCTCATATATGTCCCACTGCGGGGCTCTAGCATCCTCAATAATGGGAAAGAAATTGACCTACTATACCACGCTGGTCAAACGTGTTAGTATAGGGTTTTGGTTCGAGTTTTCTTTCTCTCGCATAGATGTTATATGCGTTTTATATCCCTTCGTCGTCTCTTACGATCACCCGCGGGTCAGATAGAGAGGGTGGTGGATTGTATTCTTACTCCGTCAACACACGGATAATCTCAAGCTGTTGTCTAAAATCAAATCAAAATTCTCTGTAATTTAGATTACTGAGTCGTGTTATCGCTTAATAAGATTTTAGCTGAAAAGTTACGGTACTAATATATGGAACAAAGTGTAAATATTTTTAATGGATGGCAGGTTTAGTGGTATGACCACGCTGTTGACAGTCTCTGTCGCGCGGACCGGTCCGTCCGTGATAGTACCACACTCTCGTAGAAGATCGACGTCTGAGTAATGGCAATATGCTATTACGCTTCGTTCTATGAGCTAGAGAGCCGGGAGCCCAATTAAGTGGAAGTAGGGTTTGTATTGGTAGGCAGCGGCCTAGCTATACCCTTAGTATTGCAAAGGGCCCATAGGCAGTAACACTTACCATCAGTTGTGCTGCTTGCTCGTTTGCCACCATAAGCAATTAAAAAAAAAGGTAAAACGTATCCGGTAAATATAGTAGGTATACATATCATCACGCCATATCCCTTGCAGGGTAGGCAGAGAGAACAGAGTGCCAGAGAAGTAGGTATAACTAAAAAAAAAACATTTTTTGCTATATCACTTACGATATTCACATAATTCGCAAATGACAACCATCGCCGTAATATCTTTAACCTTAAATTATCTTCGTATAAAATGACAACTGTGTCTAAAAAACCCGATTACCGGCCGCGCAAGCGGTGCGATTGTCTCGCAAAACAATGGGTTATTAGACTTTTTGTCAACGTCGTTTTGGGATGGTGAGCATGACATTATTATATAACAAGTATGTATGTAGATATATAAGAAAGTTATAAGTTTTCATAATAAATAGCATCTGCTACTTAAATAACGTATTATGCCAAATCACACGTATTAAATATTATTTGCCTCATGATTGCTGTTGTTTACGCGACCATTACACATATGATATAAAATTATTTTTACGCATTTGATTTTTATATTGACGACGTTTCGAATAAAATTTATTGTCACGAGAAGACTCCAGTAAAATCTTCCGAAATCAAACATAATAGCGATAAACCCTGTAAAACATAGTTTTATTTTAATAGTCGGGTTATTGTGCACTTAGAAATAGCTATACACATATCACATATAACACACCGAGAAATAGGAGGGAAGCAGTACCTCTATAAATATTAGCATATCAATCTTGAAAAATACTGCGCACTCGTTATTGTCATGACAATGCTGAGATAACAAATAGTGTGATTGACGTAACAGTAAACTATTACTGTGCTAACTGATATATGCTATTTTAACGTTAGTGTTCAAATAATAATAGCATTCAATATGAAAGTATCACGTTACTGTGTGGAAGCGGCTGCGAATACTACCAACCCTTACTTTGTTCGTGGATATCTTAAAATACGACTAAGAACTTTATATCGAACTAGGCCCACTCCACCGCCGAATCCACCACGAAATTGATGACCAGACAGCATTATCTGGTCATCAATTTCATTCCCAAGGAGTGTTGACGTCAGACAGGTGGCCGGTCCTAAAACTATAGTCAAACTTTCTGCAATATATACTATTGGAGAATAGTAATGAAATAGTAATGAAAAAATTTACTGTGGTCACCGTTAGCAAAATATATATAAATTTCTGTATAATTTACGTATTATTATTAATTAAAATTCATTCAACAATTTATGCCATGCCAGCCTATGAAATTTAACGAATAATAATACTGTGAAAATATAACGTTATAATTAATTAATTAAAAGTAGCAGCGATTCGTGCGCATCCTTACGGGACGGTCATTGCGACCGGTCGACCAAAAAGTACGGATGGCACATTAAATAAGCTTTATTTGGTAGATTGGTTTTTAATAAGCGTAACCGGTTTTATTACGGATCGGTCACTGGGAAGTAATTTGTGTTTCTTAATAAGCGTTAATTGTTTTAAAACTTTTTTTTTGTTATAACAATGAATGATATTTAGTTTAGTGATATTTAGTTTTAGGTAATGTTGCTTCAGAGTTATTTATAGGGCTGGTGTTATATATTTTATGAGTATTTCTAGAGAAGAACACCCACAGAACGAACTAAGAGTTCCTATAAGGGATAAAGGTTAAGGAAATTTAGCTAATAATATCCCAAAAAGAGTAGGACAACTCGAAATATAACTGCATCTTTTTTGGCTGGCGTGGCGCAGTAACTGCCTTTGTCTAGATGAGGCTCGTGCGCAACAGTGGGACATATCTGGGCTTAGGATAAGAAGGGTAAAGTGTATACTTAATAATGATTCCAATTTAGTCTATTAGGTCGCTGTGTAGTAGTAGTGGCTACGAGTAATACTAACCCTTACTTTGCTCATGGATGACGTAAAAGATAACCAAGAGCTTTATATCGATCTGGGCGAACTTCACCTGATGCCGTCTGGTCAATAATGACATTCCCGAAGAAG
Source organism: Lymantria monacha (assembly GCA_905163515.2). Classification (NCBI taxonomy): domain Eukaryota; kingdom Metazoa; phylum Arthropoda; class Insecta; order Lepidoptera; family Erebidae; genus Lymantria; species Lymantria monacha. The sequence goes on along the minus strand of LR991096.1, from coordinate 2,183,023 downwards.
GTTGACTTCAGGCATGTGGCCGATCAATAGATTACTGTTAATAATACGATGGTTGGGTGATGAAGAGGCGTATTTATTACGTCAATCCCAAGTAATTTGAATATGAGTTCATGATAATGAGTCTACTAGGTAAACCAAGTTGCAAGACTGCTCAAATGACTGCTAAATTACTGCATAGATGGCGTAGTGGTTAAGTTAACGACCTTCCGTGCTAGTTTCGTGAGTTCGATTCCTACACAGGACAACAATTTGTGTGATCCACAAAGTATTGTTCTGAGTCTGGGTGTGATTTGTCTGTGTTAATTGCATATTTGTCCCCCGCAATACAAGGATTATTTCCTTAGTGCAGGGTGGTGTCTCTTTTGAGTGATCGGGTGATCGGACCGGGGAATTGTCCGGTCACCCGACGCGAGGCCACCGCGTGAGGACGACGCCTCGACGGCGAAATCTGTTGGGGCGTCAACAGGAGAGGAGTCCGAGAGGGCATACCGCCGAGCGGGCCACCGAAGACAAAGATCAGGTACCGGTGGCCCGCTCGCACGGCGAAGAAGAGGTGCTTGCAGGGTGGGTCAATGGGGTTGCGCGCCGCCTCTTCCGTCACCCCGGACCGATTTGGCGGGGTGCGACGTCCATGGCCCACCACAAAAAAAAAAAAAAAGGGTGGTGTCTTTTAAAAAAAAAAGCTTTGGACTCCTAACTAAAAAGCTTTCTATCGTAGAGTTTCTTTAATCTATGACTACAAGGCTATTTTTTTTATAATTAATTTAATTTATAGATCAAAGTTTTCAATCTGAAGCTCGTCAATTACAATGTTGGATCTATAAGCCCATTCGCTTACAGTGTAGTGCATCTTTAAGACAGAAGGTAATAAAGATTTTACTAAGCTAGTACGATTTAAAACTCGAGATTATATCACCACTGATCAAGAAATGCATAGCTTAACCATTATTTAAAGAATATAAAAAGAGGTTTATCGTAGCTAAGAGAACATAAAGAAGTTCTGCTGTGTTCAAGCCTTCTCCATAATGAGAGAGAAATTGACCTACTAAACCATGCTAGGCAAACGGTTGTTATAGGGTTTCAATTCGAGTTTTTCTTCTCTTGCATAGATCATCATTCTTCTAATCTTATCCCAATTACTTGGGGTCAATACAATATGTACTCTTCTTTCATAGTACATGTTGTAAAAGTTATTGGCAATAGTTTTATGACCGGCCGCCAGACGTTAACCTTCCTTGGGAATATAATTGTTGACCAAACGGCATCAGATAGAACTCTATCTCAGGCCCAGGTCGCTATAAGGCTCTTAGTCGTCTTTTACAACATCCACGAGCAACGAGGGTTGGTAGTATTCGTAGTCGCTATCACACAGCTTAGAAATAATCTGCATATCATACCTACATATCCCTGTCTATCTGTCTTTCACGTCATCGGTAGATAAGGATTACACCTTAAATATAAAAAAAAAACTATAGAACACATGTTTTTTCTAAGCAACCGATTTTTATTCCCCAAGATGTAAATATTGCAATTTTATAATTTATTTTTCCACGTATTTCCAAGTATCGAAGGATACAGTGATTTTATAAAGTATAGTTTCAAATTTAAGACAAAGAAATAATTCTTAGTCCGTCACCACACAGGTAATGCTTTAGGTGTTACCTAAGATTTAGAAGCTATTAGTGAAAATGGTTCGAATTTTCATTATCATTAATAATACACCACTAGTCCACTACAAGGCTCGGGCCTCCTTCGCAATAGAAGGGATTAGGGACGTGAGGTTAATGGAAAAGAATCGATCAAATAAAAATCGATTTTTCTTTATTCAAGATTAATCGATTTGCCAAAAATCGATTTTAATAAAAATAAATAATCAATTTCGACACCCTGCACTAAGGCAATAATAATCTGTATAGCGGGGGACTTCGCAAACGTGCAATTAACGCAGATAAATTACACCCAGACTTAGAACAAAACTTGTGGGTCACACAAAGTGCTGTCCTGCGTGGGAATCGAACCCATGCATTGGCACGGAAGGTCGGTATCTTAACCACTACGCCATTTGTGCAGTTAAATGTTGATGATGATTATACATTTGACTAGTTGTAAAATAAAATACTAGTTTGTAAAAACTTATTGATGTCGACTTTACCATAACACATTTTTTTTATTGAAAATGTTGAGGTTATAAAACGTATGACTCGCATGACGGACGGTTTTAGTTTTCTTGAACGAATTTTACAGAGACCAGTATTTTGCTATCAAAAGGACCACAATAATCATTATAAAATATAGTAATTCATGTTACCTGTAAGACAGTGGGATGTTTTCGTTGTATGTGCTGTTTTAAATTTGTAGTATTACTACAAGGTTTTAATACCTTCGAACAGTGCATGCATATTACTGTGGTATAATCCTTCTTCATTATAAAACATTTTGGCCAGCTGCTTTTAAATTCACCACCCTCTATCTTACCCGTGGGTGATCGTAAGAGACGACTAAGGGATATAAAACGCATATAACAACTATGCAAGAGAAGGAAAACTCGAAACAAAATCCTATACCAACACGTCTGACCAGCGCGGTATAGTAGGTCAATTTTCCTCCCATTATGGAGGAGGCTCGAGCTAAACAGTGGGACATGTATGAGAAGATGATGACCCAAAGCATATGGATTGACATCTGGGTCATTAAGACCCAGATGTCAATCAAGTTTTTGTGACGTTAATGATATTAAATGTAATTAAAATTTAAGTAACACCTTACAGGATATAAATGACGTCTAAATTTTGTGTTTGAATATTTTTAGTATAGATGAGAAGGGAATTGGTCTTTTTTTTTTGTTATCGCTGAGGAAATGCTTTTGCGCACATCCCCCGCCAGTGACAGACGGGGGGGTGTGTGGGACTCGCCGGCCATGAGATTGACGGCCGGAATACCCACTAAAACCTAACAGCAGTCCCTTCCGCGCTTTTACGGGATGCCGGAGAGATCGTCTATTGACATTCTATCCCCGACACCCCTACGCTTAGCCATCTGGCCACGACCAGTCAGCTATCATTGCGGTGGGAGGAGGTGCGCGTAGCGGCGCCTCCCTCTCCCTGGTCGCCGCCGGCGGAGCGAGTTCACAGACGCGAGTGCTTCGCGTTCCCGCTTCGCGGCCTCCTTTGCAGAGATGACTTCCTCGCAAAAGGAGGCCATCGACGTCCAGTACCTGTCGCTGTCAAGCATCTTGTTGATGACGGTCGACAACGACAGGTCCGCTCCTATGACCGCCGACAGGTCGTGGCGCTGAGGTCCCCAGACGGGACATACTTCCAGGGTGAAATTGGTCTGCCATACCAAACAGTCTGCGCCAAGTTGAGTGCGTGTTGTTATACAGTTTTGTTGAAATCCCTTATTCATCTATTACGAGCCCCGCAGAAAAGAAGAAAGAAGTGAAATGGAAAATAAATTATATCTCTGTCAATACATAGATACCTTACATAGGTAAAATTTTAACTTTGTAACTTTTACAATTTTTATCTAATGCTCGTTTAGAATGAGCCTTTTTTTTTTTTTTTTTTTTATTGGTGGGCTATGGGTGCGTCTCGCCCCGCTGAATCGGTCCGGGGTGACGGAAAGGCGGCGCGTGACCCCATAGACCCACCGTAAAACCTTCTCTCTTCGCCGTGCGAGCGGACCACCGGTACTCGATTTTAACTTCGGTGGCCCGCCCGGCGGTTTACCCTCGCGGGTTCCTCTCGTCGACGCCCCGACAGATTTCGCCGTCGGGGCGTCGCCCTCACGCGGTGGCCTCACGTCGGGTGACCGGACAATTCCCCGGTCCGATCACCCGAGGCCTCGGTTAGGGCGGCATCAGGCGCAGGTATTCGTGCCTGCGCCGCCCCGGCCGCTGACGGCGGCCCGGGTCGCGGGATTCCTCCCGGACTCGTTCCGCCGCCTCCTTCTGCGAGATGACAGCCTCGCAGAAGGCGGCGACCGCGTCCCAGTTCCTGACGCTGTCGACCATCGCTCTCGCGACAGCCGGCAGCGTCAGGTCGGCACCGATAACAGCGACGAGGTCACGGCGCTGCCGGTCAAAGCCCGGACACGCCTCCAGCGTGTGTTGCGCCGTGTCCTCGTCACTGCTGCAATGGTGGCAGAACGAAGTCCACTCCCTACACGCGACCGTGTGCAGGTAAAAGCCGAAGCATCCGTGCCCCGACAACACCTGCACCAGTCGAAAGGAGAGGACTCCGTGCCGCCGCTCCATCCACTCCATCAATACGGGCCGGAGAGCCTCGACGGTGACGACACCGTGTCTAGGCCTCTCCAGCCGCGTAGCCCAGCGGGCGATGACGTCTCGGCGGGCGTCCTCGCGCCAGGTGGCTATCTCGCTCAGCGATGGGGAGCCACCTTCGTCGCGCAGTGAGGTCACCCGCCGGTAGAGGTCGGAGAGCATCTCCGCCTCTAGGTCCCACGGGGGTGTCCCGGCCAGTAGGCATGCCGCCTCGGTCGATACCGTGCGGTACCCGCGAATGGCTCTGACCGCCATGACTCTCTGGGGTCTCCACAGAACAGCCCTGAGCTGGACGTTCAGAGCCCTCGCCCACACGGGTGCGCCGTACATGGCCATAGAACGGATCACCCCCGCATACAGCCGTCGGCCCTCGAAGCTGGGTCCGCCCACGTTCGGCATGAGCCGCGAAAGGGCGGACGCCGCGCCGACCAGCCGGGGAGCAATTCGGCGAAAATGCTCCCGGAACCACCATCGCCCGTCGAGCACCAGACCCAAGTACTTCATATGGGCCTGGATGCTGATGTGGACGGAGTTGACGACTAGCGAGACGCCGATTGGCGGCCTTACGCGTGGCCCATGGAACAATAGGGCCTCCGTCTTATTTAGGGCCACCCTGAGCCCCAGCGCCTCGATTCGCCCGACCATCTCCTCGGTGCCGAGAGTGGCCAAGCTCGCCGCCTCTTCGAGTGTCCTGCCCCGGGCTGTGACGAGCGTATCGTCAGCGTAGCATATCACGCTCAGCCCGGGGGGGAGACTCCCTCTCAACGCCCAGTCGTACCCGATGTCCCACAGAGTGGGCCCCAGAACCGACCCCTGTGGAACGCCGCACGACATGGACGTCCGCACAATGTCCCCTGCGGGACTCGCGCAGAGGACACTGCGCCCCTCCAAATAGTCCGCCACCAGCCGCCTCAGGTACAAGGGCACCCCATGAAATCGGAGCGCCTCCCTGATGCAGCTGAATGGCAGACTATTGAATGCGTTGGCGATGTCCAGCGACACCGCCAACAGCACACCCCCGCCGGTGACAGCCTCCGCGGCCGTCTGCCTCAGTCGTAGCAGGGCCCCGATGGTCGAACGCCCCCTTCTAAAACCGAATTGAGCGTCCGACAGATCGGGCCCCACCTCCTCCAGGTGCTGGACGATGCGGGCAGCGAGGATGCGCTCCAGCAGCTTACCCACATCGTCGAGGAGCACGATGGGCCTGTAGGCCGACGGCGAATCCGGGGGCCGTCCCGGCTTTGGCAGGAGAACCAACCTCCCCTCCTTCCAGCACTCAGGGAACCGTCCAGACGCCAAACAGGCGTTGTACAGCTGCCTGAGGCGAGGCTCGAGGTGCTCAAGGAGCGACGTCAGCACCCGGACTGGTATTCCGTCCGGGCCGGGGGCCGTGGTCGCGGAACGAATCCGCGCCACAGCTGCTCCCACTTCCGTCTCCGTCACGGGCGGAACACTCTCGTCGTCAGCCTCCCGGTCTTGTTCTGGCGAGGCCATGACCGGGGGCGTGTGTTCCGACTGCCGTGGAAACAGCTCCTCGACCACCCTACAGAGGAAGTCGGGCTGGAGGGTCTCGGTGAGGGGGGGGCCCTGCGCGCGAAGCTTGTTCAGCGACGCGCGATACGGGCAACCCCAGAGGTCACGGTCGAGACCGTCCAGCATCTCCTGCCAACTCGCACCCTTGGCGGCTCGGATGGCCAGCCGAAAGGCCGTCCGCGCATCGCGGTACGCCTCGTACAGCTGGCCCTCCCGCTCAGCGTCGCGGTGACGCCGCCGGCTGCGGGTGTAGGACCTTCGGGCTCTGATACATGCCGCACGAAGGTCCGCCAATCTTGGGGACCACCAGTAGACCCCCTGCCTCGGAGGTAGACGCCGCCGCACTCTGGGCATGGCCACATCGCAGATCTGCGTTAACGCACTGCGGATGCGGACAGCCTCGGCGTCCACCCCGTCCGCTGGGGGCGGTGAGGACAGCCACGTGTGAACGATGGCCGCCTCCGCCAGTAGGTCCCTGTCAAGACGACCCACAGCCCACCGCGGAAACGCGGGAGCTCCGTCCGCCCTGTGACCCCTACCGGGGTCCCGGAGAGGGGAGACCTCCATCCGGATGTACCGGTGGTCCGATAGGGTCTCCGCCTCCTCCAGGACACTCCAGTTCCTCACCCGTGGTGCGACAGCGGGGCTAGCGAACGACAAGTCCACTATCGACCCGCCCTGCTGCCGCACACACGTGTTCACTGAGCCCCTGTTAAGAACACAGAGGCCCAGTGAAGCCGCCCACTCGATGACCGCCCGCCCGCGGTCGTCCGTCATAGGGGACCCCCACGCCGTGGATTTGGCGTTGAAGTCCCCCAGAACCAGGACGAGGCCCGGTGCCAGTCGCCGTATCGAGGCCTCCAAGTTGGTGAGGGAGGCCCTGAAATCGTCCATTCTCCTGGTAGGGGAGAGGTATACGCTGTAGAGCGTGACCCCTCCCCACTCCGCCGCGACAAATTCCTCGCCCCTATCCAAAAGAGACAAGGACGGGAAGTGCCGCTGCGTAGAGACGACGATTGCCGCAGTACCGTTTCGGCTGACCACCCAATTGGGGCGATCAGGCACGCAGTACGGTTCCGCGACTACGGCTGCACCAATCGACCACTCCGCCATGGATTGCAGGAGTAAGTCCTGCGCACCGGCGGAGTGGTTGGTGTTGGCTTGCAAGAGGTGGTGCATGGATGGTGTAGCCATTAACGGGCTGTATCCATGACCTCCCCCTCGCCGGCGGGCGATCGGACCGCGCTAGGAGCGGGAGCGGCCGTGGTCGGAGGGCCGCCCCGCCCCTTTGGGGCCGAAGCTGGAGGTTTGCACGCCCCAGAGCCCATGCGGTGCTTGGCGGGCTTATTGCCCGCCGCACACGCGGGGCAGTGGGGCGGGGCGGCGCAAGATGCCGCCACGTGCCCGGTTTGACCGCAGCGGAAACACAGTCCGCCGCAGTCGAAGCAATTAGTGCACGTCGGTCGAGTATGTCCGACCGCCATGAACTTATAGCACCTCGCAGGCCGGTGCTCAAGCACGGTCACCCGCGCCGAGCTCCAGCCCACGAGGAGCCTGCCTGAGCCGGCCAGTTGCCTGACCGACTCCACCGGGCACTGCGCCCAGGCGGCACCTACGCCGCCCGGACCGGGGCGGATGACACCAACCCGGACGGTGTCTATGGGACACCCGGTTCTCGAGGCAATAGCCTCCCGGATGTCTTCCACCGTCACGGAGTCGTCCAGACCCGCGATGCGCATTTCGGCGCACTTGACGGGCCTGGCGATCCTGATGCCACCCTCCTCGGCAAACAAACCTCGCAGCTTGTCAGCTACGCTGTCGGCCGTCTTGGAGCCCTCGGCCCCGGGGAACTCGAGGATTCGAGCCCCTGTCCGGCCCTTGCGGGTCCTGGCTTCGACGCCTCCAATATCGGAGACGTCTAGCTCCCGCCGGGCCTTCCTCAAGACGGCCTCGTAGCTGAGGCCCTTCTCAGCCGCCTCAGGCAGCACAGTGATCACCACTGCGGCTGTCTTCGGCGACTTGAGCCCCTTGCGCGGCCTCTTCTTCTTACCGGCTCCTGCCTGTGGAGCGGGAGCGGGGACCTCAGCGGCGCGCTTGGCCTCCGCTCTCCTCCTCTGACCGCGACTCTTCCGGTCGCGCTCGGCCAGCTGCCAACCCTCGGGCGCAGCAGGCGCGACAGGCGCGGAAGGCGCAGTCGTTGACGCGCTGGTCGTCGCCGGCGGTGTTGTTGCCGACGATGACTGCGGTCCGGCAGGAGCCGGTACCGTCCTCTTCCTTGGCTTTGGCGCAGGTGGTGATTTGTAATACAGGTTTTTTAGTTAAAAAAAAACCTACTTCAAGCATCTATCTGGCTGACTGCACAGATGGCGTGGTTAAGACCGTCCTTCAACAAGTAGTGGCAGTGTATTCGATTCCTACACAAGACAATACTTTGTGTAATGCACAAAGTTTTGTTCTGAGTCTGACTGTACTTTGTCTGTGCTAATTATATTTGTAGTCTTCCGCAATAGTAGGAGTATTTCCTTAGTAGTGTCTTTTTACATTTAATTCAAAACTCTATCTCTCGCGAACGTTGTAGTTATTTTTAAAATAATATGTAAAATATATCTAAGATAACCTTGTAAAGACAGAATAAATAATATTTATTATTAATTTAGTTTCTATAGAATCTATTGCGATACTACTAATTGCTGTTTCGAAATTCACGCGCATGACTTTAGCGACTGAAGAATGTTAAAGACTTCATTTTCTTACACTAGACAAAACAATTTTAAACAAACAATTACTCAAGTTGTTACGTACTTGTACTAAGATGACCTTTGTGCTCGTTCGTGACGACTTAATGTCAAATTTAATGGCATAATACAAGGTTCGTCTGCTTGTATTGTATAAGTACTCTGAATACTTTATTATCATTATTTGTATCTCCTTTTTATTCACGGGATTTTCCGTAGGGAAGATGCCCGATCCTTTGGGAGGCTTACATGGGGATATGGATCCAACACGCAGAGGCCTTTGGAGAAATTAGAAACTAGAAATAGGACATCTACCGCTGACATTCCACGTCTGCACATAACATTCATGGAATGCCAGCAGTAAGTGTAAAACTATTGTGTTATTATTATTACCTGAATAGGCCACCATGTCCCGACTAGAAAAAAAGTATGGTTCAACCAGATCATGTATCTGGACCCGATCAGGATAGAATGAGGCATGCCGGATCCGGCAAACCCGATCAGGACCAGGTCTGGTCCTGATCAGGATAGCCTGATGTGAAATAACATCAAGTATGGTAAGGCATACCGGATCAGGACCGATCAGGACCAAATAAGAATAGCCTGATGTGAAATATCATTAAGTATGGTAAGGCATACCGGATCAGGACCAGATCAGGACCAAATAAGGATAGCCTGATGTGAAATATCATTAAGTATGGTAAGGCATACCTGATCAGGACCAGATCAGGACCAAATAAGGATAGCCTGATGTGAAATATCATTAAGTATGGTAAGGCATACCGGATCAGGACCAAATAAGGATAACCTGATGTGAAATATCATTAAGTATGGTAAGGCATACCGGATCAGGACCAGGTCAGGACCAAATAAGGATAGCCTGATGTGTAATATCATCAAGGATGGTAAGGCATACCGGATCAGGACCCGATCAGGACAGAATGATGCATGCCGGATCCGGCAAACCCTATCAGGACCAAGTCTGGTCCTGATCAGGATAGCCTGATGTGAAATAACATCAAGTATGGTAAGGCATACCGGATCAGGACCAGACCAGGACCAAATAAGGATAGCCTGATATGAAATATCATCAAGTATTTAGTAAGGCTTGTAGTATATCAGAACCAGTAACAGTTTTCGTAACACAAAAAAAATTACAATCAAAATTCAAAAAAGTGACATGATTGTCATATTTATGCTACGGCGAAATTGTATTTGCATCAGAGGAGATTAATCTGAAATCTTTAATTAATCATATGTATTTAATAATAATAATAATGTTTAATTAATAATATAAAAATAATTTATATCTAAAGTAAAAAATAAAAAACAAAAATAAATAATATATATATATATATATATAAAGGTAACCTAACCTAACATTTGAAAACATAGATAGATAGAAATATTATATTGTAACAAACATTCTAACATTTAATGTTTTGGGTCATAATAAATAGATGGCGTTAGTAAAATGACGTCATTATTTGAATCGCGGTGTTAAGATTCTCCGAAGCGTAATGACATGGCCTAATATTAAATTAGTTGTTATCGAATCAGATTAAAACAGATCGAACAGGTCATGAATGAGAAATTCAGGCGACAGTTGCAGTCGTTAGCATCTGGTGGTTGCGCCATAATCAGAACGGCTCACTGGGACTCTCTATGATAAGAATATAGCACTGCATTCGGTGCCTACGTCATATATTAATTTATATTTTACCTATTAAACATGTTCTTTAAGATATTCATGTTTTTTAAAAGGACCGGACTGGGCACACTCGTTTTGGATCACGCAAGATATATAACGCAGATGATTGATTTGGTTCCGATCAGTAAAATTTCATCCGGACCCGATCAGGAACGCCTGATCTGGACCCGATCAGGAATGCCTGATCTGGACCCGATAAGGTTTTCCTGATCGGGTCCAGATATATCTTCTGCGTTACATACCTTATCTGGTCCAGATCAGGCATGCCCGGTCCGGTCCTGCTAAGGAAGACGAAAAAATTTCTAGTCGGGGTTTCATTAGTGTGCTCGTGCTATCTTTATAATAGGAGAAAAATTCTACTACTCTTAATGTTAAAGTCATACTGCCATACTGATGATAGTTTTCTATCTACAGCCACAGGCCGGTCCGTCCGGGGTAGTACCACACCCTCGTAGAAACAACGTCTGAATAGTGGCCATGTACTGTTGCATTTCGTTCGATGAGTGAGAGGAAATCTAACTTTATAAGTGGGTTTTGGTTGGTAGGCAGTACTCCTACTATTGCATGAGTTCGTGAGTGGCAGTAACACTTACAATAAGGCTGCTTCTTGCTCACTTGCCGCTGTAAGAAATAAAAAATACTACTACGCTGGTCAGACTTGTTGGTACAAGGTTTTATTTCTGTTTTTTTTTCTTTCACATAGCTATCTTCTACATATATTTTTGGAGTCCTTTAGTAGTATCCTTTAGCAGTCTTTAACGACACCCACGGGAAAGATGGTCCAGGACGGTGAAGACACACTTCCACGTGGAACAGTAGTGTCCTTGTCGTCACTGGTCGGTCAGGAAACATTAACCTATACACACAGTTATAAATTCATTCTTTTAGTTAGTAATCGACTAAAAACATCACTACACTTACCTGATTTGAGATTAAGTGTCAGTGAATCTTTAGTCCAATATCTGCATTTGTTGATCGCAAATGAATGAAATGCTTACCTGAAACAAATATTTGAATATATAAGTAAGATATATATTTACATATAAAAAATTCGTGTCACAAATTTCCACAAATTACTGAAAGAAATTTTAATTTAAAAATATCCGTCTATATTGGTGCAACTTTAGAGACAGAATACAATTCACCACCCAAATTGACTGCACAGATGGCGTAGTCGTTAAGATACCGACCTTACATGCCAGTGCCGTGGGTTTGATTCCTACACAGGACAATACTATGTGCGATCCACAAACTATTCTTCTTAGTTTGGGTTTAATTATTCTAATTATATGTTTGTAAAGTTGCCCGCAATACAAGACTTATTGCCTTAGTGCAGGATGGTGTTTAAAAAAGACTTTCTTTGTCCGTAGATGTCATAAGAGACGACTATGGGATATGGCATGCAAATAACATCAACGCAAGAAAAGGAAAGCTCCTCTATTTCGCTCCCATTGCGGGAAGGCCCAAGCTCAACAGTAGGATTGAAATGAGTGGCAAGGAATAAAGAATGAATAACGCTAACTATATTTGCTAAAACACTTGCCAAGCGTGACAATTGCGGTATTAGCCCACTTTAAGTGGCCTATCTCCAGCAGAGCACATCGACAGGTAAATGTATGGATGGATATATGAAAATAAATTATAACAAATTGCTTAGATTTAGCATTTAACATGCTAGTTTAGTTACAAAAACTTGCTTACGAGCGAAAAATTAATGTCACACGTGGGACTCCAGCCCCCAACTATTGGAAACCGTTCTAATCATCCTACCACTTAGACAAGTGCTAGTTGACGAATGACAATGAAATTGTGGTTCATATTATTTAGTCGTTTTTATGGGAGAAGTGCTGTCCTGCCGGACAATGATTAGACATTGTACCGTTTTAATGCTCTAACTTTGTAGTTAAAACTATTTTGTGCCCGTAAACAGGTTTTTATAAATTATAACCACATCTAAAATAATTGTTTATAAATGGCACACTCCTATTTAAAAAGATTCAAATTGAAAATCAATAAAAACAAAATTAAAATTCGCAGCTGCTTACGTTTTGCTTTCTTACAATTGTCTGTATTAACATTTTATCCTAAATTAATCAAATAAACTAACAGTACCAAGGAGATAGTTATTTTTTTTAACTAATTTCTTTTACATACATATCATTACGCCATATCTCTTGCAGGGTAGGCAGAGAGAACAGAGTGCCAGAGAACTCTATCCTTGCATACTTCACTCGCTTCCTCAACATTCATAATTCTCTTCATACACGCTCGCTGGTTTCAGAGACTCTTGACTCCACCTTCCTTCGGGACGTGACCAATCAACCAAACCAAATTTCTTTTACAAAAAATAATAAACTACACGTTTAGTAAGTATTAACTCCAATATGATATTTTTTTAACCATAAACATCTTTCTTTTTTTATTCAATTAAGTGCAACGTTTTCCGTGTGGTGACGGAGTAAGAATACTATTCACCATATGTTACCTGTGGATGATCGTACGAGACGACTAAGGGATATAAAACGCATAACATCTATGCGAGAGAAGGAAAACTCGGAACAAAACTCTATACCAACACGTCTGACCAGCGCGGTATAGTAGGTTAATTTCCCTCCTATTACGAAGAAAGCTCGAGCCCAACAGTGGGACATTTATGGGTTGTGGTGATGATGAAGTGAAAAGTATATTTTTTCAAAAACAGAGTGAAGAATTCCAATCTCATTCGAGCTAAATTGATAAGTAGGCATTCTGATCTCTCTATTTTTACTGCGGGCAGCACACAAAATCAACAATGAGACAATTTAACCCGCCAGTGACTATTCCACAATCAAAACGACATTATTACTCTGTAATTACATAACTACACCAATTATAGAATCTGTGTCCGTTATTATACGCTCATCTGTCATTCGGTTGTCATCCATGACAGATAAGCTGTGCAATTGATTTTGTGACCTATATGCTTTAGTTTATAGTGAATTTTCCAATAACCGTAATAGGATAATGACAGTTTTATTGTTGCCATTATATTTGTGTACACGTAAATTGAATCATGATTGATGTTTATTTGTTAGTTCACGTAATGAGAGCTAATCAAATAGTAATTGCTATTTTTCACGGCTCACATACATCCATTTTAAGCCTACAAATTGAAATGTAATATATTTATTATTTCTTTTTTATTACCTATAGCGGCAAGTGATCAAATAATACACCTGATGATGTGATACTGCCATTCGAAGACCTTAACAATCCCAGGGAGTGTCCCTGCCAGAATGCTTACTAAATTTTAACCGTCAAGTTGATTGTTTGATAGCAGACTATCAATCTGCAAAGGTTATAAATAACATCTAGAAATTTCGCATACTCGTTTTCAGGGATAGAAACATGGATTGAATAATGTATATTAGAGCGAGTAAAATAATACATACATGATTTCAAATATAAATTAATATACATATAATCGGACTCTCAAAAGAAGGCCCTAATTTTATTACAAAAGTATATTCAGTACAGGCAAGTCATTTAAAACTGTATCATAGATCAGTATATGCGAATTGACGATCGCAATTGCTATATATTGAATGTGAGAGTACTGCTATCATTTTTTATGATTACCACGGGAAAGTATCGGTCATAAATTTTCATAGCTTTCAAATTAAATATATTAAGGGTACAAAAGAGGGTTTGAAAGATGGTTTAATATGAACTTATTAACTTCATAATAACACGAGCGAAACCGTAAATTTAATTTATATTTGTATATCTTCTTAGCTCAATTACACCCCACAGTTGGATTTGGGCCTCTTCTACAATGGTAAAGAATGGTAAAGAAATTGACCTTTTTTTTAATGCTTATGGTGCCAAACGAGCAAGCAGCGCACCTGATGGTAAGTGTCACTGCCGCCCATGGACCCTTTCAATACCAAGGGCACACCTTAGGCCACTGCCTACCAATAAAATACCCAAACCCACCCAGTTGGGCTTCCGGCTGACCTACTTTAGCACGCTGGTTAAACGTGTTGGCATAAAGTTTTACCTTAAGTTATGCTTCTCTTTTGTGTCGATGTTATCTGCATCTTCTCTTACAATGTCGATTACCTACATCTTTTCTTACGAAACACACTGATAAGAGAGAGTATAGTGAATTCTTACACAGTCCCCATTATATAAAGTAGACCAAAATATCTCGAATACATGAATTATTATTATTTAATTCATTCAGTACATAGTTAATTTGAAATTTATGAATATTCATTTTAATATTCGTTTAAATATCGGCACGTAACAACGTGCCCATTAGCGTGGACGGTAAAGCCCTCAATTATTTGTACATTATGTTTGCCAATCATTATCTGATTCACCATATTTACAGCACAAAGACATTTTCTTGAACCAACATAGAATGCACTTAAGCTTTTTTTATTAGCTACTAGCGGCCTACCTTCGTTTCGCTCCGGTTTCAGCCGTTTTGATCTCGCATTTTGAATTTTTAATAACTTTCAAGATGTTAATGCTGAAACTACTCATAGCTTTACGGATTCTATCGTGTTTGTATTTGATTTTTAATTGCCCGAGGTTTCGAACACTTTTTAAACTTTTGAAATGTCGGGAAATTAAAAATTAAATACAATCGCGCTAGAATACGTAAAAGTAGTTTTATTTTTAATGTCTAATACTCGCGTAAGCATTAGAAATTATTATATAATTCTAATGATTTGGTGTAAAGAGCAATTTTGTTTTAAATCAAATGCACCGCGTACATAATGTATTCTCTTGCATTATTGTTACCTGTGTATTATCTTAGTCATCCTTTACGACACCCAGGGGCAAGAAAGCAGATAGCAACTTATATTTCTAGTTCATCTTACAGAACAACAAAATAAAATATTCTTCTTCTAAATAATTATTATTCAAAAAAAAATACCATTCAAAGTTCAGTATTTACGTTTAATTAAATATTAAATTTCTGCTCGTATTTATTATATTAATTAGTAACAATCCGTGTAAACAATTATTGGTGAACCAAATACATAAATAAATAAATAAATTTCTCACGTCAAAATGTCTATTGTACAAATAATATCTGATTTTAATTATTAAACATTGTAATGCATTGACGAAACAATTACTTATTTTCCATTTACTCGTTACCGATGTACATAAAACTTGAAAATGAATTTATAATAACATGTACGAAAGATACATTACCGAAGTTTAACACAAACTAACGCTTCAACAGACCCCTCGCTCGAGGCAAAATCTTAAACTTTAGCAAATATTTGGTGAACTAATGCATTTCAATTGTGCAAAATTAGCGAGTCGTCGAGTACTCTCGAATGGATGGAATATCTCGATAATGAAGGGCCGCAAATGGTGAACAAAGTAACACGGGCTCCACTTCTTACTTTTAAAAACAATAAGGTTTTAAAAACGTATTGTTTTAATCTTAAAATAATATTACTTAATTCACTAACTGTGTGGTAGCGGCTAATAATACTGTCGACCATTACTTTGCTCGTGGATGTCGTACAAGACGACTAAGAGCTTTATATCGACTTGTACCAACTCCGTCTAATTCAATCTGGTCAAAACTTACATTCCCAAAGAGAGTTGACATCACGCAGGCGATCGGTCTAAAAACTATTGCCATATTGCGTCAAACCCATGTATTACTCTGTACCCATGCATTGAGATAAGAGCAAAATAATAATGATATCATAGACATTAAAGAATAAACCAAAGCTAAACTTTCACATTATAACTTCATCTTGTTTATTAATGACTGCACTGATGGCGTAGTGGTTAAAATACTGACCTTCAGTGGCAGTGCCGTGGGTTGTTCTCACGCAAGACAATACTTTGTGTGGTACACAAAATGTTGTTCTGAGTTGGGATGTAATTTGTCTGCGTTAATTACATGTTAGTAAAGTCCTTCGCAATACAAGGATTATTTCCTTAGTGCAGGGTGGGGTCTTTAGGCCACCGAAGACAAAGATCGGGTACCGGTAGCCCGCTCGCATGGCGAAGAGAGGTGCTTTGCAGGGTGGGTCTATGGGGTCGTCACCTCTTCCATCGCCCCGGACCGATTTGGTGGGGCGTGACCACCTCCATAGTCACCGCAAAAAAAGGTGGTGCCTTTAAAAGCAAAAAAAAAATTAATGAATGATTTTTTATACGGGTTGAGAGCCTTCAGCGCTCACTCACATTGCGGGTAAAGTTGTCATAGCCATCTGAGGCTAACAACTAAGACACACACAAAAAAAAAACGAAAAAATGAATGATTTCAAGTGTTTTTTTGTTATTACTTAGTTATTGATAATAAATTAAGATTACATTAACAATTTAAAATACTAAATTGCATTGTAAAACGAAAATAATACTTAGTTATAATAAGTCTATACCTAATATAATCTTAAAATTACTAAATATTGATTTAGTTATTTACTAAGCAAAATGAAGGAAACTAATGAATATAGAACACAAAATTTAATTAAAAAATTCCCAACAATATTAATTTGATGTTCCTTTAGAATCTCTAAATGATATCACAGTAATTTGTCATCCGTGACCTAAAATTGCAATGAAAGAAATGACAAGTGTAATTTCCCGAAGACAAACGCACAGTAATCAGTTCACCACGGTTGGTTAAACAAAGTGCCATAAAGCAATGCTGTGTCGTCTTAAAAGCCTTTGTTTGCGTTCACCTACCGTTAAATTCTTAAATTTTCAGTTGACAGCACTGAAACAGAGTTTGATTTAAATATAGAATGTTAAGAAGGTGTGTTTGCTCTATGTACTAGTGAGGTACTACGTCTTACGTTTTTAAATTAACTTTTTTTATGTTTAGACTTTTAAATGTCGCTTAAAAACTTATTTTTGTTTTGAAGTTCATTAAGACATTGAGTAAATTTAAAACTAAATTTGGTACTTAACTCTTAGTTTTAATCTAATTTATCTGAGGTCAGCACAGTATTTATTTTTCCTCTAGCACTGATGGAAGAGAGGAAAATCATATTGTTTAGAGTTTTCGCCGAGTTATACATCACTACTGAAATTTAGCATTTAAGATGCTTGGTTATTTATAACGGCCTGGGCCAACTCCATCTGATGCCGTTTGGTCAACAATTACATTCCCAAGGAGGGTTGACGTTTGGCACGCGGCCGGTCATATAACTATTGCCAATAACTTTTACAATAATATATGTACTATGAAAGAAGAGTACATATTGTATCGACCCCAAGTAATTAGGATATGAGTAGGAGAATAACGATGCTTTAGGTATGCGTCCGATATATCAAAACGAATCTGAAATCGGATTGCAGTCAGAAATCGTATCGTATCGATATTCAACACTATACAAACTGATTTTAGAAAACGTATTTCGGCAGAAACTAAATCAACACATATCAAAACAAAACGACGAAAACGCAAACTAATAATAAATCTAATCATCGCGCAATCGTTTTCTATTGCTAGTTTTGCAAACCAAACCAATATTTGAAAACTTACTAACTATCTCTTTCACTCCGCTAAGCGATCGCTTAGTCAGAATGAGAAAAAGCGAATTTCATTAAAATTCGCCTCCTTTCATTCTAACTAAGCGATCGTTTAGTGCATTGAAAGAGATGAAGCGAATTGTCATCTGTTTTGGAATTTGGCGGTTTCTAAGAAACTCAGAATGGCAGATGGAAACGAAACAGAATTACAAGAGTCAGGGAATAAGATCTATATTAGAATGCAACTACTTCCATGATAATATTACACAATATTTAATGATAGTAGTTTAAGTTTTGTGTTTGTTAAATAGATTTTTGAATTATGGGAGAGTTTTTGCACACTTGACCTTGGTGACACGTGCGGTGTGCGCGTAATGTTATTTTTGTGATCTCGTGAACTATATAATTAGATAAGTATTTTACGATTCAATACTATACTAACGTATGTTAGTATCATACATACGATTTGATGATAAATAAGAAATAACTATTTAATGTAAAAAGGTAAGATTTTCGCTTCGTAATCGGGATTAATAAAAAAAAACCATACAAAAAAAATGTACATTATATAATCTAATCATGAAATCATTGTAAATATGACGATTTTTAAATACGCAAGAAAGTTTTGTATCATATTCAAAACAAAACATTTTTGTTAGTCTAGTACTCCAGTTAAGCCTAGATAAAGCATGAAGGAAAATCGTACACCTAAATCCAATCAACAAAGAAATTATAGAAAATTTATTTGAATGCGTTCGTTCGATTGCGTTTTTCGTTTGCTACGCTAAAATAACTAAAAACATCGAATATCGATCGAAACTAAAGTAAACCCGCTCCGTCAACCGCTCTGGAAATCGATTTCTGAAATCGGTTTTTAAAATCGATTTAAATATCAGAAATCGAATTTGTATCGGTTTGCGTAAAAATCTGAAAACGCCCATCTCTACGATGCTTGGTTATTTATAAAAACTTGGTTACGAGCGAAAAATGAATATCACACATGGGAATGAAATGAATGGGACATATCCCATTAATTTTTCGCTGTCGGATATTCATTTTTCGCTCGTAATCTAGTTTTTATAAATATACATGCAATTGTAACATTCGACGAACCCTGATGGCAACCTTCTTGGGAACACATTCATGAATATTGTCATTCACGAGTTATACTTTAATATCACCAATGGCTTAGTGCTTAAAGCACCGACCTAACATGCCAGGTATCGAACCCACGAAATATTTTACGTGATCCACATATTGTTTCGAGTTTGGTTGTAATTTGAGTCCGTTAATAACATGTTTGTAAAGTCCCCCGCAATACAAGGATCATTTCCTTAGTGCGAGGTGTTGTCTGTAAAAAAAAAAGTAATGTTACTTTAAAAAAAGAATCAAACAAAAAAGCGGGAGCACAGACTCTCGACACATACAGCCGGACAGACAAATATTTACACGTATAAACAATGTTACACTGTTATGTCTGCCGTATTAATGTTTACACATAACAATTGTAAATGTTTTTACTTTGTAATTAACTTGTTTGATTGTAGTGACTTAGTATTTTTAAATTAACTTGGTCGTGTTGGGGTCGACGTGGTTTAACTTATGTTAAAATGTATTCATATTTAAATAGTTTAATAAAACATATTACTGATATTTACGCGAGTATTACACATTTGATATTAAACTATTTTTACGGATTTTAACGCGCTTGTATTTGATTTTTCTTTACAGCGTTCATGATCACGGGATGACTGAGAGATCTCACGTCCAACAAGTCGTCGTTATTACAGAGATTTATATCTACCCGCTTCAATAAGAATTTGTTATTAAATTTTGACCCATATTTTGGATGATTGATGAATCCATTACCAGTACTTATAAAAATATATTTTTTGCACTGGTAATAAATAGGTTTTGGTTGCTATGCAGCGCCTCAGTTGTACCCCTTGCACAACACCATAAAGTTTTTTTTTGTCTATCGTCCGTTCGGGCGGGCAAAGGGATCAAAGCTCATACAGCCAAGTCTTATTTTTTTTCGTATATTATTTAATACTTCTTCATATTGTATAGTCTTAATAGTCATTGCCCGTCAGTAAGTCAAGTCGTTACTATTAATTGGAAGCTGATAACCATATCAATGGATTTTTGGGAATTTTGGCAAAATATGAAAATACACGTAAACCACTATTGTACCATATTCACTACACTTCAACACTTTAACTGTATCATATTCCATAAAATACCAACAAAACACAAAAGAAATTAATATAATACAAAAGCGTGACATGACATATATTTCCATATTCGCGCCAAAACTCCACATCATAAAGTATGTTGCTTGCATGTTTACTACCATAGGCAATAAAAAAACTTGAAAAGAGTGCAACAAAGTTCTTCTCGCTTTGTTAATAAAATGAAGATAAATAAATGATAAACACAGTCTATGCTATACAACTATAACCTCCACTATGTGGATTGACGATATTAAGAAGGTCGCAGAAAACCGTTGGATACCGGTGGCATAGGACCATTCTGAGTGACTCCTGAACCTGACATGTGTCTGTGTAATATAAGAGATTCATTTCTATAATGTACGACACACCTGTCTAGTTTCGTTATAGTGCAAGTAGTGACTGCTACCACCGCAGTCATCGTCCATATGACGACATCTGTCGCCATCCGTCATGGTAATCCCAAGTTATTTTCATCTCGTAACACGCGAGAATGTATGTCCGATAATGGTATACTTATAAATAATCAGATCATTATATTTCGACTTTAAATGTATGTTTCTAATATACGATTTAATATATTTATATCTCAAAAAGAACTTTACATGGTTCATTTAAATGAGAAACTTAAAGTTAAAATTACAGAATATACATGTCATCATCATCATTCTCCTACTCTCATCCCAATTGCTTGGGGTCGATACAATATGTACTCTTCTTTCATAGTATTGTAAAGTTATTGGCAATAGTTTTATGGCCGACCGCCTGCCAGACGTCAACCCTCCTTGTGAACGTAATAGCTGACCAAACGGCATCAGATATAGTTGGCTCAGGTCGTTATGAGGCTCTTAGTCGTCTTTTACAACATCCACGAGCAAAGTAAGGGTTGGTAGTATTGGTAGCCGCTACCACACAGCTATACATAGAGAGCTATTTTCTATCTATGCTATGACAGTTGACATAAATAATTTCACATCTTAGTTTATTTAAGAAACTTATATGTACGTAATACCTATTAAGTGGTAAAAAAATGGCAGCTTTGACAGCCTGATAATAAGTATCATTTTAATTGCTTTTTAAATGTAATAATTATGTAATATAACAGAAATGTTTTCACACGAATTAAATTTAAAGTTAATTTCTTATTTAGTGAAACTATTATTATTTTATCTTCAGTCTTTTTAACGATATCCTGCCCTTGCTCTGTGGTGATACCGTAAGAATACAATTCACCACTCCCTTTCTTACCCGTTAGTGTGATATTTAACGTCATGGTCTTCTTACATAAAACTATTATTTTATTTTCATTTATTTTCTTTAAACAATACACATTTAAACTATTCAAACATATACCCATTTTTTTGCGAATGGGGTTGAAAATTTTAATTTTCCACTACTTTATTTTGTATATTAATTTCAGTAAAAACGCATTTAAAAAAATTACTTCTCTCATTGTATTGACCGCTTCCGTTCACAATTCAGTTTCCTCTAAAACTTATATGTTTCCGTTATGATACTTCAGTTGCAACATTAGTAACAAAACAATATTACAAATATATTTCAACACTATATACTTGTAATAAACAGTATCTAAATCTACATTTTATAACCCTCAGAATCCCTCATACTCGTTAAATAGTACATAAGGCCCACAATACCAATTTATGTTGGGTCCATATGTATTTGTTTAATATGGTGACAATATATTTTAAAGTGTAATAAAGTGTGTAATTTCATTACGCTTGGGATGACGCGTTGAATAACATCTAAACATACATTACAAACTAACGCAATACAAAGGATAATTTGCATAATTTAAAAGACAATTTTTATTAGATATTAAGCATATCATCGTTATTATCTAAGTTCTTATTTACCCAATAACGGTTCAGTTTTTTTTTTGTTATACATTTTAATGTGTACTGTCATAATAAAGAATTAAAAAAGAAACACACATAAAAAGAAAAAAATATATTTGAAATAAAACTATTTTTACGGATTTTAATCAGGTTTTTTACTTGATTTAAAATTTTGTGTGTTCTCTTGCGACTATGAATGGTCAAAAGTTATCGAAACATCGGGAAATTTAAATTTAAATTTAAACGCGATTAAATCCGTAACAGTAATTTAATTTCAAATATATTACACATTCGCTCGCGTAAATAACAGAAATCTCTTGTAATTATTTTGTTTTCCTTTATTCATTTGTCATTCTTTATTCAGCTGTCCACGTTCAGTAATGAGTTTGTGTTATTAGTGGTCCAGCAATATGCCGTTGCACCCATTATCATATTTTTACGCTCCCCATAGAAAATAGGGATTATTGACACATTATACCATTCATCCATCATGGGTTAATGAATTGCAATACAAAGTATATTATTATTATTTTTACTTTATATATTTTGAATCAATGATAACACAGATTTAAATTCGTTTCAATAATATATATTTAAAATAGTGTTGTTTAAATGCAAGACTCTTGCGAGTCCCTCCAGCCTTGCAACTCTTGCTGTTAAAATAACACAGAGTCACTTGTTTTTATAGAAATGAAATATCCACATGGAAATAAAAAAAAATCCAACTAAATTAATAAAATTACATTCATCTAGTGGCACTAACTGTACAACTATCAATAATTAGGTACACACCACTTAACGGGAGTGGGGCTATAGCCTATAATCACACATTTCTATCATGAGACTGTTTAAAATAACATCAAATTATTTCCGCGTGTAGGTACTGGTTTTAAAAATACAAAATGTTGACGATTCTTTCTTTGCCAAAGGAATCGTAAAATGCTGTCTAAGGCAGCACTTCGAGACTCTTTCAGTGAGTCTTGGTTTTGCATTTGGGCAACACTAATTTAAAGTATTTTATTAATCATCATCATCATCACAGCCCATATATGTCCCACTATTGGGCTCGGGCCTCCTCCGTAATGGGAGATAAATTAATCTACTGCCGCGCTGGTCAGGTATAGGGTTTTGTATCGAGTTTTCCTTCTCTTGCATAGATGTTATATGCGTTTTATATCCCTAAGTCGTCTCTTACGATCACCCACAGGTAAGATAGGGGGTAGTGAATTGTATTCTTACTCTGTCACCACACGGATGATTTTTTTAATAAGACCTTGCAATTGTTATCTGTAACGTGTTATATAACGAAAAAATTGCGGACAGAAGAGCTGAAGCTACCACTTCCGCCTAGTCATCCCACACTTTGAAACAGTCAGTTCTAAATTCTTGTTCACCTTTGGAATTATCGGAATAGAGCGAGATATTATGATATGCCCATCTCGCTTTTACAATTTCATGTAAATATCATAAATGAATAATAAACGCAATCTATGCTATTCAAGTGATAGATTAATAATTAAAATGATTCCTTGCGATATAAGATGTTCATTTCATCCTGTGTATTATGTTAATGAAGTCTTAAAAGTGTTTCCTTGGTTACTCAAAGCGTTTAAATATTTTACATGTTTGATTTATTGCCTTGTCCTCGCTTCTAAAACATGAAGTGCAACGGAAATCGATCAATAATTTCTAATTCTGAGAATCTATACGATCAAAATTTTAAAATTTATCCCACGGGACTAAAATATTACATCTCACTCAATATTTAATAGCAGGTAGTTACCGCCATTTTGTGTAGTTATTTTTTTTTAACTTCTTCGAGTCACCGGCTCTCAATGGAGAACGATTTACGACAGACATCATGGCAACAAAACGAACCTTTTTTTTTTATTTTTCAAATTTCGAACACGGCTGGCCATTCATAAAGATGGTCTTGTAAATGTTTCTGGTGACTTCAACACAGGACTATTTTGAGCTGTATTTTGTTATAATTAAAGTTTATTTTCTTTCATTACAGAATCAGTTTGTTTTTTTTTATTTTGGATAATGGTTTATTTAGGACGATTTAGTCCGCGTTATATTACTTTAATATTTTTTTTTGGTAGTTGACAAAATTATTTGCGGCCAAATGACAATGTGGACGTTTAAAATTGAAATAAATTTTGGGATTATGGCCATTACGTTAATGTAATGCCTTCTTTAGCTGCTCGTTTAAACGTTTGCTTTGGATAAAACATGTTTTTATTTTGAATTACGCCATCTTACATGGGCGGACTCATTTATATTTAAGAACCACCTATAAATATAATGGATTCAGTGATTTTAAATGTAGTACTATTTGATAAAAAAAACCCGATATTTTTCAGTCTATAATAGAAGATTATTATTAATTCTATTGGAAGTCGTGTATCTATCAATAAAGTAGCCAATTCAGCTGTCATTTACGTAATAAAAACATAATTATTTCTCATCTCTCTCAATATTTTTAATAATATAAATTGCAATAATACTTCCTTGTTCGTGCTATTACCCTTGGTATTTCTGTGCTCTCTATAATGGTCCAATAAGTTAATTAAGTGGAGATTTCCGCAGGCAGAGAGCGCCGTGCCGCCACTATAGATGGGCCACGACCCCTATAAAATTAATTATGTAGCGAGTAATATATTTTGTCAATTTATAGACGCTCCGACGGAGAAAAGTAACATTTTATGTCTATGGAATTTATTATTCGAATTGTTTTTTTTTAATTTAATAAGTATTTGACGTGCTACACTTGCCATAATGTCGAGAGGGAAATTAAAATTTCGATGTTGGTGGCCAGACAATTTTTGATGAGAAGGCAACACAAGCCGCAATAGCAGCATGCCGTTGCCCCGAAAAGTTCGGGCGAACTATGGTCCAGGCTGATTAGATGGTCAAAAAACCTTCCATAATAATTATTTTATGTATTGCCGCGCGTTCAAGCATTTCTGTCATACTACTATTGCCATCAATAGTTTGGCTCAGATAAAGGGTTTTGAGGCCCTTTTGACCTAGATGTCGTGTCCGTTGTGCTGTACTACTGTGCTTACCATAGCTGGATACTCTTATTTATTGGCTGACAAGTCAATTTTTCTCCCTGTTTCTCTTATATGCATAGGAGGGAAGTGAAATCAATCTTTTCCAACAGTTCCTGCTTCAGATTTTTATTTTTTTTATTAGGTTTTGGTGGCAGATGAGTAAGTAACACATCTGATGGTAATTAGCTAATACCGCTGGTAGAACTAAGCAATACCAGGGGCACAACTGAGCCGCTACTTTCCGTGAAAGAAGAGTTTTTTTGTAACCTAATTTGTAGATGAACACATCATAGCACTTGGGAAACACCGCAGCAGATAGTTTATTCCTGAATGTGTGTGGAAGAAATAAACGCTGAAATCGAAGAAGATGATATTATTTACAGGTGGTATATGTGCATCGCGCTGCATTGTTGAGTGCTACGATGATAGAAAGCAAATATTGGTATCAAGTCAAACAAATCTTCAGAACACTCCCATTAAAGAATCCATAGAGAAAATCGAAAATTTTCCGTCACTCCGAGACTCTAATCCGTTCGTAAGATTAGGATCATCAAACAATTCGAGCAAGCAAAGCAGCCCTAGCTGGGAGTCAAGCACGTCGCGCTAATATTTAGGGGTACCCGCTAAGTGATGTGTGCAAGTTTGTGCACTCCACGTGTGCACAAACTTGTGGTTTGTATAAGAGCAGTTGTTATCTCGCCGTGAAATATCACTTGGCTCTGTGCAGAACGCTCGTAGTTAGATTATTTGCCGATGATAAGACAATTACAATCGTTTGCCGAGATTGACCGAGGGTCAAACCTTGATATTTATGTGGTGGGATTAGTTAGTCGCATAAAATATCGCAAATAGCGAAAACCGAAATTGATTTTGTAAAAACGGTAGGTAATTAGTTTGTGAAAAATATGTTTATATCGGCCTTGGCCGACTTCACCTGATGCCGTTTGGACAACAACTACATTCCCCAGGAGGGTTCACATTAAGCAGGGGGCCCATCATGAAACTATTGACAATAACATTTGCAATATGTACGAGTACCTACATATTGCGAAGATTCCTAGTCATTGGGATAAGAGCAGCAGAAAGATGATGATGTGAAAAAGGCCAAACTCAGCAGTTGGTTGTATGTAAGCTGAGATGATAATGATGGTTTTTCTTCAATATATATATATATATAATATACAGACACATTACAATTTTATTATAAGTATAGAATTTATTATCTAGACTTAAAGCAATGCGAATTTTAAACTAGGTTCACAAACCATGTCCTAGCATAAAAGGGACGATGTCCTTTCATTTGAGGAAGCGTGTTCGCGTCGCGGAACTTACGGTCAGTGGTTTAGAAATGGTGTTGGGTTTCGGCCTCGCAGCGGTGGTCTCCTGACGTATTCGAAATCAAAAAGACGCATTTAACTCATGGGTGGTTTAAAAATAAATATATAGGTTATATTTTTTTGACGTATAGCGAAGGAATGAGAACCTCCGTAACCAGACCTTCCGTGCCAGTGCCGTGGGTTCGATTCCTACGCAGGAAAATCCTTTGTGCGATTCACAAAGTGTTGTTGTGAGTCTGGCTGTGATTTGTCTACGTCAATCGCTTGTTTGTAAAGTTCCCCACAATACAAGTATTATACCTGAGTGCAGCAAGGTGTCTTTAAAAAAAATTAAAAAAGAATACAATTCGGTACACCTTAATACCTTAGAAAATAACTAAAGGCAGAGAGTATCACTTCAAAATAAGGATAACTTGATATAAAATTTTATACCATCCCTTTCATCATGGCAGATGTCAGATTTCAAACATGAGATTCATAAAAATTTATAAGAAACTTAGGCAGAACCAATCTAAGAGGAACTTTCATGAATTAAACGAAAAAATAAATTGTCCTGAAACTATGGAATAATATTTCTATATTTATTTCTATATTATCTAAGTTATATATTATCTAAGTTTTCCGTGTGGTGACGGAGTAAGAATACTATTCACCACCCCATATCTTACCCGTGGGTGATCGTACGAGACGACTAAGAGATATAAAGCGCATATAACATCTATGCAAGAAAAGGAAAACTCGAAACAAAACCCTATACCAACATGTCTGACCAGCGCGGTATAGTAGGTTAATTTCCCTCCCATTACGGAGGAGGCCTGAGCCCAACAGTGGGACATTTATGTGCTGTGATGATGATGATGATTATTATCTACGTTTCTATTGCTGTGTAGTAGCAGCTACGTATATTACCAACCCTTACTTTGCTAGTGGGTGTCATACAAGACGACTAAGAACCTTATAACGACCTGGACCAACTCCATCTGATGCCGTTTGGTCAACAATTACATTCCCAAGGAGGGTTGACGTCTGGCAGGCGGCCGGTCATAAAACTATTGCCAATAACTTTTACAATATGTACTATGAAACTAGAGTACATATTGTATCGACCCCAAGTAGTTGGAATAAGAGTAGGAGAATGATGATGATTATCTAAGTTTCTACTCAAAATTCAGAAAATTTAAAATTAATAAATTAAATTTTATATAGTAACATTTAACTATCTGTATAATATGTAACAAAATGGTTGATTGAATCTATAGCATATATATATATATACATATATATATATATATATATATATATATATATATCTATATATATATATATATATATATATATATATATATATATATATATATATATATATATATATATACATATATATATATATGAACTTAAATAAGTTTGTATTAATGATATGTCCTAATTTAGCACCTATTTAGTAGATACATAAAACAATTTTTATACTTGTTTTACATTCAAACAAAGAATAATTTAACTGCGATTCAATGTTTTAAACATAAACTATAATTGTAATAAATAATATTAAGGATATAAGGAGTATGCGCGGGCGCGGTCTAAGCATATTGTGCGTTCCGCCTAGATCCCGATGTGGACAGGACAATGGACCCTGTGACAAACAGACCCGCACGCGTATCTATGTTTACTAGTATCGCCAAACTAACTTAAATTTGTGAGACATACAATTACAGCAATTTCATTTTATGCTATTTTTCATCTGTTTCGGCTTCTTCTCAACCTTACGCGTACCACTGCTTGGCAAGAACCTCTTCTAGTGCCGGAAAATTCTCTACTATTCGTCTACTACAACATACTAGTTAAACATGCTGACATCCGAATGCAGTGACAACTTCTATATCTAAAAATATACATACGAATATGCAATCAAAATAGGGGGAAACGCTTTGTTTTGTATTTTGTTTAATAAGCTATACTTGAGAAAAATTGCAGTAATATTAAGTACTTTGTGTGTTTGTTGCTTTCGAAGCGATGGATAACCAAAGTTGACGTCAATGTGGTACAAAAGAAATGCTGTGGAATAGCAAAAGTTCTTTGCATCATATTAAATAGGTGCATATCTGTCATAAGTGTCATTTCATACTGCATCCTTTTTCGTAAAAACTTTTTCATCCAACAACGCACTCTTCGTTTCTGTTTTCTCTTATACATAATACTGTGAATAACTATTAATGCTGCGGCTGCTCGCATACGATGCCTGCATGATGAACGATCAAACACCGGAACAGTTGCCTCGCGCGCCAGGCGCGCTTAGTTTGTATAGTTTAGCGGGAGTCCTGGTGACTTGTAACACAGGTTTTTTAATATTAAAAAACCAACTTCAGGCACCAGTCTCTCACAAAGGTTGTTTACTGTAAAAATGTGCTTATATATAAATCACACCTAAGTAACTTTGTGAAGAGAAATAAATTATACTAAATTATAGTTTATATATTTGGAACGCGTATCGTGAAACGCACTCTCGGGTCTTTCATGACACCGCGAAGTCGATACGATCCGTGGACTATCGATGCCCGTCTCGACCATGCACGTCCATGGGTCCGTATTTATATTGAACAGGATAATTCATAAAAACAGCATTACTCAAACACTTTTTGAGTTTTATCCTAAACAAGAGCTTAAGTCTATGATCATCCATTAAACATTGTATTTCTAAAATATTACTTTACAATATAAAAAATGTCTCATGTATGTCTGAAACAAAAAAAAACTATTTTTACGGCTTTTATCGCGTTTCTATTTAATTTTTAATTAAATTTAAATTAAAGAAGAATCGAAGAATTAATCCAGGTAAATCTTAGAAGTCCAAACATAGTCTCCTTATTCTCAGACTTACTATTTTGCTCAACACGAGCCTATCAAGGCTATGGAATGGTAAATGGTCTTATAAATGACGCTAGCTTAATTATGTGGTAATGTTGTCATAGACCTCTGTGGACAAACTAGTGAGTCACACAAAAAAATGAGGGCTATAATATGCATATATCATCCAGAAAAGTCAAAAGAAAACCTTATACCCCGTTTAACTAGGATATAGTCAAATGTCTTCCCATTGCGGAGGCTCTAATTCACCATTGGTAAGTATGTGAGTTAACATTCAAATTCATTTATTATGTATAAACCCCGCGAAAGCACTTACATATTTTCTGTTTTAACTTTTTAAATTAATTCAATAAACTACCACCGGATCAGAACGTAACCACTACTGAGAAGATCCGGCTAGAAATTCAACGTGTTTGCCTATTATTAGATATTATATCTTTTCTGATTTTTTTTTGTGAAAAAAAAATAGTGCACTTATTTATTAAAAATCAACTCCAGTGATGATCTTCAACCCCCGACATAATGTAAAATTCAAATACTATGTAAAAGATTATGGTTGGACCAGATCCCATAATATGATAATGTTACGAATGAAGCTATCTATTTATGTTCTACCTGCTATACAAATGAAAGAGTTGTGAAAATGATAAATTGTATTTTTATTCTATCATCACACGATTTTTTAGTCTTAAATTACTAGTTATCTCCATATCCAGACAGTTAAAGCACAAAAAGTATCTAAATCTAAAAGAAAGGTTGACATATAATTTCAAATAAGTTTAAATCTCAGTACGAAAGACTTAATACCATCCCCTTAATCCGTATTTAATCCTGATATAATTAAAAAAACTTCCCTCCGAAATGCGTGTAAACAAAAACATATATAAGACATTAAGCAAACAACGCCGGGGCTAATAACTATGCAAATTTTGTCGAAAAACTGACAGAAACAAGTAACGTATCGTATTGACCAAATAAATTGATCTGTGATTCTCTCATGGATTGTTTCAATTGTGAGGGATAAAGAGATGGTTGGTGATGTGGCCACGGGTCTAGAATTAATGGTGGATGTTGTTCGAACATGTAATGAAATGTCTGGATCAGTGAACGCCTCTGGCAAAATGTAGTTGTAGTACAATCGATAACAAAAGTATTATTATAAATATATATCATTATCCTAACATTCATCATTATCCTCAAATGTAAATAGTACATTTCACAAATTGACAAACACGACGTCCAATACGCAATCGCCACTCGAAAATCTTTCCTCCCCAACGGTTATCGTTTCGTCGACCGATGTGGCCGGCCTATTGCCATTACTATTAGTACCTACTACATTTTAATATTGCTGTTGGAACTTCTGTGCAGATAAATATCCATATATTACATTCTGACCTTTCTATTAAATTAAATTGTAATATAATAAAAAATCCACATGTCAATAGCTTTCCCTAATTTAATATTAGCTTAAAGTGAATAATATTTTATAAAAGCTTTCTTCAATTAGAGGGATTTGTATACAATTATACATATATTATATATACCTGCCTTCTCTCTCATTATTTATTAGTCAAATATTACATTTGATGTCAGATTTTTACGAGAGTATTACATATATAAAATCAAATTATCATATGAATTTAATACGGGAGGATGAAAGGAAGGAAGGTAGTTCTCCTGTGACCATGAATGCTAAAATGTTGTGAAAAATAACAATACTAATAAATAATAATACTATTAATAGTTTTATGATAATCATTAAAATAATTTAAACTACATTATTCACGACTGTACATTGTGTTTAAGCTTAAAACTCGATGAAATTTGGTTCAATATAAAGTTTGGGGATCAACCCCACAGTCAATACCGGCCTACGGTCTTTGATTTCAACACACACTATCCTACAGCTCTATTTTTAAATGCTTTTAAACTTAATAATTTCTAATGGCAAATTATAACAGTAATAATATTACCTATTGCTATAAAGCTGAATAATGGTGTCTAAAACCACTGACGTCATAAAAATGTTTTTCCGTCATATATCCTTCTTTATTGAGATACTGTCGGATTTAACTCAGCTATTTTCTTTTTACTAGACAAATATTTAATAATGGTAGGACTACACTGTTAATAGTTTTTTGTCTACAGCCACGAGCCGGTCCATCCGAGATAGTACCACACTCTTCTACTACTCTCAAAAGAAGCAGCGCGCGACCCTATAGACCTTTTTTTTATTTTGCGGGGGGCTATAGAGTGGCCAAGCTCCGTCAAATCGGTCCGGCGCGACGTAAGAGGCGGCGCGTGACACCATAGACCCAACCTGCAAGCGCCTCTCTTCGCCGTGCGAGCGGGCTACCGGTACCCGATCTTTGTCCTCGGTGGCTGACCCTATAGACCGGTCCTGCAATATACCTATCAACGTCGTGCGAGTGGGCCACCGGAACCCGTTTTTTGTCTTCGGTGGCCCATCCGGCGGTCTACTCTCACGGGTATCGTCTCGAGTCGACGCCCAGATAGCTCGACAGAATATCTCACAATCGGGGCGTCAACCTCACGCAGTGGACTCGCTCCGGGCGATCAGACTAATCCCCGGTCCGGTCACCCAATATCTCGGCATAAGGCGCAGGTACTCGCACCTGTGCCGCCCAAGTCGAGTCTCCGAGTCTCCGTAGAAGATGTCCTCTCGGATTCATTCTGCCACCTCCTTCTGCGAGATAACTGTCTCGCAGAAAGTGGCTAATGCGTCCCAATTCTTGGCGCTGTTGAACATCGCTTTCACGACGGCCGGCAGCGTCAGGTCGGCACCGATGGCAGCGACGAAGGCAGAGCACTGTTGAACCCAGGTTGCAAAAACCTCGAGCGTATGCTGCGCCGCGTCTTTGTCACTGCCGCTTAGTACCATACTATCAGAAAATCGACTCTTGAACAATGTCAATGTGCTTCGTTCAGTAAGCGAGAGAGCTAGCAGCCCAACTTTCTGAGTGGGTTTAGCCTTTTTATAGGTAGACAGCGGCTTAACTGTACCGCTGGTATTGTAACAGTCTATGGGCATCACGTGTGCTACTTGCTCGTTTGCCACTATGAGCAATAATAAAACACGCATTTCAATTTTGGCACTATTTTAGTTTAATTAATTATCTCTCCGCCTCTACAAATGGACTGGCTCGTTCGGGTACTATAATTTTCTCGCAGCAAATTGAGAGTAACTAATAGTTACTGCGCTTCGTTCGATGAGTAAAAGAGTCGCAGAAGATGCTAACTTTGATTCCTTGTACTGTTTTCTATTTTGAGATATGTGATAAATTTAAAACATAAACAAATATTAAGCGTTTCTTTCTCTGCTCCACTTCATAATAATAATATATTTTCACCAAGCATCGAATAAGATAGATAAACTTATTATCTATGAATGTTATTTTTTTTAAAACAACTCAAGTGACTGTTAGAGTATTACGTTCAACCAGTTATCACATAATATATAACGGTCGTCGGTAGAATATGTCGATTTGAATTTTATGTGCATTCTTAAAAAATAAAATGTAAAAGATTCGTTCCAGAGCATAATGAAAAGTTCTTTCTTTTTCATTGTTGCCATCGCCAATAAGTTGGTTTTTAATAATATTTATTCATAACTTTGGACAAACAATTCCTTTTTTTTTAATAACATACTTTATAGTATCCATCCTCTTCACATTGTGTGATTTATTAATAATAGTAATCCTAAGTTAGTAAGCTTCGTCGTTACCACTAATTGAGCGCTGACAATCAAATTTACGATTAGTTTTTAATATAATATTGCACCACTCCCTTGCTTTAACATAGGGCTTATTGTTAAAGCTACACGAGAGATGAATACCCATGCTGGCTTGTGTCCAACAGTATACTATAAAAGACTTATGAATGGTCATTATTATTCACACTGTTGGGCTTAGGCAGCCTTCACAATGGAAGGAACTTATTAACACCACGATGTTTAAATTATTGGTATAGGGTTTTATGTCGAGTTTTCCTTGTCTTGCTCAGATGTCATTAGCATATCATAACCAATAGTCGTGTTTTACGACAGCTATGAGTAAGATAAAGGGTGGTGAATTGTATTTTTGCTTCACTACAAGAGAAATAATAATTATCATTATAATTATTTTAAAAAATTACAAGTTATTAATATATTTTTTTTTATTTTAATAAGGTTGTATTAGTTGTCAATCTACTGATTTATTTACAAAAAAAAAGAAAAGTACTTGATATACAGCCTATATGCCTAAGTCTTAGATGGTTACCGAGGCTGTGCATTATACATTGTATATTGATTCCCGACCACCATTTTATATCGATTACCGTGTCCTCAACTGGATTCTAAACGATATAACATTTTGCAATACAAAACTATGCTCACGAATTGTACAACCGATAACTTTCAAGGATTTTAATACAAGCCGGTTCAATTTATATTTGTTTTACTCTGTCTGCACTATTTCGTATTTATTTTTGTTTACAGCTAGTATATACATCCCTGGAGGGCAATAGCAAGGCAAGAGTTTTGTACAGTAATAAATTGGTCTGGTATACCATAGACACTGTTTGAAATTTTTTAAGCTAAGACAGCACCCGTCCCTAAGGAAATAATCCTTGTATTTTTAAAGTGTCTCATTTTAAAAATATT
Source organism: Lymantria monacha (assembly GCA_905163515.2). Classification (NCBI taxonomy): domain Eukaryota; kingdom Metazoa; phylum Arthropoda; class Insecta; order Lepidoptera; family Erebidae; genus Lymantria; species Lymantria monacha. The sequence goes on along the minus strand of LR991096.1, from coordinate 2,149,248 downwards.
CTATTTAATGGATAAAAATTATACGCAGATTTAGAATAAGAATTCGTGGCTCTATCAAAGAATTGCCCTACGTAAGAATCAAACGCTGGCACGGAAGGTCGGTATCCTAACGACTGCGCCATCTGTACAGTCAATATTTTATTTTTATTTTTTTTCTCTCTCTCTCTCTGCAGCCCATGGACTTTTGCAATACCAAGAATATAGCGAAGTCGTTTCCTACTAATAAAAAACCCAAACCCATGCCGAAAGTTGAGCTGCCGGATCTCTCGTGCTCACTGAAGCGCAACAGCATATTGCTCAGACATTGATTTCTGTGAAAGTATGGTATTACCGCGGACGGACCGGCCCGTGGATGTGGACAGAAAACTCTCAACAGCGTGGCCCTACCACTACTAAAAATTCTATAAAAGGCCTTTGAAATCTTAAGACCGCAAAGTTTTTGTGTGAAGAAAACTTAGCGATAAAAAGAGTTGAATCAACTGCTAAATAGCATACGCATATTCCTCATACACTTAAAACAACGAAAAGTGATTGTTGAATAATTAAAATGTTTCTTTGCAATACAAAATTTTTACTTCCATCGGGTAGACAACCCTCCCTCGTGATTTTTCTTAAATTACTTTTTTTTTTTCAAAAAAGAAAAACGTCACCCAGAACTAAAAAATAAATTCATGTACCGCGGGGGATTTAATAAACTTTTCACCAAAAAAAACTGGAAAGAAATAATTATAAATTTAGTATTATTACTCTGCCACCACATAGATAAATAAATTCAGCCTCAATAACAGTCAATACCCGGCAAAATCATTTGTGTATTCTGTGTCATGATAAAGTTTTTATGTACCTATGTATGTACATAGGTACAATAATGGCCACTGATATAGAGCGAAGAGTGAATGCGGGAAATAGAGTGAATGGAGCGTTGGGGCAACTTCTCGGTAGCCACCACCTCAGCCAGAAGGCACGTGTAGCAATACATAACGCAGTGCTTGTCCCAACATTACTGTATGGAAGCGAGAGTTGGGTATGCAGAAAAGAGTATGAAAGTAAAATTAATGCGGTCGAAATGCGATGTCTACGGAAAATCTGTGGATTTAGGCTGATCGATCGCATTCGTAACGACGACGTAAGAAAGCGAGTAGGTATGAAAGAGAGTATCGGTGTAAAGATGCGAAAGGGAATGCTCCGATGGTTCGGACATGTGGAAAGAATGCCGAACGAACGTCTGGTTAAGAAGATATACAATGCGAAAGTGGAAGGATGTAGGTACCGGGGGAGACCGAGACTAACCTACCTAGACCAGACCGGTCATGTACTAAAGGAAGGTGGAGTCAAGAGTCTCCGAAACCAGCGAGCGTGTATGAAGAGAATTATGAATGTTGAGGAAGCGAGTGAAGTATGCAAGGATAGAGTTCTCTGGCACTCTGTTCTCTCTGCCTACCCTGCAAGGGATATGGCATGATGATATGTATGTATGTATGTGTATAATAATGGCATCCTTTGTAAATGTTCTTTACATAGTAAGTAGTTAGCTTTGGCGGGCACCTGAACATGTCTTCTGGTGTTCTTGTATTATATTCAATATCTAAGTATTTTAACGAGTTATATGAAATAATTTTGATGACATTTTATGTGATGTGACGCATAAGAAGTGCTAAAGGTTAGTGAATTTGATATAACAGTGTTTTATATACGTTTTCGTTTTCACTAAAATAACCAAAATATACCATTCACAGTTTGGCTATGGCACTGTTGAAGGCAACGATTTGACTTACTGATGAACTTACTGATTATTTTAAAAGTGATAATTCATAAATAAAAACTTGGAATTAAATAAATTAAAAGAATTTATGTAGAAGACTTGGCTGTATGGGCTTTGTTAACTTTGTCTGACCGAACGGACGACGACGCCAACGACGGACAATTTTTTTTTGCTTCTATTGGTCCCTTAAGACAAAGGGATACATCGAAGTCTTATTTAATTTTCTTCATATATTATATAACACCTCTATATTGAGTAGTAAATTAATAATCACTGCCCGTCAGTAAATCAAGTCAGTAGCATGTTAATTTTAAATTGTTTTCTTCTTTCTGCCAAATAATATGTATAAGAATTATTAAATTTAAATAATATATAAATTTTTGATTTTGAATAATATATATAAATCTTTTAACATCAGATTGATATTTTTATGTGCGATTTATTTTACCATAGCATATTTATATTTTTATTATTATCACAATATAATTTTCATTTTATATCTAAAACTATACGATCTCAACTCGAGACATATGTGTTAATATAAAATCACGATGCGAGCACATTATTCTGTATGACTGGCCGACATATTTAATAAAATCACCATTTGTTCCAGTTACATTGATCTAATCAATTACTCTGCGTGTGTGGTTATACTTTGTTTAAACTAATACTTTACTAGTACTCTGCGTCTGCAGCGTGCGAAATAACTTAATAATGACGCGACATGTTACACCATTGTGTTTTTTTTCACACACCCACGCACAAATAAATGGGATAAAAGGGATAAATGGGATGGCTGAAAATCAGCGCTGTTCTTGTGACAACAGAAGCTGAGCCAATTCCTTTTGCCTACTAGATTTAATTTTGTTTTATTATAATTGTTAGTTTTTAGTTTAAGTTCTGAAAAGGCAATAAATTATTATTATGACACTCAGAATAATTTGAATTTCTACTAAATATGCAATTTATTCAAAATCACACACTACATTTGAACTCACATCTATTGCAAATAGCCGTTCTAAACGCGATACCGAAATCTGTTATTGTTAATAGGCTACGAAAAAACAAATATTTAAAAAAAATAAACCTGCAACTTTTGGCGGGAATATGAAAGTGTCATGTGGTGGTCTTGTATTATAATAAATAAATTGATGACATTTTATATAATTTGATGCGAAGGAACCGATGCGATGTAATAAATATGATTTAAAAGTGATTTACAACGTTTTCGTTTTCCACCAAAATTCTCAGATGATACTATTAACAATGTGATCGTAGTACTGGTGATTTAACTCATTGACAGACAATAACTAAAAACGTGAAGAAAATGTTTACTCGACACTGGCAACAATGGCTCGTATAAATAGATGATTGCCAATATAAAAAAGAAGAAACTAAAACCCGACTTGAACTAATCGCGCTTTAAAAAATACACAGAGCATAGACGTATCGTATCGGACGGTCGTATGTATATTTATCCAAACAAAAAATATTTATAGAACAATACATCTATAAAATACAAGAAAACGGCATCAAGTTACCTTTATGGCAATGTGGACTAAACTGAAATACGACCGCGGCTATGCTTTGAGCATTATGTTGAAAATTTTCTTAAACAATACTTTTTAGAGCACTGTTTATTCCTACATTATCATATTTTTTTTACACCACCCTTTTTTTTTTTTTTTTTTTGCGGTGGGTTATGGACGTCGCACCCCGCCAAATCGGTCCGGGGTGACGGAAGAGGCGGCGCACAACCCCATTGACCCACCCTGCAAGCACCTCTTCTTCGCCGTGCGAGCGGGCCACCGGTACCCGATCTTTGTCTTCGGTGGCCCGCTCGGCGGTATGCCCTCTCGGGCTCCTCTCTTGTCGACGCCCCGACAGCTTTCGCCGTCGAGGCGTCGTCCTCACGCGGTGGCCTCACGTCGGGTGATCGGACAATTCCCCGGTCCGATCACCCGAAGCCTCGGTTAGGGCGGCATCAGGCGCAGGTACTCGCGCCTGCGCCGCCCCGGCCGCGGGCGGCGGCCCGGGTCACGGGAATCCTCCCGGGCCCGTTCCGCCGCCTCCTTCTGCGAGATGACAGCCTCGCAGAAGGCGGCGACCGCGTCCCAATTACTGACGCTGTTGACCATTGCTCGCACAACAGTCGGCAGCGTCAGGTCGGCACCGATGACAGCGACGAGGTCACGGCGCTGCCCGTCCCAGCCCGAACATACCTCGAGCGTATGTTGCGCCGTGTCCTCGTCGCTACTGCAATGGTGGCAGGACGGAGTCCACTCCCTCCGCACGACCGTGTGCAGGTACTTGCCGAAGCAACCATGCCCCGACAAGACCTGCACCAACCGGAAAGAGAGGACTCCGTGCCGCCGCTCCATCCACTCCATCAGTACGGGCCGGAGGGCCTCAACGGTAAAAACACCGTGTCTAGGCCTCTCCAGCCGCGTAGCCCAACGGGCGATGACTTCTCGGCGGGCGTCCTCGCGCCAGGTGGCTATCTCGTTGAACGATGGGGAGCCACCCTCTTCGCGCATTGAGGTAACCCGCCGGTAGAGATCGGAGAGCATCTCCGCCTCTAGGTCCCACGGGGGTGTCCCGGCCAATAGGCATGCCGCCTCGGTAGACACCGTGCGGTACCCGCGAATGGCTCTGACCGCCATGGCTCGCTGTGGCCTCCACAGCACCGCCCTGAGCTGGGCGTTCAGAGCCCTCGCCCACACGGGTGCGCCGTACATGGCCATTGAGCGGATCACCCCCGCATACAGCCGTCGGCCCTCGAAACTGGGTCCGCCCACGTTCGGCATGAGCCGAGAAAGGGCGGACGCCGCGCCGACCAGCCGGGGAGCAATTTGACGGAAATGCTCCCGGAACCACCATCGCCCGTCGAGCACCAGGCCCAAGTACCTCATATGGGCCTGGATACTGATGTGGATGGAGTTGACGACTAACGAGGCGCCGATGGGCAGCCTCACACGGGGCCCATGGAATAGTAGGGCCTCCGTCTTGTTTAGGGCCACCCTGAGCCCCAGCGCCTCAATTCGCCTGACCATCTCCTCGGTGCCGAGAGTGGCCAGGCTCGCCGCCTCTTCGAGTGTCCTGCCCCGGGCTGTGACGAGCGTGTCGTCAGCATAGCAAATAACGCTCAGCCCGGGGGGGAGACTCCCTCTTAACGCCCAGTCGTAACCGATGTCCCACAGAGTCGGCCCCAGAACTGACCCCTGCGGAACACCGCACGACATGGGCGTCCGCACAATGTCCCCTGCGGGGCTCGCGTAGAGGACACTGCGCCCCTCCAAATAGTCTGCCACCAGCCGCCTGAGGTACAGGGGCACTCCATGGAACCGGAGTGCCTCCCTGATGCAGCTGAATGGCAGACTATTGAAGGCGTTGGCGATGTCCAACGACACCGCCAACAGCACTCCTTTGCCGGCGACAGCCTCCGCGGCCGTCTGCCTCAGGCGTAGCAGGGCCCCGATGGTCGAACGCCCCCTCCGAAACCCAAACTGAGCGTCCGACAGATCGGGCCCCACCTCCTCCAGGTGCTGGACGATGCGGGCAGCGAGGACACGCTCCAGCAGCTTACCCACATCGTCCAGAAGCACAATGGGCCTGTAGGCCGACGGCGAATCCGGGGGCCGTCCCGGCTTTGGCAGGAGAACCAACCTCCCTTCCTTCCAGCACTCAGGAAACCGTCCAGACGTCAGACAGGCGTTGAACAGTCGCCTGAGGCGAGGTTCGAGATGCTCGAGGAGCAATGTCAACACCCGGACTGGGACTCCGTCCGGGCCGGGGGCCGTGGTGGCGGAACGAATCTTCGCCACGGCTGACCCCACTTCCGACTCCGTCACGGGCGGCACACTCTCGATGGCCTCCCGGTCGTGATCTGGCGAAGCCATGACCGGGGGCGTGTGCTCCGACTGCTGCGGGAACAGCTCCTCGACCACTCTACGAAGGAGGTCGGGCTGGAGGGTCTCGGTGAGGGGGGGGCCCTGCGCGCGAAGCTTATTCAGCGACGCGCGATACGGGCGACCCCAGGGGTCACGGTCGAGACCGTCCAGCATCTCCTGCCAACTCGCGTCCTTGGCGGACCGGATGGCCAGCCGAAAGGCGGTACGCGCACTGCGGTACGCCTCGTACAGCTGGCCCTCCCGCTCAACATCGCGGCGACGCCGCCGACTGCGGGTGTAGGACCTTCGGGCACTAATGCACGCCGCACGAAGGTCCGCCAGTCTTGGGGACCACCAGTAGACCCCCTGCCTCGGAGGTAGACGCCGCACCCTGGGCATGGCCGCATCGCAGACCTGCGTTAACGCACTGCGGATGCGGACAGCCTCGACGTCCACTCCGTCCGCTGGGGGGGGTGAGGACAGCCACGTGTTCACGATGGCCGCCTCCGCTAGTAGGTCCCTATCCAGCCGCCCCACAGCCCACCGCGGAAATGCGGGAGCTCGGTCCGCCCTGTGACCCCTGCTGGGGTCCCGGAGAGGGGAGACCTCCATCCGGATGTAACGGTGATCCGACAGGGTCTCCGCCTCCTCCAGGACACGCCAGTTCCTCACTCGTGGTGCGACAGCGGGGCTAGCGAACGACAAGTCCACTATCGACCCACCCTGCTGTCGCACACACGTGTTCACTGAGCCTCTGTTTAGGACACAGAGGCCCAGTGACGCCGCCCACTCCACGATCGCCCGCCCGCGATCGTCCGTCATCGGGGACCCCCACGCCGTGGATTTGGCGTTGAAGTCCCCCAGGACCAGGACGAGGCCTGGTGCCAGTCGCCGTATCGAAGCCTCCAAGGTGGTGAGGGAGGCCCCGAAATCGTCCATTCTCCTGTTAGGGGAGAGGTAAACGCTGTACAGTGTGACCCCTCCCCAATCCGCCGCGACAAATTCCTCGCCCCTATCCAAGAGGGATAAGGACGGGAAGTGCCGCTGCGTGGAGGTGACGATTGCCGCGGTTCCGTTCCGGCTGACCACCCAATTGGGGCGATCAGGCACGACGTACGGTTCCGCGACTACGGCTGCACCGATCGACCACTCCGCCATGGATTGCAGGAGGAGATCCTGCGCACCGGCGGAGTGGTTGGTGTTGGCCTGCAGGAGGTGAGTGGACTGGGCAGCCATTAATGGGCCGTGTCCATTATCACCTCCTGGCTTGCGGCGGGCGATCGGGCCGCGCTAGGAGCTGAAGCGGCCGGAGTCGAAGGGCCGCTCCGCCCCTTTGGAGCCGAAGCCGGAGGTCTGCACGCCCCAGAGCCCATGCGGTGCTTGGCAGGCTTATTGCCCGCCGCACACGCGGGGCAGTGGGGCGGGGCGGCGCAAGATGCCGCCATGTGCCCAGTCTGACCGCAGCGGAAACAGAGTCCGCCGCAGTCAAAGCAATTAGTGCATGTTGGCCGGGTATGCCCGACCGCCATGCACTTGAAACACCTCGCAGGCCGGTGCTCCAGCACGGTGACTCGCGCTGAGCTCCAGCCCACAAGGAGCCTGCCTGAGCCGGCCAGTTGCCTGACCGACTCCACTGGGCACTGCACCCAGGCGGCACCTACGCCGCCCGGACCGGGTCGGATGGCACCAACTCGGACGGTGTCCAGGGGACACCCGGTTTTCGAGGCAATGGCCTCCCGGATGTCTTCCACCGTCACGGAGTCGTCCAGACCCGCGATGCGCATTTCGGCGCACTTCACGGGTCTGGCGATTTTCACGCCACCCTCCTCGGCGAACAAACCTCGCAGCTTCGACGCCACGCTATCGGCCGTCCTGGTGCCCTCGGCCCCAGGGAACTCCAGAATCCGAGCCCCTGTCCGGGCCTTGCGGGTCCTGGCTTCGACGCCTCCTATGTCGGAGACGTCAAGCTCCCGCCGGGCTTTCCGCAGGACGGCCTCATAGCTGAGGCCCCTTTCTGCCGCCTCAGGCAGCACAGTGATCACCACTGCGGCTGTCTTCGGCGGCCGGAGCCCCTTGCGCGGCCTCTTCCTCTTCCTCCCGCCTCCTTCGGCTCCTGCCTGGGGAGCGGAGACCTCAGCGGCGCGCTTGGCCACCGCTCTCCTCCTCTGGCCGCGACTCTTCTTGCCGCGCTCGGCCACCTGCCAACCCTGTTCGGGCGCAGCGGGCATGCCAGGCGCGGGAGGCGCGGTCGTGGGTGCGCTAGTCGTCGTCGGCGGTGTTGATGCGGGCGACGACTGCGGCACGGCAGGAGCCGGTGCCGACTTCTTTTTAGGGCTGGGCCCCTTTTGTTTGGGTCCAGCCGCGGCCGCGGCGTAGCTGCCCCCCACGCGGCCACCCTGACAAGGCAGCGGGGCGGGGGCTGGTGCCGCATATGGCCGCTTGTCCGCGGCGAGAGGCGGTCGAACACGTGGTTCTGGAGGCAGCCTTGCCTCCAGAACGGCCAAGCGCGCATTGACCATATTACCGATCGTGTCGATAATGGCGCGCAAGGCCTCGTCCGACACGCCCCCCACCGCGGGCAACGGGATTAGCGTTACCGGCTGGACCTCTGCCGGGGCCTGCTCTACGACGGCGACATTTGGCGGGCTTGTGCTGGTCGGCGGCGTCTTCGGCGCGGCGGCAACCGATGGACGGCCAGCACCTCGAGGCGGCTTCGGGGTGGCGACGACGGCGACGGTTCCTTGGCGGCCAGCATTGACCGACGGCGCAGATGGCGCAGGCGGCACGAGCCGCGCCATTTGGGCCTTTAGGTCGGCCACGTCCTTAGTAAGGAGGCGGTTGGTCCTCCGTACCGCGGCCAACTCTGACTCCAAACGGCGGTTCTGGGCCCGCAGGCCTGACACCTCGCCACCAAGGCGGGCGTTTTCGGCCTGCAGGGCCTCCACGTTCGCGGCTGGGGCACTCGTGCGGGCACCAGCGGCCGCCACTTCGGTGGGAGGGATGCCGGACAACACCCCCAGCACCCTCGCGGCAGCCGCCTCGTTGTCGGCCCGCCTACCAGCCTCCGCCACTCTATGCATTCCGCCGGCCGGGGAATGAGTCGTCCTGCCCGTCGTCGCGGCTCCTCGCCCTCTGCGAGACGCCGGCACTTTAGGGGGAGGCATGATCACCACGCTCCCCTCAGAATCGGCGCCCGAGCTGCCCTCCTTGCTCAGGGGGCGCTTCCGCATTTTCGAGGGGAGGGCCTCCACCCTGACAGTCAGGACCGCCGCTGCAAGATGCGGTGATGACCTGGCGGGGGCGGTTTCCTCAACCGACCCGCTGACTTTCTTGGACGGCTCTGCGGAATCGCCCTCGTCCATTTTTTCGGCAGATCCACTGCCCTCATCTTTGGACGGCTCTGCGACACTACTGTCGCCCTCGTCCATTGACGGCCCTGCAGTAGATCCGCCGCCATCATCTTGGGGTCCAGCGGTGGTAGCCTCCCTGAGAGCCAGCCGCTCCTCCCGCTCCGCCTGTCGCTTTTTGGCGCCGGAAGCCTTCCCCCTATTCGGGGGCCTCCCACGCCTCTTCGTCTTTGGGGCCTCCTTGGTCTGTGCCGGGCCCTCGGCGGACGCCTCAAGTCCTGAGGACGAGGCGTCGTTGTCAGTTTTACGTTGGCTTGACAAGGCCGTGATGTGGGAATCCGCTGGATTCCCGTCTGGTAGAGAGTTTTTAGGCAAATCCATTTGATTCCCACGAGTATGGGAGAACTAACGGTCGACCCGGGCAGAGATCCCTGTACCCGGGCAAGCCTACATTTACCAACCAGGGGGGTCGGCCGGTACCCTGGCTGGAGCGTGCTAGGAACAGAATACCCCATCTGCCATGCATCCTCTCGCCGCACGCCAGAACTTAGGATTCTGTTTTTACACCACCCTGCACTAAGGAAATAATCCTTGTATTGCGGGGGCACAAACATGCAATTAACGCAGACAAATTACACTCATTGCCGCATTGCTATATATTTTCTAAGCTAAGCTAATGTTTTCCTGTAATTGAATAATAAATGTACTCGTAATAATTTCATCATTAATCTTCGTTAATAATTATATCAACCCTTGTCCGGATGACCACTGCGACTTAAAGAGGAAATCGTCAGATTGTATAGAGTTCTTAGTACTATAAACTTTTGTAGTAAGTACTATAAACTTAACTATTATTTTTCAAAAACGAAACAAGATAATGTGGTATTTAGAAAGGCTATAGAATTGCTTAGTAGCTGTGTGGTAGAAGCTATGAACTACTAACCCTTCCTTTGTTCGTTGATATCGTAAAATATGACTAAGAGCTTCATATTGACCTGGGCCGACCACTTGATTCCCTCTAGTTAACAATTATATTCCCAAGAAGACTTGATGTCAGTTAGGCGGCCAGTCATAGAACTATATGAATATGTATGTGTGTATAATGGAAGAGGTGTACATATGGCGACACCCAGTATTTAAGATAAGAGCAGAATAATAATGATAAGAGAGGCTAAAGAAGCTAAGAAAACGGTTTCGGTAGCTCGCTTAATTAACAAGAACGGAGTATACCGTGGATTACAAGACTCTACACCTTTGTTCTGTTACTCCAGTCACTTGGACTAGGCCAGTCCAGATCACCTGGTGCAAAATCTAGCCACCTCTGACCACCCTTAAATTGAAAGCTTAGCGAAACGAATGACTATTAGTAGAATTAACACAAAGCTGCAACTTCATGTGGATTGTCTTCTAATTATCTTCGTCTTATTTCTTTCCCCCATAATTTTCTGTATAAGAATATTGGTCTATTATACAGCAGTAAAATGAAAAATACAAGACCGCTACGCATAAGTCAAGTCTTAAATCGACACTCATATACGTGCCACTGTTAGTTTTGAGCCTCTTTCTTTGCCTCTCGAGCACAGTGGCAGGGAAACTGATGTATTATACCACGCTGCTCAGATACCTATCTGATATAGGATTATTTTTCTTTCTCCTGCAGTAATTATTACCTAATTGCGTCCTTTACTTCACTTTAACGATACCCACCTGTAAATGTATGTTAAATGTAGTGTATGAATTGTATTATTACTCTGTCAAATGCTAAATGCAAACAGAAAAATAATCCATAATTTATATGAAATTCATTAAAAATATATATATAAATATTTCTGATAATTACATGAATATTACATATTTGCAATAAAACTATTTTTTACGTATTCTATCGTAGGTATTTGATTTTAAATTTTTCTACGTTAAGAACACTTTAAAGTTTGAAAGTGACGCCAGTGACGGAAAAGTTGAAAAGTGAACGCCTGACTTGGTATGGACATGTGATGAGACGGGATGAAAGTAATGTTGGGCGAAAAGTTTTTAGTATGAATGTTGAAGGCTTTAGGGGTAAGGGAAGAATGAAGAAAAGATGGATGGATTGCGTGAAGCATGATATGAATAGAAAGGGAGTGAACACAGTCATGACAACGGATAGTATTGAATGAAAGAAAAGAACATATTCCGTCGACCCCAAGTAAATGGGATGAGAGCAGGGTAATGATGAAGAACACTTTATTTCATAGTTATGATTCGATTCCCATGTTGTACAAACTTAGCGCAATCTATAAATATTGAGTATATGTTAATTACATAATTATAAAGTCCCGCGCAATGTAAAACTTATTTCCTTAGTGCATATAAAAAAGAAAAGAAAAAGAATACTATTTAATAAGTGTACATTGATCGTAAAGGAACTTTCCTTCGTCCATTGTGAACATAGGAAGTCAGTATTATGTCATAACTCAAACGACGTGAACTGTTCGTGAAACTACTTTGTAGCCTCGAGATGTATTCAATCTTTTGATCGTGCCGGTTCGTATCAAAGTTACCAAGCACTTGAGTTACTTTATAACTTAAGTTCTATTTGTGTATATAGTTTTAAGTTTATTATAACTTGTACAGGTGGACTTTCTGTTCATTCATTGTCGTACAGTAAAGTTAGCTAGCCAAATGATCGGGTTTCGATGGCCCACCCGCAAAGCGTAAAGAGCGGACTGAGCTGAGTGAAATTTTACCATTGCCTGCTTACAAAAAAAAAATGGTATATCGTAGTCGCCTTGCTGATAGGTACTCCAATAACTATAACGGTAACTCTCCAATTTAAAACACCTTTTCCTGTCGGTGTTGAAAAAGTTAGCTACATAAGCAGAATATAATTTACAAGTTAATTGTAATTCGAATTAACCGATACCGCCTGGAAAATTGTATCCAATCAAATTTCATACCAATAGTAAAATGCCTGTGTCATTTATCCATACCTCAGCTTTTAAACATCTACTACTGAAGCTAGCTACCTAAATGGGTCTAGTGGGATGTATATTTTTGGAACGTAGTTTTGGAACGAAGTTCCTTATCGTGCGTTGCGAAAGGGGGCTAGACGGAAAAAATTAAGACCAAAAGTTGTCACGACACAACAAAGTTGTAACGACACAACATAAAACAAAGTCGCTTTCTCTGTCCCTATATCCCTATTTATGCTTAAATCTTTAAAACTACGCAACGGATATTGATGCGGTTTTTTTATAGATAGAGTGATTCAAGAGGAAGGTTTATATGTATAATATATGCATAATGTAGTAGAGAAACACTGATAATTTTAGAGGTTTCTAATGTGATGTCGTAAATAAACACATTATTTTGCGCTTACATTGCAAACGCTGGCTGAACCCTACGAAATAGATCAAAATAAAGTACTACAGTATTATACAACTTAAAAAGGACTACAAAAAAGTCCGCGATGGTATATGTCTATCTCTTAAGGATAACATACTATATCCATTTTAATACTTTAAAAAATGGCCTATTATAAAACGATAATTGAAAAGCTATTTACACAAATACTGTATTAATCCTTATCATTTTAAATACATTAGTTGGCTTGAGCATTTCATGAAGATATGTTTTTTCCTTCAGACCATGCAAATTAAATCAATACCTTAAGAGATATAGCAAAATCAAAATAATGCGCAACGAAATTAATTTCGTGTCGCCGCGCGGCAGCCTCGCGTTCGAGCTCGAGGCCCAAAAGTTTTGGTAGTCTAGTGGAATTGTAAATCCTATTAATCCTATTATCTTATTCTTATTAATATTATAAACGTGAAAGTTTGTAATAATGTATAGATGTGAACATGTTTGTTGCTCTTTCACGTAAAAACTACCGAATGGATTTTGATGAAACCTTATAGTAATATAGCTTGCACATCAGAATAACACATAGGCTATAATTTATAAAGATATTTTGCAAATTGGCTAAAATATAACGATAAAAATCGCTTAAGGCAGAAAAAAAATATATAATTAAAATAGAACTTCGTTCCATCCGGGTGTCCCTTGACACCTCTCGTTTTTTAAGCTTTTTGGTGGTAGACGAGCAAGTAGACCACCTGATAGTAAGGAGCGACTGCTATTCACGCACCTTAGTAATACCAGGGTTACAGACAAGTGGCTACCTGCCGTGAGAGCAGGGCTCTTCTTAAGCCTCCTTAAAGAAGAACAATTCATAACACTCATAAGTTGAAAAAAAAAATATTATCTATTATTCAATGACTGCACACTCTGCACAGATTATGTTGGAGTGGTTAAGATTTTCACGCAGTTCAATACTTGTTTTAGACAAATTGTTGTTTTGAGTTTTGTAATTTATGTCTGTTAAATATACATTGGTAAATTCACATACAATAATACAATGATTATTTCCCCAGTGAATAATGTCGTTTTAAAAAAAATTCTTAATTCTTTTCACAACTCTCGGTATAGTAGGTATTTTACCCACTACACCGGCTGTGCAGTCGAATAATACATAAAATAAATAGGAGAATTAAAAAGAAAAACATTTTTTGTTTTCAAATGAGGTGGTTAATATATTTTTTTATATTTCCTCATAATGATATCTCTCTCTGTTAAAAATATATAATCATAATATTAAATTTCTCTTAAGTAAAATAACATTCCTCTGAAATTTAAAAAGCTTCGGTAGCTATTGTACTCTTGAAGTTACAATAAGCAATTCATTACATCTCGCGTGAATAAATTTTACAAAAGTGTTTTTACGTAAATCACATTGGTAATAATTATTGAAATTGTAGCATATTAACCTTTAAAAATATTACTTCAAAAGTATTAAGTAAGTATTCATTATATAATTTGACTGCCTGTGAGAATCCTTCTCGCCAGTCTGGTATTCTTATTTCTTTCATCTGGAACAGACTTGTATCCAAAATTGATTCTTGTATATACTAGGCGGAAGAATTTGGCCATAGTGATAATAATTGGCTGAAACGTTGATTCCGTACGGTGGAGGAATGAAAATACAAGTCATCCTAAAAAAAGTCTTAATTATCTTTAACGACCCCCCTCATAAAAGGAAGGAGTAATGAAATTTATTTTATACCGTCAGCACACAAAAATTTATTATTTACATAACGAAATTAATTTCACTGACTGTAGATTTAATAAAGAAACCATTAGAAAGTTAGGTAATTGGTTTTAAAATTACGTTTAGAATAACAATTATGCTACTACGTTCAAATATGGAGTTGCCAATAATAAAAAAGGGAGTGTCTTAAAGACATAGGATAGAAATTAAACTTTTGTATTAAAAAAAATCACTTTTAATTAATCATCAATAATTTTTGAATGAAAATTATTATATTTATCATTCATATACTTACATACATACATACATATCATTACGCCATAGCCCTTGCAGGGTAGGCAGAGAGAACAGAGTGCCAGAGAACTCTATCTCTGCATACTTCACTCGCTTCCTCAACATTCATAATTCTCTTCATACACGCTTGCCGGTTTAGGAGACTCTTGACCTCCACCTTCCTTCAGTACATGACCGATCTGGTCTAGGTAGGTTAGTCTCGGTCTCCCTCGGTACCTACATCCTTCCACTTTCGCATTGTATATCTTCTTAACCAGACGTTCGTTCGGCATTCTTTCCACATGTCCGAACCATCGGAGCATTCCCTTTCGCATCTTTACCCCAATACTCTCTTTCATACCTACTCGCTCTCTTACGTCGTCGTTACGAATGCGGTCGGTCAGCCTAACTCCACAGATTTTCCGCAGAGATCGCATTTCGACCGCATTAATTTTACTTTCATACTCATATACTTACATAAAATTATAAAAAACGAAAAAAGGCAGCTGTTCATATATATGTATACGCATATTTGGCGCATACGTTTTATTTAACATTTTTAATAGTGATAGGACCACGCTGTTGACAGTTTTCTGTATACAGCCGCGGGCCGGTCCGTCCAAGGTACTATCACACTCTGGCAGAAAATAAACGTCTGAGCTTTGCGCTGCTGCATTTCGTGAGCGCGAGAGAGTCAGTAGCCCAAATTTCTGAGTAGGTTTCGGTTTGTAGACATCGCATCGGTCTAATTGCACCTCTATTATTTGAAAGGTCTATGTGCGGTAGCAACTCTTACCAGCTGGTTGCTCATTTACCACCATAATACTTTTCTAAAAAGAAACATAAAAATAAGGTTCAAAAAAGAAAAACGTTGCGTATCAAAAATTCAAAGGCTTTTTATAAAATGTTTCACTTCATGTATCTAAATTAATATTATTAGAGAATCTAATTATTTGGCTGCAGGCGGTCGGTCGAGTCTCGCCTACACTATATAAATCAAGTACAATACAAGGGTCCATGTTGATTGTAATGTCATTAGTTCATTACCATTAAACAATAGGATAATCCATTTATTGGTGAAAGTGTACTGTTTAATTTACAAAGTCGCCGTGAGCGAGACGTGGAATCTGACGTCATCACTGTAAGTTGAATTGTGAACAAATTTAATATTTAGATGAAATAATTTCAAAGCTTTTATCGGTTTTTTCATCTATGTCAATATTTTGGATATTAATTGATTTAATTAGGCGATATATGTAGTAGCAGGTATTCAAAATACATATTTTTAAAAAGATCTTCACGGAGTAAATGTATGTAGGGGTTTTCCTTTTTTTAACGATTTTTTTAAATTCCAAAGTTAAATAATAATAATTTATTTCCACACATATATAAAATGAAATTACCAATAAATATAAAAATAAATAAACATGATAATAAAATTAATATTTATTAAAAATTTTCGTAGTTGTTAAAACCTTCGTTCTTCTTTTACTTTTTGTGTATTGGCAATGATCTATTTATACGAATAACTGTTGCCAGTGTGGAATTACAATTTTCGTCACGTCTTTAGTTTCTTCATGTTAGTCATTGTCCGTCAGTAAGTCAAATTTTGTCAACAGTACTATGGTCACACTGTTAATGGTATCAGGGAAATTTGGTGAAAAATTAAAACGTTGTAAAGCACTATAACATATTCACTATATCCCTGCAGTTCCTTCTCATCGCATTATATAATACGCCATCACAATTATCAAATATTACACGTTAAAGCACTAAGATATTAATTACCACCACATGACACTTTCATATTCCCGCCAAAAGTCCAAAACTGTATTCCCGTACTATTTCTTTCCCGCCGTTGAAACTAACATTGGATCCAAAGCTATACAGCCACGACATTCTATTTTCAAATTATTACAAGACGCGTTCCTATTAATTTGTCATACCATCATCGCCGAGTGGTTGTTTATTTTTATACCACAGCCTAATCTCGGTTGGTGAGAGATTTATAACGTCAACGGTTAAGGCAATTATAATTCTGGCCACAGCGTGGAATGTAACGCATTTGTTTCGTCGCTTTTTTTTTAACATAATCTGTTGCGGATATTAATGTTTGCTAAGTAATAAAATTATCATGTCTTGTGACAGTATAATTTATATGTTTGATTACCTTTGAGTGGGTGGTTTGATCTTTAAGCTCATCAATTTAATCGCTCATGATAATCACTGCTTATTAGTAATAAATTATCACTTGATTTAATGGTAAATTAAACATCTTGTGAAATTATGTTATCTATGACAGACCGTGTGAATTACACGCGTGTAAATACTTTTACACCAAATACTTTTTACAACAATTATGACTGAATTTTATTATTCTCGGCAGATTCATGTCGGATAACATTTTTATTTGATTTTCAACCAGGTTCTTTTTCCCTATGGCTATAGTAGTTACAACAATTAATGGAAAAGACCTGATGGTATAATTCTAATCTATATCCCAATCTATAATCTAATCTAATCTGTATTCCCAGTACCTACACAAAAAAAATGTTAGACCGGTTGGCGAATCAGTGAACCTCAAAAGGCGCACAACCAATTTTTGTATCTTATCAGCTAATACCTCCTACTGTCGATGCCAAGCCTTCGCCATCCATTATCATTATACTCTTATCCCAATTACTTGAAGGCAATGCAATATGTATCGAGTACATATTGCAAAAGTTATTCTTTTGCACGAGTACCTATGTATTACATTGTCCTCAAATCTGGCGTCAACCTTCTTTGTAAATGTTGATCAGACGGCATCAGCTGGAGTTGGCCCAGGTCGATATAAAGCCATTCAAACCTTCATTTTCAAGCCTTGTCGTGCTGATGACCACGCTTGTCTGATGGGTTGCAAAAACTTTTATTTCGGGTCGCTTTTCCTTTGCAGCCATATTACTTGAGCTATTTGAGATAAAACACTAAGCCCACGACCTTTTACATAGATTTATAAGTAAAAAAATAATTAAAGTGGAACAAATTCCCTTTGCCTATCATTTTCATTTTGTAATTTTGACACTTGCGAATTATACAATGAAAATATTACAATTAAAAATTATGTGAAATTATATAAATAAGTCAAGTGGGTGGCTGGTTAAATACCGGGTTGAGAGCCCTCAGCGCTCACCCATAGTCCGGGTTAAGCTGTAACAGCCATCTGCGGCTAACAGCTAAAAGACAGACACAAAAAAAAAAAAAAAAAAAAAGGCTGGTTAAATTTTTTGGCAAAAAGCTCTTCCATTGCAATCGTAATAGTTGTGAAATCCAATCCAATATTCATCATAAAATTAGTCAAATCCGTTGCAATAAACATTACAAAAAAATAATAAATCAGAATACCAAATATATTTATTTTTCTTGGTATTTATAGCTTGGTTACTAAGGCTTTTAAGCCAAATAAAAAAAGTATGCGGTATTAGAAAGAAAGAAAGAAAAATAGTTTATATCTTCCTCGCCGGGGGACACATATGTAAACAATATAGTGAATGTTAATTAACTAATCGATGCGCCGAGATATATGTAAACATAACACGTAAGATCTGGAGTCCCACCCACAAGCAAGAAAAAGGATCGCTACTCGGCATAATATTGTTAAAATAAGTAGCTCAAATTGTAAAGTAAGTAGCTCACATGAACACCACAAGGCTGTTCTTCTGTAGCGTCCTGTACAATGTTGCAATTGACAGCAAACTTAGCGAGCAACTAAATTGTGACCGTTTGACTAAAATGAACAAAAATTTTAATTTAAAATATATAAAAAAGTATTCGTGCGATGGCTGCACTGATAAGGTATCTTTTGGCAATTTTAGTAGAAAACGAAAACGTATGTAGGGTACTGCTATATCATACTCACTACACCTCAGTACTTCCGTCGCATCACATTACATAAAATGCCATCAAAATATTTAATAAAACACGTTAAAACACTAAGATATTAAATATAACAGAAGAGCACCACATGACACTTTTCCTTTCCCGCTAAAACCCCATCTCAAATTTATTCCAGTAAAGTGCACAGAGTAAGAAAACAAAAACCGCATTCCTGCCATTACAATGTTAATTGTTTGTGGTAATACCTATAGTTCTTTACAATATTCCACATATCATTCGAAAATGATAATATCGTCTGTATTTTATACAAAACCATCGTAATTTATTTTGACTGATCAACACAGAATTATGAGCAAGCCGAGTAATTTGCAGTTGCCTTCCAAGAAAAACAAAAGTAATTTAAAAATGCCAAACTACTGTTTTTATACATATACGATTCGGTTGAAAATAATATGATTATATATAATTTTCAATCTGTACAATATATGGTTCTCATGTCGATGGTATAATGATAATATCAGTAGGTGTGATACCGCCTAGAGGAGTTGGTGTTTATACACCATAAGGCATGAGAGGTAGCGATAATATTCAATCATTCTTATTATAAAAACAATAAGTAACATTATTTTTATTGCTTATGGTGACAAAAGGACAAGCAGCATACTTGATGGTAAGTGTTACTGCTGCCCATGGACTGTCATACCTGCGGTACAGCTAAGTAGCTTTCTATCAATGAACCCCAAACTCACCCTGAAAGTTGGACTGTTGGTTTTCTCGTTCACCGAACGAACCACAGAAGCACATTTTCTGCGAAAGTGTGGTACTACCCCGGCCGAACCAGCCGGCGGCGGTAGACAGTAAACTATCAACTTATTAGATTCTAAGAAAGCTTTCGTTCGGTGCACACTGTGTAGAGTCGACGCAGACGCGCACTCGCCCTGATGATGAGCATCGGACATGCTCGAAACCCGGGTCGACATAATCGACTCTAACGCGTGAGTATTGCCGAAAATACAATTGTTTAAAATGTGTAGAGACGAATTAAAATTTCGTTGTATTACCAACCCCCTTATAATTTCGCCATGGAATCATAAAAACTAGTTGATGGATTATGACGGCATTATTCTCCCCTGGAAAGGTCTATTTTCATTAACTGATATGATGAGAAATAGAATTGTTTAATTTTTAAATATTGTTGTTTGTAATTGACGTAGTAGTTAATTAAGATACCGACAAGAAAATTAGAATTTAATTTGTAATTCTGCAACTGCACAACACATCATATACTCGTATATGGGACTGTATTTTGTACAGTCACAAACAATAAATTTAAAATACCCAAAAACTTGTATAGACATCCCACCAAACCTAAGCCCGTCTTAATAAATTTTGCACTACACATATTTCCTTCTATATTAACATCATAAAGAAATTTTATATTATTAAACAGCAATCATCGACCATAACACAATAACCAGTCAAACTATAATGCGGGTATGTATACCATGAGTCACGCCCGAAATCTAGATATCTGGTTTGCCTTAGGATTTCTTGACAACGCGCTTAAACTAGCACAATGCTATCTAAGGCTTGCCATCCCATTATGGAGGAGGCTCGAGCCCAACAGTGGGACGTGTATGAGCTGAGATTATGATGATGACATATTTGAAATAAAACTATTTTTACGGATTCTATCGTGTTTGTATTTGCCGACCAACAAGTGACTTGTTCCCGCGTCGTCTTGGTGTCTTGTTGGACGTGAAACAGCTTAGTCTTCCCATGATTGTAAAGTGTTCGAGATGTCGGGATATTATAAATAAAATACAAACACAATAGAATCTGAATAAATAGTTTTATTTCAATTAATTGTTGCAATATAAGTTTTTATTTCGTTACTAGACAAATACTATGTAGGTAGTTTTGAGATGAATTGTCAATCTCGTTATTCAATATATATCATGCAGCGCTGTATGTGTTTTCATTTATATCGAGTATGACATTGAAGTTGGGTTAATGTTTACCTTTTTTTTATTTTGGGCATGCTATGGTCTGGACACACGCCATCCACTCCCTCCGGGGCGACGGAAAGGCAGCGCGTAGAACGCAACAAACGGAAAGGTAGCTCTATACTTAAATCGTGTTATAACGATATATTAAAAAAAAAAACTTGGAAAAAATGTATATATGTTGTTGTATGTGTACAGTTAAATCGAGGTAATGTTAACTAATTTTAGTCGATTTGTTGATGGATGAATAACTATTTAGTCAGTCATTGAATAGTGTCTATGCTTTGACAAAGTAAGCCGGATGTTGTTTAAATATATACAATCGTAAAATAAGCCAAGTTAGGGCACTTGTGTGGCCTCCACGACGTGACATATAGTTACCCACGAATCATTCTGAATGAAAGAATCGTTAATTTTACTACCAACAATATACGTAGACATTTTGAGCGATTGAATCTATCGAGTCGTCAAAGTTACGATGTTTAATGTTGTCATATGAAATTAATAATAATTTTTTTTTTTTTTTTCCTTTTATTTTGGACCACTCGGTTTGAGTATTTGCCATTTACATGTGAACGAAGTTAAGGAATCTTAATTGTTAGAAATAGGAATTTGGGAAAGATTATAGGAAAAAATCTGGTGGAAATGTTAGGATATCTAAGCATAAAAATTATAAAATTAAACGTAAATAAATATTATATTTTAATGCTATTGGAGGTTATGAAATCGGAAAGAATTTTATAAATATCAATATTATTAGAGGCAAGTAGTGTTAAGGTAGAAGTAGGAAGAGGGATATTAAGGGAAATTAAGGATAGAAATAATACAGTATGGTCATATAAAGAGCAGGAAAATATAATATGGTTAATGTCCCCAATTTCTCCACACTAGCAAGCATTAGACGAAATAATATTTAATCTAGCAAGATGAACAGGTGTACATGTATGTCCGAGCCTCATTCTTATTAAAACCGTGGTGGCCCGTTTTCCAAGTTTTGCTTTAAAAGACCATGGTTGATTAGGAATAATAGGCTGAACTAGAGAATAATGTTTGCCTTTGACTTGGCAACTACTTAGCCAAACCCTTTCCCACGATTCTTTAAGATATAAAATAGGTAAAGCTGTTAGATCATGACAGTAGTTTAAATAGGGGCAGATGTCACCGGACACCACCGCATCATTTGCAAGACTGTCTGCTTTAATGTTACCGGAGATGCCAGAATGGCCCGGAATCCAAACAAAAGAAACGGTAATGTTTTTTTGAGCACATATGTAAAGCAACCTTCTAATTTGAATTATAACTGGAAAAATTGTTCTACGTG
The DNA here is from genome assembly GCA_905163515.2 of Lymantria monacha. Lineage (NCBI taxonomy): Eukaryota > Metazoa > Arthropoda > Insecta > Lepidoptera > Erebidae > Lymantria > Lymantria monacha. The sequence goes on along the minus strand of LR991096.1, from coordinate 2,127,684 downwards.
TGAAAGGAAAACATTCTAAGGCTTGAAGTACACTCTTAGCATCAGAGAATATTACAGTCCTTTGAAGTTTCATAAGTAAGATATATTCAACTGCTTTTAATAATCCGAAACATTCGCCTGTGAAAACTGAGGATTCTGGGGGTAATTTAATTTTTTGAACGATGTTATAATTAGAATGGTAAACACCTACGCCGACACAGCCAGCATTGGTGCTTGTATTGTTTGTGTGTGGCGTAGTACCTAAGACAGTAGGGGTGTATGTTACGGCTTTAGAAGCATCAGTGAAAATATAATGCCAGTCTTTCCAGTGAGTATTTATGAAATGATTAAAAGAAAATGGTGCTGATAAATCAGATTTCGCCATACCTAAATTAAGGCGAACATCGGGAGTTAGGGTTAAAGATTCAAAAGGCGTACAAAAGAGGGGATAGAATGCTGAATGATAACATGGTGCTCCAAGAGAATTGAATCTTTGGAAACTTTTAATCAGACAAGGAGGGTTTTTATGGGACCAATATCCAGAGGAAGCGATCTGATATTGAAGTTGTTCAAGCTTCAATCGTAATGGATGTTTAGAAATTTGGAGACAACGCAATAAAAATTTGTCGAATATGTACTGACGCCGTAAATATAGAGGAGGGTCAACTAATTCAACCTGTAAGGCGTTATTTGGGGAAGATTTCATAGCACCAGATATAATCCTTAAAGCTTTGGCTTGAATTCCGTCCAATCTCTTTAAGGCTTTAATATTACCAGGTTCTAATAAAAATGTACCATAGTCAAGAATACTTCGAATGATTGTATTATAAAGTAGCTTCAAAGTGTAAGGATGAGCACCCCACCAAACACCAGCGAGACATCTTAAAATGTTAAGAGATTTTTCGCATTTTGCAACTATGTAGTCACAATGAGCAATACCAGAAAGTTTCGTGTCTAAAATATACCCTAAGAATTTTATGTTATTTTGTGAATTCATTAAGTGACCGTCATAATAAACGTTAATAGGTGGTGGGAGACGCGATCTTGTGAACAACACGGCAGAACTCTTATCACAAGAAATTTCTAGGCCATTGCAATCCATCCAATGTTTAAGATCTTTAAGAGAGTGTGATAGGTGATAACAAGCTTGATTGATGGATTTATGCGAATAATATAACAGTAGGTCATCTGCATATTGAACTACTCGAACATTTGAATCTAGGGTGTGTTCTAAATCACGAGTGTAAATATTATAAAGAATGGGGCTCAGTACGGACCCTTGCGGAAGCCCTTTATTTATTACTCTATGTTCATTTGAAGAACCTTCTAAATAAATATGACGGTCCATTAAAGAATTCATAACAAAGTTTGTAAGAATAATGGGTATATTTAATAGTATCATTTTTTTGTATAAAATAGATAAAATAACATTATCATAAGCAGATGTAATATCAATAAAAGAGGCTACAATAGACTCATTAACTGAGAATGCCAAATGAATATCGGTTACGAAAATACTAATGCTATCTATTGTGCTTCTTCCTCGTCTAAATCCAAATTGACTATTACATAATAAGTTATTACTTTCAGTATACCATTCTAGGCGATTTTTTACTAAATGTTCAGTTATTTTCATGAGAACTGAAGAGAGCGCAATAGGGCGATATGATGATACCGAAGATGAACTTTTACCAGGTTTCAATATTGGTAAAACTAATTGAGATTTCCATGAAGGAGGTATCTTCCCTGTTATCATAATGGCATTTATCATGTTAAGATAATAAAAAAGAACTTTATCTGAAGCATGTGAAATAAAAGAATATGTAATACCATCTATACCAGGTGAAGAATGTTTTAACTTAGTTAATACGCCCTTAAGTTCAGAAATTGAGAAAAGAGCATTAAGACCTGTAAGATTATTTGAAATTTCGTTAAAACATGGAAGCGTTAGTTTTTCAGGGACAGACGGAGGAGCTATTTTATTTAAAAATTGTGTTTGTAAGGAGGAAGGAAGTGATGTAGGAGAAGATTCTTTGAAAGCAGATCTAAATTTTGTAATATTTTGCCAGACCACTGAAGGTGAGGTATCAGGAGAAATTGATGAACAAAATGTTTGCCAGCTTTCAAATTTTTTCTTTCTAAATAATTTGCGGGTTTCCGTAATGATAGTGGATAAGTTTTCAAAATTTTCATTGGAAGAAAATTGAGAATATTTTAATTCTGCTGCCTTACGTCTTTTAATCGCGTCTGAACAATCTTTATCCCACCACGGCGGAGAAGGAATAATACCTAAAGTTCCATTTTTAATAGGGAAAATATCGTTAGCAGTTTTAATAATTGCTTTAGAAAGGGCGTCCGCACATTCAAATGAATTAGTAGGCGTTAATTCAGGAAGGTGCAATATTTCTTCATCTAAAGAGGTTCTAAAAATATTCCAATCTGCATTAACCAATTTGTATCTATGACGAGGAGAGTGAGGGATTGAGCGTGTAGTTTTAAAAAAATGAAAAGAGACAATAATTGGATAATGATCACTACCATATGAATATGGAAGACACCTCCAGGATACCTTTGAAGCCAAGTTGGAAGAACAGATAGATAAGTCGGGTGCACTAACACCCTCATGAGGAGCAGATCGACGAGTACTAGATCCCGAATTAATTATACAAAGATTATGTCTATCTAATAGGTCTAAAATAAAATTTCCAAAATAATTTAATGTGCTACCCCAAGAATTGTGTTGGCAATTAAAATCCCCAAGTATGACAAACGGTTTTGGTATGTTTGACAAAATATTATTAATTTCATTGAATATAACACAGGATGGACGAGGAATATAAATTGAAACAAAACAAATATTATTGACAATAGCAGCAATTATAGAAAAATTATTGCTATGTGCAGCAATTGGAAAATGTGAAAAAGTTAAGTTTCGTTTGATGAGTAGGGCAACACCACCATACCCATCAAAACGGTCCTCACGAAGACAAGCATAACCAGATAACCTAAAAGTGAAATCTGGCTTAAGCCAAGTCTCCTGAAGAGCTACTATAAATGGATTATATTTATTAATCAGATAAATTAAATCAGATTTCTTAGATATGATGCTGCGACAATTCCACTGAATGATGATGTTTGTATTGTCCATTATCGTTTGAAATGTGTGGATGAGTAATATCATTGTTTATAAGGGCAGCGTTGGACGGTTGAATTAATTTTGACTGAGAGAGAGTATTGAGTAACATTATGATCAGCTCCTTAATAGAAGCATTGGATATATCTTCGTTTTCTAAGGGTTTAAGAGCACATCCATTTGAAAAGGTCTTCATATCATAATCTTTAGTGAGAGCTTTATGTGCACCAATATCATAGCCTCCAGTTGTTTTAACTTTTTGTCTAGATTTATTTATAACAGTTTTTTTGTATGAAGTAGTTACAGGTTGAGATGAAGAGTGAATAGAGTGAGTGTTAAAAGATTGAGGCACTAGGTTAGAACTTAATAAAGCATCTGCATATGAGATTTTTGATATTGGAGAATGTTGTTTAGATGCTTCAGAGTATGATACACAACTCTTAGCCATGGTTTCCTTAATTGACTTTTGTCTTTGATATTCAAGACATTTATTACTTGTTGCTGTATGAAGACCTTTACAAAGAATACATTGAATATCTTCTTCCTCTACATCACAAGTGTCACCAACATGATCTAAGCCACATTTGTAACATCTTGGGCGTGATCTGCACTGGATTTTTACATGTCCAAAACGACAGCAATTAAAACATTGTATTGTGGGGTAAATATACAATTCCACAGGCAGGGCATTGTAACACATATAGACATGTTTTGGTAATGTTTGTCCATCAAAAGTTAACACTACTGATTCTGTAGGCTTAAGTTCTGTGGTATTATTAGTTGAAATTTTTCTTTTTAGTCTCCTAACTTTAAGAACCTTACCACAACCATAAGGGAGATTGATGTTATTAATAATATCTTCCTCTGTATAATCAGCGGGAATACCCCTAACAATACCCATCCGTGTCACTAAGAAAGATGGAATGAATGCTTTATAATTACCACTTTCAAGAAGTGGTGAGTTTAAGAATATATTGGCATCACTGTAGTGTTGAAATGCAATAGAAATTCTATTTCTACCTATCCGCTTTAGGCTACCATTAATAATATTTTTAAAAGAATTATTCTTTAAAAAGCGACCAAATGTAACTGGATGTAGAGATATATTATCATCAGGAGATGACATTTTCTTCTGAACATGTACGATAAAAGGTGATATATCTGATGATTCATAGGACAATCTTGCAATTGATTGTGGTGTATAAGGTTTTGGCATACTATTACTTTCCAGTTCGCTTTGTGTACTTTCTTTGTTGCCAACATTTTGTTGACACTGTGATTCAGAGATGCAGTCACAATCATGGTCCTTCATTTTACTAATACCCTGTTTACGTCGTCGTTTATTGCAGTGTCTACAAATATGCTGGCGAGATGGCCTTTTACGTTTAAAACCACCGACGCTGGAACAATCGGTGTCCATACTATCAGTATTCGGAGCATTAGTTAATGTTATATTGTATCCAACGTCGGGGGCGGTACCCCCCGGATCATCCGGGGGATCCATATTAAGAAAAAAAGACTTACCTAATCACATATAAGAGCACTAACTAATAGGAAAAAAGATTATGTACATTAAATGAACTATTTATAGATTAATATTTCACAAAACCACCAGAAAAACACAAATAAATTAAAAATTGCAAAAAACTCACGACCACCAAAGTCAAAGATTCCCGCGCTTCCTGTGTATCTAATAATTTATTACATTTTGTAAATATATTTTTCTTTGTTCTGTTCGTCCGTTCGAATAGGCAAAGGAAATAAAGTTCATACAGCCAAGTCTTATTTTCTTAACATATTATTTAAGACTTCATATTGAGTAGGTAGCTTATTCATAGTCATTGTTCGTCACTAAGCCCAGTTGTTATCATTAATTGGCCGCTGTTAATCAAATTATGATCTCTTTGAGAATTTTAGCAGAACACGAAATACACGTATACCACTATTATATCATATTCAATGCATTTCAGCACTTTATAATATTACACAAAATACCAGCAAATATATTCAATGTAACACTAAAAAAAATGAATATAATTCAAGTACCTACGCGACACGGCATTGCCATATTCCCGCTAAACTTGCTTTTTTTTTTAAAATAACATGTTGCATAGGTACGTATAATACTTTGTAATAAATAAAAATTATATCTATGATCTGTCACCACAATATATAAAGTAGAAAATTATTAATTTTATAGACATTTTTCTCTTACACTTACTCAAATAAATATATTTGAGTACTAAATATTATATGAAATGAATGCAAGATAATCTTTACGGATGTTATTGTGAAGAAACGAATATTAGATCCATTTTTACAAACGGTGTCTAATATTTAACTGGCATCTAAGACAATTTATCAATAGTGGAATCTTAATAGTGGTAGGACCACGCTCTTGACAGTTTTATGTCTACTGCCGGTCCGTCCGGGTTAGTACCACACTCTTGCAGAAGATCGACATTTGAGTAATGGCAATGTGCTACTGCGCTTCGTTCGGTGAGCGAGAGGTCCGGAAGCCCAACTGGGTGGATTTGGGGATTTTATTGGTAGGTAGCGGCCTAAGCACCCTTGGTTTTGCAAAGGTCCATGGGCGGCAGTGACACATACCATCAGGTGTGCTGCTTACCCGTTTGCCATCGTAAGTAATAAAAAAAAAAAACAATATTAAACATCAATATTATTTGCTACAGGATTTATTTGTTGATTGATTTATTGTATATTTTTGTTTATATATGACTTGACTTGATTTAATATGCCAAGTTATTTATTAAAACTTAGAAATGATTGCCACACACATTTCTATTCTGACTATTAACAAGTTTTAATAAATAATCTAGCACGTTAAAAGCTAAATCTCAGTAATTTGTAGTTTTTATAATGTAATATTCTATTATTTTATATACATATATGTAGGTAAAATCTCGTTCTCTTTACTTGGAACATGACTTAAACTTGTAATCGCGTATCTAGATAATAAATAAACAGTTAAATATAGTCTACATTACATTCAAAATAATAACATATTACAATATTCAACAATTGAAATAGTTAGAGGTAATAAATTCCACCATTTTGTTATCTAAGTCGTTTATTAAGTCAATGGGACAATGCCGACACTTATAAAGCCTTATCAATTTCATCGGAGCGATGGCGGCAGATAACAAGCGGGTATTTCAATTAAACAATGTTATAACATTTAATTTATTTTAGTAAATAAATCTTTGTTACTATACGTAACTCGTATTTAGTTTCAGATTTAACTTGGTGTATCATAGATGATAGATCACTATATTTTCCATGTAATGGAGGATGGATGGAGTTCTTACAATTCACCACAATACATTTTAACAAATAAATGTATGAATTTGGCTGTAAAATAATCGACTAATTGTTTTCGCGATTGAATTTACTTTTAAACTCTTCTCGTTTTGTTTATTTCCATAATGCGCTAAGCAGTTATATTTTCAATTATGTGTTAATATATTTTTAAATTAAATTTCCGAGTGGTGAATGATTAAGAATGCCACAATTCACTACATCCTTTTTTACTTGTGGCTGTTATAAAAATAAAAACACTAAGCGATGTGCATATAACATCTATATATAGTAAGAAAAATTAAACTCGAAATATAACCTATTATATCAACTCGTTTGACTAGTGTGGTATGCATATTTCTCTCCTATTATTTAGGAAGCTCACATATGCGTATATCTATACATTCTATTACTAGGCTCATGCCTCTACCGAAATAAAAGGGATATTAACTTACTATAACCAAGTAAGAAGGGAACACTATACCAAATAGTGTTTTTTTTTTCGAATTTCTGTCCTCATATTATATACCTTAAGACTAAAAGACGACTTTTACGACACTCATAGGTAAGTAAGAGGGGGAAGAATTATATTCTTAATCACCATACGAAAATGAAATTTCAAAATATATTAACACAAAATTGAAAAAAAAACTGCTTGCACATTATAGAAGTAATAATCGAATCGAGAAGCGTTTAGAAGTAAATTCAATCGCGAAATCAATAATTTTATGGACAAGAAAATGGTGCTAAAATATATTCTTACTTCGTCACCGAAAGTTTAATTCCGAATTTAAAAGTATATATCAAATATAAATAAAGCCTTTTTACAGTAGAGTATCAGTACTAATTTATAACTAAATAAAAAAAGTAGGTGTATGAACCGATATTGAAGATAATATACGCAAGATAATGTATGCGTACTATAATTTTCGATCATAAACACGAAACTGCTTTTTCATTAAAAAAAAAATAATATGTGACGTGAATGGAATTTGAAAATGGAACCCTAGGCACCATAAACAAATAATTTATATCTCTAGCAGCGCTTGTTACTGCTAGCAAAATACATTGTAAATGAGATCAAATCATATTTAATCCCTCTATAAATATCGATAACTGTTAAAATTATTATAACTAGACTTGTTTATGTTCAGTATAATGAGTGTTCTGAAGATTCCGTCATTATAGGTAAGGCATAGGTCTCATTGCTGTAGAACTCGCTGCTGTTAAGCTCTTTGCACAGTATGGAAGTGAACCTATAATTTTTAGCGTAGAAAATCCTTCATAAAATGCTAAAATTATATGTAGTAATTATATACAGATATGCACTCGTATTTAATTTATATAATAAACATAAGAAATACGAAACAAACCACTGCATCTTGTCATTAACCATAAATCTAAATTCGTCTTTTCCTGCGACAAGTATGTATGGACAAGGACATTGAGAATCAATGGATAAATATAATTATTTATGGCAAGATATTTTCATACATAATAAAAGCGTACAATACACTTTAATTCACTATTTTTTAAATTAAACCCTAGATTCCATAGTGACAAAACTTTCAAATACAAAGAAATAAAATAGTCCGACAGAAAATACTCTTACTAATTAATACATCTTCCAAAAATAAAAACAAAGAACAAGGAGCAGCCAAGATGAAGTCAGAAATTAAGTATTACTAGGCTTCCAAACAGATAAACCATAGCATGATGAAAATACAATTAAATATGTTTACATAGCCCGAAACAGAGACATTTTACGGCAAGTTAAAATGGTGATATGGATAGATATCAAACCATCCATTTCACCACTTTCTTTCAATAATTAATCTAGCTTATATCGTATCTTATCCTAGTTAAAATCGTTAATCGCTTGTCGCTACTAGTGACACATATGCCTTACCCTATGATAATTTGGTTGATCGTCATTGGTAGAGAAAGGTGATGGTTGTTATTATAATGGGTGCCTCATTTATAGTTCAACATAAGTCCGATCATATTGCGGCTGAACTTGTTGTTAGTTTAGTTAACCTCACCAAATGGTTGCTGTATACTTGGTTTTTATGGCCAAATGGGACGGCCGGTTCTAAAAATATATATTTGGTAATTGGGTATTAAAATATTAAATATTTTACTGGTTGAAACATAATAGATACTCATGTAGGTCCACGCTGTGGACAGTTCTCTGTCTACAGCCGCGGGCCGGTCCGACCGGGGTAGTACCGCACTCTCGTAGAAGATCGACGCCTGAATAATAGCAATGTGCTATTGCCCTTCGTTAGGTGAACGAGAGAGCCGGAAGTCCGACTGGGTGGGTTTGGGGATTTTATTGGTTGACAGCCGCCTAAGCTATACCCTTAGTATAGCAAAGGTCCATGGGCGGCAGTGACGCTTACCATCAGGTGTGCTCGCTCGTTTGCCACCATGGGCAATAAAAAAAAATTAATATAATAATCACGAAAATTGATACATACATACATATCATCACGCCATATCCCTTGCAGGGTAGGCAAAGAGAAGAGAGCGCCAGAGAACTCTATCCTTGCATAGTTCACTCGCTTCCTCAACATTCATAATTCATACACGCTCGCCGGTTTCGGAGACTCTTGACTCCACCTTCCTTCAGTACATGACCGATCTGGTCTAGGAAGGTTAATCTCGGTTTCCCCCGGTATCTACATCCTTCCACTTTCGCATTGTATATCTTCTTAACAGCATTCTTTCCACATGTCCGAACCATCGGAGCATTCCCTTTCGCATCTTTACACCAATACTCTCTTTCATACCTACTCGCTCTCTAACGTCGTCGTTACGAATGCGGTCGGTCAGCCTAACTCCACAGATTTGACGTAGAGATCGCATTTCGACCGCATTAATTTTACTTTCATACTCTTTTCTGCATACCCAACTCTCGCTTCCATACAGTAATGTTGGGACAAGCACTGCGTCATGTATTGCTACACGTGCCTTCTGGCTGAGGTGGTGGCTACCGAGAAGTTACCCTAACGCTCCATTCACTCTATTCCCCGCATTCACTCTTCGCGCTATATCAGTGGTGTACCTTCCATCTCGGCTAAATCCACATCCAAGATATACAAATTCATCCACTTGCTCCAGTACATCATTACCTATTGTTACTCTTACATCTGGTATGGCTTCATCTCTTTCAAAGACCATTATTTTGGTTTTGCTCACATTCACGCGTAGACCCCTTTTCTTACAATCTTCTGTCATTGTGTCGACTAGGGTCTGCAGGTCAGTCGCTAACTATGCCAGCAGGACTGCATCATCTGCATATCGGCATAAACCGAAATATACCGCCATCTATTGACAAATCCTAATAGAAGTTATCATTTTCCCAAAAAAAAAAACTTAACAATTTTAAAATGAACAATATAGCTACAGAAATAAACACGGTTATAACGGTTCGAACGATCTATACGGGCCTCCTAGTCTAGATAATTCTTAGTAACTTTAGTCAGATAAGATTGGAGAGAACAACTCGAGGAATTAAACCAGACACACCAAGCGTGTGTTCATTAATACTATTGAAAACAATTGTGCTTAATTACATATTCGAATACATTGTTTCCTAAGTGTTTTAGTAATCTATTTTCCAAGTTTCTTTATAAACTTACAATTAATTTATGAGAATTATTTATAGAGTTACAATAATAATATAATGACTGCAAAAATATTTTGTAAATTTACAGGCATTTCAAAGATGAACTTTCCGTGTGGTGACGGAGTAAGAATACAATTCACCACTCCCTATCTTACTCGAGGGTGATCGTAAACACGACGAAGGGATATAAAAACGCATATAACATCTATGCAAGACAAGGAAAACTCGAAACAAATCCTATACCAAAACGTCTGACCAGCGTGGACCATTCAGAAAAAGGGAATGGCGTGATAGGAGGTACATGGTTATTTGGGCTAACCACCAGCACTGATGTTTCGATATCGGTGGTAAGAAGACTCTCTCCCTAATGAACAAATATTTATGTGGCGAACTTCATAAATACCTATACCATTAACGTATACAAATTACATTTTGAACAAGTGCAAGTATATATGGACCTTAAAGATTTATCATTTCTGGACCATACACTCCAAAGATGGTGCGAGATACCGGTACTGGTTCGGTGTTGGTTTTAGATAATGACGAATGCGACATATTTGAGACGTAATATTGATCTTATGTGTGATTTCCTGCCTTAGGTGTTACTTAAAACTTAGGAATCATTGGCGTAAAGGGCATAAGACAAGTATAACACGAGTACGATAGAAGGAATGACGACATTATAAAAGTCGCAGGAAAACGTTGGATACGAGTGGCATAGAACCATTCTGAGTGGCATTCTTGTGCAGAGGCCTATGTCCAAGAGTACATTGGGTGGACAATAAATTGAAAACTTGGAATAATATGTTATTAAAGCGGGTAGTTTTCTTCAATAATAAGAATGATTCATTTTTAGATTAATTTTATTCTTCTAAACTGATTTATAAACACTAGAGCAGTTCCGAATGGCACTGGCTTATACTTTTGAATCGTTCGCTAGCTAAGCCCAGTACTAAGTGTCCTCTTCGAATGATGTTTCCTACCAAATGCCGTTAAAGTATGGCCACCGCAATCAATGTATACCGAAGATATCTACCGACTAATTTAAATTAGACAGTGTAATGTAATGGAACCTTACACTATATTAACTCGTTTATCCACCATATAGACTAATTTTCCTTCTACAGCGCAGAAACACATTATTAGAACGTTTCTAAGATGATGAATAAAACAGACCGCCCAATTTTTAAAATGTCAACAATCTATTTTACGACTTAATTTTACTATTTATTTAATTTGACAATCAGCTGTAAAAAATATCACCATATATCGTGACCTAGATCCGTACAAATTTTACGACTTATTATAAATACAAGACATATTTGTACACATCAAGACATTTAATTTACGGCCAATAAAGTCTATTAGAACATGTCAAAACTTGGTGTTGGAAAATTTATATAAATAAATATTTTAATATAAAACTATAAGTGGGTGGAACTTAGTGACAAGGAGATAACTTCCCACGTATTTTTTTTATAGACACTCACACTATAATCTTTCAAAAGGTAGGCAGAAGTTTTATATATTATATTTCGCTTTGCAATACTTAAGCTTTTATAAGAGGTGATTATTTATAGTCTTCTAGGCACAGTTGTAAAATTCGTATTTTTTTTACCATTAACAATGTGGCTATAGCAATTCTGATGACGACGAATTGACTTACAGACGGACAATAACTAATCTGAAGAGACTAAAAAAGTGAAGAAAATTGGAACTTAACACTGGCAGCAATGGCTCGTATAAGTAGCTGATTGCCAATACATATTTTTTTTCCCGTATGGTGACGGAGTAAGAATACTATTCACCACCCCATATCTTACCCATGGGTGATCGTACGAGACGACTAAGGGATATAAAACGCATATAACATAGATGTGAGAGATGGAAAACTCGAAGAAAAACCCTATATCAACACGTCTGACCAGCGCGTTATAGTAAGTTAATTTCCCTCCCATTGCGGAGGAGGCCCGAACCCAACAGTGGGACATTTATGGGCTGTGATGATGATGATGATGAATACATAAAAAGAAGAATTAAAAAAATATACTATTAAAATTATATTATTCATATCACAAGCTGTGCGGCAGCGGCTACGAATATTACCAACCCTTACTTTGCTCGTGGATGTTGTAAAAGACGACTAAGAGCCTTATAACGACCTGGGCTAACTCCATCTGATGCCGTTTGGTCAATAATTACATTCCCAAGAAGAGTTGACGTCTGGCAGACGGCCGGTCATAAAACTATTGCCAATAACTTTTACAATATGTACTATGAAAGAAGATAACGTATTGTATCGACCCCAAGTAATTGGGACAAGAGTAGGAGAATGATGATTATTCATATCACAACGTTTTCTAACGTTTATACAAGTATTACACACACATGAAAGAAAATCATTTTTATAGATTCTATCGCGTCTTATTTTTTTTTTTATTTACAATCCGAAAGTTTGGAATAATTTACATTAGCATTCTTGACCGCGGGGGTACTAAGATATTGGATATCAACGTATCATCACATTAATTTTGACCCACTTTATATGATATTAATTACTTAAAGAAAAAGAAATCAGTGTCACGCCCTCGGGGTTTTCTTGCTTTGTCTTTAAAAATGATTATATTTTAGTGTAACTGCGATCCGATCCGGTGGGAACGTGACAGAATTGGGTTTTTTTTTTATACTATATGTTGTTTTTAAATATGACCTGAAATGAAGTGTTGTGTCCAATCTCCCGTAGCCAGGCCAGTTCTCTCGTGAATAGACGGAATGCTAAAAAATATTTGGAAAGTAAAAATCAAACGCAATCGCAATAAAACCGATAAAAATATTTTTATTTCATTGTATTCTTACATCTTAACGGATTTAGGACTATCTAAAGAGGGGTAATGGTATAATTGGTACCCAGGACGTCCTAATCGTACCTAAATGGTGTTTATGAGTTTCCCAAGATGGAGCTGCGGCGTGGTGATCTCTTAACTAGATTATATGTGAAAATAAAGAATGATGACATATTATATTCTCAACTCATTACCATACCATATAAATATATCATTAATAATGTTTCAAAAGTTATTCATTCAGTTGTTGCCCTCCCCGGAATAGTGGCTTAAAAAGCAATATAATACATCACTCATCGTTTTGCCATCTACTTGGACGTATAACTTCCCCGCAAATAAGGTGATAGCACCGTATCGCTACGCTTGATAGGCGAATTGCTGTGATGTGTTATACATTACCCAGAAGACGCCTGCTGACCCTTCCACTAAACTTTTAGTCGATCTTTAGGACTTCCATTGGCAAAAAATCCAGCGCCGACATTTATATTCTCATTACGTAGCCATAACGGTGTCACTTACGCTACTCTTTTATATATTAACAAATATTCTTCTCGACTGTTATTCCTATAGTTAAGACGTTACAATATATCTTATAAACTAGAAATAAATGAGATAAACTAATACTATTTGCATTACAACGGCAAAACGCATACTCAATATGACACATCTATATGTAAATGTGTGTAGTAAGGTATGTGTATAAAGGCGATCAGACCAGTCGGTGTGGGTAATAGAGCCTTCAAATAAATTAGAGGACCCCTGCGGTGTTCCGTGTGGTACAAACTGTAAGCTGAGCGACGTTCACTGATATATAATGTATGAAATAACATTTTAATATGATTGTGGTAAACGTCTTTTCGGTGTGGTGACGGAGTAAGAATACAATTCACTACCACCTATCTTACCCGTGGGTGATCGTAAGAGACGACTAAGGGATATAAAACGCATATAACATCTGTGCGAGAGAAGGAAAACTCGAAACAAAACCCTATACCAACACGTCTGACCAGCGTGGTATAGTAGGTCAATTACCCTTCCATTATGGAGGAGGCCCGAGCCCAACAGTGGGACGTGTATGGGCTAGGATGAGATGAGAAACGTTCTTTTACTTTATATCTATATTTTATAGTGGTAGGACCACGCTGTGGTCAGTTCTCTGTCTACAGCCGCGGGCCGGTCCGTCCGGGGTAGTACCACACTGAGCAGAAGATCGACGTCTGAGTAATGGCAATGTGCTATTGCGCTTCGTTCGGTGAGCGAGAGAGATGAAACTCTAACTGGGGTGGGTTTGGTGTTTGTATTGGTAGGCAGCGGCCTAAGCTATACCTTTGGTATCGCAAAGGTCCATGGGCGGCAGTGACACTTACCATCAGGTGTGCTGTCTGCTAGTTTGTTTATAGCTTATGGTGTCAAAACTTAAAAAATAATATTCGAAAAAATAAAACAGGACTACAAAACTTTGACATTTTTTAGACAGATAGTCTAGTCACACCTCGCCCAAATCTTCCGTCTGGAATTTTGGCGGGCACATAAAAATGTTAAGGCGCTCTATTATATTCAATACTTTAGTGTTTTTTGATGTTAAAAAAATCTCAGTGGAATCGTTGATTTGGTTGTAACCCAATTAATAGTAAAAGCTAGTGCTACGGCCAATAATTATGAATAAGCTACCCTGAAGTGGAAATATTGCGTAATGTTTGCATTATTTTCTTGTCTATTTCTATTCGACATTCAAATATTTCAAACAAATATCATTAAAAAAAAATATTCGACGAACATCATTATGTAATAATACAATCAATTTTATGTGTCATTTATTATCATCATCATCATCTCAGACTATCGCCGTCCACTGCTGCACGTAGGCCTCCCTCATATAACGCCACAGAGTGCGGTTCTGTGCCACTTGCATTGATTGATCCAACGACGCCCAGCAACTTTCACCAGGTCATCTGTCCACCTTAGAGGGGGGCATCCTATACTGCGTCGTCGTCGTCCGGTACGTGGTCGCCACTCTAGAACCTCTTTCTTTCTCAGCGGTTGTCCGTTCTTCGAGCGATGTGGCCTGCCCATTGCCACTTCAGCGTGCTAATTCTTCGGGAAATCTTAGCTGCTAATTACCTATAGCTATTCGAGTTTTGCGAAAAATTTCTGTCCAATAATTATATATTTTTAAAGATCGCCATTATTTCTTAGCGCTGTTTTAAAAAAAACAATTACCAGATAAACTCCTTAATAACTTACACCACGTTTGTGTACCACATACGTAGTGACGAGCGACATTTATCGATATATTTTGTTTTGTTTCCAATGTCGACATCTTTTATCGACGTTATATCTTAGCTGTGAGAAATAGCAGTTTTGCGTACGTAATTACTTTAACAGTTATTTAAAACTTTAATGACCGCGGCAATTTTATTTTATAACAACTGTTTTATGGCTGTGCTAATGAATGTTCTGTAGAGAAATGTCCTATACTTATTTTAAAGTAAGATACTAAAGGTATTCGCATTAAAATTAAATACTATGAGACTAGTTTCAATATGTTAATTATTTTGTTTATGTGTTAAGCCTTTTAGAAGTGCCAACGCCCTAGAACAGTGTAATTAAATGTATTTCTTTCTTATTGTAATAATGAGTGAACTCGCATTTATACTTTAAAACTTACAATGGCTACGAATACTACTATTTTTAGATTACTCGTAGGTTTCGCAAAATAAGTTAACATCCTAATCAGACTTTAATATCGGTCTGAGCCAACTATATCTTATGGCGTTTGGTCAACAATTACATTCCCAAGGATGGTTAACGTCAAGCAGGAGGCTTGTTATTAAACTATGGCGAAGAACTTTTGCAATTTGTACAGAGGCAGAGTATATATTGATTCGACCACAAGTAAATGGGAGTAAATGTTAGACTACTCATTATCATCATTTCAGCACATATATGCCCTGCTTTTGGCCTCGAGCTTTCTTCATAATAGGAGGAAAATTGATCTACTATACTACGCTGGTCAGACGTGTTGGTATAGGATTTTGTTTTAAGTTTCCCTTTTCTTGCATAGGTATTATATGCGTTTTATATACCTTAGTCGTCTCTTACGATCACCCACGGGTAAGATAGGGGGTGGTGAATTGTATTCTCACTCCGTCACCACAAGACTAAAGACTGAGACTACTAATGTGCAGTCAAAAAAAATACATATAATTACTAAGATTTACAGATTTACCTACAAATTCGCTTGTACGTAATACGTACATTTTCTTGTTTATTTCTATCCAACAGTCAAATATTTCTATCAAATAGCATCAAAAAACAATAATCGACGATCATTAGTACATTATATTTTTAAAGTACAAAAAACTCTCAAGGTTCCTATTAATTTGAAATATACCATAATTATTTTACCATAGATTATGTGGCAAGCTTTATACAAATAATAAAGACGCAACTATCGATAGGTCGCCTTTTATTTTTAAACTTATGTACAACACTATAAAGCATTATTTTGGTAAATATTTTATAATAGTAATGTCAATAAATCTTATTGAATAATTAGTGATGGTACCTCAAAGATTGTGTAAGACTCATTCGTAGGTGTTGACTGTTTATCGATCCTACACTAAGGTTACTGCGAGATTGACAATATACCTAAAAAGTAAACACTGATATTAAAACTATTTGTGTTTTTATTGCTTATGGTGGCAAATGAGAAAATAGCACACCTGCTAGTAAGCGTTTTTGTCACTCATGGGCCTTTGCAGTACCAGAGGTACAGCTAGGCCGCTTCCTACCACGAAAACAACAGTCCCCTCCAGATTGTTGGGTGCCCGGCTCTCTCGCTCACCGAGCTAATCGATTTCTTTTTTTTAATCTAAGGTGTGGCACTACCCCGTACGGCCCACGTAAAATATTTTTTACGGATGTAATGGTGTTTGTATTTGAAAAATAATAAACTTCCCGATTTGTAGAACATTTTTCGGCGTCAACTTTGTCCTCCCGTGACCTAAGTGTTCAAAATGTCAGGCAAATTAAAATCTCCTCCAAAAATAATTTTATTTCCTAAAATTACTGCAAAGATGGCGTTGTGATAAAGATATCGACTTTCCGTGCCAGTGACGTGGGTTCGATTCCCAAGAAGGACAATACTTTGTACGATCCGCAAAGTGTTGTTCTGAGTCTGGGTTTAATTTGTCTGCGTTAATTGCATGTTTGTAAAGTCCCTCGCAATAAAAGGATTATTTTCTTAGTGCAAGGTGGTGTCTTTTAAAAAAAAATAAGAAAAATTAGCGAGTTCCTTCATAGTTGTGCCTTTTATTTTCTTTTTGCATTTCAAAAAAGTGTCACTACCGGATAGGACATTGGATAGGAGCATAATGAAAGGGAAATTGTCAACTACCATGTTAAGCAAGTGGTATAAACTATTTATTTCCAGCGATCTGCTTAGATATCGTTTGACGTCACCGTTTAATCGGCCCGAACGGTTAAACGGACAAAAGTCAACTCAACAAAAATAAAGACATCATCATTCATCATCATTATCCCGCTTTTATCCCAATTACTTTGAATTGATGCATATATATTCCTCTTATTATTGGCTGTAATTTTATGATGACCTACCTGACATCAACCCTCCTTGGGAATGTAATTGTTGTCTAAACGGCATCAGGTGGTGTTGGCCCCGGTCGATATAAAAATTAATCGTCTTTTACGACATCCACGAGCAAAATAAAAGTTGGTAGTATTCACCACACACACACAGCACACAGCAAAAAAAGAATAGCATATTAACCTACATATTATAATTTTACACCATTTCTTTATCTCTTTTTTTTTGCGATGGACTATGGAGGTAGTCACGCCCCGTCAAATCGGTTCGGGGCGCCGGAAGAGGCGGCGCGCAACCCCATAGACCAAAACGCCTCTCTTCACCGTGCCAGCGGGCCACCGGTACCCGATCTTTGTCTTCGGTGGCTATAATTTTACTCCATACGGAAAGAGATTTAAAAGAATTACCAATTATTTTAACTGTCAAATATATTCTGTCAGCTGTCTGTCCGCGAAAGACGTTTAAAATACCTTTTATAAAATTAACACATTATCGTTATAATAATGTTGCAATGTTTATAAACACACGTACAAATATTATGTGTTTATAACTCGTTAAATATTTATGTCCTCGTTATATAGCTATTAACTATTTTTATTTAGCTGCGAACTAAAACAGAAAGCTTGAGATCCGAGCTGTGATTTCTATAAAGATATTTATTAACTATACGTCTTAATGCCATAACTAATTTGAAGTAGCTAGTTTGTAATTTATTAACGTTTGAACACTTGGCTTGGTTTTTTTTACGTGACTGGAGTTTTGATGTCATCATGCCACAGCTTTTGTAATTGGTATATTTTGTAATAAGGCTTTTTAGGATAATCCAACTAACGAAAACACGAAAGCCAACAACAAAATTAAACTCGTGAATTTACTTAGAATTTAATTTCCTAACTCCTGTTAATCTAAATTGAGTTATTGGTGAAATCTTGTGAACGCCATTTAAAAAAAAAATTGGATAAGAGTAGGATGGTTGTTTAATCTTATAGAATAACGCATAGATTCTATCGCGTTTATATTTGATTTATAATTTCCTAAAGTTTCGTATACTTTACAGCGTTCATGGTCGCGGGAGGACTAAGGTGTCCCACGTCCAATAAGTCATCGTTGTTACAAATATATACAAAAATGACTGCACAGGTGGCGTAGTGGTTAAAGATACTGACCTTTAGTGTCAGTGCCGTGCGTTCGATTTCCACACAGGACAATACTTTGTGCGATCCACAAAGTGTTCTTCTAAGTTTGGGCGTAATCTGTCAAGGATTATTTCCTTAGTGCAGGGTGATGCATATAATTAAAAAAAAATACGCTTGGGTATATGACATATAATAAAATAATAAGCGTTTAAATATAAATAATGATAAAAATAGAAGATAAAATTATCAAAATATGTTACCAGCGCCATCATATGATAATCTCCCACTATACTTGACATACTCACCGGCTGACAACGAGGAATTGTAATTACCTGTAACAAGAAATGATATATTTAGCTCAAATGTGATTAGAATTCATATTGGTATTCACAGAATAAGCATACATAATGGAAAACGCATGATTCCTACTCAAAACACAGAGATATGTGGGCGTGAATGTCATAACAAAAAACCGGCAGACATACCACATAGCTTCATGATTAATGACCAAATTGGAAGCACAGATAATACAGGTGGCGTAATGCAACTAATTAAGCATATTTCAAATTTTAATTCGGACTCATATATGTTTTTTTTTTACCTGACCCCGCACGAAGTAAATAATCTTCATATTGCGGGGACTTTACAAATATATAATTAACAACGTAAGAGAGCGAGTAGGTATGAAAGAGAGTATTGGTGTAAAGATGCGAAAGGTTATGCTCCGATGGTTCGGACATGTGGAAAGAATGCCGAACGAACGTCTGGTTAAGAACATATACAATGCGAAAGTGGAAGGATGTAGGTACCGAGACCGGAGACCGAGACTAACCTACCTAGACCAGATCGGTCATGTACTGAAGGAAGGTGGAGTCAAGAGTCTCCGAAACCGGCGAGCGTATATGAAGAGAATTATGAATGTTGAGGAAGCGAGTGAAGTATGAAAGATAGAGTTCTCTGGCACTCTGTTTTCTCTGCCTACCCTGTAAGGGATATGGCGTGATGATATGTATGTATGTATGTATAATTAACAAAACAAATACACAGAACAACAGTTTATGGAGCGCATAAAATATTTTTCTGCATAGGAATCGAATCCACAGCATTGGCAAGTCGACATCTTAACAACTCTGCCATCTGGAGTGGAATTGGAGTAGCCATGGTATATAAGAAAAAATAATGAAGTATCTAATTTATACAGTAACTCGTTACACTTATAGGGATCTTGTTATTTTCAGTCGCCCCGGATGGATTGTGCGGATTATATCCAGACCATAGCCGGCCAAATGAAAAAGGTTGTTAAACTTAAAAAGAAAATATGCAAATAAAATTTATTTCCAGATTTCTCTGGGCAGTTGCCTTGCTGTAGTCTTAGTATTGCAAAGGTCAATGGGCGGCAGTAACACTTGCCATCAGGTGTGCTGCTTTTGCCACCATCAGCAAAGATAGAAAAAAAAAAATACTTTGGTAGCTACTTGGAGCGGGTCATTTTCTTCTCTTCTTTGTGATTCAGGTTAACGATGGCAGGTGTAGTAGTTAAGTTTGTGATCAGATACCGCTTTAGTTTAAGGCAGTATCATTTGCATTACATTTCGATATTTGTATATTGGACGAAGGACATTATAATGAAGCCAGTAACATTAATTTCAATTTGTAATTACCAAATAATTACTTATACAATTTTATATATAAAAAAGTGTAAAAATCCTGCTGTTTGTTGTCGGATTAAATCAATTTCCATTGCAATCCAAAAGTAGAGTTTTAAATCATTTTAATTAATTTTATAAAACTAACTCAGTCAACGTATGCTGTTCTATACATATCTAAAAAAAATGAATTCTTATAAATCGATCAGCATGCCTCCTACCGGGTCCAATATAAATCATTAATCATTGAATTTAATCATAATCATTGAATTTAATTGAATATACACAAAAGAAATTTTTCACAATTTTTTCAAGAATATACACAAAAGAAATCAGTAATTTGAATAACAAGGTTGTGTCATCGTTTAATACAATTCTAACTGTAAAGTTTGAAGTATTAAGCCTATAACAATGTGTAAACATTGTCCGATAGATGGCATACGTCACCTTGAAGACGTAAGATATAATATGAAGCGAAATTTGCATGTACTAAAATAGTTCACGATGGTTTAAGTGGCAGCACGGTTGGGCCGGCTTTCCAATAGGTGCGGGTTCGAACCCCGCTTGTGACATCATTTTTCGTTTCGTAATCGGCTATTTATAAATAATTAAGCATATTAAATGCTAAAAATTTCAGTAATTTGTATACACAAAAGAATTCGACAAAATCGGTCCATTTGTTTAGGAAGATTTCAGTCATATACACACATACAAAAATATATTTATAAAGATTTACCGCACTATATATGTATAGTGGTAGGACCACGCTGTTGACAGTTTTCTGTCTACAGCCGCGGGCCGGTCCGTCCGGTGTAGTACCACACTCTCACAGAAGATCGACTTCTGAGCAAAAGCAATATGCTGTTTTGCTTCATTCGGTGAGCGAGAGAGCCGAAAGCCCAACTGGGTGGGTCTGGGTTTATTTTGGTAGGCAGCGGCCTAGCGATACCCTTGATATAGCAAAGGTCCATGGGCGGCAGTGACACTTGCCATCAGGTGTGCTGCTAGTTCGTTTGCCACCAAAAGCAATAAAAAAAAACCTTTTTATTTGAATTTAATTTACTGAGATTTAGTATGGACAACAATGGACATTGGAGTCGAACCCACACCTATCGGGAATCCATTTCAATCGACCTACTATTTAGACAAATGTGAGCTGTTGTATGACAATTAAATTTTGGGCTCGTATTATTTTATCGTTATAGGAGACGTGTGCCACCTACCTACTGGGTAATCATTACATATTGTACCGATTTAATACTCTAACCTTGCAGTTAGAATAATATTAACCGACGACTTATTTTGTCCAAATTATTGAGATTTAGCATTTAACATTCTAAGTTATTTATAAAAACTTGTTTCATCATTATCATCATACTGCTTTTATTCCAATTTATTTGGGATCGACACTATTTGTCATCATTATCATCACCACATGTGTCCCACTGTTCGACTTGGGTCTCCACCGTGGGAGGGAAATTAACCTACTATACTGCGCTGGTCAGACGTGTTGGTATAGGGTTTTGTTTCAAGTTTTCCATCTCTTGCATAGATGTTATACCTATGCGTTTTATATCCCATAGTCGTCTCTTAGGATCACCCGCGTGTAAGATATGGAGTGGCGAATTGTATTCTCACTCCGTCACCACACGGATATCGCTATATGTCCTTTCCTTAAACACAATCCTATCAGACGTCATCACCGGTCTGGTCACTTCTCGTCTATCCATGTCCATGTTTCACGCATTTCATACCCCTAAAGCCTTCAACATTCTTAAAACTTTCCTCACAACATCACTTTCATTCCATCTCATCACACGTCCATACCACGTCAAGCGTTCACTCCTTAGCTTATCCATTACTGGCGCAACTTTTAAACTTTCTCTTATAAAAAAACTTGTTTACGAGCGAAAAATGAATGTCACACACGGGACTCGAATCCACATCTGTTATAAATGCGTTCCAATTTTTCCAAATTTAAATTTCATTCCAATATCATAGAGATTAATTAAACAAGAGGAATATAATAATAAACAAACAAAAGACGAACGCAAAGATAAATATTTTATTCTGCGCTTGGTTTTATCCCCCGCAATACGTAATGTAATAATATAAAATTCTAGGCGTAATTTATAAAATCATTCCATTATAAGCCTAAAAATGTCTGCGAACATTGACCTTTTACAGAGAACGTCACATAGCGAGGTTTCATGCCGCCTACATCCAACGCTTCCTGTCACTTTTACTATGCCGTCATACCACTCGGTGGATAGCTATTCCCACTGATTCTTCCCTAACTGATATCTATTCGACCAACGTGAATCATAACTACTTAATAAATAAAATGTTTTTTATGTGGTCAGTTTTATATGGAACGGTTAGATTGTAATGTTTGATGGTAGATTTTACGAGTTGTTCATATTGATAGGTAAAATAAATTATGACTGACAATCATTATATGTTGCCATTCTGCAAGATATTTAGGGGCTACCAAAGTTCTGAGTCAGTCTGTACTAATCAACGACTTAGCACGTTGTGTTATTCTTATATAAGGTACTTTTAATGAGAATATTTTTGATTCGACCGATTCTTTCTTTTACTTTGTGTTGAATCTTACTCGCAATATATATAGTTTGCGGGTAAGATTCAACACAAAGTATTAGAACAATATAAGTTGTTATGCATTTATTAATATTGTTAGTGTTTCATTGTTTGTTGTTCAATTTATGTTATTAGTTAGGCAGTATGCTTGCAGATAATATGGTAAGTAACGTTATTACTCTTATATTTTCTTCATTACTTTATAATAGTTTATTGTATCCATGTCAAAAGTTCATAAAGGCGTACTTAGCCTAAGTAACATTATACTCGTATACTATATCTAAATTGTATCAATTACAATAAGGCCAATTGTATACTGCCTATGTCAACATACTTTATAAATAAAGACATTTTCAAATAAAAAAAAGTCAAATCACATTATATCAAAAAAAATGGTAAAATAAATTAATACATTTTTAGAAGATTGATAAAATCTGAGATTTTATATTTTTATAAATTATTACTTATCATCCGTGTGGTGACGGAGTAAGAAAACAATTCACCGCCCTCCATCTTACCCGTAGGTAATCGTAAGACGACTAAGGGATATAAAACGCATATAACATCTATGCAAGAGAAGGGAAAACTCGAAAAAAAAACCCTATACTAACACGTCTGACCAGCGCGGTATAGTAGGTTAATTTCCTTCCCATTACGGAGGCCCGAGCCCAGCAGTGGGACTTATATGGGCTGTGATGATGATGATGATGATGAAATTATTACTAATGAATAAATAATAATAATCATAATAGTTTTCTTAGTTTCTTTAATATTATATAATATAAAATTTTAAAATGTATTTATTATTAAGAATATTTTTAAAGAGACATGAACCCTAAGTAAATAAACCTGTATTTCAGGTAAACAGGGCAAAATGAAGTAACAAAATTAATCAAACGATTATCTTTTTACTTGATTTATTACCCGTACTCAAAGAGTAAAGTTATTTTAACTGAAAAAGAGTGGCAACTCGATGATAAAATATGCATGTATGGCAAGTGCTGCCACCAGAGTTTAGAAGGTGAACTAAAGTTGAAGTGATATATATGGATATATATACATATTTACGTGTGTATGTGTAATTATATAGAATTTTCTTTTACTATGAAATCTACCCTGAAATATGAAAAAAATCATATCAGCTGATAACGAAACAATAATGATATAAGCTTAACAGTGAAAATTTAGATAATTTTCAGAAAGTACATCAATAAACGAAAATAGATCGATGTCAATATATACCTTTTTTTTTTTTTTTTTCGCTGAGGAAACGCATTTACGCGCTATCCCCCGCTGGTGAGAGACGGGGGGGGGGAGTGTGGGACTCGCCGGTCAGCTGCCCGACCGGAATACCCACTAAAACCACAGCGGCCCCTTCCGTGCTTTTACGGGGCGCCAGAGAGATCGTCTACTGACATTCGATCCCCGACACCCCAACGCTTGGCCTTCTGGCCACGTCCTGTCAACTCTTAAGGCGGTGTAAGGAGGTGCGCATAACGGCGCCTCCTCCTCCCCGGTCGCCGGCCGCGGATTGAGTCAGCGGACGCAAGCGCCTCGCGTTCCCGCTCCGCGGCCTCCTTCCTTTCCATGATGGCCTCACAAGAGGAGGCCATCGACGACCAGCACCTGTCGCTGTCAAGCATCTTCGAGATGATGGTTGACAGCGACAGGTCTCTCCCAATGACCGCCATCAGGACGTGGCGCTGGGGACCCCAGGCGGGGCATACCTCCAGAGTGTGACGCGCATCGTCTAATGGCGCGCCACACTCGTGACATCCTGGGATCCCTTCTCTTCCAATTCTGTGCAGGTTACTTACCGAAGACCACGTGTCCGGTAAGCACCTGCACCATCCTGAAGCATAGGCTGCCGTGCCTTCTATTAATCCAGCGGTGGAGATGCGGCGCAACCGCCTCCACAGTCCCCCGACCTGCAACGGGGGACTCCAGTTCTTCTCTCCACCGCTGAATGACTCCCCTATGTCAATATGCACCTACGCTAGGAACAAAAACTAACAATTCTCAATTGTCAAATGTTTGACAGACAGGACAAAAATCTAGGCGGCGCGACGGTCAGTAAAAATAAGTTATCTTTTAACTGTGCCCCCCAGCCCGTACTATACAGATGTATAATAAGTTTATACATAGTTCTAAAAAGATAAAAACGTATTTTGTCTATAAATTAACATAATTAATAGCTATTTAACAAATTAACTAGTAGCAGCAATTGTATGTTAAAAAGTTCCTTAATTCTCGCGTGACAATAGATGTTAGAATTAATCGAGATATTTATTTAATAAAACAAAATTATAACACGAATATATATTACAATTGTAAAACTAAAATAATATTACTAGTGATAAGTAAAATAAGTACTAGTGGTTGGCCCATACTGTTGACAGTTCTCTGTCTACAGCCGTCCAGTCCGTCCGGAATAGTTAAAATAGCGCAACTACACTCGTACATCAACGTCTGAGAAGTGGCAATTTACTGCTGTGCTTCATTTGAGCGTGAGAGCCAGAGAGGCAGCTTTCTGGATGGATTTGAGGTATTCATTGGTAAGCAGCGGCCTAGCTGTATCTTTGGTATTGCAAAGATCCATGGGCGATAGTAACACTTACCATCAAGTGTGTTTGGTGGCAAACGAGCCACCAAGAGCAATAAAAATATAAAAAAAAATACACTCATTTGCAAAAAAAACGGGCGGTTTTGATTTTCATTCATATTTAAAAAGATACAATACCAAAAAGGTTTCAATCGTTTGTACACGTTACTGGCCGGTTTTAAAAATGCTGTGGTATTTAAAAAAGTACGTTCTAAATTCAATTTTTCATTTGATGTTCATTTTTACAGAAAACCCCTTT
Organism: Lymantria monacha; assembly: GCA_905163515.2. NCBI lineage: Eukaryota > Metazoa > Arthropoda > Insecta > Lepidoptera > Erebidae > Lymantria > Lymantria monacha. Next base: position 2,101,927 of record LR991096.1, on the reverse strand, counting down.
TTATCCTACATTTTTGGCGCGAAGTTCCAGAAGTTAACATCGACTTTCATAACTTTTATTCAATTTTTATCGATTAATTTCATATCCTTGACTGTCAAAGCTTTATTTAATGCTGTTTGGCTGTATCAAAAATGGTAGATAAAGTGGTAAAAGCTACCAAAATTATCGCGCTGCTTGAAGAGGGTTGCAGCCAATGTTTCGTGGCTAGGAGGCTAAATGTTAGTCGCTCGACAGTCCAAAGGACCTGGCAGCGATATCAGGAGACTGGTTCCGTCGAGAGAAGGCCTGGTTCTGGAAGAAAACCATGTACCCAACCACGGGATGATCGTTTTCTTGTGAGTCGCGCATTGAGAAATCGCAAATCTTCGTATGTGGATCTTAAGAACAACCTCCAAGAAGTAAGAAATGTGCATATTAGTCTATGGACGGTCAGGAGGAGGCTTCTCGCTGCCAATATACGCAGTCACCGCCCGGCCCGCGGCCCCAAATTACTCCGTGAGCACAGAGTTCACAGGCTTAGGTTCGCTAGAAATTGTGAATCATGGACTCAAGACGATTGGAATAGGGTTTTGTTCTCTGATGAAGCCAGGATATCTCTGTTCGGTGAAGATCGACGTCGGCGAGTGCTAAGAAGACAAGGAGAACGCTTTGCAGAGGCATGTTTCGAAGAAATCACACCTTATGGTGGGGGCTCTGTTATGTTTTGGGCAGGAATAAATTCAATGGATCGTACAGAGTTAGTCTTCATTGAAAACGGCTCACTGACTGGGCATCGATACATAACGGAAGTTCTAATTTCTCATGCACAACCCGCATTGGCCGCTCTAGGTGAAGACTCGATTTTTATGGACGAGAATGCTCGCGCCCACCGATCCCGCGATGTTAATGCGTATGTGCAAGAGGTCGGCATTCGTCGTTTGGATTGGCCAGCTCGAAGTCCCGACCTCAATCCCATAGAGCATGTCTGGGACGTTCTGAAACGGCGTGTGAGATCAGTACACCCGGCTCCGCAGACCATCAGAGAGCTGAAGAATGTGATTACTGCGGAGTGGGAACGTATTCCGCAAGCAAGTATCCGGGATATACTCGCTAGCATGCCCAGACGAATTCAAGCTGTGATTTTAGCTAGAGGGGGTCACACTCGATACTAAACATTTATCTGCTTTTACTTTATTAAAGAAAAACAAACAAAAAAACTTTTTTATTTTTACTTCATGAGCATATGCACTACTAGCGAATATACACTACTAGCGAGGTTTAGCATTATTTCCCATAAATTGTATCTAAATTTTATGAAATACTGATGAAAACGATTATTTTCTTATTAATTTACCAAATTGTGTGGATAAAACTACCTATAATTATCAAACAAAGAAATATTAACATTTGAAATGGTTCATTGCTTAGGTGCCCGTTTTTTTTGCAAATGAGTGTATTACTTTATTCATGTGACATGTGTGCATCATCATCATAATGATCAAAAATTTATTAAATAAACATTACCAGGCCACTCGGGAATAAACGAGAACTAAATCTTACCTGGAAATTTAATGCGACACTTAAGTCTCGACAGTTTTCTATCTCACCGTTTATCTATCCCTGTTTACAACATAAATACTATAAAAACTGTGTCTATAAACCAACCAAGGTATCGAATAAAAAGACATTTTATGCTTTAAGACTGGTTGCTATTTGTTAGCAATATTTCGTACGCCTACGAACAAAGTTGCAAAGTAAAACCTGCTCTCTTTTGTAATATATAATTCAATATACCTACTTGGACAAGAATTGAGAAAATAAATAAAAAAATATACATTTTTACGTATTCTATCGCGTTTGTTTCTGATTTTTAATTGCCCGACGTTTCGAACACTGTAGTATTCATCGTCACGGGAAGACTAAGGTGTCACACGTCCAACAAGTCATCGTTATTACAGAGATTTATATCTACCCGCTAAGGTTTATATATTATTAGATTTTGACCCACATTTTTAAAATAAATTCATTGGCAGTACAAAAAGAAAATGATTTTATATATTAAGCGATAGAATCCTTAAACATAATTTTATTTCAAATGTGCAATACTCGTGTAAACATTAAAAATACACATACATACATACATATCATCACGCCATATCCCTTGCAGGGTAGGTAGAGAGAACAGAGTGCCAGAGAGCTCTATCTTTGCATACTTCACTCGCTTCCTCAACATTCATAATTCTCTTCATACACGCTCGCCGGTTTCGGAGACTCTTGACTCCACCTTCCTTTAGTACATGACCGATCTGGTCTAGGTAGGTTAGTCTCGGTCTCCCCCGGTACCTACATCCTTCCACTTTCGCATTGTATATCTTCTTAACCAGACGTTCCTTCGGCATTCTTTCCACATGTCCGAACCATCGGAGCATTCCCTTTCGCATCTTTACACCAATACTCTCTTTCATACCTACTCGCTCTCTTACGTCGTCGTTACGAATGCGGTCGGTCAGCCTAACTCCACAGATTTTCCGCAGAGATCGTATTTCGACCGTATTAATTTTACTTTCATACTATTTTCTGCATACCCAACTCTCGCTTCCATACAGTAATGTTGAGACAAGCACTGCGTTATGTATTGCTACACGTGCCTTCTGACTGAGGTGGTGGCTGCCATTAAAATTCATTAAGTAAAAATTGTATAAAGCATTCCTTTTTATTTTCAATGCATTATATCCCACTGCTGGAGATGAGCCTTCTTAACAATGGGATAAAAATAGTCTACCATGGCACGTTAGTGAGACAGGTTAGAATATAGTCTTTTGAGTTAGCTTTCTCTTGCAGTGATTTTTCTTACTAACATATTTTATTTGTTAGTAAAATATAATCATCTCATCTCAGCTCAGGGACCTTCCATTAATCTCGTGAAGTTTGAAACGTGGGGAGAGGTTTGATAAAAAACACGAAATATCACAAGAGGGAGGGGAGGGTGTAGTAAGATATCACGTGTATTTATTATTTCATCAAACGCTGAGATTTCTACACTGAAAAGTGACTTGTAGTGTGTCTAACGTGCCGTTGCCGGTAGGTGATCTGTATAAAAATGCTAAAAAAAAGATCACGTGATTAATGGACGTCCCCTCATATATGTCCCACTGTCACACACCGTCCCATAATGGAAGGGAAATTGACCTAGTATACCACGCTGGTCAGAGGTGTTGGTATAGAGTTTAGTTTCAAGTTTCCCTTCTCTAGAATAGATGTTATATGCGTTTTATATCCCATAGTCGTCTCTTACGATCACCCACGGGTAAGATAAGGGATGGTGAATTATGTTCTTACTCCGTCGCCATACAGAAAAGTTACATATACTTAAGTTATTTTGTTCAGTTACATTTTGAACAAAATGAAGTAGAAACACTTAATATATTGAAGCCGACATAATGTCTAGGCAGCCAGTCAAACTAGATCATAAAAATCTGAATACTGGTCAGCACGTGAAACTATTTATTTTAATCTAAGGTAGAGTGCAACACCATAAGACTTGTTACAAAGTGGTGAACCATTGTACTTTGCGAGTAGAGATATGATCTAAAAAATACAAAACTTTTATTTCAAAAGTTGTTGTAAGATACGACAAAGAGAAAACACCACTGTAAGAGATGGCAAGCTTGAAACATAATCCTAAATCATGACTCATTTTTTTAAGTCTGATATTATTTAAGGAATTTTACGCTAGTCTTTATTTATCACTAATCACTTCATTTAAAGTAATTCTCTATTAGTAACTCAAACAGTAACCTTGAATGCCATAGCCTTTAATGTTTACCTGTGGAAATTTTGGTGGAATACGAAAACTTACGTAAAACACTGTTCTTTAGCACTTTCCCTGCATTACTTTTTCTCTTTTTTTACATTATATAAAATGTTAACAAAATCTTTAATATTAACGTTAACACGCTAAAACATTAAACATAAGTCATCATTCTCCTACTCTTATCCCAATTAATTGGGGCCGATACAATATGTACCTACTCTTCTTTTATAGTACATATTGTAAATGTTATTGGCAATAGTTTTATGACCAGCCGCCTGCCAGACGTCAACCCTCGACCAAACGGCATCAGATGGAGTTGGTCTAGGTGGTAATAAGGCTCTTAGTCGTCTTTTACGACATCCACGAGCAAAGTTAGGGTTGGTAGTATTCGTAGCCACACAGCTAATATTAAGCATAAGTATATACAATATATATACAAGACACAGCCAAACGTAATTTTGATTATCTTACTAAAACCCTTGAATCATATAAAATGGCAATAATAAAGGCAATATATATAAAAAAAAAACAGGTCCCGCTCAAATTATAAAACATTTTTAAAAAAAATTACTGCATCTTAACTTAAATAATAAATTATACCTTTTTCCTCTAATACAAGTATGCCAATGCAAGATTGTGTTTACGGAATCAGTTTCCAAATTAATACTCTTTAGATTTTTCCGTTACGAATTGAAATTTCACTTCTAATAAATGTTTATAAAACCCGATTACGAAGCGAAACATGATGTCACAAGCGGGATTCGAACCCGCGCCTATTGGGATTCCGGCCCAATCGTGCTGCCACTACACCACCGTGACTTATTGTAGGACATGCAAATTTCGCTTCGTATCATATTTACGTCTTAAGGTGACGGTATGCCATCTACCCGACAATGTTTACACATTGTTATAGGCTTAATACTTCAAACTTTGCAGTTAGAATTGTATCATGTATCAGAATGACATCATATTTCGCTTCGTAATCGGGTTTTATAAATAATTAAGCATATTAAATGCTAAATTTCAGTAATTCTAATAAATGTGTTGACTTATAAGAATTTTACCTAAAAATACAGTTACATAAATATACAATCAAATATGGGCTGTCTGCGTTTTTACATTATGGCGATGTCGTTTCTGTGATTATGATCTAAATGGCTCCCGTGAGATCGATCAAGGCGATATGCTTGTCAGTAATGTCATACAATTGATTGATTGCTACGTGTTAGTACACTAAATGTAATATTAACTTTTAAAGGGAACTTAAGTGGATTTTCAGTGTTTTTTTTTTCTTATTGCTTTTGGTGGCAAACGAGCAAGCTGATGGTAAGTGTTACTGCCGCCCATGGACCTTTGTTATACCAAGGGCTAGGCCGGTCCTTACCAATGTAAACCTCGAACCCGCCCAGTTGGGTTGCCGGCTTTCTCGCTCACCGAACGAAGGACAACAGCACATTGCCATTGCTTAGACGTTAATCTTCTGCGAGAGTGTGGTGCTACTCCGGACGGGCCGACCCGCGGCTGTAGACAGAAAACTGTCAACAACGTAGTCCTATCACTACTAAAAAAAAAATCTGTGTGGTGTCGAAGTAAGAATATAATTCACCATCTCTTATCATGGCCGTTGGTATCGTGAAAGACGATTAAGAGATATAAGATGCCTATAGCATCTCTGTAAGAGAAGGTAATCTGACTGTAGTTTAGTAGATCAATTTCCCTCCTAATGTAAAGATGAGCTAAGTAGGACGAGAGAAAGTTTGAAAGTTAATAGAGGAAGTTGAAAATTGCGCCAGTGACGGTAAAGTTGAGGAACGCTTGAGATGGTATGGACATGTGGTGACAGGTGATTTAAGTAATGTTGTGAGGAAAGTTTTAAGTATGAATGTTGAAGGCTTTAGAATTAAAGAAAGACCAAAGAAGACATGGACAGATTGCGTGAAGCGTGATGGAGATAGACAGGATGTGAACAAAGAAATGATGCCCAATAGGGTTATATGGAAGAAAAGGACATACCATTGCATCGATCACAGGCAATTGAAATAAAAGAAGGATGATGATACTGGTGTAAAGGCTAGCCAGCCCAGGACGTATATCAGCTGAAATAATGACGTTGACGATGGAAGCGGTTTACTTAAACCCAGTTTTACCGTCTTGCCTAGATTGCGTAACTTGCAATGTCTGCTATCGTACATATTAAAAAAATGAGAGAACAAAAATCCTGTTACGACAAAGTATCTTTGCTGCATCTGTAATTTTTGTTACAGTCAAAATATTTCAATAAAAAATATTGATATTAATAATATATCTGATGTCATGTCTAAGTAATATGATATTTTGCGGAGTATCTTAATAGTTTAAAAAGTTCTGAGTTTAATAAAATTTGTATTTAAATATCCACATAGTAAAGGATACATAGATAAACGTATGTATATATATATATAAAGTTCTTCTATGCGTGTACTTGCGAAGTAGTTCTACTGCTATAATCTAAATCAAATCATTAAATCTTTATATATCTTATTTGCTTTTTTATTTCGAGTATATTTTCGCATCTTCTTTTTTGGTGAATACTTCCTACTGTCGATTTCAAGCCTTCTCCACTCATCATCATTCTGCTCTTATCCCAATTATTTGGGGTCGACACAATATACCCTGTTCTAACATCGTACATGATAAAAAAGTTTGTGCAATAGTTTTATTGCCAGTCGCTTGGCTGACGTCAACCCTCCTTATAAATGTAATTGACCACACGGCATCAGATAGAATTGGCCCAGATCATATAAAGCTCTTACTCATCTTTTACGAGAGCCACTTACATTGTGTTGATAATATTTATAAGCATCACTATATATTTTTAAGTGGTAAGACTACACTGTTGGCAGTTTACTGTCTACAGCCGCGAGCCGGTCCGTCCGGGGTAGTACCACACTCTCGCAGAAGATCGACGTCTGAGTAATGACAATGTGCTATTGCGCTTCGTTCGGTGAGCGAGAGAGCCGGCAGCCCAACTAGAGTAGGTTTGGGGTTTGTATTGGTACGCAGTGGCCTAGCTATACTCTTGGTATTGCAAAAGTCCATGGGCGGCAGTAAAACTTACTTGCAGGGTAGGCAGAGAGAACAGATTGTCAGAGAACTCTATCCTTGCATACTTCACTCGCTTCCTCAACATTCATAATTCTTTTCATACACGCTCGCCGGTTTTGGAGACTCTTGACTCCACCTTCCTTCAGTACGTGACCAATCTGGCCCTGGTAGATTAGTCTCGGTCTCCCCCGGTACCTACATCCTTCCACTTTTGCATTGTATATCTTCTTAACCAGCCATTCGTTCGGCATTCTTTCCACATGTCCGAACCATCGGAGCATTCCCTTTCGCATCTTTACACCAATACTCTCTTTCATACCTACTCGATCTCTTACGTCGTCGTTACGAATGAGATCGGCCAGCCTGGTTCTATATATAATCTACAAATCATTATTCCAAGGCTTGATGTTCCTGTCCATCAAATATATTTATGAAGACCTGTATTTCCATAATTAATTCCTTACTTCTCGTATTTAAAGACCTCCGAACTAACCTTCAAACTTCATAGCTTCATCTCAACCCATACACAATCAATTGCTGGGCTTGAGTCCCCTACACAATAATTGGGAAATTAACCTACTATAAAATCAGCTGATCAGAAGTATGGATATAGAATTTTATGAGTGTCCCTTTTCTTGTTTATTGTTTCTTAGTTATCTTTTACGACTCCACAGACAAAGAAAGGGGTGATGAATTGTATTCTTACTCAGTCAACACACGCAAAAACTTCATATCTTATAAAAATAATATCTAACAATTTTGTATATACTTTAATAAAGTTACAAAAGCTAACGAAAGTAGAACAGATTGCAAGTTACGTGTCCAACATATACTGTCTTATTGCCACTAATATCTCACAGAACTTAATTTGTTAGACGCGTGGTTGAGATTTGCAATACACTTTTATTTCTGTTATCTCTTTTGTCTTAGACAAAATGTTTCTGCCAGTTATGTAATAGGCAATATGCGTGCATATTTCTTTTATGTTCGGTTGCTTTATACCAATAGCGAAATCTATATAATTAAGTTCTATTGATTGATTCGTTTTAATTTGTTTAATTTAGCATAAGTATTATTTTTATAGAATAACTAATAGAATAACTCATTGTTACTAGTTGTTAATATAGAAATTTTATTAATTTTAATTTTGATTTCGATTATATTTTTAATTTTAATTTCGATAGTAAATCTCTGTAGGGTGTTTAGAGGCTGATGTGTGAATACCATTTAGTTTGTTAAGCAAATATATTCTTTATTAAAAATAAATAAATGTGTTTTAGCATTGATCGATTTCCGTCCTATAAAGGGAAAATCATCGTCATCATCATCCTACTCTTATCCCAATTACTTGGGGTCGATACAATATGTAATACTCTTTCATATTGTAAAAGTTATTGGCAATAGTTTTATGACCGGCCGCCTGCCAGACGTCAACCCTCCTTGGGAATGTAATTGTTGACTAATCGGCAGATGAAGTTGGCTCAGGTTTTTTTTTTTTCATTATAAGGCTCTAAAGATAAGGTTTGGTAGTATTCGTAGCCGCTACCATACAGCAAAAGATAAAATATTGGATTAAATTATGCAGTAACATTTTTTATTTTTTAGTAACATTTTATTTGATTTTTATTAAATTGAAAATTAGTATAAATAAGAAATGCTATATGTGCTGTATGGTAACGGTTACGTATCCTACTACACTTTACTTAGCTCGTGGATGTCATAAAAGACGACTAAGAACTTGATATCGATGCCGTTTGATCAACAATTACATTCCCAAGGAGGGTTGACGTCAGACAGACGGCGGAGTATAAAACTATTGGCAATAACTTTTGTAATATGCACGAGTACATCCATTGACCCCAAATAATTGAGATAATAACAGGAGAATGAATGATGACATAATGCTATGTATTTCTTTAAACTTCTTAATATAATAGAAACGAAACATAAAAACCGAAATACCCTGTTAACCGAGTCTAAATAAAGAAGGAGGACATCAATATGTCTATATGTGGGTTGCCGCAGAACTTTGTCCCACGTGATTTTGATGATGCCGAGCCGGGCGGGCCACCGAAGACAAAGATCAGGTACCGGTGGCCCGCTCGCACAGCGAAGAGAGGCGGTTTGCAGAGTGGGTCTATGAGGTCGCACCGCCTCTTTCGTCGCCCCGGACCGATTTGGCGGGGCGCGACCACATTCATACCAATAGAATAACTCACACCGCAAAAAAAGGTGATTTTGATATTTATAAGCTAATACTTCCAATGTAATTTCATTTAAATATCACGATCTGGGTAGTTTTTGAGTTGTCATCAATAACTTGGTTGACCTCAACTACATTTTGAAATGAAAGTATTTTTTTTTTGTATTTAATTTTTAATTTTCCAACGTTTCGTACACTTCAGAGAATAACCATAAACGCTTTAAAATGTTCGAAACGCCGAGAAATTAAAAATCAAATACAAACGCAATAGAATCTATAGAAATTAGATTCTTTAAAGGATTTTTTTTTTTTGTTAAAATTTTAATATTATAAAATAAAGATATATAAGTAAGTACTTTGAATATAGCACAGCTTTTTCTATTAGCCATTATGCCATATAATTTCTCCGCAAATAAATTCCCGGTCAAAAGATAGTAAATAAATAAATTCATTGAACGAATACAAACACTTGATAAATTTGATGATATTCCGCTAATAATACGCATATAATGTTATCTATAAAATAATTTACAAAATACCTTTACTTTATTAAAAGGTTAATGATATTTAGATAAACTTTGGATAACTTATAACATATAAGCATATAACTCATAACTAGTTATCTCAAAGTATTATGAATATTATTAAAAAAACTTATTGCATTTTTATTTGTAAGAGAAATCATTGATAGAGATCAAAGTTGCTCATAAATTATAGGTATTTTTTCCATTTATTATTGCATAATATGCATTGATAGTGTAGTGATAGCCAAGAAGATGACTAATAGACTGTGATGCCAGAGGTTTGGGGTTCAAACACACGACACGCTTTTCCTTTACAGAATTTAAATATATTCAAATTACTGAAATTTAGCATTTAATATGCTTGATTATCTATAAAAACCCGATTACGAGCGAAAAATGTTTGTCACAAGGGATTCGAACCCACACCTATTGGAAATCCGTTCCTATCGTACTGCCAGTTATTTCATAGTAAACGATGACACAATACAATTCTAACTGCAAAGTATGAGTATTAAGTCTGTACAATATGTAAACTATGTCGAGTAGATGGCACACGTTTCCGTAAAGACGAAAATATAATACGATGCGAGAATTGAATGTTCTACAATAGTTCACGGTGGTGTAAGTAGCAGCACGATTGGAACGGATTTCCAATAGGTGTGGGTTGGAATCCCACTTGTGACAATAATTTTTCGCTGGTAATCGGGTTTTTATAAATTTAAATATATATTAAATGTTAAATACCGTAGAAGACGGTGTCGTAAAAGATGACTAAGGAATATAATATGCATACATTTATGTAAAAAAAGAGAACTCGAAATAAACCTAAAACATAATGTACATAAAAAAACTACGAAATTCCCGCGCAATAATTATACGCGAGTATAGCAAGGAATGCAAGTTTACAGTATACTTAATGATTTCAATGTAATTTCACTTAGAAACTTATGATTAAATAAGTAGATACATTATTTATAAGCGTACCAATAAATAGTAACAATTTATAGTTCTGGTTCTAGTTTTATTAGTACATATTGATATGCGGGAACGTTTTATTTATAAGAAGGGAGTGGTATCGTTACTACTCAGATATTCATTTGATTATTTAGAATTTAGAGCTGTTAATGCAAATTATAAAATTATGTATTCTAATAACTTAATCATCGTAATATATTTATAGGTTAAAGATATTATTATATGCCGTAGTTATAAAATAAAGTTAAAAAGAAAATATATTATTTTTACAGTTTCTATCGCATAGAAACATAACTGCTAAGGGTCTTATTCTGTTTCAATCGTCTTACTAATTGGACGAGCGTGGTCATACGCATAACAACTAAATTTTTCGCCCGTATCGTCCTATAATATATTTCAAAGTTGTTTCGCACGCCATCTATTGGAGAAACCTTAACAACATAAACCTAGTATTGATAAATACTAATTTTCAGTGATGTATATAATTCGATTGCGTCATCGTTTAATAGAATTTTTATTGAAAATTTATTTCTCCCGTGACCATGAACGATGTAGTAAGTGTTCAAAACGTCGGGAAATTACAATCCAAATACAAACGCAATAGAATCCGTAAAAATAGTTTTATTTCAAATGTGTAAGATTCGCGTAAGCATCCGATGTTATTATCTGATTGAAAAGTTAGAGTATTAAATTAGAACGTTTGTAAATTCAGCCATACAAGAATTTATTTCCAACTACGAAGCCTTGTCTTAAAAAAATAGCGACGACCGTTAGTCAAATTATAAGACATTAACGATAAGGGAAGGGAATGTTGTGACAATTTAGTATGTATTCTTATGACGTCATCACTTCTTAGTAATAAGCAGGTATAGCAAAGCAAATTTGTCATATGTTCGTTAGTGTGTCCATCAATCAGCGTGTTAGCTGTGCTCACGTATCTGAAGAGCAAACAGTGAGAAGACAACGTAACGCGCCTGACTAAACACTGCTCCTGCATGATACAGACGTTTCCTAAAGCTTAGGGTTGACAAGTTTTCGAACTCCATTTCTATTGCTTCATTTTAAATCTAGTGACACCATCGTGCACTAAGGAAATAATCCTTGTATTGCGGGGGACTTTACAAACATATTATTAATGCAAATAAATTACATCCAGACTCAGAAAATTTGTTTGTGGATCACACAAAATATTGTCCTGCGTGGAAATAAAACCCACGGTACTGGCAGGAAAGGTTGGTATCTTACCCTATACCTCATCTGTGCAGTCATATCTGTCTACAACCACAGGCCGATCCGTCTGAGATAGTACCACACTCTTATAGAAAATCGACGTCTGAGCAGTGGCAATCTGCTGTTATGCATCGTTCGGAGCCCGTAGCCCAACTTATGAGGTGGTTCTGTAACCATGGTATTGTAAAAGTTCATGGACGGCAGTAACAGTTACCATCGGCTTCGCTGCTTACTCATTTGCCATCATGAGCAATAAAAAAATTATATATAATGAAACTAGCTGACGCCTCAACAGACAATGCTCTGTACAAATATAAAAATTAATTAAACTCGTAGAACTACAGTTGATAGGTAATTCAAAAATTTTAAATTTTTCATTTTATATTCTACATCTGAAACATCTGAAATTATTGAAATATATTTTCTAAACTTCTTACATACACATACTTACACACTTATAAATTAAAATAATTTTTAATAAGTATCTCACACATGTAATACACATGTCTATTCATGTCATCTATTCGATTTTGGCAAAATATGAGCACTATTTCATTATAACGAAATAATGAAATAGTGCAGTCCAATCTGAGCCAACAGCTTTTCTCTCTCGTTAAAATTAGGTTATTTTCTAAAGGAAGTTATTTTATATATATCATTCTTTCATGAAATGGAATCATTCTTTCCAACTTCGCCTCTTTCACCTTTTCTAATTAAATTTGTTACGCGTCTCATTTCCGTTTTACATATTTGACAGCCCTAGTAAAACTGTTGACATCACTTGCAAAGCGACTGGTAATAAACTTTAACTGTCAGTCAGACCTCTAATGTTGCAACAAAGAAATTGTATTTTTATTTAGCAAACATTTCATTGGTTCTATAGCCGTATGAAGAAATATTAATCATTCGTTAAGTGAAAAGAAATGAGAACATATTTCAAAACCTCACTTTGACGTTGGACATCGTCTCAGCTTGTCTACTGTTAGGGGCGAGGCTTGTGCGTAATAGGAGGGTAATGAACCTACTATACCAAGCTGGTCAGACGGATTGGTTTCTTTTCGAGTTTTACTTCTCTTGCGTAGATATTACATGTATATTTTATTAGCCCTTCGTCTTTTACGATATCGATGAGCAAGATAGTGATAGTGGTGAATTGTATTCTTACTCCGTCAGCACACGGCAAGGCAAGTCTTTCCATATATGGATAGTGCCATAATTGCCATGGTAGCCGCGTTGGTGATCACAATTGATCTTATATATTTCCTCTTGGTGATCTCCCGCCCGGTTTTTATAACTCTTGTAAGCAAAGAGTGATGATAACGTCATCACTCTTTACCCATCTAATTAGAATACAGTATCATATTAGGTCGCTACACAAGTGTACTTGAAACTACAACATTATCTTCAAAACGACTCTATTCGCACGCCGTTAGTCTCCTTTCCCTTTTTATTTCTTCTTTTCAGTCTTCTTACATATTAGATAGGAAATTGGTAATATCATAACTGGCCTGGCTTATTAGCTGATGAGTGGACATTGGGTTAAATAGCATGGTTTCTTTCTCTCACAGTAACAGTAATCTCTACTAATTATACAGATGACTAAGTAGTCGTCTCTTATAATACTTACATATATATTAGGACGGAGTAGCATATCCTTTACCATAACCAAAATTATTTACTCAATACATTTTACGCAATTCAACAAAATAGGTAACCTTATTAGCCTAATGAAACGCCATATGCAATATGCCTTACTAGAAAAAAACTTAAAATTTATTTCTCTTCTAATATTAGTAATATTATTCTTTATTAATTTCTAATATTATTCTTATTGTATTTAATTATAGTACTAACAATACTAACATAATATATAAGCACATTATGTTACTAATACACTAACAAACTATGGATGTATGTCCGAAATAAATTTTTATTATTATTATTATATTGTATCTCCTTTTTTCACGGGATCTTTCATAGGGAAGATACCCGGTCCTTTGGGAGGCTTACATGGGGATATGGATCCAACACGCAGAGGCCTTTGGAGAAATTTAATCTAAATATTGGGATGGGACATCTACCGATGTCATTCCACGTCTGCACATAACATATATATTTATTATTATTATTATTATAGTTCAATGGAAACAAAATGACTTGAGAGTTACAAAAACAATTATATGATTTATGAATTAATGAAATTTTTCCATCATCATAAACCGAGGATTGAATTCTAGAAATTTCCTTTCAATATATGATAAAAACACAACCCTTATGATGTCATCTTATTCGACTTGTCAGTAAATAAATAAGCTATAGGCATTGCATAAATCGTCTTTGTAGAGAACAACGCAACACTAGCTGCCCTATTTTTCAACGATAAGACAATATTTAGAAGGAACGCTATAGGGTGAATGATAGAGTAGAGCCCTGCTATCAAATTTTCAATATCTTTATACTAAACAACACTTGCAAGAAATTCCTACCACAAATTGTGGTTAATTTCATATCTCTGTGGTATTTACCAGGTTGTAAGTACCGCGTATTGGCAATAACAAGAGGAAACAGGTGAAGATAATATTTTTGATTGTGTCTATACGATGAAGACGCTCCGCCATTACAGACATACGTAAAAGTAAATTGGCAATATTTTTATATATTCTCTTTAATTTTTTTTAAAGACAACGTTGTGTGCAAGATATTTATTTTAGTAGTGCGAGGGACATAAATTCAATTCTTTTTAGTTCATATATGTCCCACTGCTGGGTTCAAACTTTCTTCACAATAGGTGGAAAATTGACTTCTTAGTACGGTAACACTGCTGCTATTTTCTTCGAATTCTCCTTTTCACCTATATTCTAAGATATAAAAAACATTATCCATAGTATTTTTTCATTCAAACGTCTCTATTCTCTATACAATATATCTAAATGTTACTTTTATTTTATTCATAAAAATTCTTCCGTATTAATATTAATCTTTGATACACAATTTTCAAGATTATTTCTATTCTAATAATGAAAGATAAATAAACAAAATGAGCGTTTTTGTCAAATAATTACAGATTAAAACTAATATTTAAACAAGCCATCTTGTGATAATTTCCTTACTCACTATTGCCGGTAAAAATAAGGCATAAAATTCAAAAAGATAAATGACGCCATCTATTGGCAAATCCTAATAAACTTTATGATTAATAAAAACTTACGCAGTAGTTGTAAACTAAGCCAAATAGATATTTGCAAGTAAAGGGAAAAACAATATTTATGATGGCGCCAAGTGTTCGCACCGTTTTAATAGTTAATTATAATCTCTATATTTAACTTTTGTCCATTTCAATATTTTATGATTTTTAGGTTTTTATAACTTCGCAATCATTTTGATCACAATCAAATATCACTGCAAATTAATGTAAAAACATTTTATACCACATGTTTATTGCTACATAAGTTCTTTATGTATCCGACTCGTATGTATTCTATCGCTAAGTATTTCTACAATTACCACTAAAATACCTGCAGTTAATAACACAGCACGCTATGAATAAATTAACAACTAGCAGTATTATTGCCCGACTTACACATTTTTATGAGACATATTTTACAAATTATAACCATGTTACTACAGAAATGAGGCCATTTTCAAATAGGTTTAAAGTTAGGAAATAATTCTTTTCTCATTGACCAATTATAATTTTAAAAATATATACAATTTCTTTCGAGCTTAATCGTAGATATTAGATATATTATGTAGATTTCGAACATAATCCACGTACGTTCGGCGAAAATCGCTCAGATCTCTGTCGACTGTGACGATATCTACAAGAAATATTGGGATTGGATTGTTATTCCATCACTCTCGGCAATCACTATTATAAAACTTCGTCACCACAAGATAAGCTACAGAAAACACTAAACTTAAAGCTTCTTTATATAGTACCTACCTAGGAGAGCAACCCACTTCCCGTTGGCCATTTTTTACGATTGCCACAAAAAAATAAGGTAAATATAAAGTGAAATGAGATAATACTAGGGAAAACAGAAGCTCCTTATAGAGAGGCACAATGAATGCGTGTATACGGATTTTCTAGGATAATCCGCTGATATCGTAGGGCTTCCTAATTAATCGGTGCAATAAGGAGGGCTAGCTATTGTAATTTAAAAAAAAAATATGTGATTATTGTAACAATCTCTGAATGTAGGCAATTGAAATTTAACTATAAAGGTAGCCAAATTACAGACAAAAGCTTAATTTAATTTGAAACTTAATTCATCTGCTTATAAATTATATTCTAGCCTAAATTCAAATTATAATTCAAAGTATAAGCAAATAAAAACTTGTGTTGCCGCAAAAAAGCGTCATCGTCCATCAAAGAATAGTTATTCCATGAATCTATGAATAGACATGGTATAAAAGTTATTTATCATCACTTGCCCGCCATAAGGACGAATTTATATGGTATTGGCGTATCTATCTAGACATGCGGAAGCACGCATAGTCAAGTTAAAAAAAAAGAAAAATGGCGGCTCATGGATAAAAAAAAAACCATTTGAAGCTGCTTCTGATCACTTTATAACTCAAAAACTCATTGACCAAAATACAATACTTTACATATTAATCTCGGTAGATAAACTTTTATCCCAAATTTAATCAAGATAACATTAACGATTGTATACATATCAAAGTCCAAATGTCGTTATTTACTCACATATCATAGATCGAAAATCTAAACCACTTCGAGATAACCCAGGCTAAAATTACCCATTGGCCACGTACCTATCGCCAATCCGGTCTTCACGAGAGGTGAATACTACTATAATCTCCAACCCTTGATGTTAGAAATTATCTGAGAATGCGCTACTGTTCATTCTCTTGGTCAATCCTCAGGCGATTTTAGCGTCACCGACAGAAAAGGAAGGTGTATCAGTCAACATTAGGAATACTTAATTCATAAATAATTAATTTTAAATAAACGCCTTCATGGGTGATATATGAAGACGTGGTGTGGAGATCGGAGGCCTCTCATCATGAGAGGGAAAGTGATGATAGTGTTAAGACGGTTTACGTTGTAAACGTTTGTCGTTGTACTGCGTAAAACATTATAAGGATGGTCAGAGTGTGATCACAGAAATAAAAAAATAAAAATTACTAAACATGTTAAAACTCTTTTTTCATGAAAAAAGAAATGGTAAAGAAATAATATTAATTAACATACCCGCTGAGTTTCTGGCCGGTTCTTCTTAATAGCGGTTACGTGCCGATCCGGTGGTAGTTTATTATTTATTATATTTAATGTTAAAATTGACAATATGTAAGTGTCCTCACAGGGTATATACGTAATGAATGAATTTGAAAGATATTCTCAGATATCTGCCTTCCCATACTCGATAGAATTAAAAAAAGGTCATATTTGGCCGACTCCAATTGTGACAAGAGCAGGCCTGAAGTTATTTAAAATAATATAAAGTTGTACAAAAAATAATTCAATAAAGAAATACTTCAGTGGATGAATACTACTAATTTTCTTACAAAAAAATATATATAATTAAAATTTTCATATCAATAAGATTGTAAAGAGAAAATAATTTAAGTGAAATGTGTCCCAACGGTATTGAGTTCTTGATTTATTCACGCCACTTCTCTTGGAAAATTAACGAGGCCTATTCATTTGGCTAAATAAAAGGTGTCACTGCGAATGTTTAAGATAAAAGCGCTAGTAAGATTTCAAATGACAAGATGCTGTTTAATTAATCTTTTCGTTTGAATTAAAAACTGACTGCCCCTTGAATTTATGCACGTCTGTTGGGTGTAATATTTTCTGTTCGATTCTTGGTTCGAATATTATTCAACAGTTTTTTTAAACACCTGTACTAACAAAGTATTTATGCTTGTATTGTGTGGGACTTTACAAACAAGCAATTAACGGAGACAAATTACGCCCAGACTCATAAAAAACAGTTTGTGAATTGAAAGAACAAGAAAGAAAGAAATAAAATCATTTGTTTCGGTTGCCAAAACAATACCAATTGATAATTACAAACGAATATATATATAAGAGAAACCGAAACCGGCGAGCGTGTATGAAGAGAATTATGAATGTTGAGGAAGCGAGTGAAGTATGCAGAGATAGAGTTCTCTGGCACTCTGTTCTCTCTGCCTACCCTGCAAGGGATATGGCGTGATGATATGTATGTATGTATGTGTAATATATATATATATATATATATATATATATATATATATATATATATATATATATATATATATATATATATATATATATATATATATATACATAAGCTACATCACAAACATAATACAGCGCTGATTTTCAAGTAAAACCAATTAAAAAAAAACATAAATGTGTTCTGATCTGCTGGGTTTTTTTGGTATTTGTCTCAGGCAGGACCTTACAGCGCTCCATAGGGGCGCATCGAAACAGTTTCAGGGCCCCTCACTGTGATCTTCGCGGTAACTGAAAAGCCATTAGTGGTTGGGACCCCCATGCTTTACACCACTGTGGTGGTCAGCCCAAGCCGAATGAGATCTCCAGTAGCCCGGGGGAGATCTAGACAATAATTTCTGGATCGATAAAGGAAATTGCCTGCATAAGGATCGAACCAATGACACTCGGTACGAGAGTTCAATATTTAGACGTTTATGCCACCTGTGGCAAACACAAGATGTAATTTACACACATTACAGTGTAATTTATTAATTAAATTATAATTTATTTGAAACCTAATGTTCTTGCGATTATACCTATTATATTTAATTGTGATATATTGGTAACTGCCAGCCGTAGCTACGAATACTACCGCAGCCCTTTCATTATTCGTGGGTATCGTAAAAGACGACTAAGAGTCTTACATCTTATCTAGTCTTTTATCTTATTTGCCGAGCGGGCCACCGAAGTCAAAGACCGGGTTCCGGTGGCCCGCTCGCATGCCGTGGCGAGGTACATGAAGGGCGGGTCTATGGGGCCGCTTGCCGCTTCTTTTGTCGCCCCGGACAGATTTAGCGGAGCGTGACATAGCCCGCCGCCAAAAAAAAAATGAGTCTTACATCCACCTGGGCCAACTCTATCTGGTGACGTCTAATCAACAATTAGCAAAGGGTAGGTAGTATTCGTAGCCGCTACCGCACAGCTACCTCGAACGTTTACTACAGTTATAAATAGAATTATTATTATACAAATAACTGAGCGTCGTAATATAAGTTACGACAGTAGGAAAACTCGGTAAGAAAACACGTAGATAAGGCCAGCGATCATTATTTATGCATCTTAAAATTCCAAAAACGTCCACCTGAAGCCAAATTATAATAATTTCCTGTTCATAGTGCCGTCGTCATAACGCGAATGGACTTTTTACTTTGTGTTCAAAGAAAACATGGTTTTAATAATATATTAAATGAAATTAAACCTTATAAATGTATATTAAGGTTTATTATTGAATATTTTCTATGATGTTGACAAATCATCACCGATATTAGTGTATGCCAATGATATTATGCGTGGACACGAGTTCGGACCCGTCTACTATATTTATTCAATATCAAACAAACAAAATTCTACCATACGCCATGCTAATAAGATACCCTTTCTCTTAACCTTATAAAGTATATTTTTTTTTACTAAATTTCATATAACACCAATCAATTAACTTTAAGCTTTACATATGAGGTAATAGAGTCGTAATTATTAATGGGAGTTTTTCATTAAGGGGAAGTACTTTTATAGAACTTCCGCGGCATTATGCCACGTTAATCTGCGAGTTGTATGCGTGAACGCGACACGGTAACGTGGCCTTAAGGCGACGGATGGAGGATTAAAAAAAAAAGAATAATTTATTAATATAAAATGGGCTGGGCTGACTTGATGAAAGTGTTTTTGAAGTGAAATTTCTTATGGGAGAGCTTCAAAATTTTCATCCGCACAAACTTTTTAACGAATAGTGGTGTGGGTAAATACAGGGTCAAGTTGAGTGGGAGCAATGTCTCGCTTGCCTTCAGGTATCGGAGAAGAGTTAGAAATACAATTTTATAATTTTAAATCGGTGACGGAGTAAGAATACAATTCACCACCCCCGGTCTTGTCCGTGGGTGATCGTACGAGATGACTAAGGGATATAAAACGCATATAATATCTATTCAAGAGAAGGAAATCTCGAAACTAAACCCTACATAACCAATACGTCTGACCAGCGTTGTATAGTAGGTTAATTTCCCTATCGGTCATTGTAACTTGCACCTATAATATAAAATATACATAAGTTATAACTATCCCCCCCTCACCGAGAGCCTCCGCTGCCGTCTACCTCAGGCGTAGCAGAGCCACGATGGTCGAATGCCCCCTTCGAAAGCCGAATTGAGCGTCCGACAGATCGGGCTCCACCTCGTCCAAGAGGCGGACGATGCGGGCAGCAAGGATACGCTCCAGCAGCTTACCCACATCATCCAGGAGCACGATGGGTCTGTAGGACGACGGTGAATCCGGAGGCCGTCCCCCTTTGGCAGGAGAACCAACCTCCCCTCCTTCCAGCACTCAGGAAACTGTCCAGCCGCCAAACAGGCGTTGTACAGTCGCCTGAGGCAAGGTTCCAGGTGCTTGAGGAACAACGTCTACACTCGGACTGGTATTCCGTCCGGGCCGGGGGCCGTGGTGGCGGAACGAATCCTCGCCACAGCCGCCCCCACTTCCGACTCCGTTCCGGGCGGAACACTTTCGTTGGCCTCCCGGTCGTGATCTGGCGAAGCCATAACTGGGGGCGTGTGTGCCGACTGCCGCGGGAACAGCTCCTCGACCACCCTACGGAGGAAGTCAGGCTGGAGGGTCTCGGTGAGGGGGGGATAGTTATAACTTATGTATATTTTATATTATAGGTGCAAGTTATAATGACCGATAGAAACATATTTTAACATATATTACAACTAGAGATGTACTCGTATATACGTGGCGTACTCATGCATATTATGACGATTACAACTTTTTGAATCGTTATATCTCAAAAATGGAGGCTCATAGAAAAAAGTATTGATACATTTTTTGTAGATAATTTTATGATCTACAATTTTTGTCTGAAGTATTTTATGATAAAACTTACCGTTTTGCTGAAAATCGCGAAAATCTAATTTTTTTGACCTTTGACCTTGAATATTTTTTTTCCATACAGGGGATGGGGAACTATTCAAATTTTATTTTTAATTATAATTTTTTTTTAAACAATCTTACTGTTTTCAGCTTGTTGGGAATTTATGTAGCTTTACTCTTATTTTTTGGTCTAATTTGACCGGACTAATGTAAAGGGCGGCGAAAATTATCTTTGCCCGGAGCGGCGAAATAGCTAGATCGGACCCTGCATACACCTACTCTGCAAAGAGCCTCTCTTCGCCGTGCGAGCGGGCCACCGGTACCCGATCTTTGTCTTCGGTGCCCCGCCCGACGGTTTTTACCCTCGCGGGTTCCTCTCAAGTCGATGTTGAATTGCGGGTGAATTTACAAAAATATAATTAACGGACACGAATCACGCTCAGACTTAGAACAAAACTTTATGAATCGCTCAGAGCGTAGGAATAGGAATCCACGACACTGGCATGATAGGTCGGTATCTTAACTCCATCAATGCGTTGAAGATATATATAATATAGCTTTTTAGCCTTTATTGTAGTGTGATTAACTTGAAAAGTCGCTAAAAATGTGTACCATTACAATTTGGGATGAAATAATTAGTTTCTAACCTCAAACGAATGCTAAGAAGGTTATATAAGTTTAGTGTGTGCTTGTATCTAGAGCTATTCCCTATTAGTTAAGTGTTTAAAATAAAATACACCACGACCCATTAATTTCTCGTATGTCGTAAAAACCAACTAAAGAATTACCAAGAAAATATAGCAATACTTCTAGTAAATATAGAACGCCATCTTGCGCTCGCCAAGCGTGGCGATTATGGCATTATTGGACTTAACAAACCCTATCTCCAACATGGACGTTGGTAAGGTAATGATAATAATTATAAATGTATAAATGCGTTTGTTTGTCTGTTACACTGTGACACTCAAACGAATGAATCAATTTTTTGTGATTTTTTATTAAAAAAAAAAGCATTCTTTTTTAATTCCTTTTTATGTGCTAATAGAGTATTAAAAGAATCTCCCTTTCAAAAATAACAACCAAGAATATGGCCAAGTTTTTTAAAATTTTATATATTTTTATTGTACTTAATAATATTTTTGTATAATAAGTATAGGTGAAAAAAAAAAAGATAACCAGATTTTATCACGTATCAAAAAGAAATATCATCATCTTCATTCTCCCTCTCTTATCCCAATTACTTGTGGTCGACGTAATATATACTTCTCCATCTTACATATTGCAAAAGTTATTGACAATAGTTTTATGACCGGTCGCCTGTCTGACCCCTCCTTGAAAATATAATTGTTGACCAAACGGCATCAGGTGGAGTTGACCGTCGATATAAAGCTCTTAATCGTCTTTTACGATATCCAAGAACGAAGTAAGCGTTGATAGTATTCGTAGCCACACAGCATTATCATATAAAATAATAAAAAGATTACTATGCGAACGAACGAATGAACGAATGAAAACTATGCTTATAAAAGTAATTACGCAAAAGATCTCAACATTATGATATATTAGAGGAACGTTAAAGTCAGTTCGGTGACATTTAAATACAAAAACTCTCCACATTATTTCAAATAAAAAAGTTATTCACATAATAAGTTATAAGAATTCTTTTTTACGATCATTATATTGATCATAATACACTTTATCTCGACCCAAACGCTTCAATGATCTAAGGAACTGAACTTTTTTCATCTCATTACAACTTTCATAACAATTTCGAATGCTAAAAAAAAACTTAAGCAAAGATTCGGAAGACCTCTCGAAACTGGCAAAGACCCCTCGCTTCTGCAATTCTACCGTACTTAATCTGATTTTGTTGAAAATGTTTTTGTTTTCACAAGATTTAAGAGCGAACCCAAGTTTGGATGAGTGAATGAGTGAGCAACTTGAAACGCTTATTTAATTAATTTTAAGATGTGTAAACAAAAAGATTAAATCTGTTTTAAACATTGAATATATAAGACTAATGTACATTGGCTGCTCAGATGGCGCAGTGGTTAAGATACCGACATTTCGTGCCAGTGGGTTTGATTCCTGCGCAGGCCAATACTTTGTGCGGTCCACAAACTGTTGTTCTGAATCTAGATGTAATTTGTCTGCGTTAATTATATGTCTGTAAAGTCTCCCGCAATACAAGGATTATTTCCTTAATGGTGGGTGATATTTAAAAAAAATACGAACAAATTCAAAACAACAACTTCATTAGTACTTAATTAAGTTTCATTCATAAGTCATATTAAGAATTTCTTTTTATTAGACCGAGTTTAAATGTAATTTGTGTACTCTAATTGTATATTTGCAAAGTGGGGGACTTTTTGACTGTTGGCAATACAAGGAATCCAAGGGTTGCTTAAGACAGAGTGCTATCTTTTTAAAAAAAAATGAATGAATAATAAAATTATGCGTGCGTACAAAGTATACATATCAGAAGTGAAACTTTAGCAAACTAAATTTTAAATCTCTCTCTTTCTCTCTCTCTCTATTCTCGTGTCGCGTTTCATCTGTAAAAAATACCCTCATCGCAAAGAAGTTTTACATCAAAATAAATATGGCGCGTAACGAAGAAAATGTGACATAGAAATAAAGATGGCGCGTAACAGAAAAATTACAATATAAAATTTCTCCCATACGTCAATAAAAAAGTTTCATTTCAATAATTAATATTTAGTGCATAAAGTATAATTTTATTTATTTTATTTTATTTTAAGTAGAGAAGGCTAGGTCAATTCTTTCGGCGATAAAAGTTATCGAAAAAGAAAATCAAACTACCAGTTAAATAAATTATTAAGTTAAAATCTCTGTCTCTATAATGATCAATTTGTATAATTAGTTTCTTATATTACAGTATTTATATATAAAAAAAAAAAAAATATCTCGAGCATCTAATGTTACTGTTCCTCTTTTTTTTTTATTGCATATGGTGACAAACGAGCAAGCAGCACACCTGGTGGTAAGTGTCACTGCCGCCCATGGACCTTTGCAATACCAAGGGTATAGCTTAGGCCGCTGCTTACCAATACAAACCCCAAACTCACCCAGTTGGGCTTTCGGCTCTTTCGCTCACCGAACGAAGCTCAACAGCACATTGCCATTACTCAGACGTAGATCTTCTGCGAGTGTGGTACCGGACGGACCGGCCCGCGGCTGCAGACTGAAAACTGTCAACAGCGTGGTCCTACCACTTTTAAAAACTCTCGCAGAAGATATACGTCTGAGTAATGGCAATGTGCTATTACGCTTCAATCGGTGAGCGAGAGAGCCGGAAGCCCAACTGGGTGGGTTTGAAGTTTGTATTGGTAGGCAGCGGTCTAGCTATACTCTTGGTATTGCAAAGGTTCCTGGGCAGCAGTGACACTTATTATCAAGACTGCTGTCTGCTTGTTTACCACCATAAACATTAAAAAAGACTGTGATGACAGCTATGAATACTACGAATCCTTCCACTTTTTTATTATTAGGAACTTTTATACAAATGTACATGCCAGTTCCGTCATATCAATAAATTATGTACTACTTTAAACGTATCATGGCAAACTTAACTAACTTATGGGCTGCTTCAGAATTAGGTGCTGACAATATAGCCCTTCCATCATTCGTGGTTGGGTTGGTTGGATCGGGAGCAACTTCATGTGAGATCATCTAGTCAACGATTACAATTCCAAGCAGGGATGACATCTGGAAGGCGGCCGGTCATAAAACTATTGCCAAAACTTTTTCAATATGTATGATGAAAACTGAATTGCGATAAAAGCAGGATGATGATGATGGTATTTAATGATCTAAATAGAATTCTCCATTTTCGTATGTCTTGGATACGATTTTTGTACAGGATAAATTATTTGAAACCACATTCCTCGCCATAAGAGGACGAAAACTTAGGCCACTCCACCATTTGTACAGTTTTGTTAGAATGAAGAAAAAAAATATTATTTATTTCTTATGATATTAAACGAGCAGACAATCTGCCTGCTCGTCTAATACTAACTGGTAATTACTGTTCGTGGACTCCGACTATATGAAGATTACATTGAAATCACCTAAGATAAAAGTAGTAGAGAAAGTAGTAGGATGGAAAGCAATGGTATGAGAGTAGGAGGAGAGTAAGCGTCTGCGACATTCTCGCTCACTGAACGAAACGCAGTAATTACTACAACTGAGACATTGATCTTCTGAGTGACAGTTTGAGACTACACCGAAACTAGCCGGCAGATTTATGTCTGCAGGTAAAAAAACTGCCTTCAGTGTGGCGCTACCACTATAATTAAGCTTTTTTGGTTTTTGGCGGGAATCTAAAACGTCATGTGGTGCTCTTGTATTATATTCGTTATCTTAGTGTTTTAACGTGTTATATTAGATAATTTTGATGGCATTTTATGTAATGTGATGTGACGGAACTGCTGAGATGTAGTGAATATCATATAAAAGTGCTTTACAACGTTTTCGTTTTTCATCAAAATTCTCACAAGATACCATTAACAGTGTGGCCATAGCACTGTTGATGGGTACAATTTGACTTACTGACGGACAATGACTAATCTGAAGATACTAAAAACTTGAAGATAATTATAACTCGACACTGGCAACAATGGCTCATTTAAGTAGCTGATTGCCAATACATAAAAATAAGAAGAAGAATTAAACTTTTTCTCAAAAAAAAAAAACCTTACAATTAAAATATGTCAGGTTTAGTTATTTTTGGATTTTATCCCTTTTGTATTTAATTTTAACCTTCGCGGCGTTTTAAACATCTTGTTCACCGTTCAACAAAATCCGTAAAAATTGTTAAAAGATACTTTGAAATCTCAATCTTATCTTTACTTTTGAAATATCAATTTGTATTCATTGGGTGTGATCTATTGAATGACAGTATTTATGTTCATAAATTTTCCAATTACCTACGAGTACGTGGTTACTTAGTTGTGTGTCGCTATTATTATGTTAAGCGTCTGTCGTCAGTCAGGCAGACGCATCATCCATCTCCGTCATAGAACATCATTTATACTTCATCCGCCATGCCAGCCAGCCCGGAGTAATCCCCGTATTGAATCTCGAGATGTACTGTTTGACTAATGGCAGAGCCGCCATCCTCCGTTCTGATTTATTAAATAAATGAACCGCCGCTTCATAAATGAGCCTCTTAAAAGCAAATTTTACTTAAATTATATAATATCTACGGAGGCGTGGCCTTAACTCCGGCTAATCTTGTTACACAAAAGATTTCACTTTATTTTTCGCAACAACCAAAACCTTCTTTTCATTCAATAACAGAAATTTACGTGTTTACAAACGTTTTCGATACAAAAAAAAAAGTATTTTCCGCCAATTTTAACATAACCGCATTAAATTCCAACCTTTTTTTCGTTACCTCCTTTGTGCCTGCCATAGACAAAAAATAATGTTGCCATACGTCGCAAAAGAAACAAATCAACATGGGCAAATTCACCCCAATGGAAACCGTAAAATTTAGGGCGAACGTAGCTAATAAAAATAGGGGCGATTACCACCCCCGCGCAATGAAACGGATACAATAAATAAAGCCAGTAATTAGTTCTATTCAGATATCAAATTATCTGATGTATAGTTCCCTAAAATGTGGCAGAATGACGGGAACTAGAGAAAGCGCGGGAATTAAGATCACATAACAGTTGTGCGAACATTTTATATTTGTCATTATAACAAATGGCGGTCAATGGATAGTTTGTAGTTGCATTCCGGAAATGACGTAGAAACATCTGCGTTAACTTCTAGTGCACAATTCAATTAGCAGTAATTGTACTGCAACGCGACGCATCTGTCGACTCGTACAATTAATACTAAGTAAGTGTCAACGATGCTCTAATTTTCATCATTTGAATTCACATTTAGGTTACATTTTGCATATAATGAAAATTATTATGCGTATCGTATATACGAATAATCAATAATTATCTTATTTTTTGTTTATAATATGTAATAATAAAGTAATACTGTTTTAAAAATGCATCAATTTCATTCCACGAAATAAATTATTCTTAAACTTTGAAGAAAATTTAGATTTGATGTTTTCAGGTAAATTAAAGTCAGTAGATATTTGAAAATAATTCCAAAATTTATTCCGTGTGGTGACGGAGTAAGAATACTATTCATCACCCCATATCTTACCCGTGGGTGATCGTACGAGACGACTAAGGGATATAAAACGCATATAACATCTATGCGAGAGAAGGCAAACTCGAAACAAAACCCTATACCAACACGTCTGACCAGCGCAGTATAGTAGCTTACTTTACCTCCCATCACGGAGGAGGCCCGAGCCCAAAAGTGAGACATATATGGGCTGTGATGATGATGATAATTCATGGGGTTTTTATAAAAACAAGGTTATTCGTAAAAGGCGTCCAAATTTTTTCCGGATCTATCTTCTACCATATCTTCTACTGAGCTACTTCTTAGAACTGAAAGTAATTAATTAGAGTTTTCCAAAAAGACTGCCAAAATCAGCTAAAAAAAAAATTATACATGAAAAAATTATAGAAAACTTTAACTCAACTGACTGATACATCGTTCATAAAATAAATCATAAGAAAAATGTATGTACTATATTTCTTATGATTTCGAAAGTGCAATTTGCTATTTTTTGGCTGTGATATTTGCAACCTTTTGCACGCGTCATAAGCGAAGCGTTGAGGTCTTGCTCTACTCTTGATATATGAAAATCAAGAACTTTTCAAACCTAAAATGATTGTATTTTTCACACATTGCACTTATAGGATAATATTATCATACATATGTCATGAAAAAACATTCGTTTAAACGTATTTTATATTTTTAAAAGCAATTATTTTTTTAAAGTAAGAAAATAGTTGATTGAAAAATATATTCGAGGACGTCCGGGTATTAATTCTGGATCTGGCACGATCATGGCCGTAAAAAATAATTTAATCTATCAAAATATTTCTTTTTTTAAAAGCTTTATAATCGCAACGCACTTGTTTCCTTTCGAAAATGGCTTGGTAATCCTTTGTCGTTTAATTGCAATTAATAAAAAACTAAACTGCTTAGTTATTAGTGTATCGTTTACTTTTTTTTGTTTGTCTATTTGGACAAGCAAAGGAAAGAAATCCCATACAGCCTATTGTAAACGAACAGCTATGTTTAGCCCTACGTTGAGAATAGGGTTGCCACCTGTACAATACTTTATAATAAATTATAAAGTATTGTACGTTATTTCAGATAAATGTACTCTATACTTTATGAGAACAATAAAGTATACGAAAATACTTTATTTCGTATGATATGAATTCTTTGGGATTTTGTAGTTACGTCGTAGGTATTTTTTCATTCACGAAATTAACCGCCACTCGCCAGCGCCACATCACTTAAGCACTCGTTTTTAATAATTTCTGAATGCAATTTAACCTCAAATGTCAATTTTTTGATGTTTTTGTGCGAACGGTTTGACTGCACTAAGAATACGATTTAAAGTTTCATACATTTATGCCATGGTAAATCATGGACAAGAATACTCCTCATACACCTTCAAACATAACTTCGATAGTAAAACGGAGCAAATAGATAGTGAATATGTTACACCGAAAAAAATGTTTAAAAAAATGAAACAAAACAGAAAAATAAACTATTGCAGAAGTATAAAAATCAGTGGGTAAAAATCGAACATGGTGATTGGTTCATTAATGATCCACACAACAAATATAAAGGCAAGCTGCAAAAGGCAATAAAATATGATTTTAAGCATAATAATAAATAAATTAATCTTTATTTTGATATTGTATACTTTTTTTCTTACCCATAATAACCAATTTATTTCCAAAGAAAAGAGGTGGCAACCCTAGTTGAGAATAGCACAAAATTTCAAGAGTATTTTTTTCTTTCATTTTCATTTATGGCATTGACTAATAGTAATTGATAAATAATATAAAAATTAAGAGGCGTGCACTTTTAGATTTTCCAAATTATTTATATTTTCAGTTACTATAGTCATTAAAATATAGCTTGATCTCTGTGACAGATAGCTACAAATCCGATGAAGTAATTTTGAATACGCGTCATGTTTACAATTTTGTTTGGTATTTTTTTATTGCTTATGGGGGCAAACGAGCAAGCAGCACACCTGATGGTAAGTGTCACTGCCGCCCATTGAACTTTGCAATACCAAGGGTATAACTTAAGCCGCTGCCTACCAATAAAATCCCCAAACCCACCCAGTTGGGCTTCCGGCTCTCTCACTCACTGAACGAAGCGCAGTAGCACATTGCCATTATTCAGACGTCGATCTTTTGCGAGTGCGTGATACTATCCCGGACGGATCGGCCCAAAACTGTCAACAGCGTGTCCCTACCACTATGATCGCCTATATTTTTATTCTTTACCTGCCAGTTATATCTCAACTAAACTATGGATATAAAAATATGAACATATACACCAATACTTGTACCTCATATGTTTTAAAATACTTAGTAACCATTTTATAAAAATGTGATGCTTACGCAAATACAAGGTCATACTGCACTGAGAATAAGATAGAGATGGGACAATCGATAAACGTAAATCGACAACATTCTTATTAATCTATACATATAATAAAAATGTAACGGATCGCTGTCTGTGCATGGAAGATATATGAAAAAAATATTACTGGGACCTTTATCAACACAAATAGAACCCAAAACAATGATTGTTAAAATTTTTGTCTGTTTATCTGTTTGTCTGTGCGTTTGTGCACGCTAATCTCAGAAACAGCTCATCCGATTTAGACGCGGTTTTCATTAATATATTGTGGTAAGCTTCACTTAACATTTAGGCTTATTTTATTTTATGTCAATTGGTTTATAAATAAAAAAGTTATGTTAATTTAAAAATGTTCGGAGAAAAAATCTTTGTCGATTATTTTCAAATTACGTAAAAATTATCTTTAGTAAAAATAAATAAACACGTGTTTCAGCATTTGTTGATTTTCACCCTCTGGGGGTATAAATTAGGCCTGCAAAGCGCCAAGACCGATATTATTGAAGCTGGCAACTTGAAATGTTGACTGTGGTTTCTTTCTATGACGTAGAGATTTACTAAGCAAGGATTTTACGAAATTATACCCCTAAGGGGGTGGAACAGAGTGACAAAGTTTGTATGGGGAGAAAAAAAAATTTATTGATTCTTTTCAACTTACGAGTCGAATCAAATATTCTAGGGTAATATCCGGCATTTGTCAATGTTCACCCTCTGGTTGTGTAAATTAGGCCTGTGAAGCGGGTTGAACGACTCATTACTGCCAAACCGAAACTATTAAAGCTAGAAACATTATGAAGTACGTTTCTATTTATGACATAGAGATTCAATATGAAAGGATTTTATGAATTCCACCCCCAAGGGCATGTAACAAAGTGGCAAAGTATGTATGGCGAGAAAATTTCGTTATTGATTCTTTTTAAATTACGTACAAATATTCGGTAAAAAAAAAACACGTGTTTCTCTCTCCCTCTCCATCAACCCCGCACCAGTGCCGTCGTGGCGAACAGTACCGGCGTGAGAGCTCACACGATACACATAGTACAAGGCAATGGGTTCTTGCCTAAGGGTTTAAGACACAGGTTAAGTTTAGCTTCAAAAATGTTCACTCTATAACTCAAATAATAAATCATATCTAACGAGGTCGCATTTCTGCTGGTAAAACAAAATAGTCAAATAAAGGGTGGTGATAATTATATTTTTATCCCATGGTCATACCGTAAATAGTATATTAATGGCAATATAATTTGTAGAATGTACCTAGTAAAACGTGTGTGTAACTAGTAAAACCAATACATTACCTATATAAACCACATGGTTACTATATAAAATAAGAAAATTAAGTTAATTTAGTATTCAGACATCAGTTATAATATTAATAAGACCATTTCTTTTATATTAAAAATAAAGAGATGAAGCCAGAACAGATGACACTTGACACTTTTCCATTCCCGCTAAAACTCCACATAGAATATATTATGTAAGCTATCACAGATTCAACAAATTTTTCTAGATTGAAGCAAACAGTATAATCTAAAAAACACTGAGTGTATCTATTAATAATGGCGATTATAATTATAAATTCTGACATATTGAACTACCCCTTTAAAAGTTTAATATCAATAAGTTTTTATGCTAACCCCCACCCAACAAACAAAACTATAAATTAAATAACTTTAAGGGATGCGGTTCATATACGAACAAAATAAATCTAAATGTTGATAACCAATGGTGGTTTATGTCGTTCGCGTTTTTGTGATACCTATATTCCGGGTAGTGACGGAGTAAGAATACAATTCACTACCCCATATCTTATCCGTGGGTGATCCTAAGAGATGACTAAAGGTGGGTTTACACGGGTGACTAAAGCCGCACGATTTTTGCCGCGCGGCGTAAATCGACCGTCTAAATGGCGATTCGGCTAGGTCGCAAGTGACTAAAGCTGCAAGCCCCAAAGTTGGGTGGCATCCGACGTTGGCCGCGCGGCGATCGACCGCATGCGACTGGTGATTAAAATCGACCATGTAAACGATCGGTTGTAGGCGATCGCCCGCCGCATGAAGGAGTGTTTCGCGCACGTTTTATCCACTACGGTGATCACTATCTCTTTGTTCTTCAAGCAATTGTTGAATAATTGAATAACTAACTATTTCAATTCCGGCACAAACAGCTATTTTGCTCAACATTTTCGAACGAAATGACCGAGCCACATGCGATTTTAGTAACCTGTGTAAATGGGCTAGCGATGCGGCTTGGTGAGGCAATTTGTGAAGAGACTAGCCGCACGGCGAAAATCGACCCATGTAAACCCCTCATAAGGGATATATATATATATATGCATATGACATCTGTGCAAGAGAAGGAAAACTCGAAACAAAACCCTATACCCACACGTGTGACCAGCACGGTA
This sequence comes from Lymantria monacha, assembly GCA_905163515.2. Taxonomy (NCBI): domain Eukaryota; kingdom Metazoa; phylum Arthropoda; class Insecta; order Lepidoptera; family Erebidae; genus Lymantria; species Lymantria monacha. The sequence continues at coordinate 2,070,061 of LR991096.1, read as the reverse complement.
TATTAGGTCTATTTCCCTCTCATTATGGAGGAGGCCCGAGCTCAACAGTGAGACATATGTGGGCTGAGATGATGATGATGATAGGAACATAACCATAGCCACTATTTCATCAATATTATTAAATTGTGGTCCAAATAATTCATGGTTCATGGTTGACACACTCTGTCCATTCCGTCCATCCGATGGAAAAACGTCTTGCAGCTCCATAACCCACCATGTTCCCTCCCCATTCTCATTGAAATAACCACTAGTACCGCTTCCTTGAAATGTATGGCCGGCCTAGCACCATGAAACGAGCTAAGAAGTTTTAACGCCTCGCAATTAGACGCGTAACAATAAAACGATAAGTAATCTCCTAATATTATAAATGTGAATGTAAGTTAGTTTATTAAGCTTTCACGCCTAAACTAATTAACCGATATTAAAAATTCTCTCACAAATGGAAAGCTAGATTATCAGTGAATTAAATAGGCCATATTTTATCCTAGTATTCCCATAGAAACGTGAACTACGTGGGTGAAACCATGGGAAATTAAATTTCACTGTAATTGCATTTTATAACTAATCGTTTACCATATATAATGTTATATTTGCCTATTAAAATCAAGCTGTGTGGTAGCGGCTACGAATACTACCAACCCTGACTTTGCTATGGATGTCGTAAAAGACGACTAAGAGCTTTATAGCGACCTGGGCCAACTCTATCTGATGCCGTTTGGTCTACAATTACATTCCCAAAGAGGGTTAACGTCTGGCAGGCGATCGGTCATAAAGCACTTTTACAATATGTACTATGAAAGAAGAGTATATATTGTATCGACCCCAAGTAATTGAGATAATAGTAGGAGAATAATGATGGTGATGATTTTCCTATTAAAATCAACTTATATAATTTTGAAAAATTAATTTTTAAGGCAAGAAATTATTAATTCACAAGAGAATTTAATTCTACATATATTAGAAATCTGTTACAACAATGTTAATAGAAGGCGGGTGTGACTGTACTGTGGCCAATGTCAGCCACGTACGGTAATAAAATTGTCACTCGCACTCCCTCCTTTACGGAAGAGAGCCGGCCTTCCAACTGTCTAGATGGGTTATAATTGGTATATACCGGCCTAGCTGTACTCCAGCATAACTCCTTAAGCGTGCCATGCCACCATCAGATATGCTACTTGCTCGTTTGTCACCCTACGCAATAAAAAAAGGACTATAAATCTGAAATGGATTTTCAACAGACGTGGGTCCGATTCCTACGTATCGCCATCATTTTGCAATCCCAAATATTTTTGGAACGAAGTTCCTTATCGCGCGTTGTGAAAGGGGGCTAGACGGAAAAAATTCTTACGAAAAGTTGTCACGACACTTTTTGCTATAGTAAGCTATTGTAAGCTGTGCGGCGTCGCATGTTTCTCTGTCTGTCTCTCTCTCTCTCTTATAGAAAGCAAGCCAGATATTTTCATTTCTATTTCGCATTGAACAGTGTGGTGTCGCGACGAATTTTTTTTATAGATAGAGTGATTCAAGAGGAAGGTTTATATGTATAATATATGCATAATGTACTAGAGAAACACTGATAATTTTAGAGGTTTCTAATGTGATGTCGTAAATAAACACATTATTTTGCGCTTACATTGCAAACGCTGGTTGAACCTTACGAAATAGATCAAAATAAAGTACTACAGTATTATACAGCTTAAAAAGGCCTACAAAAAAGTCCGCGATGGTATATATCTATCTCTTAAGGATAACATACTATATCCATTTTAATACTTTAAAAAATGTTCTATTATAAAACGGTAATTGAAAAGCTATTTACACAAATACTGTATTAATCCTTATCATTTTAAATACATTAGTTGGCTTGAGCATTTCATGAAGATATTTTTTTTCCTTCAGACCATGCAAATTAAATCAATACCTTAAGAGATATAGCAAAATCAAAATAATGCGCAACGAAATTATTTTCGCCCGTGACCGGGCCGCGTGGCCGGCTCGCGTTCGAGCTCGGGGCCGAAAAGTTTTGGTAGTCTAGTGGAATTGTATATCCTATTATTAATATTATAAACGTGAAAGTTTGTAATAATGTATGGATGTGAACATGTTTGTTGCTCTTTCACGTAAAAACTACTGAATGGATTTTGATGTTTATAGTAATATAGCTTGCACATCAGAATAACAGATAGGCTATAATTTATAAAGATATTTTGCAAATTGGCTAAAATATAACGATAAAAATCGCTTAAGGGTGTAGATTGTTGGCCTGAGATCTCGATTTCGAGCGACCGCAGCGCCAAAGTTTAATGTAACATCCGACGGGGCGGATGAATGACCTAGAGAGCGCGATTTTCAAAATGTTTTGCAACAAACGTTCCACGTTGAGAAATTGTTATTGAACTTGAATATTTACAGCATAACAATAACGTTGAATTTTTGGAAACTAGCTGTTGATTCTTTTTAATAGATTAATAAGAGTAGTTGAGACACAATTTTTATGTTTTTCTATCATTACATTACATAGTATAAAACAAAGTCGCTATCCGCCGTCTATCTGTCCCTATGTATGCTTAGTCTTTAAAACTACGCAACGGATTTTCATGCAGTTTTTTTTAATAAATAGAATGATTCTTAAGGAAGGTTTATATGTATAATACATGCATAATATAGTAGAGAAACGCTGATTAATTTAGAGGTTTCTAATGTGATGTCGTAAATAAGCACGTTTTTTTGCGCTTATATTGCAAACGTTGGCTGAACCCTACGAGATAGACCAAAATAATGTACTACAGTATTATCCATCTTAAAAAGTTCAACAAAAAAGTCCACGATGGCATATGTCTATCTCTTAGGGATAACCCACCATAACCATTTTTTATCCTCTACTAAAAAATGATTATTTACTAAGTGATTTTATACAATACAGCATTAATCCTTATCCAATTAAGTACCTTAAATAAATTGTGCATTTATTATAGATCAATATGCTTTTTATAGTATGTAATTTAAGTGAATATTGCCGAAGATAGCGAAGATAGCGAGGGCGGGTTACTAGTTTATAATATAATATACAATCAAGAGCAGGTCCGGACTGACATTTTTGTATTCTACTTACCTAAAATTCCAACTATGTATTTATTTGTAATTTCACTACCAAAATTTATTCTAATTCGTAAAATATTCATTCAATAAAATAATTGCAAATTCAGTAGGAAGTGTTTTTATCTCTACGCAAGGAAATGTGCCTATTGCGTAAACTCAAATACTTACTTTTTGTTTACGATCACCTCGTCGATATCTAAAAAAAATCCTAGGGTTTTAAAAAAAATGTCAATAAATGAAACACAAGTACAAAAATGATTTATTTACTACACAATAACAAATATGAGTCGCCATTACTCGCTATCTCAAAAGCGTGCTAGGGTTGTACAAAAATTAGTAAATAATTCATTTATTTACTAATTTTAACAGAAGTTTGTAAATTATTAATATACTAATTAAAAGTATGTAATTAAACAATAACGAAATATGAGTTCAAAATTCTAATGTTTTTTCATTCGATTACGGATCAAGTTCTGATTTCTGCTAATTTGATGATAAAATCAATGGCTATCACAAAACCTATCAGAATGAAAACGTTACCAGCTGCCCGATTCACGTAAGTAATAAAAACCGTAGCGCAGTGACGTCACTTCGTTTTTTGCAAATTTAGCCCTTTTAACCGACTTAAAAAAAAGGAGAATTCTCAATTCGCTGTATTTTTGAACCAATTTTTATGATTCTTTACACCATTTGAAATAAAACTACTTTTTACGGATTCTATCGCGTTTGTATTTGATTTATAATTTCCCGACGTTTCGAACACTTTACAGTGATCATGGTCACGGGAGGACTGAGGTGTCTTACGTCCAATATGTCATTGTTATTACAGAAATTTATTTATATCTACCCTATAAGATATTAAATTTTGACCCACATTTTTATACAAAATTAATACAATTCATTGCCAGTACAAAAAGAGAATGATTCTATATATAAAATTTATGTTGTTTATGATTTTTTATTATTAAGGTATAATTTATGATAATTATTATTGTGGCAATTTTACAATTTTTACAAAACTAACAAAAACTATTCAGCTACTACCGGATCGGAACGCGGCCACTCTGAGAAAGATCCGGCGAGAAAACTCAGGAGGCATGATACTAATTTTATTATTGAATTTTTGAGTGGCGGCCTACTTTATTTTACTAAAATTAATTAAATTAAAATTTAACTATTATTGTGGGTCAAATCTATACAATAAGTGTTCACAGTGTCTTGCAGTCTTGTGGTGGTTTTCTTAGTTTTATTTTTAATTAAGTGAATGACAGGATCCCAGCTTGATGATAATACCCAGCCATCCTCCCTATTGAAATTTTTATGTTTTTTGATTTCAATAGCCTCGCGAACCATTCTAGGAAGGTATCGGTGTTCTTTTGCGAGGATTTGTGGTTTATCAAACCTGATATAGTGGCGGGCGCGCCTTTCTTTACACCAGGTAACTCAGAAATTGTATAGTAATTGAGCTATTGGAAGATTTATGACAATCCAAGACTAGATAAGTAAGTGCGTTTAAAACAGAAAACCAAAAGGCGATTTCTAAGTTCCTAAGTTAAAACGACTTTTGGACTGGCGTGTTTACGTGAATCGACTGGCTGGGTAGTTAAGTTACCTGTATCTTTCAAAATCATTAGGCGTTCTTCTCTTTCAAAACACGTAAAGCTCTTTCTTTCCTCTCTTTCATAGCCTCTATGATACTGGGCGCGTCACGAATGGGCATGCTTCGTGACTGCCGAGGATCAACTAATTCTGGAAGTAGGCAATCGTAATAAAACCTAACTAATTTCATTTCCATTTTCTCCTCCCAAAATTTGTCGTCCTTTTCTATAATATAAACTTTCATAGGTACAGTAGCACCAAACCAGATGCCAAGCATGCAAACGTTTCTTTTAGTAATATGTACCTGTCCCTGAATTTGGAAATACCAGTTATGATTTTTATTTATGACATAACCCTTGGAAGCCTTGTCCTTAACCCAAAAGGTATGTTTGGCCATTGCTTCATTAAGAGTCATGCCAGCTAAAGAATGTGGGCACTTAATTTCAATTAAACCGTTTGCATAAATGCCATCTGGTGTAGTATCAAGAAATTCATATTGATCGTCGACGAACAAACCGCAACCTTGTATACTAATATTCTCTTGAATTTCTAACTGTTTAATTGCGGTTTCTTCGTTTTCGATACCGTACCGTACAGCAGGCAAACTGGAGATATTACTACCATAAACGATTTTACGAACAAGAACAGCACAACTTGTGCTCTCTCGTTTTTTACAAACTTCCCCGAACGATGATGAGGTTAGTAATTTTCTCCTTGTACTCATCCACTCAGAACTACTTCTTTGCAAATGGGTCGACCTTTCAAGCTCCTCTCTTTCAGCACAAGACAACTTTAAATCGGCTAAAAAAGATGACTTGGCTTTCTCATATAATTCTGGACTCAGATCAGGTTTTTCGCAGTTTGGTCCATAGTGAGCATCTTTCGATACAGCGCTGTGGCTCTTTTTCAATCTTAATTTAGGTTTAGCAATTAAACGGATTCTACGATTACAATTTTCCACTTTCGCGATCAAAGGATTAGGACTAGATTTAAATATTACTTCATGAGTTTTACTATGAATCGATCCTGTATTAAAAGACACAACAGCAGCTGCGCATCGGCCCGCATAAGAACCACGGGAAGAATAATTTACACGCTTACCCCCTACTAATTTGGCAATCACTGCGTTAAAACTTTCAACTATATTACTTGTACAATTATGAATTAAACTTCTAGAATGATATGACAGTCTTTTACTTAAAATGTGTACCGCGTCCATTAATCCGCATCCAACAATTGCTGGAAGCAACCCAACAGGTTCTATTCGACGAGTATCAGGTCTACAGAAATACTCCTTGCAATATTGGTGATTACCAAATACGTGTTGTGGACCATTTAGGATATCTTCACTAAGATTTTTTATTTTTTCTTCGAGTGACTGATTTTGATCGCCCCAATATTTAATAGCGCATTTTACACCCGTTCTTAAACGCAAATACCTTTCTTTTAGGAATTTCCGCAATTCGCAAGGATACTTAGTGTCTTTCGACAGTTTCTCCAAGCTATTGCAGTAGTTTCGTAAAAGATGATTTTTGCATTCAATTTTCTCTACTGTTAAATTACCGTACGGTCGCGAATCTAATATTTTTTATAAGTACTGGAATCGCCGTCTGCTACAAATTTATTATAAATTACACCGTGATCAACAATGGAACGTTTAAACCCCTCAACTATTATGGTCGATTCCATACCGGTAGATGATCCCGAATAATTCTTGAAACAACGGTGTTCCGAGGGCTGACTGTCGTTCTTTGCGGCTCGTGCACAAACTACGCAGTATTTATTTTTAACTCCAAAAAACAATACTTTATTAGTTTTAATGCCAATTATCGCAGCTGCGCCGGACAAGGCGGAAAAATTCTTACCATAAGATCTCTTGCTCCAACAACCGTCAACAGCAACAGATATTAATGGTGTACCATTTTTATCAACACTACCTATAGACACTGCGTACTCCGCTTCTTCCTTGACAGCTTCTGCCATGGAATGTGCTGCTGTCTTTTCCCACCAATCGCAAACCGTATTATTAATTTCATTGTATAATGAAGGTGACATGATTGGTAGGGCTACTGCGGCAGTTAATGTTTTTAACTGATAGTAGCTCCCACCAGATGATATGATACCAGATACAATTTTATGATTCACTTCCATTCTATCTTCTTTCTTTTCAATCAAACACACAGTAAATTTCATACTACACATACTACATTTCATGATGAGTTTTGAGTCCAGACCAACTTTTACTTCACCTATTATACTGAGGTAACTTAACTTACAATCCATTGGACCGTGGTCCCCTATGGCCTGAAGAGCTTTAAAAAAAAAAGAAACGTCTACAACTCTACGCCCAACTTCCATTTCATCCACCTTTCCTTCTTGGTCGTTTTCAATAACTAGTTCCTGTAAAGAAAGATAATGGCTTGATTTTTTTTATAAAAAATAATTAAAAATTTAAAAAAATGCAAAAGAATTAATACAATATTAGGTTCCTGATGAATAGAAATTATAATTTCTTTACGCATTAGGTATTGTTTTTTTATGACGTCACCTATTTGAAAATAAATTTTCTTTTGAGAAAGTAATTGAGAAGTATTTCGGTACTAAGGTGTTTGTCTCTCGATGAAAATAATAAATATTGCAAGAAAAATCTATAGGTAGGTATTGAGATTTTGTCTTCGCCCATCACTAACTAAGTAGTTTGTTTATTTATGTAACAAGTCTACAAGAATTACATATAACAACTTACCTCTATACAGCGCGTAGCATTGTTGCTCAGAGTCTCGGCCCCAAGGTTTTCTTTATTTTCAATACTGGAAATATTATTCATCAATATTATCCACTTTTTATTTATTTTGTACAACCCTAAGCCAGACGCTAGGCGCCTCGCGTCTGTTTGGCGGTATAGGTATGTCGACAAAGTTGCACTGTCGCCTACCTACTTCCACAATTTGATATTTAGACAATACTAGCCGACCCGGCGAACTCCGTATCGCCTTTTTTTTTTAAAAAAATACTATTATTTTGATATTACATACAGATACTTCAATTTTATTTATCAGTATAGATAATACAAACCAATATTTACATGTTATTGTAGGTATATGTCTGAATCGGGCGATCTAAATCATATGACATATTGTATTAGCTTTGTAATGTACCCTGTTCAAATGCGATAATAAATAAGTAGGGAGGAACTTACATTTTATTCCGAGATCTTTTGGCTTTCATATTTTTATAATGCGTACAAAACTTTCTTTTCCCTGGCATGACACTCAAATTCAATCAGTCCTGCGAAAAAAATAGCCTATGTTACTCAGTGATAATGTAGCTTTCGAATGATAAAAGAATTATCGGTCCAGTACTTTTTGAGTTTATTCGTTTCATACAAAAATCCAAATCTTTCCTCTTTATAATACCTATTAGTGTAGATATTGTATTTTTTACGATTTATATCTAGTTCCATCATGGTTTTCTTTCAGACATTCATTATATCGATACTTTCTACTAACTGAAAATAAATTAAATATAAAAATGTTATACTTACAGTTTTTTACAAAAAACACAAATTCACAATACGTAATTCTGCTGTCTGCAGCCGACAAGCGTGGTGTCGCGTTCACTTACAGAAAGGAACTGCCGTTAGTATACCTGTGTCGGTCGTGATTGAACGAATCAAAAAGATCGAATCGCGCTCTCTGCGTGACCGATTCGGTCACCAATCGTTTGAGACCCGGATCTTTCGTGATCGATCGATCGCGAGCGACCGACACAACCCGCCTCGATCCTTGTGAACGGCGACCGACCGAGATCGACTACGATCAAATAACCGATGTGCACGACCGAGATCGAATACGATCAAATAACCGACGTGAACGACCGTGATCCAATACAATCAAATAACCGATTGACCGGCGCGTCATCAGTCGAATAATTAAAAGAAAAATTACTTTTTGTTTTTTTTTATTTAGTAGTTTTCTTATTTGTGCTTTTCGTGAATAAATAACGAAAAACTGTCAACATCATTGAAAAACATTTATTTTCTTTACTTATATATCGCGCTTCGCTCGCCTTTATAATATTATCAGGGCGAGCGAAGAGTGATAAATTCTATCACGAACATAATATTTTATCCACATTTTTAGAAAATATATTTTTTTTATTAATTAGATTTCTTCTTGTGTTTTTAATAATTAACGCTGTCTGTCGAAAATTGTAAAAACAATTAAGGCGTGTAGATTAACATCGGGTTTGTTACTGCCATCTGTTAGAAAACTAAAGAATTAATATATAATAATCAATTTATTTTACTAAATATAGATGGAGGGCATGTCTGGTTGTCGTGACCGATAACCGACGTTTTGATCGAATCTTTTTAATCGGTCACTTGTCGTGTCGGTCGCGAACGACCGAGGTCTCTGAAAATGACCGACCGACACAGGTATAGCCGTTAGTGACCACCGAGATTGCACGAATGAAACGAACGCTTTATCCCATACATTTGTGTATGAAAAATTTACCTTAAAATATATCTAGATTTTAGGGCTTTAAAAGAGGAAGTCTTTGTTTGTAAAGGTATAAAAAGAAGTATACAGCTATACTTATTGGTTTCTTCAGTGTTCAAAAAGTGTTTCTTTTTATCAATTTGTGTTGATTTATGGGCTTAAATCTTTAAAATACGAAGTCATGTTTTTGCATTTTTACTCAATTTTGTGCGTTTGTTGACGTTTATTATATAACAACCATTAGGTTTAAGAGTTTAATATAAGCATGAACATACTTATTGGTCTTTGATTGTAATATATACAAATTATCATTGATATCAATCATATGTAAATAGGTTAAATATGAAAAATCGTAACACTCTTTTCGGTGATTTTCACGATCTACACCCTTAAGGCAGAAAAAAATTATATAATTAAAATAGAACTTCGTTCCATCCGGGTGTCCCTTGACACCTCCGGTTTTTTTTTTTATAAATAACATTTATGTCAAATGTGACATAAATTAAAAAGTAATAAATAATTTGGATTATTGGTTTGTAATACTAATTACTAATTATTTAATAAAATTCTAGCTATAAAGTTAGAGTATTAAATCGAAACATCGTTTAAATCTATACTAATATTATAAAGCGGAAGAGTTTGTTTGTTTGTTTAAACGCGCTAATCTCAGGAACTACTGGTCCGATTTGAAAAATTCTTTTTTTGTTGGATAGTCCATTTATAGAGAAAGGCTTTAGGCTATACAACATTACGCTGCGACCAATAGGAGCAGAGCAACAATGATGAATGTGTAAAAATCGGGTTTTTGTTTCCTTTTGAGAGCTTCCGCTGCGTAAACGGTTAAAGTTGCGCAAAAATTATGTACTATATAATTGTTCCCCTTTCAAAGTTCTAAATAAAAGTCCGCGACAGCATATGTCTATCTTTTAAGATTGGCTCACTATAACCTTTTTTATGCTAATCAAAGTTGTTTTAAAATAATGTGATATTTTCGAAGGTGTTTTTATAAACATAATATTAATCCTTATCCAAATAAATGAGTTATTCATCACAAGTATTTAATTTAAAACAAAATTGCTCTTTACATTATCTTATTTGATTTCAATGAATATCTTAGGAAATATCGCAGTTTAAAAATAACATCGCAGCAAAATAATGATCAAGTACTGGGCGCGCATTTACGATAAAAATACTGGGTCTTATAATCTTATATTAAAATAAAAAACTCAAACTAATGTTATTTCAAAGTACTTCTGCACACACTACATTTTTAGTTTTGTTTTCTTCTCATGACCTTCCGTCGGCTTTACACATCCTAAATAATAATAATAAGTGTAGGAAGTATTAGTGCCTGCCCTCATGTATGGCCGTGAAAGTTAGATTTGGCGGAGAAGACATGAAAATAGAATAAATGCTGTAGAGCTGACAGCTCTTCGTAACGTGTGTGATGTAAGTCTGAAAGATAAAATTAGGTATAATGTTATAAAAGAGCGCTGGTATGCTGAGGTGGGTTGGACATGAAGTGGAAGAAATAATGAGTGGGCAGAGGTTGACGAAGCAAACATATAAAACAATCGTGAATGGGACGAATACAAGGGGAAGACCTTTTCTGGACCAAATTGGAGATTTGTTCACGAGAGGTCATCATCATCATCATTCTCCTACTCTTATCCCAATTACTTGGGGTCGATACAATAAGTGCTCTTCATTCATAGTACATATTATAAAAGTTATTGGCAATAGTTTTATGACCAGCCGCCTGCCAGACGTCAACCCTCATTGGGAATGTAATTGTTGACCAACGGCATCAGATGGAGTTGGCCCAAATCGTTATAAGGCTCTTAGTCGTCTTTTACGACATCCACAAGCGAAGTGAGGATTGGTAGTATTCGTAGCCGCTACCACACAGCGATGTCATACACATTAAAAGTATGTGTAATCGTAAATAGGCATAAGTGTATGTATGTATATATGTATGTATGTATAATATACATACATTGTATATGGTATATCTATAGAAAGTATAGATAAGACCCAATACTTTTACTTAAGGTTTAATTTTCTACTCTTACTAACAAAAGGGTCATGTAGGTACCTAAAACAGCTTTAACGTATGTATTATTTAAAAATATTTCCACCTTTTACGTAAACGAATTCGCGAGTTGAAGTGAACGTTAGCCCAAAGTAACCATTCCACGCGGACGAAGTCGCGGGCGGAAGCTAGTATTTTATTAAGATGGCATGTAAACAGTCACCTGTAAAGACGAGAATGCGAGTGATAATTTGGTTACCATACGAACATAACCACGATAGCCTAATTCAATTAGGGAAGCGTTAAGTTATTATAATTCTACCTGAAAAAAATAGTATCTTTGAAAAAAATACATTTGAAATAAAACACTTTTTTACATTAATCTAAAAATATATAAAAATTGTTTGAGTTTCTCAATTGATAGTTTCTAACCACAATATAATTTACGCCATACTCATAATTCTACTGTAAACATAACACATAAATCAGGAAAACTTCAAAAAACTATCTTAATACGGTAACACTCGACAATTTGCTTGACAATACGAAAATAGTCGCATCTTATTTTGGCGTTCAGCCAATATAGGCATGGAATGGTCACTAGACCAAAATAGAGTGATATGTTGTAATTTGTAAGACATTACGTCACACTCGACATCAAGTAGATTGATAATAGTGTAAAGTGATGCTAATTTATTATATTCTGTAGTGCATATTTATATACGCTGTGAGGCAGCGGCTACGAATACTACCAACCCTTACTTTGTTCGTGGATTTCGTAAAAGACGACTAAGAGCCTTATATCGACCTGGTCCAACTCCATCTGATGCCATTTGGTCAACAATTACATTCCCAAGGAGGGTTAAAGTCTGGCAGAAGGCCGGTCATAAAATTATTGCCAATAACTTTTGTGTTTTTGTGTTTACATATTGAGTCGACCACAAGTAATTGTGATAAGAGCAGGAATGGAGAATGGTGAGTATGCATATTTGGATAGAATATATACAGTGGGTATTGAGTATACACGGAGTGGGTGGTCCTTCCCTCCAATGTAACTGTGGGGGAGTGATGGCTGCTCTAGTAGTTGACTCGTAATCGGATGCTGCTTGTGTAATCTGGTCCAGCCATAATCTGTTTGCGTTATATTTTGGAATTATATTATGTCTAGATTCGTAGGATGGTGCACTGTTTAATTGGAGCTATTCATGCAATTTTATATAACAAAAGACACTAAAAATAATTTTAGAAATATATAAACTGTGTTTCTTGGCAGATCTAAATTTTAAATGAAATCTTTGATTTGCCAGGATCTCATCATCAGATCCTAACCTGACGATCATGGGACCAACTAGAAAGTGTACCATATCGAACAAAAAAAAAAGAATTTTTCATATCGGTCCAGGTGACTTCGAATAATCGGCGAAAATATATAAAAAAACAGTTCCGATGAATTAAAAAACTCCCCCTTAATTTGAAATCAGTTAAAAATAATTTGGAAAATCCAAAAGCGCACGCCTCATAATTTTTATATTATTTATCATTTTTTATCATTTACTATTAGTCAATGCCATAAATAAAGGAAACAAATCCCATACAGCCATGGGTTTACAATGCTGCAAGCATTGTAAATGAACAGCTATGTTTACAACTGCGTCGAGAATGGCACGAAATTTCAAAAGTATTTTTCTTTTCATTTTCATTTCATCATCATTCTCCTGCTCTTGTCCCAATTACTTGGAGTCGACGCAATATGTACCCCTATTCCTATATATAGCAAAGGTTGACAGGCAATAGTTGTATGACCGGCCGCCTGCCAGACGTCAACCCTCCATGGGAATATAATTGTTGACCAAACGGCATCAGATGGAGTTGGCCCAGGTCATTATAAAGCTCTTTGTCGTCTTTTACGACACCCACGAGCAAAGTAAGGGTTGATAGTATTCATAGGCGCTATGACACAAAGAAATTTTAAGCGTTGTTCTAAAGATTGTTTATTTAATTTGGGCATTTTCAAATAAAATATTATTGTTTCTTTTTATAGTTTTTATTGATACGTTTTTATGACAGTACACTTAATAAAATAAAATAAAAAGTTCAAAGTCTCTCTCTCTCTCATTCTCTCTCTCTCTATCCCTCCTCTCTCTCTTCCCCCACCCCCTCTCTTTCCTCTCTCTCACTCTATCTCTCTCTCGCTTTCTCTTTCTCGCTTTCTCTCTCTTGTTTTCTCTCTCGCTTTCTCTCTTTCTCTCTCCCTCTCTCCTGCTTTTTCTCATTTGTTCTTACTCTATCACCACACGGATAACCCTTATGCGCTTTACACTTCAAAATAAATATGGCGAAATGCGTACCGCAATGCGGGTTAGGGCGTCCCCCGGAGGCGACGCGTACCGACCCGTCCCCGTCGGTACGAACTTCGGCAGTTGCGGCGATGGGGGCCGCCACCCATCACGCCTTGCCCAGTCAGGCGAGTCGAGGAGAGCAGAGTGCCGGGTGGGCACGTGGAATGTAAGAGGTTGTGTGGAAGGTAAGTTGCACGAGCTGATATCCGTCATGGCGGACAAACAGCTAGACGTGCTCTGTGTAACAGAGACCAAGCGAAGGGGCAGCGACGCCTGCGATCTTCCTGGTGGCGGGATGGCTCGGTGGTCTGGTGTACCACAGAGCGATCGAGCCAGCATGGGGGTAGGAGTACTGCTGTCCTCTCGTTTGGCCTCAGGTGTGAAGGATTACGGAATGTATGATCCCAGACTTCTTTGGGTCCGTATAAAACTTGGTGTCACCAAGGTATTCATGGTTGTAGCATATGCTCCCGTAGGATCCTCGGTGGCATCAGACCTAGAGAAGTTTTGGGATAATGTTAGGGAAGTTCTGGATATGGCAGAAACCAGTGAACGCGTGATTGTATGCGGAGATTTGAACGGATGGGTGGGGACCAAGCGTCCCGACTATGAGGACGTACTTGGTCCATTTGGTGATAAGAGAGTGAACGATGCAGGCAGGCTCATAGCCGATGTATGCATGGAGAGAAACCTTATTGTGTCAAACACATTTTTCCAACATAAGGACATCCATATGTATACATGGAGAAGGAATGAACAGAAAAGTATAATAGATTTAATTTTGGTAGACAGTCGCCTCCGAAGCAAAATATTGGACGCAAGAGCCTACAGGGGCCCCACAGTCGATAGGGACCACTATCTCGTTATTGCGAGATTTAGTGGTCTGTTCAGAAAGTGGAGGCACTGGCGAGAGCGTGTCCACTTCGGATGGCTTGAAAGAATAAAGGTTGAAAGGTTGCAAGAAGAGTGTGTAAGAGAAAAGTATGCAGAGGGTATCCGAGAACGGCTGACGATGGCAAGCCAGCCGCAGTCGGACATTGAAGAATGCTGGAGAGTATTGAAAGAGAGTATGGTAGACACAGCAAAAGAAGTATGTGGAAGTTCAAAGAAGCATAGAAACACAAATGGTGATGCATGGTGGGATGCGGCAGTGGCAGCTTCCGTAGAGCAAAAGAAGAAAGCGTGGCTGGACTATGTCTCTTCTTTGAATCTGAATGACAGTATGACTGAACAGAAGAAAGAAATATATCGGCAATGTAAGAATGACACCAAGGCCTTAGTGAAAGAGAAACGTGATAGAGCAAGTATGAGTGCAGAAGATAGGCTGACTAAAAACTTCGAGGGTAACACCAAACTCTTTTGGAGGGAGGTGAAGAGGTCTTGGGGTGGTTGGTCAGCTTTCAGAATGAATAAAATAAGGTCTAAAGGTGGAGACATTCTTACACAAACACAAGACGTGTTAAGCCGATGGAGTGAATATTTTGGCGATATGTATGCGGATGCTACGGTTGGCGCCGGTGTCGCATGTGGTCTAGTAGATCAACATTCGGCGACGGCGTCCTCCGATAGCATCAGTATGGATGAAGTTGAATGGGCGATAAGAAGTTTAAAAAATGGTAAGGCAGCGGGCATTGATATGGTGTCTGCCGAGATGATCAAGCTTGGTGGCTCCTGTGTCCGGGAGGCGTTCCTGTTGCTCCTCAATTTATGTTGGAGCTCGGGAATGGTTCCCGGGGACTGGAATAGCGCAGTCATCGTGCCTTTGTTTAAAAACAAGGGTTCACGTTATGACTGCGCAAATTACAGAGCCATAAGCTTGACCAGTTTGGCAGCAAAAGTGTATGGTAAAATTATTGAAAGGAGAATGAGGATGGTGTCCGATGGTTTACTGTGTGAGACACAAGGAGGTTTCAGAAGTGGAAGGGGATGCATGGATCAAGTGTTCTCTCTGCGCAACATTGTGGAGAAGCATCTGGCCCTAGGTCAGAGGGTTTTCTGCAGTTTTGTGGATCTGGAGAGAGCATTTGACACGGTTGTACGAAAGGAACTTTGAGACATTTTACCGGAGTATGGTATTAACGGTAAACTGCTGCAGGCTGTGCAATCCAGTTACATGGGCTGTAGAGCCTGTGTGCGGCTGGATGATGGAATGTCGCCTTGGTTTGACGTCAATATTGGCGTAAAGCAGGGCTGCGTTCTATCAGCCAGGCTGTTTATCATATATCTGGATAAATGTCTCCAAAGGTTGAATGATATGAATGTAGGAGTCCAGATGGGTGACTCAGTGGTCTCTGCTCTGCTTTATGCAGATGATGCAGTCCTGCTGGCACAGTCAGCGACTGACCTGCAGATCCTAGTCGACACAATGACAGAAGATTGTAAGAAAAGGGGTCTACGCGTGAATGTGAGCAAAACCAAAATAATGGTGTTTGAAAGAGATGAAGCCAGAACAGATGTAAGAGTAACAATAGGTAATGATGTACTAGAGCAAGTGGATGAATTTGTATATCTTGGATGTGGATTTAGCCGAGATGGATGGAGATAACGCAGTACTTGTCCCAACATTACTATATAGAAGCGAGAGTTGGGTATGCAGAAAAGAGTATGAAAGTAAAATTAATGCGGTCGAAATGCGATCTCTTCGGAAAATCTGTGGAGTTAGGCTGACCGACCGCATTCGTAACGACGACGTAAGAGAGCGAGTAGGTATGAAAGAGAGTATTGGTGTAAAGATGCGAAAGGGAATGCTCCGATGGTTCGGACATGTGGAAAGAATGCCGAACGAACGTCTGGTTAAGAAGATATAAAATGCGAAAGTGGAAGGATGTAGGTACCGAGGGAGACCGAGACTAACCTACCTAGACCAGATCGGTCAGGTACTGAAGGAAGGTGGAGTCAAGAGTCTCCGAAACCGGCGAGCGTGTATGAAGAGAATTATGAATATTGAGGAAGCGAGTGAAGTATGCAGAGATAGAGTTCTCTGGCACTCTGTTCTCTCTGCCTACCCTGCAAGGGATATGGCGTGATGATATGTATGTATGTATGTATGTATGTGTATAAATATGGCGCGTAACAAAAAAACATTAATATTAAATATAAAATTTATCCCATTCGTTGATAAAAAGGTTTACTTCAAAAAGTAAGAGAAACTAAAACAAAAAATACAATATTTTTATGATACTGAAGTTAACAGACATGTGACAATTTTTTATTATTTTATTTATCATTTACTGTTAGTTAATGCTATAAATGAAAATGTAAGAAAAAAATCCTGCTATTCTCGACGTTATACTAAACATGGCTGTATGCGATCTATTTCCTTCGTGTGTCCCAAGAGACGGACAAAAAAGTAAACGAATGGAACGAAACGAAAAGTATACATACACTAATGACTAAGCAGTTTAGTTTTTTATTAATTACAATTAAACGACAAAGAATTACCAAGCCATTTTCGAAAGGAAACAGCGCGTTGCGATTATGAAACTTTTAAAAAAATAGATATTTTGATACATTATTTTTTACGGTCGTGATCCTGCCAGATGCAAAATATTTCATCCGACGTCCTCGAATATTTTTTTAATCAACTATATTCTTACTTTAAATAAAATAATTGCTTTTTAAAAATATGAAATACGTTTAAACTAATGTTTTTTCTTGACATATGTATTATAATATGATCCTATAAGTGCAATGTGAGACAAATACAATCATTTTTATGTTTGAAAAGTGCTTGATTTTCATATGTCGAGAGTAGAGCAAGATCTCAACGCTTCGCTTATGAGGCGTGCAATATTTAATATTTGTCAAGAGATAATATATCATTAATTACATAGGTAGATATAATTTATTAATATTGCCACTATTGTCGCCAATTCTCCCTGGGCGTGTTTAAACCTAAATACCTACTTCTCTTCAGCGATAAAATAATATATTTAAGATAAGAATAGCTTAGAATATAGGGGTCTCCCTTCTCTCGAATGTGGTTGGAGTGATGACGGTTTTAGCAATTAACTCGTGACCGGTTGTCGCTTGTGGAAACTTATTTAACCATGATAATCTATAGATCAGCGCAATCAATTTCGACATTAATAATGGATCGTTTAACATACAGAATGTCTTAAGACTGAAATAAACTAACGTATGGAGACTATATTACTACGTAGATTCACACCCCCCATTATACAGTATATACTATTTGTATAGTAAGCAGCACATCATCATCATCATCATCATCACAGCCTATACATGTCCTAATGTTGGACTCGGACCTCCTCCGTAATAGGAGGTTAATTAACCTACTATACCGCGCTGGTCAGACGTATTGGTATAAGGTTTTGTTTCGAGATTTCCTTCTCTCGCATAAATGTTATATGCGTTTTATATCCCTTAGTTGTCTCTTACGATCACCCACGGGTAAGATATGAGGTGGTGAATAGTATTCTTACTCCGTCACCACACGGAAAAGTAGTAGTTAACAGCACATCTGATGATAAATGTTACTCCTACCCATAGACATTTGCAATAGCAAGGATACTATTCCGCTGCCTATCAATATAAATTCCAATCCCACAAAAAAGTTAAGCTTCTGGCTATCACGCGGTGGCCTCGCGTCGGGTGACCGACCCTGGCTACCGAAGGCAAAGATCGGGTACCGGTGGCCCGCTCGCACGGCGAAAAGAGTTGCATGGTGGGTCTATGGGGTCACGCGCCATCTCTTCCGTCACCCTGGACCGATTTAGGGGAGCGAGACGCGTTCATAGTCCACCGAAAAAAAATAAAAATAACCTAACCTAACCGCTCTGATCAGCGTAGTATAGTAGGTCAATTGCTCTTCATTATAGAGGAGGTTTGAGCTAAGTATACTGTATGAGCCATGATGATGATGATAATTAAAGCAAACGATGATAGATTTTTTTTTGTTAGAAACTGGATTTTTTTTTTGTTAACTGGCAAATATTTTTCTTATAAGGTGGCATTTTTTTGTGACCTTTAAGCTGGGAGTTTTCTTTTTTTGTCATAACCTGGCTATTTTATTTTTTGTCATAAGCTGGCCAAATTTTCTTCAAAAACGTACCTATCTAATATTACAGGTTGCAGTATTATCGGTGATAATTTAATGATAACCAAGAAACGCTATAACAAATAAAAATAGCGAAAACGTGATTATTTTAGTCATCGTGATAACGAAAGTTTCATATCATCATCACGTCCTACTATTGAACTCGAGCCTTATCAGGAGCGAAATTGATCTTCACACCTCTCTGGTTAGGCATAATATTGTATTTCCATCTTGTATAGATGTAATATAATTGATTGAATTAGGCGATACATGGCGGCAATCCATTATTATTCAAATTACTGAAATTTTTAACATTTAGTATGCTTAATTATTTTTAGAAACCCGATTACGAAACGAAAAATGATGTCACAAGCGGGGTTCGAATCAGGTTTTTAAAAATCCATTATTATCTTAAAATGGAGGAAAGGAAGGAAGACCCACTGCTTTCCCACGGTCAATCATTATACCGCACATCTCAAGAAGGGAGGAAACGAGATAGTGTCTTGAGCTGTGCGGTATATTGATTGACCGTGGGAGAGTGGTGGGTCTTCCTTCCTTTCCTCCATTGTAACATAGATGTACACATACACACACATACATATCATCACGCCATGTCCCTTGCAGGGTAGGCAGAGAGAACAGAGTGCCAGAGAACACTATCCTTGCATACTTCACTCGCTTCCTCAACTTTCATAATTCTCTTCATACACGCTCGCCGGTTTCAGACACGCTTGACTCCACCTTCCTTCAGTACGTGACCAATCAGGTCTAGGTAGGTAAGTCTCGGTCTCCCCCGGTACCTACGTCCTTCCACTTTCGCATTGTATATCTTCTTAACCAGACGTTCGTTCGGCATTCTTTCCACATGTCCGAACCATCGGAGCAAGATAGATGTAATATGTATATTAATTTATTAGCCATCTTTTACGGCCCCCACGAGTAAAATAAGGGGTGGTGAATTGTATTCTTAGTCCATCACCACGGGGTAAACATTCACATAAATTGAAAAATAGCAAAACAACACTTATATTTTATAAATAGATCAAACCTCAGAGGAAACAGTAAAATTCCTATAAGTTTATACACATCTGTCATTTAAAGCAATTACCAAAAAATATTACTAACGCGCGCACATTCATAATGCAAACAAATCCAGCCATCATCGCGCTCAAATAACTGTCAAAATTTAAAAAAAGAAACAAAACGTTCCGTTTCTCCGAACGTCGACACTTACAATTATTTGTTACAAATACTTCAATATTTAACGCAGTGACGAATGATGACTGGAACGTGCATTCGAAACACCTGTTACTAAAAGGACGTTCAAAATAACAGATAAATCTAATGATGTGTAAAGTTTTCAGCAAACACATTTGAAATATTTGACTAAACATGTATAAACATTTCTCCCCTTTTATTCTGGAAACCTATTAATAATACTTCAAGTTATTTCAAAACTCATTTCTATTTTTGACTGTTTTAATAATATTTGAAAGTCGTCACTTTCTCACAGTTAACACAGCATATGTAAAAAATGCTGGACATATAAAAATAAACGTGGTATTCATGCTTATAAATGATATTGACACACCGATTTTGACTCTACCCGTGGCTCACGCTCAACTTTATCGGGTTGAGAGCCCTCAGCGCTCACCCACAGCCCGGATAAAGTTGTCATAGCCATCTGATGCTAACAACTAAGTCACACACAAAAAAAACTCTACCCGTGGCGATTGGTCTCATCTCACAATAAAATTATTAAATGCAGGATATTTGAAATAAAAATATCTTTACATAATTTATCGCGATTGTTTTTATAATCTTTTTTTTTGCCCAACGTTTCGAATACTTTTTATCATTCAGAAGAATGACGAACATGGGATTTGGCTAGAACCAATGTTTTAAACGTCAGGCAAATAAACAAATTCTCCAAATAAATTTCCAACGACAATACGTCTAGCTAATAATAGTAAACTCGTATTTTATTCTGACAAAAATATAGGCAATAAAAAATATGTTGTGCCAACATATACTATATTATAAGTATATCAAGCGAGTACTTTAAAAAAAAACCTTCCTTCGAGTCTCCAATGGATATGACATAAATCATTATACAAAGATAACAATGGCGCGGGAACAACTCAATAAACTTTGGACCACCCAAATATATTTATGTTAAGACCACAATACTGGCTTTTTTTCTATTGAGACAAAGTACATAGCCAATGTGGGGTGGTCACCCACCGAAACAAATAGTTATCCTTAACTCTGACATTAGAAACGCTAATGTGACTGTTATGCTTTCAGCTTCTAACTATTAACAGTTTATTTTGAAATTTGCATACACGTTGTTAGTAAAAGAACTTTCGTATAAAAAAAAATGCAGCCCCCAAAAGACAGAATAATAATACTTAGACGGTACTAAGTCAGAGGAACGCCCGCGGGAAAGCTGAAACCTTGCTTACGAAGCCGTGAACAAAAGCCGAATATTGCCGACATTGGACAATAATGTTTCGTGTTCCACTAATATAAGAGTCCCAGTATTTTACAAGCTATTTTACCTCTATCAATAAACATGGTATCCAACGCAAATAAAAAATATTTGAAATAGTTAATATAGTTTTTTTAAATTCGAATATACGAAGACAAGCGCTTCACTTTTTTAATTATAATAAGTATTTATGCACATCGAAATTTATTTGGTGACAAATTAGAAATATTATTAGTGTATGAAGAGAATTATGAATGTTAAAGAAGCAAGTGAAGTATGCAAGGATAGAGTTCTCTGGCACTCTGTTCTCTCTGCCTACCCTGCAAGGGATATGGCGTGATGATATGTATGTATGTATGTACAAATTAGAAATATCAATATTCCTCAATTTCTCACAAGTGTGGTATAAGCATTATTATATTAAGTAACTAATATTATAGTAATTAAAGACATCTAAAACAAATTTTTATATCAACCAGCTTACTAGCGCTGTGTAGTACAGTAACATCCTTCCATTAAAAAAGCTTAAACCAAGCAAGATCAGACTGAGAAAAATAAGAACAATTTTAGAAGTGAGAAAAATAAATATGAACGCCCAACCTTGCTGAATACCACGACATAATCTGTACCATTTATTAATATTTAAATACTTAATTACAATTTATATATCTAATAATTAATAATACTTTGTGCGATCCATATATTGTTGTTCTGCAATACAAGGATAATTCGTTAGTGCCGGGGTGTTGCATTAAAAAAAAACAAACGCAACATAAATCTAGTTCTCATTGTGTAATAGAAAGTAGAGTGTCGCAATAAATGCACCCATTGACGACTCTAGGAAAAAAAACGCCAAAGACGCCATGGTTACACGTTAGAATCGGTAGAGTCATAAATCTAGAGCTAACAGCGTGGTTAACGCTGATCAAAATAGAATGAACGGTAGAGTGACAATGTAGTATTGTTGTCTGAGGATAAATATGTATATTACAAGAGCTAGATTTTTAAGATTGTGGCGATGACGTATATAAATAGATTGGTTAAAAAATCGTGAGGATATATTTCATTAATATTAAAAACCAGTTTCTTTCGCCTTCTCAGTATTACTTAATTTCAATTATAGATTCAAAAATTTTTATAAATGCAAAACTAATTGCGTCTATGCGATCATAAACTGTTAACACGTAAATAAAGAAAGGGAGTACAAAATTTTTATTCTCTATATATATATAATGGAAAATACATATACACACACACACACACACTATTTATATAGCAAGAGTTGAGCTTTTGACAGTTTTCTGTCTACAGCTACGGGCCGGTCTGTCCGGGGTAGTACCACACTCTCACAGAAGATCAACGACTGTGTGCTATTACACTTTGTTGGGTAAGCGCGAGGGCCGGAAGCCTAACTGGGTGGGTTTGGGGTTTCTATTGATAGGCAGCGGCTTAGTTATATACCCTTGGTAATGCAAAGGTCCATGGGCGACAGTAACACTTACCTTCAGGTGTGCTGCTTGCTCGTTTGCCATCATAAGCAATAAAAAAAAATTAGTATCAAATGATTAACCAACTTATAACAGTTATTTTCAGTTAGAACCTACTGACTATTGAATAATGACGTAACCAATTCGTTGTTCACATTCCTGTACTAGATTTCTATCTTCCGACTGCTAGTATAATTTGTATTTGTTCTGGTTTACATTTATTTACATTTATTTCTTAATGAAAAATATAATAATATAATTCACTTATTAATGGGAAATCACAGTACCTACTTTAATAGTAATTCACAATTATGAGCATGCAGATAGTGATACATTAATATAGTTTGATATTTAGCAATGAACTTGTAATATACGTAATGACAGATTAATATGCACTATTACGTATTCGATTTATTAATTCTTTGTTCATAAAAAAAAACGATTTATATCCTAGATTTAAAACAAACATCGTCTTAAAAAATACAATTTCGTGCTTTTGTGGTATCCAAATCTAAAACAGCTACCACTAACCATTGAAAGGGAGCTAGTACACTTTCTTATGATGACGAAGTAACAATATAATTTATCACGTTTTCATTCATAAAATACGGCTACGGATGGCAAACAGATGATATCACTGCAAAAGAAACACGTCTCGAAATAAAACCCTATACCAATTCGTCTGACCAATGAATATATTGAGTGAATTACCCTCCCATTACGAAAGAGGCTCGATCCCTGCAGTGGGACGTATATGAGCTGAGATGATGATGATGATTTCCTTTACTGCCGTTAAAAAATAAAAAATATACAAAACCAGGTCGCGTTTCATGGTCACTCTACACTATTCTATAGTTAAACTCGGCATATTATTACAACGACAGTTTTATGACTGATATTCAAACTAAACGAGTCGTTATTTTAAACATATGTGTCATTAAAACTCTTTAATAATTAGGCTGTTCATAACTTCCTTGAAGTTATTTAAAAAAAATATATAAAAAAATGTTAATGTGACGCGAGAAACGAGTGAGTTTATAGATGGGTTAACATGCATACTTGTATCAAACAAGTATCATTTCAACTTACTTGTCTTTGTAGTTAAAGAAGTAAAAACCACTATCTTTTCAATCCCGTGTATCTTTAATATTGCCAAAATCAGATCTATGACCCTTAAAGTGGTAGCATCCCGGACTATTTCAAGACCCGACACCGAGGGGATGATCTGACAGATCCAGGCGCTACGGCCTGTGTGGCTTTTGAATAAAACCAATGTTTTGTTTAAATAGCTCATAAAAGACCACCCATCAGCACGTACAATCGAAATATTTTGGCTGAGTACTCAATGACTCAGTGATCAGGTTAAAGTATAATCGTCTAGAAATAGCTTGTCAGCGCCGCGTCCTTCCTATCACGGCTTATACGAAATTGGTGCAGTCAATGATTACGTGACATTCTGTTGCTTGATATCACTCTGTAGACGTCAATAGAGATCTACCTACCACCGGATACCATGGAGTAGAGTGGAAGAACAAAATTAAGGTTGTTGTCAAACCATTGCTGGCTCGAAATAAAATTTACTCAAATGTTAATCATTTTTTATCAGCGGGCTATGGTCTGGTCACACCCTGTTAAATCCGTCCGGGTAACAGAAGAAACGGCGCGCGACCCTATAGGCCCGCCCTACAACTACTTCTCTACGCCGTACGAGTAGGCCACCCGGAACCAGGTGTTTTTCTTCGGTGACCAAAATCAATCTCTCCGTGTGGTGACAGAGTAAGAATACTATTCACCACCCCATATCTTACCCGTGGGTGATCGCACGAGACGACTAAGGGATATAACACGCATATAACATCTATGCGAGAGAAGGATAACTCGAAACAAAATCCTATATCAACACGTTTGACCAGCGCGGTATAGTAGGTTAATTTCCGTCCCATTACGGAGGAGGCCCAAGCCCAATAGTGGGACGTTTATGGGCTGTGATGATGATGACCAAAATCAAAGATCAAACCGGAGCTGTCTAAATTACACTACTCGAATTTTCAACTGAACTACGCTTATTCTCCGCTGAAATAGACTATTAATATTTTCACATAGAAGTTTAGTCATAATTGAAACAGACATGTACACACTTACCGCCTTTAAATATCTAAAATGATAAAAAACAATATAATTATCTAATAACACATAATAAATAAAACTGCCATATGATATTTTCACTTCCTCGCCAAAGCATACAAATATTTAAAATCTCGATGGCATTTATATATTCACATTCAGCCTAAACCATATCTAACGACATAAACAATTACTTTTATAAGGTTTCCGAACGTACATTTAACTGTCATTAACGTCATCACCTATCATCAATCATTGACGTTTAAATCCATCGGCGGGCTTCGGTGAGCAACTTTTTTAAAATTATCTTGACGTTTTTATAGGCAATAAGGATGGATCTATTTTATTAAAATGTAATTTATGAACAGTTTATTAATGGTATGCGCGACTGGTAATAACAGTTTTTTTTTAGAATATAAACACCCTGCAGTAAGGAAATAATATATCTTTTGCTGGAGACTTTACAAATATGCAATTAACGGATACAAATTATATGCAGACTCGGAGTATTTTTTGTAAAAGATTATCCTACACGACATTGGGCACGAAAGTTCAGGACATTTGGAGTTACATTATTTTTTTTTTAATTTTATTGAAACCTTGGCAACGGAGTCATCATTTTAAACAAAATTCATAAGCAGGTACAATAGACACGTTCGTAACTTATTAATATTGTTTTATATAACACTTATTCATGATCACTGTTCGTTAGAAAATCAAGTTGTTACCATTAATTGGGCGCTGACATCCCAATTTCTCTGGGAATTATTGCAAAACATGAAAATACACGTAAATCAGTATTATATCATAATCACTACACTTTAGCATGTAATCTATATTACATTACATAAAATGCCAGTAAAATTAAATAATATTACTATAAAACGTTATTGAATAAAATTTGAGAGCGCCACATGATATTTTCACATTCCCGCCAAAACTCACGCGTTACTTTGTGATAATTACCATAAATTAAATATACAATTAAAATAAACAATTTATGAAATAGTTCTGTCTAACACAAAATTCTGCACAATTAAAACGCGATCACGCCACATTCAATAGACAGCATAAACTACACGTAATTGGTTCAAAATAAACATCAAATCACCCAAAATAACATGAAGAAAATTCCCACAAAAACAGCTTTCTAATTACTGAAATTTTTAGCATTTAATATGCTTAATTATTTATAAATACCCGATACGAAACGAAAAATGATGTCACAAAACCCCGTTTTGTGACATCATTTTTCGTTTCGTATCGGGTATTTATAAACAGCTTTCTACATATAAATACACAACAAAATAACTTCAAATATCTCTTATTCACATATTTACCGAAGTTAATAAGACCTTATTATATAATAAACATGCCTATACATCGTACAAACAACCAAACAATTATTATATTTTTAAAAAACCTATCATCATAACATCCAGTTAAGAGTGATCCGTTAAAAAGTTTAACTCTATCAACTTTTCATACGAAATACGCATATAGTAGGTCAAGATATACTGGATAAATTTGTCCAATTTATATTGATCTATCAGAGAGTTAAGAAAATGTTTTATGATGATCAGCGTGAAACAAATGAAGGGTCAAGTTATACTGTTGATTCAGTAATTGATGAATTGCGTGACTGAAGGCATAAAGTTTAAGGAAACGCGTTAAGCATTTTTCTGTGGATGTAAAGGAGATATTTGTTTTTATTGATATATTTGTTTCTGAATATTAATAACTACGCGATGAGTATTTATTTGTTAGCGTGTGAGGGGAAAGTGTTTTATAGTACCTCCTGTGTCTTTTGCATACTTATGCCAGTCGTGTCCCTTGCAACGTTAATATTAAAGGTTTAACTTTATGATGTAAGATTAATAATAATAAAATTTCTCTTAATTCTTCCTATAATAGGACAAATAGACATTAAGTAATAGGCATAATGTAAATGAGTCTTTTTTTTTTCAAAGTATCTACTTCTTAAATGAGAGATTTTGCACATATATTTTTTTTTACCCCACCCTTTTTTTTTTTTTTTTTTTTTTTTTGCGGTGGGTTATGGACGTCGCACCCCGCCAAATCGGTCCGGGGTGACGGAAGAGGCGGCGCACAATTACCCCACCCTGCACTAAGGAAGTAATTCTTGTATTGCAGGCGACATTACAAACATATAATTAACGCAGACAAATGACACCCAGACTCAGAACAACAGTCTGTGGATCTCACAAAGTATTGTCCAGCAAAATAAATGATTATGAAAGAGAGTATTGGTGTAAAGATGCGAAAGGGAATGCTCCGATGGTTCGGACATGTGGAAAGAATGCCGAACGAACGCCTGGTTAAGAAGATATACAATGCGAAAGTGGAAGGATGTAGGTACCGAGGGAGACCGAGACTAACCTACCTAGACCAGATCGGTCATGTACTGAAGGAAGGTGGAGTCAAGAGTCTCCGAAACCGGCGAGCGTGTATGAAGAGAATTATGAATGTTGAGGAAGCGAGTGAAGTATGCAGAGATAGAGTTCTCTGGCACTCTGTTCTCTCTGCCTACCCTGCAAGGGATATGGCGTGATGATATGTATGTATGTATGTAATAAATGATTATTCGGAGTCTGAGTTTAATTAGGTCTGTAAATTTCATATTTGCGAAGTCCCCCTGCTATACAAGAATTCGTTTCTTAGCGTGGGAGATGTTTTTTTTAAATATAAGTAAATAACTTAGAGAACAAGGAATCTATGGTCGAATTGAATTCATAAACGAAATCATTCATAAATTTAATCATTCATCGTTCTAAGTGAACGCATAACTAACGACCTATTTTTATTGAGTTATTACCATACAAATAACTTATTATTAAGGTCACCAAGCACTTAAGAAATAACATAAAAATGAATGGTCTACCCACACGTTACAACTTAATATAATTTATATAAACAATTAAAGCACAGAAAGCTCTTAATTATATGAAACAATGGCGTGAATTATGTGTTATACAATATTAATTTTAACTAGGTATACATTAAATCACTTTTGAAAGATAAGAAAAAAGTTTAAAATAAAATTATTATTTTACGAATTCTATCGAGTTAGTATTTCATTTTCAATTTCACGTAAGCAAACGCGTTATAAGGGGCCGTCCATTAATCACGTGAGTTTTGATATCGTTTGAAAAAAATCACGAAATATCACCAAGGAGGAGGGAGGGTTACAAAAATGCTAAAAAAAGATCACGTGATTAATGGACGTCCCCTAATCTATAAATATGTCTTTATTTAGATAAATCTGCAGATAAATAGAAGGTTTATAATAAAAAAGAAAATGTATAAACAGACTAGTCCAATAGCATTAATAAGCGATTGAAAGTGCTGTAAAGATCTAAGATACAGAATAGGAATTTATTCTACTTTTAAATACACATGACAATTTGTTTTTGGCAGGTGCAGTCTGGACACACGCCACCAATTCTGTCCGGAGCGATTGAAGGTAGGCCCCATAAACCACCGTGTTCCCCGTCGCCATGGGGCCGGCCACTGGTTTTCCATCCTTAACATCCCACGCCGGCACACCATGACGTACAATTAGACATTGTTAACGACTCAAACTTCGGTTTTTGAAGTAAGGGGTGACTGCAAGTATATTCTTTCTCCGTCGCCACACATGGGAATGATTGACTTTACAGGAATAATAAAACAAAAAAAACCAATTCAAGTAAAATTGGTTATAAAATTAATATACATATGTACTTAATCAAATGTATTCATAGGCAACTAACCCATTGTACTCGTAAATGTATGGCTGTGTCTACTGACTACTTGGGGGCATGCCAACTTGTACGGTATGCACAGCCTGCAGTGGACTGTATGAGGTAAGTTTACTGAACTAGGTGAGGAACTGATATTATCCTATCCCTGCAAGCCGCGAAGAAGTAATTAAAAAATACTCCACCAACCTTTCATCCACTTTCGCCGAGGGCAGTAGTGTCGTCGCAGTAGGCTCGCCAAACCGCGCAGTCAGCTTCACTATATTCTATACAACTATGCAGTTCACAGCACCACAAAACACTATTATGGTGGTTCCAACAGTTCCGTTAAACAATGTCCTACCAAGGATTAAGCAGGTGCGGCGATTACGAATACACCGAGTGGCACAACCGCCTGGCGGACCGAGTTGTCTCAAATCTTCTACTCAACTCTCCTAACGACGGTTGCAGAATCGAAGTTGTGAAGTTTCTCCAAATACCCTCCACATAACTTGCAAGGACCGAACATACCCCTCACCGAATTCAACATGATGAATTCCCCATTCTAAATTAAAAAGCAAGTAAGGGATATACAATCCACTAACCTATGTAAACAAAACACATAGAATAAATAAACCTTTAGTGAGGTATATTTTTGAAAAAAAAGAATAATAATAATTAATTAATCTAGATAAACAATAAAATTTAACCTAAGAAAAAAATAAAAGGTAATTAATTTGCATACGGTAATGGACAAATTTTATTCACCGGTCTCTTAATTAGACCATTTTTAGTTCTCAAAGTAACTACACGAATAATGCCATCAACGCCCTCGTGTGTTGTTTCAATTCTACCAAGAGGCCACTGCAATGGGCGCGTCAAATTTGATTTCAGTAAAACTAAATCACCAATCTTTACGTTAGGAGGTGAGGCAAACCACTTCTCTCTTTGTTGCAGAGTATGAAGATAGTCATTTGACCAGCGCTTCCAAAATAACTGTGATATTTTTTGAATTGACTGCCAACGAGATAATCTATGTTGAGGAACGTCCTCATAATTATATTCAGGCACAGCCACTAAGCTTTGTCCTATCAGGAAATGACCAGCAGTTAATACATCGAACTCGTTTGGGTTTTCAGATAGTGTACATAAAGGGCGTGAGTTTAATACAGCCTCTATTCTGCAGAACACAGTTGACAACTCTTCCAGAGTGAGACTTCTATCACCTACAATACGTTGTAAAATGTGTTTCGTACTTTTTATCCCGGCTTCCCAAAGTCCACCCATGGAAGCTGCGTTAGGAGGATTTGTCCTCCACTCTACTTGCCGCGCGGTTAATCCTACGAGTACCTCGTCATGAATCTTATTACCATTTAAAAATCTAAGTACCTCCTTGAGATGCTTGGCTGCCGATACATAATTCGTCCCGCAATCGGAATATAAACAAGTACTTAATCCGCGACGGGCCACGAAACGGTCATATGCAGCTAGAAAACATTCAGCTGATAAATCAGTTAACACCTCGCAGTGTACTGCTTTTGTTGAAAAACATACAAATAGGCATAGATAAGCCTTGTATATTTTTGCGTTACGACGTGTACTTTCTTTTACAAGGAATGGACCACTTATATCTGTACCTACATGGCTGAATACATTATCAACCTTAAGTCGGGACATGGGCAACGTACCCATTTGAGGTTGTAATGCAGTAGGTCGGCATTTAAAACACACCTTACACTTTGTCAGTACCGATCGAATGATGCTACGAGCACCAACGAGCCAATAGTTTTGACACATTAGACCTTGTAATGTACGAGGCCCTACGTGTAGGTATTTTACGTGCAAATATTCGATTAATAATTTACTTGTACGGCATTTTGGTAGCAAAACCGGGTGCTTCGTATTGTACGGAAGGTCAGATTGTGAGATACGACCCCCCACCCTGAGGACTTTATTTTCAACGAAGGGTGATAGTTTACGTAAAGAGGCTACAAACTTACCCTTTTCTAACGCTACTATTTCAGATTCAAAGTGATTTTGTTGAATAATTCTAATAATTGAATCATGACCTTTGCGCAACTCAAAGGTCGTTAGAGGGCCTAAAGACCGATTTGAAATTTTACACTGAAGATTTATAATAAATCTATGACACCATGAAATAATACGCTGTAATTTATTAAAAGAAGAACACTTATTAAATATTTCTTCAAGGTCATTTTTAATTTCAACCTTTAGAGAAGAATTAAAACTAAATGTTGCACTATTTGATTTAAGTTCGGGAATCTTGAAGTTATGATTTAATAAATATGGTTTTATAGGCCACTTTTGTTGGTTATCATATAGCCAATCGGGGCCGTGAATCCACTCTGTAGCTCTTTCCACGAAGTGAGCAGGCAACGTTCCACGTGAACATATGTCTGCAGCGTTATTTTCGCCCTTCACGTGATACCAACAACTAGGTGGTACTGCGGCAATAATGCGACTAACATGGTTAGCCACAAAAGTTTTTAACGTGTATGGTTGTGTATGTATCCAAGCCAAAACATTTTTCGAATCGCTGAGCGCAAATATAGAAACAGATAAATTATTATCGCTTAAGTTTTGTACGACAAAACTTACAACCTTCGATAGCAGCACGGCTGCTTCGAGTTCGAGTCTAGGTATAGACAAGAGTGGGTTTAACGGCGCAACCTTTGACTTACTAGTCAGCAGTCGAACCTTCACTTCACCTATATTGTTTATACTACGTATATATAAGCACGTTGCGTATCCACGGGATGACGCATCGCAAAATGCTATTAATTGTATTTCACTAAAATTAGGTATTAAGATGTGACGCTCAAAACGCAATTCAGTCAAAAGTGGTAGATCGGAGATGAATCGATTCCACTGTGAGCACGGCTCAGGTGGTAGTTGCTCATCCCATGCGACTCCCATCTTCCAGAGATCTTGCATGATACACTTTGCGACAAACGTACATGGTGAAATAATACCTACAGGATCGAATATGCTCGCCAGTAGTTTTAAAACTGATCGTTTGGTCTGTTTATTATCAGTCATGTTATAGGAAAACGCAAAACTGTCACAGGCAGGTAACCATGTCAACCCTAACACCTTAAGGGAGGATGATAACGTATCATCTTGAAAATCGATGGTTACAACTTGATTTGACTGCATATGAGTAAGTAACTCGGGACAGTTGCTAGCCCATTTTCTTAAATCAAAGCCACCACTTTTAAGAAGTGTCAGCAAATCATCCTGCAACGTGCAGGCCTGTTCTAATGATGGGCAGGACCATAATTCGTCATCAACGTAGAAGCCTTGTTTGAGCACCTTTGCAGCCTCTGTACGCGGACGTTCAGCATGAGTGAGCTCATCCTCAGCTAGCTGATGCAGCGTGCGCACAGCTATGTAAGGTGCACTACGGAGACCGTAGGTATTCGTTCGAAGTTCGAAGACGCGAACTGGCTCCGTTGCAGATTCTCGCCAAAGAATGTGCTGGTACTTCCTATCAGCAGGATCAATCAGAACAGCCCGATACATCTTTGACACATCAGCAGTGAAACAAACTTTATATAACCGAAAGCGAATTATAATCTTTAGTAAGTCTGGATGTAGTTTTCTACCTGTCAAGAGTGCATTGTTAATTGAAATACCATTCTTAGGTTGTGCTGAACCGTCGTAAACAACGCGCAGAGGTGTACTTACGGACGATGGACGCAGAACACAATGGTGCGGTATATAATATCCTGACTGCTCAGGACCTTGATATAACGCCATGTGTCCAAGAGATTCATACTCTCGCATGAAGTCAACATAAGACTTATGAAGGTCTGGCGATCGCGCCAGGCGGCGCTCGACCTGTTTAAGCCTAGTTATAGCCACATCATAAGAATCACCAATAGGTGCATGGTGTGGGTTTAATAAAATGGGAGAAACATAACGACCATTCTCATCACGACAGTGTTTTTCTGTGTACATTTTTTCGGCTAACTCCTCCATAGGATCCGTTGGAACTTCACACGGTAAAGATTCCAACTCCCAAAACCGTTTAAGTGTATCATTTAAATAATTATTTTCAATTGTGTACGACACAAATGACGTTGCACACGGTACAACATCGAGACTGCTAGAGCAATTTTTTAACCCTAGTCTCCCAGTTATGACGTAACCAAATATGCTCCCCAATGCCACTGGTACATCTTTATTTATTATAAATTTTGTCCCGTCATAAATATAGGGAAACACTTCACCCGATAAAATAATGTCAATCGGGGACGTTGTATAAAAATACGGATCAGCTAATTGTAAATCCTTATACTTAGTAATCAACTTATCGGGAATAAGTACGTTTGGCAAATCGGATGTAATTTTAGGTAAAATTACAGCATCAATGTTAAACACCGGCGTGTTATTGTAGCGCGGCTGAATAACACACGAAGCCATTCCATAATTTTTTACATATTCGCCACCTAGTCCGAAGATATTATATGGACATTTATTAGCTGATAATCCTAACCGTTGAAAACAATCTAACGTAATAAAATTACTTTGCGCCCCAGAGTCAATTAATACGCGCACGGGCTGATAATTATTAAACGCGTTCAAAACATTCACAACAGCTGTTCCCAAGATAACTGTACAGTTAGAAGTATGCGTAGACGTCAGATGACACACCGTACTGATAATTGATTGTTCGTCTCCCTTGCACGGCGCAGGAGCGGTCTCAGTCGAAATCAGCTGATTCGAACACGGTTTGTTATTATCTATCGCGCTAACTTCACGATGTAACAGAACATGATGCGGTAAATTACAGATTAAACATTTAAAATTACTTTTACACGCCTTAACGGTATGATTTGATTTTAAACAATTATGACATAATTTTAATTCATTCGCACGGCGAATACGTTGCTCATTAGACAATTTACGAAATTGTTCACAACGGAAAATCATATGATTACTATCACAATGTACACATAAACCCTTTAACCCAGAGCGTGTAGAAGATAGCGAATGCTTTTTTGTATCCTTTTGTCGCGAATCATTTTGTTGATATTTATTAGAATACACATTAGAATATGACGCAGAATGATCTAGAACTTTTATTTGATTATGTATAAATAATGCTAATTCATCGAAGGTAGGAATGGAATTTTGATCTAATTTTTGTTCAAAATATTTTCGAGTTTGTGGATCTAATGCCCTTAACGCAATATGACACATTACATAACTGCTTAAATCTTTAATATTAAGTGCCTGTATTGCCTTATACGAATGTTCGAAGTTCTCAATAAACATGTTCAAATCAGCAGACGATTCCTTGCGTAACGGTGAAAAGTTTAACATTTTATCTAGGTACCTACCAACTAACAATCTATTGTCTCGATATTTATCAATTAAACTCTGCCAGACGAGATCGTAGTTATTGGCGGATATCGGTACACTTTTAACCATATTTAATGCAGAACCTTTCGTGCAAGACAATAGATAATGAAATTTATCAATTTTTGGAATGTGCGGCTGATCATGTACTAACGAGCAAAATGTTTCATAAAATGTATTAAAATTCTCAATATCCGAATTAAATGTAAATAATTCAAGTTTAGGCAGGCGAGGGCGGGACTCCATGGTAACCAAGCGATTCTCACCGTTATTGCCGATGCGTGCCGAGCTATATTTCGAAGCACATAATTTCACTCGAAAATATAGTTCATCAAAACTTTGTAACTCTTGACTTCTAAGTATTGACTCAGAATCAACTAAAAGTTCTTGTTCGAATATATCGAATATTATTTTTTCGAATGAACTACGTAGGTCACTAATTTCAGAGACGTGCAATAAAAACAATTCTTTCGTATCAGAATTCGATAAATCGTGGGACATATCATATACCTTTTGCATTTGTGAAAACAAGAGTTG
The DNA here is from genome assembly GCA_905163515.2 of Lymantria monacha. NCBI lineage: Eukaryota > Metazoa > Arthropoda > Insecta > Lepidoptera > Erebidae > Lymantria > Lymantria monacha. The sequence continues at coordinate 2,035,667 of LR991096.1, read as the reverse complement.
TTTTCGTTGAATTAACACGGTTAATTCTTTGGGTAATGGATGTTTCTTATCACTAGAAATTTTTGCTTTAGGTGCCGCCATCTTGTGAAACAACACACGTAGCCCAATGAAATTATAAAATTAATATTATATTACTTTCACTAATACTTGTTACCTATACAATTTAATTATATAACACTTAGCTGAATAATTGTACGACAAATAATAATTTATGTGTTTTGTTTATATTGTATACTTCGTATAGTGGAGAAAAGTAAAGTACATAAGATATGTATAGAACGTCTACACAATGAAATTATAATTTCATTAAATAATGGGGAATAAGAAGTAATTGGCACGGCCAATATAAATAAATTATATGCTAAGAACGTCTTAACATATATGATATTTATTGGGAGGTATTCTAACACGGTTAGAAATAACGGTACAGAACGTCTGTACTGTCTAAATACCTGGGAATTACGAATTCCTAGGTGAGGTATGAGACCTTAGGAGCGGTATCCTGGGTCGAAGTGACCAAAAAAAGACTGTACGGTATGCACAGCCTGCAGTGGACTGTATGAGGTAAGTTTACTGAACTAGGTGAGGAACTGATATTATCCTATCCCTGCAAGCCGCGAAGAAGTAATTAAAAAATACTCCACCAACCTTTCATCCACTTTCGCCGAGGGCAGTAGTGTCGTCGCAGTAGGCTCGCCAAACCGCGCAGTCAGCTTCACTATATTCTATACAACTATGCAGTTCACAGCACCACAAAACACTATTATGGTGGTTCCAACAGTTCCGTTAAACAATGTCCTACCAAGGATTAAGCAGGTGCGGCGATTACGAATACACCGAGTGGCACAACCGCCTGGCGGACCGAGTTGTCTCAAATCTTCTACTCAACTCTCCTAACGACGGTTGCAGAATCGAAGTTGTGAAGTTTCTCCAAATACCCTCCACATAACTTGCAAGGACCGAACACAACTATAATCTATACAATTAAATACGTTTTAAATGTCTGTTTGTATCATCGTCTCAGCTTATATACGTCCCAATATTGGGCTCGAGCCTCCTCCGTAATAGGAGAAAAATTTACTTACTATACCACGCTACTCAGACGTGTTGGTATAAGGTTTTGTTTCAAGTTTTTTCCTTTCGTGCATAGATGTTATATGCGTTTTATATCCCTTAGTCGTCTCTTACCATAAGTAAGATAGGGGTGGTGAATTGTATTCTTACTCTGTTACCACACGGAAATAATAAATACTATAATACAAAATCTGAAATGAAAATATCATTTTTTTTATTGTTTATGGTGGCAAACGAGTAAACAGCAGGCTTGGTGGTAAGTATTACTGCCGTCCATAGACTATTGCAATACCAGGGACACAGCTAGTCTAGTTGTGTCCCTGGTATTGCTTACCAATGGAAACCCCAAACCCTCCCAGAAAGTTCTCTATTGCTTTTGGTGGCACACGAGTAAGCAGCACACCTGATGGTAAATATTAATGCCGCCCACGGACCTTTGCTATACCACAAGTATAGCTAGGCCGCTGCCTACCAATATAAACTCCAAACCAACCCAGTTGGGCTACCGGCTATCTCGCTCACCGAATGAAGCGCAACAGCATATTGCCATTTCTCAGACGTCGATCTTCTGTGAGTGTGGTACTATACCGTACGGACCGGCCCGCGGTTGTAGACAGAAAACTGTCAACAGCGTGGTCCTACCACTATTAGTTAAAGTAGTAAATTTGGGCCACTAGCTCTCTCGCTCACCAAAAGAAACGTCACAGCATATTGCCACTGTTTAGACGGCGATTTACCCGCGGCTGTAGGCAGAAAACTGACAACATTGTAGCCCGACCAATATTAAATATTATATTATTTCTGTCTGTTCGATTGTTTTGGTTAATCTAAGAAACGGTTGCACCGGTTTTAGCGCCATTATCACTGACAAATAGTTGTTGTTACAAAAAGTAACTTAGACCACTTTTACACAGAAAAAAGATTAGGGTACCGAGAAAATAAACTTAACAATTTTAGAAATTGTAAACAGTCGCCCAAACGGTTGTAATAATTGCCGAGACTTTCACTAGCAATTAGATGATGTAGCAATTAGTAGATGTAGAAAGTCTTGTAAGTAACTTAGGCTGTCTACTTTTATTCCAATGCCTAAAAAATAAGATTATGCGCTAAATTTTAAACCCACAAAATTGTGAACTGATTTCGAATTTCTTTTTTGAAAATACTTTCATATTAATTGGTTAAATATTTAATATTACTAACATTGAAATTCATAAAGTAGTTTTATATTATTTTTTTAATTTGTTTATGTATTTAGGAGAAAATGTCTAAGGAGGGTAGATATCATACAGGCGGCCGGTCGTAAAACTATTGCCAATAACTTTTGCAATATGTATGTTTACATATTGTTTCGACCACAAGTAATTGGGATAAAAGCAGGAGAATGATGATGGATTTAGGTGAAATACAAAAGTATGAACTGTTGTCAACTATTGCTAAAAATATATATTATTTATAAAAACTTGATTACGAGCGAAAAAAGGGATCCCATGTGTGACAATAATTTTTCACTCGTAATCAAGTTTTTATAAATAATCAAGCATGTTAAATGCTAAATTTCAGTAATTTAAAATTTTTTTTTTCCTACTAATATTATAAATGTGAAAGTTTGTGAAGATATTTGGATATTAGTTACTCTACTCACGTGTAAAATGTTAAACAGATTTGGATGAAAATTGGTATATATATATATATAGACCATTTCCTTAATTAACACATAGAATACTTTTTATCCCAGTAATGGTTTTCTCTTGGGATAATAGTTCAACTATATGAAACTTACACTATACGCGGACGAAGCCGCGGGCGGAAGCTCGTTACAGATATTTTATGTTTATTTTTAGTACATTAAGCTGGCAAACTCCTATACAATAATAGTTAAACTAACTTGTTAGTAAAAGATAATTCTCTTTCATATTCATATATCTCCTTAGTTGTTTCTTCAGTAGGTACTGAGAAAATAGACACCTTATATTTTTTAACTTCACAGTTAGCTTAGTGATTAAGATACAGATATACCATGCCTTTTTTTTTTTTTGCGGTGGGCCATGGACGTCGCACCCCGCCAAGTCGGTCCGGGGTGACGGAAGAGGCGGCGCGCTTGACCCATCCTGCAAACACCTCTCTTCGCCGTGCGAGCGGACCACCGGTACCCGTATATCCCTCAATCGTCTTTTACGATAACCCACGGGTAAGATAGGGGGTGGTGAATTGTATTATTACTCCGTCACAACAAGGATTTTTTTTTATTTCCTTAGTTCACTAAACAAAAAAAAAATCTTTCATATGTCATGATCAAGTCTTCAAATAGTAAAAGAAACTTGAAAATCAGTCCACAATTGACGACAAAACAGCGTAACTACAAAAAAATTAGTCAAATTAAAATTCTATAATCTTGAAGGCGATTAAAAAGTAAACGAACCGATCATCGGACATTTAAATAAGAATGCAATTGTTAGAAATAAACAAGACATTCGACAAGTCGTAAAGGAAATAAGACAAGCGGTAATCAAATACACGGTTTTTATCACTTCCTAAGGCAATAAAGCAAGACGTGAGACATTTCTCAACAAATAGTCTGATATTATCAATCACATGGAAACATAGGGTTGATACTTTACTAGGTTTACCTATTTACTAGTGGTAGGACCCACACTGTTGACAGTTTTCTGTCTACAGCCCCGACCTCGTCCGTCCGGGTAGTACCACATACTTACATAAAATCGACGACTAAGCATTCGCAATGTGCTGTTGCGCTTCGTTCTGTGAGCGACAGCGTTGGAAGTCCAATTTTCTGGGTGAATTTCGGATGGTACACATCGGCCTAGATGTAGCCTTTGTATTACACAGGTCCATGGCAATAACAGTTACAATCAGGTGTGCGGCTTGCCCGTTTGCAACCATAAGCAATAAATAAAAAAACCTAGGTCTACTCCACTGTGGGAAGGAAATTTCGTACTAATATATTTTGTATTCCTGAGATATATCTTGTATTCTTACTTCATATTTGCACAGAAGTAAAATAAATTATTTTATTTCGTAAAAAAATTTAAGAAGCGATCTTTGTAATACTTGAGATCTTCACAAGTTTGAAAGTCCCACTTAGATGTCCATATTGGTAAACCGTAAACACTGGTTGGTAACAGTATAATATATTTATTTGTAATGAAGAGTTTAGTTATTGAAACAACTAAAAGCCAAGAACATAAAAAATAATTAACAATAGCACAATTAGTAGGTAGGATTAAGATTACCTATTAACAGTATAACAACGCTTTTAAAAAAAATGATATTTTTATAAAAAGACAATGAAATATTATTATGCAAATAAAAAGTGGCAAATTTTATTGCAATGCAAATAAAAAGTGCAAATCCGAATTAAAATAATTCCGATGCTTAAAAATACTTGTCATTACAAACGACGCGTGAAGTCAAAACGCGCGCACACCGATCAACCGTCAAATTATCACTGAATATGGCGACGCGACAGCGCTGCATCACGTTTTTTACTACTAATGAATACAGCGCCACCTGTTAATTTAACTTTGAATGATACATTTTATATCGAGCGGATGCATTTTAAAATGAAGTATCTCTTATCTTAATAGAATGTAGACGCAGTTCCGGTTATCATCAAAAATAACATTCCCAAGGAGTATTAAGATCAGGAAACTAACTGGTGAGTATTTTATTGCCTTAAGTGTCAGATGAGAAAAAAGCCCACCTGTTGGTAAATATTTTTTGGAACCTCTACATTTACAATATCACCTTTTATCACTAATATTACTCACTGGACCTAAAGGAGTAATAGATTGCTATTACTCAGAATTCCATTTTCTGTGCGAGAATACTACGGATGAGCCATCCGATTGATAGCTACAGAGAGGCAACTATCAGAAAAACAATCTTTTTCAATATTCTTTGGTCTTCTCCCAGCTATGCTTAGAGAAATAAGACATGCTGCTCGAAATCTATACATAAATATACTTCCGGACAAAGATTATGAAAAAACTGTTCAAACGAAGAAGCTAAATATTATTCTATTAATTACGAAAAAAATTGTAAAAGCCTTTCTTTTATTTAGGTTATTAAGCGAACAATTATGCTAATGAAGGGCTTTGTATCCATGTCCATAAATAAATATTACAAAAAAAAATAACCTGTCACCTATATATGCTGAGGAAAAAAAATAACTCCATGTTAATGGTAATTTAAAAAAAGAATCATATGCCTCTATCTCTTTTACTCGCAGTATGTTGAATTTTAGAATATCTATTGTATGCACTTTTTCCTTAAAGCAAATTCCTAGATAATTTTTATCTATATCTTTCGCACGGCGACCATAAAATATCCCCACGCCTTTTAGAGAAAGAGCATTTGTAAAGGATCTATTATCAATAGGATAAAGGATTGTTATTTCATGTTGACTACTCGAGAAAATATTTTAAAATCCACAATGTCAATGTTACTCAACGTTTATAGCGATGATATCTTACAGAATAACTTTATTAAGGTTTTATCTTATCATTGTGTAGAATAATTCCCTATTCTTTTATGAGTATAGTAAAAACCAGCTAAGAGAAGAACAAGAACATTTTTTTTTAATTTTAACGTTAACAGAGACAGTCAAACTGTCAGTCAAGTGTGGCGATTACGGTATTTTACCTTCAATTGAAAAGACAATCTACAGTGAAAGGCAATAGCCTGATCGATGGATAGAAGATAGGTTTTAAATTACCTGAAAATTTGTATTGTAATCATAATCCTAGTCTTATCCCAATTATTTGGGGTCTACGCAATATGAATTCCTTTTCCATCTCATACATATTGCAAGTAATTATTGCCAATAGTTTTATGAACGGCCGCCTGCTTGACGTCAACCCGTTTTAAGAATATAATTTTTGACCAAACGCCATCAAGTGGACTTTGCCCAGGCCATTATAAATGCCTAACAATTTGTATATTTTGATTATTGACAATAATATTAAGTAAAAAATAACATTCAGAAATGAATGACGCCATCTCTTGGCAAATCCTTATAAACATCATATTTTTTTACAAAAACTTACGTTGTTATAGTAAACTAAAAAGATAGCATAGACAAGAAAAATAAAAAAATAACAGTGCAAAGTAATGGCACGAATCTTTTAGTTACATATATTATACAAACATTTAACTTATTACATTTTATATGCCATTGTGACGTGATATCAACGAATACTACCAACCTTTACATTTCTCGTGGTATCATATATCGTAAAAGACGACTGAGAACTTAGCACAAACCTGAGCGATGAACCGATTGCATCTGTAAAACCCGATTACGAAGCGAAAAATGATGTCACAAGCGGGATTCGAACCCGCGCCCATTGGGATTCCGGCCCAATCGTGCTGCCACTACACCACCGTGAACTATTGTAGGACATGCAAATCCCGCTTCGTATCATATTTACGTCTTTAAGGTGACATATGCCATCTACCCGACAATGTTTACACATTGTTATAGGCTTAACGTTTACTTCAAGCTTTACATTTATCGTCACAGCCCGCAGTGGGACGCTGGAGGAGGCGGCGGGCCTGGCGACTCTCGGCACCGAGGAGATCGTCAGGCGGATCGAGGCGCTGGGGTTGAGGGTGGCCCTGGACAAGACGGAGGCCCTCTTGTTCCATGGGCCCCGCATGGGCCCTCCCATCGGCGTTTCGATCACCGTCAATTCGGTTGACATCAGCATCCGGGCCCATATGAGGTATTTGGGCCTGGTGCTCGACGGGCATTGGTGGTTTCGGGAGCATTTCCGCAGGCTCGCTCCGCGGCTCATCGGCGCGGCGTCCGCCCTTTCATGGCTAATGCCGAATGTGGGCGGACCGAGCGCTACGTGCCGACAGCTGTACACGGGGGTCGTCCGGTCGACGGCCATGTACGGCGCACCGGTGTGGGCGGGGTCCCTGACCGTCCGACTCAGGGCTCTTCTGTGGCGACCACAGAGGGCTATGGCGGTCAGGGCTGTACGCGGGTACCGCACGGTGGCGACGGAGGCAGCGTGGGACCTGGAGGCGGAAATGCTCGCCGATTTGTATCGGCGGGTGTCGGGGGTGCGCGCGGAGGGCGGTGTGGTCTCTTTGAGGGAACTCACCGCCTGGCGCGTTGACGCCTGCCTAGATGTCATTGCCCGTTGGGCAGTCCGGCTGGAGAGGCCTCGGTTCGGTGTGCGGACCGTAGAGGCCTTCCGGCCGGTGCTGATGCAGTGGTTGGAACGGCGGCACGGGGTGCTCTCCTTCCGACTGGTGCAGGTTTTTACGGGGCATGGATGCTTCGCCAAATACCTGCACAAGGTCGTCAGGAGGGAGAGTACACCGTCCTGCCACCACTGCGATTGCGACGAAGACACGGCGCAGCATACGCTCGAGGTTTGTGCCGCTTGGGCAGAGCAGCGTCGTGAACTCGTCGCAATCATCGGTGCCGACCTGACGCTGCCGACCATTGCCAGGGCGATGCTCGACAGCGTCAGGAACTGGGACGCGGTCGCAACCTTCTGCGAGGCAGTAGTCTCGCGGAAGGAGGCGGCGGAGCGCGTGCGCGAGGAGCGTCTCCTCGACGGCGCGAGCCGCCGCCGGCGACTGGGGCGGCGCAGGCGCGATTACCTGCGCCTGATGCCGCCCTAGCCAAGACCACGGGTGACTGGATCGGGGAATTAGTCCGTCACCCGCCGAGAGGCCGACCGCGTGAGGAAAGACCGACATCCTACCCGAGGGGGGGATGTCGGTCGAGGAGAGGGTACTCATCAGGGGTATTCCGTCGGGCCGACCACTGACGTCAAGTCACTCTGCTCCGGTGGTCGGCCCAATGACGAAGGCGACGTCACGGGTGGGTTACGGGTGTGCGCGCTTACGCCCCTCTGTCACCCCGGATGGAGTGGTGCGAGAAGTGCGCCGACCATAGCCCCCCCCCCCCCAAAAAAAAAAAAAAGCTTTACATTTAAAATTGTATTAAACGATGACACAACCTTGTTATTCAAATTACTGAAATTTAGCATTTAATATGCTTAATTATTTATAAAACCCGATTACGAAGCGAAAAATGATATCACAAGCAGGATTCGAACCCGCACCTATTGGGATTACGGCCCAATCATGCTGCCACTACACTAAAATTGATTGCATCTGATCAACAATCACATTCCAAAAAGGGTCGACATCTAGGAAGCGGCCGGTCATAATAAAACTATTACCACAACTTTTATAATATGTACAATGGGCGAAATGTCGGTCGATCGACACCACAAGTAATTGACATAAGAGTGATATGGCGTCGTGTCTAATACATATCTAAATTTCTCAATTCAAATTAAGTGTAAAATTATAATCTGACGGGGTCTATTTTTTTCAGTTCCGACAACCCTGAAGGTCTACAAACAATCCAACTCCTTGGAATTAAAACAACACGTTTAACACTAAAATTTACAACATAAAACTAAATTACCTCGATACATCGATCTCGTATCGATAAAAAAACATTTCTTACTCAAAAAACGTGTCATTCTGGTTTTCTCATGAGAACTAAAAACATTAAAAATAATACATCTCTAAATAACGAAATTAACAAAGGTGAATTTAGATAATTAATTTATAAATTATTTGGAAACGCATTGATTTAATTTTCGATATTAAAATCGCAGGCACTGTCGTAAAAAGGTAATTAATAGTCAGAGTGCTTGAACTTTTATTTATTTATTTGCATATAATGTGGTAAGTACAGAGATGTTATATATTTTTTTAGCGGGAATACGAGTATAACAGTGCCATGGAAGACTTTTGGCGGGAATCTGTAAATGTCATACGGTGCTCTTGTGTTATATTCGAATCTTATGGTGTTAACGGGTTATAGTTAGATAATTTTGATTTCACTTTATGTTATGTGATGCGACACGAATATAAAAATGCTTTACATCGTTTTCGTTTTCCATCAAAATTCCCACAAGATACCATTAACAGTGCGGCCATTGCACTGTTAATGGTGACAATTTGACTTAGACAATGACTAACTTGAAAGATTAAAAACGTGAAAATATTTATAACTTGACACTGGCACTAATAGCTCGTATAAGAAGAAGAAGAATTGTCTTAGTGTTTTAATGTGATATACTAAATAATTTTGAAGACATTTTATGTAATGTGCTTCGAAGGAACTGCTGTGATGTAATGAATACGATATAAAAATGCTTTACAACGTTTTCGTTTCCCACCAAAATTCCCAGAAGATTCAGATACTCGAGATCAAAAGTAAAGATATATATTAGCTGTAGTAGTATAGTATAAATATTTTTCCATATGGGAACGGAATAAAAATGCAATGTTTCATCAAACCTTTACTCCTGTGGGATTTTTAAAAAAATAGCTGAATCTTCAACTAAAGAATAGGCAGCAGTACTTTATTGGGAAACAATTGCAACTGCAATCAATTTCCATGTTATTGCAATTATGGCATTAACCTTCCTTGGATATTCCTATGTCCAACCGGTCCATGAGCGGTAGTTACGATTTACCACCGAATAGACTCGACTATAACCAAAGGTAATAAAAAAAACATAAAGCACTAGGCCGAAGTTATTACCGACACTCTATAAAAAAAAAATTACAAAATTTCAACAAAAGAATTTGGAGTGCATATCAATGTTTAAAAATAAAACCATTAAGACTATGATTTGATTATAAACCATCGACAATATTGCTCTATCTTAGAATCACAGAAGCACCCACATATGGAGGCACGAGTTATCGTTCCTACTTTTCTATTATTATAACAGCTATAGTCGCTAGTTGAGTATTTATGGCATGTTAAAATATAAATCTGACAGACAGTGTGATTTTGTGATGATATTGAAGAGATAAAACTTCATCGTAGGTGGTAGTTACCACCAACAAACAGATACTAAGATGGAATGGTGTTACACGACCACACATAAAACTGCTTGACATAGATAGTTGTGGCAAAGACTAAGAAATACTTTTTAATCTTTATTTTCTGGCATCGATAAAACTATCTTCCGTATGCCCCATATATGCAATTAAAGGACAAAAAAACAGATTGAAACTCGATACAATCATCTGTGGAACCTTCCATGACCAAGAAAGCTGAAATATTCAATACACCAAAAAAATTTACTGCACAGATGGCGTAGTGGTTAAAATGTCACCTTCCATGCCAGTGCGGGACGGCCGCGGAGGCTGTCGCCGGCAGAGGAGTGCTGTTGGCGGTGTCGTTGGACATCGCATTCAATAGTCTGCCATTCAGCTGCATCAGGGAGGCGCTCCGATTCCATGGAGTGCCCTTGTATCTGAGGCGGCTGGTGGCAGACTATTTGCAGGGGCGCAGTGTCCGCTGCGAGAGCGGACGCCCATGTCGCGCGGTGTTCCGCAGGGGTCGGTGTTGGGGCCGACTCTGTGGGACATCGGTTACGACTGGGCGTTGAGAGTGAGGAGGGAGTCGACTCCGTCCTGCCACCAGTGCGATAGTGACGAGGACACGCTGCAACATACGCTCGAGGTATGCACGAGCTGGGACCGGCAGCGCCGTGACCTCGTCGCTGTCATCGGTGCTGACCTGACGCTGCCAGCTGTCGTGAAAGCGATGGTCGACAGCGTCAGGAACTGGGACGTGGTCGCCGCCTTCTGCGAGGCTGTCATCTCGCAGAAGGAGGCAGCGGAGCAGGTCCGGGAGGATTCCCTCCATGCGGACTCGATCCGCCGCCAGCGCTTCGGGTGGCGCAGGCGCGACTATCTCCGCCTAATGCCGCCCTAACCAAGGCTTCGGTTGATCGGACCGGGGAATAGTCCGGTCAACCGACGTGAGGCCACCGCGTGAGGGCGACGCCCCGACGGTGAAAGCTGTCGGAGCATCGACACGAGAGGAACTCGTGAGGGTAAACCGCCGGGCGGGCCACCGAAGACAAAGATAGGGTACCGGTGACCCGCTCGCACGGCGAAAAGAGGTGTTTGCAGGGTGGGTCTATGGGGTTGCGCGCCGCCTCTTCCGTCGCCCCGGACCGATTTGGTGGGGCGCAACCACGACCATAGCCCACCGCAAAAATAAAAAAAATATAGTCAATTAAAATTTTAAAAAAAACCAACAAATGCTATGAAAGCCATAAAATAATTATATTTCATATTACAGCTAATATGGGTCAGCGCCCACGCAATTCTTTTACGTCATGTAAAAGAAAAATAGTTAAAGAAAGTTCGTCATAGGTACCTACCTATACCGGGTAACGCATGCAACATAAGCTGTGAAAAAGCATAAATTTTCCCCGTTCCTGTAAAATTTTTCATTGTTACTCCTCTTAGTCGAAACATGATTATGTATTATCTTTCTCGATAAATGAGCTAGCCATTCCTAAAAGATTTATTGAATTATAACCAGTAGTTTCTGAGATTAACGCGTTCAACCAAACAAACTCTTCAGATTGATAATATTAATAGTTATAAAGTAGTAGGGCCAGACCGTTGGCAGTTTTCTATCTACAGCCACAGGCCGGTCCGTCCAGAATAGTACCTAACTCTTTTAAAAAATCAACGTCTGAGCTGTGGCAATGTGCTGTTGTGCTTCAAGAGAGCTGGAAGGCCAAATTTCTAGGTGAGTTTAGGAGTTTGCAAAGGTCCATGAGCGCCAGTTATATTTATGAGGTGTGTTGCTTGCTCGCTTACCACCATCTATACATATGATAAAAATGTAACGGATCGCTGTCTTTACATGGAAGATATATAAGAAAAAATATTACTGGGACCTTTATCAACACTAATAGAACCCAAAACAATGATTTTTAATTTTTTTGTCTGTTTATCTGTTTGTCTGTGCGTTTGTGCACGCTAATCACAGAAACGGCTTATCCGATTTAGACGCGGTTTTCACTAATATATTGTGGTAAGCTTCACTTAACATTTTATTTTATGTCAATTGGTTTATAAATAAAAAAGTTATGTCAATTTAAAAAATGTTCGGAGAAAAAAATCTTTATCGATTCTTTTCAAATTACGTATAAATATTCTCCAGTAAAAATAAATAAACACGTGTTTCAGCATTTATTGATTTTCACCCTCTGGGGGTGTAAATTAGGCCTGCAAAGCGGGATGGACGACTCATTAAATCATTAGCGCCAAGCCAATATTATTGAAGCTGGCAACTTGAAATTTTGACAGTGGTTTCTTTATATGACGTAGAGATTTACTAAGAAAAGATTTTACGAAATTATACCCTTATGGGGGTGGAGCAGAGTGGCAAAGTTTGTATGGGGAGAAACAAATCTTTATTGATTCTTTTCAAATTATGAGTCGAATCAAATATTCTAGGGTAATATCCGGCATTTGTCAATTTTCACCCTCTGGTTGTGTAAATTAGGCCTGTGAAACGGGTTGATCGACTCATTACCGCCAAGCCGAAACTATTAAAGCTAGAAACATTAAATTTTGAAGCAAGTTTTTATTTATGACATAGAGATTCGATATGAAAGGATTTTATGAATTCCGCCCCTAAGGGGGTGTAACAAAGCAGTAAAGTGTGTATAGGGAGAAAATTTCTTTATCGATTCTTTTCAAATTACGTACAAATATTATTTGGTAAAAATAAATAAACACGTGTTTCTCTCCCCTCTCCATCAACCCCGCACCAGTGCCTTTGTGGCGACCAGTACCGGCGTGAGAGCTCACACGATACACATAGTAGGCAGCACTAGGTTCTTGCCTAATAGTTTAAGATACAGGTTAAGTTTAGCTTCAAAAATGTTCACTCTATAACCCAAATAATAAATCATATCTAACGAGGTCGCAACTCTGCTGGTGAAACAAAACAGTCAAATAAATGGTGGCGATAATTATATTTTGATCCCATGGTCATACCGTAAATAGTATATTAATGGCAATATAATTTGTAGAATGAATAGATTTTTGAACCACCTTTTTCTTTAGTGACCGGCTATAGTATATAGACACACGCGCGCCGTACACGTACATCTACGTTGTGCGGGCAGGCCACCACAACCAGGTATCATCTCGAGTCGAAGCCCTCATGCAGTGAACCTCAATACAGATACTTACGCTTGCGCCGCCCAAAGCACCGACGATAGAGCGTGTCAACCTAGAGTTTATTTCTCTCGGACCCACCCTATTGCCTAATTCCGTTAGACAACTAACTCGCAGAAGGCGGTGACCGCATCCCAGTTTCTGACAATGTTGATTATCGTCCTAGCGACAAACCTTCAACACCTTGCATTGCTTTTTCTATTTAACTCTGTCAGAGATGACTTCTGCGTGGACGAAGTCGCGGGCAAAAGCTAGTAAGCAATAAAAAGAAACGTTATAGATATGTAAAATTTGTGCGGACATTAGAAATCACTAAAAATCATTCACGACACACATAAAAAAATCTAAGTTTTCGAGTATTAATGTAAAGTTACAAAAGTAAATCGAGTCCTTGAAACGTCTTTAAAAGTATAATTTGTAAATTTATGATAATGCCAACATCACAAATCAAAGAGAAGGTCCGCGTGGGCGCAACTATATTATCGCCTTTGAGTTTGTTAGCCCCTAACAACGATAGGGTAGCGTACAGATAATTGTGTATAGACGAAATCTTAAGTAAATAACCAATGGAATTTGATTCCTTCTACAACTTTATATTAAAAATAAATTTAATTGAAAGCTTTCTGAATTGGCTGTGTGGTAACAGCTACGAATACTACACTTACTTTGCTCATGCATGTCGTAATTTTTTTTTGTGTGTGACTTAGTTGTTAGCCTCAGATGGCTATGACAACTTTACCCGGACTGTGGGTGAGCGCTGAGGGCTCTCAACCCGATAAAGTTAAGCGACAGATCCCGAGGGCACCCCCTGTGGGATACGGACCTCCACTGGGGGGTCGCTGGCAAAGTGGGTTCTCCCACATTTATGATTTTAACGCGACACGATTTCCGTCCTCGTCGGCGGGGGCGAAATCATGGATATAATATGAACTTTGGGAGAGTAGTACATCAATCCCTAGTAATTAGGATAAGAGCAGGATGTAAATAATTCCTATAAAACAGTAATTTTATATGTGTCTCGAATCGTAAGTGTAACTCCATTTGTATTGTGGGATATTATAATAGTGTTACTACTTAACGTAATTGATTTACGACAAGACATCAACTGTCCTTTAATTATCATTTATGAGTTATAAAGTTTTACGCTACGACCCGGCCACATACATCATACATTGATGAGAGCGGAGACGGGACGATTTATGATAATTTATATTGTATAATACATAAAGATTTAATTGAAGGAAGAATAGAAGGGATTTTAGATTTGGTTAACTGGTATTCAATTGTATTAGGTTTGGATTATGAATGTAACGGATATTCTGTAGAATATTAATAATTTACAAGCAACTTTTTTCTTTCAAAAACCCGATTACGAGCGAAAAATGATTGTCACAAGTGGGATTCGAACCCACACCTAAACAATGTCGGATAGATGGCACATGTCTCCTTAAAGACGAAAATATAATACGATACGAGAATTGAATGTCCTACAATAAATAGCTCACGGTGGTGTCAGTGGTAGCACGATTGGAATGGATTTCCAATAGGTGTGGGTTAGAATCCCTTGTGACAGTCATTTTTCGCTCGTAATCGGGTTTTTATAAATAATTAAACATATTAAATGCTATATTTCTGTAACATTTTTTTTTCTTTATTTTTTTAAAAGATATCACTATGCACTAAGGCTTGTATTCGGGGGACTTTACAAACATATAATCAACGCAAACAAATTACACCCAGACTCAGAACAACATGTTAATCGTACAAAGTATTGTTCTGCGTAGGAATCGAACTATGGCACTGGCATTGAAAGTATCGTAACTTAACCATTACGCCATTTGTGCAGTCATTTTATTTTTTTATCATCATAACATATCTTTTTTAGTATTGAAATATTTTCAAATTGAAATGATTTGAGAAAATGATTGTAACATAAATGACTTCTAATGTTTACGCGAGTATTACACATTTGAAATAAAACTACTTTTACGGATTCTATCGCGTTTGTATTTGATTTATAATTTCCCGACGTTTCGAACACTTTACAGTGATCAGTCCTCCCGTGACCATGATCACTGTAAAGTGTTCGAAACGTCGGGAAATTATAAATCAAATACAAACGCGATAGAATCCGTAAAAGTAGTTTTATTTCAAATGATTGTAACATCTTTATATTTAGATTCTCGCCGTCCGTCCTTCTGCTAGATGTAGAAACCACAGAATGCCATATGGTCATTCTTTGGAGTGGTTATTACCACTAACGCTATGCTTTGCAAGCCGGTTGATGATCGCAGTAGGGGCTGGATGTATAGAGAACACTACTGTCTCATTCTCCTGGTGGTCCACTAGCCAATTTCTTTTATCCTCTTCCATCGTACATATTACAAAAGTTTACTTCGATTATCATACAGGACAATAGACGTAGTGCAATCTAGAAATTGTTAATTTGAGCCTCAGTGTAATTTGTGTCTGCTAAATTGTATATTTGTGCAGTCTCCGTAATAGAATGACTATCAATTAATTTATTTTATTTATTTATTAGTAATTAAATAAAAAACCAACAAATCGAAGTGAAAGTTAACAGTAAATTGATCAAAACGAATCGTTTATGTATATATACATTATTACATAAGCCATACTATAATTACTACACTTGGCAGGGTTTCTTCGCGGACGAGTAGGTACACATTTTTTTGTTATGTTGTAGACACCTCCTGCTTTATTCGTCCGGCGCTTTGGACTGGCGGAGCAGGCCCTATCACTTACTGTATGCTCAACTCCTCGCCATTAGACTACTATCGATTAATTTTGAATGCACAGATGGCATAGTGGTTAAGATAACGACCTTACATGCCAGTGTCATAGGTTCGATTCCTACGCAGGACTATACTTTGTGCGATTCACAAACTGTTCTGAGTCTGGATGTAATTTGTCTGCGTTAATTATATGTTTGTAAAGTCCCCCGCGATACAAGGATTATTTCTTTAGAGCTATTTTTTTTAAATATCCTGAGGTTACCCTTTTGGGTACCGTCCATGTCAACGCCCAGGCAATATAATGGGTAATAAATGTGTACGTTACCTAATCTACTTTAGCAGCTATGTGAGCCATTCTTAAAGTATTAAATTAAATACAACAAAAAGAAAAAACAATTTACGTAAATTTAATCACTTAGCTTTGGCTCGCAAGGATGTATTAACAAAGCTTCATCCCCGAGAGAGTTTAACGTATAACTACGTTTGTTTCATTAATTTAGAATACACAAATGGCACAGTGGTTGACATACCAACCTACCATGCCAGTGACGTGGGTTCGATAATATTTATACGAAACAGAAATTGTTGTTCTGAGTCATCAAGTAATCTGTGTTTGTTAATTGTTTTATTTTCAAGTCAATACAAGGATTATTTCTTAAATGATGTTATCTTTAAAAATACATCATCATCATTCTCCTACTCTTATCCCAATTACTTGGGGTCGATACAATATGTACTCTTCTTTCATAATACATATTGTAAAAGTTATTGGCAATAGTTTTATGATCGGCCGTCTGCCAGACATCAACCCTTCTTGGGAATGTAGTTGTTAATCAAACGGCATAAGATGGAGTTGGCCTAGGTCGTTATAAGGTGGCCATCGAAGACAAAGATCGGGTACCGGTGGCCCGCTCGCACGGCGAAGAGAGGTGTTTGCAGGGTGGGTCCAGGAGGTCGCGTGCCGCCTCTTCTGTCGCCCCGGACGATTTGACGGGGCGCGACCATATCCATGGTCCACCATGCGGGAAAAGAAAACAAAAAAAAAAGGTCGTTATAAGGCTCTTAGTCGTCTTTTACGACATCCACGAGCAAAGCAAGGTTTGGTAGTATTCGTAATCGCTACTACACAGCCTTATCTTTATTTATCTTTCTTTTTCTTATATTTTTCTTTTTTTATTTTCTTTTATCTTTAAAAAAAAAATTACGTATTTATGTGAAATCCTAAAAAATCATTCGTTTCATGTTGGTGGGCTATTGTGCAACCTCAGCAAACCATCCAAGGTGACAGGACAGTTCACAACCCCGCACATCATAAGCTTGTTCTTTTGAACTTCAATAACTATTAATTATCATTCCAACTACAAAGTATCCAGGTCATTAAGCTCGGCTTTCTAATTTAAGTAGAGACAGTTACATTTTTTGACCAGGGAACTAACACTAGGCTCCATAATTTAAAAAGATAAAAATATATAAAAGTTACAACTGTGGCAAATAATTAATATTTAAGCGTTTGTTGATTTAAATTAATACGTTTTGCGTGTTCTAATAAATCTTTGAATAATAAACAAGGCTATTATATTCTTTTTCTATTCTTTTTTTTTTTGGATAAACTATAGTGCGGTCACTACCTGTCCAATACGCTTATTGTGACGGAAAGAAGGACGTGTAGCCGCTTAACCTTTTTTCATTATACAGCTCCACAATTGGGCTGACCACTCAGTACCAAGTCCTTGTCTGCAGCAAGCGAATTGCACTCTACTGGACACTGTTTCAAACAATAATATTATTAAACATTCCCTGAATGATAAAACAATAACTGATGACTGAAAAAATAAACTATTTTTACGGATTCTATAGCGTTTGCATTTGATTTTTGGAGTTTACTCCTTAAGAATCGATTTTCATATAAGGCGCCCGGTATGAGAAAAATTTGAGGAGTAAAATCTAGAGATCATCGAATGACCTCTTTACGTTTTTGGTGCGCAACCTATTCTGCGCACCTTTCACTTTCTGACGTGAGATAATACTTCACTGAACAGTTTTAATAAATTTAAATAAAAATATATATATATTATTTTTAGTCAAATGAGCTTTTTTTGCGCCTGTTTTGATAATCGTACTTAAGGAGTAAACTCCAGTCGTGCGTCGGAGCTGACACACACACTTTTTTTATTTTTAAAAAACTTGATTACGTGCGAGAAATGATTGTCACACATGGGATTCGAATCCCACGCCTATTGGAAATCCGTTCCAATCGTGCTAACACTTACACCAGCGTGAACTGTTGTATGATATTTAATTGAATGTGGTTGTGTGGCTTCGAATCCCATGTGTGACAATAATTTTTCACTAATAATCAAGTTTTTATAAATAATCAAGCATGTTAAATGCTAAATTTCAGTACTATGACTTTTTTATGCACAAATAAGAGCGACGACACAAACGACTGATGCCCTAAGCCACGCGCAGAAATTAAAATGGAGATGGGCGGGCCATATAATGCGACTTAAAGACCACAGGTGGACAAAAGCTGTTACCACATGGCAAGGCCCATCAGGCAAGCGCCGTAAAGGAAGACCAAACGCACGTTGGGACGATGACGTCATAAAAATTGCAGGTCCAAAATGGCAAAAGATAGCCCAAGATCGAAGCAGATGGCAGGCTTTGGAGGAGGCCTTTACCTGAGAGGGGTTCCTGCTACAAATTCAAGCAATCTTTTTCAAATATTTTGTAACAATATTAAGGTAGGAAATAAAAGGCTTTTTATTTTTTTATTATACACGAGGACATTGGGTCCTGCAACACAGTTCGTAACCAGCGTAGGAGCCAGAGATTCCCATATATTTTTGTAATGCTCATATGGTTATTAATAAATTATTATTATATTGCACGCCTCACATAAGTAAAGCGTTGAGGTCTTGCTCTACTCTCGATATATGAAAATCAAGCACTTTTAAACTTAAGAATGATTGTATTTTTTCTCAAATTGCACTTATAGGATAATGTTATCCTTGCTAATATTATAAATGCGAAAGTAACTCTGTCTGTCTGTCTGTCACTCTTTCACGCCAAAACTACTGAACCGATCTAAATTAAATTTGGTACACAGATAGTCTAGAGCCTGATGAAGGACATAGGCTACTTTTTAATGCAAAAAAAAGGGTTTAAAGGGGTATGAAAAGTTGTAAAGGAAGTATCGTCATTTTTAAAGCCAGAAGCTTGAAACTTATTTTTAGGCTGTTGATTAGATATAAATAAATATGACATTAACATTTTGCAAAAAAAAATACACTTAAGAGGTAAAATAAAAATAGGGGATGAAAAACTTTAGGAAAGTAATCTTTACGCGTGCGAAGCCACGGGCAGAAGCTAGTCATATATATGTCAAGAAAAAATATTCGTTTAAAGGTATTTGATATTTTTAAAGAGCAATTATTTTGTATAAGTAAGAAAATAGTTGATAAAAAGAAATATTATTACATTATATTTATTTTCTGACGTTTCAATCTACAGCGCTATGATTGTAGAAGTAGGATATGTTTAATACTTGCTTTAACAAAAATCATTACAGTGCTAGCTACAGCTACATAGCTATGGCGAATTAAGCTCTTTGGAAGCCCGGAGCGGCAATGTTTAATGGATGCCCACCGTATCGTTCAGTCATGCGTACAAAGTATAAGAAAAGAGGGATTGTCAATGATGACAATTATATTGCTTTGACATCGTCATAAAGACTTCGTGTTTACAGGAATTATCTTTATATGTATATATAATTCTACTGTGTCTGTATGGTAGCGGCTACGAATACTACCAACCCTTGTTATAGGCTTAATACTTCAAACTTTACAGTTAGAATTGTATTAAACGATGACACAACCTTGTTATTTAAATTACTGAAATTTAGCATTTAATATGCTTAATTATTTATGAACCCGAAACGAACGAATTTTTCGTTTCGTAATCGGGTTTTATAAATAATTAAGCATATTAAATGCTAAATTTTCAGTAATTTAAATAACAAGGTTGTGTCATCGTTTAATACATGCATGTCCTACAATAAGTCACGGTGGTGTAGTGGCAGCACGATTGAGCCGGAATCCCAATAGACGACTAAGAGCCGTATAACGACCTGGGCCAACTCCATCTGATGCCGTTTGGTCAACGATTACATTCCCAAGGAGGGTTGACGTCTGGCAGGCGGCCGGTCATAAAACTATTGCCAATAACTTTTGCAATATGTACTATGAAAGTGCATATTGTTTCGACCCCAAGTAATTGGGATAAGAGTAGGAGAATGGTGATGATGATATAATTCTACTGTACGTATATATGTCACTGAACTCTTCCTAAACGGCTGGATGGATTTTGATGATATTTTTTGTGAGTGGATTCGAGAACGATTTAGATTCGCAATTGGACCCGTTAGATGGCGCTGCGATCGAGTTGCGTGATTTTTTTTTTTCATACATTGACTGTTAGGCGGAATGAAATTTGCCGGGTTCGCTAGTTACTATATAAAAATATCAGTGCAAATTACAGTAAATATTTCAAACTACATATTAATAGCCATTTGTATATATTTTGATTGTATTAGAATATAGCTTGGACGGTTTGAATAGGGTTAATAAATTCCAATGAGTATTTCGCGATTTAAGGGCCCCCTATACCGGGAGCACTCGCCACCCTTAGTTTGCTACTTCATCACAGTTATTGGTTGTCTGCCTCGCCCACTAATAACATCCAACGTGACCATACGTACGTCTCGTTTTCATGCCGTCTATCTCGTTGACTCCCCAGTTGTCTGTAGGTAAAAAAAATGTCAACCAACCACCAACCCAACGACGTAGGCGAGGTTCATTCAAGGTAAAAAAATGTCCCGTTTTGATTACCAAAACTATTATTAAAAAACTTGTAATATTTCCTAATTGTACTAGCATTTCTATTTTAAAAACAGCCGCCATATTTTAAAATATATGCTGCGTCGGCTGATATAACATGTTATAATTGTAATTTCTGCTCGCGGCTTCGCCCGCGTAAAGAGTTACTTTTTCAAAGATGAACTATTACCGCAAAGTAACACATACCGTGATAAAACGTATCCTATACATTAATCCAGAAATTCGTCAATCGATGTGCCAATTTTTATAAACCTGTTCAACGGTTTATGCGTGATCGAGTTAAAAACATCCAAACCTCTTCACAAACTTTTATAATTATAATATTAGTAGAATAAAACAAAAATCATTATTTCAAATCATATAATAATTATCGTTAATCTATATCTTCACATGCCCTTGATATTTTTTATATAAGTTATTATTTTTAACTATTTCTGCAAGCGTCCTGTTCTGACATAACATATTATAATAGTCAAGTTATTGACACCGCTAAGAAAATATTTTTGCCGACAACATAAATGTCAAAAAACAATCAGAATCAATCAATTCTCTACATATTTTATCTGAGTTTTTTTAGTTACTGTAAATTATTATAACTAATAATTATAATATAGAAAAAAATTTAACAACGATAAGAATACAATTTCCATGTGGTGACGAAGTAAGAATACAATTCACCACTCTCTACCTTATACCTGGATGACCGTAAGAGACGACTAAGAGGTAAAAAACGCATATTTTTTAAAGGACTAATCTCACCACACATTTCCACGACTCCTCCTCCTCCTTAAACCAGGACCCACAATGGTCTCCGTATAAGACACCGAGATTTGACCCTCGAGAAGTCCCGGGAAACGCTTTTAATTGTCTTGGGACCCGCAACAAATTTAATTAAAAAAGAAAAACAGGAGGAGTTGGAAAATTCCACTTCCCTCCTATGCAAAGCGGCAGACATGAAGCAAAAATTTGGTTAATAGGCTAATTAGATAAGAGGATGTACTGATACTTGAAGCGCAGCAGTACTGTACCACGGATATGGCAAAGCTTATGGGGCCTATATGTGAGAATTAAAGAACTTTATACCAACACGTCTGAACAGCGCGGTATAGTAGGTTAATTTCCCTCCCATTACGGAGGAGGCCCGAGCCCAACACTGCGACATATATGAGCAGAAATGTTGATAAAGAATACAATACATATTGACCGCGGGTATCGCACAAAATGACTAAAGTACGTAAACAAATTACATATGTCATTTAACTGCAAAAAATATACTCTAAATAAAACCTTGTACAAACCTATATGACTTTAACGAAATAATAAACAAGTTTCTTCCTATTGTTGAGAATACCTTGTTCAATGACTGCACAGATGGCGTAGTGGTTAAGATACCGACCTTCCGTGCCAGTGCCGTGGGTTCGATTCCCACGCAGGACAACACTTTGTGCGATCCACAAAGTGTTGCTCTGAGTCTGGGTGTAATTTGTCTGCGTTAATTGCATGTTTGTAAAATCCCCCACAATACAAGGTTTATTTCCTTAGTGCAGGGTGGCGTCTTTATTTAAGAAAAAAAAACCAAAAATTTAGTTGTATATAAATTGAAAAAGTACTGAATGGTAGCGGCTACGAATACTACCAATCCTTACTTTACTCATGGATATCGTAAAAGATGACTAAGAGCTTTATATCGACCTCGGCCAATTTCAGCTAATGCCGTTTGGTCAACAATTATATTCCCAAAAACGGTTGATGTCAGCAGGCGGCCGGACATAAAACTATTGCCAATAACTTTTACAATATTTCATCATCATCATCTCAGCTCATATACGTCCCATTGTTGGGTTTGGGCCTCCTCCATAATGGAAGGGTAATTGACCTACTATACCACGCTGGTCAGACGTGTTGGTATAGGATTTTGTTTCGAGTTTTTCTTCTCTCGCATAGATCTTATATGCGTTTTATATCCTTTAGTCGTCTCATACGATCACCCACGGGTAAGATAGGGGGTGGTGAATTGTATTCTTACTCCGTCACCACACGGAAAATACAATATTTAATCAACCTCAAATACCTAATTAGGATAAAAGGATAAGAAAGAATAAGGTGGAAAAAAGAAAAGAAGGAAATTCTACACCCTACTACTATCCTACTTAACTAAATAATACTTATTTATAAAACCCGATTACGAAGCGAAAAATGATGTCACAAGTGGGATTCGAACCCGCGCCTATTGGGATTCCGGCCCAATCGTGCTGCCACTACACCACCGTGACTTATTGTAGGACATGCAAATTTCGCTTCGTATCATATTTACGTCTTAAGGTGACGGTATGCTATCTACCCGACAATGTTTGTAATCGGGTTTTATAAATAATTAAGCATATTAAATGCTAAATTTCAGTAATTTGAATAACAAGGTTGTGTCATCGTTTAATACAATTCTAACTGTAAAGTTTGAAGTATTAAGCCTATAACAATTTGTAAACATCAGTTTAATATACAGGTAATAATTTATAAAGATTTTCTATAATCTGGCTATAATATTACGATAAGTACCAAATAAGTCCAAAAGATTTCTGCAATTTGAGAACTATCTTGGCGTGCGCTGCCTAAATTTTTGAAATTACATCAAAACAATGTACCATGGAATTGTATATAACACTAATAATTATATTTCCTATAATGTGACTGAATTGATCCTTTCTCCATAATAATCATATTAGTTTAAATATGTCCCACTGTTGAGTTTAAGTTTTATGAGTCTGACCACGGAGAAAGACGATTTACAATTTCCTACACTTACAATGATGTTATTTATCTACTTACATCCTTTAGTCGTCATTCAGGGTAACCCGCGGCAAATGGGTGTTCAATTACATCGTTACTCCGTCATCATATGAAAAACTTTTTCCGTAAATGAAAAAAAAATAAATGACAGTAAAAAAATTCTAACCTTTGCATTCGTTAGCGTCTCGTGCAGTAGCACGTCCCCACGGCCGGTCAAAGTGGAAGGGCTTGCATCGCTCGCAGTCCCTCCCCGCCGTATTATGCTTGCATTCACACGTGAGCTGCTGTACAGCACCGGAGCCCGCCTCGCTGCCCTTCATGGGGACACACCTGGAGGCGTGCCCGTTACACTTGCAACGTCCACCGACGGCAAAGTCTGAAACCGCATAATGCTGACTGCCCGACACCGCTTGTTTCTTATTATCCACTTCGTCACCTTCATTGACCATATGCAAACGGTTGAAGACAACCCTCACATCGGTAGCTGTCACCCAGTCTTGCAAAACAGGAGATATGTCGAAGTTAGCCGCACTGGGACGGCCTTCTAAAGTGCTGAAGGCCAGCCGTGCACCGCCAGAACTCTCGCCGGTCAGTCTGTGACTATCTGAGCATCTAGCTTCCTGCTCATTCGCAGCAGTCACGGTCGCCTTGTTGGGCCGGCCATACACTCGTCTACATTGGCTCGAGTAGAACTGGAAGGGTTGCCAAGTGATACCATAGTCTGCACTTTTGTAAATCGCTACGGAGTCTGGACGAGCTGCCTTCGGACAGAATTGAAGACTTACGTAGGTCAATTCGTATTTCTTTCCGAGGGATAGAGTCAGAGAGACGTTGTCGGGAGGTGAATCGTAGGAAGTAGGAGGAATCGGAGCGGACCTCCAGCAGGTGACATCATGAGGATTGTTTAAGTCGGTAAGGTGAGTAGGAGAATGTCGTCGGTCGGATCTAGCGGCGTCACAGACTCTACATGAGTTCTCGGGCGGTTGATCTCCGGGCGGGTCGCAGAGACGTTCAGGGCCTCGTCTTCCGCAAACAGAGGAGGC
This sequence comes from Lymantria monacha, assembly GCA_905163515.2. Classification (NCBI taxonomy): domain Eukaryota; kingdom Metazoa; phylum Arthropoda; class Insecta; order Lepidoptera; family Erebidae; genus Lymantria; species Lymantria monacha. The sequence continues at coordinate 2,011,040 of LR991096.1, read as the reverse complement.
GACAACGGGTGCGCCGAAGGCAGCATTGACAAAGTCGGGGATGCAGCGGCGCGGGCGGCCGTCTTCGTAACAGGGATCGGGTGGCGCGGCGGCGAGCGCTAGGGCCGCGGTGGCTAGGAGGGCCACGGCGCGGATGGGCATGCTCACTCACTGTCACAAGCACTCGCGTAAAGTTTCCGAGAGAGGGCGCACGAAGCGATACGTGCGCACCGGTTCGGAGCCGGCGGCGGACTGGCGGGGCGGCGGAGCTTTGAGCTTCGCAGCTTCGACGGCCGCTGGCCGCGCGCAATACGCGACCATCGCATTCCTAGTGAAAGTTCTGTTTTTAATATATTGTGTGATTTGATTAGATAGTATGTACATATAACTTATACCTTTTGTTGCAAATAAACTACATGAACTATCCACATTTTATTGTTGATACATTGTTACAAATGAAAATAATCTTTGCCATGTTAGTCTTGAAAGCTATTTTTCAGCCGTTTTATAATTATTACATATATTAAAATAAAGCATACAGTTGTATTCATTTTAATTATATTTTCACGGGATATTCTAAAGCCTTCGTTTTTAATAATGCCTCGCTTAGCTTCACCATACGCAAGTAGGGTGATGGTTAGGCGCTGCCGTTAGGGTTGCTAACTTTGGAATTCGCCTGTCCTTGGTCCAATCTATACAGATTTGACGTGGCACAGCATATTTGAAATAAGAATTAACGACTCTTTTTTTTTTTTTTTTTTTGGTAGGCTATGGCGCGGTCACACGTCGCCCGTACCGTCCGGGCCGACGGAAGGGCAGCGCGTGGCCCCATAACCCACCGTATTCCCTGCCCATCGCCATTGGGCCGGCCACTGGTACCGCTTCCTTGCCTTCCGTGGCCAGCCCGGCGGGAGAATTAACGACTCTGCAAGATTTTTGGTTGATTTACAAGTAATTACTATTTTTTTTATAAAATGAGAGTTCTGATGTTTACGCGAGTACACATTTGAAATAAAACATTTTAACGGATTTGTATCTGATTTTTAATTTATCGACGCTTTGAACAGTTTATAGAGTTCATGATCAGGTGAGGACTAAGGTGTCTCACGTCCAATAAGTCAGCGTTATTTTAGAGATTTATATCTACCCACATCCGTTATTATCATACGGACACAAAATAAATTAATAATTTTGATCCACATTTTTAATACAAATTCATTGCCAGTACAGATAATTATTATATTGCGACAAATTACTAGTTTAAAAACTAACAAATCTATTCAGCTACCACCTCGGATCGGAACGCGGTTACACTAAGAAAGATACGGCAAGAAAACTAAGGAGGCATAATACTAATTATTGGCTTTTGAGAGGCGGCCTTTTTATCTTACTAAAATTAAGTAAATTAATATTTAACTATTATTGTGGGTCAGATCTATGCAATAAGTGCTCTCTGTGTTTTGCAGTCTTGTGGTGGTTTCTTTTGCTTTATTTTTAATTAAGTGAATGATAGGATCCCAGCTTGATGATAATACCCATCCAACTTCTCCATTAAAATTTCAAAGCTTTTTAATTTCAATAGCCTCGCGAATCATTCTAGGCAGGTATCGGCGTTCTTTTACGAGGATTTACGATTTATCAAACCTGATGTAATGGTCGGTGCGGTCCTGACTGTGCTCAAGGGCTGCAGACTTAGTGTGACGGCTGTCAAGTACCAGATCCCTCTACAGGATGCAGTATTTTATAAACTAGACTATGATTGTGGTCTCTCTTATATAGGCGTAACAAAGAAATCTGTAGGAACTCAGATCAAGAAATATCTAGCTGATGTGAAGCACTGCCGTTACGAATTTACGTCATAGAATAATGATCTCAAATGGAATGGACTAGCATAGAATGGCATAGAATGGAATAGAAAATAATATAATATATTTTAATCCTAGAAAAACGCTGGCAACCCTAACGACAATATGTACGCGGGGTGATCGCTGTATGCTTTTATTCGTCAGTAGAAGAATGCGAGCCGTCGCGCACCCATCGCACTCGTACCTGAGACCGATTCATAACCTAGCCCCTGCGCCAACATTCACATACACTTAGTACAACACTCCCTTTAACTACATAACTGTTGTTTTCAATATTTCTGTGTTGTTTTACTGACTTTATTTGTTGTTGAAATGTATAGTTAATTGGTTGTTTGATTTTTGAAGTTGTGTGTACTTATAATTATAATCATTTTATGCTTTTATCTCAATTACTTGGGGTCGACGCAATATATAAGTACTCCTCTTCCATCATACATAATGCAAAATTATTAGCAATAGTTTTGTGACTGGCCGCCTGTTTGACATCAACCCAAGGCGGGTTGATGTCAAACAGGCGGCAGGAATGTAATTGTTGATCAGACGGCATCAGATGAACCAATGTAAGGGTTTGTAGTATTCTTAGCCGCTACCATACAGCTGTATTTGATTTGATTGTAGGTACTTATAATTTATATTATTCGAAATTATTTTTGATTTTGTTTCTTCATAAATATTTATCAATCAGACTATTGATGTCCAGCATGGCATCTAGGCACATTCATCCTCACATTTCATTTCATTCCCTTGAAGTTGTCCACGTCCATCAACGGCGATTAACATTTATAAGTTTGCTCATTTACCTCCGATAGCAGTTAATAAAAAATGTAATAAGAAAAATTAAACATTCCACCTTTAGGTGCAGTGTTTAAAAAAAGTTTTTTTTTTTATTGCTCTTGGTGGCAAACAAGCAAGCCGCACACCTTATAGTAAGTGTTACTGCCGCCCATGGACTTTTGCAATAGCAAAGGGTACAGCTAGGCCGCTGCCTACCAATGAAAATCTCAAACCCACCCAGAAAGTTGAAACTTTCGGCTCTCTCGCTCAACGAACGAAGCACAACAGAACATAGCCACTGCTCATACGTCAATTTTCTGCTTAGTGTGGTACTACCCCGGACGGACTGACCCGCGGCTGTAGACAGAGAACTGTCACTGTTCACTGTCTACAGCACTATACTTATATTTCTTTTAACTATCTTTTAGCTACTAACTTTTTACTTTTCGAAATGACGACTGTACAAAATGATACATACACATACATACATATCATCACGCCATATCCCTTGCAGGGTAGGCAGAGAGAACAGAGTGCCAGAGAACTCTATCTCTGCATACTTCACTCGCCTCCTCAACATTCATAATTGTCTTCATACACGCTCGCCGGTTTCTGAGACTCTTGACTCCACCTTCCTTCAGTACATGACCGATTTGGTCTAGGTAGGTTAGTCTCGGTCTCCCTCGGTACCTACATCCTTCCACTTTCGCATTGTATATCTTCATATCTTCTTCTTCTTCGTAACGACGACGTAAGAGAGCGAGTAGGTATGAAAGAGAGTATTGGTGTAAAGATACGAAAGGGCATGCTCCGATGGTTCGGACATGTGGAAAGAATGCCGAACGAACGTCTGGTTAAGAAGATATACAAAATGATAGGTACACTAATCTGCTCCATCACGACGGACAAACAGTTGGGCAAATATTATTATACTATTACTTAATCTCTTGGCATTTGCTATTATTTTGAAATTTTCTTTTCTTAATAAAAATACTTTCTCAATTTCTTTTTTATAAGGTTTCCCGTATAGCGATGTGACAAGAATTCAATTGTCGTCACCTTTTAACTGTCTGTATTAATCGTACAATTAAGCTAAGCTCGCCAGGTGAGAGAGCTACTGCTTCCTCCTAGGGAACGTATAACACTTCACTGTACTCGCCAAGCCGCTTGATAAGTGTAGCGGTTACGACACTATCCTCTCATTTGTGAGTGAGATTTATGGCCAACAATGGAGGGCGAATGACAAAATGATTGCTGAAGGCAATACTCCGCATTGAAGAATCACAATCCTCAAGTCTTTATCTTTGTTTTGAGCACTTGACAAAAATAATATCTTTTATGCAGCGGGCTATGGTCTGGACACCGCGCTAAATCCGTCCGAGGCGACAGATAAAGCGGCGTGCGACCCCATAAACTCACACAGCAATGTACCTCTTCCCCGGCCACCGGTACCCGCTCTTGTCTTCCGTGGCCTATAAGACAAACATACTACTTAACATATAGCCCAGTCAAATTTATAGACCAAACAAATAATTAAAAAGAAATTTATAAAGCACTCAAAGAAATGGTTAAACAAAAAAATGGTTCGGAAAAAGATTTAAAAATAAATTTATAAACCGAACAAAGAATTGAAAAAAAAATACGAACCGAAGGAAGAATTACCCTAGGTGGGCAATCAAACCACAACACTTACCACGAGAGAAAAGCACCTTAATCTCTTCGCTGTCCGTGCAATTTGCAAATGTTGTTTATACGTAGTTACCGCTTACAAAATGTATAAAATATTTCCTCTCTGTTCATATAATAACCACACAAAGGCTGCCTGCATCCAAATTTGTTGACGTGGCTTTTGTACATTTGAATTTTGTTATGCAATTATGATTAAACTTGTCTGCCCACATCATGTCATATTATGACCGAGCTAGGAACGTGTGAGACACGGAAAGCGTTCTTTCTAATGCGAATACTACACAGAATAAAATTCGTCAACCCCTTGAGGGCCTGTCCATAGCAATCAACGGTATTGGTTGATCACGGAACGATTTAGCAGACGTATTCTTATACTTTCTTATTAAATTAAAATTCATTTATTATGCTAAAATACTGCGAGGGCACTTACATATTGTCAGTATTAACATTTTAAATCAATACAATAAATTACCACCGGATCGGAATAAGACTGAAAAGATTCGGCAAGAAACTCAGCGGGTTTGTCTATTATTGTTGTTTCTTTACTGTTTTTTTTTCATAAAAAAATAGTACAGCAGCCTTAGTAAGAATTAGCGCTAATATCACTATTACTTTGTACAGGGTTTTGTCTGGAGATTTTCTTCTCTTGCGTAGATATTTGCATAGCATAAACCTTAGACGTCACCAACGGGCATGATGTGGGATGGTGAATTGTATTCTTACTCCGTCACCACATAGAAAATACCTTTCATTAGAAAATAATAATATTTTTCTGCCCGACACATTCCTAGCAATACATTACTATAAAAAGAAGTCGGTCGACACACATTTATATAATAACAAACAAGAATAACACACAGACGAAAAACCATCACTCCTCATTTTTTTTACTTTTTTTTTATATTGGCAATCAGCTTTTAATATGAACCTATTATTGCCAGTGTCGAGTTATAATTTTCTTCACAAAATATTACATTCTTTCTTTTTCACAAATTATTCTCTTCCTTAAATTAGTAGTTTTCATTAAATCTAATTCTCGTCTTCAACACACACACACACACACACTGCCGTCTTCATACTGTTGATGGTGTCTTCTGAAAGTTTTAATGAAAAGTGAAGACATTTATGAAGCATTGTTAGTTACTTATAGTGGAAGGATCACGCTGTAGATAGATCTCTGTCTACAGCCGCGGGCCGGTCCGTACGGAGTAGTACCATACTCTCGCAGAAGATCGACGTCTGAGTAATGGCTGTTTGCTATTGCGCTTCGTTCGGTGAGCGAGAGAGCCGGACGCCCAACTGGGTGGGTCTGAGGTTTGTAATGGTAGGCAGCGGCCTAGCTATAGCCTTGGTTACAGCACATGTCCTTGGGCGGTAGTGACACTAACCATTAGGTGTGCTGCTTGCTCGTTTGCCAACATACGAAAAGAAATTCAAAAAAATTGTTATATAGTGAATATGATATTCACTATTCACTAGCAGTTTATTCGTAATCCAACGGCACTTTTGGGCTCTGGTTCAGCCATAAGCTCTTTCATTATATTTGAGAATTATATTATATTGTGGTTCGACAGGCGTCATACTGAATCTAATACTTATTAGGCATTTTGTACGCCATTTTTATGTATAAGAAGTTAATAAAAAATTAAATTAAAGAATAGACAAACCCGTTGAGTTTCTCCCGGGTCTTCATAGTGTGGTCGCGTTGCAGTCGCATAGTAATTATTTGAATTAATTTAAGATAAAATATAAAAATTGTCAATACGTTAGAGCTCTCACGGGGTTTGTGCATAATAAATAATTTGAATTTACACACCAGCAATTCCTGCAATTCAATTACAAAAAAAAAGTCCGTCAAAATTATTTAATACCTTAAAACATTCAAATATTGAATATGACGCTTTCACGTTCCCGTAAAGTCTAAAATATGTTCATGAGTTTATTTAAACAACGACACTCGACAAGGTTGGTAAATACAACGAATCCGCCATCAATGCAATCGGTAATATCAGTATAGAATTTCATATCCCTAACTAAACTCCACGAATAGTTATACGCTGAGCGGTTCTCAAAAGCATTGTAATAACAAAGTATAGAGGAAAACATATTATTAGTGATGCAAATACTATATATGATGAGATCCGAACAATGAGTTCTGTAGTTGGGTGAGACACCCGATTATATGCTTCGCGTATTCACATAAATATGTACTGTAAAGTAGAACAGATAAATTGTGAAATTGAACTTGAATCAATGGCGTACTGCGCTGCATATATGTAAATATATTAATTATAATAAAATAAATATAATATAATATCTATTCTTTATGTGTATTTTGAGTAATCAGCCAAGGCTTTAGCTGAAAATCAGCTCTGCATTTCTATGTAGCATATGCTGAGCTGTTGCCTTTTGGGATATAAATTTTTAAAAAGCTATTCATGAAATATATTTGTGAATTGTTTTTGATATGTGTATATAGGTAATTGAGAGGTGATTCCCTCCATCCTGTAAACTTAGATTATTTCACCATAAGTATATACCTGGCGATAAATATTGCATATCGACACTTAGAAAGAGACAATCGACTAATTTCGGCATCATAGAGCGTTCTCCCTATCGCACACTACCCGTGTGTCTTAGCACGTAGCACTGACAGTCTGGCATCTATTAGGAACTGTTAATGCAATTACACCTTTATTTATTAAATAAAATACAGTACAAGATTTTTTTCTATATTATATCATTTAAAATATTACTGTTGATTTATAATATACAATTCCAATTCCTCTACTGCATCGCGTTACTAATAAAGTCATGCTACGGCAACTTCGTCCATACATTCTTATTACCTGTCAATTGATTTTCAATTGATCTTACCATAATTCAACATTTATATTATAACAAGTTCCATATATCTACGCTTACACCATACGATATTAAATAAAAACTACTCGCTTTTAACGTAACTGGTAAGGAACAAGCTGGTAGTAAGTTGCGACAAAAAGTCGCGGCACTATGTCGATTAATCGCCGCCATTAACCCTTTATGGATTGTAAGGTATAGAGTAGGTTATACTTAAATCTTACGTTTATTTTCACAACCTACTAATATCTAAGTTTAAGCAACACATAAGTGAATAAAAGATATAAGATTCAGATTAATTAAATTTTGATTCAAAATCAAGTTAGTTATGTACGTAAGTTTGTTATGTACTCGTATAAACCCCATAGAGGTATTGTAATATTTGACATTTTACCTTAAACATACATACATACCATCACGCCATGTCCTTTGCACGGTAGGCAGAGAGAACAGAGTGCCAGAGAACTCTATCCTTGCATACTTCACTCGCTTCCTCAACATTCATAATTCTCTTCAAACACGCTCGCCGGTTTCGGAGACTCTTGACTCCACCTTCCTTCAGTACATGACCGATCTGGTCTAGGTAGGTTAGTCTCGGTCTCCCCCGGTACCTACATCCTTCCACTTTTCCTACATCCTTTTCTTTTTACCTTAAATTAATCCAAAAACCACGGGATCGGAACGTGACCGCCTCTGAGAATATCCAGCACAAAAACTTATTATTATTACACATACCCATATATTTTTTTATTGTAATAATATCTGATCTTTACTCGAGTATTACACATTTGAAATAAAACTATTTTAACGGATTCTATCGAGTTTGTATTTGATTTTTAATTACCTGACGTTTCTGTTTATATTGCAGCTCCAAATACTTGCGACGTTGCAATTTTTTTTAAATACTAAAGAAATAATCCTTATATTGCGTAGGATTTTATAAAAATACAATTAATTGACCCAATTTACACCCATACTCATTATACAATTTACACCCATACTCATTGTACAATTTACACCCATACTCATTGTACAATTTACACCCATACTCATTGTACAATTTACACCCATACTCATTGTACAATTTATTCTGTCTTATTTTTAATCAAAGGCGAAAATACTGCAGAAAGTTTATATATCATCGTCTCAACTCATATCTGTTTCACTGCTGGGCTCGTGTTTTCGCCACGATAGGAGGGAAATTTAGCGTGATATACTATGCTGGTCAAATAAGTATGTTTTTTTTTTGCGGTGGACTACGGATGCGTCTCGCCCCGCCAAATCGGTGCGGGGCGACGGAAGAGACGGCGCGTGACCCCATAGACCCACCAGGCAAACTCCTCTCTTCGCCGTGCGAGCGGACCACCGGTACCCGATCTTTGTCTTTGGTGGCCAAACAAGTTGGTAGGTTTTATTTAGAATTTTCCTCCTCTTGTATATATATTACTTGTATATAATATCCCTTAATCACCTTTTACAACACTCACGAGCAAAGAAGCGGGTGGTGAATTGTATTCTTACTTCGTCGCCACACGGACAAGGCTATATCATCATCATCGTCCTCATCTCAGCTCATATATGTCCCACTGTTGGGCTTGAACCTCCTCCATAATAAGAGGGAATTGGATCTACTATACCACGCTGGTCAGACATGTTAGTATAGGATTTTGTTTCGAGTGTTTCCTTCTCTTGCATAGATCTTATACGCGTTTTATATTCTTTAGTCAACCAATTAAATAATAATTAAAGGCAACCAATTAATGTTCAATTTTCCCAATCACCAGGTTGTTAGCTCGTTCAACAGAACCAATATGATACGAGGTGGCTCTTTAATAATTTTAAATAAATTAATTAAATCTAAGGAAAGAAAAGATATTGTAAGATTGTCTGTTGAACGTGTTATTGAAATTGCTTGTGTTGAGTCTGAGCAGTTCATAGTTGTATGCGTATACAGACCCCCATGCTCCCCATATGATGATTTTGAGAAATTAATGGAAGATATCTTACTCAAAACCTCGGCCTCAAATAAAACAGTTGCTGTTTGCGGGGATTTTAACATTAATTTATTAGACAATAATAATATAACACAAAAATTTAAAAATTTAATGAATTCTTATAACTTATATAATGCTTTCCTGGAACCTACTAGGATAACTGCTGGGAGTGCAACTTGTATAGATAATATTTTTATAAATGCTAAACTGATTAGTAAATCCATTATAAACACATTAGAATCAGATCACTGCGGACAACTTGTTGTACTTCCTAGAACTAATAGGATTCCACGAGAATGCATTACCTTTGTTCCTATTAATGTCAGCCGCTTAGAGCACTTTAGACACAATTTGAGTATGAAAGTACCACTATTGCCTTTTCATGATAACCCCAATGAATTGTATACATCCCTATTTCACATAATTGATGATGAATTTAGTAAAATATTTAAACCTAAAACTGTAACAATTGGAGTACCTGCTGGCTTTAGTGAATGGGCAACTTGTGGTATCTACAAGAGTAGACGAAGGTTATATGATCTTTATGACGAAAAGTCTTATAACCATAGTCCAGTGTTCCTAGAATATGTAAAAAAATATTCTAAAATATTCAAACGTGCCTGTTCCTCTGCTAAAGCAATTTATCTGAGAAATAAAATCAAACGATCTAGTGATGTAATTAAAATGACTTGGAACGTGATTAATAGTGAAACTGGTAGAAATACTGTACGGAAGAAGGACTTCAATTTAATTATTGATGATAAAAATATATGTGCGGACGAAGAAGTGGCAACCGAATTTGAAAAATATTTCAGTAATATTCCTTTACTGACAACTAAATCATTGATGTGTTCTCCTATTTTAGCCGAGTCACTCTTGAAACAGTGTATTGTAAAATGCGACACATCCTTTGAGTTCTCAGATGTCAGTAGGAATGATATCATAAACTCTTTTAAAAATCTTAATGTTAAGAAGACAGCTGATTTATGGGGCTTTTCTGTAAAGATAGTAAATTCTATAATTGATATTATTGCCCCCCATCTGGCATCTGTGTTTAATGGTTGTGTTGCTCGAGGCGTATTTCCTGATCTCATGAAAATTAGTAGAGTGATTCCCTTGTTCAAAGCGGGTAGTATGTCTGATCTTAATAATTTTCGACCAATTTCCATACTACCCACACTTAGTAAAGTTTTTGAAAGACTTATGCTGAGTCAAATGTTACATCATTTTAAGAGACATGATATATTTCACAAACAGCAATTTGGCTTCACTAAGAATTGCTCTACTACTGATGCGGGTGTAGAATTATTAAAAAATATCTTTACAGCCTGGGAGAAATCGCATGATGCTTTAGGTATATTTTGCGATTTATCCAAGGCGTTTGATTGTGTACACCATGAAATTCTCGTCAAGAAATTATACCACTATGGGATCAGGAATAAGGCTCTCGAACTTTTAACATCATATTTGTACAACAGAATTCAGAGGGTCGATGTTAATGGTGTACGATCATCTGGTTCTGTTATAAAAATGGGCGTTCCACAAGGATCCATTCTGGGGCCATTTCTGTTCCTTGTATATATTAATGACTTACCTTACTATGTAGGGGATAACCAAAACATAGTGTTGTTCGCAGATGATACCTCCTTATTGTTTAAAATTAAAAGACAAATGATTAATTATGACGATGTGAACAACGCTCTGTCAAATGTTGTTCATTGGTTCAGTACAAACAACTTGGTTCTTAATGAAAAGAAAACCAAATGTATTAAATTCACCACACCTAATGTGAGACTAGTGGAAACCAATGTTCAAATGAATGGTGTGGCCCTAGAGCTTGTGGAGTCCACGGCGTTTTTGGGTATTACCATCGATACTAAACTCCATTGCGGTCCTCAGATTGAAAAATTATCAAGTAGGCTAAGCTCAGCGGCTTATGCGGTAAAAAAAATTCGAATGTTAACCGATATTGAAACGGCTAGAATTGTTTATTTCGCCTACTTCCATAGTCTTATGTCTTATGGCATTCTGCTTTGGGGTTGCTCTGCAGATTTGAAAAACATCTTTGTTCTTTAAAAACGGGCTGTCCGCGCGATTTATAATCTAGGGCCAAGAGCTTCACTGAGAGAAAAATTTAGGGAAATAAACATTCTAACCGTTGTATCACAATTCATATTCGAAAACATACTATATGTAAAAAAAAATATTAATGAATTTGATAAATATTGTGATATACACCGTGTGAACACTAGAAATAAGGATAATCTAGTTATCTATCATACTCGCCTACAAAAAATTAGTAGGTCTTTCATGGGGCAATGTATACGCTTTTACAATAAACTGCCTAAAGATATCCGAGATATGCCAATGAATAAGTTCAAAAAGGCTATCAAAAACAGACTGTGCAGAAAAGGATATTACAGCATTTCGGATTATCTAAATGATAATACGGAATGGTTATGAGCAGCTCCTCTCTCAGCAATTGCCCTTTTAATGTTTATCACTTACTCTTGTATTATTTGTATTATCTTAATTGTACAGTGTAGCGTGTTTTGCCTAACGAGTTATGTATTTAATTATCCAAGCTATCTGTTTCAAATTTATAGATTATGGTGTGGTCATGCTCACTGAAAAGGTCTCTGCTTGCGGTAGCTACGTGGAGCGGGTCTCTCCCTTCCCTCCAATGTGGTTGAGGGGCGTGATGGCTGCTCTAATAGTTAACTCGTGATCGGGTGCCGCTTGTGGGATCTGGTCCAGCCATTTTTCTTTCTTTTTTGTTTTATAAATATTCTTAGTTTAATTTTGTATTATATACAAAATTTTAAAAATGAATCTTTACTCGAAGGGCATATCACTGGAGCTAACATAAAGTAAACATGTAACCAAACTCTTTTGTGAAAAAATATAATAATAAAAAAAATGACGAGCCCACTGAGTTTCTTGCCGGATCTTCTCAGTATGTGGCTGCTTTCCGATCCGGTGGTAGATTAATTAAATTTAATTATAAAAAAACAATGTAAAATTGACAATATGTAAGTGCCCCTATGGGGCTTATGCAAAATAAATGATTTGATTTGATTTGATTTGAGTCGTCTCTTACGATCACCCACGGGTAAGATAGAGGGTGGTGAATTGTATTTTTACTCAGTCATCACTCGATACACACAAGACACACAAGACTATATACTTCAGAAATATACAAAAATAAATACAAACTACCTCTGAAATACTACATTACTCTGTAAGAACTGCAATACAAGTATGGTTGAGTTGAAACGTTAACAAAAAGCTATCGCCAGTCACTGCCTATTTATTGTACAATTACTTATCGACGCCGTAGACATGTCCATCTTATGTCACCGCTAATACCGCCACAATATCCCAAGTTCCTATCTCCATAGCTCAAATTATAATTTAAAAACTTATTTATCAAAAGCCATACGCTGTTACCTTCAAAATGAATAACAGAAATCTAATTCAATTACAAATATGATAAAACCATAAAAATAGTAATTTTAAATGTTTATACGAGTATTACATATTTCAAATGTAATTTTTTTTTTTACAGATCCTATCACGTTTGTATTTGATTCTTAATTACCCGACAATACGCACACTTTGAAATTAACAATTAAATACAAATGCATAATATAATTTTCTCCACGGAGCGGCTGCGTCCTTACTTACGCAATGCTAAATGTTAATCACTATCCCAAAACCATTTTTGTGGTCCACTTTACTGGAAAACTATCACACCTATAGATTTGTGCTTCAACATAGTAATTTAATTTCCTATATAGATGTGTTATTTGTCAAATGAACAGTAACAATTTTGTATTCATTGGATAGAATGTTATTGTACTACTAACTGTTAGAAAACTATAGAATTAACATCACTGCAACACACAAACTGCTGTCACAGAATTAATATAAGTCTTATAGTAAAAATGATCGTATGAATTGTTTACCCATATCAAGAATCCTATATAAAAAAAAATAATAATTAAAAAAAAACTATCTTAAAAATATTATCCGTTAGAAAAACTGCTATTCTGAGTCTGGGTATAATTGGTCTGCGTTTATTATATGTTTGTAAAGTCCCCCGTTATATAAGGATTATTTCCTCAGCAGTGGCAAAAATACAGAGTTGTTCGATGCATTTTGGATTATGTCTATTGAATGCCATTTTGATTATTAAGAGTAATCAACAAATCTTCTAAATTCTATTTGAGTTTAAAAACTAGACGCTATAAATTAAAACTGATATGCCGGCGACAAATATGTGATACAAACCAAAAAAGTAAATACGTCTTTTAATTAATTTAAATCATATAATTATTATTATTCATATTTATTTATTGCATCAAAGAAACATACAGTATTATAATTAATTACAATAAAATAAAAAAAAGTTAAAATAATTAACATTGTCATCAATGACGTTTCTAATATTAATTAAGAGATAAGTAATTAGAAGTCTATTAGATGTTATATAAAATAAAAGGAAAAGTGAAGAAGTAGGTAAAGAAATACATGAAATTACAAGTTATGCCGCAAATTTGGAAAGTTGAAATCTAAAAGTACTAACAGTTTCATTAAAAATATCTATTAATATTGTAACAGCTACAAACACGTTTTATAAATAAATATATTCCATCCATATGAAGTTCTTGAATAAGTTATATTAAAAAGAGACAAACAACGAGAAGTTTTGCCTTTTACAACGTAATCCTATTTGGCTTAATAGATATTATATATTTATATATTTTTTACATATTTTTTTTTTATTAATATTAATATAAATAATTATTTTTACCTATATCTGTAAGCGTCGTTCGTCGTTTTTACATACATTTTATTTGTAGCTACAATGCCGATAAATGATATAGTTTTGATGACGAAGGCAGTGTTGACATGTATATTTTTTGTATTTTTATTGTTACGTTTACGGAATGAACTTGTATTATTGTGTGGTTAGCGGCTACGAATCCTTACTTTTCGCGTGGATTTCGTAAAAAAACTACCAACCCTTACTTTTCGCGTGGATTTCGTAAAAAAACTACCAACCCTTACTTTTCGCGTGGATTTCGTAAAAAAACTACCAACCCTTACTTTTCGCGTGGATTTCGTAAAAAAACTACCAACCCTTACTTTTCGCGTGGATTTCGTAAAAAAACTACCAACCCTTACTTTTCTCGTGGATGTCGTAAAAGACGACTAAGAGATTTATATCCTGAGCGAACTCCATCTGATGCCGTTCGGTCAACAATTACATTCCCAAGTAGGGTTGGCGTTAGAAAATCTGCCGGTTGTAAAACTATTGCGAATAACTTTGTAATATGTACGAGTACATATTGCGTCAACCATAAGTAAATGGGATAAGATCAGAATAATGATGATTACCGAACAAACTTCATAGATGCTGGAGATTTATAACTAAATATATCTACCTACCTATTATAAATTCTCTCAATTTAAACTAATATACATACATACATACCATCACGCGATGTCCCTTGCAGGGTAGGCAGAGAGAACAGAGTGCCAGAGAACTCTATCCTTGCATACTTCACTCGCTTCCTCAACATTCATAATTCTCTTCATACACGCTCGCCGGTTTCGGACACGCTTGACTCCACCTTCCTTCAGGACGTGACCAATCTGGTCTAGGTAGGTAAGTCTCGGCCTCCCCCGGTACCTACATCCTACCACTTTCGCATTGTATATCTTCTTAACCAGACATTCGTTCGAGATTCTTTGCACATGTCCGAACCATCGGAGCATTCCCTTTCTAATCTTTACATCAATACTCTCTTTCATACCTACTCGCTCACTTACGTCGTCGTTACGAATGCGATCGATCAGCCTAACTCCACAGATTTTCCGTAGAGATAAATTAATATATTGTTTAGAAATCTTAAACTTAATTTATACACAGTTTATAAATTTAAACGAAAACAAACATTAAATTGGTAACTTCGAAGTGATTTGACGTGACGAGTTAAAAATAAACACTAAATATTTAAAGTTCACGTTATTTATATACAACAGCAAATATTAATAGTCCAATAGATCGACCGATACGAAGGACAAAGTTACCTATGATTATGATACCAGATCGTTTTCATTGTAGTTGTAAAGCTAAACTGAACTTATATATAAGAGGTACTAATATCACATGAGTAAATAAACGTACAGAGACAAACCTTCAAACAACCGCGCCACGGTAGGTACATCACTACAAATATGATGCGCGTGTGTGCGTGAGCACTGGCGGCTCGTCACGTACGGAACGAAACCTGTTTAGGCTGGTTCGGCCAGTGCTCAAACAAAGGGCTCACTCACCGCTCGCTGTGCATCGCGTCGTGCGTGTTTGTTTAAATTTGAATTAATTAGAAAGACTGTAAATATGGTTTATTGTACTGTGTGCATGAACAACAATCGAAAAAATTAAAACATATTTTTTTTTTTAAATTACATTGTATGTTAATAGATCTGAACAACCTATAAATATGGGCAAATACTCTTTTTTCAGCCATTTCAAAGACTTTAACGAAAGCAGTATACAATTGTTTTTTTAATAATACCTCCTGACAACTTCATCGCATTTGTTGAATTGCTTAAGAAGAAGTTTCGATAATATTTCGATCTAGTAATAAATATTGTTAATATTGGTGGTGATATACTAAAACGTATACAAGATTGTAAATTTGATGTGTCATGCAAGTGCTTGCCTATTGATTATTTAAAAAAACTTTATATTAGATTTAGAATTTATCATTCGATTAAGAGATATAACAAATTATTAAAAATCAAAAAATACAAAAAAAACCTATTTAGAGTAAGCAATTTGTAAAAAAATATCCATACATAAAAAAGCTGACAAACTTTTTGTGTATTTATTTTCATCCTCATGTGCCCACCCTATCAGAATTGGTAACAATTTTGCTCGCTCCTTAGAAGCTTGGTCTCGGACTTTTGACGGGAATTTGAAAACGTCATGTGGTGCTCTTGTATTATATTCGATATCTTAGTGTTTTAACGTGTTATATTAGATAATTTTGATGGCATTTTATGTAATGTGATGTGCGGAAATACTGGGATGTAGTGAATATCATATAAAAGTGCTTTACAACATTTTCGTTTTCCATCAAAATTCCCACAAGATACCATTAACAGTGTGGCTATTGCACTGTTAATGGTGACAATTTGACTTATACAAACTTGAAAGACTAAAAACGTGTAAATATTTATAACTTGACACTGGCACCAATAGCTCGTATATGTAGCTGATTGCCAATATATAAGAAGAAGAAGAAGAAGAAGCTTGATCTCTCTACATTTATTTACTCATGTGCTAATATTAGGTAATGAATCAATCTCTATACAAAACAATTAAGAAATATGATATTGTAGCTTTTGTGTTTGACAAATTGTAAATAGCCCCTTTCTAAAGTAATGATTATGCATAATCGACGATTATACTACAAATAAGTCGAGATAATGAAGATAGGTATTTTATAATTAAATTTGATAGAAATTAATAAGTTTTAATGTGAAGGGCAGAATAATAGTTCTAATCGTTATCTTTTCTGCAATATGGCGGTAAAATTTGGCGCGTCGGATGAGCCGTTAACTAGTGCGCTGTAAAAAATATATATATAAATGATTGACATGTTGATCGTTTTCGTCGGAAACATATAATTGGCTATTAGCAGCCGATGTGATGTTGGCAATACGCCAACACTAAATTACACCGACACCAAAATACTTCGTCATCCACTAGATACACTTGTTTTGGCAACATTTTTTTTAAGAGAACACCTTTTTGGTGGTAAGCTATATTAATATAGTCACATCCCGCCCAATACGTCCGGGGCGATCCTTTAACCTGCCGTACCTCTCAACTTTCTAATTTATAGTATATTGTCTATGCTCTCAACGCCGTGCGGGTAGGCCACTGATCTTTGTCGTCAATGATCCGTCCCGCGGGTTACTCTTTCGGGTATCGTCTCGAACAGAGACCGTCCTAAGGCAATAATCCTAATTGCGAGGCTTTTACAAACATATAATTAATGGTCACAAGTAAAACCCAAGCTCGGGATAACAATTTGTGAATCGCAGAAACTCAGTTCTTATCTTTTTTTTAGCTGAATATTCACCACAGAGTGGCTGCCACCTTACCTTGACAACGCTAAATGTTAATCAAAGTAAGCGAATCGAGCTCTAGAGCTCTAACACTATCGCACACCCTTTTTTTCTTTTTTTTTTTTTTTTCGCAAGGTGGACCATGGATGTGGTCGCGCCCCGGCAAATCGGCCCGGGGCGACGGAAGAGGCGGCGCGCAACCCCATGGACCCACCCTGCAAACACCTGTCTTCGCCGTGCGAGCGGACCACCGGTACCCGATCTTTGTCTTCGGTGGCCCGCCCGGCGATATACCCTCTCGGGTTCCTCTCTCGTCGACGCCCCGACAGCTTTCGCCGTCGAGGCGTCGCCCTCACGCGGGCTATCGCACACCCTGAGCATATTTGTGTTACACTTTACTGAAAAACTATCACGCCTATAGATTTGTGCTTTATCATAGTAATTTAACTTCATATTTAAATGTGTTACTTGACAAAAAAATAATAAATGAACATTAAGAATTTTGTATCCATTGGATAGAATGTTATTGTACTACCAACGTCATCTGTTAGAAAACTAAAGAGCATCGCTGCATAGGAACTAAAAATCACATAATTAATATAAGGCTTAACCAATGTTTATATAAATAAAAAAACATCTGAAAATGATTGGTCGTATGAATCATTCATTTACACATTCATTTTACAGAAGCCCATTACGATATTCCTAAATTAAAAAAAAATCCGTCTTGAAAATTATTATCCGTTAGAAAAACTACGCGAGCCCTCTCAAAGTTCAGCTTTTTGTTAGTAATATTACAGGGTACATTCCTATCGTCTCAGCTCGTATACATCCCACTGGTCGGCACGTGCTTTCTTTACAGTGGGTGGGAAATTGACTATACAAATATACGAGTATATTGAATGTCAGTTCAAGAACCTCTAATATTTTCACAGTATAAAATGGCCAAATATTAGGCACTGGGCAACCGCTAATAAATATAAAGACACAATACACTCAGTGTCCATAAACCTTGAATTATATTTAGTTATAAGAACATAAGATTATAGAATTAATTACAGACACTTGTTTCATATAAATTCTAATGTTTATTATTTCTTACACAGCTCTGTTTTTGGTCATTTATTTGAATTAATTCTTATAAGATGTTGAATGAAGCTACATTGCTTTTTGTATTTAAAGACTACAGAATAAATCCGCGAGGCAATTTATAAACACATAATTAATGGGTATAAATGACACTTGGCCACAGAAGAATTTCGTAAAGAAGTTTGTGGATTGAACAAAGAATGACTCCATATGAGAATAGAATTCATTATTGTGTTCAAATGTCCGATAAATGAACATTACATTTTTTTTAATTTTGTTCGTCCGTTCGGACAGGCAAAGGGATGAAAGCCCATACAGCCAAGTCATATTTATAAATACCCGATTACGAAACGAAAAATGATGTCACAAGCGGGGTTCGAACCCGCACCTATTGGGAATCCGGCCCAATCGTGCTGCCACTTACACCATCGTGAACTTACAGTTAGAATTGTATTAAACGATGACACAACCTTGTTATTCAAATTACTGAAATTTATTAGCATTTAATATGCTTAATTATTTATAAATACCCGATTACGAAACGAAAAATGATGTCACAAGCGGGGTTCGAACCCGCACCTATTGGGAATCCGGCCCAATCGTGCTGCCAGTTACACTATTGTGAACTATTTTAGGACATGCAAATTTCGCTTCATATTATATCTTACGTCTTCAAGGTGACATATGCCATCTACCGGACAATGTTTACACATTGTATGTGTAAACATTGTCCTGATACATGGTGTAACTGGCAGCACGATTGGGCCGGATTCCCAATAGGTGCGGGTTCGAACCCCGCTTGTGACATCATTTTTCTTTCGTAATCGGGTATTTATAAATAATTAAGCATATTAAATGCTAAAAATTTCAGTAATTTGAAGTCATATTTAATTATCTTTTTTCACATAATATTCAATCAATACTTCTTTATGTTGCATAGTCTTAATAGTCATTGTCCGTCAGTAAGTCAAGTCGTTACCATTAATCGGGCGCTGATAACCAAATCAATAGTTTTTTGGGAATTTTGGCAAAATATGAAAATACACGAAACCACTATTGTACCATATTCACTACACTTCAGCATTTTAATTGTATCATATTCCATAAAATACCAGCAACATTATTCAATATAACATTACAAAACACAAAAGAAATGAGCGTGACAAGAGCGTGACATAACACTTCCACATTCGCGCCAAAACCAAAGAACATTACACAACTTATCTAAACTTCGCTTCATTGCAGGCTTTTTTTTGGAACAGGCTACGGTACAGTTACACTCCGCCCGATCTGTTTCGGACGACGGAAGGGATGGCGTGTGATGCCATAAACTGCACTGAAACCTTACCATTTCAGTTTTTTAAATCTTTATAGGTACATATGTTTGTAAATACAATTGAGAATTCATATAATTTTTGAAGAGAATTTTTTTAAAAGAGGTCTTAAAAATTCTCGTCCGCAAACTTTATGTACGCGAGAAAAATAGCTTAATCAACTGCCAAACGCACGTACGCGTATTTGACACATATTTTAAAGTGAACATTGTGTGACAAATAAACGTAAGTTGTAACATGATGCAACAGTTCCTTTAAGTTCCTTTTCTCGCGAACGAGAATAATAAGACATACGTCCTTCTCGCTTTCATAATTTTAGCTAAATAAATGAATTATACATACGTACATACATATCATCACGCCATATCCCTTGCAGGGTAGGCAGAGAGAACAGAGTGCCAGAGAACTCTATCTCTGCATACTTCACTCGCTTCCTCAACATTCATAATTCTCTTCATACACGCTCGCCGGTTTCGGAGACTCTTGACTCCACCTTCCTTCAGTACCTGACCGATCTGGTCTAGGTAGGTTAGTCTCGGTCTCCCTCGGTACCTACATCCTTCCACTTTCGCATTGTATATCTTCTTAACCAGACGTTCGTTCGGCATTCTTTCCACATGTCCGAACCATCTGAGCATTCCCTTTCGCATCTTTACACCAATACTCTCTTTCATACCTACTCGCTCTCTTACGTCGTCGTTACGAATGCGGTCGGTCAGCCTAACTCCACAGATTTTCCGAAGAGATCGCATTTCGACCGCATTAATTTTACATTCATACTCTTTTCTGCATACCCAACTCTCGCTTCCATACAGTAATGGTGGGACAAGCACTGCGTTATGTATTGCTACACGTGCCTTCTGGTTGAGGTGGTGGCTGCCGAGAAGTTGCCCCAACGCTCCGTTCACTCTATTTCCCGCATTCACTCTTCGCTCTATATCAGTGGTGTACCTTCCATCTCGGCTAAATCCACATCCAAGATATACAAATTCATCCACTTGCTCTAGTACATCATTACCTATTGTTACTCTTACATCTGTTCTGGCTTAATCTCTTTCAAAGACCATTATTTTGGTTTTGCTCACATTCACGCGTAGACCCCTTTTATTACAATCTTCTGTCATTGTGTCGACTAGGGTCTGCAGATCAGTCGCTGACTGTGCCAGCAGGATTGCTTCATCTGCATAAAGCAGAGCAGAGACCACTGAGTCACCCATCTGGACTCCCACATTCATATCGTTCAACCTTTGGAGACATTTATCCAGATATATGATAAACAGCCTGGCTGATAGAACGCAGCCCTGCTTAACGCCGATATTGACGTCAAACCAAGGGGACATTCGATCATCCAGCCGCACACAGGCTCTACAGCCCATGTAACTGGATTGCACAGCCTACAGCAGTTTACCGTTAATACCATACTCCGGTAAAATGTCCCAAAGTTCCTTTCGTACAACCGTGTCAAATGCTCTCTCCAGATCCACAAAACTGCAGAAAACCCTCTGACCTAGGGCTAGATGCTTCTCCATAATGTTGCGCAGAGAGAACACTTGATCCATGCATCCCCTTCCACTCCTGAAACCTCCTTGTGTCTCACACAGTAAACCATCGGACACCATCCTCATTCTCCTTTCAATAATTTTACCATACACTTTTGCTGCCAAACTGGTCAAGCTTATGGCTCTGTAATTTGCGCAGTCATAACGTGAACCCTTGTTTTTAAACAAAGGCACGATGACTGCGCTATTCCAGTCCCCGGGAACCATTCCCGAGCTCCAACATAAATTGAGGAGCAACAGGAACGCCTCCCGGACACAGGAGCCACCAAGCTTGATCATCTCGGCAGACACCATATCAATGCCCGCTGCCTTACCATTTCTCAAACTTCTTATCGCCCATTCAACTTCATCCATACTGATGCCATCGGAGGACGCCGTCGCCGAATGTTGATCTACTAGACCACATGCGACACCGGCGCCAACCGTAGCATCCGCATACATATCGCCAAAATATTCACTCCATCGGCTTAACACGTCTTGTGTTTGTGTAAGAATGTCTCCACCTTTAGACCTTATTTTATTCATTCTGAAGGCTGACCAACCACCCCGAGACTTCTTCACCTCCCTCCAAAAGAGTTTGGTGTTACCCTCGAAGTTTTTAGTCAGCCTATCTTCTGCACTCATACTTGCTCTATCACGTTTCTCTTTCACTAAGGCCTTGATGTCATTCTTACATTGCCGATATATTTCTTTCTTCTGTTCAGTCATACTGTCATTCAGATTCAAAGAAGAGACATAGTCCAGCCACGCTTTCTTCTTTTGCTCTACGGAAGCTGCCACTTCCGCATCCCACCATGCATCACCATTTGTGTTTCTATGCTTCTTTGAACTTTCACATACTTCTTTCGCTGTGTCTACCATACTCTCTTTCAATACTCTCCAGCATTCTTCAATGTTCGATTGCGGCTGGCTTGCCATCGTCAGCCGTTCTCGGACACCCTCTGCATACTTTTCTCTTACACACTCTTCTTGCAACCTTTCAACCTTTATTCTTTCAAGCCCTCCGAAGTGGACACGCTCTCGCCAGTGCCTCCACTTTCTGAACAGACCACTAAATCTCGCAATAACGAGATAGTGGTCCGTATCGACTGTGGGGCCCCTGTAGGCTCTTGCGTCCAATATTTTGCTACGGAGGCGACTGTCTACCAAAATTAAATCTATTATACTTTTCTGTTCATTCCTTCTCCATGTATACATATGGATGTCCTTATGTTGGAAAAATGTGTTTGACACAATAAGGTTTCTCTCCATGCATACATCCGCTATGAGCCTACCTGCGTCGTTCACTCCCTTATCACCAAATGAACCAAGTACGTCCTCATAGTCAGGACGCTTGGTCCCCACCCATCCGTTCAAATCTCCGCATACAATCACGCGTTCACTGGTTTCTGCCATATCCAGAACTTCCCTAACATTATCCCAAAACTTCTCTAGGTCTGATGCCACCGAGGATCCTACGGGAGCATATGCTACAACCATGAATACCTTGGTGACACCAAGTTTTATACGGACCCAAAGAAGTCTGGGATCATACATTCCATAATCCTTCACACCTGAGGCCAAGCGAGAGGACAACAGCACTCCTACCCCCATACTGGCTCGATCGCTCTGTGGTACACCAGACCACAGAGCCATCCCGCCACCAGGAAGATCGCAGGCGTCGCTGCCCATTCGCTTGGTCTCTGTTACACAGAGCACGTCTAGCTGTTTGTCCGCCATGACGGATATCAGCTCGTGCAACTTACCTTCCACACAACCTCTTACATTCCACGTGCCCACCTGGCACTCTGCTCTCCTCGACTCGCCTGACTGGGCAAGGCGTGATGGGTGGCGGCCCCCATCGCCGCAACTGCCGAAGTTCGTACCGACGGGGGCGGGTCGGTAAATGAATTATGAACACAATATATGCTATACAAAAGTTATTTATGAGTTAAATATTTTCATGTAATATAAAAATTTTCATTTCATGATTCTTTACGACGCATATTGTCTCTAGTTTTATTTTTAATTAATTTCTATATAATATATTTTATAATAAGATCGCTATTAAATATTTTATGTAGTCATTTAATTGTATTATGCTGTGTGGTAGCGGCTACCAATACTACCAACCTTTACTTTGCTCGTGGATGTCATGAAAGACGACTAAGAGCTTTATAACGACCTGGACCAAATCCATCTGATGCCGTTTGATCAACAATTATATTCCCAAGAAGGGTTGACGTCAGGCAGCCGGCCGGTCATAAAACTATTGCCAATAACTTTTACAATATGTACTATCAGAGAAGAATACATAATGTATCGACCCCAAGTAATTGGGATAAGAGTAGGAGAATGATGATGATGATGGTTATTTAATTGTATTATTTTTTACTGTTATCTCATAATGTTTGTGTAAGTATACTGGTCTATTAAATTTTCTTTTCCCTCCAAAACTATCTTAAGCTATATGATGAAAAACTTTATAAATTAATTTCGGTCATCGCAGCTCCTATACGCCCCACTACTTGCCTCGAGCATGGGGATGAACGAATGAATGATGAATGATGATACTTGATGATGGATGATGGGGATGGTACCCAAAAGGTTAACCCGCCCGGTTGGCCACAGGCGTCAAGGAACTGGTACCAGTGGCCGACCCAATGGCGATGGGAAGTAATACCGTGGGTTACAGGGTCACGCGCCGGCCTTCCGTAACCCCAGACGGTATGGCTGGCATGTGTCTATGGTTTAGACTCTAGACCATAATCTGCCAAAAAAAAAGCCTCTATATTTATTAAGAATTTTCCTTTTCTTACATCAATATTATCTCCATATTACACCCTTACATATACATACATATAATCACGCCATATCTCTTGCAGGGTAGGCAGAGAGAACAGAGTGCCAGAGAACTCTGTCTTTGCATACTTCTCTCGCTTCCTCAACATTCATAATTCTCTTTATACACGTTCGCCGGTTTCGGAGACTCTTGACTCCACCTTCCTGCAGTATGTGACCAATCTGGTCTAGGTAGGTGAGTCTCGGTCTCCTCCGGTACCTACACACCCCTTAATTGTCTTTAAAGACCTCCACGGACAAGAAATGGGGTGATACCACAGATTAATTAATAAGTGATACACTGTATTCTTACTACTACACGGAAAAATTTACAATATATGTACATACAAACTGTAAAATTACGCTATCAACAAAACATTTATATCGGCTGCAATCAAATATACCTGCAAAGTTAATGAGACTCTCACATCTTAAGTATGGGCATATCAACGTTCAAAGTGCCGACTGTAGACAGACAAACATATCACATACAAATCAATAAAAAAATTCACCTATCTTAAAATTAACGTAGTAAGGTTGATTATTAAATAATTTTTAAAAATATAAGTGTAGTTACAAAGTTGGCATGTCAATACTTCGTGAGATGTCAAATCATGATGGTTGAGTTGAAGTGCTTGATTCGATGACCCTACATTTGTTTTGTTGACAGTACTTTCGTATGTTTAACTAGCAGCCATAGCCGATATTATTTGTGCTATGTTCTAACTTATAACCGCTCAGATAAGAGCTGAAATACGACTAAATAGCTCGAAGAAGAACGAAGGCTGTCAAATGGCGATTGTGTATTGGGTGAATGCAGAACGGTATGCCAGATGGATTGACGATTTAATGAAAATTGCAGGGAGTCATTCGAAGTAGGCGTTACAGGACCACGCTTTGTGATGTTCTATGAGCCTGCGTCCAGCTGTGCACGGCGAACAGCTAAATGATGATGACGAATTTATCAAAAAAAAAATTATTTTATAAATATTATTTACATTTGTTGTTATTTTCGATAATTTTCATTTTGATAAAACATTAATTTACCAATCCGTAAATGATAGAAGGGCATTTCTCCAAATGAAAAATTTTAGATATCCAGGCGGAGAAACATCTTTAAAACCGTTCATTTCCATTCGAAATTATTTTTCTCATATGGTTTGGTTCATAAACTACCTGAGACAGTATTCTTGATGGATTTAATTGCATTACAAATATGTGAAAAAAAAATGCAAGGCTCAAAAAAATGATTGATCTGGTGTGTCCGGACTGCCAATTTGTTTAAAAACTTATTCAAAACTTTTTTGTAAGCAATACTTTATTACCATGAGTTATTTTTTATAATATTAACAAATGGAATTTAATAAATTTAAAATTTATTCTAGATAATTTCATGTCAAATCGCATATTAATAAGTGTCCGCGCATTTTTGTTTGTTGCTCTGGCGCAGCATGAAAGACGCTCCTGTCGCTAGGTACGCATACCTTTTTTTTTTTTTTTTTTTTTTTTTGTGGTGGGCCATGGACGTCGCACCCCGCCAAATCGGTCCGGGGTGACGGAAGAGGCGGCGCGCAACCCCATTGATCCACCCTGCAAGCACCTCTTCTTCGCCGTGCGAGCGGGCCACCGGTACCCGATCTTTGTCTTCGGTGGCTCGCTCAGCGGTATGCCCTCTCGGGCTCCTCTACTGTTGACGCCCCGACAGATTTCGCCGTCGAGGCGTCGTCCTCACGCGGTGGCCTCGCGTCGGGTGACCGGACAATTCCCCGGTCCGATCACCCGAAGCCTCGGTTAGGGCGGCATCAGGCGCAGGTATTCGCGCCTGCGCCGCCCCGGCCGCGGGCGGCGGCCCGGGTTACGGGAATCCTCCCGGGCCCGTTCCGCCGCCTCCTTCTGCGAGATGACAGCCTCCAGTAGGCACGCCACCTCTGTCGACACCGTGCGGTACCCGCGAATGGCTCTGACCGCCATGGCTCGCTGTGGCCTCCACAGCACCGCCCTGAGTTGGGCGTTCAGAGCCCTCGCCCACACGGGTGCGCCGTACATGGCCATTGAGCGGATCTAGGTACGCATACCTAGAGGATTATTTCCCTCCACGCCACCTTTCGCCCGTTATGCTTCGCCTTTTTATTGAAGACATTGTGTGTGCGTTTCACCGACCACGATATAATATAAAAATCAAAAGATTATGGCTGAACCACAAATCTGCACATTTTATTGTAAACTCCCCTAAAAATGAACTGCACATGATACCTACTTATCAGGTTTTGACGGGGCATGGATGCTTCGCCAAATACCTGTACACGGTCGTCAGGAGGGAGAGTACACCGTCCTGCCACCACTGCGATTGCGACGAGGATACGGCGCAGCATACGCTCGAGGCGTGTGCCGCTTGGGCAGAGCAGCGCCGTGAACTCGTCGCAATCATCGGTGCCGACCTGACGCTGCCGACCATCGCGAGGGCGATGCTCGACAGCGTCTGACGAACTGGGACGCGGTTGCAGCCTTCTGCGAGGCAGTAGTCTCGCGGAAGGAGGTGGCGGAGCGCGTGCGCGAGGAGCGTCTCCTCGACGACGCGAACCGCCGCCGGTGACTGCGGCGGCGTAGGCGCGATTACCTGCGCCTGCTGCCGCCCTAGCCGAGGCCGCGGGTGACTGGATCGGGGAATTAGTCCGTCACCCGCCGAGAGGCTGACCGCGCGAGGAGGGACCGACGTCCGCCCCTTTTGGGGACGTCGCTCAAGGGGAGGGTACCTCTCAGGGGGTATTCCGTCGGGCCGGCCACTGGCGACAAGTTCACGCTGCTCCAGTGGCCGGTCCAACGACGTAGGCGAGGTTCGTGGGTGGGTTACGGGTATGCGTGCGTACGCCCCTCTGTCGCCCCGGACGGAGTGGTGCGAGAAGAGCGCCGACCATAACCCAGACCCAAAAAAAAAAATGATACCTACTTATAAAAATGAAGAATTGTTAAATTTACTAAAATAATATTTAAAATTCGTACAATCATTAATGAGCAAATAAATAAAAGGATATATTTCAAATCCGTCAATTAACTTAAATATCGTCACTAAGCTGACACATAATACAATGCACACATATATAATTAATACGACACGTGTTACCAAATGTCGGTGAAACTTGACGGAATATTTGTGGCACGAATCAGCGGGAAGGCGAGGATTAACAAACGCGTTCGCGCGCGTGCATGTCAACGGCACTACCAGATAATCAGTAAAAAATAAACAAAAATTACATTGAGAAAATAGTAGGTATATTGGTGGGTAAAAGGCACGTAGTATTTTCATATTCTAACAAAATCCACAGCGAAGTAATTAATTTAGTTATTAGCGACCAATCGTTTTAAATTACCTTTTTTTATTGCATATATATATATTATATATTATATGCTGTTTGTTTGTTTGCCACAAGGCAAACAAACAAACAGCACACCTGATGGTGGTAAGTGTTACTGCCGCCTATGGACTATTGCAATAACCAAGGGTACAACTAGGCTGTTGCCTATCAACCGAAACCCACTCAGAAAGTTGGATTTCTCTGTTGGACCTCTCTTGTTCATCAAATGACACAACACATATTCCAATTGCTCAGACGTCAATTGTCTACGAGACTGTAGTAGGTACTACCCGAACAGACCCGCGGCTGTAGACAGAAAATTATCAACAGTGTAACCCACTACTGAAAGGTGTATAAAAAAATTAAGATCAATCTGACACCTTAGTGTTTTACGTACACTTCTTAAAGTGTACCAAATTTAACTTTTTTTTTTCTTGGCCGGCTGTGGTGTGAACACACGCCACCCACGGGGCGACGGAAAGTCGGCGCGTGGGCCCATAACCCACCGTATTCCCTCCCCATCGCCATTGGGCTGGCCACCGGTACCTTCCTTGACATCCGTGGCCAGCCCGGCGGGTTACCCTTTCGGGTACCAAATTTAGATTGAGAAGATTTGATTACAGACAGATACCTGGACAGATGAAACTAAAAAAAAACTTATTGTATCTAAAAGTAAATAAGCATATTTTGATTAATATAAATTGTACCGTTATATCAGTACTACTTGAAAGCAATTTCTCAACTAATTTGTCGAACGCAATATATCATTGTGCGGACGTGGCATATAATTTGTAACGTGTTATGTTTATTTATGAGATGATAAAATTAAACAAACACAGTTGGAGTGAACTCGACGGTATGGTGGCCCTTATCGGCCTCTGGTTGTAAATTTTATGGACCTTAAAACAAACTTGGAATGATGTGGATCGGATTGAAATGATCGTTGAATTATTTTTAGTATATACGATTTTTTGTGTCGGATTGTTGATGTCTTGAGTTATGTGTTATTTCACTCTAAAGATGTCGATATTAAAGTTCTATTCGCATAGTAATACTATGTGGATTGTTTGGTTGAAAAGTTTAACAATATCATCTCATTTTTTAGTTTTAAATCTGCACAATCTCTTCAGTCTCTCTGCGGGTCTTTTTTTTGGTGTTGGTTTACATCCCACGTAGAACAATACTTTGTACGATCCATAAATTGTTTTTGTAGGTCTGGGTGTTGTAATATGCGACCGTTCATTTTATATCATCCGTTAAAGTTCCCCGCTACATAATGAGTAATTATTTAGTGCGACGTATTCACACGGGGGCACGGTGCGAGTAAAGTACCAATTGCTTGGTAGTGATATCCTTCTTAAAAAAGAAAATCGTGGGACTTGTACACTGCTTATCGGAGCTTATCGTGTTCTTAGACGATAAACTTCAAAATTAACTATGAAGATATCTGTGAAATATATTTTTATCCGTGTGGTGTCGGAGTAAGAATACAGTTCACCGCCCTCTATCTTACCCATAGACGATCGTAAGAGACGACTAAAGGATATAAAACGCATATAACATCTATGCGAGAGAAGGAAAACTCGAAACAAAACCCTTTAGCAGCACGTCCAACCAGCGTGGTATAGTAGGTTAATTTTCTTGCCAATGTGGCGGTCGCTGAAGCCCAGCAGTGGAACGTATATCAGTTGATATAACATGATATGATCAACTATAAAACTAAGTCGTAATAGCAAACCTTCATAATAGATATTCCCCTGCTAAAGCTGTTCCAAAAACACAAACGTTCCATTTGCAATATTGGTATAAATCTCTTGATCCCTTTTACGGACGGTAAGCCGTCCGTCTCGCTAACTGAGGTCAGCACTTTGAATTATTTGGCCTATTTGTCTAAGTTTAGATTACCAAATGGCGTTTGCACCTCACCTATTAAATGAGGTTAAATTATGATTATTTAAATGTGTGAAATTTTGTTTTTAAATATATATCTGTACACATATATACAATACAAAACCTCGAAAACAAACCATATAGCAACACGTCTGACTAGCGCATTATAGTAGGTTAATTTACCTTCCATTACGGGGGAGGCTCGCCGCTCGAGTCCAACAGTGGAACATATATAAGCTATGATGATGATGATGATTTCCATTATAGCCTAAAACGATCCAACCGATCCAATCTATCTCGAACCTGGTTTCATTAGAACGACAATAATGCGAAGATAGTTCTTTTTCTGCTTTTTTCTATATTGGCAATTAACTACTAATACGAGCCCGTTGTTGCCAGTGTCGAGTTATAATTTTTATCACAAGTTATCAGATTCTTCACATCTTTAGTTTCTTTAAATTAGTTAATCTGTGTCAGTTAGTCAAATTGTTGATTTTAAAATGCTACGTTGTTAATGGTATCATCTGGGAAATTTCTTAGAAAACGGAAACATTTTTTAAGTACTTTTATATCAAATTCACTACACATTAACAGTTCCTACGCATAACACGTTAAAATATTAAGATATTGAGGATAATACACTACATGTTGCCTTCACATTCCTGCCAAAAGTCTCACAAAGATTGTTTTAGACCATTAAGACAATGTATTAGGAGCCAATGGGTGGCGCCGCGATCAATATTAAGGAATTCTTTTTTTTTATTTATTTATATAGAACAGAATCTGTTAGGAAAGCTAATAGTAATGCATTTTTTTTTTAATATCTTAGTGTAAATTTTTCTTCTTTTTAATCTGATTGACTGACATACAAATTGTAGGCTGAGTAAAATAAATTTATTATTTATTTTATATAATTATGTTATGAATTAGATTTCAATATGATGTGTGTTACTATTCAAACCAAATCAAATATTTTTTGTTTTAATTTATTTTTACTGTAATTTGTTTCTAGTTTACAATTAATTGATAAAATAAATTAAATAAATATTTTACTTATCTATATCTTAATGATTTTTTATTATATATGTGAATATTAAATTTATTTAAAAATGTACTTACCCAATGTACTTATTCATTTGCCAATTTTAATGTTTTAAGATATTTTACTCTGTGATTATTTGATTTCAATATTGTTTTGATTGATTTATCTCTATTATTTACTACTAGCTTTTGCCTGCGACTTCGTCCACGCAGAAGTCATCTCTGACAGAGTTAAATAGAAAAACCAATGCAAGGTGTTGAAGGTTTGTCGCTAGGATGATAATCAACAGCGTCAGAAACTGGGATGCGTTGAGGTGTTGATTCTGCGAGTTAGTTGTCTAACGGAATTAGGCAATAGGGTGGGTCTGAGAGAAAATACTCTACGTTGACACGCTCTGCCGTCGGTGCTTTGGGCGGCGCAAGCGTGAGTACCTGTATTTAGGTTCACTGCATGAGGACTTCGACTCGAGATGATACCCGGTTGCGGTGGCCCGCCCGCACAACGTAGATGTACGTGTACGGCGCGCGTGTGTCTATATACCATAGCCGGTCACTAAAGAAAAAGGTGGTTCAAAAATCTATTCATTCTACAAATTATATTGCCATTCAAATCAAATCAAATCATTTTTTTGCAAAGAATACAGATGTAACCAGATAACAAAAAACGGTAGATTTTCATGCCATATTCTGCCTTTAAGACATGCAAATATTGACACATTTTCAATTATTAATTAATTATTATAACAATAACTATACATATTAATATGTGTAATTAAATAATATCACAATATATAAATCTCAAATTACAATTAATTTAAATGTCAAGTGATTATTATTAATTTTTATATGTCATAAATTCGGATAAATTATAGAAATTGTAGCTGATTAACCATTGTCGTAGTTTTAATTTAAAATATTTCTGTGGGAGCTCTCTTAAGTCTCTAGGTAATTTATTAAATATGGTTATGCACATATGGTAAACATTTCTCTTGTTTAATGTTGTCCTACAATATGGAATCACTAATCGTGTGGGATCCCTACAGCTAGGTACGTATAACATTATTACTCTTGGAAACAAAAAATGATATAGATACTATTTACGGTATGACCATGGGATAAAAATATAATTATCGCCACCCTTTATTTGACTGTTTTGTTTCACCAGCAGAGTTGCGAACTCGTTAGATATGATTTATCATTTATTTTTTTAGTGAACATTTTTGAAGCCAAACTTAACCTGTATCTTAAACCATTATGCAAGAACCTATTGCTGTCTACTATGTGTATCGTGTGAGCTCTCACGCCGGCACTGGTCGCCACAACGGCACTGGTGCGGGGTTGATGGAGAGGGAGAGAGAAACACGTGTTTATTTATTTTTACCGAAGAATATTTGTACGTAATTTGAAAAGAATCGATAAGGAAATTTTCTCGCCATACACACTTTGCCACTTTGTTACACCCCCTTAGGAGTGGAATTAATAAAATCCTTTCATATTGAACCTCTATGTCATAAAAAG
This sequence comes from Lymantria monacha, assembly GCA_905163515.2. Taxonomy (NCBI): domain Eukaryota; kingdom Metazoa; phylum Arthropoda; class Insecta; order Lepidoptera; family Erebidae; genus Lymantria; species Lymantria monacha. The sequence continues at coordinate 1,979,125 of LR991096.1, read as the reverse complement.
AAACGTGCGTCAAAATTTGATGTTTCTAGTTTTGATAGTTTCGGTTTGGCGGTAATGAGTCGTTCAACCCGCTTCACAGGCCTAATTTACACAACCAGAGGGTGAATTGACAAATACCAGATATTACCATAGAATGTGTGATTCGACTCTTAATTTGAAAAGAATTAATAAAAACTTTTTCTCCCCATACAAACTTTGCCACTCTGTTTTAACCACCTTAAGGGTCTAATTTAGTAAAATCCTTTCTTAGTAAATCTCTACGTTATAGAATGAAACCACTGTCAAAATTTCAAGTTGCCAGCTTCAATAATATCGGCTTGGCGCGAATGACTTAATGAGTCGTCCATCCCCCAGAGGGTGAAAATTAAGGAATGCTGAAACACGTGTTTATTTATTTTTACTGAAGATAATTTGTACGTAATTTGAAAAAAATCGATAAAGATTTTTTCGCCGAACATTTTTAAATTGACATAACTTTTTTATTTATAAACCAATTGCCATGAAATAAAGCCTAAATGTTAAGTGAAGCTTACCACAATATATTAGTGAAAACCGCGTCTAAATCGGATAAGCCGTTTCTGAGATTAGCGTGCACAAACACACAGACAAACAGATAAACAGACAAAAATTTAAAAAATTATCGTTTTGGGTTCTATTAGTGTTGATAAAGGTCCCGGTAATATGTTTTCTCATATATCTTCCATGTACAGACAGCGATCCGTTACATTTTTATTATATGTATAGATTAATTAAATGTAACTTATTGTAAGCAACAGTAATTATTGTGCTTGCAGGAAATGAAAGACTTTTTATTTTAGTATTATTTAGGAAAAATGTTAGGTATTAAAATTAGTTTTATACAATAAAACTATTGATAATTGATGAGTTTTATATCAAAATCGTACGAAAGCATCGTTAGATGAAGAAGAATCTATGTCCCAATTGTTTTATAAAGTCCCTCTTATCTGAAATAAAACTACTTTTACGGATTCTATCGCGTTTGTATTTGATTTATAATTCCCCGACGTTTCGAACACTTTACAGTTATCATGGTCACGGGAGGACGTGACCATGATCACTGTAAAGTGTTCGAAACGTCGGGAAATTATAAATCAAATACAAACGCAATAGAATCCGTAAAAGTAGTTTTATTTCAAATGTGTAATACTTGCGTAAACATTAGAAGTCATTATGTTAGCCAGTCCCTCTTATCTGTCATTTATCTTTCATCATCATCTCATCCACAAATTATAGTTCTGAATCCGAATATAATTTGTGTCCGCAATCATCATCCTGCTCTTATCCCAATTACATGTAATCGAAGCAATGTGTACTCTTTTCCATCTTAAAAATTGCAAATAATATTGGCAAAAGTTTTATGATTGACCGCCTGCCTGCCCATAGAAATGTAATTGTTAACCAAACGGTATCAGGTGGCGTTGGCCAAGGTCGATATAAAACTCAGTCGTCTCTTACGATATTTTTTTTTTTCTTTTTACAGACACCACCCTGCACTAAGGAAATAATCCTTGTATTGCGGGGGACTTTACAAACATGCAATTAACGCAAACAAATTACACTCAGACTCAGAACAACACTTTGTGGATCGCACAAAGTGTTGTCCTGCGTAGGAATCGAACCTATGGCACTGGCACGGAAGGTCGGTATCTTAACCACTACGCCATCTGTGCAGTCAGTCATTTAGGAGCTAAATGTTGGTAAAAACGTAGCCGCTACCACACAGCATAAAATACGTAGCCGCTACCACACAGCATAAAATACGTAGCCGCTACCACACAGCATAAAATACGTAGCCGCTACCACACAGCATAAAATACGTAGCCGCTACCACACAGCAGAAAATACGTAGCCGCTACCACACAGCATAAAATACGTAGACGCTACCACACAGCATAAAATATGTAGCCGCTACCATAAAATACGTAGCCGCTACCACACAGCATAAAATACGTAGACGCTACCACACAGCATAAAATATGTAGCCGCTACCACACAGCATAAAATACGTAGACGCTACCACACAGCATAAAATATGTAGCCGCTACCACACAGCATAAAATACGTAGCCGCTACCACACAGCATAAAATATGTTTATGTACTGGTTTATTTTTAAATTTTAAATAGACAACTTACGGCACTAAAGAAATAATCCTTATATTGCGGGGGCCTTTACAAACATTTAATTCAATGGACACAATATACACCCAGACTTAGAGCAACTATTAGTGGATCGCATAAAGTGTCCTGCGTAGTACTCGAACCCATGACACTGGCACGATAGTTAACCACTACGCTATCTGTGCAGTCTATAATTATCGTATCGTAAATTATAAGGTAGATCCGACATTCCTAGCCATGTCCTAATTGAGTTTTTACAGCTTCGAAGCAGTTGTCTGCCCGCAGAGTAGTTATCAGCCAACACGTACAATTATAGATAAAGTGAGATAGCTAGATTTGGACCATCCGATCTGTAACTTTAAACTTATTTACCTAAAATAAGCTTACATAATATTGCTTTATAAAAAAATCTAGACAGGGTCGTAAAGACGCATAATACAAGTGTTCTTACATTAATAAGTAATATGTTAAAATTATTCTTTAATCAACTTCTAAATAGCATAGACTGTGTTTAACAAGTAAATACTTACTTCTTCTTCTTTAATGTTTCGGCAATCGTATAGTTATACGAGCCAATATGGCCAGTGTCGAGTTACAATTTTCTTCACAATATAAGATCTTAAAGATGTTTAGATTAGTCATTGTCCGTCAATGAGTCAAATCGTCACCATTAGCAGTGCTATGGCCACACTTTTAATGGTATCTTTTGGGAATTTTGGCGGAAAACACTTTTATATCATATATTTTGGTATAAAACGTAAGCGTTGTAAAGCACTTTTATATCATATTCACTACATCACAGCAGTTCTTTCGTATTACATTACCTAAAAATTAGTATAATACAAGACACTGTTATACTCCCGCCAAAAGTGCGAATACTTATAAAAAAGCATTGTTTTTATTTTCTTTTACTTTTGAATAAAAGCAAGAGGATGATGATGATGATATTAAGATATGCATATATGTATATATCGAAGCTAAAATACATAAACGCAATAAACCACGAAATGACTTTTGGCTAGAATCTGAAAACGTCATGCGGTGCTATTGTATTATTATATTCGATATCTTAGTGTTTGAACGTGTTATGTTAGATAATTTTGATAGTACCTTATGTAATGTAATACGACGGAACTGCTTGGATATAGTGACTATGATATTATTTATTATTATTATTATTCATTTATTTATTCGACCAAACAAGATCATTCTAAATACAATAAATTATCTAAATACCATAAAACAATTTAATTTAAATAAATACAATATCTTAAAATAAAATCTTAACTTTAGTCCGTACGTGAACCATGCCACAGTGATTCAAGTACTGACAGTCGTAACGTTCAGCGAATGCGCTTAGTATGCTGCTGCGGCTGGCCCGCACCTTGCGCAGCAGGGATGTGCACCGCTTTCGTATGGTTGCATAGAAACAATCCACACGTGCTTCATAAAAGTGCTTTACAACGTTATCGTTTTTCATCAAAATTCCCAAAATTTACCATTAATAGCGTGGTGACGATTTGACTTACTGACGGACAATCACTAACATGAAGATATTAAAGACGTGAAGAAAGTTGTAACTCGACAATGGCAAAAATGGTTCGTAGAGTAGATTGTCAATATGAAAAAGAGAAGAACCACAAAACTAAAATTAAATTGTACATTAGACTAGAAAAACTCTTTTATTATTTTAATAGTGGCAGAACCTCACTGTTGACAGTTCTCTGTCTACAGCCGCGAGCCGGTCCGTCCGGGTAGTAGTACTCAGTGTTTCCACTTTTAGGGATTTCGCCCTTTTTCAGGGCGAAACTGCTAATTTAAAATATGACTTAGGGCTATTTAATATTTTTAGGGATTTAGGGTAATTTGGGGTAAAACGACATGGTGAAAATTGCTGGGCGGCGATACGCTGAAATGATGATGAATTCAGTTTTGATTTTGAAAATGTTTTCTATTTGATAAAATATGTAGATCCACAAATTGCACGACAGTTGGAAAATCGTTCTATAACACATCCTGTGTTCAGCCATTTCAGTTTTTTAAGTAATAAATGTAATATACAAAAAGCGGATAATAAAAGGCGTCAACAAGCCCTTATTAGTAAAAAGTGAAGTAGAGGTCACAAAATTACCAACGGCAGTACATTGGAATAAAGTGTTGAGCTTGAAAGATCATTTCGAAACTTACAAATACCAAAACCTTGAGGTTGTGATTTCACTTCTATTAGCACTGCCATCTTCGAATACTGAGGTGGAAAGATTACTCAGTGTACTAAAAAAAATGTAAAACTTATAAAAGAAACAGGCTTCACAATGAAACCCACAACGATTTGTTGCATACCAAACTAGGTATAACAGGCTCGATTTTAAAACCCATCAGACAAATATTGAATGCAGCTCAAAACCTTAAGCCCAGCGCTTTAGCATCAGCATCACATTGTTCACCATCTACTTCTTCCACAGATTAAAATGAATTCTTCTTATGATTAATTGTTTACTACCTCTGATTAATAGACGAAAAGTAAAATAAATATTCAAACCATCAAGTTTTGTTTTATTTTGAACTTATTTAAATTTTGCGCCCTAAATCAAGGATTTTCAGAGAATAATTAAGGTATTTAGGGAATTTAATAGATAAATCTAGGGTAAAACTAAAATTGGATAGTAGAAACACTGGTAGTACTACACTCTAGCAGAAGATCGACGCCTGAGCAGTGCCAATATGCTGCTATGCTTCGTTCGGTGAGTAAGAGAGCCGGCAGCCCAACTTTCTGGGTGGGTTTGGGATTATTGCTGGGCAACGGCCTAGCTATACCTCTGGTATTGCGGTGGTCCATGGGCGACAGTAACACTTACCATCAGGTGTGCTGCTTGCTCGTTTGCCACCAAGAGCAATACAAAAAAAAAAAACACACCAACATTTTCTTTTTATTTTGAGGGTTACATACTAATGTAATAAGTTTATGCTTTCTAGTGTCGATATGTATGAAAAGATAATTGACAATATATACCGTGACATTTATATCGTCTTACAAAAAAATACCCATAGTATGCCATAGAAGTATTCGACCAAAGAAACATATTTAACATATTTAATTGTTCAATAGTGGTAGTGATAAAAAAATAACAAAATAAAATAAATTAAAGTTAATATTGTGTAACACTCTGTTTATAATGTTTACATTTTAAACAAAAGATATCATACGGCATTCCGCATGATAATGATTGGCTAACGTAATTACGTTAGCCAATCACAGCTACGAAGTCCACGTGGACTGTTATTCCAAAGCTTACCTACGTCTAGGTAGTACCTACACAGTACGTAGGTTATATCGAGTAGGTAGCCTACCGCTCGCTACATACTGTTTTCTTTTACTATTTTAATTAGTAAATATTTATAAAAAAAATTAATAAAAAATATTCCAGTAAATGTTTTTTTTAACCTTTTAATTGTACGAATGAATAGTAGATACTGGATACGTTAACTGAACTGCTTCTTCTTCTTATGTATTGGCAATCAGCTACTTATACGAGCTATTGGTGCCAGTGTCGAGTTATAAATATCTTCACGTTTTTAGTCTTTCAGATTAGTCATTGTCTAAGTCAAATTGTCGCCATCAACAGTGCTATGGCCACACTGTTAATGGTATCTTTTTGGAATTTTGATGGAAAACGAAAACGTTGTAAAGCACTTTTATATGATGTTCACTACATCCCAGTAGTTCCGCTGCATCATATTACATAAAATGCCATCAAAATTATCTAATATAACACTATAAAACACTAAGATATCGAATATAATACAAGAGCACCACATGACGTTTTCAAATTCCCGTCAAAAGTCCGTCAAAAGTCTTCTTCTTCTGCTTATATATTGGCAATCAGCTACTTATACGAGCTATTGGTGCCAGTATCAAGTTATAAATGTTTTCACGTTTTTAGTCTTTCCAGTTAGTCATTGTCTAAGTCAAATTGTCGCCATCAACAGTGCAATGGCCACACTGTTAATGGTATCCTGTGGGAATTATGATGGAAAACGAAAACGTTGAAAAGCACTTTTATATGATATTCACTACATCCCAGTAGTTCCGCCGCTTCATATTACATAAAATGCCATCAAAATTATCTAATATAACACGTTAAAACACTAAGATATCGAATATAATACAAGAACACCACATGACGTTTTCAAATTCCCGTCAAAAGTCTAACTGAACTGAACTGCTTTTGTAAGACGATATAAATGTCACCGTGTATTTTTAACTCTTTACCATATAGAGAGGCAAAGGGGTAATACCTCTATCCATATCTACACATATATGTCTGTATAAGTCTATAAGATTAATAATATATAACATAATACCAAATATAGTTAAATTCCCCTCCAAACATTTAACCTTTTAACGAAATAAATACAGTATCAAATATCGTGACAAATTGTAAAGGATTATAACGGTCCACCCCTTTGCCAATCGCCGGGCCCATTGAAAACATTTAATTAACAGGGGCAGTAGGGGGTTGAACGCCACCCCCGTATTCGTCGCACAAATTGAACATTCTTTGTAACGGAAGTTATTTGAATTTTGTTTGAAACTATTTGCCATATCTATCTCTGTTTTAATTCTGTCGTAACCAGTTCATTAAAGGAAATAATAAGCTTTTATAGTTTTATATTATTATGAAATCCTCTTAACATTTGTATATACCCCTCATAGTCCATTGAAATGTTACATTTTTTAGGCCTAAGCTTGCGTTTTTCAAAGTACGCTATTTTATTATTGGGGCATGTGGGGGGAGTCTGTAAGTGCTTAACCCCAAGTTTGTGGGGTTGCAACCCTTGTCCCGCGACCGCCATTTTGGAAGAAGGAACGCAATCGCCTTTTTCGCCATATCTTTTAAACTCTGATAAAAAATTGTAAAGATCTAATTTGTAGCAAATTGCTTTGTCTACAATTTTGTTTATGTAACTTTTTTCAATAAAATTACCAATAAAAAATATATAACAAAATTATTAAAAAACTTCTCTACTAATTTTCTTTTTTATTTACTATAACTTTTTTATTTATTATTTTACGACAAAACGAACTCAGAACAATCTTGTAGAGGGCCTTTTGAGAAACATTTTTACCTATATTTTTTTACGATTTCGTGTATTTATGTGGGTTTTAGAGCGCTCCAAAATTCACTCTGGGTTCTTACTACTCATAAGAATCTAGTAACAATGATACGTCAGCCTTACTTTTAAATTATTTTTTTTTATTTTTATACATAGTTTTCTATTTTATTATAATACTTAGTTATCTATGTTACTATTTAGTTATTTTTGACCCTTTTCCTACCATAAAAAAATTACTACAATTTATGTTTTTACAAATCTTTTATCAGATTAATAGTTTCAAAGATATGGCGACAAAGCCATTTGCACCCATTTTTCCAGTATGGTGGCCGCGGGACAAAGGTTGCAACCACACAAACTTGGGGTTAAGCTCTTACTGACTCCCTTCACACATCCTTACAATAAAATTGCGTACTTTAAAAAAATGCAAGGTCCAATGTAACTTTTCAATGGACTATTAGCAGGCTTAGTATATTATTACATAAGTTTTTTTTTATAGCGTATGGTGGCAAAGCAAATCAGGCAAAGCAAAGGACCTGATGGTAAGTGTCACTGCCGCCCATGGGCCTTTGCAATACCAAGGGTAGCTAGGCCGCTGGCTACCAATTCAAATCCCATACTCACCCCAGCTGGGCTTCCGGCTCTCTCACTCACCGAACGAAGCGCAATAGCACATTGCCATTACTCACACGACGATCTTCTGCGAGAGTATGGTACTACCCCGGACGGACCGGCCCGCGGCTGTAGACAGAGAACTGTCCACAGCGAGGTCCTACCACTATTAAATAATAATGTTTGATAATATAGCTTAAGATAGTGACAGCAGAATGTTTTCGTCAAGCATAGTTTTAATTATTTATTAAATGCTAAGTGCATTTAATATTGTGAATTTCATTAAATTTTCATTACATTTTATCGATATAGAATATAAATAGAAGAACAGTACAAAGTCTTTGCAGTGTTGTTAGAGGATTTATTACATATAATATATTACACGTGGATAAATTTACATCCTTATAAGTGAACACACATGGGAGAATCAGCAGAATTTATAATAAAAACATTAATATTAAAACATTTCCTTATTTTTCATCATTGGAAGAATAAATAATCTTTAAAATAGTATGGCGAGCATTAAAACTCATTCAGTATAATGGGAAATAATTCATAATATAAATTGTTATTGAAAAAAAGAAAAAAAGTATTTATTCGAATTTTCTTTAACACAAATGTCATAGGCCTATCATATTCTTTAGACATACTTTACGACACCCACCCAGCTAGAAGGTGACAAATTGTATTCTTACTTCATCAACACGGGCAGAATAGAAAAAAAATCTAAAAAAAATATGACCGTTTTTTTTTTTTTTTTTTTTTTTTTTTTTGGGGGTGGGCTACGGTCGGCGCACTCCTCGCACCACTCCATCCGGGGTGACAGAGGGGCGTAAGCGCGCACACCCGTAACCCACCCGTGACGTCGCCTTCGTCGTTGGGCCGACCACCGGAGCAGAGTGACTTGACGTCAGTGGTCGGCCCGACGGAATACCCCTGAGGAGTACCCTCTCCTCGACCGACATCCCCCCCTCGGGTAGGATGTCGGTCTTTCCTCACGCGGTCGGCCTCTCGGCGGGTGACGGACTAATTCCCCGATCCAGTCACCCGCGGCCTCGGCTAGGGCGGCATCAGGCGCAGGTAATCGCGCCTGCGCCGCCCCAGTCGCCGGCGGCGGCTCGCGCCGTCGAGGAGACGCTCCTCGCGCACGCGCTCCGCCGCCTCCTTCCGCGAGACTACTGCCTCGCAGAAGGTTGCGACCGCGTCCCAGTTCCTGACGCTGTCGAGCATCGCCCTGGCGATGGTCGGCAGCGTCAGGTCGGCACCGATGATTGCGACGAGTTCACGACGCTACTCTGCCCAAGCGGCACAAACCTCGAGCGTATGCTGCGCCGTGTCTTCGTCGCAATCGCAGTGGTGGCAGGACGGTGTACTCTCCCTCCTGACGACCTTGTGCAGGTATTTGGCGAAGCATCCATGCCCCGTCAAAACCTGCACCAGTCGGAAGGAGAGCACCCCGTGCCGCCGTTCCAACCACTGCATCAGCACCGGCCGGAAGGCCTCTACGGTCCGCACACCGAACCGAGGCCTCTCCAGCCGGACTGCCCAACGGGCAATGACATCTAGGCGGGCGTCAACGCGCCAGGCGGTGAGTTCCCTCAAAGAGACCACACCGCCCTCCGCGCGCACCCCCGACACCCGCCGATACAAATCGGCGAGCATTTCCGCCTCCAGGTCCCACGGGGGACTCCCGGCCAACAGGCACGCTGCCTCCGTCGCCACCGTGCGGTACCCGCGTACAGCCCTGACCGCCATGGCCCTCTGTGGTCGCCACAGAAGAGCCCTGAGTCGGACGGTCAGGGACCCCACCCACACCGGTGCGCCGTACAGGGCCATCGACCGGACGACCCCCGTGTACAGCTGTCGGCACGTAGCGCTCGGTCCGCCCACATTCGGCATTAGCCATGAAAGGGCGGATGCCGCGCCGACGAGCCGCGGAGCGAGCCTGCGGAAATGCTCCCGAAACCACCAATGCCCGTCGAGCACCAGGCCCAAATACCTCATATGGGCCCGGATGCTGATGTCAACCGAATTGACGGTGATCGAAACGCCGATGGGAGGGCCCATGCGGGGCCCATGGAACAAGAGGGCCTCCGTCTTGTCCAGGGCCACCCTCAACCCCAGCGCCTCGATCCGCCTGACGATCTCTTCGGTGCCGAGAGTCGCCAGGCCTGCCGCCTCCTCCAGCGTCCCACCGCGGGCTGTGACGAGCGTGTCGTCGGCGTAACAGATCACGCCCAGCCCGGGTGGGAGGCTCCCTCTCAACGCCCAGTCGTAGCCGATGTTCCACAGGGTGGGTCCAAGGACCGACCCCTGTGGGACACCGCACGTCATGGGCGTTCGCACAACGTCCCCTACTCGGTTGGTGTAGAGGACGCTGCGCCCCTCCAGATAGTCTGCCACTAGCCGCCTCAGGTAAACTGGCACTCCGTGGTATCGGAGCGCCTCCCTGATGCAGCTAAATGGCAGACTATTGAATGCGTTGGCGATGTCCAGGGACACCACCAACAGCACTCCTCCGCCGGCGACGGCCTCAGTCGCCACGGCCCTCAGGCGCAGCAGAGCCGCGATCGTCGAACGACCCCTCCTGAACCCAAACTGGGCGTCCGACAGATCGGGCCCCGTGCCAACGAGGTGCCGCTCGATGCGGGCAAAATATGACCGTTGGAGAATTCAAGCATATTTTTATTTATTTATTTATTTCCACAATGTACACATATTCTATATTATATACCTACATCTTCTGCCAAACTGGAATACAGTTTGTCGGCAGGCATATAAACTGACTGTAGCAAATAATTACTTATGCCACAAAGAAGCAGTCTAGCAATATTAATAGTTTAATTACAAATCTGCGAAAGACAGGCGGAAATTAGTTGCCAGATGCATCTAACCGTATGCAGTCAAGTTTAAACTTGTTATGTTCACACCTTATAGCCTTGGGGCGATTGTAGCGAATTAGATGATAAATCCTATTACCTTATTCCTTGTGTTAATAAAAGAAAAACTCATTGCAAGCTTAAAAATGATAAAAGTTATGTTCCGGTCCCACTGTGAGACAGTACCCGTGAACTTATGACAATTTAAGGGTTAATAAATTGTATTTTCAGTCCGTCACTACACAGAAACGGTATGTGTATTAGGAACAGTTAGGGTCTCAAAACCTTTCACCATAAAATTTGTGATTATCGTACTATATATAAATTACGCGTCACGTTGTTTGTCCGCGATGGACTCCTAAAGTAAAGTAATTAACCGATTTTAATCAAATTTGCACAGCATGTGTTGTTTGATCCAACTTAAAAGATAGGATAGCTTCCATCTCAATTTATAGTCGCAATATTATTTTATTGCAAATTATTTATCTATTATTTGACAGTCACAATCATCTGTTATCTCCAAACGATTCTAACAAATGGCCGTATCTGTTGGCTGGATTGAGTAAGTATTTAATAGATGGCGCTGTGTAAAACGTACAAATTTTTCATATAAGCTACAATTTATTAGCATAACCACCACGTGTTACTGAGGCTACCTTGGCCACAGCAACGCGTGGCCGGGTCTGCTAGTATTATATAAAACATGTATCTTACTCAACGTGATCCCCGAAAGTCCATGGTATTCACTTAAATAACTTTAATGATATTTTTTTATGTAAACAATAAGAATTAAACGTAATTAAATGAAATCTGATGGATATCTTGTTAACAACAGATCTTTGACTATACTATTCAACCATAACAGATATATACATAGAAAAGGAATCCATTCTTTTGATTTACGCACAGGATCTGTATAAAAAGTGGTATAAAATATTTTTGTTAAAATAGTTTATTCTTGATTAGCTGTATGGTAGCGGTTTCGAATACTACCAATCATTACTTTGCTCGTGGATGTCGTAATGGACGACCTCTTAGGCGTCCATTACGACTTTATATCGATTTGCATCTACTCCATCTGATGCCGTTTGGTCAACAATTATATTCCCAAGGAGGGTTGACATCTGGTAGGCGGCCGGTCATAAAACTATTGCCAATACACACATACATACATATCATCACGCCATATCCCTTGCAGGGTAGGCAGAGAGAACAGAGTGCCAGGGTAGGCAGAGAGAACAGAGTGCCAATAACTTCTACAATATGTACTATGAACGAAGAGTACATATTGTATCGACCCCAAGTAATTGGGATAAGAGTGGGAGAATGATGATGACTTGATTTCGCTGTGTGGTAGCAGCTACAAATATTACCAACCCTTACTTGGCTCGTGGATGTCGTAAAGGACGACTAAGATCTTTATATCGACATGAGAAAATTCCACCTGATGCAGTTTGGTCAACAATTAGATTCCTAAAAAGGATTGACATCAGTGGTCACTGCTCTGCTTTATGCAGATGATGCAGTCCTGCTGGCACAGTCAGCGACTGACCTGCAGACCCTAGTCGACGCAATGACAGAAGATTGTAAGAAAAGGGGTCTACGCGTGAATGTGAGCAAAACCAAAATAATGGTCTTTGAAAGAGATGAAACCAGAACAGATGTAAGAGTAACAATAGGTAATGATGTACTAGAGCAAGTGGATGAATTTGTATATCTTGGATGTGGATTTAACCGAGATGGAAGGTACACCACTGATATAGAGCGAAGAGTGAATGCGGGCAATAGAGTGAACGGAGTGTTGGGGCAACTTCTCGGCAGCCACCACCTCAGCCAGAAGGCACGTGTAGCAATACATAACGCAGTGCTTGTCCCAACATTACTGTATGGAAGCGAGAGTAGGGTATGCAGAAAAGAGTATGATAGTAAAATTAATGCGGTCGAAATGCGATCTCTGCGGAAAATCTGTGGAGTTAGGCTGACCGACCGCATTCGTAACGACGACGTAAGAGAGCGAGTAGGTATGAAAGAGAGTATTGGTGTAAAGATGCGAAAGGGAATGCTCCGATGGTTCGGACATGTGGAAAGAATGCCGAACGAACGCCTGGTTAAGAAGATATACAATGCGAAAGTGGAAGGATGTAGGTACCGAGGGAGACCGAGACTAACCTACCTAGACCAGATCGGTCATGTACTGAAGGAAGGTGGAGTCAAGAGTCTCCGAAACCGGCGAGCGTGTATGAAGAGAATTATGAATGTTGAGGAAGCGAGTGAAGTATGCAGAGATAGAGTTCTCTGGCACTCTGTTCTCTCTGCCTACCCTGCAAGGGATATGGCGTGATGATATGTATGTATGTATGTATGTATGATTGACATCAGGCAGGGGATCGCTAATAAAACTATTACCAATAACTTTTGCAAAATGTAATAATAGAAGATGGAGGACTATTTCTCGTCGTCGTTGCAGGATAATGACGAAGGCCGGTAATGACGTCGTTAGCTGCCCATTCTGTCGCCCCGGAAGATTAAAAAAGACGCCGCCCTGCAATAAGGAAATAAACCTTGTATTGCGGGGACTTTACAAATATGCAATTAACGCAGACAAATTACACCCAGACTCAGAACAACACTTTGTGGATCGCACAAAGTAATGTCCTGCGTGGGCATCGAACCCGCGGCACTGGCACGGAAGTTCAGTATCTTAACCACTACGCCATCTGTGCAGTCAATCATTATATACTTGAGTATCCTGCATTGTAACATAAGAATATCTTGATTCAAATCATTCAGACGTAGGTATGATATAAAATTATTGTTATTGTAATAAATAGCTTTGAATAAATGAAATTCATTTAAAAGTCTACATCAAATTACAGTTCATTGCAATTTTTCAACAATCCAAGTACTGGCGGTGACCACAAATGGAGTCCGTTGATCGCGCTCTGATAAATAATTCATATCGCAATAGTACGCCATCTGTCTGCGATTCACTTTACATAAAGCCCCTTGTTTATATCTGTAGAAAGAAATGCCTTTTTGATTTGCACTGACAGGAGCGTGATAAAAATTATGGAAGAAATATGTCGTTGAATTGATAGAGATCTTTGTTTTGTGCCATTGCGATTGTATATGTACATATTTTAAGATATACAATGCGAAAATGGAAGGATGTATGTACCGGGGAGACCGAGATTCACCTACCTAGACCAGATTGGCCACGTACTGAAGGAAGGTGGAGTCAAGAGTCTCCGAAACCGGCGAGCGTGTATGAAGAGAATTATGAATGTTGAGGAAGCGAGTCAAGTATGCAAGGGTAGAGTTCTCTGGCACTCTGTTCTCTCTGCCTACCCTGCAAGGGATATGGCGTGATGATATATATGTATGTATATTTTGATCAGAATATTATTTTGATACTTTATAAAATATTAGGTTATCCATGTAAAAAGTAACTTTCGCAAAGTTGAAATATTATCCTAAAGGCTACACGCAGTAATGAGATAAAAAGTTTTCTATATGTTAATCCAAGACATGGTCTATCTATGTGACAATTTTATTAACAAATCTGTTTAACGATTAACGCGTGATTGAGTGTCAAACTTCTAAACATCTTCACAAACTTTCACATTTATAATATTAGTCGGATATTTGTATTAAATTTCTAAGTTACTTTTAAGTTCGAGTGTTTTTTTTTATTGCTTATGATTAAGCAGCACACCTGATGGTAAGACTTACTGCCACTCATGAACCTTTTGGAATACTAAAGGTACGGCTCTTTCTCTCACCAAACGAAGCGCAATAGCACATTGCCACTGCTCAGACGTCAATTTTCTACGAGAGTGTGGGTACTAACCTGGACGGACGGGATGAGGCTAAAATGATTAAAGTTTTTATTTATCAGATTTTCTTTAAACAAGCATAAATTATGTTACTAAGTATATCCAATGGGATTCTGTGTGACGCTGAGATTTAATAAAACAATTACAATTAATTTTAAAAACGTCGATTAAATCTCGCATCGTATTATATTTACGTCTTTAAGGAGACGTGTGCCATCTACCCGACTATGTTTACACATTGTATGGGCTTAATACTTCAAACTTTGTAGTTACAATTGTATTAAACGATGACACAACCTTGTTATTCAAATTACTGAAATTTTAGCATTTAATATGCTTAATTAAGTGTAAGTGGCAGCACGATTGGGACGGATTTCCAATAAGTGTGGGTTCGAATCCCACTTGTGACTTCATTTTTCGCTTCGTAATCGGGTTATTATAAATAATTAAGCATATTAAATGCTAAAATTTCAGTAATTTGAACGTCGAGCAAATTCTCAATAAATCGCTTCTACAAAAATAAATAAATATTATACGAAGAGACTATGACTTAACGACTTCGAAAACATATTCAAGTCACGTAACTATAATGCACTCGGAGCGAACTTCCAAATCCATTATATTTGTGTATTATTATGTATTGCCTGGATGTACATCGTGTATTGAAATATTCTGAGAGGAATTGTACGTGCTGAATGCGAGATGCGCTTTGAGTTACTACAAGACATACATGTAATATACATATGTATAAACAGGTGGGGGAAAAGTATGGAAACCACTGAAGAATCTCGAAGGGAAATGATTTAATCGGAATATGAAAAAAAAGTCAGTAAAGCGAGAGTTTTAATTAGAAAGCTCAAGAGACTTTAGATTTGACTTTTAATTTTAATTTTGTTTTTTTTTAAATATGAACTCCTATTTTTGACTCTGGAAATCGAAACAGCGACGAATTTATTGTACAAACATATTTTTATATCAAGGTGACTTCTGAAGGTCAGATAGAGATCAAAATTCACGAGGCATAAGCTACTCAGACGTCTGGCGATGGCAGTTCTTTTTTGCTATTTTTATAAAGACAAACAGCCTGCACTAAGGAAATAATCCTTGTATTGCAGAGAACTTTACAAACTTACAATTAATTGCAGACAAATTGCATCCAGACTCGGAACAACAATTAGTGGATCGCATAAAGTATTGTCCTTCTGCACAAATTATACAAAGTATTATTCTATTGCGTGGGAATTGAATCAATGACACTGGCACGGTAGGTCGGTATCTTAATCACTACGCCATCTGTGCAGCACTTACTACCAAATATAAAACGTTACTATCCATTCTCCTCTTGTTCACTTAACTAGGTTTCGTCGAGTGATGAAACCATGGTATAAACAAACATGGTATATAATATGGATATAGCTATAATTGCATAGATAGCGCAGTTATCTAAGCGCCACCCTCGCGTGTTAAGTAGTGTGATATCGATCCCCACACAGAACAAATCTCTATACAATCCAGAAATATTTTTTTCTGAGTTTGAGTGTAATTTATATCTGTTCTATGTTCACTGCTCAGGCGTCAATTTTCGGCGAGAGTGTGGTACTACTCCAGACTGACTGAACCGCGACTATAGACAGGACACTGTCAACAGTGTGGCCCTATCATTACTAAACTCAAAGGCAGACGAGATACTGCTCCATCTTTAATCAAAGGCAGACGAAATACTGCTCCATCTTTAATCAAAGGCAGACGAAATACTGCTCCATCTTTAATCAAAGGCAGACGAGATACTGCTCCATCTTTAATCAAAGGCAGACGAGATACTGCTCCATCTTTAATCAAAGGCAGACGGGATACTGCCCCATCTTTAATCAAAGGCAGACGAGATACTGCTCCATCTTTAATCAAAGGCAGACGAGATACTGCTCCATCTTTAATCAAAAGCAGACGAGATACTGCTCCATCTTTAATCAAAGGCAGACGGGATACTGCTCCATCTTTAATCAAAGGCAGACGAGATACTGCTCCATTTTTAATCAAAGGCAGACGAGATACTGCTCCATCTTTAATCAAATGCAGACGGGATACTGCTCCATCTTTAATCAAAGGTAGACGAGATACTGCTCCATCTTTAATCAAAGGCAGACGAGATACTGCTCCATCTTTAATCAAAAGCAGACGAGATACTGCTCCATCTTTAATCAAAGGCAGACGGGATACTGCTCCATTTTTAATCAAAGGCAGACGGGATACTGCTCCATCTTTAATCAAAGGCAGACGAGATACTGCTCCATTTTTAATCAAAGGCAGACGAGATACTGCTCCATCTTTAATCAAAGGCAGACGAGATACTGCTCCATCTTTAAGCGATACAGTATTTACTCCCACTATTTTTTAGAAATTCAAAGCCTTTCCATAAAAAGTTTTAAAAATTATATGAAACTAGAGACAGCGAAATACTAGCTCCCTAGTACATATACTACAATTTATTCTAGTGTGCTTTGGGACGAATAATAGCATATTTGTCATAGCCCTGACAGTACAATTACGATTCCGTTCTGGCTTATCATTTTGCAACGAAACGTTCATTGCAATTAGCAATAAGCATATCATTAATAACATCCCCTTTGTTTATTATAGTTAATTATTATATTTATTATAGCTTATTAAGGGTATTAATGTAATTAGAAATTGAGTAGGGTCCGTGTATGAAATACGACATATCTCCGAGGGGGAAACTGGGTCCCGAATGTGACAAAATTTGACAAAGGGGTGCTTTGCTCAGCCTAAATAATTATTATAAACATTTATGCCTTCATGGTATTATTAATGACTAGCTTCTGCCCGAGGTATCGTCCACGTAAAAAGTAATTATCCCCAAGTAGAATTATTTTCCCAAAGGAACACATTACCGGGATAAAAAGTATTCTATGTGTTAATCCAAGAAATGGTATCTGTATGCCAATTTTCATCCAAATCTGTTCAATGGTTTACGCGTTATTGAGTAACAAATATCCAAACATCTTCACAAACTTTCACATTTATAACATTAGAAGGATTAAATAGCTAATTTAAATATCTTGAAACAAAGTCATTGTAGTAAAGGTACTGGTGGGCTGAATGTGATGAAGTGAAATACGGTGGGTGGTGACCATGCGCCTTTTTTCTGTTGCTTCAAGGAGCAGCGTATGTGCAGATCACAGTCTGGCCTAAATCTTCTAGAAACAGTTATTCGACTAACGACTAAGTAATTGTCTCTTCAAAAGAATACTTCATCAAATATCATTCTTTGTGGTCTACATTCAGTTGTTCCCTGCAACTTGTACTTTGTTGTTTCAGCACCTGATTACATACCAATTTAGCAAACGTAAGCATAATCCGTAACCTATTTTTGACAATTTTTAAGTAACTAGAGGGAGTTTGGTCGCCACCTGTACCTAATATACGAACAAGACCCAATGTTGTTCTCCTCTGTGCCCTGAAAACATAATCTATGGTCAATATATAGCCCTCATCTCAATTTTTGCGTTAATGTAAATTAAGCCATTCATTTTTCTATCCTCGTACCTCAAACAGTACTTTGCCTTTATGAAAGTTCTCCTATAGCATTTTCTGTTTTGCGAAATTTCAAGTTGATCTTTTGAGTAGTAAAGCGTCAAATCGTGACAAACAAATAAATATGCATTCAGATTTATAATATTAGTTATGATAATAGGAAATCTATTAATAATTGAATGCTCTTTATAAACGAGTACGTTAAAACGGGTCAACGTTTAAGATATTCTTGACGAAACAATAGCAATTTAATATTTCATCGAAATAATAATACGTATTGCATGGACGTGTGTGTTTCTTAGTAATAATATATTATACTAAAATAGAACTTATATATTTTATTTAATAAACCTTTTATTGTAGTTTTTCCTGCGTAGTATTGTACTTTTTTTAATATACAGAGTGGAAGTGGACCGCTCCCGAAAACAAAGACAGGTGACCCTACTAGTCCTACTTGTAATGATAGTCAGGAAAAAAAATCAATTCGGATGAAAAAAAAATTTTTTTTCACAACGTATTTTAAGTTATTTTCACATTCCATCGTATTAGGACAGTGACATGTAATTATAATTCCATAAAAAATACGTAACTTTACTCAGATGTGAAATGACGCAATCTATTCAAAACTCACGATCATATGTTCGAGAGTTCAACGACCTCGCGTAGTGAAAAAAATTTTTTTATCGTCCGAATCGGTTTTTTTTTATAGGCTATCATTACAAGTAGGTCTAGTAGGGTTACCTGTCTTTGTTTTCGGGAGCGGTCCCCTTCCACCCTGTATAAAAGAGGATGTTTGTATATATGACATCGCTAAACTCGAGAAAGTATTTGACCGATCATTATGAAAATTAATATGTATGTGTATTTTTTCACGGAGAAGGTTTATATGCTATCTCTATTAATGTAACGCGCCACCAGGGGGCGCTATTATATACCAACTTCTACAAACCTTACCTTTTCAAAATCATATCACTCAGCAAACATAAATAATTGCCGGCACATTGTCACAAAATAATAACTACACAGATAGATGTGTGCTAGCGGCTACGAATACTATTAGCGCTTACTTCGTTCTTGGATGTCGTAAAAGACGATTAAGAGCTTTATATCGACGTGGGTCAACTCCACCTGATGCCGTTTGGTCAACAATTACATTTCCAAGGAGGATAGACATCAGGCAGGCGGCCGGTCATAAAACTATTGCCAACAACTTTGGCAATATGTACATCGTACGATGGAAGAGCGGTACATATTGCGTCAACCACAATTCATTGGGATATGAGCAGGAGAATGATAATGAATGATAATTAGATGGCATTGTGATTAAAATATCGAACCACCGTTCCAAGAGTCCGTGAGTGCGATTCCCATGCAGAACAGTACTTTGTTCGATCTACAAATTGTTATTCTCAATCTGGGTGTAATTCGTGTTTGTTAATTGTATATTTGTAATGGACCCCCCCACATTACAAGGATGGCGCATTCCTTAGCGCAAAAAAAACTATTTTGTACATCTTGTGATATTTTGTCCATCTTGTGATATTTGTATATTCGTCCTATATGGAAATGGAAGCAAAAACAGAGGGTCCGTCTTAGAGTGAAAATGTCGTTGGTAAAAATAAAATTATAACTCCACAAATGGCCTCTCTAATGGATGTCCTCTTTATCTTCTAAAGGTAAGTGTGCTTCCTATTGGGCGACGCCCCGACAGCTTTCGCCGTCGGGGCGTCGCCCTCACGCGGTGGACTCACGTCGGGTGACCGGACAACTACCCGGTCCGATCACCCGAAGCCTCGGTTAGGGCGGCATCAGGCGCAGATATTCACGCCTGCGCCGCCCCGGCCGCTGGCGGCGGCCCGGGTCACGGGAATCCTCCCGGACTCGTTCCGCCGCCTCCTTCTGCGAGATGACAGCCTCGCAGAAGGCGGCGACCGCTACTAATGGCTGCCCAATCCACTCACCTCCTGCAGGCCAACACCAACCACGCCGCCGGTGCGCAGGACCCTCCTGCAATCCATGGCGGAGTGGTCGATTGGTGTAGCCGTTTGGTTATCAGCCAATTGGGTGGTCAGCCGGAACGGAACCGCGGCAATCGTCGTTTCCATGCAGCGGCACTTCCCGTCCTTGTCCCTTTTGGATAGGGGCGAGGAATTTGTCGTTGTGGAATGGGGAGGGGTCACACTCTACAGCGTATACCTCTCCGATACTAGGAGAATGGACAATTTCGGGGCCTCCCTCACCACCTATTTTTTTTTTCCGCTGGGTGGACCATGGATGTGGTCGCACCCCGACAAATCGATCCGGGGCGACAAAAGAGGGGGCGCGCAGCTCCATGGACCCGCCCCACCTCTCTTCGCTGTGTGAGCGGGCCGCGGTACCCGATCTTTGTCTTCGGTGGCCCGCCCGGCGGTTTACCCTTACGGGTTCCTCTCGTGTCGACGCCCCGACAGCTTTCGTCACCCTCACGCGGTGGCCTCACGTCGGATGACCGGACAACACCTTCTCTCCAACCCTCATTCTGTACCCTACTATCCTCCGCCTATGATAGCCAATGAACGACTTATGTAGCTTGTATCCAAGGATTTGATGAAATCCTTGAGCAACTGTTGTAATTTTGGAGTAGTGTCCAGGCAATAACTCGTTTAGTAAGAAGTATTAATTAAATATATATCCTACTAATAAATTTATCTTTTTTTATTTTTTTTGTATACACACCACAACTACCCACCATTTTAATGCCTTTAAAACAGGCTCCACAATAATTTCCATAGACGAAATCAAAGTTAAATCTCAGAAAGGCCGGGGAAATGCTTTTAATTGTCTTGAGACTCGCAAAAGTTTAATTACAAAAGATAAACAGTAAGTATTGAAATTTCATATATTTTTTATTACGAAATTCTAATGTAGATTCGCAAATGGTTTTATTAAATCATAAGATTGAATTTACCAATAATTTTTATATCCAAGTATATTTCATGATTAAAAATCGGCTAAGTGCGAGTTGTACTCGCGCACAAGGGTTCCGTACAACTAAAAAAAATATGTGATGTTACTAAAAATTTAAGCTTTTCTGAATTTTTCCTTTATATGTGCTATAAAACATTGCTTCATGCCAAATTTCAAGATTCTAGGTCGACTGGAAGTACCCTTTAGGTTTTGATTCCCTTGCAAGTAGTGGCAAGTTTGAAAATATGTGCCTTAAATGACTGTTTCTTTTGATTGCGTTGACATAGAAGTTTGATTTTATTACAACTTAAAGGTATTATAGATCTGAGTATGAATTTCAGTTTGATACCTCCACGCGTTCTTGAGAAAAAGAGTCTTGACAGACAGACGGACGGACGGACAGATGGACAACAAAGTGATCCTATAAGGGTTCCGTTTTTTTCTTTCGAGGTACGGAACCCTAAAAACGAGGAGAATAGATAATACAAACGTGTATAAAATAAAACAACAATATATAATACTACTAGTAAAACCGCGCAACTTCGTCTGCCTTTTTCCAATTCATAATTTTAATTTTATTTCGTAGTTAAATCTATAATTAATAAATATATGTATAAATAATATTAAGTCGTGATCGGGTGCCGCTTTTGAGATCTGATCCATCCATAATGTTTTATATTGTATTTTAATTTTAATTTTTTGGATGAATTTGTATATCTTGGATGTGGATTTAGCCGAGATGGAAGGTACACCACTGATATAGAGCGAAGAGTGAATGCGGGAAATAGAGTGAACGGAGCGTTGGGGCAACTTTTCGGCAGCCACCACCTCAGCCAGAAGGCACGTGTAGCAATACATAACGCAGTGCTTGTCCCAACATTACTGTATGGAAGCGAGAGTTGGGTATGCAGAAAAGAGTATGATAGTAAAATTAATGCGGTCGAAATGCGATCTCTGCGGAAAATCTGTGGAGTTAGGCTGACCGACCGCATTCGTAACGACGACGTAAGAGAGCGAGTAGGTATGAAAGAGAGTATTGGTGTAAAGATGCGAAAGGGAATGCTCCGATGGTTCGGACATGTGGAAAGAATGCCGAACGAACGCCTGGTTAAGAAGATATACAATGCGAAAGTAGAAGGATGTAGGTATCGAGGGAGACCGAGACTAACCTACCTAGACCAGATCGGTCATGTACTGAAGGAAGGTGGAGTCAAGAGTCTCCGAAACCGGCGAGCGTGTATGAAGAGAATTATGAATGTTGAGGAAGCGAGTGAAGTATGCAGAGATAGAGTTCTCTGGCACTCTGTTCTCTCTGCCTACCCTGCAAGGGATATGGCGTGATGATATGTATGTATGTATGTTAATTTTATATTACATAATGGTTTGAAGGGCCATCATATTGTAGCTAATTCTTAATAAATATGTACGACTTTTCATAAAAAAGTCAAGAATGAAATAATAATAATAGACAAATCAATTTATATATGTATTTAAAAGACAAAATGTTTTATTTCTTGTCGGATCTTCTCAGTAACGGTTAGGTTTGGTGTCTGTGGTAGGTTATTGGAAAAATTTAAAATGCTAAAGTTGATAATATCTATATCTCCTCGCAGGGTTTATAATAAATGAATATGAATCAAAATATGGTCAGTATTTTTGGAATTATCAACGGTTGACTGTCAATATTTTGAAAATATACTAAAAATCTCATACAACCTTTTTTTTTTGGAGGAGGGCTACGGTTCTTCAAAGCCCGCTAATCCGTCTGGAGCGACAAGAAAAGCGGCACAAGACCCCGTAAACCCGCCCTACAACATACCTCTTGACGCCGTACGGGTGGATCACTGGGACGCGTTCTTTTCTCAGTGACCCATCCGGCGGTCTACCCTCGCGGGTATCCTCTCGGATCAATGCCCCGACAGTTTTCACCGTCGGGGCGTCATCTTCACGCGGTGGCCTCGCTCCAAGGACGACCAGACTAATACCCGGTCAGATCACCTACTGCCTCGGCTAGGGCGGCACGATAACGGTCTCGCAGTCATACAACCTACTATCTCATTCACTCACTCTACATAATATTATATTGAGATATTAAAAAAAACTATTGGTATTTTGAAATTTTCTTTTATACAAACTTTGTCCTAACAATAACGAACACAACAAAAGATAGATAATACTTCAGCATTCCTCTAGGTTGAAGATGAGTTCTTGTTCACAGATTATTTCATGAATAATCATGTTTATTTTATAAAAGAAATTATCTTTTTCTCTCTGCCTACCCTGCAAGCGTGATGGTATGTATGTATGTATGTATCTTTTTAATATGAAAGAAATGGTCTTATTAATATTATAACCGGTGTATGAATACTAACACAATTTACTTATTTTATAGCGAAACCATGTGGTTTATATAGGTAATATATTGACTTTCATGTTCTATAAATAATTAATAAAAATGTTATCGATTTACGTTTATCGATTGTCCCATCTCTATCTTATTCTCAGTCCAGTATGACTTTGTACTTGTGTAAGCATCATATTTTTATAAAATGGTTACTCAGTATTTTAAAACATATGAGGTAAATGTTTTGGTGTAAATATTCATATTTTTATATTCATAATTCAGTTGAGACATAACTAGCACGTAAATAATGAAAATATAGGCGATGCAAAACATAATTGTAAACATGACGCGTGTTCAAAATTACTTCATCGGTTTTGTAGCTATCTGTCACAGAGATCAAGCTATATTTTATGGACTATAATTAAAGCAGTAGCTTTAAATCTCCATCCGTTGATAATGAATTTAAAAAAATACCTCATTAATTCGTACAAAACTGTTGTAATTGTACGAAAGTGACACAACAAAAGGAATAATATTTTGATCATGTTATTACGGAACAGTGTACATCATAGAGTGACGATAAATTAAAAGAATAAGCTCTCTCGTACTACAGTCGTAATGAATTTATAGAGCTGCTACAGATATTTATTGCTTTATGGAAGCGACTGTGTGCCAAGCGCCTATTGTTACATTGATTTAGTAGATTTGTTTGTAAGTGGCAGACTTACCAACATAAAAAATACTTAGAAAATGTAAGTACATCACTCAATCATCATTATTCTACCATTTTGTAGAGCCAACGTAGCATATCTTTATTATCTATGTATAAATGGAAAGAGAAAGAGTGTTTTCATTCCTTGAACTCGAAAGTAGTGTTTCTTTAAATCGAGTGACGGATAAAGGACCTTACTTGCATCTTTGGGAGAGGCAATATTCATACCAATTGATCACCTCTCTAGAGCGAGAATAAATTTTAAAAAACCACGCTTAAAAAAACCGACTTCAAAAACAGAAAAAAAAAGACGTGTGGCACTCAGGGACTGCCGCGGTAAAGCTATTGCATAGCATTTTGTATCAACTTATGCAATTATAATTTTTTTTTATTTATTTATTTTATTCATGCAGTATTGCTTTTTCTTTGATATTAATTCAAGTTACACTTTTTGAGCGTGGTGACCGATAAGAAAACAATTTTTTCTATTATTAAATAAATAAAAAAGTTAATATTGTTTATTTAAATTATTTTTATTGAAGTAAAACTTCTTTAGGCGCGACTAGGGAGTAACTCAGATTTTTTAAATAGGATTATATTTTATTACTAGATGGCGCTGTAACAAAGTTAATGAATTCTAAGAGGACATATTGTATTAGAGTCTAAATCGCGCTATAGAAATTTTTGCAAATTTTAACTATATATATTAAAATTTATAATAAACTACTGTACTTGCTTCAATTACCTGTTTCGAATGAATAATATTAATATAACATTTGAATAATCTTTGTAAAGCACATGAATAATAAATATAATTAAATTATAAAATTATAAAATATATATAATATAATATTTATTTATTTAAGTTAATATTTAATCATTTCAGTGATATATGTCGTCAACGCCAAAGAAGTTTTACTTCAATCGCGCGTAAAGGTTACACGCACTTTTTTTTATTTTACAATACATGTGGGTTTTATTATTTTACAGTACCTAGCTGTTGGTTATTCAGGAATATTTATCATTGAAACTATAGGTTTATGATAACTGAAATAAGAAACATAAGTTTGCGACTTAATATCCTCTAAATACCTAGAAAATACCGCGTCAATGGTGGTCCCATATTTTGTTGTGGACTCTTGTGGATCATTATTCATTTTCAAATTCAATGTTTTTGATAGAAAAGTTGTCAACCGCTCTGATTTTTTATCAGCGAAGTTAATGTTGAAATCGCCAGCCAAGATAATTGGAAATTTATTACGTAGAGTCGTACAATACGTCCAATCGCACACAACGCCGTGTCGAAGACTGCCGAACTGAAACGACGTTAGACGATGCACGGCCTTCAAGCCA
This sequence comes from Lymantria monacha, assembly GCA_905163515.2. Lineage (NCBI taxonomy): Eukaryota > Metazoa > Arthropoda > Insecta > Lepidoptera > Erebidae > Lymantria > Lymantria monacha. Next base: position 1,953,636 of record LR991096.1, on the reverse strand, counting down.
CACCTCCTTGCCCGTCGGAGTGGGGAGCGTGAGGTTTTTTCGTTACGGAATTTCTGGATTCGGTCCCCGCGCTCAAGGCCCGCGATAGAAGCTATGCAATAGCTTACAAAGTCTACTATAGGTTGTATATCTATTGATAGGTTTGAAATCGGTGCCAAGCCTTAAACAAAGTTATAAACAGCTTACTTACAGTGTAATGAAATTCCTACACTAAAGATACCGATATTGGCACCGACTTCAAACCTATCAATAGATACCACATTCAAATGATAGTATTTTAAGTTATTTTATACTTTTCTGTTTTTGAAGTCGGTTTTTTTAATCGTAGTTTTATTTTTTTATTGTTTACTTTTTAGTGTTACAGACACACATAGATTGTTCTATTAGTGGCGGGACTTGAGTTACTTGTTCATTTGTCGCACACATACTTAATGCTAATTTTAGACTTATTTTATGGTTTTCTCATGGGTACCATTGTCAGAACTGGACCAGTTAAAATGGGACCACACGGGAAGCACCAGCTTTCAAATAAAAAAAGAATCATTAAAATCACTTCGCCCAGTCGAAAGTTATGAGGTAACAAACATAAAAAAATAAAAAATACAGACGAATTGAGAACCTCCTCCTTTTTTGAAGTCGGTTAAAAATATAATAATTTTGTATTAGGTATACAGTTGTAAAAAAATTACATCATTAAAAAAAAAACATCGATAAATAAAAAAGTTGTGGTCTTGCTAATAAAAAAACAGCCAGTACAGAATTTAAAAAAAAATCCTATTAAAGGGAAAAGCGGCGATAACACGGAGTGTTCTATATTTAAAATTTAAAAAGGATTTAAAAGACTAACTGAGTATATCGAAATTGAATAATTCTGGAGCGTACTAGACAATGTTAAAAAGACATGGCGGATGAAAATTCAACACAGTCGTAAAAGGCAGCATTAAGGATTCTGTTTAAAATAAAACTAAAATTTGAAATTAACTAACACTATAAATTTACACCCCAATTAATTTCAAACAAGTACTTCAAGAAAGTCTCCATCATGGAATCCATTATCTAATAGATTCCATCTTTTATCAAATAGACATCCAGCAAAACCAAATTTGTCATAACATTAGCAATATAAATATTCCAAAAGAAACTTTAAATTTTATACATTATAATCTGCTTTTTTTACTTTACTTATATTCGAAATGAATAGTAGAGTCTATAATACGGGTGAAAGTTATCAACTCCTACTCAGACTATAACCATTTATTGAGATGTCATCTATTGAGGTACTGGTCTCGTATGGGAATTGGTTTCTTTCGAAACTTGTATAACAATCTTCTATTTTTTTTATTAATTCCTAAATAAATTTTATTCCTTGATCACGTATTTAGTTTTTCCTTCCGATACCTATTTCTTTATCATTCATTTCAGCTTATATATGTTCCACTGTTGAGCTGAGCCCTCCTCCTTAAAGGGAGGGAAATTGACCTGCTATACTACGCTAGTCAGACTTGTTAGTGTAGGGTTCTATTTCAAGTTTTAGTTCTTTTTTATATATTTTGTCTTATATTTTTGGGCGTCTTTTACTTTCATAGATGTTATATGCGTTTTATATCCCTTAGTCGTCCCTTACAATCACCCACGGGTAAAATAGAAGATGGTGAATTGTATTCTTACTCCATCACCACACTGAAACACAAAAATTATACATTTTATTAATTAAAACGCGCGATAGCAATTTGGAACGTAAGATATGAACGCATTTGATCTGTATCAGACAGCTCTGCAGTCTATGTCTCCTCAATAAAGTGTACAGAAATGTATATATAAATCTTCGCAATATGTCATATCTTTTAAACATGTTCACAATGGCACTGATTTATCTGTACTTTCTATTGGTGGAGCAACACTTGGTGTTTTAGACCTGGTTACAAATCGTTCGTTGTGTGCGCACAAAGCTAGTTAAGCCTTGGAACGTTTTAAAACTATGTTTTGGCCTTTATATAATATAATTTATAGTATAAAATATTTTTAATGCGATATTAAGTCAAGATAATTTTGTATTAAGACAAGTATACCACGAAAATCAGTTCTAGAAGTATAAGCACCTTAAATATGGACTTGGTTACGTAATAAACGTGTTAAGTAGCCAAAACAGTTATATGAAGTAGCCAGAAATCAATCAATCAAATCATTTATTATGCAAATAGGGTCACTTATATATTGTCAATTTTACATCATTGTTTTTTAAATTAAATTTAATTAATCTACCACCGGATCGAAAAGCAGCCACATACTGAGAAGATCCGGCAAGAAACTCAGTGGACTCGTCATTTTTTTTTTTTTAATTATATATTTTCACGAAAAAGATACATATTTAATTTATGTTAGCTCCACGGACATGCCCTTCGAGTATAGATTCATTTTTTTAAATTTTATATATAATACAAAATTAAACTAAGAATATTTATAAAACAAAAAAGAAACAAAAATGGCTGGACCAGATCCCACAAGCGGCACCCGATCACGAGTTAACTATTAGAGCAGCCACACGCCCCTCAACCACATTGGAGGGAAGGCAGAGACCCGCTCCACGTAGCTACCGCAAGCAGAGACCTTTTCAGTGAGCATGACCACACCATAATTTATAAATTTGAAACAGATAGCTTGGATAAATAAATACATAACTCGTTAGGCAAAACACGCTACACTGTACAATTAAGACAATACAAATAATACAAGAGTATCAGACGACAGTGAGGATCAGCGTCAGAACGCTGTAAGAGATAAACATTAAAAGGGTAATTACTGAGAGAGGAGCTGCTCATAACCATTCCGTATTATCATTTAGATAATCCGAAATGCTGTAATATCCTTTTCTGCACAGTCTATTTTTGATAGCCTTTTTGAACTTATTCATTGGCATATCTCGGATATCTTTAGGCAGTTTATTGTAAAAGCGTATACATTGCCCCATGAAAGACCTACAAATTTTTTGTAGGCGAGTATGATAGATAACTAGATTATCCTTATTCCTAGTGTTCCCACGGTGAATGTCAATTCAATTTATCAAATTAATCAATATTTTTTTTACATATAATATGTTTTCGAATATGAATTGTGATACAACGGTTAGAATGTTTATTTCCCTAATTTTTTCTCTCAGTGAAGCTCTTGGCCCTAGATTGTAAATCGCGCGAACAGCCCGTTTTTGAAGAACAAAGATATGTTATTCAAATCTGCAGAGCAACCCCAAAGCAGTATGCCATAAGACATAAGACTATGGAAGTAGGCGAAATAAACAATGCTAGCCGTTTCAATATCGGTTAACATTCGAATTTTTTTTACCGCATAAGCCGCTGAGCTTAGCCTACTTGATAATTTTTCAATCTGAGGACCCCAATGGAGTTTAGTATCGATGGTAATACCCAAAAATGCCGTGGACTCCACAAGGTCTAGGGCTACACCATTCATTTGAACATTGGTCAAACAAATGGCGATCACCAGAAAGAAGGATGTGATGTACTTACAACCTGTACCTATAATATTTCAAAACGTATTTATAGCAGGTATACATTTCTATCTTTCATTCATTTCATATCAGCCTATCGCCGTCCACTCAGGACGTAGGCCTCTCTCATGTTACGCCACAAAGTGCGGTCATGTTCCGCTTGCATCCAACGATGCCAAGTAACCTTCATCAGGTCGTCTGTCCACCTAATGGAGGGGCGTCCTGCACTGCGTCGTCCGGTACGTGATCACCACTCTAGAACCTTTCTTCCCCAGCGGTTCTCGGTTCTTCGAGCGATGTGGCCTGCCCATTGCCACTTCAGCGCGCTAATTATTCGTGTTATGTCGGTTACACCCGTTTTCCTGCGGATTTCCGTATTTTATCTCGCAGAGATATCCCGAGCATGGCCAGCTCCATAGCACGCTGAGCGACTTTGAGCTTGTTTATGATGCCTACATTTAGGGACCACGTTTCCGTGCGATAAGGCAGCACTGGTAACACACACTGGTCGTAGACTTGTGTTGTCAGACACTAAGGTATGTTGGATAAGAAGATCCTCTTAAGTTTCCCGAACGCATATTATCTTATCTTAACTTTACTAAAGTAAAACCCATCGACCTTCGAATAAAACCTGTTGACCTAGTACTATTACTTATATACAGAGTTTAGACATTAAAAATAGTAGATAAGTATAAAGAAAATTAGAAGGAAAAGTGTATGGTAAAATTATTGAAAGGAGAATGAGGATGGTGTCCGATGGTTTACTATGTGAGGCACAAAGAGGTTTCAAGAGTAGAAGGGGATGCATGGATCAAGTGTTCTCTCTGCGCAACATTGTGGAGAAGCATCTGGCTCTAGGTCAGAGGGTTTTCCGCAGTTTTGTGGATCTGGAGAGAGCATTTGACACGGTTGAACGAAAGGAACTTTGGGACATTTTACCGGAGTATGGTATTAACGGTAAACTGCTGCTAGCTGTGCAGTCCAGTTACATGGGCTGTAGAGCTGGTGTGCGGCTGGATGATGGAATGTCGCCTTGGTTTGACGTCAATATCTGCGTTAAGCAGGGGTGCGTTCTATCAGCCAGGCTGTTTATCATATATCTGGATAAATGGCTCCAAAAGTTGAACGATATGAATGTGGGAGTCCAGATGGGTGACTCATTGGTCACTGCTCTGCTCTATGCAGACGATGCAGTCCTGCTGGTGCAGTCAGCGACTGATCTGCAGACACTAGTCGACACAATGACAGAAGATTGTAAGAAAAGGGGTCTACGCGTGAATGTGAGCTAAACAAAAATAATGGTCTTCGAACGAGATGAAGCCAGAACAGATGTAAGAGTAACAATAGGTAATAATGTACTAGAGCAAGTGTATGTATTTGTATATCTTGGATGTGGATTTAGCCGAGATGGAAGGTATACCACTGATATAGAGCGAAGAGTGAATACGGCATATAGAGTCAACGGAGCGTTGGGACAACTTCTCGGTAGCCACCACCTCAGCCAGAAGGCACATATATAACGCAGTGCTTGTCCCAACATTACTATATGGAAGCGAGAGTTGGGTATGCAGAAAAAAGCATGAAAGTAAAATTAATGCGTTCGAAATGCGATCTCTACGGAGAATCTGTGTAGCTAGGCTGACCGATCGCATTCGTAACGACGACGTAAGAGAGCGAGTAGGTATGAAAGAGAGTATTGGTATAAAGATGCGCAAGGGAATGCTCCGATGGTTCGGACATATGGAAAGAATGCCGAATGAACGTCTGGTTAAGAAGATATACAATGCGAAAGTAGAAGGATGTAGGTACCGGGGAAGACCGAGACTCACCTACCTAGACCAGATTGGTCACGTACTGAAGGAAGGTGGAGTCAAGAGTCCCAAACCGGCGAGCGTGTATGAAGAGAATTATGAATGTTGAGGAAGCGAGTGAAGTATGCAAGGATAGAGTTCTCTGGCACTCTGTTCTCTCTGCCTACCCTGTAAGGGATATCGCGTGATGATATGTCATCTTCAACTTGCTCTTATCCCAATTTATTTGGGGTCGACGCAATATGTCTTCTCCTTCCATACAACTCTATCAGACGTCATCTCTGTGGTCACTCCTTGTCTATCCATGTCATATTTCATGCAGTTCATCCATCTTTTCTTCGGTCTCCACTTACCCCTTAAGCCTTCAACATTCATACTTAAAGCTTTCTTCACAACATTACTTTCATCCCGTCTCATCACATGTCCATACCATGTCAACCTTTCACTCCTTAACTTTTCCGTCACTGGCGCAACTTTCAAACTTCCTCTTATATGTTCATTTCTTATTTTATCCATTCTTGTCACACCACACATCAACATTCGCATCTCCGCTACATGCAGTCGTCGCGTATGTATGTATGTATTATATTTTATAAGCCCTGCCATTAGCCTTGCAGATTTAAGAAGCCTAATTTTATAGTGAAATATTAATCATTTAAATATTGATTTCAAATAAACTAATAAATAATTAGTCAAACACGATTCAATTAATTTTTTGTGGTCCAATAATGGCGCGGTAATCGTACGTAACAATTTACTGTTTTAATAAACTGGTTCTAATATAACTAGTTAGTCTTCGTATAATCCTTTAACTAAAACTATGAGTTATAATTACAGTGATATCATACAGTAAACATTTTAGTTAATAAGTCTTTTTTTTATTTATTACTTTTTTTTTAATGAGATCGTTAACTTATTACAGTTATGTTGCTTATAATTTTTTTATAATTTATGTTTAAATAAATATTATTTAAAAATAATTAACTGTCTGCGTATTTGCCCTGATTAGTGGATGCTTTTAAGGGTTCTGTATCTAAAGGGTAAAACAAGACCTTATTACTAAGACTCCGCTACCCAAAGTCACTACACTAAAATAAAACAGACTAAAGCTAATTCAAAATTCTGTTTCTAATAGAAAGGATGAAGGACAAGTAAATATGCATATAGCTAAAATACCGACCTATCATCAGCCCGTAGATGTCCACTATTGAACATAGGCCTCACCACAAAAATACCACTGAGAAAGGTCCTGTACTATTTGCATTCAATAGGTCTTTGTGACTTTTAAAACGTCGTTAGGCCACCTAATGGGGTATCGTTCTTCATGAGATAAGAAGTTGGGGCCATCGTTATTTTACTTTGTTACCACTAGTGTTACCCAAATACAAGACCAAAACTTGCAGAAGGGTCTTGTCTTGTCTTGTCTTGTCATCATCATCATCATCATCTCAGCCCACATATGTCCCACTGTTAGGCTCGAGCCTCCTCCATAGCGGGAGGGAAATTGACCTACTACACCACGCTGGTCAGACGTGTTGTTATAGGGTTTTGTTTCGAGTTTACCTTCTCTTGCATAGATGTTATATGCGTTTTATATCTCTTAGTCGTCTCGTACGATCACCCACGGGTAAGATATGGGGTGGTGAATTATATTCTTATTCCATCACCACACAAAAAGGGTCTTGTAGTGATATTTTAATTAACCGATATAAATTACACCTCAGACTTAAAACAACAATTTTTGGAATGCACAAATCGGAATCGAATCCTTTGCATATACGGTGGATATCTCATTACGCCATCTGTGCAGTCAAATTAATAAGTGTAATACTCTTTATTGTCAGTGGCTGATATCACTACGATAGGTGTGTCCCTCCTTCTAAAACTTAAAGTTATTTATCACAATGCCCCAGTGAGCTGTGCCTCGCATTAACACTATTAAGAACAGGCTGAAGCCATTTAATTACAACATCGTGACGCGACGGGAACAGCTTACACCGGCGCACCAGTTGAAGCTATAATATACAAAAGCTAATATTCTTAGCAGTCATTATCATCCAGCTTTTAGCCCAACTATTTAGGGTCGATTCCATACCATATGCCTAATGAAAGAAAAGAATATCGAATAGCATGAAAGCGAAATAGGATATCATTATCTAATATCAGTATATTGTGTGTAGTCAGGTTGTGGGCAGTCCCACTGCTGGGCTCAAGCCTCCTCCATAATAAGAGAAAATTGATCCTCTACACTACGCTGATCAGACGTATTAGTATAGGGTTTTGTTTCGAGTTTTTTTTCTCTTGTATAGATGTTATATGCGTATTTCTTAGTCGTCTTTTACAACACCCAGAGGAAAAAAGAAGATGAAAGTGATGAATAAAGTTATTACGCCGCCAATATACGGAAGAAGGAATCCTATTCCTATAGAGACAGGATAAGATATAAAAGAAACCTATTGTATACCTTCGGTTAAATTGTACGTGATAAAAATATATGATAAAACTGGATAATATTAAGTTATCTGTTCTCATCATCATTCGCCTGCTCTTATCGTAATTTCTTGGGGTCGACGTAATATGTACTCTTCTTCCTACACATGGCAACTGCTATTGGCAATAGTTTTGTGACAAGCCAGGAGACTTTAGGTTGCTTCCTTAGAAATCTAATTGTTGACCAAACGGCATCGGGTAGTGGTGGTCCAGGTCGATATGAGGCCCATAGTCGTCTTTTACGACATCTACAAGCAAAGTAAGGGTTGGTGGTATTATTAGCCGTTACCACACAGAGAATTGGTTGCCTATTCTGTACAAATTAAAAAAAATCCATGAAATCGATCGCAGCATAACCTACTAGGTCCTAATGCATTGTCTAAAACCGTCTTCGCATTGTAACCTTCCTACTGAGACATCATTTCATTGTGGTGACGGAATAAGAATACAATTCACTACTCCCTATCTTACCCGTGGATGAACGTAAGAGGACGACTAAGGGATATAAAAAGCATATAACATCTATGCAAGAGAAGGAAAACTCGAAACCAAACCCTATACCAACACGTCTGACCAACGTGGTATAGTAGGTTAATTTCCCTCCCGTTATGGAGGAGGCTCGAGCCCAACAATGGAACATATGTGAGTTGAGATAAATGAGACATCAGTTAGTCAAATCAGTCAGGATAGTTTCGAAATCTATATCGGACATAGAAATACTTAATATATTTTCTATATATTCGAGACATGACATTTGTGATTAGGATTTTTGTGTAGTTATGGAAAAATAATATTATAATCCAAACTTAAATGGCAAAGTAGGTGAGCTTTCTCGTGGATGTCATAATAGATGACTAACGAATGTTAATGAGGAGATGCCATCTATGACATAAAAATCGTTAATTTTTTGTTTCGACGGGCAAAATGTATCTTGGTCACGAATGCCAAGGGAGCGGTACCAGTAGTTGGTCCAATGGTGATGAAATTGAACACGGTAGGTAATGGACTCACACGCTTCCTAGATTAAATAGGCGTGGTATATATCTAACCGCATACCCCGCTGTTCGGTAGAAAAGTAATGCCTGGAATCTTGGTTAAAGCAGCATCAGGCGCAAATCACAAATCCGATTCTTGTAATTGCCAACCATCGCTCTAAAGAGGGCAACGACAGTTTCTCTCCAATAGTTACGAGAAGTTCACGCCGTTGCCCGGCTGAGGCCAATCAATCAAATCGAGGCTGATCAACAATTGCATTCCCAAGGAGTGTTGACGTCAGGCAGACGGCTGGTCATAACTCTAATGTCAAATTACGTCAAATAAGTAATAGAAACAGGTTGGTGACGTCATTGTCACATTGATGAAGAACCTTATACACTTCAATGATACGTATATTGGTTGAGAAACAGATAACGATGCGCGGTTGGTAATAACAGTCTCGGTTTAAAAAATATGTTAGCATAACTGCAATGGAATTTTGCTATAGATGTAAGACGGGTCTAACGTCCTTATTGTGTGGGGCGCATAGTGCACTAGGGACGGCGCTCACGCTACATAATGGCGATAGCTCGTGCTCAATGATTTTAACCGAACGTTGCGTTATAACAAAGAATACCACATATCTATAATACAATACTCTAAGAACTACTATTGGCAATCGATCTTAAGATTATGAGCCTTAGAATTAATATACGCTCTAAAATAAGTCAAGGTGTCATAGAAAGTAGTTTTAAAATCATCTTCTTAGCTCATATAGGTCTCACTGTTGAGCTCGAACCTCCTCCATAATGGGAGGGAAATTGACATACTATACTACGTTGAGCAAACTTGTTCATATAGTGTTTTGTTTCGAGTTTTCCTTCTCTTGCGTATATGTTATATGCATTTTTATCCCTTAGTCATCTCTTACGATCATCCACGGGTAAGATAGGGGGTGGTGAATTGTATTCTTGCTCCGTCACCAAAACTTGTTTTTGAACGTAAAATGCTTGTCACATTAAGTTATCGAATCCACAACTATTAGAAATCCATTTCAATCGTCCTACCAACAAGACCAATGTGAGCTAATATGTGACAATCATATTGTCACACGTAATTTATCACCTCTATGAAAAACGTACTCCATCTATCGGACAATATTGACTGTAATTTACTGCAAGCTGATCTGGATAGACTTACACTCTATTGCTTGAAAAATAAAATTGCCTTGAACATTTCCAAATGTGTCTCTATCACCTACACAAAAAACAAACAAATTATTTGTAATAATTATACGTTGTCTCAAATTGCGCTTAATAAAGTAACCTCTGTGAGAGATCTAGGTGTGCTATTAGATTTCAAATTCCACCTAGATTTACATATTAATAAAATAATTAGCAACGCTTATCGAATGTATGGTTTTGTAATTTTTTTTATTTTTTTTTTTTTTTTATTTTAAAAAGGAAAACATACAGCTTTAAGAAACATGTAAGATAATCAAATGCGCATAACAATAGCTAAAATAGTTTCCACTAATGAATAAAACAGTGTGAAAAAAAAATACAATAAGAACTAAATTATGGAGGAAGGAGTCGCACAAGACAATAGTTAGCAAATAGTACATAATGCTTTACAAATATGAATCAAACGTCAGTTTTAATCCTTCTTATTAATGAAACAAATTGAGGAAATTGTTTGCCGAATATATCAATTTCACTATAGTTAGCATTGTAAATTCTACAGACTCTTACTAAAAATCGATTTGACGAATAATTAGTTTTACATACAGGCACTGAAAATAATGAATTGGAACGAGTAGTAACTTTTGGGCATCTGAGATCAATTTGACTAAGAAGATCAGGAGAATCCACAATACTATTCACAATTTTATATAAAAATATCTGGTCCCTATGTTCACGTCGTTGTTGTAAAGATAATAAATGCGTTGAGGTGTCGTTAAACTTATATTTAAGCCTACGTAAAAATTTATTTTGAATGCCTTGAATTTGATTCCTATATTTTGCATAAATTGGGTTCCATACAACTGAGGCAAATTCCAGGTGAGTTCTTACTAATGAATTATATAATATTAGAAATGTATTAATATTCTTGAAGTCTTTGCATTGTCTAAAGACAAAGCCCAGCATTTTATAGGCACGCTCGGTTATTCTATCGATATGAGATACAAAGGAAAGGTTGTCATCTAGGAGTACCCCCAGATCCATCACATCAGTTACTCTCTTTATACAAATATTATTAAAGTTATACATATAAGTGATTGGATGTTTTTTGCGAGAAAAAGTTATTGCATGACATTTATCAATGTTCAATTTAAGATTATTAACTATACAGTAATTGTAAAATGTGTACAGGTCATTTTGAAAGATTTTACAGTCATCAGAGGATCTTATAACAGTAAAGATTTTAGTGTCATCAGCATATAATAATACTTTTGAACATTGGAAATACTGCAATATTCCATTAATAAAGATATTAAAGAGCAAAGGACCAAGGTGTGAACCCTGAGGCACGCCTGAGCTTATGGGTATAAAACTAGATGTAAATCCCTTGACAGCAACAGCCTGAGTTCCATCACGTAGGTATGATGTTAGCCATCTAAGAAGATATCCACAAATACCGAAATCTTCAAGTTTTCTAACTAATAAAAAATGTGATATTTTATCAAATGCCTTAGAAAAATCCGTATACACGGCATCAATTTGATAACCCTTATCCATTGCATTCAAAGCTATATTAGTGAATTCACATAAATTTGACTCGACATAATGAGAGCTACCGTCGATTTCAAAAATATTAGCACTTATATATATCTCTATAATACACTAGTCAGGTCTCAACTCGAGTATGCAGTAATAATTTGGAATCCTTTATACAAAAAGTACATAGACGGTTTGGAGGCTGTACAACGCAAATTTGTCAGAACCATGAATTATCGCTGTCGAGGTTCTCATACCAGTAAGCAGTGTATGGATTGTGATCTATTGAGTCTAAAATCTATGCGCCTGTTTTTAGAAACAATGTTTCTTTTCGACTTGTGTAGGAACAAATATGACTGCACAGATTTAATAAATAATTTATACTATCTGGTGCCTAGGACCGTATTGAGGCGAGAGGTGCGTAGTCGTCCCCTTTTCGCTGTTTCAACTTCCCGTAAAAACGCTGGCGATCGCGCACCACTGCACCGAATAATCGAAAATTATAATGAACATTTTATTGATTTGGATATATTTACAATGTCTGTTAGTAGTTTTAGAAAAGCTGTAATGGAAAAACTTAAACATAATTCAAACTAAAAAAGAAATTGTCAGTTTTACTTGTGCTCGACAAGTCAGCAATAACATAGTTTATAATAATATGTGGATTACGTAGTGCGCTACACATTTGTATTATTTATACAACTCTGTTATTTAGTAATAAGAATGTGTATCTGTGTGTTTTCCCTAAATAAATAAATAAATATTTACAACATTGTTCCGATTAAATATACTAACTTTTGATTTGGATCTGTATTGAACAATAACACGGCCCTATTATCTAAATTACTGAGATTTAAGTTAAAGACAGATAAATAAGATTTTAGAAATAACTTTAACATGTTAAATGCTGTAATTTAGACAAGGATACATTTACAGTAGCCCGGGTTCCGATTCCCTTTCCTTAAAAGGGAAATAGAATCTTTGAAACCCTACTGTTTATATTTTCTAATTAAATTTGTTGCGGGTCACATGATAATTTAAAGCGTTTTCTCGGTATTCATGAAGATCAAATCTCGGTGTCATTTATAAAAACCAGTATGGATCCTGACTTAAATAAATTATAATTTTAGAAGAAGCTTGTAAAATGTGTGGCGAGATTAATGACACTAAAAAAATATTTAAAATACAGTGAAACTTTAGAGCGTAATGATAATAGATTTTGCGACAATTCTTTATTGTTTTAAAATTGAGGAAAGGAAGGGAGACCACCACGTCTACACTGTTAATCATTAACTGCACACTTCAAGAAAGTAAGAGTTGAATTGTCTTTTTTAGAAAGAAAAAGACTCGTACTATCTTAGTTTTTACATAATATATCACGTTTACAGCATCCCTTTTCAGGGTGTATCATTCCTTGCGGACTTCTGATAACGTGAAATTTATTGTCATCAATCACCTTATCCTTCCCTTGCAGGCGTTCTATAAAAAAATAAAAGTTTAAAAAAATATATACATTGTAATCCGCCATAGCATGTGCTACATAAATTGACTATTAAGCAGATAATATATTTGCTTAATAGTAGATAAATATATCCTCTTTATACCACGGTACCCTTTAACAGATAAAAAATAGGGGCGATGTACTCTAATATAATATATACATACGAAATATCTTATTGTAAATATATATACAGGAAATAATATGTAAATATAAGAGCTAGAATAAGTATAAAGGCTTGTTACATGGCATTTGCGAGTTATCAGAGTCGGGAGTTGTCTGAGGTGTGCAGTAATATAACAGATTTGAAGGCTATGAGTGCACGCAAGATAATGTACATGTAAATTTATTTTTGGAAGCATATAAATCCCACGGTTCTCTGTGGGATTGCCGGCCTAACCTTACCTAATGTAATGTCTCAATGTATCTTTGTTTTATCCGCCTAGGCTCCGGCCAAACTCCACATAACTTGACATGTACATCGATGTAGAGGGAATCAACAGCTGGAAATTTATAATTTTCTCAGGCAAATTTTATTACACAATCACCCAGTTTTTCAATTTCCACGAGAAATTAAGTGTAATAATGTGATCTTAATCCGTTATCACACGAAGTTTGTTATCTGTTGCCATTAAATTCCCTGTAATATAAGGCATATTGACTTAGTACAAGGTATGATTAAAAAAAAAAAAAAACACAATTAATTGACCAGGGATATCATTAGTCAAGCATTAATTCATATAATTTATTTGTAGACAAAAAAAAATCATATTAGAATATGAAAAGCTATGTTTTTTTATTGCTTATGTTGGCAAATGACGCACGCAGCACACCTGGTGGTAAGTGTTATCACTGCCATGGACCTTTGTAGTACCACACTACACAGACACTCAGAAAGTTGGGCTGCCAGTTCTTTCGCTCGCCAAACGAAGCCCAAAGGCACATTGCCATTGCTTAGATGTCGATTTTCTGTGAGAGTGTAGTGTGGCCATGTGCGGACGTACCGGCTCGTGGCTGTAGACAGAAAACTGTCAACAGTATAGCCTTAACACTATTGATATAAGTAACTAATATCATCATTCTCCTACCCTTATCCCAATTACTTGTGGTCGATACAATATGTACTCTTCTTTCATAGTACACATTGTAAAAGTTATTGGCAATAGTTTTATGACCGGTTGCCTGCTAGACACCAACCCTCCTTGGGAATGTAATTATTGACCAAACGGCATCAGATGGAGTTGGCCCAGGTCGTGATATGACTCTTAGTCGTCTTTTATGACATCCACGAGCAAAGTAAAGATTGGTAGTATTCGTAGCCGCTACTACACAGAGTAAGTTTGTAACTAAAATAATGAAAAAAGTAAATTTTATTATCATTTCAAATACGCCCACATATTTGCGTCGAAGTAATACAAGAGATATTAACAGTGACTTCATAGACAAATCGAAGTAATCTACTAACAAAGTTATAATATCTTTTTCTATTAGCCATTGCCTTGTCTGACAAGTTTCGTTCAAACTTATTTTGCTAACATCCATTACTTGCACGCTAATTATAATAAATTATAACTTAGACTTCTTGTTTAATAAATACAAAATAATATCATTTAAGCGATCTATTAAATAAGAATGAGTATGCATCTACTAAACCAAAAGGAAATCTTGAAACAAAACCCTACACGTCACATGTCCAACCAGCGTGATATAGTAGATAAATTTCCCTCCGGTTGTGGAGAAGGCTCGAACAATGGGACATATATCAGCTGATATGATGATGATAATGATGAAAGTAGATTTATAAAAAACTAAATTTTCTTTATTTTCCAAGACAAAACAGAAAATATATAAATCTATGTACCATAGAGTAAAATAATATACTCTATGTACCTACTCTATAGTTACAACCAAGGCTTTTAATGTCAAATCAAATCAATCTGCAATTATATTATCAATTAATTTTTTTTTTTAAATGATTCCAATATTCACTGCAATCTGCCACAACACTAGCCTGCCACATGCTGAAAAAATCTTGGCAAGAAACTCACGGCCTCATTATATTTTTTAAATTACTTATTTTATATAATTTCTTTAGTAAATATTACCTCTAGTGTGATGCGCCTTGAATCAAGATATATTTCTTTTTTTTTCTAAATATAATATATATTATGACTGGACCAAATCTCACAAGCGGTACCTGGTCCTCAGTTAACTACTAGAACAGACAACGCTTACCTCAACCACATTGAAGAGAAAGGAAACCCGCTCAACGTAGCTACTCCAAACAGAGACATATTCTGTGAACATGACCAAACCATAATCTACAAATTACTGTCTGAGTATTATAAAAAACAAACCAAAATTCGTTAGGCAAAACACATTCTGCAGTACAATTATAATAATAACAAAAAAAAGAACACACAATCGTCACACAACGAATCCGCTAAGCCTCACCCTTGAGCGTTTACAATTTGATACATTTTGTCGTATTTTCTCTTGCCTGAGTATTTCCAACTCTTTATTCAAATGAATCACTTTATAATAAAATGTATTTCGCGAACTGAGTGACGAAACTCATATGGCCCGCTTATAGACAGACAGACGGCACATTAAAATATTTATAGTCTTGTAAATTACTTTTTTATTACACGGATTCATCGTTTTTTTTTCGTATCAAAATTAAATTAATTGGAAATCCATTTAACTACCCTTATACCCCTACCCATATAGTATATGGAGTTATTCCTTTAGACGTTAATGAAAAATAAGCAAAATATACTGTAAATATTTCGGCTAAATCGTGCGTATTACTTGACGTCAATACTTCTTGGAAATGTATGCTAAATATACAAATAAAAGAACGTTTCCTCCGCAATGAGAGGAAAATTGTCCTACTATAACCACGCTGACCACGCTGATTAGACGTGTTGTTATAGGGTTTTATTTCGTGTTTTCCTTCTAATACATAGGTTTATGCATCTAAAAATAAAACTACATTTACGGTTTTCAGCTATGGGTGTGATATTTAATTTTGTGAACGTTTTGAATACTCTGCAGCGAGACTCACGAGAGTATAAGGTCCTCCCATGATGAAGTCCACCATATCATATAATTATATCCATCCTTCAACCCATCCATCACAGCAAATATCATATCATAGCATGTCATATAATCATAATAGGATCACCGCTAGCAAACCCGGCCGCGTTGCTGCGGCTAAGGTAGCCTCAGTAACATGTGGTGGTTATGCTAATAAATTATAGCTTATATGAAACGTTTGTACGTTTAACATAGCGCCATCTATTAAATACTTACTCAATCCAGTCAACAGATACCGCCATCTGTTAGAATCGTTTGGAGGTAACAGATAATTGTGACTGTCAAATAATAGACAAATAATTTGCAATAAAGTAATATTGCAACTATAAATTGAGATGGAAGCTATCCTATCTTTTAAGTTGGATCAAACTACACATGCTGTACAAATTTGATTAAAATCGGTTAAGTACTTTAGGAGTCCATCGCGGACAAACAACGTGACGCGTAATTTATATATATTAAGAAGAAGAAGATGTATAACTTATCTGTGATATACAAAGCTTAAACTGTGGAGTTCATACCTGGCCTTAGATTAAAGAGTCTATATATATCTTGTCCAGGTCGTAGTTATTACTTTTCCTATATCACAATTAGATGTATATTTAATTAATTTATTAACAACATCTGGAACTGAACTAGTATTGCCAGAAATAGAAAGTACCAAATCAATTATAATCCATCGAAGACCCGTGGCATTACGGGTAAATAAAAAAGTCAAATCTCATCACAAGGAAGTCATTATAAAGCCGTAATGGTTGTTCCGTATAACCGATTGGCGACGCTGAAGCAAGACCATGATGAGTCGTCATTACTAGACCACCCTGACTATAGTTTTGTACCAACAATTGATATACAGCCTTAACATTTATAATAACAACTAATTGAATCTATACGGAGTGGAAATATAATTGTATATATATATTTACCTTGGTCGTAATCACCGTAAACGAACGAAAACTAAGAGAAATGAAAATGAAAGAGTATTTACAAATAAAATTATCCTAATTGATATCATCACAGCCCATTTATGTCCCACTGTCGGGCTCGGGCCTCCTTCGTAATATGAGGGAGATTAACCTACTATACCACGCTGGTTAAACGTGTTGGTATAGGGTTTTGTCTCAAGTTTTGCTTCTCTTGCATAGATATTATATGCGTTTTATATCCCTTAGTCGTTTCTTACGATCACCCACGGTTAAGATAGGGGGTGGTGAATTGTATTCTTACTCCGTCACCACACGGATAACCTAATTGATAATGTAGGAACTATTTTTGTTCTTTTATCAAAATAATTGTTTCAATTTTAGTAACAAAATACTCCTATAAAGAAAACAACGAAATATTTACCAACTATCCTATTCTCCTAAATACCGTTTACCATTCCCCTAAAGAGAAAGTTCTCTTATATTTGTCTTATTATTATTCAGCTCATATACACCCGCTGTTACGCTGATTCCTCCATCACAAGGGGCAGGTAATTAATTTTCTGTAAGACGCTTCGCTTAATTTCTTTTTTTTTTGTTGCATTTTTATTTTATTGGTGGCAAACGTGCAAGCAGTACACCTGATGGAAAGTGTTACTACTGCCCATGGACCTTTGCGATACTAAAGCCGCTGCCTACCATTACCAAACCCAAACCAACCCAGTTGGGCTTCCGGCTCTCTCGCTCACCGAACGAAACGCAATAGCACATCGCCATTACTCAGACGTCGATCTTCTGCTCAGTGTGTTACTACCACGGACGGACTGGCCTGCGGCTGCAGACAGGAAACTGTGAACATCGTGGTCCTACCACTAACTAGTTTTACTTCGAGATTTCTTTATTTTCAAGGAAAATTTTAAACAGCAATGTTGTTTATCCTAGATCTATTCTCTCTTAGCTCATTATTATACCAGGGAAAGAAATAACACTGTCTTTCTTTCTTTTCTTTATACATTATTGGGTACAATACTTGCTTTCGACAGGGGTAGGTCAAATGGATGAGGAAATTGACGTACTATACCACGTTATCCAGATTTGCTTGTAGATGGATATTTTATTTGAAACTGTTTTACTCTTGATGTTATGTTCAGATTATATCTTTGAGTCATCTTTTGTGATACTCACGTATAAGATAAGGAGTGGTAAATTGTATTTTTAGCCCGTTACCTCAAGGAGAATACCTAGATTCAATTAAACTACACATATAGCATAGTGATTAAGATTGACCTAATATAAAGTATTGTGATTTCGATTCCCATAGAGGAAAACACTTTGTGTAATCCACAAATACACTGTTAATTTTTTTTGTAAAATTACAATTGTTTTACAAAACAAATAAGAGCAGAATTCCAAATCAACATATACTAATACAAAACATAATACAATTCGAGTAAAATTACAATAAATGTGAAGGAATAGAAGAAACTTACTATAGTGAGTTGTAACTTTAGAATCTTTTTGTTATAACCCTACACGTATTGTATAGTAAATTTACAAAACGGAATTATAGTATTACTTTCTTGTGCGTAAAAACTTCCAACGTTTTTTGTAAAAAAATTGCAGAAATTTTTAACAGTGTAGCCATTCTGAGTCTGGGTGTAATATGGGCCTTCAATTATATGTTTGTAAAGTCCCAAGCAATACGAAGATTATTTTCTTAATGAAAATAATGTACTCTGTCGCTGAAATTGTAATGTAATGAAATTGTAATACTCTAAATATATAAACGAACAAAATAAATATTCACATCAATCAGAAAGATTACTCTCAAAGTAGTTAACGATGAGATATAGTTCAAACGCTGCTATGATAATTTATAGCTGTGTGGTAGCGGCTAAGAATACTACCAACCCTTACTTTGATCGTGGATGTCGTGAAAGACGACTAAAAGCCTTACAACTGACCTGGGCCAACTCCATCTGTTACTGATTGGTCAGCAATTACATTCTCAAGGAGGGTTGACGTCTGGCAAGCGGCCGGTCATAAAACTATAGCCAATAACTTTTAAAATATATACTATGAAAAAAAATGTACATACTGTATCAACCGCAAGTAATTGGGATAAGAGTAGGAGAAGGATGATGATGCTATGAGAATGTATATCGACAATATATCCATGAGAGATTTTGAACAAAATTAATTCACGAACCCTTCTTATAGCAAACAAACTCTACCCAGTTATAACTATTTCTCGTAGGGTGAACTGAGTTAAATCCTTGAAAAATGTTAGCTATATTTTAAACCAACAAGCCGGAGGGCGGAGGGTCACAAACAAGATTTAAACAACTATGAATCTAATTTAGAATTACAGTTCTTTGACTTATTACCGTTAAAGACAAAAAAAAAACAATATAGACGAATAAATATGCTTGCCGATTATTACACGCCTCATAAGCGAAGGGTTGAGGTGATGCTCTACTCTCGATATATGAAAATCAAGGACTCTTCAAAACTAAAAATGACTGTAATTTTCTCACACTGCACTTATAGAAGAATATTATCATACATATGTTAAGAAAAACATTAATTTAAACGTATTTGATATTTAAAAAACAAAACTATGTTTAAAACAACCGATTTCTAAAACTGAAAAGTACAAAATAACTTAAAATACTATCATTTGTATGTGCTATCTATTAATAGGTTTGAAATCGGTGCCAAGCCTTAAACAAAATTATAAACAGCTTAGGTACTTACTGTAATGAAATTCCTACACTAAAGATACCGATACCGGCACCGACTTCAAACCTATCAATAGATAGCACATACAAATGATAGTATTTTAAGTTATTTTGTACTTTTCAGTTTTTGAAGTCGGTTTTTTTAAACGTAGCTTTTTTATTTTTACTTTTTAGTGTTACAGACACACATAAGTTGTTCTATTAGTAGCGGGGCTTAGGCTACTCGTTCATTTGTCGCACTCATACCTGACTAATATGGTTTTCTCATGGATGCCATTGTCAGAACTGGACCAAATTAAAATGTGCTGGTCGAAAATTGTTTGCAATTAAACGATAAAGAACTACTTTGTCGTTTAATTTCATTTAATGAAAAACGAAACTACTTAGTCTTTAGTGTATGTATACCTTATGAACATTGGGTTCGTTTACATTTTTTTGTTCGTCCATTCGGACCGACAAAGGAAACAAACCCTATTCAGCTATGTTTAGCACTATGTCGAAAATGGCACGAAATTTCAAAAGTATTTTTTTTTCGTTATTTTTCATTTATGGCATTGACTAATAGTAAATGATAAATAATATAAAAATTATGAGGTGTGCACTTTTGGATTATCCAAATTATTTTTTATTGCTCTTGGTGGCAAACGAATAAGCAGTACACCTGATGTGTCTGGGTGTAATTTGTGTGCATTTATTATATGTTCGTAAAGTTCCGTGCAATACAAGCATTATATCTTAAGTGCTGGGTGGGCTTTAAAATAAATTTTAAAAAAATATCCAAAAAAGAAAATATGTCTCCTTTCATAATATTATTTCATTATTTCAGATAAGCCGAGATAATGATTATGAATGAGGATTATAAGATTTACCTATTTTATTCGCTTTACTCCCATCGTGAACACCTACACTAGATTATCTTGTATATACCTACACTAGATTATATGTACTTGTAAGTAACTGAGTGACACGAATGAGTAGTATTTACTTAATTATAGATTATTTAATTTCTCGAAAAAATTAACTTCAATCATTTCTTTGATGCGCTCCATCTAGTACAGTGGTTCTTAACCTTTTTGTCATGAGGGACCACTAGATAAAATTTTTGACTAGCCGCGGACCCTCTATCTGATTTATTGTTTTGGAGGTAGATATAGTTAGAAGGAAATAAAGGAAGGAAAACCAGTAAAAAAATACGTATTAAATTATATTTATTACGAATCAAAGATAAAATTTAATGGGCTTTTTGTGATTGCATATTCTTTACTATAGTAGTAGTAGTATATAATTGTTATTTTTAAGGATGGCTCCGCGGACCACATCCGCTGCTCTCAGGGACCACCGGTTAAGAACCACTGATCTAGTATAATCTGTTCCCTTAAACAATATAGTTATTCTTGTCATTTTATAGACCTAAAGGATCTGCTATCCATAGCCGTTAATACAAAGTTACAAAAAAAACAGCTGTCAAGTCAAACCGGCAAAAAGAGTACATGTCGAACAACTTTACCGCGTATTGAATTATTATCATGCATTGAAATAAATTGTCTATAAGATTTATTGAATGCTCATTAATTTTAACATATTCTGCATACATGCATATATATTGCGCTTCGTTGGATAACACTTTGCATGAAAGGAATTTTGTAGGGCTGTGATTTTAACAACGCAAACACAAAAAAGTTTGCATATAAAATTAAAAAGACCTGATTGCTTGCGACATTGCTCCGTCGTCCCCATCTTGTCTCTTAGTCTTAGATAGCACAGAATCATCATCATCAACTCAGCTCATATATGTCCCACTACTGATCTCGAGCCTCCTCCATAATAGGAGGGAAATTAACCTACTACACCACGCTGGTTAGACGTGTTAGTTTAAGATTTTATTTCGAGATTTCCTCCTCTTGCATGGATGTTATATAGGTATTTATCCCCTACTCGTCCTTTACTATCACCTACGGGCAGAACAGGAGGTGGTGAATTGTATTCTTACCCCGTCATCACACGGGAAACAGAATACAGGCTTAAATTTAATTGCAAGCTAAGAGATTCTTTAGTGGGTAAAAATGGTATATCTCACGTTTACCATAGTTGCCATACGGTTTTATTTCGAATTCACCTTCTGCAATGATGTTTTTTTATTTATTTAGAATTTATAAACAAATAAAAGGTACAAAGTCAAAATTAAAGCTAAATAGCATTATCAGCCTTTTTGGTCAAAGAGAAAATAAAACAAGAAATTTTTAAATTATATTCTTTTAGGGTAACTTTTTGTCTACTAATGCAGGATAATAATAATATGTGGATAATAATCTGTGGAGTAAGGCTGACCGACCGCATTCGTAACGACGACGTAAGAGAGCGAGTAGGTATGAAAGAGAGTATTGGTGTAAAGATGCGAAAGGGAATGCTCCGATGGTTCGGACATGTGGAAAGAATGCCGAACGAACGTCTGGTTAAGAAGATATACAATGCGAAAGTGAAACACTAACCTACCTAGACCAGATCGGTCATGTACTGAAGTAAGGTGGAGTCAAGAGTCTCCGAAACCGGCGAGCGTGTATGAAGAGAATTATGAATGTTGAGGAAGCGAGTGAAGTATGCAGAGATAGAGTTCTCTGGCACTCTGTTCTCTCTGCCTACCCTGCAAGGGATGTGGCGTGATGATATGTATGTATGTATGTACTAATGCAGAACTCTGTAGTCGAATGGGTTATACAGACTGAAAAAATATGAAAGAATATGTCTCTTCACCTAATAAACTATTAATAAAAGGGTAGCTTCTTTTCCCTTCCCTCCGAGATCAAATAAAAATATTTAACCATTGAGCGTTTCCCCATTGCCAAGGTAATAATAAAAAAATAATAATGTGCGGGTGTAAGGGGCGGGTGACGACGCGTGCCGAGCTATGCCGAGTAAATCCAATTTTTAATAAACTCACTCTCTTAGTGAGAAGAAGTAGGAGCTCCATAACTTTGATGTGAAAATTTTGGACATATTTTTATTAAACAAACTTTTTTTTCAAGGTTGCTTATAAAAGATTGCTTATACATTTATACGTCTTCCATCACACTAATATTTACTCTTGTGAAGCTTGCCCAAACGGGTATAATACGGCGATTGCAACGCATTGGCGCATTGGTGATTAAAATTGCTGTTATAAATTTCTTAAGATTTTTATTTAGCTGCTAACCATTTTTCCAGTATATTCTTGACTGTTTTCTTTTTTAGATCTGCCGCGGGAAAATAACGCAAAAAAATTATGACGCAATATATTCTCAACTAGTCACTACACTGACGATATTATTATAATTGATTTTAATTGTTGAGTAAAGATAAAGATGGAAGCGAAAGGTAATTAGAGTTATTACAAAACAACTATACTTTACTTACTGTGTATCATACATACACACACTTACCTTGCGGTGATGGAATAAAACTATAATTTATCACCTTTATCTTTGTCCTTTGTTTTGCCCGTAGGTGTAAAACGCTATTAGGGAATGTTATAATATGTATAATAGATAAAATCTACGCAAGAGTACGCTAAATTGTCCGTATGGTAACGAAGTAAGAATACAATTGACTATTCTCTATTTTACCAGTTGGTGATCGTAAGAGACAACTAAGGCATATAAAACGCAAATAATCAATGAAAGAGAAGGAAAACTTAAAACACAATATAGACATGTCTGACCAGCGTGGTATAGTAAGTCAATTTCCCTCCCATCATGGAGGGAGCTCGAGCCCAACAGTGGGACATATATCAGAAAAAAATGGAATTTCCAAATAAAACCCTGCACCAACACGTCTGACCAAGGATATATTAGATCAATTGCCCACCTATTGTGACGATGGTTCCAACTAGTTCCAGCAGTGGGAAGTATACAAGCTGAGATGAACTATAGTTTTATGTTACTGACCGACTCTGACGATTCGATTACGATCGCTCAAGAAAGAGCATACACGGCCCGCACGGCCATAACACATAAATATCCGCGCTTCCGCCTCCGCCGCCGGGGAAGGAAGACGTGACACGAAATAGTCAATAATTCAAACGTGGGCACGCCCACTTTGCTACCAGCGACGCCCCGAGCCGAGGTCCGTTCCCCACAAGGGGAGCCCTCGGGCGTTGTCGCTTAAAATTTTTACCAGGTTGAGAGCCTATCAGCACTCACTCATAGTCCAGGTTAAGCTGTGACAGTCATCTGCGGCTAACAGCTGAAAGACAGACACAAAAAATATAAATAATAATATAAATTATATTAAGCTTGCATTTTGAAATATTCTCATTACATATTTAAAATAAAACTCTTTTTATTTATTTTGTATTTGATTTTTATTTTCACAATATTTCGAACGATTTGCAGAGTTTTTAGTTAAGGAGGGCTGGAGTTGAAAGGAGTACTGTGTAAATGGTGTTCTTTCATAACCGCAGGCTAAGAAAATATGTTCAATAGTGATTAAAAATATATGCAAAGCAAAAACTACTATCCTTTACTTGCCCACGGGCCTCGAAACCGGCTAAGGGGCACCAGAGTGAGCAGAAGCGATCTTACATTTTCATTGTGGTAATGAATTATGAAAGAAAGAAATAAAATTCGTAATAAAAGCAATCATTTTGACCAGCTCGATATTCTAGGTCAATTTCGCTCTTATAATAGAGGAAGATTGAACTCAAGATTGTAAGAAAAGGGGTCTACGCGTGAATGTGAGCAAAACCAAAATAATGGTCTTTGAAAGAGATGAAGCCAGAACAGATGTAAGAGTAACAATAGGTAATGATGTACTAGAGCAAGTGGATGAATTGTATATCTTGGATGTGGATTTAGCCGAGATGGAAGGTACACCACTGATATAGAGCGAAGAATGAATGCGGGAAATAGAGTGAACGGAGCGTTGGGGCAACTTCTCGGCAGCCACCACCTTAGCCAGAAGGCACGTGTAGCAATACATAACGCAGTGCTTGTCCCAACATTACTGTATGGAAGCGAGAGTTGGGTATGCAGAAAAGAGTATGAAAGTAAAATTAATGCGGTCGAAATGCGATCTCTGCGGCAAATCTGTGGAGTTAGGCTGACCGACCGCATTCGTAACGACGACGTAAGAGAGCGAGTAGGTATGAAAGAGAGTATTGGTGTAAAGATGCGAAAGGGAATGCTCCGATGGTTCGGACATGTGGAAAGAATGCCGAACGAACGTCTGGTTAAGAAGATATACAATGCGAAAGTGGAAGGATGTAGGTACCGAGGGAGACCGAGACTAACCTAACTAGACCAGATCGGTCATGTACTGAAGGAAGGTGGAGTCAAGAGTCTCCGAAACCGGCGAGCGTGTATGAAGAGAATTATAAATGTTGAGGAAGCGAGTGAAGTATGCAGAGATAGAGTTCTCTGGCACTCTGTTCTCTCTGCCTACCCTGCAAGGGATATGGCGTGATGATATGTATGTATGTATGTAAGATTGAACTCAATAGTGAAATATGTGAGCTGCGATAATGATGCATGCAACAGCGTTAATGGGCTTATATTATAGAAAAAGTGATGGATCAACCATTTTCTACTGTAAACCCAGAACGTGTACTTCTTATTTTGGTACAAGAATAAAATAGAAACAAACCTCTGATCAAAACGACTTGCAGATGCAATTATTTCATATTTTATCAAGATCCCAAGGATAAAAAATGTCCTATTTTTTATCCTTGGGATATCCTAGTTTTTTCATAAATAAACGTCAACACATTCTCCCCCAACCAAAGCCGTAGCCAAGTAGAGACACTGTTTTTATTACTAGTGGATTATTCGCATCGCGGCTGCCATCCTTTTGCCATAGACAACTATTTTTTGTGTTCTCCCCATGACGCTCGAGGCAAAAACAATGACTATTCAGCTTCACAGCCTTCAGAGGTCATTAGAGTTCACTACGTTGAATAACGGGCTGTTTGGAAATATGTAGGTTTTTCTCTATGATTGTATTAATGAATTTTTTGAAAGTAGACGCATAAAAATAAAATAGAATACAAGGTACTGAATGATCAGGCGTATTCAATTCTGCTTAACACATTCTGTGCGAAACCACATCTATATCGCCTTTTCTATGTCTTACCTGCGATTCTTTTAGCTTAAATTTATTTCAGTGTGGTAAAGAAATGCATATATATTGAGGATGTGCTAATTAAACCCATGTATATCACGGATATGCCGTGGTACACCTATAATAATACAAAGTTACCTTGATCTAAGAACACAATTAAACTAGTGTAGTGGCAGCACGATTGGGCCGGAATCCCAATAGGCGCGGGTTCGAATCACGCTTGTGACATCATTTTTCATTTCGTAATCGGTTTTTACAATAAAACTATTTAAGGTCAGATTAAGAGGTCAGATTAAGAATACGCGTAATCGTAGAGCATGCATGAAGACTGTGATGAGCGTGAATGAATCGATGGAGGTATGTCAGAATCGTGGTTTGTGGCAATCCGTAGTCTCTACCTACCCCTCTGGGAAACAGGCGTGAGGCTATGTATGTATGTAAAACTATTTTATTCTATGTTATATAGATAACTCTATTATATAGATGCCAAAAAAGATTTTAGTTTTTAAAACTTTACAAAGACGTAGTGACCTATGCCGTCACAATAAAAGTGTTATAACTAAGTCTAGAAAGCCTTTTTTTTTGTTGACGCTGTGCAAACGCTTTTACGCGTTGACCACCATCCAACCCCCAAGATGTAGAGACGAGAGGGAGTGTGGGACTCACCGGTCAACTGTCCGGAATACCCACTAAAACCACAGCGGCCCCCTTACGCGCTTTTACGAGGCGCCGGAGAGATCGTCTAGTGACATTCGATACCCGGCGCCCCAACGCTTGGCCTTCTGGCCACGTCCAGTCGGTCCTCAATGCGGTGGAAGAAGGTGCGCATAACGGCGGCTCCTCCTCCCCGGTCGCCGGCGGCGTAGCGAGTCAGTGGACGCAAACGCCTCGCGTTCCCGCTCCGCAGCCGCCTTCCTCTCTATGACGGCCTCATAAATGGAGGCCATCGACATCCAGCTCCTGTCGCTGTCGAGCATCCTGGAGATCATGGACGAGAGCGACAGGTCTCCTCCAACGACCGCCGACAGGACGTGGCGCTGGGGCCCC
Source organism: Lymantria monacha (assembly GCA_905163515.2). Lineage (NCBI taxonomy): Eukaryota > Metazoa > Arthropoda > Insecta > Lepidoptera > Erebidae > Lymantria > Lymantria monacha. The sequence continues at coordinate 1,926,743 of LR991096.1, read as the reverse complement.
CAGGCGGGGCATACCTCCAGAGTGTGACGCGCATCATATACTGGCGCACCACACTCGTGACATCCTGAGGTCCCTTCCCTTTCAATTTTATGCAGGTGCTTACCGAAGACCTCGTGTCCGGTAAGCACCTGCACCATCCTGAAGGTAAGTCTAGAAAGCCTAGTATCACGTCAATGGAAAATACAGATAAATCAGTGGTGCTGGGAACAAGTTAAACGTTCCCATACAAGAGGTAATACAATATCAACTGCCCAAACTTTTATATATATTTGCTATATTACTACTGGTACTACTCGTATATCTATAGCAGACAACAAAAGGAATTATGTAAAAACATAATTCTTTTGTCTGTGTGGTGACGGAGTAAGAATACAATTCACCACCCCCTGTCTTACCCGTGGGTGATTGTACGAGACGACTAATGGATATAAAACCCTATAACGTCTATACGAGAAAAGAAAAACTCGAAACAAAACCCTATACCAACACGTCTGACCAGCGCGGTATAGTGGATCAATTACCCTTCTATTATGGAGGAGGCCCGAGCCCAACAGTGGATTTAAATATATATATATATAATATTATATATATATATATATATATATTATATATATATATATATATTTATATATATATATATTTATATATATATATATATTATATATATAATATATATATATATATATATATATATATATATATATATATATATATATATATATATATATATATATATATATATATATATATATATATATATATATATATATATATAGATATATATATATATATATATAATATAATAATTATAAATAGTTTAAAAACTCGACATTGTTACCTAATTGTGTATTTCTCCTATTTAACTACCTTAATAGAAACCTCATACCTTTATCCCCTATCCCTTAGTACACGTCGATAAAAGCAATTATCTACGCAAGAATTTTAATCACTTTTACTACCACAGCCTTTTTGATACTATCCTTGAGTTAATACACAGACGTAGTAGGTTTTTTTTTTCTATTTTGGACCACTCGGTTTGAGTATTTGCCATTTACATGTGAACGACGTTAAGGAATCTTTAAGCCATGTCTTCATAGTTTAGACACTTCGTGCCTTGTCTTCCGTATTAATTTTCTTCATATATTGTTTACCACTTCTTCAAATTGTTATTAGTCCTTGATAGTCACTGTCCGTCAGTAAGTCAAGTCGTTACTATCAATTTGGCGCTGATAACCAAATTCATAGTTTCGTTGGGAATTTGGTGAACACGAAAATACACGAAAACCACTATTATACCATATTCACTACACTTCAGCACTTTAACTGTATCATATTCCATAAAATACCAGCAAAATTATTTAATATAACACTACAAAACACTAAAGAAATAAATATTTCATGACATGACATGACATGACATTTCCATATTCGCGCCAAAACTCAAAGTAGTTAAGTAGTAGGTTAATCATAATTCCCAATTTTTTTATAGAGCCAGACGACGCTATGACATAGTCACATTAACTGCCACTACAGAATTGTTCAATTACTCTGTACATAACGAGTGGAAACATCTATGCGTCTTTTAAGTATAATTATTATATTAATTTATTGTGGTAGGGCCACACTGTTGATAGTTCTCTATCTACAGCCGCAGGCAGGCCCGACCGGGGTGGTACCACACTCTCGCAGAATATCGACGTATGAATGGTGGCTTTTGCCGCTGTGCTTCGTTCGGTCAGCGAGAGAGCCGGAGCCTAACTTTCCGGGTGTGTTTTCGTGTGGTGGGTTCTGGTGATGCTTGAAATTTACGGTGGTAAGGTCTTGGTTGGGGCATTGGGCGTGAGGGGCTGATATGGGGTACAGGGAGACCCGGTGGGAATGGTCACCGCCGGCCACCTGCCGGTCAGCAGGGGACCCGAGCCCAGGACTATCCCCCCTGGGAGGCTGTCCCGCCAACCGGCGAAAATCCCGTTGCGGAGTCGTCGTGCCGGAGTGGGAAACCGGAGTGGAGCCCGACGACTACGGGCGGGGGGGCACCGGGGGCCCTTCCGTGCTTCGTGTCAGCTCCTCACAAAACCCACCCTCCAACCATGTACTATGCCCCGCATCTTTTTTTTTTAGCATCACCGGACCCCATTCCACGAAAGTACACTCCCTTCCTCTTCTTATACAAAACCCATGAAAAAGAAACACAAAAAGAGAAGGTTTTACACGGCGGTCCCTCTATCCACATTTGACGTGGACTTTTGTAACATTAGGGGTTTACACAGCAATCTCGACGCCGTCCACCAACACCTCGAGACGGCGCGGCCTGCCTTGCTCTTTTTAACGGAGACGCAGATAAGTGCCCCGGATGATATTTCGTACCTAAATTATCCAGGCTACGAGTTGGAACACTCCTTCCACCGTAAAGCTGGGGTGTGCGTGTTCATCCGGGATGACATCTGTTGTCGCCGCCTTAGGGCCCTCGAGCATGGTGACCTGTCAATTTTATGGTTACGCGTAGACTATGGAGGGTATACCCGCATCTACGCGTGCCTCTACAGGTCCCATGGCAGTGATTCAGGGTCAACTCAGTTATTCGAGAACGTTCAATGGGGGATTGACAAAATATTGGAGCAGTGTCCATCAGCGGAGGTGGTGGTTCTTGGAGACTTTAATGCTCATCATAAAGAGTGGTTGGGGTCCCGAACCACTAACCTCTTGGGTAGGCATCTCTTTAATATGGTCTCGGCCTATGGTCTCTCACAACTGGTAACACAGCCCACCCGTGTTCCAGACATTGAGAGCCATGAGCCGTCTCTACTGGATCTTCTGCTGACTACACACCAGCACGGATACCGGGTAGTGGTCGAAGCTCCTCTTGGGTCATCTGACCACTGCTTGGTCCGTAGCAAAGCCCCTATTGCGAGGCCTAATCGCTCTAAAGCGACTGGGACTCGCAGAGTCTGGCAATATAAGTCAGCAGATTGGGATAGGCTTCGCGAGTTCTACGCATCCTACCCATGGAAGCAGCTTTGCTTCGCCTCTAGGGACCCTGGCATTTGTGCGGATTGCGTTACCGATACCGTTATTACGGGGATGGAATTATTCATCCCCAACACCAAAATACCGGTCGGTGGCCGCAGCCGGCCTTGGTTTAATAAAACCTGCAGGACGGCTGCACAGCAAAAGCAAACCGCATACCAGGCCTGGAATAGGGCCCAAAACTGTCGGGACCCAAATGTCAGGGAGGAGAAGCGAAAATTTAATGCTGCTTCTAGATCTAGTAAGAAGGCTATTGCCAGAGCCAAGGCGGATCATGTTGCCAGAATCGGCGAGCGATTGGAGAGCTATCCCGCCGGGAGTCGTGCATTCTGGTCGCTCGCCAAAGCTGCCCAAGGCAACTTCTGCCAGTCCAATCTCCCACCACTGCAGAAAAATGATGGCAGTCTAGCCCACAGTGCAAAGGAGAAGGCCGATCTTTTAGGTCAATTCTTTGCCTGTAACTCGACTTTGGACGCTGGAACCGCCACACCACCTATCATCCCGCGGTGTGAAAGCTCTCTGCCTAAAATCCGCATTACGCAGCGAGCGGTGAGGCGGGAGCTGCGGCTAATAGACGTACATAAGTCGAGCGGGCTGGATGGCATCCCTGCAGTGGTCCTGAAAACGTGCGCCCCCGAGTTGACCCCCGTCCTCACGCGCTTATACCGACTTTCCTATGATACTTGTAGGGTTCCATCTTCGTGGAAGATAGCCCATGTCCACCCGATCCCGAAAAAGGGAGACCGGTCGGACCCTTCGAATTACAGGCCGATTGCGATTACATCCTTGCTCTCCAAGATAATGGAGAAAATAATCAACCATCAGCTTCTGCAGTACCTTGAGGATCATCAGCTGATCAGTGACCGCCAATATGGGTTTCGTCATGGCCGGTCGGCTGGTGATCTTCTTGTGTACCTCACACACCGTTGGGCGGAGGCCTTGGAGGGCAAGGGTGAGGCGTTAGCGTTCGGCCTAGATATCGCGAAGGCGTTCGACAGGGTTTGGCACGGGGCCCTTCTATCGAAGCTACCATCATATGGAATCCCCGAGGGACTCTGTAATTGGATCACCAGTTTTTTGGATGGTCGGAGCATAAAAGTAGTCGTCGATGGCTCCTGCTCCGAGACCATGCCCATTAATGCTGGTGTACCACAAGGCTCGGTGCTCTCCCCGACGTTGTTTATTCTGCATATCAATGACATGCTCTCCATAGAGAGTATTCGTTGCTATGCGGATGACAGCACGGGTGACGAGCGATACACCGAGCATCAGAATGTCCCTCGGAGTATGTTACAGGAAAGACGGGCTCAACTTGTGTCTGAAGTCGAGCGCTCTCTAGGGCGGGTCTCAAAATGGGGTGAACGGAATTTAGTCCAGTTCAACCCCACTAAGACACAAGTTTGCGCGTTCACTGCGAAGAAGGACCCTTTTATCATGGCGCCTCAGTTCCAAGGAGTAACTCTCCAAATCTCCGAGAGTATTGGGATCCTCGGCGTCGAGCTATCGAACAAAGTCCAGTTTGGGAGTCATTTGGAGGACAAAGCCAAATTGGCAAGCAAAAAGTTGGGCGTGCTGAGCAGGGCCAGGCGGTACTTCACGCCGAGTCAACGTCTTGTGCTATATAAAGCACAAGTTCGTCCTCACATGGAGTACTGCTCTCATCTCTGGGCAGGCGCGCCTAAATATCAGCTAGACCCACTTGACTCCCTACAAAGGCGGGCAGTTCGAATCGTCGGTGATCCCAATCTCACGGACAGACTAGAGTCGCTGGAGCGGCGGAGAGACTTTGGGTCACTCTGTGTACTCTACCGGCTCTTTCACGGGGAGTGCTCTGAGGAACTGTTTGACTTGGTACCACCGTCACCATTTTACCACCGTACCACTCGACACCGTAGCAGGGTTCATTCATTTCACCTGGAAACGATATGGTCCTCGACCGTACGTTTTCAGCGATCATTTCTCCCACGTACATGCAAGATCTGGAATGAACTACCTGCTGCTGTGTTTCCCGAGCGCTATGACATGTCCTTCTTCAAACGAGGTTTAAGAAGAGCTCTTCCTTCACGGTAGGCAGCGGCCTGGCTGTACCCCTGGTGTTGCTGGGTCCATGTGCAACAGCATTACTTACCATCAGGTGTGCTGTTTGCTCGTTTGTCACCGTAGAAAATAAAAAAAAAAAAAAAAAAAAAAAAAAAAATTCTTCAAAAACAAAAATATATCTACATGACCTAGAGTTCCTTAACTGTTAACTTATGAGGCACCTCGAAATGAAGTAAGATAAAAATGTTTGTCGCAATGTGAGAATAATGATCAGTAGTGTTGTCACAGGCATATACTGTAGGTACTATCGATATAGAGAGCTCTATAAGAATAACGTTCAGAAAGAGTGCGATATATTTTGCGCTTCTTTTTTAACGTAACTAAAATCTTTCTACAAGAATAGTAAAGACATATTTTACGTAATCAGCTCAGATAGTATCAAAAACGACTGTGGTGTCGATCTGTAGTAATCATAATAATGATTATTAAATCATCATTCTCCTACTCTAATCCCAATCACTTGGGGTCGATAATATGTATGTTCTTTCATAGTACATATTCCAAAAGTTATTGGCAATAGTTTTATGACTGGCCGCCTGCCTGACGTAAACCCTCCTTGGGAATATAATTGTTGACCCAACGGCATCAGATGGAGTTGGCCCAGGTTGTTATAAGACTCTTAGTCGTCTTTTACGACATCCACGAGCAAAGTAAGGGTTGGTAGTATTCGTAGCCGCTACCATACAGCCTAATTATGATTTTTAAATATGAGTATAAAATACAAAGTAAAATGGAAACAGTACCTTATAATATAATAAGTACATCATACAAGTACAAATAAAGAAAATAACTGAATTAAAAATACATTTTGATTAAAATCTGAATGTTATTTTTAAAAGTTCATTTCATATAATTTATGCATATGTATTTATAAGACATTTTTTTTTGTTATTACTGGTACTTCAGCTGTATAATATTGATCAATAATAATTTAATAATTATGAAATGGAAGACGCCTTTGACATTACGTAACCATATTCATTTCATCTTTTCTATTAAAATTAGAGGAATACATTTAAAAGTGTTATCGATACGTATCGCCCATCCCTATATACATTCGTACATATCGACATCAATCTCGCTCGTGAGAAATGCATGTATTTTTATTCGCGGGAAATGTTCGCGCCTCTTTAAAACTTGACATGTGACAAATTTTTACGGATCTCGGTACAACTGTGTATAGGGTTGCCAGCTCCTTCTAGACCATTACGCAAAATTCTAATCTCTATATCAATATAGCAGAAACTTTGACAATGATTATTCGCTCATTTAGTGATGGTAGATGGTTTGATAAAATAGATACAAAAGTCTTAGAAATATTAAAGGAAAAAATTTTTTTTTTATAATTTTAATCATCATTCTCCTACCCTTATCCCAATTACTTGGGGTCGATACAATATGTACTCTTTTTTCGTAATACATATTGTAAAAGTTATTGGCAATAGTTTTATGACCGTCCGCCTGGGGCCTGATCATTTTAGGGTTCCGTACCCAAAGGGTAAAAGCGGGACCCTATTACTGAGACTTCGCTGCCCGTCCGTCCGTCTGTCACCAGGCTGTATCTCAAGAACGGTGATAGCTAGACAGTTGAAATTTTTACAGATGATGTATTTCTATTGCCGCTATAACAACAAATACTTAAATAAAATGAATATTTAAGGGAGGCTCCCATACAACAAACTTGATTTTTTTACCGTTTCTTGTTCGATACTAATAACGGTGACAGGTAGACGCTTTAACTATTCACAGAATATTTAGTTTTACATACATACATACATACATACATATCATCACGCCATATCCCTGGCAGGGTAGGCAGAGAGAACAGAGTGCCAGAGAACTCTATCTTTGCATACTTCACTCGCTTCCTCAACATTCATAATTCTCTTCATACACGCTCGCCGGTTTCGGAGACTCTTGACTCCACCTTCCTTCAGTACATGACCGATCTGGTCTAGGTAGGTGAGTCTCGGTCTCCCCCGGTACCTACATCCTTCCACTTTCGCATTGTATATCTTCTTAACCAGACGTTCGGCATTCTTTCCACATGTCCGAACCATCGGAGCATTCCCTTTCGCATCTTTACACCAATACTCTCTTTCATACCTACTCGCTCTCTTACGTCGTCGTTACGAATGCGGTCGGTCAGCCTAACTCCACAGATTTTCCGTTGAGATCGCATTTCGACTGCATTAATTTTACTTTCATACTCTTTTCTGCATACCCAACTCTCGCTTCCATACAGTAATGTTGGGACAAGCACTGCGTTATGTATTGCTACACGTGCCTTCTGGCTGAGGTGGTGGCTACCGAGAAGTTGTCCCAACGCTCCGTTCACTCTATTTCCCGCATTCACTCTTCGCTCTATATCAGTGGTGTACCTTCCATCTCGGCTAAATCCACATCCAAGATATACAAATTCATCCACTTGCTCTAGTACATCATTACCTATTGTTACTCTTACATCTGTTCTGGCTTCGTCTCTTTCATTATCTATTTAGTTTTGTCATCATCATCATCTTGCTCTTATCCCAATTATTTGGGTTCGACGCAATATGTCATCCTTTTCCATACGATCTTATCAGACGTCATCTCTGCCGTTACTCCTAGACTATCCATGTCATGCCTCACGCATTCCATCCATCTTTTCTTTAGTCTTCCTTTACCCCTTAAGGCTTCAACACTCATACCTAAAACTTTTCTCACAACATTACTTTCATCCCGCCTCTGCACATGTCCATACCATGTCAGCCGTTCACTTCTTAACTTTTCCGTCACTGGCGCAACTTTCAAACTTCCTCTAATGTATTCATTTCTTACTTTATCCATTCTTGTCACACCACACATCCATCTCAACATTCGCATCTCCGCTACATGCAGTCGTCTCTCATCCGTCGCTTTTGTCGTCCAACATGCTGATCCATACAGTACAGCAGGTCTTATTAGGGTTTTGTATATTTTGCCCTTTAATTTGACGGGTACTCTGGGGTCGCATGCTGTACCCGTGACCTGCCGCCACTTCATCCATCCCGCATCAATTCTGTGCTTCACCGCACGATCCAGGCCGCCATCGCTCTGAATAAGAGAACCTAGGTAACGGAAATCCGAGCATACTGGTATAGGTACTCCATCTAAGGACATGGGTGTAGAATTAGAGAGACCACCGAAATCGCAGAACATGTATTCTGTTTTAGGTCTGCTGATTTTCAAGCCAACATTCTCTAATTTACAGCGCCACTTTTCCAGCATGCTCTGTACCTCAAGGCCCTCCTCCCCGACGAGAACAATGTCATCAACGAATAGCATGCACCAGGGTTCTTCTTCCTGTATCTCCGATGTTAATGCATCCATTATCAACAGGAAGAGGTAAGGACTTAACGCCGACCCTTGGTGCAGACCCACTTCCACATTGAACTCGTCGCAGTCTCCAGACGCTGATTTTACATACGACCTAGATTGTCGGTACATGGCACAGACTAACCTAATGTACTTCACAGGCACACCTTTCTCTTTCAGTACCCACCACAAAACTGTTCTCGGTATCCTGTCGTAGGCCTTTTCTAGGTCAACGAATACCATGTGCAAGTTTTTATGTGCACCACGATATTTTTCGCACAGTTGGCGCAGTGCAAATATGGCATCCGTTGTCCCGCGGCCCGACACAAAACCGAACTGGTTTCGGGTGATCTCGCTTTCTTCTCGCAATCGCTTCTCAATATATATTATCTATTTAGTTTTGTATTCTCTTTAAATATAATTATTTAAAATAAAATAAATAATTAAGGGGGCTCCCATACAATTAAAGAGGTTTTTTTATATATATACATACAAATAAAGAGGTTTTTTTATATACAATTAAAGAGGTTTTTTTATAATGGTACAGAACCCTTCGCGCGCGAGTAAAACTCCCACTTGACGTATTTTTTTAAATTATCGTAAGAATTTATTTAACGAACGATCAACCTCTGCATTGCTCGTTAATGTCGTAAAAAACGACTAACAATTAAATTCCTAGGGACAGTTATCATCAGGCAGGTAGGTGATCATAAAACTAATGCCAATAACTTTTACAATATATACGAAGAGGAGTATATATTGCATCGACTCCAAGTAATTGTGATAAGAGCAGGAGAATGATGATGATGATTTAGATGGAATTTTAAGTTACATTGGTGAATATTAGAATTTTTACACCTCTCTTATGTAATGTATTCTTTAAATTTTATTAAAACTAATAGTTAATAAAATTGTTAATAAATAATTAACAAACACTGGTAACCCTAAGTATATTTTTTAAATTCAACATAAAGTAATTATGAGTCAAGAAAATAAATGACAAGGTGTCATTCTACAAGAAACTGTATTTGAATGTACATAATTTTGTGAGCAACAAGTTTATTTCTTTTAGTCTCTTGATAGCACGATTGATATTCTCGACACAATTCTCGAACAAAAAAAAATACACTGTACATGCACCTATTTTAATTTCTTTTTTAATGCGTATTTGCCTCAATGATTAAGTGACATATTTTTTAGGCAATTTAGCGGGAATCTAAAACGTCATGATTTTTTCTACATACATACATATCATCACGCCATATCCTTTGCAGGGTAGGCAGAGAGAACAGAGTGCCAGAGAACTCTATCCTTGCATACTTCACTCGCTTCCTCAACATTCATAATTCTCTTCATACACGCTCGCCGGTTTCGGAGACTCTTGACTCCACCTTCCTTCAGTACGTGACCAATCGTGATTTTGTCTCTTGTATTATATTCGGTATCTTAATGTTTTAACGTGTTATATTAGATAATTTTGATGGTATTTTATGTACATACATACATACATACATATCATCACGCCATATCCCTTGCAGGGTAGGCAGAGAGAACAGAGTGCCAGAGAACTCTATCTCTGCATACTTCACTCGCTTCCTCAACATTCATAATTCTCTTCATACACGCTCGCCGGTTTCGGAGACTCTTGACTCCACCTTCCTTCAGTACATGACCGATCTGGTCTAGGTAGGTTAGTCTCGGTCTCCCTCGATACCTACATCCTTCTACTTTCGCATTGTATATCTTCTTAACCAGGCGTTCGTTCGGCATTCTTTCCACATGTCCGAACCATCGGAGCATTCCCTTTCGCATCTTTACACCAATACTCTCTTTCATACCTACTCGCTCTCTTACGTCGTCGTTACGAATGCGGTCGGTCAGCCTAACTCCACAGATTTTCCGTTGAGATCGCATTTCGACTGCATTAATTTTACTTTCATACTCTTTTCTGCATACCCAACTCTCGCTTCCATACAGTAATGTTGGGACAAGCACTGCGTTATGTATTGCTACACGTGCCTTCTGGCTGAGGTGGTGGCTACCGAGAAGTTGTCCCAACGCTCCGTTCACTCTATTTCCCGCATTCACTCTTCGCTCTATATCAGTGGTGTACCTTCCATCTCGGCTAAATCCACATCCAAGATATACAAATTCATCCACTTGCTCTAGTACATCATTACCTATTGTTACTCTTACATCTGTTCTGGCTTCGTCTCTTTCATTATCTATTTAGTTTTGTCATCATCATCATCTTGCTCTTATCCCAATTATTTGGGTTCGACGCAATATGTCATCCTTTTCCATACGATCTTATCAGACGTCATCTCTGCCGTTACTCCTAGACTATCCATGTCATGCCTCACGCATTCCATCCATCTTTTCTTTAGTCTTCCTTTACCCCTTAAGGCTTCAACACTCATACCTAAAACTTTTCTCACAACATTACTTTCATCCCGCCTCTGCACATGTCCATACCATGTCAGCCGTTCACTTCTTAACTTTTCCGTCACTGGCGCAACTTTCAAACTTCCTCTAATGTATTCATTTCTTACTTTATCCATTCTTGTCACACCACACATCCATCTCAACATTCGCATCTCCGCTACATGCAGTCGTCTCTCATCCGTCGCTTTTGTCGTCCAACATGCTGATCCATACAGTACAGCAGGTCTTATTAGGGTTTTGTATATTTTGCCCTTTAATTTGACGGGTACTCTGGGGTCGCATGCTGTACCCGTGACCTGCCGCCACTTCATCCATCCCGCATCAATTCTGTGCTTCACCGCACGATCCAGGCCGCCATCGCTCTGAATAAGAGAACCTAGGTAACGGAAATCCGAGCATACTGGTATAGGTACTCCATCTAAGGACATGGGTGTAGAATTGGAGAGACCACCGAAATCGCAGAACATGTATTCTGTTTTAGGTCTGCTGATTTTCAAGCCAACATTCTCTAATTTACAGCGCCACTTTTCCAGCATGCTCTGTACCTCAAGGCCCTCCTCCCCGACGAGAACAATGTCATCAACGAATAGCATGCACCAGGGTTCTTCTTCCTGTATCTCCGATGTTAATGCATCCATTATCAACAGGAAGAGGTAAGGACTTAACGCCGACCCTTGGTGCAGACCCACTTCCACATTGAACTCGTCGCAGTCTCCAGCCGCTGATTTTACATACGACCTAGATTGTCGGTACATGGCACAGACTAACCTAATGTACTTCACAGGCACACCTTTCTCTTTCAGTACCCACCACAAAACTGTTCTCGGTATCCTGTCGTAGGCCTTTTCTAGGTCAACGAATACCATGTGCAAGTTTTTATGTGCACCACGATATTTTTCGCACAGTTGGCGCAGTGCAAATATGGCATCCGTTGTCCCGCGGCCCGACACAAAACCGAACTGGTTTCGGGTGATCTCGCTTTCTTCTCGCAATCGCTTCTCAATATATATTATCTATTTAGTTTTGTATTCTCTTTAAATATAATTATTTAAAATAAAATAAATAATTAAGGGGGCTCCCATACAATTAAAGAGGTTTTTTTATATATATACATACAAATAAAGAGGTTTTTTTATATACAATTAAAGAGGTTTTTTTATAATGGTACAGAACCCTTCGCGCGCGAGTAAAACTCCCACTTGACGTATTTTTTTAAATTATCGTAAGAATTTATTTAACGAACGATCAACCTCTGCATTGCTCGTTAATGTCGTAAAAAACGACTAACAATTAAATTCCTAGGGACAGTTATCATCAGGCAGGTAGGTGATCATAAAACTAATGCCAATAACTTTTACAATATATACGAAGAGGAGTATATATTGCATCGACTCCAAGTAATTGTGATAAGAGCAGGAGAATGATGATGATGATTTAGATGGAATTTTAAGTTACATTGGTGAATATTAGAATTTTTACACCTCTCTTATGTAATGTATTCTTTAAATTTTATTAAAACTAATAGTTAATAAAATTGTTAATAAATAATTAACAAACACTGGTAACCCTAAGTATATTTTTTAAATTCAACATAAAGTAATTATGAGTCAAGAAAATAAATGACAAGGTGTCATTCTACAAGAAACTGTATTTGAATGTACATAATTTTGTGAGCAACAAGTTTATTTCTTTTAGTCTCTTGATAGCACGATTGATATTCTCGACACAATTCTCGAACAAAAAAAAATACACTGTACATGCACCTATTTTAATTTCTTTTTTAATGCGTATTTGCCTCAATGATTAAGTGACATATTTTTTAGGCAATTTAGCGGGAATCTAAAACGTCATGATTTTTTCTACATACATACATATCATCACGCCATATCCTTTGCAGGGTAGGCAGAGAGAACAGAGTGCCAGAGAACTCTATCCTTGCATACTTCACTCGCTTCCTCAACATTCATAATTCTCTTCATACACGCTCGCCGGTTTCGGAGACTCTTGACTCCACCTTCCTTCAGTACGTGACCAATCGTGATTTTGTCTCTTGTATTATATTCGGTATCTTAATGTTTTAACGTGTTATATTAGATAATTTTGATGGTATTTTATGTACATACATACATACATACATATCATCACGCCATATCCCTTGCAGGGTAGGCAGAGAGAACAGAGTGCCAGAGAACTCTATCTCTGCATACTTCACTCGCTTCCTCAACATTCATAATTCTCTTCATACACGCTCGCCGGTTTCGGAGACTCTTGACTCCACCTTCCTTCAGTACATGACCGATCTGGTCTAGGTAGGTTAGTCTCGGTCTCCCTCGGTACCTACATCCTTCCACTTTTGCATTGTATATCTTCTTAACCAGACGTTCGTTTGGCATTCTTTCCACATGTCCGAACCATCGGAGCATTCCCTTTCGCATCTTTACACCAATACTCTCTTTCATACCTACTCGCTCTCTTACGTCGTCGTTACGAATGCGGTATTTTATGTAATATGAGGCAACGGAAGTGCTGTGATGTAGTGAAATCATATAAAAATGTTTTACAACGTTTTCGTTTTCCATCAAAATTACCACAAGATACCATTGACAGTGTGGCCATAGCACTGTTGATGGCGACGATTTGACTTACTGACAGACAATAACTAACCTGACTAAGAACGTGAAGATAATTGTAACTCGACACTGGCAACAATGACTCGTATAAGTAACTGATTGCCAATACATGAAAAGAAGACATTTTTTTTAAGATACCAATTTAGACTAAGGAAATAATCCATGTACAGAGATGTACAAAATGGTTTTAAAAAAGCATTTAAATACAAAATGCAAAATACTTTTCAGATTTACTATTTCAAATGCAAAATACCAAATAGTTTTGCGTTTTGTATTTCAAATGCTAAATGCAAAATAGGTATTTTCAAAATACTTTTTCAAAATAAAATACCTTTTGACCATATCTCAGAAATTTTTATTTATTTTAGGTATTTATCATTATGCTAGGGCCGCACCTGCGTGTATCGTCACGAAGCTTTGTGCAATGAGACGATACACGCAGATGTGACTGGTCATTATTGGCTATCGTCGCGAACATTCGGGCTTCGTGTGCAATATCGCTTGGGTGGCGATAAGTCAAAGGGTTTTAGCGTGCAATATATCGCGCTCTGTGGTCAGACTAGCGTTTTTCATTTCGGGGGAAATTTTCATTGTGTTTAGACGCGTTCGAGGATCTCCAGTTAATCAATAAATATGGAGTGGGGTGATGAAATGGTGTTAGAATTTATACACATTATGAAGCGGAACCCATGAAGGGATTCAAAAATATCATTATGTAATTATTAGCATAGTAGTAGTATATATGTAATAGTAAAGCAATTCGTCAGCCATAGTTAAACGCATGAAAATTATTTCGGCCATCTTTAATTATTGCACGATACTTCATGTAAAATACCGAAGTCACTAATGTGACCACAGTTTTATCACGATAATTTTCTAGTGTACCAAACGTACGAAACTTCGCCACAAATTACTTCGGGATGATACACGCAGGTGCGGCCCTAACATTAGAAATAGAGACACAATGCCGAGCCAAACAAAAACGTCTAATAACATGGCACCTTAAGCATGACATTTTTCGGGCCGACCACTGACGTCAAGTCACTCTGCTCCGGTGGTCGGCCCAACGACGAAGGCGACGTCACGGGTGGGTTACGGGTGTGCGCGCTTACGCCCCTCTGTCACCCCGGATGGAGTGGTGCGAGGAGTGCGCCGACCGTAGCCCACCCCCCAAAAAAAAAAAAAAGCATGACATTTTGGTCATATTTATCAGTACGCATATCAATAAATTCTGTTATGTTATTAATAATAATAATACTCGCTTAAAATAATATAAAAAACTAGACTAACGAAAAGAGAGCCATGGCTCCATTTTTCCAATTGTGTGGCCATTTATTTCGGTTCACTTTTCGTTTCTCTTATCTTGTTGTAGTACAGTAGGTACATAGCCGTTTCAGTATTGTTAGGATAACAACAACACTTCAATATCATAAAAGTAGGTAATCAAATCAAATAAAAAAGGGCGCGCATGGCTAGCAGGTGCCTCTATCGGTCAAATTCGGCAATACAAGCGTCATTCGTTCATTTCATTTTGTTTGACTGGTAAGGTTGGTTAAACTTAATCACAAAGTATTTTGCATTTTGAAATGAATATTAAAAATGCTAAATACATCTTGAAAGGTATTTCAAATAAAATACAAAATGCTTTTTACTAAAAGGTATTTAAATGCAAAATACAAAATAGGTATTTTGCATTTTGTATTTGCATTTTAAATAGAAGTATTTCAAATAAATCGCATCTCTGTCCATGTATGCGCGCGACCCCATAGACCCACTCTGCAAAGCACATCTCTTCGCCGTGCGAACGGGCCGCCGTACCCGATCTTTGTCTTCGGTGACTAAATAAGTCGGCTTCAGACAATTTTATCTTGATTGTATAGATTTATTTAGAATTTTCTTCATAGGATAAATAAGGAAAGGTCATAAGATAAAAAGGTGTGTTACCATTTGACATTTTTATTAGCAACATCTCCTAAAAGATGCCTTCACCAATGTATACCTGGGGCCCATTGCTTAAATAATTTAGATTGAGATCCCTCCACCTTTATTAATTACCTAGGTAAAATTGTCATAGTTATCTGAAGACAAAACTAAGTACTGTCAACAATAACAAGTCCAATTCTATCGTAGCAGCTGTATTTCATTATTAAAATTCGAATTTATTAATTGTTTTACTTAAACTGTAAAGGAGGACACGTTGAATATATCTTTAATAGTGGTAGGACCACGTTGTTGATAGTTTTGACAGCCGCGGGCTGGTCCGTCCGAAGTGGTACCTTCACAGAAAATCGACGTCTGAATAGTGGCAATATGCTGTTTTGCTTCGTTCGGTATGCGACAGGGCCGGAAGCCCAAATTACTAGATAAGTTTTGATTGATAGACTGTGGCCTGGATGTGCTTCTGCTATTGCAAAGGTCCATGAGTGGCAGTAACACTTACCGTCAGGTTTTCTGCTTGCTCGTTTGCAACCATAAATAAAAGAAAAAAAATGAACCTTCATATCACAGATTTTCTCGTCAATTTTAAAAGTAATAATATGCATTGCGTCAAAGTTGTATAATGTACTAAACTTTGTTCTAACAAGAGAATCTTGTCCAACAATGGGACTATCATTTTTTTATAGCGAAATTAAGTAACAAAAGTAATGAGATTATAAAAATCTTTATAACAAAATCAAGGATATACATAATATATACATGTTTATGGGGCCAGGGGCTTAATGTACATAATAAAAGCTTAATGTACCTATATATATATACCAATGAACTTCAGAGTGAACTAATAAGCTTACCTGTGAAATATGTTTTAATCAGTTAAATTATACAATTCACTGTGAAAATAATCATTATTTCAACTCTTATAAGTACTACTGCTGAGCTCGAGTCTCTTCAACAATGGATGAAAAATTAACGTACTATAACCACGCTTGTCAGATATGTTGATATAGATTTTATTTCGAGTTTTCATTCTCTCGCAATGATGTTATAGGTATGCTTGCGTACTTTAATCGTATTTTATGACAACCACGGGTAAGAAAGGAAGTGGTAAAGTGTATTTTTATTCCGTCACCACACACACACAAATGATAGAAAATATAAATATAGTAGTGATATTTATTTTATTTATTTATATAAGGCTCATCTACGACATAAACACTAACATATGCTAAGATCATTCCAGTGCCTTAAAACTAGTGTTTATATTAATATTACAAATGTGCACAACATTTAGGAATATATTACAATCATAAATTAATGTTCGAGATAAAAAGAAAAGTATTCATTAATCATCTAATAAATAAAATAACGAGTAGAAATAATTAGAAGGTAAGTAAAATCTAAGATAAGTATGTATTTAGTTATATAGTTGTAGTTAGTGATATAATTAAAATGATTTTTTTTATGAGGACTTTTAAATCTGCAAGAAAAAGAACTTAAGCGACTGCTATGTAATTCGAATATTAACGCGTAAACGTCACATACTTTTAAACAACTAAAAGTGGTAGAGCCACACTAGGTAACTAACTCGTAGGCTGTAAGTGAGGCTGATCCGTGACGTTCTGAAGTGAAAGGCTCGATCGGGTGAACTCGGGACCACCGAGTGTACCCGACCGAGAAAGATACAGTCAGCTGCTCTTCACTGCTGCGTCGCTGTGTTTACTATATGCAATTTACATATAATTATTGTTATTATTAATTATTATCAATTATTCAATAGTTTTTAATAGTTATCATTGGTACGTAATAATAATTATTTTAACAATCATTTTTTTCTATACAACCGCGGACCGACTTGTCCGAGGTAATGCTACACTTTCGTAGAAAATCGACGTCTGAGCAGTAGCTATTAGGGATGTTAAAAAATAATGGATTTTTATTTAAATCGATTATTATGGTTTTATAATCGATTTTTTATAATCGATTTTTATAGTAATAATAATCGATTTTTTTAAAACAGCGCTAACTATGCGACGGATGAATAAAACTCGAAGTAAATTCATTAGATATTATTTACAAGTCAAGAGTGAGATAATAGAGTTGGTAAAATAAAAATTTCTTCTAACCGTAAAATAGCTAAAAGCAGCTGGCGAAAATATTTTATAACGAAGATGAATAATACCACAGCAATATGCATGTACTTTTCGAGAGAATTATAAATGTGCAGTAATACTACAAATTTAAAATAGCACGTAGGAGGAAAACATCCCACTGTCTTACAAGCAGAGATGTACAAAATACCCTGTACAAAGTACCTATCTGGAATACAAAATGCAAGATACTTTTAAATTAAGTATTTCAGATACCAGATACAAAATACATTCGAAAATAGTATCTGAAATACAAGATAGGTATCTTCTAAATACTTTCTAAGATGCAAATACTTTTGTAAGAAAACAAGATTTTATTTTAATGAATCTAAATTTATTGTTGATAATTGACATTAATATTATTTACGAATAAATCGTGTTAATTGCTGAAATGAAAGGTATATGTAATTTCAAAACCCTCTAAAGTGATTTTTGATATATGTTTACATTTTTGTACCAAAATAAAGATTTTTTAATTTTATTTGCTATAAGTCAATGCTTATTAATGTGTAACTCACTAAAATTTGCTATAAATTCGATCTAAAAAATAATGTTAGTTGCAAACGTCGCTAAACTAACTATTATTATTTTCAAAGTCCCCTAAATTGAAATTGACCAATAACAGCACTGCATTTGAAACACGTGACTTGCAAAACTGTATGGCGATATTATTTATTTTAAGTTGCTCGCGGATTTTAAAACAAAATCATTAAAAATTATGAAACAACTAGCACAGTTTGTTAAAAAATGTGACATCAATGAGATGTTGGACTAATAATTTTATAAATGTCTGCTAACATATTACAAAAAGTATTTTGTCAGAAAAAGTATTTATAAAATACTAAGATACCAAACATAAGGTATCTAAATACAAGATACAAAATGAATTTTTAAAAAGTATCTTAGATACAAGATGGAAATACGTATTTTGTATCTTGTATCTGTATTTCAGATACTTGTATCTTAGATAAGTCACATCTCTGCTTACAAGTAACATGAATTACCATATTTTATAATGATTATTACGTTCCTTATGACAGCACAATACTGGTCTCTGTAAAATTCGTTCAAAAAACTAAAAACATCTGTCATGCGAGTCATACGTTTTATAACCTCAACGCGCCAAGCGTGGGGGTGCTGGGGATCGAATGTTAATCCATCTCTCCGGCGCCCCGTAAAAGCGCGGCAGGGGCCGCTGTGGTTTTAGTGGGTATTCCAGTCGGGATTCAGCTGGCCGGTGAGTACCACACTCCCCCGCGTCTGTTATCGACGGGGGACAGTGCGTAAATGCGTTTCCACAGCGATAACAAAAAAAGGATGCTCATCATTTAATTTTTTTTTATATTAAAATGTTTAATGTTACTGAGAATTTGTATCAATAATGACATTTAGTTTCCTTATGCCTTACTTTTAAAATTTAAAGGAACCTTCGGTTTGATTTTTAGCTATGAATTGGTTATTTTTTTATTTATATCATTTTATTTGAATTTTAATCTGATAAATTGTTAATATGAATCTCTTAGGTTTATTATTGGAATACAGAAAGCATATAGATTTTTAAATAATAGAAAAATCGATTTTTCCTTAAAAAACCATTATTTATTTTTATTAAAATCAATTTTTGGCAAATCAATTAATATTGAATACAGAAAAATCGTTTTTTATTTAATCGATTCTTTTCCATTAACCTCGCATCCCTAGTAGCTATTGCACTTTGTTCGGTGAGTGATAGAGCCGGCAGTCCAACTGTTTTCATTGGTAGATAGCGGCCTAGTTGTACCCCTGATATTGCAAAGGTCTATGGGTGGCAGTAACACTTACCATCAGGTGTGCTGCTTGCTCATTCGTCATCATAAAATAGCAATAAAAGAGTTTTATTCTCGCTTGCCTTCGGGTATGAGAGAAAAGTGAAATATATACTCTTCCACCTTTTAAAATTTTATGTAAATAAATGAATAATAAACATAATTTATGCTATACAAAGATGGTTCATGAATAATTAAAATGTTTCCGTGTAATACAAAGTTTCACTTTTATCCTGTATGTATTTTTTTTATTGCTCTTGGTGGCAAACGAGCAAGCAGCACACCTGATGGTAAGTGTTACTGCTGCCCATGGACCTTTGCAATACCAGAGGTATAGCTACGCCGCTGCCTACCAATAAACCTAAACCCACCCAGAAAGTTGGGGTTCCGGCTTTCTCGCTCACCGAAGAAAGCACAGTAGTATATTGCCACTGCTCAGACGACGATCTTCTGCTCAGTGTGGTACTACCCTGGACGGACCGGCCCGCGGCTGTAGACGGGGACTGTCAAGAGTATGGTGCTACCACTATATGTCACATACTCTATCTAGTTATTTTTTATTAGCTTTTCAAATATAGGTACCGTTTGATGGATTAAGTTTCAGAGGTCATTTGACAGATAGCTCAAAGGCCATTAGTTCACAATATAATAGAGCTGGATTAAATTTACCAATCGTCAGTATTTTGCGAAAATAATACGCGTAATTACGCGTATTATTTTTTTGTATCTAAAAATATTAATCATTTTTACTTTTAAGCCGACTAAGATCTGGTCACACTCCGCCTAAACCGTATGAGACGTCGGCAAGTCGGCCATTGCCACCGATTCCATAACTTTAGTGGTGAATCATATTTACCCTAGAATAATAAAATTATTAAAAATATTCAACATTATACAAGACATTTAACAATATAAAATCTTCCTATTTCGTGTTGCCAACGCGGAAATCTAAATTACCCCTATTACTGTTCCACTTCCGCTGTGAATTTGCATAGATTTACTTTATCTGACCCGCTGTTATCCGATGAGTTTCTTAATTGTTATTATTATAGCAGCCTCCGCTGACCTTTTTAATTCGAATTTTAATTGATTGAATTAGGCGATACATGGCGGAAATCCATTATTATTATAAAATGGAGGAGAGGAAGGAAAACCCACCACTTTCCCACGGTTAATCAATATACCGTACACCTCAAGAAGGGAAGGAATACGGGATGGGATCAAGGTGGAATAGGATATAAGGAAATCTTACTCCTGTGATGAGCACCGTCTCCAGAACTTCTACTTGCAATTTTCCGCAGAACTTCGAATAAAGATTCGACACGTGTTTCGCCTCTAAACGAGGCATCCTCAGGACGGTTCGGCTTCAAATGCGCTCCGATTGACTGTACGCACGCCTTTTATACCCGCTCCACTATCAAACTACCCGCGTTGAGTCATTTTATTGACACGCAAACAACTTTAAGAGTGGGGATGTATTAAAGTTTGTTTGTTCATTCAGCAATGCATGTTTGCTACATTTTAAGATCTCTAATTGTTCCAATACACACAGCCTGAAATCTTTGCTGCAAATATGTAAGGGCTCGAAAGTATTATTATTATTTATACTGTGATTACTGTCTATTAAATGTTTAGCAAAATTCGATTTATGTGGGTAGTTGTTTGTATATGCGGCCAAATGTTCTTTGTACCTAGTTTCAAAATTGCGACCCGTTTGTCCAATGTAAACATTGTGACACGTGTCGCATTTTAACCTATAAACACCGGACTTTTTACTTGTGTTGAGCTTGTCTTTTCCGTTACACAGGGTCTTAAGAGTGCTATTTGGTCTATAAGCACAGTGAATGTCATGTACTCTAAGAATTTTCGCTAGTCGGTCAGTCAAGTCTCCGAAATAAGTTAAAGTACACGTGAATTTTGTAAGCTCTTTTGAAGAGGGATATAAAGACTGTTTAACTATATTATTTTCTTTTCTTTTAATTAGCTTATCGATCAACTCTTTATTATATCCGTTGGATTGGGCGATATAATATATGATATTGAGTTCTTTTCTATATGACTCATCGCTTAAGGGCACTTTAAATAATCTATGTATCAAGCTATGGAATGCTGCTAGTTTATGTTGCCATGGATGACACGATGATACAGGTATTGTAATATCTGTACACGTTGGCTTACGATAAACTTCAAATTTATGCCTATTGCCTTCTCTACGTATGGTAAGATCTAAAAAGTTGATCATATTATTCTCTTCTTCTTCCAATTTAAATTTGATTTTGGGATGTAAAGTGTTCAATCTATTAACAAATTGATGGAGTTGCCGGGTAGTCCCGGTCCATACTAGTAATATATCATCAACATAACGGTAATAATATAACAATTTACTTTCTTGGACTACGTATTTACGTTCATAATCGTCCATAAAGATGTCTGCCATTAAAGGACTTAAAGGAGACCCCATTGCTAGACCTTCTTTTTTTAAGTCCTTTAATGGCAGACATCTTTATGGACGATTATGAACGTAAATACGTAGTCCAAGAAAGTAAATTGTTATATTATTACCGTTATGTTGATGATATATTACTAGTATGGACCGGGACTACCCGGCAACTCCATCAATTTGTTAATAGATTGAACACTTTACATCCCAAAATCAAATTTAAATTGGAAGAAGAAGAGAATAATATGATCAACTTTTTAGATCTTACCATACGTAGAGAAGGCAATAGGCATAAATTTGAAGTTTATCGTAAGCCAACGTGTACAGATATTACAATACCTGTATCATCGTGTCATCCATGGCAACATAAACTAGCAGCATTCCATAGCTTGATACATAGATTATTTAAAGTGCCCTTAAGCGATGAGTCATATAGAAAAGAACTCAATATCATATATTATATCGCCCAATCCAACGGATATAATAAAGAGTTGATCGATAAGCTAATTAAAAGAAAAGAAAATAATATAGTTAAACAGTCTTTATATCCCTCTTCAAAAGAGCTTACAAAATTCACGTGTACTTTAACTTATTTCGGAGACTTGACTGACCGACTAGCGAAAATTCTTAGAGTACATGACATTCACTGTGCTTATAGACCAAATAGCACTCTTAAGACCCTGTGTAACGGAAAAGACAAGCTCAACACAAGTAAAAAGTCCGGTGTTTATAGGTTAAAATGCGACACGTGTCACAATGTTTACATTGGACAAACGGGTCGCAATTTTGAAACTAGGTACAAAGAACATTTGGCCGCATATACAAACAACTACCCACATAAATCGAATTTTGCTAAACATTTAATAGACAGTAATCACAGTATAAATAATAATAATACTTTCGAGCCCTTACATATTTGCAGCAAAGATTTCAGGCTGTGTGTATTGGAACAATTAGAGATCTTAAAATGTAGCAAACATGCATTGCTGAATGAACAAACAAACTTTAATACATCCCCACTCTTAAAGTTGTTTGCGTGTCAATAAAATGACTCAACGCGGGTAGTTTGATAGTGGAGCGGGTATAAAAGGCGTGCGTACAGTCAATCGGAGCGCATTTGAAGCCGAACCGTCCTGAGGATGCCTCGTTTAGAGGCGAAACACGTGTCGAATCTTTATTCGAAGTTCTGCGGAAAATTGCAAGTAGAAGTTCTGGAGACGGTGCTCATCACAGGAGTAAGATTTCCTTATATCCTATTCCACCTTGATCCCATCCCGTATTCCTTCCCTTCTTGAGGTGTACGGTATATTGATTAACCGTGGGAAAGTGGTGGGTTTTCCTTCCTCTCCTCCATTTTATAATCGAATTTTAATTATGACTGAAATGTCAAGTGTCAGCATATCTCTTTAAATAAATTTCCCTCAAATTGAAGACAATCTCAGGAAACTCCGACGCTGATTAAGGACTATCAATTAATCTAATGACACGCTGAATAATTAGAGATTTTATATACTTGTAAAATTGATGTTCTATAGTCTTCATAACAATTAAAATAAATAATACGGTTTAGAAATATATCAATAGTCACAGCAATCTAAATTTTGGGTTTACTTTAAAAGTAATATTATCCCTTTTCAAATTGTTTTTGGCGAAATCTGCCGTCTAAATCGCATCTATATATTTACCAAATTGGTCATTTAGGCGGGCGAGCGTAAAAACCAAATCATTCTCACATTTATATAATTAATAAGGATTCCCAAAAACAAATCATCGAGCTGCCAATAGTATTATAAAATTACAATTCAAATAATAAAAACTACAATTTACTTAAGTACCGTCAGAACTTTATTTCAAAGTCAGTGTTTGTGTTCTAGGGGCTACACTAAAGATAACGGCTTGGCATTCTGCTTAATGTGTCAGTGTGCTGGGCCAGCGACTAACTACATACTATTAGTTATGACTGCCACTTGGCAAACGCTTGTGTTTGGATAAATACACTAGTTTTACGTAAGGATTAATTTAGGCTGGCAACTTTTGATAGGGTTGTGTGCTTATATTAGATTATATCATCGCTTGATACAATTCTAGTTGAAATATTAGATTATTTAATCGAAGTAAATATTTCTCTATAAATGGTTTTGAAAACATCTCCTATAAAGACGATAATTCGAATTACTGAAATTTAGCATTTAATGTGCTTGATTATTTATAAAAATCCGATTACGAGCGAAAAATAATTGACACAAGTGGGATTCGAACCCACACCTATTGGAAATCCGTTCCAATCGTGCATCCGCACCACCGTGAACTATTGCAGGACATTCAATTATCGCATCGTATTATATTTTCGCCTTTGAGGAGACGTGTGCCATTGTAAAGATGTACTATTTATCCCAGTGGACTGTAGGCTAGGTCGTTGATGATGTAAAATAATAACGCCAATGTTTGCACTGCCACAACTTGTATTTATTTAATTTGCACAGGAAAAAGTACATTAGCGTACATACGGTTCAAATGCCACGCAGAAGAGAGCGAGAGTTGACAGTTATAAAAAATATAATGTATATTTGTTGGAGTTGCCAACAGCCATCTACCCGACATTGTTTACACATTGTACAGACTTATTACTCAAACTTTGCAGATAGATTTATATTAAACGATGACACGATTTCCAATAGGCGTGGGTTCGAATCCCACTTGGGAGCTTGTGACAATGATTTTTCGCTCGTAATCGGGTCATTACGATATTTCGAGTTGCAATTTTGTTATCATACGTATCTACTTATACTGAACTACTTGTTAAGGTCATAACAGATTTCCAATAAATTGAGGATTAATTACCATACGTGGTAGTAATATTTTCCGCAAATAAGTTTTAAAAAGTATTTTTAATATTTTATCGTATTTTTTAAAATTTGTCGTATGGCTCTTTAGAATAACTGCCTTTTAAAACCCTAGTAAAAAATTTGGAACGAGTCTATTTTTCATTGACAAGCTTATGGTCTGGACACATCGCGGCAGAACCGTCCGGGGCGAGGGAAAGGCACCAAGGATCAAATTCTGTCGTGTTACCTCCGCGTCGCCAATTTGACCTATCATCGGTAGCGAGGGCTTAACATTGGTTGGACAGAAAATTTATGAAAAACTAGATACATTTTGTCTGCCCGCACTAAACAAGATATCAAAGGAAAAAATAGGGTCGTGCTTCCCTTAATGGGTCGTACTTCCTTCCCATTTTGACAACCCAATGTGTAGGTCCTCTTATTTTGTATGTATAATATTAGGGTTATTCACGAATTCCTTTCCATCGGCCCTTGACTGCAATTATGAAACCTATGTATAACATCCGATCGACACAAGAATAATTCGACTGCACAGATAACATTTATTCTGTTTTAATAAACCTTTGGCAGTAATAAACCAAACATATACTTTTGTAAATAATAATAATTATTAATTTTATGACTGTTTTTGATCATCTAGGGAAATGCGGACACTTACCCCCATCGGTGGGCAAGTGTACGCACACCTTCAGTAAATTTTTTTGGGCACTCTGCTATAACCAATCTCATCCATATTAAACATAAGACCTGTCTGACTCTCAAACATTTTCTTAAAGTACTCTCATAGATCTCAACTACTTCTACCATTGTTCGCGTTTTGATTTTCCCACTTCAACTAACTTCTTGGCTGTCTACAGCAATCTGCTCTTGTCTACAGACTTTCCGATCGGGGCATTTCCTTACGTATTTGCGAGATATTCTCAATCTGTAAAGTAAAAAAAATACTTAATACGATGATTTGCTTGAATGGGCTGTTGTTGTAAGTAGGAGGTTGCGTACATTTACGCTTGCCCCAACCCGCCAAAGTAAAAAAATCCTTAAAAAATATATAATATTAGGTACTTAGTAACCTTAGATAAAATCACGGAGCAAATACATTGCTCCGTGGATAAAATAAGCAGATTCCCACAAGATATTAATTAGTTGCTCCTGTTCCCAGTAATTTTATTCATCAACTAGAACTATTTCGAAAATAAATAAGAATATCGTGTAAAAACAAAATTTTTCATTAAATATCTGAAGGCTATATAATAATCGGACGACGCAGCGTAGGACGACCCACCACTCGGTGGACTGATGACCTCATCAAGGTCGCAGGAAACCGTTGGATGCAGGTAACACAGGACCGTTATAGATGGCATTCTCGTGGGGAGGCCTATGTCCAACAGTGGACGTTTACGGGCTGATAGATGGATGGATGGATGATCTGAAGGCTTGAGTGGTAAGCCTGTGACACGTTACTCCTGCCTGGTCGTCAAATGCGAACTAAATGCGACAGATTTTGGCCTGTTGTCAGTCGTACCGTTCGCATAATATTCACTGTGTACACTTACTCGCCACGTTAGACACGTTACAGTTAAACATGACTCTACTTTGTGCGTTCATCAAATCATTGTTGTCAATATTGGGTGTAATTTATTTCTGTAAGTTGTGTATTTGTGATATACCCAGTTCTCAGTCCGGGATAAGGGCTAAATAGGCATCTTCCACAGGAATCGCACTTCGAAAGATATTACGTTAACTACATCCAACGGTTCCTGTAATGTTAACAGTTTACCTGATGAGGGACCGCATTACATTCGTGGTAGTTATTTAAGAAGTTCCCTTACTTAACGGCTGACAGTTTGATTTTTTATTGCTTTATTGGTGGCAAACGAACATAACCAGCACACCTGATGGTAAATATAACTGCCGCTCAATTATCATTTTCCCACCACACCAGGGGTACAGGTAGGACGCTGACTACCAACCATAACCCACCCAGAAAGTTGGGCTGGCGGCTCTCTCGTTGTTTAAGGCATACGGCCTATCCATTACTTCTTCAAGGTCCTTGGAGCTATATTCCCGTATCTCTACTGATAATCGTATGTCAGATTCTTTCACAAAGAAACACCATAATAGCCCTCGTGATAGCAAATCATGCAACGTTGTACCTTAGTAGCAACATTTAAAGGCCATGTTTTTTATAGCTCTTGGTGGCAACCGATCAAGCAGCACACCTGATGGTAAGTGTTACTGCTGCCCATGGATCTTTACAATACCAGAGGTATAGCTAGGCCGCTGCCTACCAATAATCCCAAACCCACCCAGAAAGTTGGGCTTCCGGCTCTCTCGCTCACCGAACGAAGCACAGCAGCATATTGCCATTACTCAGACGTCGATCTTCTGCGAGAGTGTGGTACTACCCCGGTCGGAAAGCAATGAAGAAAATTTCTGGGAAAACGTTCAGCGGAGAACTGGAGTTTCAAGTTCTAGAAATTAATAATTCATACAAAGAATCTCCTTCACCTTGACCCTATCACACATTCCCTTTAATTTTAGTACATGCGGTATATCGAATCATTTAAGCCATAGGTCTTTTTTTATGATTTCTTTCCTCAATTTAAAATTAATAATGGATTTCAAGAAGTGAATAAACGATGCGTTTTCATTTTCTACCATCAATTTAAAAGTAATAATGGGTTTCCAGCATATATCGTTCAATTTAATTAATTTATTATCACCATAACCTTAGTTCATATACATACCACTGCTGCATTCGAGTCTATATATATTACTGAATATTAAGGAAATCCACCTTCTACACCGCGTTGGTCAGATAGGTATAGCATTTCATTTCGAATTTTCCTTCTCTTACATAGCCGTTATCTGCTTAGTATACCTTAGTCGTCTTTTACGGTCACCTAAGGGCAAGATAAGGAGGGGACGGTTATTAATATTCTAATCCGACACTATGGCCACCGAAGACAAAGTCCGGGTTCACGGATTTAGCGGGATGTGAACATTCCATAGCACGCCGCCAAAAAAAACCGACCTACTGAAAGCAAATTCAGTTTATTATCAAAAGAAACGATATAAAACTAGTTCACATATTTGTTTTTAAATTATCTTAAATACACACACACACACACACAAGAATTCTCATCCAATACAACTATCGCTTGCGACTATCTGGATTAAATATAGATATACACGAAAGTAGGTAATGTACGTAGCGGTACCCAAAAAGGGTAACCACAAAAGTCAAAGAATCAGGAACCGAATGTTGCCTTTCCATCGCCCCGGACAGACAATACGCTGAGTGACCAGATAATACCCAGAAGAAGTACCAGTCAGAAGTTACTTATGTGGCTGGGCCTATGCTCACAAAAAAGAACCACCCACGTGAAAGCAACGAGAATAGGATAGGATATCTTCTACTATAAAATGAAACACCTAAATATATGTATCATTGATTAACATTAAGGTTCAACAAGTAATTTATAGGATAAAAATTTTCTACTTTATTTAGTATTTTGTTTAATATTCTTTTCTGTCTGCTGTGTAGCCACTACGGCTACGAATACTACCAACCCTTACTTTGCTGGTGGATGTCGTAAAAGACGATTAAGAGCCTTATATCGACCTGGACCAACTCCATCTGATGCCGTTTGGTCAACAATTACACTCCCAAGGAGGTCAAAGAACTATTGCCAATAAATTTTACAATATGTACTGTGAAAGAAGAGTACATATTGTATCGACCCCAAGTAATTGGGATAAGAGTACGAGAATGATGATTCTTTTCTGTCACTCCAGCAAACAAATCACCTTATGGTAAGTAGTGATTGTCGCTCGTGGATATCTCAATACCATTGGCATAACCAAGCTAGGCTGCCTACCGTAAAGGTGGCGTTTGGCGTCCAGCTCTCTTACTCACTGAACGAACTACAATAGCAAATTGCTCTTACTCAAACTTCCATTTACTGCAAGAATGTGATACTACCACGGAGGAGCCCACCAATTTATGGCTACAGGCAGAAAACTGTCGATATAGCCGTACCACTAAGCATCATGCCTAATGGGAGAACTATGTTTTAATTATAAAATAAATAAAATAAAAAAGCCTTATATTTCCAGTTTTTACAAAGTACTCTATATCTAATTATTACTAATATAAAAAAAATTTAAAAATCTTATTTGATAGGTAGGCAATACTGCAGTAGCATTTTATTTGTACTGGAACCCCTCTCGGGTAAAGGCCTCCTCCAAAGCTTCCCATTTATTTCGGTCTTGGGCTATTTGTTGCCATTGTGGACCAGCAATTTTTTTAATATCGTCTTCCCACCTACTGTACGGTCTATCTCTACGGCGTTTTCCTGGTGGGCCTTTCCATGACGTAACTGTTTTTGTCCATCTAAGATCTTTCGTTCGTGCTATGTGGCCCGCCCATTTCCACTTTAACTTTTGGCTGTAGATGAGAGCATCTATTGCTTTTGTTTTAGTTCGTATTTTGTTGTGCTTTATTTTTTGTATTTTCTTTATACTCAACATACTGCGTTCCATTCCTCGCTGGCATGTGTTTATTTTATTCTTTATTGTATTGGAAAATTTCCATGTTTGGCATGCATATGTCAGACATGGAATGAGACACGAGTCCATGACTCTTTTCTTTAATTGGATAGGCATGTCACTTTTGAATATTTCCTTATAACTCCAATATTTTTTCCAAGTTTGTTTCACTCTTCTCTCTACTTCTAATTCGTTGCTATCTCGGTTGAGTCCAATTTGTTTGCCTAAATATACATATTGATTCACATAATCTAATGGGTCATTATTGATTTTTATTTGTGATTTTTTGAAATTGGTTATGACTTTGGTCTTAGTGATATTCATTTCTAGTCCCACTTGCCTACTCGCTGTATGTAGAGTATCTAGCATATATTGCAGTTGTAGGCTCGATTCTGATAGTAAAACCAAGTCGTCCGCAAATCGTAAGTGGTTTAGGTATTTACCCTGTATATATAAACCGCAGTTTCCCCAGTCTAGTTTGTTTATGATAGATTCTAATACCGCAATAAAAATTTTTGGGGATAACGGGTCTCCTTGCCTAACTCCTCTTCTGATTGGAAAGTTTGGGCCGGTTGTTTCTAGTCTGACTCTACTTGAGCAATTATTGTATAGATGTTTGAGGATTGTTATGTATTTCGGCTTTACATTTTGGGCTTTTAGCGTGTTCCATATGCTTTCGTGTGAAATTGTGTCAAAAGCTTTTTGGTAATCAATAAAGGCAACATGCAGTGGTCTCTGTTGTTCTTGGTATTTTTCAATTATTAATATTATGTATATATATATATATATATATATATATATATATATATATATATATATATAATAGTAATATTATGTATTATTAATATTATGTTTTAATTATAACGGTACATAAATACATTTTCCTAAATGTTTACATCATCTTTACAATTATGTAAAATAGGTTTTATATTTTTTAAGATGTTAAGGTAAAAATATGCTCGTGGCCATAATAATGACGTGTACTATAGTCTATCTAATCTAAGAAGTGCACTTTGACAGCTGTCAGAGTAAGTTATCTAGGTATGTGAACCAAATAATCGCTATCGAAAATATCCTATTTTGATGAGAAATCGATATTAATTCTTTGTAATTAATAATCGGTTTATTTTTTATTTTTCAAAAAGGAGATGAAATATTAAGTGCTTAATTAACACTAAACAAATTTAATTATTTCATCATAAAATCTATTCATCATATTTAGTAGGATTAGGTTAAGTAAAAACAAAAACTGGATTTGAAAATAGCTATTTGTTCAGAATCATTAGTATTACTTGAATTATCACCGTCGCGTACATTAATAATTATATCCTTATCAATAAAATTGTCGAAACGTACATCTCTGTCAAAATCTATATTCGATTAAATATATTAATCTAATATTTTTACCGATTATTTAGATATTCGTGAATTGGAAGTTGTCAAGCACTACTGTTTAGAACTTTATGACGTGATATTGTAAGATCGTCCATAATAATTACTATCTACAATGTTATTTTCATTTTAAATTAGTTTTACGAGTTTCTACATTACATTATTGTACAAGAAACTCGCCCGCAACGTTAATTATGTAAATAACTTAATATTTCATTAAAATTTCAGATTTATTGTTTGTAATCATGTGTATACGTTTGACCAAGGTTATTGTGTATTAAAAAATGCGAAACGTCAAAATGCACTTCTCAGATTTTTTTTTTTTTCTAAACACTCGTATGTTTGGGCTACTATCTCCCCTGACATGATCAGGGACCTTGTTTAGATTTGATTATATTAGATTTACAAGTTGAAAAGAACAGAAAGTACAAACACTAAAGTACATACAGAGAACATAACTATTAGATTAAGGTTAAACTATTAGAAAAGTAGAATACAGGAAATTAAAACTAGATAATGAGGGAGTAATTAACTATTATTTATATATATATATATATATATTTCTTGGTTTTTTTTATTTTCTTTTTTATTATATACATTTTTTTTTTTTAAAATAATAATATATGAAGAATTTATAAATAGTGTTATTTAAAGTAATAAATAAAGAACAGAAAGTACAAACACATACGTACGCAGAAAACAAGAATTTCATAATAAGGAATAATATAAATTTGAAGTTAGAAAAATAAACAGAGAGTTTTTATTAAAAGTAAAGAAAGTAAAAAGAAAATAAAGAAGTGATAGAAAGTTTACAACTTTTTTATACTAGTGCCCATCTGTATATAAAACCTAACTTATCCTAACATAATGTGGTGGTGTAATGATGCGATGTGTAAGTGTATGGATGTGTTATTTTGTTCTGTTTCTTTTGATGGCAATGTATGCGACTTTTCTACAATAGTCTAAAAATGTTTGTCTGTTGTCTTCGTCAGTCAGAAGTTGTGGGAAGTTGTCTTCAGTTATTGTAATGTCAGTCTCCTGTTCTAAATTGTATCGGCCATCAGTAACAGTGTCCAATGCTGCTCTGGAGTCGCTGAGGATGGCACATCTGGTGAAGTCACTAGCCGCTACCATCTTAACCGCCAGGCATATGGCCAGCAGTTCAGCCTGGTAGACGGTGCAGTAAGAAGCTAGACAGATTTCTTGATATGAAATTTCGTGATTTTGATTCCAAACAGAAAATGCGGCGCCAACCTTATTGTCAATTTTACTGCCGTCTGTATAGATTCTTACTGCATCGTCAACGAGATTTTCCAAATCTTCTTCGTTGTTAATTTTGATGATCTGCTGGCTCATACAGTTCGCTGGATGGGGCAGTTTGTGGAAGGGCGCCATTATCTCAGGTTCTCCGTTAGGTGTAATTGATAGTAGAGTTAATTAATAGTAGTACTTCTTAGATTAGATGAACTATAGTGGCCAAATAATCATTCTAGGTATCCAATTAGGCAATGGGGCCAACGTTTTGAGCACATTACTATTATTGAAATAACTTGCAAGATACATTAGTCGTAAAAAAATTTTTCACCGTCACTGAATGTTGCTTGAAAACACTTTAATTTGCAATGCCTAAAGTTCTTACTAAATATTTTGCAGCTTATCTTATTAAATAGTTAAATTTATTTTGTATTTTTTTATTAACTATTCTATGATAATTATTGTAATAATAATGAAGACGATAAGAACATACTTGAAGCAAACAGTTGTAACGATCCGTCATTTTTTTTTTTTTAAGTGGCCACCCTGGATTAAGGTTATCCTGGTATTGCGCGGGACTTTACAAACATATAATTAACGCAGACAAATTACACCCAGACTCAGAAAAACACTTTATGGATCGCACAAAGGACTATCCTTAGGGATGTTAAAAAATAATCGATTTTTATTTAAATCGATTATTTTCCTATAATCGTTTTTTTAAAATCGATTTATATAGTAATATTAATCGATTTTTAATAAATCGATTATATAAATTACGGGTTGAAATCGATTTTTATAAAAAGCGCCATCTATGCGACGGATGAATCAAACTCGAAGTAAATTCATTATTATTTACAAGTTAAGAGTGAGATAATATACTAGTAGTTGTTGGTAAAATAAAAATGTCTTCTAACCGTAAAACAGCTAAAAGCAGCTGGCGAAAATATTTTATAACGAAGAAGGATAATACCACAGCAATACGCATGTACTGTTCGAAATAATTAAAAATTTGTAGTAATACTACAAATTTAAAATAGCACATAGAACGTAAATAACCCACTGTCTTACAAGTAACATGAATATAGAATATTTTATAATGATTATTGTGTTCCTTATGACAGCAAAATGTAACCTCTGTAAAATTCCTTCAAAAAACTAAAAACGTCTGTCATGCGAGTCATACGTTTTATAACCTCATCATTTTCAATAAAATATGTGTAGATAATGATAAACTCGGCATCAATAAGTTTTTACAAACTAATATTTTATTTTAAAACTAGTCAAATATAAAATCATCATCAACATTTGACTGCACAGATGGCGTAGTGGTTAAGATACCGACCTTTCGTGTCAGTGCCATGGGTTCGATTCCCACATGGGACAATACTTCTTGCGACCCACAAAGTGTTATACTGAGTCTATATGTAATTTGTCTGCGTTAATCGCATGTTTGTAAAGTCCCCAGCAACACATAAATTATTATTTCTTAAGTGATAGAATTGAAAAAAAAAATTAATAGAAAATCAGCCTATTGCCGTCCACAGCTGAACGTAGTTAGTCTAAACGTAAAATAGTACTTGACATTTACGGCAATTTTCTTTTCTGATTTATATGTTAGTTTTTGAGACAATATGGTTATCTTTGTTAGGATGCTCATCATTTCAAGATGTTACGAGTGTAGTGTACCAGTAGACGATGCGCGTCACTCTCTGGAGGTATGACTCGCCTGGGGGCCCCAGCGCCACGTCCTATCATCGGTCGTTGGTAGAGACCTGTCGTTGTCGACCATCATCTCGAAGATGTTTGACAGCGACAGGTGCTGGTCGTCGATGGTCTCCTTTTGTGAGGCCATCATGAAAAGGATGGAGGCCGCGGAGCGGGAACGCGAGGCGCTTGCGTTCGCCGACTCGCTCCGCCGCCGGCGACCGGAGAGGAGGAGGCACCGTTATGCGCACCTCCTCCCACCGCCTTGACAGACGATAGGACGTGGCCAGAAGGCCAAGCGTAGGGGTGCGGCAATCGAATGTTAGTCGTACTGAAAATTTGTATCAATAATGACATTTGGTTTCCTTATACCTTTGCCTTAGTTTGAAAATTTAAAGGAACCTTCGGTTTGATTTTTAGTTGTGAATTGGTTATTTTTTTATTTATATCATTTTATTTGATTTTTAATCTGATAAATTCTTAACATAAATCTCTTAGATTAGGTTAGGTTAGATTGGAATACAAAAAGCATATAGATTTTTAAATAATAGAAAAATCGATTTTTCCTTAAAAATCGATTATTTATTTTTATTAAAATCGATTTTTGGCAAATCGATTAATATTGAATAAAGAAAAATCTATTTTTATTTAATCGATTCTTTTCCATTAACCTCACATCCCTAATTGTCCTGCGTGAGAATCGAACCCATGGATTTGATATGGTGATCTGTGTAATGGTGGTATTAGTTAAATATGCTTCAAGAAATTAGTTTTTGACCTACTATACCACGCTGATCAAACGTGTTGGTACAGGGATTTCTTTCGAGTGTTCCTTCTCTTGCATTTTTTATTGCTTATGGTGGCAAACGAGCAAGCCGCACACCTGATGGTAAGTGTCACTGCCGCCCATGGACCTTTGCAATACCAAAGGTATAACCCGCTGCCTACCAATACAAACCCCAAACCCACCCAGTTCGGCTTCTCGCTCAACGAACGAAGTGCATATTGCCATTACTCAGACATCGATCTTCTGCGAGAGTGTGGTACTATCTCGAAAGGACCGGCCCGCGGCTGTAGACAGAGAACTGTCAACAGCGTGGTCCTACCACTAACAAATGCATAGATGTTATATGCATTTTATATTCAGGGGCGGCTTTATATATAGTGCAGAGGGTGCGGTGCACCCGGGCGCCGCGTGTTAGGGGGCGCCGAAAGCCGCTCAGGATACATAGAGCCTCTACTATAACGCTCTGCACGGAGCGGGCGCACCGTACGCAGCGGGTGCCTAATCATTTATAAACGTAGTGACTGCGTTGACAGGTTTGGGTAGGTTACTTTGTCGCCATACTCACTCTAACCTCATAATCCGATCGCGTTTATCTGGTTTCGTGCTAAAACAACGAGACTAAGCATGAAACAATTTTATATGTAAATTAGTTAAGTAGTTAGAATTCATTTTAGTTGTGTATATTTCAGTCAAGTTAGAATTGTTTTTTGTTTCAGTATACTTCTCGTCACCGTATTTCTAATGTAATCTTAGAGTCATATTCACCGGCCCTTTAAACATTATTTCGTACCGTACAATCTCCTTCGTTTGACGGCCTACGAACGAGTCTTACGGGACATTGGCGAAGTTGCGGTTAATCGCTAACAGAAGCCATTCATCAAGAAGAAGAAACAATGTATTCGAGGTCGAACGTATTGTAACTATCAACTTATGCCATTTTGTTCATGCATTTTGATACAAGAGGGTGCCAGGTTATTGACTGCACCCGGGCGCTACAATAGCTAGAGCCGCCCCTGTTTATATCTCTTAGTAGTATTTTACGATCACCCATGGGTAAGATTGGTTGTGAATTGTATTCTTACTCCCTCACCACACGGAATTAATTAAACGGTGGTTTACCGTTTAATTAATCCGTTCAGAATTTAAGAAACAAACGTCAATGTCAACTTTCAATTTCATAATATTAGTAAAATATCAACATCACAAACTCCCTTTACAGTGAAACATGACGGAAGATTAAAAAATAAATTCAAAATCATTGGTTGATTTTTTTTATTAATAAACCATTTTATTTTAATACAAAATCACTAAAGTAATTTAATACTAAGATTATGGCCTCTCTGTGAATAATCACTTCAATAATCATTAACTATATGTCAAGAGTACTTTACATTAAACTGCATTCTAAAAAAACCCAGTAAAAAAAGAAAATAACCTCTCAGAAATAGTACAATGTACTTGGTACCTTAATTGCTGGCTGGTCTTACTCTACGGTCAGAAGAGACCTTGCTCGTACTTTAGCCGGGCTATGGAGTCCACACTCCACTTAATCCTCCATCTTTAAATCGGATCTACTTGAAGATCTATTGAAATTTTGAATGTCACTGAACATCAATCTTTAATGTTATAATATATGTCATTAGTTCTTACCTAAAATTTAGGTGTGGTTGATAAAAATAGGCATAAACCTTTCTATTTTAGATAAATCTCTGTAACTCTATGCAGATAAGAGAAGTAAAGCTCGAGTTATAACTCTATACCAAATGCGGAGGAGGCCTGAACCCAGTAGTGGGACATATGTGAGCTAAAATGCATGAGGTCTATGACGTCATATTTAAGGTTTAAACTTATAGGACAATCTCCAATCTTTAGTTTAAATGAATATCAATTAGCTTTCCGACTCTTCCTAGTAGACCGCCTAGGTGTTATCTCCTGCACAATTTCTTCTATTTCCTGAAACACCTTCCTTGATGATCTCCGTGGTGTGACTCCATCAGTATTTAAACTCTTTCTTCTACTCCTAGTGACAATAGGACTCCAATCTAACGCGTCCTGTCTTGTCAATTTTATATTCCTTTTAGAATGGTCTTTATTCTCTTTATCATCTGGCTTATCATGATTTAAGGATGAAACACCATTATCCGTGTGTTCTTCGACCAATTCTTGGCAGTTTACGGTTTCGTTTGCGTCGCGCCCATCAAATAGAACCATTTTGATGGACTTCTTATTCGATTTCTCGTCTGTTTTTGATGCTTTAAGTATACTCCTGCCCGGAGTTGCATGGAAGTTGACAGGTGTTAAGGGTGTTTGCTGAAAAAAAAATGTATTTTAATTCTAAAAAGAAGCCTCCTGCTGATAATTCTTTCAGTATGTTGATAGATGGGTAGCTCACTGCTGGGCTTGAGCCCCCTCCCACTTCAATAGAAAAGACATTAGTCTACTATCCTACGCTGGTCAGACGGGTCGGTAAAGGGTTTTATTCCAAGTTTTCCTTCTCTTGCATAGATGTTGTCTGATATTACATACCTTAGCCGACTTTTGCGACACCCACGGGCCATATAGGGGGTGGTTTATTGTATTATTATAGGTTCGACCGATAACCACAAACTTTCATTCAATCATACTAACAGGTATCGGAGCTATTCCTTCGTACTCCATATTCTTCGCCATGACCGAAGCACGCAACATCGCGAACGATGAACACTGAAATGTGAAAATCAATTATAAGCTTAATTAAATGACATCGAAGTTTGATTATCAGGCTGTCCCCGGAAAAGCGTTTAATTGCATTGGTACTCGCAATGAATTTAATTCGAAAACAAAAATTTGAATTGGAAAAATTCCACATCCTTCCTATGCAAAGTGGGAGATATGAAACTAAATTGGCTATTGAGCCAATAAATAATAGGATATACGGCTACGTGAAGCGCAGTAGTACAGCACCACGGATATGATAGTGCTACAGCTAGTGCTATCTATATAATAGTGGAAGACTGAGTTCTCTGTCGCCTGAGTAATGGCAATATGCTGCTGTGCTTCGTTCGGTGAGCGAGGGAGCCGGAAGCACAACTTTCTGGGTGGGTTTGGGATTATTGGTAGGCAGCGGCCTAGCTATACCTCTGGTATTGCAAAGGTCCATGGGCGGCAGTAACACTTACCATCAGGTGTTGCTTGCCCGTTTGCCATCAAGAGCAATAAAAAAAAATCTATTCATCCATCCATCAAGATAATGACGATTGGTCTCGGCAAAGGAGAATAATGGCATAATCTCCAACAATTAGATTGGCTATCGCTTGGTGTCGTCATTTCTGGAGACGAATTTAAATTGGCAACTTTGATGGCGATGTTATTTCCAGTTTCTAACTTTTTCGCAGGACTACTTTAGCGGCGAGAATATTGTGTAAATAATTTAGGGCTGAAGGCATACAGTCAATCTTAAGTGCTTACCCTTTGGGCAGACTTCTTTGCCTCACTAGACAGAACAGCCTTAAGCAGGCTGTTGTTTGAATTGGGAGTCCGGGGCACCGACGATTGTTCGTTTTGTAAACGAATCGGTGAAGTCACGCTGAAGAATCCCGCCTCGAAGGTTTTATCAGCAGCTTCAGTTTGCGGAGCCGGTACATCTTCTTGTTCCTTCTTAGCTTTGCGCGCAGCTAAACATTGCAAAAAGAAATACTAAGTATATTTTTAAAAATACGAGAAATAATATTCTAAATAGATTATTCCAGCCAGATAGTATTAAACTTGTGGTGAGAATTGTGTAGTAGTGGCTACGAATACGACCAACCCTTGCTTTATTCGTGGATGTTGTTAAAGACGACTAAGAGCTTTATATCTGGGTTGATTCCACCTGATGACGTTTGATCTAGAATTACATATCCAAGGAGGGTTGACGTCAGACAGAGGGCCGGTCATAAATCTACTGCCAAAAACTTTTGCAATCCAATTACTTGGGAACGCCGCAATATTTACGAACACATAATCATCATCAACTTGCTCTTATCCCAATTTATTTGGGGTCGACGCCATATGTCTTCTCTCTATATACGAACACATAATAAGAGCAGAAAAATGATGAGCATGAAATTTACGATGATGAGTATGAAATTTATGATAATAGAGTAGGAATAGAATGATTACGACAAGTAATGTTATCTGTTTGTAGCAGCTAAACAGTAATGAAAACTTGTTTACGAGTGAAAAATATTTGTCACACGTGGGACTCGAACCCAAGCCTATTAGAAATCTGTTCCAATCCTCTTACCACTTAAACTTACGTGTGATGCCGTACGACAATCATTTTGTGGCTCGTATTATTTAGCCGCCTTTATGGGAGACGTATACTATCTACCGGTCAATGATTACACAATGTACCGATATAATATTCTAACTTTGTAGTTAGATCTAATGTTTATTGTAAGAGAATTAAATCCTATTCGAACCAGTCTGACAAGCACAATATATTGTTAGGCCAATTTTCCTCCAACTGTGGAGAAAGCTCTAACCCAGCAATGAGACGTACGATGGATGTGAGACGACGTGGATGATTTGCTTGTCATCAAATTTGTCATTGTAAAAAGCATACATTTTTAGTTTTTGAAATACTATAAAATACCAAACTGCTTATAATTCAGAATAAAAGCGAGCATGTTTAGATGGATGGACAAGTATGTGGACTAGACTTATGTATACGAGTTACCACTTCTTTTTAATTCTGCAGATCGTAAGAGGTAATCGAAGGATGTAATCAGGTGAAATTTTTATAAAAACATTAAGAGAATGAAACTAGTAATACTCTATGACAGTGCTTCCTGCTAACAGTTTTTTGCTTACGTTCCGCGTTTTACTGGACTCTTGAAGAAAGTCATCGACGTTTAAGTAGGGGCAATAGGGAATATGCACGTGACTCCAAAATGAACAAAATATTTTTTTTTGTAATCTTTATTGCTTAAAAAACATACCTATACAATTATTTTTGAAATTCATCAGTATTTAATAGTGAAATTTAATTATCAAAAATCGGTTTTTTTGAAATTCGTTCGCAAATTTCTAAAACGCAACGCGATTGGTTGTTCAAAACGTGACGTCATCGTACACTCAAGTCTTCTGGTATCAAGGTGTTTCTAGTGATTATTTTGTATCGTTACCCAGTTATTTCATGAGTTATTAGTTTTCTGTGTTCAAGTATTAATCCTTGTGAATGAGAGACTAAACAAACGTCATTTTTTGTCTCTGTTCTAATGCCATTATTTTGTATTGCATATAATTCTCTGTATCTGAACCCCAATAGAAAAATGAATAATAAATAATTTCAAACGTTTCTCTTACTCTAATAAGTTACATGTTTTCATTCATAGGTATCATAGACGACTAAACATATATTACTTTTAGGGGGGCATAATCCGGAGCGTGCTCGTCGCGTCCCCTGCCAGTCTAGTTAGACTGCTAATCCGGCTCGAATGCGTGCGGGTTAGGGCGTCCCCCGGAGGCGACGCGTACCGACCCGCCCCTGTCGGTACGAACATCGGTAGTTGCGGCGATGGGGGCCGCCACCCATCACGCCTTGCCCAGTCAGGCGAGTCGAGGAGAGCAGAGGGCCGGGTGGGCACGTGGAATGTAAGAGGTTGTGTGAAAGGTAAGTTGCACGAGCTGATGTCCGTCATGGCGGACAAACAGCTAGACGTGCTCTGTGTAACAGAGACCAAGCGAAGGGGCAGCGACGCCTGCGATCTTCCTGGTGGCGGGATGGCTCTGTGGTCTGGTGTACCACAGAGCGATCGAGCCAGTATGGGGGTAGGAGTGCTGTTGTCCTCTCGCTTGGCCTCAGGTGTGAAGGATTACGAAATGTATGATCCCAGACTTCTTTGGGTCCGTATAAAACTAGGTGTCACCAAGGTATTCATGGTTGTAGCATATGCTCCCGTAGGATCCTTGGTGGCATCAGACCTAGAGAAGTTTTGGGATAATGTTAGGGAAGTTCTGGATATGGCAGAAACCAGTGAACGCGTGATTGTATGCGGAGATTTGAACGGATGGGTGGGGACCAAGCGTCCCGACTATGAGGACGTACTTGGTCCATTTGGTGATAAGAGAGTGAACGATGCAGGCAGGCTCATAGCCGATATATGCATGGAGAGAAACCTTATTGTGTCAAACACATTTTTCCAACATAAGGACATCCATATGTATACATGGAGAAGGAATGAACAGAAAAGTATAATAGATTTAATTTTGGTAGACAGTCGCCTCCGAAGCAAAATATTGGACGGAGCCTACAGAGGCCCCACAGCCGATACGGATCACAATCTCGTTATTGCCGAGATTTAGTGGTCTGTTCAGAAAGTGGAGGCACTGGCGAGAGCGTGTCCACTTCTAAGGGCTTGAAAGAATAAAGGTTGAAAGGTTGCAAGAAGAGTGTGTAAGAGAAAAGTATGCAGAGAGTGTCCGAGAACGGCTGACGATGGCAAGCCAGCCGCAATCGGACATTGAAGAATGCTGGAGAGTATTGAAAGAGAGTATGGTAGATACAGCGAAAGAAATATGTGGAAGTTCAAAGAAGCATAGAAAAACGAATAGTGATGCATGGTGGGATGCGGAAGTGGCAGCTTCCGTAGAGCAAAAATAGAAAGCGTGGTTGGACTATGTCTCTTCTTTGAATCTGAACGACAGTATGACTGAACAGAAGAAAGAAATATATCGTCAATGTAAGAATGACACCAAGGCCTTAGTGAGTGAGAAACGTGATAGAGCAAATATGAGTGCAGAAGATAGGCTGACTAAAAACTTCGAGGGGTAACACCAAACTCTTTTGGAGGGAGGTGAAGAAGTCTCGGTGTGGTTGGCCAGCCTTCAGAATGAATAAAATAAGGTCTAAAGATGGAGACATTCTTACACAAACACAAGACGTGTCAAGCCGATGGAGTGAATATTTTGGCGATATGTATGCGGATACTCGAGTTGGCGCCGGTGTCGCATGTGGTTTAGTAGATCAACATTCAGCACCGGCGTTCTCCGATGGCATCAGTATGGATGAAGTTGAATAGGCGATAAGAAGTTTGAAAAATGGTAAGGCAGCGGGCATTGATATGGTGTCTGCCCAGATGATCAAGCTTGGTGGCTCCTCTGGGAAGCGTTCCTGTTGCTCCTCAATTTATGTTGGAGCTCGGGAATGGTTCCCAGGGACTGGAATAGCACAGTCATCGTGCTTTGTTTAAAAACAAGGGTTCACGTTATGAGTGCGTAAATTACAGAGCCATAAGCTTGACCAGTTTGGTAGCAAAAGTGTATGGTAAAATTATTGAAAGAGAATGAGGATGGTGTCCGATGGTTTACTATGTGTGACACAAGGAGGTTTCAGGAGTGGAAGGGGATGCATGGATCAAGTGTTCTCTCTGCGCAACATTGTGGAGAAGCATCTGGCTCTAGGTCAGAGGGTTTTCTGCAGTTTTGTGGATCTGGAGAGAGCATTTGACACGGTTGTACGAAAGGAACTTTGGAACATTTTACCGGAGTATGGTATTAACGGTAAACTGCTACAGGCTGTGCAGTCCAGTTACATGGGCTGTAGAGCCTGTGTGCGGCTGGATGATGGAATGTCGCCTTGGTTTGACGTCAATATCGGCGTTAAGCAGGGGTGCGTTCTGTCAGCCAGGCTGTTTATCATATATCTGGATAAATGTCTCCAAAGGTTGAACGATATGAATGTGGGAGTCCAGATGGGCGACTCACGTGGTCACTGGTCTGCTCTATGCAGATGATGCAGTCCTGCTGGCACAGTCAGCGACTGACCTGCAGACCCTAGTCGACACAATGACAGAAGATTGTAAGAAAAGAGATCTACGTGTGAATGTGAACAAAACCAAATAATGGTCTTTGAAAGAGATGAAGCCAGAACAGATGTAAGAGTAACAATAGGTAATGATGTACTAGAGCAAGTGGATGAATTTGTATATCTTGGATGTGGATTTAGCCAAGATGGAAGGTACACCACTGATATAGAGCGAAGAGTGAATGCGAGAAATAGTGAACGGAGCGTTGGGACAACTTCTCGGTAGCCACCACCTCAACCAGAAGGCACGTGTAGCAATACATAACGCAGTGCTTGTCCCAACATTACTGTATGGAAGCGAGAGTTGGGTATGCAGAAAAGAGTATGAAAGTAAAAAAACCGGAGGTGTCAAGGGACACCCGGATGGAACGAAGTTCTATTTTAATTATATAATTTTTTTCTGCCTTAAGCGATTTTTATCGTTATATTTTAGCCAATTTGCAAAATATCTTTATAAATTATAGCCTATGTGTTATTCTGATGTGCAAGCTATATTACTATAAATTTCATCAAAATCCATTCAGTAGTTTTTACGTGAAAGAGCAACAAACATGTTCACATCCATACATTATTACAAACTTTCACGTTTATAAAATTAATAATGGGATATACAATTCCACTAGACTACCAAAACTTTTCGGCCCCGAGCTCGAACGCGAGCCGGCCACGCGGCCCGGTCACGGGCGAAAATAATTTCGTTGCGCATTATTTTGATTTTGCTATATCTCTTAAGGTATTGATTTAATTTGCATGGTCTGAAGGAAAAAAAATATCTTCATGAAATGCTCAAGCCAACTAATGTATTTAAAATGATAAGG
Source organism: Lymantria monacha (assembly GCA_905163515.2). NCBI lineage: Eukaryota > Metazoa > Arthropoda > Insecta > Lepidoptera > Erebidae > Lymantria > Lymantria monacha. The sequence continues at coordinate 1,883,692 of LR991096.1, read as the reverse complement.
ATTAATACAGTATTTGTGTAAATAGCTTTTCAATTACCGTTTTATAATAGAACATTTTTTAAAGTATTAAAATGGATATAGTATGTTATCCTTAAGAGATAGATATATACCATCGCGGACTTTTTTGTAGGCCTTTTTAAGCTGTATAATACTGTAGTACTTTATTTTGATCTATTTCGTAGGGTTCAGCCAGCGTTTGCAATGTAAGCGCAAAATAATGTGTTTATTTACGACATCACATTAGAAACTTCTAAAATTATCAGTGTTTCTCTAGTACATTATGCATATATTATACATATAAACCTTCCTCTTGAATCACTCTATCTATAAAAAAAATCGTCGCGACACCACACTGTTCAATGCGAAATAGAAATGAAAATATCTGGCTTGCTTTCTATAAGAGAGCCGACGAGCGACGCCGCACAGCTTACAATAGCTTACTATAGCAAAAAGTGTCGTGACAACTTTTCGTAAGAATTTTTTCCGTCTAGCCCCCTTTCACAACGCGCGATAAGGAACTTCGTTCCAATTAATGCGGTCGAAATGCGATCTCTACGGAAAATCTGTGGAGTCAAGCTGTCCGACCGCATTCGTAACGACGACGTAAGAGAGCGAGTAGGTATGAAAGAGAGTATTGGTGTAAAGATGCGAAAGGGAATGCTCCGATGGTTCGGACATGTGGAAAGAATGCCGAACGAACGTCTGGTTGAGAAGATATACAATGCGAAAGTGGAAGGATGTAGGTACCGAGGGAGACCGAGACTCACCTACCTAGACCACATCGGTCATGTACTGAAGGAAGGTGGAGTCAAGAGTCTCCGAAACCGGCGAGCGTGTATGAAGAGAATTATGAATGTTGAGGAAGCGAGTGAAGTATGCAAGGATAGAGTTCTCTGGCACTCTGTTCTCTCTCCCTACCCTGCAAGGGATATGGCGTGATGATATGTATGTATGTACTTTTAAACCCATGTAGGTACCTATTACATATTGAAAATATATCTTTAAGAACTTTACGTAAGCTAGGTAGGTATATGTACGTCGAAGTTTGTTAACAAAACAAGTATGTGCATGTAATTAAGGAAAAATGATTCTTTTATGTACTTCATCACTTCTCTAATGTGTTTACTTACGTTAAAATTATCTTCACAACAGTATAAACTGGTCAAACACAACACATTGTCTTTTCTCATCGCCTTGCATCATTTTTTTCTTATTTATTACATTTCTCGGCATAAGGAAATATACTTTGTTAGGTACAGTTTTGATAATATTTTGGCACATAGGAACGACACAATATTTATAATACGGTTTTCTGTTCTTTTCCATGGTAATAAGTTGACTTTACACTCCCTTTTTTAATTTTCAATAACTTCGTGAACCAACCATTTCGTTATTGACATCCAATTTGTGTGTGTATTCTGACGTCACAGAAGCGCGCCATAATAGCCGCGTTTATATCGCCCAAAAATGATAGTGATTTTAATAATATTTTTTTAGCTTAATGGTTTATATTTTGGATGTGTTATATTTATTTTTGGTAATGTAATAACTAGTAGTAACGTTTAAAAAAAAAAAATTCATGCATATTCCCCATTTGATACGGCGTTCTGCTATTTGAACAAGAGAGCCGAAAACCCAAAGAAAGAATATATTAAGTGCTTTTTATTAGGCACAATATATTCTTTGTCTGTTACAAACTAACTTACCAGCAATCATTTCCCTTAGTCGGCTGGGTCCACCTGTAGGCTTGACAACTTTCTTAGTATTCACTTTAACCACTTTCTTCTTAACTTCAACCGGCTGCTGTTCAACCCAGCCGCGAGATCGTAACTCTTCCAGGTTCTTGAATCGCACATCGACGTTTTCCACCTGAAGTTAATGAAGGCATTTTAATAATTGTTGCCGCTACGAAATAGAAGTATTACTTTATACCAGTTTCAGATACGGTAAAGAATATGAAATTATTTCGAAATATCCTATAGTTTTGATAAAAGATATTTGATATCTGAGAAATCTTAAAGGTCAATGCTAGGTGTGTTGATTATAATATTATTCCCGTTTGGAGAGGCCTACGTACCTGTAACTTCGACTGGTTAAAAGAAGGGTTGTCGTTCCGTGTCTCATAGAGACACAGGGCATTATTCGAAACTTTTATATCAGTTTCGGTTATATTTTCAGATATATTTTGATTTCAGATGTCCGATAGTTTTAGTTTGTAGACAATAAAGAACTTATTCTTGACATGCTGTGAATCGTGTTTCGTATTTTCGTCGTATTTAACATTAATCACCGTAACCAATTCCTTGACTTGAGTAGCCTGTCTGGCGTGTTAGCCCTTCTGTTATCTCCTCGAAAGACAACAAAGTCGTCATCTAGTCGGTATCTCTGTGGAAAACAGGCTAACCTCCGGGCCAACCGCTTGCCACCCCGACTAGATAACATAATGCGCCTTAACAAGCTAGTACTATTAGCATCATTTTGCAACCTGCTTACGGGTTACGGGATTAATAATATTATTCGGAAAACATCGTACATTAGCAATTATTAATACTAACCTGCATAAACACCATATCCCAGAAGCCTTGCAGGTCTGCTGGCGTAACAAGCGGCTGATTCGGTTGTGGATTAGCACACGAGTCCACCAAAACTGAGAACTGCATCAACTTCTGTGACATCAGTAGCCGTGCTTGACCCACTGCAGACAGAACTGCCTCCTGCAATAACACATTTTTGTTATATTTGTAGATATATAGTTTCATATCAGCTTGTAGAGGTCTACGCTGTTGGGTTCGAACCTCCTCCATGATCAAAAAGAAAATTGAAAATTGAAAACTAGGAAAATATATTTGAAACCGAAACTGGTATAAAGTTTGGAATAATATTGGATAGAGTCAGTGTATGGGACATGATAAGACAAGACTTTTTGTCAACCAGTCAAGCTGATAAAGTCTTTCCAAAGGTGAATAAAATGATAAACAGCACCACCATTTCCCTTTGGAAAATAAATTGTATTCCTTAGTAATCCAATATCCGCTATCGAAACTATTTGAAACTTTTGGTTAAACCAAAAGAATTTCATAACCATAATTGAAACCTATAGCGGTAATACCCAAACTGAAATTTCATAGCCACAACATCTCTATGCTATACCACGCTGGTCAGGCTTAGGTTGGTATAGGTACAATATTACAGTCCATAATCATATTTTAAAACAGCCATGACTAAGATAAAGGATGATGAATTGTATTCTCACTCCGTCACCACACAGAACAGTATTCTGTTTCTGTGTGATGACGAAGTCTAACAGTCTAATCTATCATTTGTAGAAATTACTCATTTCTAGATTTGAGAAAAAGAAGATAAGATAGCCATGGTAACCCATGGGTTTTATCACATTTGGACGGTAAGCACTTTTTAATTCATATTACCTGAACAGTATCAGGTAGCACGGTCTGCTCAGATATTTTCTCCCAAGTTTCACACAGCTCAGTCATGCGTTTGATTTCAGACGCAAGCTGCCGCCGGAAACACCCCACGCTGTCCATATCACTTGCATCTTCATCTAATAATCCTGAAAATTTAAGGAAAACGATAACTAAAGTTACAGCTTTATTCATCAGAGTGAATTTCTAAGGTTGGACGAGTTAAATTTATGATAAATACTCATAGCTTTTATGTAATAAGGGTTTGAAGCTACTGCCATTCATCCTCTTTATCATCTCACCTCATATATGTCCCACGGCTGTGCTCAATCCTTCACCACAGTGGGAGAGAAATTCACCCACTATACCACACTAGTCTGGTATGTTGCATAGGGTTTTATTTCGAGTTTTCCTTTTCTTACTTAGAAGTTATCTGCACATCTCTCTTAGTCGGCTTTTACCACACCACCACTCCGCACCACTCATGATAAGGAGCGTTGAATTGTATTCTGACTCCGTCACCAACAGATAATATTACCATTATGTGGGTACATTTCTAAACTTGAAGTTTCTTACTAAGTTTTTCTAGTGAAAGCCCATTATTATTGAGGGAAAACACTTGTTTTTTTTTGCCCAGATCTAATACCAGGAGTTCACTATCTTATTAGCAGACCTATGGCACTGGATCAATAAGGCAGTTTCTTTCATCCTAATTTTGTTGAAATTATAACTTGCTAAAGAATTGTTCAACTTGAAAAACTGGATTTGAAAATGGCTAAGAATTACTACTATTACTTGAATTATCAGCGTCGCGAACATTAATAATTATTTCCTCACCAATCAAAGTGTCGAAATGTACATCTCTGTCAAAATATCTATTCGATTAATCGTATTATTCTAATATTTTTACCGATTATTTGGATATTCGTGAATTGGAAGTTGTCAAGCACTACTGTATAGAACGTGATGAAGTAACATTGTTAGGTCGTGAATAACAATTATATCATGTTATTTTTATTTTAAATTATTTTTACGAGTTTCAACATTAGATTAATGGTCTTTGAAAGAGATGAAGCCAGAACAGATGTAAGAGTAACAATAGGTAATGATGTACTGGAGCAAGTGGATAAATTTGTATATCTTGGATGTGGATTTAGCCGAGATGGAAGGTACACCACTGATATAAAGCGAAGAGTGAATGCGGGAAATAGAGTGAACAAAGCGTTGGAGCAACTTCTCGGTAGCCACTACCTCAGCCAGAAGGCACGTGTAGCAATACATAACGCAGTGCTTGTCCCAACATTACTGTATGGAAGCGAGAGTTGTGTATGCAGAAAAGAATATGAAAGTAAAATTAATGCGGTCGAAATGCGATCTCTACGGCAAATCTGTGGAGTTAGGCTGACCGATCGCATTCGTAACGATGACGTAAGAGAGCGAGTAAGTAAGAAAGAGAGTATTGGTGTAAAGATGCGAAAGGGAATGCTCCGATGGTTCGGACATGTGGAAAGAATGCCGAACGAACGTCTGGTTAAGAAGATATACAATGCGAAAGTGAAAGGATGTAGGTACCGGGGGAGTCCGAGACTAACCTACCTAGATCGGTCATGTACTGAAGGAAAGTGGAGTCTAGAGTCTCCGAAACCGGCGAGCGTGTATGAAGAGAATTATGAATGTTGAGGAAGCGAGTGAAGTATGCAAAGATAGAGTTCTCTGGCACTCTGTTCTCTCTGCCTACCCTGCAAGGGACATGGCTTGATGGTATGTATGTATGTATTATTGTACAATAAAGTCACCCGCAATGTTAATTATGTAAATAACTTAATAGTTGTTTAAAATTTCAGATTTCGTGTTTACAATCATGGGTCATCAACGTTTGACCGAGGTTATTGTGTATTAAAAAATGCAAAACGTCAAAATGCACTTCTTAGATTGGATGAACTATAAATTATGTACAGAGGCGTCAGAAACAGCATTTTTGCCCTACATTTTAAAGAATTACTCTCGATTTTCCCAGGATCCCAGCATCAGATCCTGATACCCTGCATATGGGACCACACTTAGAGTATCCTCTTTCTAACAAAGAAAGAATTATAAAAATCCATCCATAATTGGCGTTGCTATCGCGTAACAGACATACAAAAAAAAAAAAAAAAAATTGGCGTTCGAATTGAGAACCTCCTCCTTTTTGGAAGTTGGTTAAAAATAAAGAAAATAGCTAATTTAATAAAATATTATGATATAAAATATTATGATATAATATGAAACTGAATAAGAACTTTACCTTCATTAATCTTTTTCTTCATTTCTTTTCTAGCATTGTCTTTGCCTCTAGACTTTGTCACATAAGGGCTATACTTCACAGCCTCTTCCACGATCTGTTCTGGGGTCTGAGGTATATTATTTACTATTTCTGGAGATCGTAATTTCTCCTCTGAGCTGGATTCACTCTTTGGCACGGGTTTCTCAGGCGTTTGGAGTGCACTTTGTTTCTGTAATGATTTTCTAGTCTTCTTAAGTAATTGAGAGTTATGTGCTGGAGAATTTTGTGTTTTATTTCTCAATAAGATTGATGTGTGTGCAGTTTGTTCTTCTTCACTGCTGCTTCCATGTAATGGAGGAGTTGCAACTTTAGGATCCTTCTTTGAGGCTTGTGTCACTTTGGCTTTGGTTTTTTCAAATGGTTTACATGCTGGTTTGGCTTCTACTACAATTGTAGCCTTAGATCTGGTTTGTTTAATATCTTTTGCAATGTTTGGCAATACTGGGTTGAATGTAATATTATACTGTTTAGCTCTCTTAGGTACAACTGCTAAACTTGGAATTTTCTCTATATTTTTAATCTTTGGAGGTCGGAATGATGCATTTTTTGGTGCAAACGATTGAGAAGTTACAGTCTTATTCTCTTTTATCTCTTTGGGTTTAATGTTATTTTTAGATGATTGTGACCTCGTAACTCTACCAAAGGTACTCGGCTTTGGTATAGATATTGGAGGTGGGGGCACATATTTTTGAGGCACATGAGGCACTCCTGTTAGAAAAGGTTTCTTTTTCTGCTTAGCCGCATCTTTCTTCTGTTTCTCTTTTTGCTCCTTCCACAATTCCAATTGCCGCCTCCTGTGTTCACTTTTCTGTTGTACATTTGTAAGGGGAACAGGACTATCACATTTCAAATTTCTTATATTATCCAATAATGTAAGACGACTGCTTCTTCGATGTTTTATATTGGTTTCCAATCTTTTCTGAACCTGAAAATCATATTTGAAAGTTTTACAAGTAGTAAAATCTTAATAAATTCCCAAGAAACAATTATAATTATTATTGTCACATCATGTTACCAATATTGTAATAATATAAATCATACCAATTATGATTCACAGCCTTATCTAAGGTTAATTTTAACATTGACAAAGTTTCATTATAATCATTTTGAGAATCAAATCTTATTTTGAATAACCTACTATTAAAACTAATAATTCAAATAACAACTAATATTTTAATACAAAAAAAAATAGATTAATTCTTTCTTTGTAAGAAGTAATTGGAGGGATACTATTGTGGTGGCGATTGGAACCTCATTTTGGAATTTCTTATTTTAATGAGTCTAAAATCGAAAGAAAACATTTTCAAACTATTATCATACGTGCTGCAATAGAACAATGTCCTTTTGAACTGTGAAGCTGCTCAACGGCATTAAATTTAAGGCCTAGCCTAGAAGATATTTACTTAAATATAAATTTTGTTTATTAATCTCACTTACCCCGATTGCCACACTCGTAAACTGCGATGGCTTGCTTTTATGTTTTTTCGTATGATTTCTCAAAAACTTGGAAAGATCGAAGCTTTCCTCTAAAATAATTAATAACGGTTAAATGTAAATATCAACTCGGATATGGACACAATTCGGTTTATAAATCTGTGGAAAATATAGATTTTTAATAATCAATTATTTACAACTTACCCATGACTCCTGAAAAAGAAAATGAAAAAAATAAAATGTTCAACTTCTTGTTATAGCTTCATATAGAATTCGAATTGTAACGAATATCTAGTGTCAGGCTATCAACAACAAAACAAATCCATAGAGATATTTTCTTTTGATTCGTCAATTCAAGTTGCAAAGAGTAAAAGTTCATACAGACACTCTTTGCGAATTATTATGAAATAATATGAAGTACAATATTTCATTCGGTGTTGTAGTATTGCGTAACTTTTCAGTATAGAAAATAGTGAAGGGCAGTGGCCCATTATTAAGTCTAGTTATTATCTATTATTTGATGTAACACTGTTTGACATATTAAAAAGTACTTGTGTGTTTTGGCCGAACAGAAAAATACTATTCGCATTTCTCTGATGAATATAATATATCTGATGCTATTATATTATATCATATAACATGCGTTGGGTCACGACAACATTCGCGAAAACATTCCAGGGCTGCCACTAGCAACAAAATATTCCAGTCAATAGCAACAAAACTTGCCGCGTAAAGATTTAAACGAGTATTTCTTGAAAAGTGGCGTGCTCTACCGGCAAAATTTTGTCCCCTAAATTGAGACCATTCGTTCAACATTACGTTTGGACGCCTTGTATCATAAAATATAGATACAAGGAGTCTGAACGTAATGTTGAAAAAATGGTCTCAATTGAATGGGACAGAATTTTTGGTGGTAGAGCGCGCCACTTTTCAAAAAGTACTCTTTTAAATCCTTACGAGGGGAGTTTTGTTGCTATTGACAGCTCTGGAATTTTATAGTTAAATTAATTAAATTCAACATTCGCGAGCCAACGCGTGTTTCAACGTGCAATAATAATAATAGCAAGGAAAAGCCCATACCGTTTGGAGTCTTCTATCTATACTTCGTGCCTTATATCTATACTTCGAGGTCACAATTAATTTTAACCCGTCACCACACGGGTACTCTTGCATTAACAAAGTCATTTTTAATTTCTGAGGACGAAGTATTCTTTGTGTATATTATTAAATATAAAATATAATTAAAATTATTTACTTAACATATCGTTCTCAATAATTAAAAAAAATATATAATTGATATATTTGATTATAAAAAACTTTTCATGTTACCTACTATGGAGTGTAAAAACTAAGGAGAACCATCTTGTATGGGGGATTAGTCCAAAAAGTGTCCACTTGTAAACAACAAATTATTGTTCGAACACTCACCGAAATAGCGCTAGTGTAGTAAGTGGAAATGATATGAATGTAGCAGTAATAAGCAGAGCGAAGTGTGCTGAGCTACGTAGTCAACTATGATTTGATAAATAATAACCTATGAACCTATGAAATTTGTGGCGCTCTTTTTAAAATTCTTCCACTTGCTACTATAGCGCCACCTTAATTTGCTCCCGTTCAATGGACACTTCTTAATACACTGAGATGGTCCTCTTACCTACCCAAAACTCTTCTTAAAGAGTTTTTTTTTTTTGTAAAGTTTTATAGTTAGACGAGCAAATGGACAAAACATCCATACAGCCTACAAAATACTAGTATTTCAATTTATTCATATAAATTACTATCTGATTTTTTTTAAATCACTGTCCATCATATAATTGTAATCGTTACCCTAAATTTAACACTCATGAACTAATTACATGTTTCTTTAGGAATTTTGGCACAACAGAACACGTGGTTATATCATATTCGTTACTCATTAATATTTTACTGCATTGCATTAGATAAAATGCTGTTTGAATTATTTAATAGCTATTTTGAATAAAAAGATTGAGATATTTTACGAATAATTATAATAAAATTATTAGCGATTATTCGTTTAAAAAAAATACATATTCCCATAATATACTAGAATTACATCTATTACGCTTTAGGCCTTATTTTCCCTTAAATTATAGTAATTTAAATTAAACAAATATCTCAAAGTTGAAGATTTATAAAATAATGTAAGAAAATTAATGTGACCATCACTGATACCTACATTTTATTATTGTTATAAATAATATAAACACATTTTTAAGATGCAGATTGTTGTCTAAAAAATATATATACTTGATAAATAAAATGGAACGACACGGAATACAATTTCCGATTTCCGGCTGTCAGCTGATAGACTCCCTATTGCTTTCCACAAGCTATTTCGATTTTCGCAAAGAAATAAAACGTCAGGCACCATTCAACATGGGCTTAAAATACGCGATCAAAAGCTAGTTATAGCTGAAATATTGTTCTAATTGTAGCGTTATTGTTATTATAGTTTCATTTTACATGTACGTTGTGTAACTTTATTAGTAGAAAATGGATACGTTCAACTTAGGATATGGCGTTTGTTGATCATTAAAAAATTACGTTCGGTTCATAGTTTTATTTATATTTGATGTCAGCTTTTCGTTTGTGATCGTCTGTTTAGTTCTTGTTTACGTGTTTAATTTAAAGATGGTGAAGGAAAAGCCTAATTCAATTCGGATTTACGACGACGAGGGATTTCGACGTCGCGCGGCATGTATCTGCGTTCGTTCTGATGCCGAAACAGAGGTTAGCGTTGTATTTCTGTTGATTAGTGTTACTTTAAGTGCTGGATAGTTGTAGACGTTTTAGTGTGTGGTTATGTTGCGTAGGTGCTTCTGGTGACGTCGTCGCGACGTCCTGATAACTGGATAGTGCCAGGAGGCGGAGTCGAGCCGGAGGAGGAGCCCTCAGTGACTGCAATGCGCGAGGTTCTTGAGGAAGCCGGCGTTATTGGCAAGCTGGGCAGATGTCTCGGTGTTTTCGAGGTAAGCTCCTATCACGACTTATAAACACATACCTTATTGTGTGATATTACGTATCATATAAATGCGTGGTTGCGTGCACATTGATTGCTGCGAATGCACAAAATAGCTTTATGAATATAATGACATGTTGAAATTAACTTTAGAGGTCATTCAATGTTTACATTGTGTGTTGTTTAATTTATGATATGACTTACATTTTTATATCAAATACAATTTTAATAGATTTAATAGAATAATAATAAATGTACATTTACTATTATTTTATATAAAAATTATATTATTTATAACATTGCTTTATCACTTTAATATATTTATTCTACAAAAGTATGACCCTATTAGTAGTAGGTAACTTGAAGGGGCCTGGTAGTACATATAGCAATATGGTCTATGAACATATAGATAAATAGATAAGAGCAGAATGATTCTGCTCTTATCCCAATCACTAAGGTAGACATAATATGTACTTTCATCAATTTAAATAATATATAATAATAACATTTTGGAAAAGGCTTATGACCACATGTGCGTATGTTGTCTATCCTCCTTGAGTATGTAATACCTGGCATCAGATGTAGTTGGCCCAGGTCTATACTAGGCTTTTAATTACCATTTATGACATTAACATGATGATAATATGTCTTAAAAACTTATGACAATATGTCTTAAAAAAGGCTGTGAGTTTCTTAAGTAGTGGTCCCTGGCCATTGACACTCCTATAGATGTTCCCTTCAAGTGAAAATTATCACTTCATTTCCCCTATAGATCTCAAAAGAACTTACATGTCTTGTAAATCCTATCTATAATCTGTGGTGCAACTTTGTTCTTTTTATGAATATTTTTTTGGTCTAAATATTTTTTTGTCCAAGACAAAGTGTTTGTGAAAACATACAAATTAAGTGACTAAAATCACATGGTTCACTATTCTATCCATTAAAGTAATGATTAAGTTAAATAAGTTTTATTAAACAAAATATTGCTAGTTAGCTTAGGCGCCATAGTTATAATGACAAGATTTTGGAAACACATCTCATAAAAGTGGGTACTTCATGATAATCTTATTAAACAAAGATATCATAATATCTGTAACACTCAGGGCAATATATTTAAATTACATTAAATTGTCCTGTGTGAGAATTGAATTGATGCTACTCTGTAAAAGTGTGGTGCTTAAAACATTTTGTCAATTATGAAGTTTAAAAATTATGTAGTTAATGAGCATAAAAAAAAAGATTCTTCTATAAAAGTTTAGTTTGGAGTAAGAGATGTTTGTAGTGCAGCTGCAATCAATATGGCTATCTTAATAAAATAAAATCTTAATGAAAAAGAAACAATTTCATACATTCTTTGGAACACTATTGATGCACTAAAACTAGTTGATTAAAATAAAACAAACATTATAAACTATGGGGTAATTTGGTCCATTTAATAGATTTTGTCAGTAATTTTTTCAAAATCCTCCAGGTCATTAACTTTTCCAAATCCTTCAGGTCATTATTTTTTTTTGTGTCATATAGACTTCTCTGTATCCAAATAAATGGAATATTCAAATTTTAAGACATTCTGTAGAAATATTTAAAAGTTTAACAACAAATAAACTCTCATTTGAGATATCATCATCATTTCAGATCCTACATGTCCCACTGTTGGGCTCGAGCCTGCTCAGAGTATAGGGTTTTGTTTCGAATTTTCCTTCTCTTGCACAGATGTTATATGCATTTTATATCCCTTAGTTCGTCTCTTACGATCGCCCACGGGTAAGACAGGGGGTGGTGAATTGTATTCTTACTCCGTCACCACACGGATAATTGATTGCATTAGACTATACGTAATGGAAGTCTATATTTAGAAATGAAAGGAAAGGAGGCCTACTACTTTCCAGCAGTTAATCAACATAAAAAATGCAATATAGGATTTTAGGAAATTTGCAATTTGAACTTCTTACTATTCACATATGAATAAGAATATTTCCTTATATCCTATTCTGTATTACATTCTTTATTGTGGTGTCAACTATATTGATTTAATTTGGGCAAGTGGTGGGTCTCTACCTCATATTCATTCTTCATGCCATCGCACATACTGCAAAGTACACGGCTATAATTTTATGACCAGCAGTCTGCTTCCTTAGGAAAGTAATTGTTGACCAAACGGCATCAGATGGAGTTGGCCCAGGTCGATATAAAACTCTTCGTCGTCTTTTACAACATCTACAAGCAAAGTAAGGATTGGTAGTATTGGTAGCCACTTTCACACAGAATCTTTCCTGTTGTTAATCCAGTATGGTGGTGGTTTGAGAATACAATTGTATGACCATTTCTTAAATGCTAAATCAACACATAATTATCTCATGTGCAGCAGTGAGACTGCTGATAATTCAGAATATTGTGGTATTATTGTCTATTACCACTCTAGCCGACATGTTTGAATACAAAATCAGAACAATAGAATTCTATTTTCAAATAGATCAGGATAATTTTTATTTCATTTATTTTGCTATAATTATGGAAATATATTTTGTAATAACACACTACTTTATAAAAGGATATGCCTAACCATAGATTTGGTAAACATTTTTTTTAGAACAATGATAAGGCAATGGAAAATGATAAATATTGTGGTCTATACCTATTTTAGTGACCTGATTATTGTTTTTGTGTGATGTTACCATATATGTATAACTAGTAGTTGTCCCGTTAAAGTGGCATACCAAATAAAGAGTTTCATTTCCATAATGTGTAAACAATGTTGTTATTGTTTTTGTTGTTTTGCTCATTATCCCATCTAGCCGATAGTTTAATAGCTGAAAGTTAGTCCGGTAACGAACTAAACATGCAAGGCATCGCTTATTCCTTTATTCTCCGCATTAAGATGGGGCCATCGGCAATTATGGTCAAAATGCCAGTATCATGAGATAAGATAGAATATGTTGATACCGTTGATACGTTAAACACATTTTACTCCGGCAATAGGCCAATCAACGTCGTGAGATTTTAGCAGGTAGACGCTCTAGTATAACTCCTCTGGTCGCTCGATGAAGGGGTACCCATAAAAGTATACCTCGCGTAAGGAAAAGCAAGGAAATATGTCAGTCCGGACAACAGCTTCAGTGCTGGACAACAGCTTCTTAAAACAAAATATTATTATGAGGCAAGTTAACGTATTGTTAGTAGAATTATTCTTTTTACACACACCACGTTAAAGACACCACGTAACGACGACGTAAGAGAGCGAGTAGGTATGAAAGAGAGTATTGGTGTAAAGATGCGAAAGGGAATGTTCTGATGGTTCGGACATGTGGAAAGAATGCCGAATGAACGTCTGGTTAAGAAGATATACAATGCGAAAGCGGAAGGATGTAGGTACCGGGGGAGACCGAGACTAACCTACCTAGGCCAGATCGGTCATGTACTGAAGGAAGGTGGAGTCAAGAGTCTCCGAAACCGGCGAGCGTGTATGAAGAGAATTATGAATGTTGAGGAAGCGAGTGAAGTATGCAAGGATAAGAGTTCTATGGCACTCTGTTCTCGCTGCCTACCCTTCAAAGGACATGGCGTGATGGTATGTATGTATATAAAGACACCACCATGCATAGGAAGAAAATTCACATACCATTCAAACGGGCGGACAGGCTTATATTTAGAGATTTGTTTCTATTGCATGTTGTTATATGCATATTATATCGATATATTTTACGACACCCCCGAATAACAAAGGGGGTGTTGGAAATATTCTTACGGGGGCGCGATACATTAATGTATTAACATAAATAACACATGTAGTTACAGTAATTAATTTAGTTTTTACTATCAAGGCCTTGAGACACAGACGGCTTAGAAGGGGAGCTTAACTTCATAAGATTATGACGTAAGTTTGAAAAAATATATGCTATAGTCATTTACCCACATTTTCTTCTGCCAAGTCTTTAGCATTTCACGGTCGTGGCCGTGAATTAACTTTTTTTTCGCAGCGACTGTTCACTTTTTATTGCCTATTATAGAAGAGTATATGTCTCATTAATGAAATATGAGTGTTGCATAAGGCCTTGCCGTATTATATTAAAATATTAAAAATATCTTAGACTAGTTCTGTATGTAGCCAACACTAATGGAGCCGCGGACGTCTTACAAATAGAATATCTGCAAGCTATTCTGGTTTTTGGTATTCCGTGTGGTAACGGAGTAAGAATATAAATCACCACCCCCTATCTCTACCCGTGGGTGATTGTAAGAGACGACTAAGGGATATTAAACGCATATAACATCTATGCAAGAGAAGGAAAACTCGAAACTAAACCCTATACCAAGTCTGACCAGCGTGATATAGTATGTCAATTTTCCTCTCATTATGGAGGAGGCTCGACTCCAACAATGGGATATATATGAGCTGAGATGATGATTCTGGTTTAAAAACATCGGACATACTTTATTTATATTTTATAAATTACTTCAATTTTTTTAAATTTAATAATAGACATGTTAGATTCTTTTTATAATTTATTTGTGAACTATAGCACATTACTGCAGCGGCCAGCAAAAGAGGCATTGATGGACGAACGTGTAAATGTGGGCCGACACACATACGTAAGTCCATCAATACCTAGTTGTGGCCAAGGCTTGTATAGTACTTTTCTCAAATAATGTGCAGAAATTAAAACTAAGTAGTACTAAGTAGAACTGTATACATGACGAACAACGAACAACATTCTTCACGTGCTAAAGGGTTCATTTGCTTTTTTTCATTATCAAACAGTTTTCTTTTCAAGCCAGTTCGAAATTTAAATAATACTCTGATAAGTTGCCTACTTAGCTACCATGTTTTTGAAGTAACAAATCGTTCCATTTTTAAAATACGCGATAGATATGAATTTACATATACATATATATTTGGCCGCTAAAACATGACAGATATGGATTTTCATACATTTTTTGCCGGCCGCTGTTCGCATGTATTTGGTTAGTACAGCAATTTCGATTTATCTCGAAGAAGGTTGTCAAAATAATGCTCAAATTTCTATGTTTGAGAAAAATATATTACCAGGACATGAATCCACACAAGTGTTTCATGACCTGAATCTGTCAACAAATTAATTTATACATAACGATTGTAAAATTAATGGTTTTCTTAAAAGAAACCGAAAAAAAATTCCGCTTAAAAGCGGAAATTAATTTCTCTGCGAGCGGCACGTCCTTTGTTTCAATTTCAAATCCAATCTAATTTGTTACTAATCAAACTTGGCGATTGAAAACATTTAAATTATGCTCCACCCTCGTGTTTCAGACATTTTAAATATATTGTTTTTTTATTTGATTATATTAATTGCTAAATCAGTTGTATTTCTAAATATAATAGTTAGAACGAAAGGCTGTAGGTGTGATGGGTTCAAAACTACACTTACTTTCGGGTCGTTCTTTACTTTTCCGTATGGTGATGAAGTAAGAATACAATACACCGCACCATATCATGACGTGAGTGTCGTAAAAGGCGACTAAGGGATATACATTTATTATTCTGAATTTAATACTGTATTACATAGAAGAAATGCACTTCTTTGAAACATTCAGAAGACTTCCCTTTGGGACATTTTCATATAAGGAGTCTTTTCCCCCTGTTTTATAAATTGGATATCAACATATTTATGTTGCTCCTGCTAATAGAATCACTATTTATGAAGATCTGCATTGCCACATACTTAAAAATCTATGTATATTTTTCACCTTCCAATTTTCAAAACAAAATCCTTAAAAAGTAAAGCATATAAGTACGATTGCCTATGAGATATCATGTGTTGGATCAATAAAATTTTGCAAATTAACAACAAATAATATACTCTACAGTTTAACCGATATATAACCTATATGCAAGAGAAGGATAACTTGAAATAAAAATAAAACCATATACCAACCTATCTCATTAGCGTACTATAGTAGGTCAATTTCCCTCCTATTATGGAGTAGATTCAAGTTCATGGGATATACCTATATGCAATGACTCACTTGCCTGTAGTAATCGTAATAACCGGCCGAGGAAACACCAGGAGACCCCTTCTCTTCAGCTCACAGCGACATTGTTCTAGGTAACTTATAAGCATTGCGATCTTATTTCAATGGAGAAGTCTTGATAAATGACTAAAGGTTATACACGTAGATAATTTTTGACCCATGGCCCTCTATTCCCAAAAAATATTGGCAGTTTTTGAAGTATGAGTGTTGCAAAGGAGACATAAATCTTTTTAATAGTTTTAAAGAAGGCTTTGTCGTTTAGCGATAATATTACCTTGAGCAGTCACAGTATTTAAATAACTAAAGTTATCCTATTACTTGGCTTATACAAAAAAAAAAAATACGAAGCCAGAACAGATGTAAGAGTAACAATAGGTAATGATATACTAGAGCAAGTGGATGAATTTGTATATCTTGGATGTGGATTTAGCCGAGATGGAAGGTACACCACTGATACAGAGCGAAGAGTGAATGCGGGAAATAGAGTGAACGGAGCGTTGGGGCAACTTCTCGGCAGCCAGAAGGCACGGGTAGCAATACATAACGCAGTGCTTGTCCCAACATTACTGTATGGAAGCGAGAGTTGGGTATGCAGAAAAGAGTATGAAAGTAAAATTAATGCGGTCGAAATGCGATCTCTGTGGAGTTAGGCTGACCGACCGCATTCGTAACGACGACGTAAGAGAGCGAGTAGATATGAAAGAGAGTATTGGTGTAAAGATGCGAAAGGGCATGCTCCGATGGTTCGGACATGTGGAAAGAATGCCGAACGAACGTCTGGTTAAGAAGATATACAATGCGAAAGTGGAAGGATGTAGGTACCGAGGGAGACCGAGACTAACTTACCTAGACCAGATCGGTCATGTACTAAAGGAAGGTGGAGTCAAGAGTCCCCGAAACCGGCGAGCGTGTATGAAGAGAATTATGAATGTTGAGGAAGCGAGTGAAGTATGCAAGGATAGAGTTCTCTGGCACTCTGTTCTCTCTGCCTACCCTGCAAGGGATATGGCGTGATGATATGTATGTATGTACAAAAAAAAAAATCTTCAGTTGAAAACGGACTATCTAAAATGCTATTGAACAAAAAGAACCATCAAAAAGCTTTTTCTGTCAACGCATTGAATTATTTAGACTAAAATGCCGCGCACACTCCATCTAGGCCAAGCGCCGGGTATTATTTTTTTGCAACGTACGGGACCTGGTATTGTTTTTTTGAGAATATGTTCAAGGTCGTCCCCTGAATGTAAATCCAAGTGGGCGCGGCGGGGGGAGGTTCACTTCAGCCACCATCTTGGAAAACACGTTTTATTGAATATCTCGCGAACCGCGCATCGCACGACAAAAATTGCAGAGATCATTATTGTAGATAATAATATTTGCCATCTTTTTTATTTGAAACTTTTTTTTGTATAACGCATAGGTTTTTAATTATAGCGAATGAAACTTTTTACAATATGGTTTTTACTAAATATTTATTTAATGGTCAATGATAAATTAAAAATAATGGTAACTGAATTGTAGAGCATGAAATTACCTATAAATTTTATAAGAATCTTTTTCTCGTAGCATTTATAGTCTAAGAGCTGCAGCTTAGTAAAACTTGCACCTCGTACATTATCAGTGGCAATATTGCTCGCTGTATACGAAAACCATTTCATAACGCATAAAATGGCATAAAGTGTTCAAAAAAATGTCAATACAACTGTGCAGCAAATCAATTAAAATTATAAATAATGTGGAGAACAACTAATAATTTGTCGATCTTTATTGTTAGTTAAAACGGTATCATCATAAAAGATTGTCTATGTAGCAAAAAACAATAGTACATCCCGCTACATCGTAAGAATTGTAATAGTTATTATTTTTATTATTATGTATCTCCAATTGTTATCGAAATCACTAAAATGAAAAGAATTTTACGAATGTTACTTCAAAAAAACGGGAAAAACATTTGTTTACACAAACAAAAAGTGGCGCATTATTTTACGGGGCGAGTCTTATTTTTTTCGATGTCGAGGGAAAACACTCATCGTCTTGTGGATCTATCTCTTCTGCCTCCGCCATATCCGAAGGAGACGCATCAAAGGTTGGGTCTTCGGTTGGGATGGCATCTAATATGTCTGGCACGTTGTCGCATGTTTGGCCGCTGCAATTGGAGCAAATAATCAAACATTTGAGAACAGCTTTTCGGCATCCGCAGGTAGCTCCGCAATTTTTGGTGCATTTGCATGATATTATTTGCAACAAACTCGACGGTGCAGGAGCCATAGCAGTTCGAATTGGTTCAAGCCCTTGTGCAGTTCGCTTCCAACCCCATTTTTCAGCGTCGTGATAAAATCCAAGCCAAGTTTGAACCTGGTGGTACACTCTGAAAGAATGGTAGCGTGCCGTATCTTGTGTTGGAGGTAGAAGTGATAAATTCAACCTTGTCTTACTCGCTAATTTCCCGAAGCATTTGTAGCGAAGCGAGTTAATAGAGACTTCCGATTTTGTAAAACGGTTGGGATTTATACCTGAATACTGTTGGAATGTTAAGAGGGAGAAATTCCGAACGAGCCGAAATATATACTACAACTTATAGGGACATAATTGAATATACAGCATTATAATCTCATTTACAGCGTTATAGCTCTTAAACTATAAATGCTACGAGAAAAAGTTTCGTATAAAATTTATAGGTCATTTCATGCTCTACAATTCAGTTACCATTATTTTTAATTTATCATTGACCATTAAATAAATATTTAGTGAAAACCATATTGTAAAAAGTTTGATTCGCTATAATTAAAAACCTATGTGTTATACAAAAAAAAGTTTCAAGTAAAAAAGATGGCAAATATATTATCTACAATAATGATCTCTACAATTTTTGTCGTACGATGCGCGGTTCACGAGATGTTCAATAAAACGTGTTTTCCAAGATGGCGGCTGAAGTGAACCTCCCCCCGCCGCGCCCACAATCAGGGGACAACCTTGAACATATTCCAAAAAAAAAATACCAGGTCCCGTACGTTGCATTACAAACCTACTTTTTTTGCTACGGCGCTTGGATTAATCAGAATATGCCAATTCGTTTGGCTGTAATTAGGTACTTAAGATTCTGACTCCGAAAAACAAATAGATAACTAATAAATATTCCAATTTGATAGAGTCTGTAATCTTGTTTACAAGTTGGAAAGAAGTTTATGAATGGCTATTGTGGGTTGTATATAAACTGACTGTATTTCTATATTTTGTATTGATTGCCTTTAGTATGGCCACATACGCCTGATCATCCAGGGCCAAAGTCAACGCTACGAATCGTATTTCTCTCACTTTAAAGCCTTGTTGGACATCCATGATTATGAATTGGGCATCGAAAGTAACCAGAAAATAAATTTCAATATAGAATATTTTTTACATGAAGAAACCCTTTGTATTTACCGCTTTACACATAACCCTTTTGATTTATACTAGCTAAAACCCCGCGGTATTCATTCTACATTTCGCGTTCCTTTCTCTAACTTTTCATATCTGGACCGATATTTGTGTCAGCCTCATCTGCGTTGGAGGTCTGGTCTGCTCTTCTAGACAAACGCTTGAATATTTTTTATGACCAACAAGTGTCTCAAACGATATGCATGAATTGCTTCGTGATTAACTAATTTCAGACTAAAGCGTATAAATAATACTCGGCTATTTATTTTCTAGGAATGACCTACGGAAAAGACTGTTTCAATTCTAATTATAGATAAGAATGTATTTGTACTTTGTTAAACACCATTATTTCGATGAATACATTGTTTCTTAACAGAACTTATAACTCATAACAAAAGATTCTAGGCGTACGAAACCCTCAATAGACTTTTGATCTGATCTAGTATTTGACTCGTGGTGCCTTTTGGGACTTGAGGCCTTGCCATATTTTTTTTTATTATATTAAAAAAAATACCCTTTTTTAAAAGTAAAAATAAAAATCACATTAAAGCTAATACTTACTGAATATATTGTATACAATTTTATTTAAAAGAAGTCAGTTAAAATATTACGAGCCCGCTGAGGTACTTGCCGGATCTTCTCAGTTAGCGGCCGCGTTCGATCTGGTGGTAGACAATTAGTTTATTTTTAAAGAAATTGTAAAATTGGAAGAATGAATGAGAGGGCGTTCAAGTATTACGTAACACAATTTTTGAAGATTTTTGATCCTTCCTCCCCCACATGCAACGTGCCGTAACGTATGTCTGTACCCCCTCTTCCCCCTCCCTGAACGTTACGTAACACCAAAGTGACCGTTTTTAAACGTGTTTGAGGCAATAATAATTTTAAAAAAGAGATTCCAAACTCGCAATACATGTGTATGTTGTTTATACATCATCTAAAAAATAAAAATTTGCTTGCCAACTTAGGAAATTTTAATTCCCTAGTTTTTTATTTAATAAAAAAAACAATGCTACGTAACGCATTGTTTGAACCCTCTCCCGGCTATGTAACGCATTGTAACACTTAACAAGACCAAAAATTGCAAACGTAATACTTGAACGGACCCTGATTTGATATCTTCATCTCGTCTGATATGCGTGATGATTAAACTCGAGCCTCCTCCATAATAGGATTTAACCTACTGTAATACGCTGGTCAGTCGGATTATAGGGTTTTATTTTGAGTTTTCCTTCTCTTGCGTAGATGATATCTGCATATCCCTTCGTCGTCTATTATGACACCCACCTGAATCATTGATGGTTAGGTTACTCATAAAGTTCTACTAGTTCTACTCATAAATCCTTCGATATTGATATGCCTAATCACTTTATATATGACAAAGCATACAACATATTTCGAAAGAATAAATCCTTTTATCGCAGGGAACTTGACAAACAAAACTAACGGACCAAAATGACACCAAGACTGAACCATTATATGGATCGCTCAAAGAAATGTCTTGTGTGACGATCGAATCCACGACTCACTAAAGATCACTACTTAAACCGCTACACTATTTGCGCGCTCAATTATCATGCATTAGTAAGTTTTAATGACGTGTGCTATTACTTTGTCACATAAAACCAATTAAGTTCTTTGATTGGATTGCTCGAGTCACATGTCGGTATCATTGTTTGCTTGTTAATTAAACTGAGTTTAGAACTAAGAGTAGGTGGGTAAATAAACTCAACGCGATTCTACTCCCATACATACAGATACATTTTTAAAATATTGGTCTAATGAACTTTAGGATCTATTCATGAGTTAATAGATATAAAAACTAAGTTATTTATGCAAAAGGCACAGTTGTAAGGCCATTTAAGCAATAGATATTTGTATTTGAAAAATTATTGCCAAGATGGAAATGATGCATGTAGTATGGAAAGGACATTTTGATATTTGGTAATGACTATGCATGACCGGTAATGATTTTCGGCTACTGTACAATAAATAAAACGTTACTTACGAAGGAATCAATCAAATGGATATAAATACGTATGAAACTAAAACTTTGTTTAATCAAAATAATCATCTTTATTAAATATCACTTGAAGAAAATCAATCAAACGTTTCATATTAGTATTCTCTTAATAATTAAATATTGACTATTACAAACATTCAGTCTTATTTTATATTCTGGGCTCCTTTTTCTAAATACCATAATGTTTAAAATTGAGGTAGGCACCTATACGTACTATAACAAGCATAGAAAACAACTACAATACAAACAAAATCTTAAATACAACAACTTCTCTATAAAAGCGAATAATTTACCGTAAGTCTTGGATTTCAGAAAAAAGTAATATAAATTACAAAATATAAACTAGAAACTTAACGGAATAAAGTTACTCCCTACAACCTAAATTCGATTTCCAAATAAAAAATCTCAAATCAAGTTTAAAAAGTAATGAATCTTTAAAAAAATATTACTAACTACTAAAATGAATAATAAAATAAAGTAAAATCTTTTTCGGCTCTATAATACTTATTTATGTATCTTTGAAACAAACCTTTTTGTCTGACAAAATAATTATATTTTGTGGCGTATCACTAACCACAACACTAATATTTTGGGGCATATTTGTTATATTAGTAAGAATTCTTTGTGAACTTCTAGTCTTTCCAAGAGGCGTTACGTACAAATCACTTGGAAGGTCCAGGGCTTGGTTCAAAATGGTTTTCTAGACTAGAATAATTGTGTACTTTTGAAAATCCTAAATGTTTGTTGTGTGTACAAACATTTTCACAATCAAAACAGCTGGCGCTCCTGAATATGAGATTCGGTGACTGTTGTTTCCACAGCACCTGATGGATATTTAGAGTGCCTTTGACTGTTTTTAGGTTATTTGGAAGTAACGCTTCTTTTTCTGAGACGTCATCTTCGTCAACAATCATTATGATAACATTATCGACATTTTGTTGGACAATATCTACAAACTGAGAAAAAGTACTGACGTCTTGACCAAACATCACAAGATTGTCTGCAGTCCTTTTTAAGACTGCTTCGATCCCATCTGGGGCACCTTTGCCGTAACCAGCTTCGCTAAAATTCCAGGTTATTGCTTTTATTTGTGGAAAATCCTTATTAAGGATTGATACTATATAGAAGATATATTTATTGCGGTACTGGGAACTTGGAGAGTCTGATTGAAAATGAAGGGTATCTATAAAAGGATTTTTCTGTAAAGCAAGCTTAATCATCGGCATTAGGTGCGCCCAAATGGCTGGAGCATCGTGCCTTAAGCACTGACTAAGTGTACTTGCACAGGTAGTACCAGTAACACTGTAATGGAAATCGAAAGTGTAAATTATTCCTGTATGTAAACATACTTCTTTGCGACTGGGTCCAAAATGCAAACTCTGAACTTCCTTCCCGTATTTAAGACCGACATTTTCTGAAAAGTCAATATGTATATAAGCTTCGTTTACCATTAAATTGTCTTTCTTATTTTTCGTAGCGTTATATTGAGCATTTATAGTATAAGAGTGTTTATAAAATTTGGGTAACTGTCCTTCTAAAGTTTTTATAGCATTTACGGGATCAAGTTCCATTGGTTTTTTAATAGTTACAACTTGTGTTTTTAAGCCCTTCTTAGTCTTAACAGTTTCCTTACAGCGAACCCATTGATAAAGTGTTAATCTTTGATCATTCGAAAATTCCTTAAAAGAAAGAGTATTATTCTTGCATAATTCACATTCCCTTTTTAGACAATTGTCGTTATATTGAGAACAACAAAGAGACCCCAACAGCTGTGCATAATTGGTTGCATCTGTTATATAAGCTTTCTGCAGACATTCAATAGCTAAATCAATGTTACTGTGAATTATGCAAGCACAAGTCTCTCTTAGATTTTTTTTCGGAAATACTATCCAAAACGGACGATGTCTACAGAAAAAAGAATAACTTATTGGCATACCATATTCTGTTTTAAATTTCTTATGCAGCTCTTTTAATGGCAGAATGAGTTGTCGTTTTTGCTTCTGGATTTTATTTCGCGTAATGTATTGGTTTTTCCCGGTAAAATAATGCTGTTTACGTCCTGGTTATAAAAGTGTTTAATAAGAGTTATTACTTTTCTCCTTAAGTTGGTGCACTTGATATTACTTTTAACAGGTTCCTTGATTGTCTTTGAAATTGTTTGCAATGAAGTATTTGTTATTTTTCGTAAGTTATCTTTGAGTATTTTATTTTCTTGTATTAATTTTTCTATTATCAAAAGCAATCTCCTGCGTTTCTTTTGTTCTACGTACCTAATGTGTCTTATCTTCTTAGAAATTGAATCTGAGGGTGAATTTAGTGGGTCCTTCTCTTTCATCACTATTGGATGGCTTGTATCTTCACGAGATAAAACAACTTCGCTCTGGTCTTTAACTAATACTGCTTCCGGTAAATGAAAATGGATTTCCTTCTCTTTTTTCTTCTCCCTATACCTTTTTGCTGCTTCTCGCCATTTTTTTCTTTGTTGTCTTTGTTTTCTGGGTGATTTTTCATTAATAGGAATCACTTGTCCTTTTTCTTTTTTCTGTATATATCTTACTCGTTCTTTTTCTCTTTCTGTTTCATATAGTTCTGGATCACTTTTAAGCTCCGCATACTTTTTGCGTTTATACGCTGCTAGTGTGAGTGATGCCGTCTTTCTGTTCATTATGTCGTTACCTAGAATAAATATTTGACTATGTACCATAAAACATGCTTAAAACCACACATTAAAAACCGATAAATGAATATTCCCATATGTGAGTCTTTAATCGAAATATTTGGCTTTCTGAAAAAAAAAAGCGCATTATAAATGCGAAAGACTGTATATATGTCAAGTCTTCTCTTCGAGAGCCGCGATAGCATAGGTAAGCAAGCAACACACAGTGAAACAGACAAACAAACGTATAGAATATCTAGACGTTAACCAAACAAACCGTTAAACATACGTGTTCTAAGAAAAAAATCGTAGTGAAATCCGACACCAGTATGTAAGTCCCACGCCACAAATAGATTGACAAACAGAGATTGACTTGATTGATTGAAAAAACTAACACAAAACTGACTTAAATAATCTTGTAAGTCATTTCCAGTCATTAAAAATCATTTCCGTATGGGGTAATTTACTGGGGATGATACTACTGGAAATGATATTATCAAGTAAAATCGATCGTACATTCTAGAATATTGCATCATAGTAGTAATAATAAGCTCTAAACATAACACACCACTAAAAAGCTTCATTTGAAAAAGACAAGACAAAACAATATGTGTTAATTATCGTTTTATTCGATCTAATGGTAATGATGCACATGTGTGACAATCTTCGAGTTACTTTGAACAAAAAATTCGCAAAATTAAATGCACTTACCGATCACGCGTGCGGCCACTTGTACGGTTGCAGGTGGACTGAGGGTGGAGCTGGGCGCGGGGTAGGTTGCGCTTCTCGTTTGCACTTCGATAAAATTTACTATTTGACGCTCTCGCACGGAAATGATGAAAATTGTGTGACAATGTTTTAATGCCTTATTTTTAGCGTAATGTAACATTCCTGTTATATGAATACAGGGCAAACACATCTGCATATTGTGATGTTTACAATTAAATTATCAAAAACGCATTTTAGTCTCCATGTTTTGTGCTACAGACATATTTTTAATCAGATGTACTTTTTTTATACGACTGGGAATGATATTAAGTGCTTGTTTTGCCAAATTACTAAAAATATGTAGTATTCCCTAATTAATAGGCACTGGCACATTCTACAATAATATCTAATGAAACATTTGTGCTTCATTAAAATAACCTACGGTCATGGATAACTAGACAAATGTACGTGCGCATTTTTTTTTACTCATTCAGTAGATTCAGCCAGGTACTTTTATTGTAACATCTAATGCGTTTCACTGTCGTGACTGAGTGAAAATACAATTCCATCATATTGGTGGGTGAAATTTTATTGTTCCTGTCTTCTTCTTGTTATTTTTCTTGCCTGTAAGTCTATACTCACTCATAAGACAACTAAAGGATATCATATAATATCTAACAAGATAAGAATATTTTTGTCGTCTCAACATACGCTGTCCATTCAGTCCGGGGCGACGGAAGGGCGATGCGTAACCTTAGAACCTACCGTATTCCCTCCTATCGCCATTGGGTCGGCCGCTGGTACAGCTTCCTTGACATCCATGGCCAACTCGGCAGGTTACCCTTTCGATATCATCCACTGTCGACGCAAGATAAGAATAGCTTTAAATAAAATCTTATATCGATCCGTCTGACTAGCAGCGTAGCATAGCAGAGCAATTCCCTTCGTATTGTGGAGGAGGCTCGAGCCCAGCAGTGGGTGGCGGATGATGATGAAGATTGACTATTTAATAGTCACACATACAGGTGACTGATAACGGATATAATATACTATATGTCAGCATATGTTACTTTCCGCCGGGCTAGCCACGGAGGTCAAGGAAGCGGTGACCCAATGGCGGACGGAATGGACGGCATGTGTCCAGACCATAGCCTACAAATAAAAACATCTGTTACTTAACCAGGGGAGTCATAAAATCTGGCTGAAGGATGACTGTGGCACTATCCCTTGAAGAGCCAGTGGACATCGATGTGCTAAAGAATACAAATTAAAAGGGCTTCTTTGTTATGTTGTTTTTAAAATATTCAAAGTTATGTGCATAAGGAACTCTACGGAAGCGAGTCTGCCTTGTACTTTGATAGCTCCATTTTTATAATCAGGTAACCGGGTCAGGTAAAAATGACTAAATTGTTTTTTTTTTTTTTTTTTTTTGTTTTTTTTTTTTTTTTTGGTAGGCTATGGCCCGGTCACACGTCGCCCGTACCGTCCGGGGTGACGGAAGGGCAGCCCGTGGCCCCATAACCCACCGTATTCCCTCCCCATCGCCATTGGGCCGGCCACTGGTACCGCTTCCTTGCCTTCCGTGGCCAGCCCGGCGGGTTACCCTTTCGGGTACCATCCTCCGTCAACGCCCCAGCTAACTGCCGGGGCGTCGCCCTCACGCGGTCAGCCTCTCTGCGGGTGAAGGACTATTCCCCGGTCCTGTCAACCGCGGCCTCGGCTAGGGCGGCATTAGGCGCAGATACTCGCGCCTCCGCCGCCCCAGGCGCCGGCGACGGAGCGTCTCACCGAAGAGGATTTCCTCTCGGCATCGCCCCGCCGCCTCCTTCCGCGAGACAACTGTCTCGCAGAAGGCGGCGACCGCGTCCCAGTTCCTGACGCTGTCGAGCATCGCCTTAGCGATGGTCGGCAGCGCCAGGTCGGCACCGATGATCGCGACGAGTTCACGGCGCTGCTCTGCCCAGGCCACACAGACCTCGAGCGTGTGCTGCGCCGTGTCCTCGTCGCAATCGCAGTGGTGGCAGGACGGTGTACTCTCCCTCCTCACGACCGTGTGCAGGTACTTGCCGAAGCAACCATGCCCCGTCAAGACCTGCACCAGTCGGAAGGAAAGGACCCCGTGCTGTCGACCCAACCACTCCATCAGCACTGGCCGGAAGGCCTCGATGGTCCGAACACCGAACCGAGGCCTTTCCAGCCGGATTGTCCAACGAGCAATAACGTCACGGCGGGCGTCGCCCCGCCAAGCGGCCATCTCACTAAGCGAGACGGTGCCGCCCCCTGCCCGCGTCGCTGACACCCGCCGGTACAGTCCGGCGAG
Organism: Lymantria monacha; assembly: GCA_905163515.2. NCBI lineage: Eukaryota > Metazoa > Arthropoda > Insecta > Lepidoptera > Erebidae > Lymantria > Lymantria monacha. The sequence continues at coordinate 1,856,400 of LR991096.1, read as the reverse complement.
CATCTCCGCCTCCAAGTCCCACGGAGGTGTTCCGGCCAACAGGCATGCTGCCTCCGTCGCCACCGTGCGGTATCCGCGTATGGACCTGACCGCCATGGCCCGCTGTGGTCGCCATAGTAGAGCTCTAAGTCGGACGGTCAGGGACCCCGCCCACACGGGTGCGCCGTACAGGGCCATTGACCGGACCACCCCCGCGTACAGCAGTCGGCACGTAGCGCTGGGTCCGCCTACATTCGGCATAAGCCAGGATAGGGCGGACGCCGCGCCGACAAGCCGTGGAGCAAGCCGACGGAAATGCTCCCGGAACCACCATCGCCCGTCGAGCACCAGGCCCAAGTACCTCGCCGTCGGCCTACAGGCCCATCGTGCTTCTCGACGATGTGGGTAAGTTGCTGGAGCGTGTCCTTGCTGCCCGCATCGTCCGACACTTGGAGGAGGTGGGGCCCGATCTGTCGGACGCTCAATATGGGTTTAGGAGGGGGCGTTCGACCATCGGGGCCCTGCTACGCCTGAGGCAGACGGCCGCGGAGGCTGTCGCCGGCAAGGGAGTGCTGTTGGCGGTGTCGTTGGACATCGCCAACGCATTCAATAGTCTGCCATTCAGCTGCATCAAGGAGGCGCTCCGGTTCCATGGAGTGCCCCTGTACCTCAGGCGGCTGGTGGCAGACTATTTGGAGGGGCGCAGTATCCTCTGCGCGGGTCCCGCAGGGGACATTGTGCGAACGCCCATGTCGTGCGGTGTTCCACAGGGGTCGGTTCTGGGGCCGACTCTGTGGGACATCGGGTACGACTGGGCGTTGAGAGGGAGTCTCCCCCCCGGGCTGAGCGTGGAGCAGGACACTCGAAGAGGCGGCGAGCCTGGCCACTCTCGGCACCGAGGAGATGGTCAGGCGAATCGAGGCGCTGGGGCTCAGGGTGGCCTTAAATAAGACGGAGGCCCTATTATTTCATGGGCCACGCGTAAGGCTGCCAACCGGCGCCTCGTTAGTCGTCAACTCCATCCAGATTAACATCCAGGCCCATATGAAGTACTTGGGTCTGGTGCTCGACGGGCGATGGTGGTTCCGGGAGCATTTCCGACAGATTGCTCCCCGGCTGGTCGGCGCGGCGTCCGCCCTTTCTCGGCTCATGCCGAATGTGGGCGGACCCAGTTTCGAGGGTCGACGGCTGTATGCGGGGGTCATCCGCTCGATGGCCATGTACGGCGCACCCGTGTGGGCGAGGGCTCTGAACGTCCAGCTCAGGGCGGTTCTGTGGAGGCCACAGCGAGCCATGGCGGTCAGAGCCATTCGCGGGTACCGCACGGTGTCGACAGAGGCGGCGTGCCTATTGGCCGGGACACCCCCGTGGGACCTAGAGGCGGAGATGCTCTCCGACCTCTACCGGCGGGTTACCTCAGTGCGCGAGGAGGGTGGCTCCCCATCGTTGAGCGAGATAGCCACCTGGCGCGAGGACGCCCGCCGAGACGTCATCGCCCGTTGGGTTACGCGGCTGGAGAGGCCTAGACACTATCGTGACCGTCGAAGCCTTCCGGCCCGTATTGATGAAATGGATGGAGCGGCGGCACGGGGTCCTCACCTTCCGACTGGTGCAGGTGTTGACGGGGCACGGGTGCTTCGGGAAATACCTGCACACGGTCGTGTACAGGGAGTGGACTCCGGGCTGCCATCATTGCAGTAGTGACGAGGACACGGCGCAACATACGCTCGAGGAATGCTCGGGCTGGGACGGGCAGCGCCGCGACCTCGTCGCTATTATCGGTGCCGACCTGGCGCTACCGGCTGTCGCGAGGGCGATGGTCGACAGCGTCAGGAATTGGGACGCGGTCGCCGCCTTCTGCGAGGCTGTCATCTCGCGGAAGGAGGCGGCGGAACGAGTCAGGGAGGACTCCCGCGACCCGGGCCGCCGCCAGCGGCCGGGGCGGCGCAGGCGCGAATACCTGCGCCTGATGCCGCCCTAACCCAGGCCTCGGGTGATCGGACCGGGGAATTGTCCGGTCACCCGACGCGAGGCCACCGCGTGAGGGCGACGCCCCGACGGCGAGATCTGTCGGGGCGTTGACGAGAGGAACCCGCGAGGGTAAACCGCCGAGCGGACCACCGAAGACAAAGATCGGGTACCGGTGGTCCGCTCGCACGGCGAAGAGAGAGGATTTTACGGTGGGTCTATGGGATCACGCGCCGCCTTCTCCGTCACCCCGGACCGATTTGGCGGGGCGAGACGCACCCATAGCCCACCAATAATAAAAAAAAAAAAAAAAAGGCCCAAGTACCTCATATGGGCCCGGATGCTGATGGGAACCGAATTGACGGTGATCGAGGCGTCGGTGGGTGGACTGGTGCGGGGCCCATGGAATAATAAGGCCTCCGTCTTATCCAGGGCCACCCTTAGCCCCAGCGCCTCGATCCGCCTGACAATCTCCTCGGTGCCAAGAGTTGCCAGGCGTGCCGCCTCCTCCAGCGTCCCACCCCGGGCTGTGACGAGTGTATCGTCAGCGTAACAAATTACGCCCAGCCCGGGCGGAAGGCTCTCTCTCAACGCCCAGTCGTAGCCGATGCTCCACAAAGTCGGCCCCAAGACTGACCCCTGCGGAACACCGCACGACATGGGCGTTCGCACAACATCCCCTACTCGGTTCTTATAGAGGACGCAGCGCTCCTCCAAATAGTCTGCCACCAGCCGCCTCAGGTATACAGGCACACCGTGATACCGGAGTGCCTCCCTGATGCAGCTGAATGGCAGACTATTGAATGCGTTGGCGATGTCTAGAGACACCGCCAACAGCACCCCACCGCCAGTGACAGCCTCCGCGACTACGGCCCTCAGGCGCAGCAAGGCTGCGATCGTCGAACGCCCCTTTCGGAAACCAAATTGGGCGTCCGACAGATCGGGGCCAACCTCGCTAAGGTGCTGGCCGATATGGGCAGCCAGGATCCTCTCCAACAGCTTACCCGTATCGTCCAGCAGCACGATCGGCCTATAGGCCGAGTCCGGAGACCGTCCCGGCTTCGGCAGGAGTACCAGCCTCCCCTCCTTCCAACACCCAGGGAACTGCCCAGACGATAAACACGCGTTGTACAGTCCCCCGAGGCGTGGACCCAGATGCTCGAGGACCAGGGCCAGCACCCGGTCGGGTACCCCGTCTGGCCCAGGAGCGGTGGTCTTGGCACGCATTCGCACCACCGCCGCCCCCATTTCCGTCTCCGTAACGGGCGGAACACTTTCGTAGTCGGCCTCCAGGTCACTATTCGGCAGTGCCATGACCGGGGGCGTATGTTCCGTCCGACGTGGGAATAGTTCCTCGACAACTCTGGTGAGGAGGCTGGGCTGGAGAGTCTCGGTGAGGGGGGGGCCCCGCGCGCGGAGCTTACTCAGCGCCGCACGATAGGGGCGACCCCAGGGGTCACGCTCGAGACTGTCCAGCATCTCCTGCCGACTAACGTCCTTGGCTTGACGGATGGCCAGCCTGAAGGCAGACCGCGCACTGCGGTAAGCCTCGTACAGCTGGCCCTCCCGCTCAGCGTCGCGGTGACGCCGCCGACTGCGGGTATAAGATCTCCGAGCACGTATGCACGCAGCTCGGAGCTCTGCCAACTCCCGGGACCACCAGGGAACCGCCCTCTTCGGGGGAAGACACCGTACACGGGGCATAGCCGCATCGCAAATCTGCGTTAACGCACAGCGAATGCGGCCAGCCTCGGCGTCCACCCCGTCCACCGAGGGCGGTGACGGCAGCCACGAATGCACAATGGCTGCCTCCACCAGTAGTAGTATCCGAATGTATCTATGGTCGGATAGGGTCTCAACCTCCTCCTGGACATACCAGCTCCTCACACGTGGTGCGACATCGGGGCTAGCGAACGACAAGTCCACTATCGACCCACCCCGCTGCCGCACGCACGTATGCACTGAACCCCTGTTCAGCAAACAGAGGCCCAGTGACGCCGCCCACTCTTCAACCGCCCGCCCGCGATCGTTCGTCCTGGGGGACCCCCACGCCATAGACTTGGCGTTGAAGTCCCCCACTACGAAGAGCTGGCGCGGTGCCAGTCGCCGTATCGAGGCCTCCAAGTTGGTGAGGGAGGCCCCGAAATCTGCCACACTCCCGTTAGGGGAGAAGTACACGCCGTAAAGCGTTACCTCTCCCCAGTCCGCCGCGACGTATCCATCACCCCTGTCCTTTAAAGACAGAGGCGGGGAAGGCCACGACGTTGAGGCGACGATTGCTACAGAGCCGTCACGCTACTCAACCAATTAGATCGGTCGGGCACGCAATACGGCTCCGCAGCTACGGCTACACCTATCAACCACTCCGCCATAACTTGCAGGAAAAGGTCCTGCGCACCGGCGGAGTGGTTGAGGTTGGCTTGCAAGAGGTGGATGGACTCGGTAGCCATTAGTGGGCCGTGTCCATCACCTCCTCCGCGCCGGCGGGCGATTGGGTCGCGCAAGGAGCGGAAGCGGCCGGGGTCGCCGGGCCGCTACACCCATTTGGAGCCGAAGCCGGGGGTCTGCACTGTCCACCCCCCATGCGATGTTTGGAGGGCTTATTGCCCGCCGCACACGCGAGACAGTGGGGTGCGGCAGCATGACTAAATTGTTTAATGAAAGTTATTAAAATACATAGTACCTATCAATCTTGTACGTTGGTATGGAACCCTTAGTAAGCGAGTCCGCTTTGTACTTAGGCAGTTTTTTATAACCAGGTAACCGGGTCAAGTAGAAAATGCTAAATTGTTTTCAACAATAAAATATTTTTAGGGCATAATTTTTATTTCAGTTGAATAACTGAGATCGTAGACTGATTTAAAACGAATACCTAAATACTAGTTATAAAGTAGGACATTACTACAAATTAACAATTAAACCTATTTTTCTCTTCAACAACAATGTATTGTAGCTAAAGATTCGTGTCAAAGAACCCATTAAGATTTAACACAAACCATGTCGTATGTAGGTAAATTAGATAAAACGTAAATTCAACATTTTTAATTGCAATAACCACGTATTTGTTTGTATAGATTAATCCGAAAACGATGAATCATGTCACGATGAACGTAGTTACACACATAAATTTATAATAATCTTTATTTAAGACATATACATAATCCATTCCTACATAATCCCTGTCTCCTAATTTAGTTAGAAATCTGTGTCACAGAAATCATTTTTACATAGTTCCTGTCTTCTGAATTACGTAGAAACCTGTGTCACAGAGTCCATTCTTACATAATTACCGTCTCCTGAATTAGGTAGAAACCTGTGTCACAGAATCCATTCTTACGTAAACCCGCGGTGGGCTATGGTCGTCGCACCCCGCCAAATCGGTCCGGGGTGACGGAAGAGGCGGCGTGCAACCCCACTAACCCACCCTGCAAGCATCTCTTCTTCGCCGTGCGAGCGGACCACCGGTACCCGATCTTTGTCTTCGGTGGTCCGCCTGGCGGTATGCCCTCTCGGGTTCCTCTCTCGTAGACGCCCCGACAGCTTTCGCCGTCGAGGCGTCGCCCTCACGCGGTGGCCTCACGTCGGGTGACCGGACAATTCCCCGGTCCGATCACCCGAAGCCTCGGTTAGGGCGGCATCAGGCGTAGGTACGTACGTAGGTAGGTAGGTACGTAATCCCTGTCACCTGAATTAGGTAGAAACCTGTGTCACAGAATACATTCTTAAGTAATCTCAGTCACCTGAATTAGGCAGAAACCTGTATCAAATATCGCCGATGAAGAGTCAATAAATAATAACTGACATTTTAGCCATTTTTTGTTTTATTGTATAATACATAGTAAAATAGCATAATACACATGCTGACAAAGATCTTGGGTCCGTTTCTTATTAATTTTGTTAGATAAACAGTTGTTGAAATATGTACTAAATGTTATTACATCATTTATGATGGCAATATACAGTAGAACCTCGATAAGTTAAAGTCCAAGGGAAACACAAAATATTTTAAGTTATAGAGGTTTTAAGTTATCAAGGGTCTATGTTAGGGGTAGGCTTTTAATTTATCAGCGTATGTGAGTGTTGTTAGTTTTCTTATTGAACTCATTTTAAGCCAGTTTTATCACACAGTAGGTAAAGTGATGTTTCCAGGACAATGATCAAAAACTTATGATCCAAGTAAGCCGTTGTCTTAAGGTGGCGGTTAGCCGCAAAGCTTTAAATAATTACGCAGAAGCAAACAATAGGTGACATATGAATTGTTTGCGTTAACAATTCAACTAGTGAACACGTGCAAGCAACAAATACCGAAACCTTTTGTTTTGCACACTCTTTAAAAATGACTTATTGACAAACAATTTTATGTTATAGAGGTTGTGGAAACATTTCTTTAAGTTACTGAGGGCCAATACAGAGATTAATTATTTAATTTATAGAGGTTGCTTATTTTAAGTTATAGAGGTTTTGGGCTCTGATGGGAAGGGAACATATTATTTTTTGAAGTTATAGAGGTTTTTAAGTTATCGAGGTTCTACTGTATATCAACTCCGCGCAAACGCGTCCATTTGTGAGCATTGTACCAAGTAAAACCAGAACAGATGTAAGAGTAACAATAGGTAATGATGTACTAGAGCAAGTGGATGAATTTGTATATATTGGATGTGGATTTAGCCGAGATGGAAGGTACACCACTGATATAGAGCGAAGAGTGAATGCGGGAAGTAGAGTGAACGGAGCGTTGGGGCAACTTCTTGGTAGCCACCACCTCAGCCAGAAGGCACGTGTAGCAATACATAACGCAGTGCTTGTCCCAACACTACTGTATGGAAGCGAGAGTTAGGTATGCAGAAAAGAGTATCAAAGTAAAATTAATGCGGTCGAAATGCGATCTCTGCGGAAAATCTGTGGAGTTAGGCTGACCGACCGCATTCGCAACGACGACGTAAGAGAGCGAGTAGGTATGAAAGAGAGTATTGGTGTAAAGATGCGAAAGGGAATGCTCCGATGGTTCGGACATGTGGTAAGAATGCCGAACGAACGTCTCTTTAAGAAGACATATAATGCGAAAGTGGAAGGATGTAGGTACCGGGGGAGACCGAGACTAACCTACCTAGACCAGATCGGTCATGTACTGAAGGAAGGTGAAGTCAAGAGTCTCCGAAACCGGCGAGCGTATTTGAAGAGAATTAAGAATGTTGAGGATGCGAGTGAAGTATGCAAAGATAGAGTTCTCTGGCACTCTGTTCTCTCTGCCTACCCTGCAAGGGATATGGCGTGATGATATGTATGTATGTACATATGTACCTTTCATGATTTGGAGCTATGTTGATTGAACTTGATTGGTTTTGTTTTTACGGCCGGTTGCCACCTAACGTCAAGACTAGAGACGCGTTCCTATAGGGGTTACAGGCTCCCCGAGAAACTGATAATTAAAGTGATTTTACAAAATATTTATCTTTTAGTTCTACATCATCTTCATTATTATCAATAGTCTTATCTATCAACAACATAATTTTCTAGGTTTAGCCTTCTTTTGTCACATAATATAATCTTTTCCTTTTTATTGTCTGCCTGGTTTTTAAATATTTAGGTAAATTTAAAAACAATACCTTAAATCTTCGAATTCCAATATTTATATTTCATTCGACAAAACAATACCTTATATCTGCAATTTATTTAAAGCCCAGTAATATTAAAATAAAAAAAATTGATTTATAATATTGCAGACTATATATGAAACATTCAAAAAATAAAATATAGTTAAAATAAATTCAAACCGACTTGAGACGTTTTTTTTTATTGAATCTTCATCGGCGATATTCCATTCGTACATAATCCCTGTCTCCTAAATTAAATAGAAACCTGTGTCACAGAATCCATTCTTACATTATCCGTGCCTCCTGAATTAGGTACAAACTTGTGTTACAGAATCCATTCTTACATAATCCCTGTCTCCTGAATTAGGTAGAAACCTATGTCCCAAAAGCCAGTCTTTACAGATTACACGTAAATATTTATTTTATAGTAGCTGATCTTAACTCCTGGGCGTCGTTGGATACAGGCGGCACAGGACCGCAATCTGTGGCGTAACATGAGGGAGGCTTACGTTCAGCAGTGGACGGCAATAAGCTGAAATGATGATGATGATGATTTTAAGTATTATAGAATTAGTTAAGCATCCTGTTATATTAATACATGCTTATGTATGTATGCGTGTGTGTGCGTATGATGATCAATAAGTTCTATTATAGCCCACATTACTGAAATTGTACAATCTAACACTATTTAGGTAAAATTTCTTATGGGTGGGCTTTGAAATTCTGATACGTAATTTTTTTGTGATGAAAAGACCTTAAGCGTTTGCTAGATCGCGTACTTAGGCGTACTCGTCATACATTTTGAAGTGAAAAGTATGTGAGGTATACGCGTAACTACCTACACGGAAAGGGTGAGAAATTATACAATAGTGATTGATGAATAAATAAAATGTTTTCGTGACACAAAAAAAATCAATTCTATGGTGTGTCCTTACTTTTGTCCCCTTGTCTTTTTTTTTGAAGTGAAAATTTCTTTAGCGTCTTTATACAGTATTTTGGGATGGGTAAAAATGTTAAACTCGTGTCAGGACACGTGACCTGATCAAAAATTCGTAAGGCGGAGGGAGAGTAGACCGAAGGAGAGGAAGTAATAATATAATATGAGTATAATATAATATATTTAATAATATGTAAATTACGCGTCACGTTGTTTGTCCGCGATGGACTCCTAAAGTAGTTAACCGATTTTAATCAAATTTGCACAGCATGTGTAGTTTGATCCAATTTAAAAGATAGTATAGTTTTCATCTCAATTTATAGTCGCAATATTATTTTATTGCAAATTATTTGTCTATTATTTGACAAGTCCCAATTATCTGTTATCTCCAAACGATTCTAACAGATGGCGGTATCTGTTGACTAGATTGAGTAAGTATTTAATAGACGGCGCTATGTTAAACGTACAAACATTTCATATAAGCTAAAACTTATTTGCATAACCACCACGTGTTACTGAGGCTACCTTAGCCAAAGCACCGCGTAGCTGGGTCTGCTAGTATTTAATTTGTGTTGTATGGTCACATTTATACATACTCCTTGGGGCACGTTTTTAATTTTATTTTTTTCATATGTTTAAGTTTTCACTTCTGTCGGCAGTACTCGTGACTGCTTTGTTTTTTTTTTTTAATAAAACTAGCTGTGATCATAGCTAAGTTCAATTTTCCAAAATGTCAATCTACTGTAGCAACAGCATTTATCAATAGTTCAATAATTTATACACATTTTCACCAATTGCTCAATAGTGGGTAACACCTACGTCAATTTAAATGACACATAACATTGTAGTGAATTTAATATTTTCATACTAATTGATGTTAATAAGATTAAAATTTTATGTAACAAGGCCGATATACAGACGTATAATGTCATTTTTGTGTGTGTGACTTACCTAGTTGTTAACCTCAGATGGCTATGACAACTTTACCCGGACTGTGGATGAACGCTGAGGGCTCTTAACCCGATGATTAAGTGTTTGCTGTTGCCTAAACTGTAAGGGTTATTGGTGAAAACGGAAAACAACCTATTACTAGATATAATCAGCAAACTTTATAATATTCTGATTTAGTTAGATCAAAAAACGCACAACACGTGTGGCGTAGCGGTTAAGATTAGTAGATCGGAATCGATGATTGATGCAATGATCGATTACGATTGATTCCCGTCGTTCGTCTTTTACCACTACAGGATCGTTGTCACGGAACTCTGTAACTATACGGATAATCGTACTATTACAGATTCTAAATAAATAATTTGTGTAAACATTAATAAAGTTTGCGAAAGTAATGTATATCGCGAATCACTGTGTAAAGCGTTTGTGTAAAGTTACATTACCCGAGCTCCAATCAAATATTGTCTTATCTGGTGCAAAGATCACCCGCTGTTTACGTGGTTAGAAGTAATGTTAACTAAACGTTGTTTTAAGCAAATTAAGTACCACGAATGGTGTGGATGATTTAACTGATATTCTACTAACTTTTGCGACTACCAGCAATAATTTATACCATGTATGACAATCCTCGAAATCATCTCAGCTCATACACGTCCTCGAGCTTCCGGAATTGGAGGAAAAGACACCTAATATATCACGCTAGTCAGACGTGCTTGTATAGGGTTTTATCCAAGTTGTTCTTCTCTTGAAGTGATGTTATCTGTTTGTGCCATATCGCCTATAGGTTTGTAATCTAATATTTAGGAGCCTTTCGTGGAAATGCACGTTAATCCATATGATCATCCTTAAATGAGGTAAAATCCTTAAAATGCTCTTTATAATGGTCCTTGTGATCCTCCATTATGTGAAATGTCCGATTGGGTTTAGGTGCAATGCAAAGTCGCGTCGAGTCACTAGTCTCCGGTATTTTTCGTAGTTAATCCATTAAAGTTGTTTGATATCATAATATTAGTCGACAAAATATAAATGGAGGTCACATCAGATCCTATCATTTTGACATTGCGATAGTCATAGGCACGCACGATCACTCGATACTTTCGACAATTGATTTTTTTGCCAAGTCAATCTAAGTTTCGGTTATTTTAATGTTTTGACTATAAATTTGTTTTTGTGGCTTTTGTATAGGTCGTGTTGAATGAAATGTATGCTTGCGATAGTTACATGGTGCTATAATTTCCCTTCAGTGTGCTTGAAGAGAGTGATAATTGTTGTAATAAACTCGGCATCATGTGGCTTGTAGGTTCTGATAATGATTTCTGATGTTACGCGAGTAAAATTTGACATCTATTTTTCTGGATACTATCGCTTTTGTATTTGATTTTTAAATTGAAAGAGGAGGACATTACCCCCTTGACCATGAACGCTGTAAAGTATTCGAAACATCAGGCAATTAAAAATAAAATACAAACGCGATTGAATCCGTAAAGATAATTATAGGTTCTGGTTCAGCTAAGATTTTTTGGATTCTATTTTGAAATATTCTAGCGTAAAGATCATTGCACTGGGGTTGAAACGTACTTTTAAAAAGTAATATTTAAAAATATAGGTCTTTAAATTCTAGCATCATTCTCCTACTCTTATCCCAATTACTTGGGGTCGATACAATATGTACTCTTCTTTCATAGTACATATTGTAAAAGTTATTAGCAACAGTTCTATGACCGGCCGTCGGCCAGACGTCAACCCTCCTTGGGAATGTAATTTTTGACCAAACGGTATCAGATGTAGTTGGCCCAGGTCGTTATAGGTCGTTATAGTTATATATATAAGGCTCTTAATCGTCCTTTACGACATCCACGAGCAAAGCAAGGGTTGGTAGTATTCGTAGCCGCCACCACACAGCTAAATTTTAGCAACATTGAAAGAATATCACGTTAAGATTTTAACGACACTAAAAATAAGTGCATTACCATTTATCACTGCTTCAGTCAGTCCAGTAGACATGCGCGAAACAGTACTTCGCGAAGTGATGTTATATGGTATTACATTTCGTGCCGAGTAATATTACATTTTACCATCACTTCAAACATCACACACACACACACACACACACACACACATGACATTTCATTTAATATAAGCCTTAATGTTCTAAAAATAGAGCTCAAAATAAATATTTATCGACTGCAGTCGCAGCGCGGTCCAGTCGTTCTATCCCTCTCACTCTCCCGAAAAGACACACGGCGCGTTTGAGAGATAGATAACCATTACCAAATTACCGAACATTGCAGAAATACAGAACAGTACACGAGTGTTCGGCGTCATGTTTAATGTGATGTGTGATGTTTAATGTCATGTCATGTTTAGTCGCGCAATGTGTAATATGACAGTACGCGGTCGGGTAATATTACGTGTGATGCGTCACTCACATTACTTACACATGTCTACAGTCCAGTGTTTGATATAGACGTCCCCGTGGAGAGCAATGTCATTATCGCCACACCTGGCTGACAGTTTGGCGATTACTGCCACCACACAAATACCATCTATCCATAGATTAAAGATTTAATGAAAAACGTCCGTAAAGACGATAAAGCGAGTCGCAATTTGATTATCATACGTGCTCAACTTACACTAGCCTAATTAGTAACTCCGATGAAACGGATTACAAATAGATGGGTGGGTTCAAATCCTACCTGTAATAATTTACTTACTTTTTCGTTTACTAAAGTCTTTATAGACTAATGTTTTATTCATGACGATGTTAATACTGAACATGTTCTCCATTTGTATTCCAGAACCGAGAGCACAAACATAGAACAGAGGTGTACGTGATGACGGTCACCCAGGAGCTTGCCGAGTGGGAGGACTCGAGACTAATGGGCCGCAAGCGACAGTGGTTCTCTATCGACGACGCGCTCGCCCAACTCGCCCTGCACAAGCCAATCCAGCGCCACTACCTACAACAATTGCGTCGCTCCAAACAGAACAAAACTGACGACCCGGGGAGTTAGACACCGCCTCGCCGCATCACCATTATCAAACACTGCGCCTAGGTTAAGTTTAGCCCGGAACTGAAAACACCGCGACCGGACAATTATCTCGTCGATGTCGCGCTTTAGGGCTTGTGTAAGTATCGTAATAATTCGCCAATTGCTAGACAAACATATAACACGAGAAAACTCCCCTTTTTCTATTTTTACGTATATTTTTATACTACGATGGAATAAATGTTAATTTTATTTTGTTAGCATTAAAACGAAAAGACATACATGCTGTATCTTTTATTTAAAAATTTGATAACTACGTTATTATTTATAACCGTATGATGAATGAGTTTTAAAAATAAAATTTTTGTATTGCTCTTCTGTAAAGTTTTTGTTTGATGTGTATAATAACCTGTAGGTATGTTTTTAACTTCGGTTGGACGGACCGGGAATCAGTCCGCTACCCGCAGAGATGCTGACCGCGTGAGGGCGGTTGTTTGTTGCCTGTGAATGTCAAGGAATCGGTACCAGTGGTCGGGGATGGAATACTGTGGGTTATGAGACAGCACGCGGCCCTTCCAAAACTGCCTGAAATATTATCTTGAAAAAAAAGTATGCTTTCACCAAAGTCAAGCAAGCAAAAAAAGTTTGAGATTTACACGAGGATAAAACTAAACTTTAAAAGATTTTATCGCACTTTAGTTTTATTTTACTACCCTCGTTGTTTGTATTACATTTCAACGTCCATTATCAGGTTTTTTTTTTTTTAAAAACATCAATGAGTAATTTCATTTGATTCGGTAGACTTTGACACATCATCTTAGCTCATATACGTCCCACTAGCCACGAACCTCCACAATAGAAGGGCAAACGACATTTCTTTTTTTCTGGGGCAGGCTATGGAATGATCTTATCCCGCTAATTCCATAGCTACAGAAGAAGCGGCGCATGACCCCATATAGCCTCCCTGCAATGCCGAGCGAGCGAGCCTCTCTTCGCCGAGCGAATGGGCCACCGGGAACCCAGGATAATCGACTTGCTGTACCACACTTGTTAGACAGGTTGATTTTCCTTCTCTTGCATAGATTTTATACACATATTATATCCCTTAATCGTCTTTTATGACCCCCATGGGAAAGAAAATACTCCCTGTATTGTGGTTTTACTCAGTTACCATATGGAATCACAATTTGAGTATAAAAAATCAACTATTGTAAAGCATATTAGTTTTTTTGTGTGTTTAGCTGTTAGCCGCAGATGGTTTTTACACCTTTACGCAGGCTATGGGGTATACAGGTGATCGCTGAGGGTTCTCAACCCGCTCCCCTCGCAGAGGAAGCGCCGCCTGAGTAAGGGTGGCAGCTCGGGTGCCGACTCTGAAGGGAGCGTGGCCAACATGCCGCCACCTAAGGTCGCCTCCCGAAGAGGGCGAGGGGCCTCGGGAGAGGAAAGGGCGGCGGCGGTTGCTGCCCGCGCCAACGGCGACCCCCCCGACCTGCGGGCCGAAAATGCCCGCCTTAATGGCGAGATGTCGGCCATTCGGACCCGGAACCGGCAGTTGGGGGATATGCTGGCGGGGATGCGGCGGGCAAACCGCCAGTTATTGAAGGACGTGGCCGACCTAAAGGCGCAAATGGCGCTGCTCGCGCCGCCTGCGTCAGTTGCGCCACCGGCCAAGGCCGGCCACTCAACGGCCGCTGCAGCGCCAAAGCCGCCTCGCGCTGTGGTGCCGACGACGTTGGGCACTGGTGTGACGGTAACACCCGTGCCCATGGCGAGAAAGACGCCAGCCACTGCGAAGCGCGCGTCGCTGGCTGGCGCTGGCCCAGCCGCCGCGGCGAAACTGGTCCCCGTGGTGAGGATGACGCCTCTCGCTGCGGACCGCATGCCGCCGGCTAGCGTCCCTGCGGCGCCAAAGCCGCCAGACGCCTCGGAACGGGCCCCCGAAGAGGCCCAGCCGACCCTGATACTTGCGGTGGGAGGCCTACCGGACGAGGCCCTGCGCCAAATCATCGACGCAGTCGGCAAACTCGTCGATGCGCGCATGGCCGTTCTGGAGGCAAGGTTGCCTCCAGAACCACGTGTCCGGCCGCCTCTCGCCGCGGACAAGCGGCCGCATGTGGCATCAGCCCCCGCCCCGCTGCCTTGTCAGGGTGGCCGCGTGGGGGGCAGCTACGCCACGGCCGCGGCGGCGCCCAAGCCCAAGGGGCCCGCGCCAAAGCCAAGGAAGAGGACGGTACCGGCTCCTGCCGGACCGCAGTCATCGTCGGCAACAACACCGCCGGCGACGACCAGCGCGTCAACGACTGCGCCTTCCGCGCCTGTCGCGCCTGCTGCGCCCGAGGGTTGGCAGGTGGCCGAGCGCGACCGGAAGAGTCGCGGTCAGAGGAGGAGAGCGGAGGCCAAGCGCGCCGCTGAAGTCCCCGCTCCCGCTCCACAGGCAGGAGCCGGTAAGAAGAAGAGGCCGCGCAAGGGGCTCAAGTCGCCGAAGACAGCCGCAGTGGTGATCACTGTGCTGCCTGAGGCGGCTGAGAAGGGCCTCAGCTACGAGGCCATCTTGAGGAAGGCCCGGCGGGAGCTAGACGTCTCCGATATTGGAGGCGTCGAAGCCAGGACCCGCAAGGGCCGGACAGGGGCTCGAATCCTCGAGTTCCCCGGGGCCGAGGGCTCCAAGACGGCCGACAGCGTAGCTGACAAGCTGCGAGGTTTGTTTGCCGAGGAGGGTGGCATCAGGATCACCAGGCCCGTCAAGTGCGCCGAAATGCGCATCTCGGGTCTGGACGACTCCGTGACGGTGGAAGACATCCGGGAGGCTATTGCCTCGAGAACCGGGTGTGCCATAGACCGTCCGGGTTGGTGTCATCCGCCCCGGTCCGGGCGGCGTAGGTGCCGCCTGGGCGCAGTGCCCGGTGGAGTCGGTCAGGCAACTGGCCGGCTCAGGCAGGCTCCTCGTGGGCTGGAGCTCGGCGCGGGTGACCGTGCTTGAGCACCGGCCTGCGAGGTGCTATAAGTGCATGGCGGTCGGACATACTCGACCGACGTGCACTAATTGCTTCGACTGCGGCGGACTGTGTTTCCGCTGCGGTCAAACCGGGCACGTGGCGGCATCTTGCGCCGCCCCGCCCCACTGCCCCGCGTGTGCGGCGGGCAATAAGCCCGCCAAGCACCGCATGGGCTCTGGGGCGTGCAAACCTCCAGCTTCGGCCCCAAAGGGGCGGGGCGGCCCTCCGACCACGGCCGCTCCCGCTCCTAGCGCGGTCCGATCGCCCGCCGGCGAGGGGGAGGTCATGGATACAGCCCGTTAATGGCTACACCATCCATGCACCACCTCTTGCAAGCCAACACTAACCACTCCGCCGGTGCGCAGGATTTACTCCTGCAATCCATGGCGGAGTGGTCGATTGGTGCAGCCGTAGTCGCAGAACCGTACTGCGTGCCTGATCGCCCCAATTGGGTGGTCAGCCGAAACGGAACTGCGGCAATCGTCGTCTCAACGCAGCGGCACTTCACACAGGGCGGACGGAGCTCCCGCGTTTCCGCGGTGGGCTGTGGGTCGTCTTGACAGGGACCTACTGGCGGAGGCGGCCATCGTTCACACGTGGCTGTCCTCACCGCCCCCAGCGGACGGGGTGGACGCCGAGGCTGTCCGCATCAGCATTGGCAGGAGATGCTGGACGGTCTCGACCGTGACCTCCGGGGTCGCCCGTATCGCGCGTCGCTGAACAAGCTTCGCGCGCAGGAGCCTCTCCGCTCCTCGAGCACCTCGAGCCTCGCCTCAGGCAGCTGTACAACGCCTGTTTGGAGTCTGGACGGTTCCCTGAGTGCTGGAAGGAGGGGAGGTTGGTTCTCCTGCCAAAGCCGGGACCGCTGCCCGCATCGTCCAGCACCTGGGGGAGGTGGGCCCCGATCTGTCGGACGCTCAATTCGGTTTTAGAAGGGGGCGTTCGACCATCGGGGCCCTGCTACGACTGAGGCAGACGGCCGCGGAGGCTGTCACCGGCGGGGGAGTGCTGTTGGCGGTGTCGCTGGACATCGCCAACGCATTCAATAGTCTGCCATTCAGCTGCATCAGGGAGGCGCTCCGATTTCATGGGGTGCCCTTGTACCTGAGGCGGCTGGTGGCGGACTATTTGGAGGGGCGCAGTGTCCTCTGCGCGAGTCCCGCAGGGGACATTGTGCGGACGTCCATGTCGTGCGGCGTTCCACAGGGGTCGGTTCTGGGGCCGACTCTGTGGGACATCGGGTACGACTGGGCGTTGAGAGGGAGTCTCCCCCCCGGGCTGAGCGTGATATGCTACGCTGACGATACGCTCGTCACAGCCCGGGGCAGGGCACTCGAAGAGGCGGCGAGCCTGGCCACTCTCGGCACCGAGGAGATGGTCGGGCGAATCGAGGCGCTGGGGCTCAGGGTGGCCCTAAATAAGACGGAGGCCCTATTGTTCCATGGGCCACGCGTAAGGCCGCCAATCGGCGTCTCGCTAGTCGTCAACTCCGTCCACATCAGCATCCAGGCCCATATGAAG
This sequence comes from Lymantria monacha, assembly GCA_905163515.2. Lineage (NCBI taxonomy): Eukaryota > Metazoa > Arthropoda > Insecta > Lepidoptera > Erebidae > Lymantria > Lymantria monacha. The sequence continues at coordinate 1,839,461 of LR991096.1, read as the reverse complement.
TACTTGGGTCTGGTGCTCGACGGGCGATGGTGGTTCCGGGAGCATTTTCGCCGAATTGCTCCCCGGTTGGTCGGCGCGCGGTCCGCCCTTTCGCGGCTCATGCCGAACGTGGGCGGACCCAGCTTCGAGGGCCGACGGCTGTATGCGGGGGTGATCCGTTCTATGGCCATGTACGGCGCACCCGTGTGGGCGAGGGCTCTGAACGCCCAGCTCAGGGCTGTTCTGTGGAGACCCCAGAGAGTCATGGCGGTCAGAGCCATTCGCGGGTACCGCACGGTATCGACCGAGGCGGCATGCCTACTGGCCGGGACACCCCCGTGGGACCTAGAGGCGGAGATGCTCTCCGACCTCTACCGGCGGGTGACCTCACTGCGCGACGAAGGTGGCTCCCCATCGCTGAGCGAGATAGCCACCTGGCGCGAGGACGCCCGCCGAGACGTCATCGCCCGTTGGGCTACGCGGCTGGAGAGGCCTAGACACAGTGTCGTCACCGTCGAGGCTCTCCGGCCCGTACTGATGGAGTGGATGGAGCGGCGGCACGGAGTCCTCTCCTTTCGACTGGTGCAGGTGTTGTCGTGGCACGGATGCTTCGGCTTGTACCTGCACACGGTCGCGTATAGGGAGTGGACTTCGTTCTGCCACCATTGCAGCAGTGACGAGGACACAGCGCAACACACGCTGGAGGCGTGTCCGGGCTTTGACCGGCAGCGCCGTGACCTCGTCGCTGTTATCGGTGCCGACCTGACGCTGCCGGCTGTCGCGAGAGCGATCGTCGCCAGCGTCAGGAACTGGGACGCGGTCGCCGCCTTCTGCGAGGCTGTCATCTCGCGGAAGGAGGCGGCGGAACGAGTCCGGGAGGATTCCCGCGACCCGGGCCGCCGTCAGCGGCCGGGGCGGCGCAGGCGCGAATACCTGCGCCTGATGCCGCCCTAACCGAGGCCTCGGGTGATCGGACCGGGGAATTGTCCGGTCACCCGACGTGAGGCCACCGCGTGAGGGCGACGCCCCGACGGCGAAATCTGTCGGGGCGTCGACGAGAGGAACCCGCGAGGGTAAACCGCCGGGCGGGCCACCGAAGTTAAAATCGAGTACCGGTGGTCCGCTCGCACGGCGAAGAGAGAAGGTTTTACGGTGGGTCTATGGGGTCACGCGCCGCCTTTCCATCACCCCCGGACCGATTCAGCGGGGCGAGACGCACCCATAGCCCACCAATAAAAAAAAAAAAAAAGGGTTCTCAACCCGATTAAAGTAAGCTAAGCGACATCGCTCAAGGGCTCCCTGTGGGGAACGGACCTCGGCTTGGAGTGTCACTGGTAACAAAGTGGGCGTGCCCATGTTTGTATTAATAACTTGCGCGCCACGGGAATTTATGTATTATGGCCTCGCGGGCCAAGTATAGTCGTGATTATTTAAAACTGCAATGAAATTTAAGTAGGCTAGATAATATTTTTATTGCCACGACGCTCAGGCGAATCCATAAAAGTGCTGTTGAATCAATATTATTTTGTATGTAGTAACAAAACATGCAGTAATGAACCAAGAGCCCGGAGGATTTTATCTTCTGTGAGGCTTACAAACTACGCACTAACCTGTCACAAGTGTACCTGCAAAATGGGTTACAAGGTCGATTTAGAGTTACCAAGTGAGAAAGGTAGGTAAATTGTCATGGCTAATTTTTTATATCTTATGGTGGCAAACTAGTAAGCAGCACACCCGATGACCCGAGTCCCGATGATAAGTGTCACTACCGCCCATGGACCTTCACAATACCAAGGGTGTAGTATTAGGCCGTTGCCTACCGATACAAACCCACCTAGTTGGGCTTCCGGCGCTCTCGCACACCGAACGAAGCGCAATAGCACATAGCCTCAGTATATCATCATAGTACTCAGACGTTGACCTTCTGCGAAAGTGTGGTACTACCCCGGACGGTAGGGATGTGAGGTTACTGGAAAAAAATCGATTAAATAAAAATCGTTTTTTTTTTTAATTTAATATTAATCGATTTGCCAAAAATCGATTTTAATCAAAATAAATAATCGATTTTTACGAAAAAATCGTCGGAGGCGATTGTCTACCAAAATTAAATCTATTATACTTTTCTGTTCATTCCTTCTCCATGTATACATATGGATGTCCTTATGTTGAAAAAATGTGTTTGACACAATAAGGTTTCTCTCCATGCATACATCCGCTATGAGCCTACCTGCGTCGTTCACTCTCTTATCACCAAATGGACCAAGTACGTCCTCATAGTTGGGACGCTTGGTCCCCACCCATCCGTTCAAATCTCCGCATACAATCACGCGTTCACTGGTTTCTGCCATATCCAGAACTTCCCTAACATTATCCAAAACTTCTCTAGGTCTGATGCCACCGAGGATCCTACGGGAGCATATGCTACAACCATGAACACCTTGGTGACACCTAGTTTTATATGGACCCAAAGAAGTCTGGGATCATACATTCCGTAATCCTTCACACCTGAGGCCAAGCGAGAGGACAACAGCACTTCTACCCTCATGCTGGCTCACGATCGCTCTGTGGTACACCAGACCACAGAGCCATCCCGCCACCAGGAAGATCGCAGGCGTCGCTGCCCCTTCGCTTGGTCTCTGTTACACAGAGCACGTCTAGCTGTTTGTCCGCCATGACGGATAACCTTTTACATTCCACGTGCCCACCCGGCACTCTGCTCTCCTCGACTCGCCTGACTGGGCAAGGCGTGATGGGTGGCGGCCCCCATCGCCGCAACAAAAGTTTAAACAACAAAAAAATTTAATATAATTATTGTCACAAATGTTCAATCCTATTTTAGTTCCATTTGACTAGTATTCAAATAAGATACTTAAACGAGATTCAAGAAACTAAACGACTACGATGTGATCTCAAAAACTAAAATATAAAATAAAGGTTTCGTTAATTTTTAAATTTAAACAATTAAAAAAAAAATATCACAAATATTCAGACCTATTTTTATTTATGGTAGTTCCATTTGACTAGTATTAAAAAAGTACAGTCACAATAATCATTATAAAATATAATTCATGTTGCCTGTAAGACATTGGAATGTTTTCGTTCCATATGCTGTTTTAAATTTGTAGTATTACTGCAAGTTTTTAGCTCTTTGGAACAGTACTTGCATATTATTACTGTATGTTTCTTATGCTAGGGCCGCACCTGCGTGTATCGTCACGAAACTTCAAGCTTTCAAGTGTAATGAGACAATAGACGCAGATGTGACCAGTCATTATTGGCTATCGTCGCGAACATTCGGGCTTCATGTGCGTTATCGCTTGGGTGGCGATAAGTGAAAGGGTTTTAGCGCGCTAATATATCACGCTCTGTGGTCAGACTTAGGGATGTTAAAAAATAATCGATTTTTATTTTAATCGATTATTTTTTTCTAAAAATCGATTTTTTATAATCGATTTTTATAGTAATATTAATCGATTTTAAAAAAATCGATTATATAAATTATGCGTTTTAATCGATTTTTATGAAAAGCGCCATCTATGGAACGGATGAATAAAACTCGAAGTTAATCCATTAGAGTGCCATAATGTATATAGTTGTTGGTAAACTATAAAAATGTCTTCCAATAGTAAAACATCTAAAAGCGGTTGGCGAAAATATTTTACGATTAAGAAACATACAGCAATATGCAAGTACTGTTCCAAAGAGCTAAAACTTGCAGTAATACAACAAATTTAAAACAGCATACATACATACCATCACGCCATGTCCCTTGCAGGGTAGGCAGAGAGAACAAAGTGCCAGAGAACTCTATCCTTGCATACTTCACTCGCTTCCTTAACATTCATAATTCTCTTCATACACGCTCACCGATTTCGGAGATTCTTGACTCCACCTTCCTTCAGTACATGACCGATCTGGTCGAGGTAGGTTAGTCTCGGTCTCCCCCGGTACCTACATCCTTCCACTTTCGCATTGTATAACTTCTTAACCAGACGTTCGTTCGACATTCTTTCCACATGCCCGAACATCATCAACATCGGAGAATTCCCTTTCGCATCTTTACACCAATAGTCTCTTTCATACCTACTCGCTCTCTTACGTCGTCGTTACGAATGCGATCGATCAGCCTAACACAGCCACAGATTTTCCGTAGAGATCGCATTGCGCATTAATTTTACTTTAATACTTTTTTCTGCCTTCCCCAACTCTCGCTTCCATATTGTAATGTTGGGACAAGCAAGTTATATATTGCTACACGTGCCCTCTGGCTTCGGTGGTGGCTACCGAGAAGTTGTCCTAACGCTCCGATCACTCTATTTCCCGCATTTACTCTTCGCTCTAAATCAGTGGTGTACCTTCCATCTCGATTAAATTCACATCCAAGATATACACATTCAGCCACTTGTTCTAGTACATCATTACCTATTGTTACTCTTACATCTGTTCTGGCTTCATCTCTTTCGAAGACCATTACTTTGGTTTTACTCACATTCATGCGTAGACCCCTTTTCTTACAATCTTCTCTCATTGTGTCGACTAGGGTCTGCAGGTTAGTCACTGACTGCGCCAGCAGGACTGCATCATCTGCATAGAGCAGAGCACTGACCACTGAGTCGCCCATCTGGACTCCCACATTCATATCGTTCAACCTTTGGAGACATTTATCCAGATATATGATAAACAGCCTGGCTGATAGAACGCACCCCTGCTTAACGCCGATATAGACGTCAAACCAAGGCGACATTCCATCATCCAGCCGCCCACAAGCTCTACATCCCATGTAACTGGACTGCACAGCCTGCAGCATTTTACCGTTAATACCATACTCCGGTAAAATGTCCCAAAGTTCCTTTCTTGCAACCGTGTCAAATGCTCTCTCCAGATCCACAAAACTGCAGAAAACCCTCTGACCTAGAGCCAGATGCTTCTCCACAATGTTGCGCAGAGAGAACACTTGATCCATGCATCCCCTTTCACTACTGAAACCTCCTTGTGCCTCACACAGTAAACCATCGGACTCCATCCTCATTCTCCTTTCAATAATTTTAGCATACACTTTTGCTGCCAAACTGCTCAAGCTTATGGCTCTGTAATTTGCGCAGTCATAACGTGAACCCTTGTTTTTAAACAAAGGCACGATGACTGCGCTATTCCCGTCCCTGGGAACCATTCCCGAGCTCCAACATAAATTGAGGAATAACAGGAACGTCTCCCAGACATTGGTGCCGTCAAGCTTGATCATCTCGGCAGACACCATATCAAAGCCCGCTGCCTTACCATTTTTCAAAGTTCTTATCGCCCATTCAACTTCATCCATACTGATGCCATCGGAGGACGCCGGTGCCGAATATTGATCTACTAGACCACGAATACTCGGGTTGGCGCCGGTGTTGCACACCCGAGTACCCGCATACATGTCGCCAAAATATTCCCTCAATCGGCTTACTACGTCTTGTATTTGTGTAAGAATGTCTTACCTTTAGACCTTATTTTATTCATTCTGAAGGCTGACCAACCACCCCGAGACCTCTTCACCTCTCTCCAAAAGAGTTTGGTGTTACCCTCTAAGTTTTTAACCAGCCTATCTTCTGCATTCACATTTGTTCTATCACGTTTCTCTTTCACTAAGGCCTTGGTGTCATTCTTACATTGCCGATATATTTCTTTCTTCTGTTCAGTCCTACTGTCATTCAGATTCAAAGAAGAGACATAGTCCAGCCACACTTTCTTCTTTTGCTCTACGGAAGCTGCTTCTTCCTCATCCCACCAAGCGTCACCATTTGTTTTTCTATGCTTCTTTGAGCTTCCACATACTTCTTTCGCTGTATCTAACATACTTTCTTTCAATATTCTCCAACATTCTTCAATGTCCGATTGCGGCTGGCTTGCCATCGTCAGCCGTTTTTGGACACCTCTGAATACTTTTCTCTTACATACTCTTCTTGCAAACTTTCAACCTTTATTCTTTCAAGCCCTCCGAAGTGGACACGCTCTCGCCAGTGCCTCCACTTTCTGAACAGACCACTAAGTCTCACAATAACGAGATAGTGGTCCGTATCGACTGTGGAGCCTCTGTAGGCTCTTGCGTCCAATATTTTCCTTCGGAGGCGCCTTTCTACAAAAATTAAATCTATTATACTCCTCTGTTCATGCCTTCTCCATGTATACATATGAATGTCCTTATGTCGGTAAAATGTGTTTGAGACAATAAGGTTTCTCTCTATGCACACATCCGCTATGAGCCTACCTGCGTCGTTCACTCTCTTATCACCAAATGGACCAAGTACGTCCTCATAGTCGGCACGCTTGGTCCCTACCCATCCGTTCAAATCTCCGCATACAATCACGCGTTCTCTGGTTTCTGCCATATCCAGAACTTCCGTAGCATTATCCCAAAACTTTTCCAGGTCTGATGCCATACATATACAATCTTGAAAGGTGATACCTAGTTTTATACGAACCCAAAGAAGTCTAGGATCATAAATTCCGTAATCCTTCACACCTGAGGCCAAGCGAGAGGACAACAGCACTCCTACCCCCATGCTGGCTCGATCGCTCTGTGGTACACCAGACCACAGGGCCATCCCGCCACCAGGAAGATCGCAGGCGTCGCTGTCCCTTCGCTTGGTCTCTGTTACACAGAGCACGTCTAGCTTAGCTAGTTTGTCCGCCATGACGGTTATCAGCTCGTGCAACTTACCTTCCACACAACCTCTTACATTCCACGTACCCACTCGGCACTCTGCTCTCCTTGACTCGCCTGACTGGGCAAGGCGTGATGGGTGGTGGCCCCCATCACCGCATCTGCCGATGTTCGTACCGACGAGGGGGGAGAGGTCAGTACGCGTCGCTTCCGGGGGACACCTTAACCCGCACTACGGTAAGCATATGAGCCGGATTGAAGTCTGACTAGACTGGCAGGGGACGCGACGTGCACGTTCTGGACTATGCCCACCTACACGCGCTGGACTATGCCTCCCTAATAAAAATAATCATCATGTCAGGCTATTGTCGTCCACCGGTAGACGTAGGCCTTAATGTAAAATAGTACTGGACATTTATGGCATTTTTTTGTTACGAGTAGTTTTTGAGACAATAACGTTGTTATTTTGTTAGGATGCTGATGATAATAAAAAAAAATGTGTCAATAATTACATTTGATTTCCTTAGGTTTATTATTTGAATATGAAGCATATACATTTTTAAATAATAGAAAAAAATCGTTTTTTTCGTAAAAATCGATTATTTATTTTGATTATAATCGATTTTTGAAAAATCGATTTATATTAAATAAAAAAAATCGATTTTTATTTAATCGTTTTTTTTCCAGTAACCTCACATCCCTAGTCAGACTAGCGTTTTTCATTTCGGCGGAAATTTTCGATGTGTTCAGACGCGTTCGAGGATTTCAGTTAATCAATAAATATGGAGTGGAGTGATGAAATGGTGTTAGAATTTTTACACCATTATGAAGCGGAACCCATGAAGGGATAAAGAAAAATCATTATGTAATTATTAGCATAATATAGCTGTATTAATAGTAAAGCAATTCGTCATCCATAGTTAAACGCATGAAAACGATTTCGGCCATTTTTAATTATTGCACGATACTTCGTGTAAAATACCGAAGTCGCTAATGTGACCACAGTATTATCGCGATAACTTTTTAGTGTAGAAAACGTACGAAGCTACGCCACACATTACTTCGGGACGATACACGCAGGTGCGGACCTAGCATTAATGCTTCGTACGTTTTGTACACTAGAAAGTTATCGCGATAATACTGTGGTCATACTAGTGACTTCGGTATTTTACACGAAGTATCGCGCAGTAATTAAAGATGGCCGAAATCATTTCGAAGCGTTCAACTATGGATGACGAGTTGCTTTACTTTTACAGTTATAATATGCTAATAATTTCATAATGATTTTTTTGGATTTCATCATGGGTTCAGCTTCATAATGGTGTAAAAATTGCAGCATCATATTATCGCTCCATTCCATATTTATTAATTAACTGGGGACCCTCGAACGCACCTAAACACATCGAAAATTTCCGCCGAAATGAACAACGCTAGTGTAACCAGAGAGCGCGATATATTAGCACGCTAAAACCCTTTGACTTATCGCCAACCAAGCGATAACGCACATGAATACCGAATGTTCACGTTGATAGCCGATAATGACCGGTCACAGATGTGTGATGAGACATTTTTATTGTTTACCAACAACTACATAATATTAGGGCACTCTTAACTTGTACCTAAATAATAATGGATTTACTTCGAGTTTTATTCATCTGTTCCATAGATGGCGCTTTTCATAAAAATCGATTAAAACGCATAATTTATATAATCGATTAAAATAAAAATCGATTATTTTTTAACATCTCTACCGGACGGCCGACCGGCCCGCAGCTGTAGACCGAGAACTATCGACATCGTGGTCCTACCACTAAAGAAATATATGTTTTTTTTTTTTTTGCAGGCGGTCTGAACACGCTGTCCGTTCCGTCCGAGACGGTACGTGCCCCATAGCCCAACTTATTTCCTCCTCATCGCCATTGGGCCGGCCACTGGTATCAAATCCTTAACGTTCACAGCCAGCCTTGTCAAATCCCAGTCAGAAAAATCGTAAAGGTCAAATATCCCTCCGTCGCCCCGGACGGATCGGGCGGGATGTAACTATATATAGCCTCATATAAAAAAAAGGAGCCAAACATGACGCGAAAATCATTCAGCAATGATGGGTTATTGTTTGTTTAACAGCGCCATCTATTCGTTTTCGCCTTTCCGAAAATAAAGTATGTCTGGCATGTTCAGACTTATAGACCTCACTCTATAATAATCAAGCTACCATGTGCATAGACAAATCATATATATTATCTATGGTCACAGCTGCCTGTAGCTATATTATTTTAAGATTAAAATATGTAGGCCAGCACCAGAGGCTAATACCTGAAAAGAATCTTTTCCGAATAGATTTTTTATTGCTTACGATGGTAAGTCAGCAAGCACCACATCTGATGGTGTTACTTTTGGACATAGGCCTTAGCAATACCAGAAGTACCGTTAGGCCGCTACCTACCAACCAAAACCCACCTAGAAAGTTGGGCTTTGGTTTTCTCGCTTACCAAACGAAGTGCAACAGCACATTGCCACTGCTCAGATGTTGACTTTCTGCGAGAGTATGTTACTACCCCAAATGGATTGACCCGCCGCTGTAGACATAAAGAAAGCCGTCACCAGTGTGATCCTACCACTACTATGCTATAAATAAATACTTGAGTTTGACAATCATCGTCGCGGACCCCGGCAACCTGCGGCTAACAGCTAAAATACACGGCAAAAAAATAATCATCATATTATCGCAAAACCTACCGCCAAAACACATTTCAGTTACATGCTTTTAATATTGGATGCATAATTAATAGAATGCACGCCAGAACCTAACATAGGACTTAAGACTAGAAAAAATATGGTGCTAGGAAAACAATCCATTGATCGAATATCATTAGTAGTAATTTTCTCGTAATTTATACACATCACACTTTCAGGAATAAAACACCGAGAACTGTATGCCAAGATACGCCCTCGAATTATTCTAAAAACGTTCAATCTATTGGGGACGGTGAAAAAATAGAATATTACGTAACAAATAAATTTATTTTATATTTATATCCTACTGATGGTGGCCAGAAATATCCATACACTTATAACGTTGTTAGGGTATGCGTACGACTCTATCGCAAGTGCAAACTCAACGGTGGGGTCGTCCGTGGCGTGCAGGCCGGTGCACTTAATAGCTGATATAACCGACTTTGTATTCACAAAAGGAATGTTTAGCGGGAAGCCAAATATCTGAAAATAACAGTAAAATATATTAATTTCTTTAAAATCCGTCAACATATATTCCCAAAAGTTGGATACTTTTGGAAATGTGCTTATACTGCTAATATCATATAAGTCTGTTATTTTGCTAATATCATTTAAGGAAGGTTAGTATTTGTGCAATCACGGGTTAGACAACTTGTATTTTTATCAAAATCAGTGAAGTCCTATTTGAGTTATAGAAGGATTTTTCAGCCGCCATATAGTGACACATATCTTCTATGTGGCCAAAAAGATGTGTCAATGAAATATACAGCAAAACATCACAAAATTTGAAAAAATATTTTACACAGATGCAAACAGAATCTAGATTTACCTTGATAGACATCTATCCATCTGATATATTTACGCCCTCTGTCGTATATAAGGCACCCTAAAGAAGGAATAATGCTAAAGCTTGGCAGCTGAATTGGTAATTGCAGTGGATATTATAAGTCTTCCTGAAGCTACCAAATTTCTTTATAGATTATTGAAATACACAAATGTTATTAAAAATGTTACTTTTAAACAACTTTTGTAGATATGGAAAGCATTACCATCCCTACTAATATATAAATGTGAATGTAAGTTTGTTTGTTACGCTTTCACGCTAAAACTACTCAACCGATCATCATGAAACATTGTACACATATTCTTGGAGGTATTAAAAGTAACATAGGATACTTTTTATTAAAAAAAATCAAAATTGTTATATGAAAAATAAAAAAATTGTTTGTCAAAAAATCTCAAAATCTAGCTTCTTCAACGCCATCTAGCAGTCCAGTAATGAAGTTCCAACCCTGAGTATTGTAATACCGTTGCACTGTATTACCGACGGGCAAAAATAAAAATAGGGGATCAAAAACTTTAGGAAAGTAACCTTTTACGCGGGCGAAGCCGCGGGCAGAAGCTAGTTAAAAATAAAGCTACCTTGTACGTAACCATAAGCTGCTTCAACTTGTGACTGAAACTCGGTTTCGCTCCAATTGGATTAAAGGCCCAATACTCCCACTGCGACAACATTTCTCTGAGTGCAGTGCTGCAATATCTGAACAGAATAAAAATTAGTGTCCGACCGAAACTGATTTTTCAGCCGAAACCGAAACCGAATTTTCGGCCTTGCTCTCTGTTTCGGCCGAAACCGAAAACGAAACCGAAACTTATTAAAACATTTAAAATTACGATTATTTACTGAAATTTACTGTTTTTTTAGCATTAATTTGCATATATGTATACTTATATACAAGGTGGAGACGACCATACGACAATAATTTTAATCTAGTGTATCTGATGACTTGCCCAGCCTGTATACAAACTTTGAATACAATATGTCGTATAGTTTAGCTACAGCACATTACTTTGTATTATTAACATTTACCCCACTCTGTATAAAAAATTAAAATTATATGCCTATCACTACGAGATCAATGACCTCCCGGGCTGCATTGGTATCAATTAATATGAAGGTAGTACCTACATATCGCCATGTTACCACTTCAAGTCTTCGCCAAACGCAATACAAATCAATGCATATTATACCTTATTCCTGAGTCTCAAGATCCATATAAACCGTGTCATCAGACTTAAATAAGAAATTTGAAACTAACTAATGCGGCATAATGAAAGAAGATCCCGGTTTCATCAAGGTCAACTAAATGTGCGAAAGGGACAATTTTTTTTTGTTTCGCTTTATTGTTCAAAAGTATTATACCTAATAGGTCTGTAGGTCAGTGTGGCATCGTGATCCTGTGACGTGAACGTCGCGTCGCATGCGGTATTGATGATTTGCAAATTGTGACTGCTGCCTATCTTGAGTATATTGTTCTGTGGCTACAGTCAACTACTTTTGTTTATGACGTTTAAAAGTGTGTTGTGCGACATAGGAAGTTTTTTTTCTAGTGAACATGTACTATCTGAGTAGGTAACTGTAATTTTTTAAGTGAATTGTGCTAAATTAGACGCTTACTTTGTGTTAGAATAGTAATTTTTCTCATTTACAATGCCTCGTTATAATTACACAGCTTCGGAGTATACAGATATGATTTTAATTTATGGAGAATGTCACGGAAATGCAGCTTTAACCATACGTACGTACCGAGAGAGGTATGGAAACACACGTGTTTGTCCTACCAATGGCCGGACTATTGTACAAGCTGTCCAGAGGTTACGGGATAATCAATCCTTACTCACTCATATGGATAGTGCTCCTTCGCGTGTAAGAGCCACCCTAGATGAACAAATTTTGAATTATTTTGCTCCCCACCCAACATCTAGTCTGCGTAGAGCGGCTCGTCATTTTCGTGTAAACCATAAAACTATTTACAAAGTTTTAAAACGCGATAAACAGAGGCCTTTTAAATACAAGAAAGTACAGGCGTTGTTACCAAGAGACATGCCGGCCAGAGAAACCTTCTGCCATTGGATGTTACGAAAAAATTTCGAAAACCCCGATTTCTTATACAATGTAATGTGGAGTGATGAAAGTACATTTACAAGGAACGGATTATGGAACCGCCAAAATCTCCGGTACTGGAGTCACCAAAATCCACATCTAACACGAGAGAGTTCGCACCAATACAGGTTTGCCGTCAATGTGTGGGCTGGTATACACAGGGATACTATAATTGGACCAATTTTTATTGATGGAAATTTAAATGCGGCAAAGTTTCTAGAATTAATTAACGGGCCTGTTACTGAGTATATGGATGACCTTTTTCTAGACGTGCGTAGACAGATGTGGTACCAACTAGACGGTGCGCCTGTACATTCCGTGGTTGCTGCCAGAGAGTGTTTGTCTGGAATTTTCGGACATCAGTGGACTGGTCGGTATGGGCCAACACGGTGGCTAGCGCGGTCACCAGATCTCACACCATTGGACTTTTTCTTGTGGGGTTATGTGAAAGATGATGTTTATTTAACAGACGTTGATAATGTGGAGGACTTAAAAAATAGAATTGAACGATCTTTCGACAAGTTAAAATACATCGCCGTCAATGGCGACCTGTTAACAAGAGTTCGGAATAATATTTTAAGACGATATAATTTGTGCGATCGGGTCCATGGCGCACATATCGAAAATTTAAAAGTTTAAGGACCAAGTGAATTATTAAAGTTATCGTGATTATAAATTTAATAAAATAATCAAGTGAGAATAAATACCGCCCAAAACCTTAGGTGTAGGTATTTTATTTAACTACGTTCCGAAGTCGTAAAATATGACACGACGTCGCTCGCCGCTTGCACGTTGTCTACAGGTTAGTGAACTAATATTTACAAACGTGTTCTATTTTGTTTCAATATTTATGATAAAAAGTTTGTTTGAAAAAAATGTTTTTTAAATTTCCATGTGAGCACTTTTTTAATAGTTTCAAAATACTCCTATACACTAGTATTGACGGTGTTTTCATTTATTGTCGTATTGACGTCTCCACTCTGTATATGCAGACCGTCAAAAAGTGTTAAAAATAATAAAAAGACTGATTAAACAAAGTAACAATTTTTTTATGACATAAATATACAAGACTTACTCTTGTAAGTAAATTTAAAAAAAATAACTTTCAGTTAGACATACTAGGTCCAAAAGTTCGTGGAATGGAGGGAGATGATGGAGCGAGGTTAGGGGCGCTCGCTTAGTGTCATACATAATTGGGGACTCATCGTACATAGATTGAGTTTCAGCTCTATTGCATCATTCGTTTACACCAACACTCGCCTGCTAATCCGGAAAGAAACTGAAACTATGGAGAAAATTGAACTCCGTGCTGTGATAAAATTCCTTACTAAGGAGGAAAGAACACTCAGACCGTTTTGAACGAAATGGAAAACATTTATGGAGAAAAGTGCCTTATTAAATCAATGATTTACAAGTGGCATAAACTTTTTAAACATAATCGGGCGTCAATTGAAGAGGATCCAGTTACCACCATTTTGTTTTTTAATCTTACATGACAACCTGGATATAACAAAAGTCAGTGCAAGATACTGAGAATGCTCACACCGCTTCAGAAACAGCAGCGTGTCTATATGTCAAAACAATTTTTGGAATTGTGTGCAGATGAACTTGCACAGATTTTGGAGCGAATTTTTACTGGACATGAAATATAGATTTATCACTTTAAGCCGGAGGTTAAATAAGAGCGCCACTACATAGTGGCCAAAAAGTGAACACCATCGCCAAAGAACTTCAAAGTATCAGAGTAGGCTAGGAAAATGATGGCTATTGTGTTTAGGGACTGTGAGGGGATAATACTGATTTATTACAAAGAAAAGGGCAGGACCACAATCGGAGAATACGATGCAACATACTAAAAAACGTCAACGAAAACGTCGAGGAAAATTGACCAAGGCTGTGTTGCTCTTGCAAGACAACGCGTAAGTATGCAAGAGTTGACACAATGGCTGCTCTGCACACGCATGCCTTCGAATCACTAGTCCACCCACCCTACAGTCCAGATCTGGCCCCAAGTAATTTTGTTTGTTTCCCAATTTAAAATAAAGATTTACGGGGAAGGCAATTTCCGACGACAATGGGGTATAGGAGGCAATTTTGACCCATTTTGAGGCAATAGATAAAAATATTTTTACAATGATTTCTAAATCATTATTCATAGATCAAAATTAATTCATAGATCTATTAAATATATACAACTTAAGGGTGATTATATTGAAAAGGAAAATAGATTTGATTAATTTCATTTAAAACCCTTCCATTCCACGAACTTTTGGACCTCTTCTCTTATAGTACCTACATAGCTAACTAGTAATACGTAATTGTGTTCACAATATTTTTAAGATAAACACTCGAGTTTCGGCAAGGCCGAAGCTTTCGGCTATATTTTGGCCGAAACCGAAACTAAGGCCGAAACTAGATATTTTGGCCGAAATCGAAACCGAAACCGAAATTTCGGTCGTTCACTAATAAAAATATACCTGACCAATATTCTCTCTCTCGTGGTGACAGAATAACAACACAATTTGGCTTATAAGGTGTTATTATCTGAACTATATGCCCCAAAAAAAAGCAACACAACACCAAAATTGTCTACAGCCATCGTAAACGATGAATAAAAATGAAGTTATCACTAGAAATATGCGTATATACATAATATATCCATACAACTACTTCCAAACAAAACACTCCATCCATATTTTTATCGTTGCCATCAATTATATCAGAGGTAGGTACTTAATTGCCTTGTCATATATATCACGCCGGACAAGATGGATTGATATTTATACTAAGTTTTTTTTTTTGCTATGTTGTATTTTAGACATAGTCGCAGTTAATATATTGTACCGATCTGGGGTCTACTCAATCATCTGTCTTGGATGGTTGGGAAGCTTGAGGCCAAACCTTAACTTGCCAAAACCCCACTCACAGATAGCTACCATGTTGGTTGAATAGCAGTCTATATAGTGACTACTAGTGCCGAGGCAATTACGATTACTAAAAATAAAACATTCTTGGAGTGATCTACAAATTTCGCATCTACATCGCAACGACGACGTAAGAGAGCGGGTAGGTATGAAAGAGAGTATTGGTGTAAAGATGCGAAAGGGAATGCTCCGATGGTTCGGACATGTGGAAAGAATGCCGAACGAACGTCTGGTTAAGAAGATATACAATGCGAAAGTGGAAGGATGTAGGTACCGGGTGAGACCGAGACTCACCTACCTAGACCATATTGGTCACGTGCTAAAAGAAGGTGGAGTCAAGAGTCTCCGAAACCGACGAGCGTGTATGAAGAGAATTATGAATGTTGAAGAAGCGAGTGAAGTATGCAAGGATAGAGTTCTCTGGCACTCTGTTCTCTCTGCCTACCCTGCAAGGGATATGGCGTGATGATATGTATGTATGTATCTACAAATTATTGTTCTAAGTGAAATGCGTCTTTAAAAAAATAAAATGTAGAATCTACAAATCTCACCTATTCCATATCGTCTTCACGTGAGGTCTCCACTTCTGTACTTTCGCTTTGATCTTGTTTTCCCACATAACTCTTAGCCCATCGACATTAGGTGGTGTGGCGTATAGTGCTTGGTCCGTCACTATTGGCTGCTTCATCACGAAAACTGCTTTGTCAAAGACCTGTATCGTGAAAACCTTAGTTGATATTAATTATTTTGATTATTTATCAGATAGATGAGAATGTTAAACTTTTTTACTGACTAAGCTACTGTGTCAAGTTTAATAGTTGGAGAGATAAAGAAACTAGCAAAATAATGCATTTTACTTAGCCTTGAAAACCCCATGTTGTAAAGGGTTAAGAATACGCAAAAACTGGCTAGGGGCATACCAGAGGTATGGGCAGCAAGGCCCTCCTGGGGAACTCACTCTTTTAGATTATGAAGTTCTTCCTTGAGAAGGGAATAGGATACCATAGAGGGTAGAAGATGGTAATATGAAGTGATCAATCTATACCTGTATTTTTTTATCTGGGATAGGTATTCTAGAGACACTGTGGTTAGGTAACCACAATGCTTCCAAAGTCTGGATATTAAGAAACTCTTCTTCAGATCAAATCATAATCATAACCCTCGTTACTCACCGCTTGCCATTCCGAGGACTTTGAGAAATCGAATGACATATTCTCGCAATCTTGTGATATTTGCATATTCACCCAAATCTGTGAAAAGAACCGGTTATAATATTTAAATTTAAAAGGGTCCGAGTGCCCTAATATATTGTCTGTTGGTTTCAGCTGTCATGATCCAACTGCATTCGCTAACCCGCCTGGTCAGGTTGACGATTATGACATATTTATTTTGGATGACATATTGTCGAACAGTGGACATCTTCAAGGCTTTTGGACGAATACCAACATGCAAGGGATCAAGATCTTACTTTTAAATAATTCTTTATCAAGGACAAACTTCTAAAGTCCATTAATTTGATACCTACTGAATAACTGTCTTATACTCACATTTTCGTTATCAAAAACATAATCTACCGTCTTTAGCGGGCAACCAACATCTCTTAACTCATGGCGCTGTCCACTATTTGCATCACACACGTACCATGTATATCCGTCGCCTTTGCTCAAAAAACCTCTATTTCGAAACAATGGCTCGTTTTCTAGGACTATTCTTCGTGTAGTGAGATCATATTTTATAAGGACGTAACTGCTAGGTCCTCTTGGAAGACCAAAACCTATAGCTACCCAGCATTTAATTCCAAGATATATGAAGTAGCTTGCAAGTAGAATCGTGTGGTCTAACGGAGAACCGCAGAGGACTTTTAATAATTCCTACAAAAAATAAGATTTGGTTTGATTATTTGTTGATTGATCGTTTGTCTTATTTTAACTTAAATTATATTTAATTCATTCAATACTTACAACTCCTAATAAAGTGACTGAGTGAGATTCCGCAACTTCATAACTCGGAATGAGAGACACGTACCGCAAACATGCATTGATCATTTTGGTCAAACTATCACCTTCCTGTAACGTTCCACTGTACAACGACTCTCTTTCGTCATGACTCACTCTCTCCGTATCTAAATCTCTTTTTCTACCACTGGAAGACGAGCTTTTTGAACGACCAGAAGATTTTGACATTGCAGATTCGCATCGTGGAGCTTTTGGAAAAAAGTCCTTTTCAGGCAAAGGTATTGGCTGTAAAAATTGTGTGATGCATTTGTTCCTGCCGGTACTATCAATAAAGGTTAACGAAATGTTCCTCGTGGGAAATTGATTTGTATATTCGGTTAGGAAATTATTTAAATGTTTGATTAGATAATCGTCTTCTATAGAGCTAGGTAGAGGCTGATTATAGGCGTGCAAGCCTCCTAAATGCGACAGACTTGTCGTCACTTCTAAGGTTATGAAAGATGTGTCTTTTTTCATTAACTGTGTTATTTCAGGGATGAACGAAGTGGAGTCCTTGTTTTCAAGCGTTTCGTATCCAAATAATAATGGAGGTGATGAGATTTTGAATGTACCTCGTATCTGCAAGCAATGGTATAACGATATCCAATATTATCATTTTTCTATTATTACTTATAGTTAGATTACTTCTAGTTAATATATTGTTAGGATTGAAGTCTGATCAATTTTAGCACACTGTTATTTTTTCAAGAAAAGGAAATCTCAAAATAAAACGCTATACCAACACATCTGACCAGCGTGATGTAGTAGATTAATTTACCTTCTAGAGTGAAGGAGGCTTGAGAGGAGGAGTGAGGCTCTATCACATATATGAGCTAAGACGATGATGATGATAATTTTTTCACAAAGTTACTGCTATCTGACCTTCGAAACTTATAAAGCATCTTTTTGGGATTGACTATTCTATAATTAGATCAGATTTTTTACCGCAATTAGATCATAAATATTTTAAAGGAAGGAATAATTATATCGACTGTCATCATAGAACCATATAACAAGCTGAACAAATGTTTAGATAAAATTTAATAAAGAAATCTGTATTTAAACAGAATTAAACGTAAAATTTTCCCTAACCGTTAACACAAACAACACTAACTAACAATTTTAACTTTATTTCACAAAAATTGGAACTGGAAGCTTCTGAGTAGCAGTCTTTTGGTCTACCCAATAATAGCTGCTTCTGTACTAATATAATATCGTTGTCAAAATATATCTATTTTATTTTTAGTTGAATTATTCAGAGCAATAAACAGTTCATTGTTTAATAGATGACTGACTTGACATAGCATTGACGTCATATCGCTAATTCTTGACACACCCATCGTAACAGATGACGTAGATGTATACATATTGGATTATCACCCTAAGAAATAGGTATGTCGCAATCTCCATAGTAACACTATCTATGGTTGTCGTGTAAGTACTATGACGATATCGATACGACGTATTACTACGTATTTTAATACGCGTAGGCAATTAGGTAGTCTTTATTAGTTACTTATACGGATTTGGTAAAGTATGACGAATATGTTATGTATTTTTCTATTTATATTGGTTATTATAATTATACTAATTCTACTAAATACGTTATACCTTTATTATCACGATATTGTATTGCAAATTTCCTAATATACTGTGGGAATATGGCCTTTTAAAGTACCTTTCTATTATCAACTATTAACAATATATTTTATAACGTTTCAATTTATAAATACCCGATTACGAAACGAAAAATGATGTCACAAGCGGGGTTCGAACCCGCACCTATTGGGAATCCGGCCCAACCGTGCTGCCACTTACACACACGTTTCAATTGTTATTACACACTGTTTTGAATATATCTTTTGTTACCTACCAAAAAATTATTGAACTTTTCTTGAAATAGTGTTTTTTTATACATATTTTTTTATTAACACACGCGTAGTTCATTACCTGCAATACAACGATTATTTCCTTAACACATTTAAAAAAAAATACTATGTCCGCTAATTCGAATTTTCTCCTTCTCATCTTATATTCATTGCACTTCCTCTTCTAGAGGAGAGCAATTAGTCAGCTACACAAAGCTGGCTTGATTTGCATAAGATTTAAAATTTCTTTCTCTTATATTTTTATAAAATATACATATCTTAAATTTTAAACTGATACTTACCGAGCCCAAATATAGTACTGCGTACATCGGTATCTGCAATGTCCCCAACCATTTTTGATAATATCTATAATGCACTGTCCTATTAGATCGATCATCATCAGAGAAACCATCCACTATCTGAGATTTATATTCGTCAAACACGTTGATCTCTAGCGACGTGAACGGTTGCAATCTAAGAAAAGTACCAAGTATTTAAAATAATACTCCATACATAAATACATTTTAAAGAATTTTTTCACTTAAAGTTATTTATGAACCAAATAAAAAAGTTACCAGAGGCTAACATGTTCAAGCGTTTATTTATTTTTGCTCAAAAATTATTTGCAGACAACGGATATATTTGTTATTTTCCTACATAAACTTTGCTCCGTGTTTAATTTTTTTTTGGGGTTTCATTTTGTTAAGTCCTTTCTTAGTGAGTCGTCACGTCACCAAAAGAGGCTACTGTCAAAATCTCATGTATCTAATTGCATTAGTTTGGGCTCAGCGTTGATGAATCAGTCAACCAGCTTCACTAAATATATAAACGGTAAAACAGTTCGAACGCATTTTCAATGGATGTATATTCAAGTCTTGTCTGGACAATTTTTTTTTCTGTTCACAAATAAATTTTATAAAAGATTAACGTGACAGATCTTAAAGATTGTAGACAAAGAGCATATGCTTCACGTTTACGATCCACTTCCTAATGTTAGATTTTGATGGGTGTAATTTGGTAGTTTGGGATGGGTAACAAAAGATTTCTAATTTCCGTACGGTGACGGAATAAGAATACAATTCACCACCCCCTATTTTACCCGTAGGTGATCGACTGATCGTAACAGGTGACTAAAGGATATTAACCGCTTATAACATATAGATGTTGCATAGGCAAGAGTACGAAAAACCCGAAACAAAACCCTATACTGACACGTCTGACCAGCGCGCAGCGTGGTGTAATAGGTCAACTTCTCTCCCGTTTGGAAGTGGCTCGAGCACAACAATGGGATATGTATGAGACGAATTGATGAAGTCAGAAACACTGTGTCAAACTCATACATCCATTAAAGTGACGTAGATGACGTCACTTTTAAACATAAACTTGAGAGGAGATAATGTAAATATTTAATATGCTTTTTGACAGGTTATAGTCTCGACGCACTCCTCTCGTACCTCTCTGGGTGAAGGAAGGGCGACATGCGACCGCATAATCAAATTCTTGACATCGTTGGCCCACCCGGTTACCCTTTCGAGTACCATCACATGTCATAACTCCTGGCAATAATGTGCCGGGGCGACGGTCACACGCGATTGGCCTGTTGACGTGTGCAGACTAACTCTGGTCCATCCAGCCGCGACCTAGGTGAGAGCATAATCGCTACGCTTGGCCAACGGGTTTGCGAGCGTAGATGCTGTTTATATTTCCCAGTACAATCCTGCTGTTCATTCACCTGGCGATCTCTAATTCAGTTTTTCAACGTCCAAGGAAGATTAAGAGCTGGTGAGATATTATATTCTTAATATATCACCAGTGGTTTAGTATATTTTAAGATTTTTAAGTCAAAATTTAATTTACACAATGCGCACTAACTTATTTTTAATTTTCAACGTGTGACTCCAAGTCGGATGTGAGCCTACGGCTGTTACTGTTTGGGCTGCAGCACCTTTGTAAGTTATACGAACAAACGGTCTCAATGGTCGCACTTTGAAACCTGAAAAGTAAGAACAGATAATACAATGTTAAATTATAATTCTATTTATTCTATCCACATTGGAAAAGCAGATCTTGTATGTCGAAGCATATGTACACGCTTTTATTTAGCTTCACTTTTACATTACTTTGTAACGGAATCTTTGATCATCATTTTGACGTAGTTCGTAACGTCAAATTGAATTAAATTGAAACTATGCAGTCAAAGACCGACCGACCGAATGACAGTACCACCATTTAATAAACTTATCTCATTATCCTGATCTGAACTAGCAGAATAAAATGAAAATATTTTTTTACAAATATCATCGCAGGGAGTATGTCTTTAAAGAGAAGTCTATTCCTGGCGGGCCCTCAACTAGTTATTACGTCTCCTAAGGACAAGTAAGAAGTTGTGGCATTCTATACGTAACAAATTACCACATGAACATAGGTACCATAGAGGCTGCTAGAACCAGGGCGGCCTAACTACAAAAACTATGTTTTACAATATGGAGAGAATTAAAATTAAATTCAATTCAATTTAATCGATTTGAACATAAATCGAAAATGTAGGTACTTGTACTGCCATCTATTGTTAAGAACTTCTAAACAATTTTATGTCGCTGTGGTTTGTAGATTACGAAATTGCAATTATAGTCCTTAAAATATAGCTTGATCTCTGTGACAGATAGCGACAAAACCGATGAAGTAATTATGAATACGCGTCATTATTACAATTTTAATTTGTGTTTTTTTTATTGCTTGTGGTGGCAAACGAGCAAGCAGCATACCTGATGGTAAGTGTCACTGCCACCCATGAACCTTTGCAATACCAAGGGTATAGCTTGGGCCGCTGCCTATCAATAAAATCCCCAAGCCCACCCAGTTGGGCTTCCGGCTCTCTCGCTCACCGAACTAAACGCAATAGCACATTGCCACTACTCAGACGTCGATCTTCTGCGAGAGTGTGGTACTACCCCGGACGGACCGGCCCGCGGCTGTAGACAGAAAACTGTCAACAGCGTGGTCAATTGATTATATCGGCTATATTTTCATTCGTTAGGTGCCAGTTATATCTCAACTGAATTATGAATATAAAAATATGAATATTTACACCAATACTAGTACCTCATATGTTTTAAAATACTTAGTAAACCATTTTATAAAAGCATGTTGCCTACGCAAGTACAAGATCATACTGAACTAAGAATAAGATAGAGATGGGGCAATCGATAAACGTAAATCGATATACATACATACATATCATCACGCCATATCCCTTGCAGGGTAGGCAGAGAGAACAGAGTGCCAGAGAACTCTATCTCTGCATACTTCACTCGCTTCCTCAACATTCATAATTCTCTTCATACACGCTCGCCGGTTTCGGAGACTCTTGACTCCACCTTCCTTCAGTACATGACCGATCTGGTCTAGGTAGGTTAGTCTCGGTCTTCCTCGGTACCTACATCCTTCCACTTTCGCATTGTATATCTTCTTAACCAGACGTTCGTTCGGCATTCTTTCCACATGTCCGAACCATTGGAGAATTCCCTTTCGCATCTTTACACCAATACTCTCTTTCATACCTACTCGCTCTCTTACGTCGTCGTTACGAATGCGGTCGGTCAGCCTACTCCACAGATTTTCCGAAGAGATCGCATTTCGACCGCATTAATTTTACTTTCATACTCTTTTCTGCATACCCAACTCTCGCTTCCATACAGTAATGTTGGGACAAGCACTGCGTTATGTATTGCTACACGTGCCTTCTGACTGAGGTGGTGGCTGCCGAGAAGTTGCCCCAACGCTCCGTTCACTCTATTTCCCGCATTCACTCTTCGCTCTATATCAGTGGTGTACCGTCCATCTCGGTTAAATTATATATTTATAGTTATATATATATATATATATATATATATATATATATATATATATATATATATATATATATATATATATATATATATATATATATATATATATATATATATATATATATATATATATATACACTCATTTGCAAAAAAAACGGGCACCTAAGCAATGAACCATTTCAAATGTTAATATTTCTTTGTTTGATAATTATAGGTAGTTTTATCCACACAATTTGGTAAATTAATAAGAAAATAATCGTTTTCATCAGTATTTCATAAAATTTAGATACAATTTATGGGAAATAATGCTAAACCTCGCTAGTAGTGTATATTCGCTAGTAGTGCATATGCTCATGAAGTAAAAATAAAAAAGTTTTTTTGTTTGTTTTTCTTTAATAAAGTAAAAGCAGATAAATGTTTAGTATCGAGTGTGACCCCCTCTAGCTAAAATCACAGCTTGAATTCGTCTGGGCATGCTAGCGAGTATATCCCGGATACTTGCTTGCGGGATACGTTCCCACTCCGCAGTAATCACATTCTTCAGCTCTCTGATGGTCTGCGGAGCCGGGTGTACTGATCTCACACGCCGTTTCAGAACGTCCCAGACATGCTCTATGGGATTGAGGTCGGGACTTCGAGCTGGCCAATCCAAACGACGAATGCCGACCTCTTGCACATACGCATTAACATCGCGGGATCGGTGGGCGCGAGCATTGTCGTCCATAAAAATCGAGTCTTCACCTAGAGCGGCCAATGCGGGTTGTGCATGAGAAATTAGAACTTCCGTTATGTATCGATGCCCAGTCAGTGAGCCGTTTTCAATGAAGACTAACTCTGTACGATCCATTGAATTTATTCCTGCCCAAAACATAACAGAGCCCCCACCATAAGGTGTGATTTCTTCGAAACATGCCTCTGCAAAGCGTTCTCCTTGTCTTCTTAGCACTCGCCGACGTCGATCTTCACCGAACAGAGATATCCTGGCTTCATCAGAGAACAAAACCCTATTCCAATCGTCTTGAGTCCATGATTCACAATTTCTAGCGAACCTAAGCCTGTGAACTCTGTGCTCACGGAGTAATTTGGGGCCGCGGGCCGGGCGGTGACTGCGTATATTGGCAGCGAGAAGCCTCCTCCTGACCGTCCATAGACTAATATGCACATTTCTTACTTCTTGGAGGTTGTTCTTAAGATCCACATACGAAGATTTGCGATTTCTCAATGCGCGACTCACAAGAAAACGATCATCCCGTGGTTGGGTACATGGTTTTCTTCCAGAACCAGGCCTTCTCTCGACGGAACCAGTCTCCTGATATCGCTGCCAGGTCCTTTGGACTGTCGAGCGACTAACATTTAGCCTCCTAGCCACGAAACATTGGCTGCAACCCTCTTCAAGCAGCGCGATAATTTTGGTAGCTTTTACCACTTTATCTACCATTTTTGATACAGCCAAACAGCATTAAATAAAGCTTTGACAGTCAAGGATATGAAATTAATCGATAAAAATTGAATAAAAGTTATGAAAGTCAATGTTAACTTCTGGAACTTCGCGCCAAAAATGTAGGATAAAAAGGGGTTTTCTGTAAAAATGAACATCAAATGAAAAATTGAATTTAGAACGTACTTTTTTAAATACCACAGCATTTTTAAAACCGGCCAGTAACGTGTACAAACGATTGAAACCTTTTTGGTATTGTATCTTTTTAAATATGAATGAAAATCAAAACCGCCCGTTTTTTTTGCAAATGAGTTTATATATATATATATAGTTAAATTATATATAATTGTAAATCGATATAATTCTTATTAATTATTTATAAAACAAGTAAAACCAATACATTACCTATATAAACAACATGGTTACTCTTATAAAATAAGTAAATTGTGTTAATTTAGTATTCAGACATCAGTTATAATATTAATAAAACCATTTCTATTATATTAAAATGATAATTAATTTTATATAATAAACATGATTACGTATTCATGAAATAATCTGTGACCAAGAACTCATCATCAACCTACAGGAATGCTCCAGCGATGATGATAATAGTGACGATGAACTTGGATGTATTTCTTTCGAATAATAAAAATAATTTATTAACAGCTTTAGTTTAAATTAAATAAAATCCATTAATTTAAATTCAATAAGATTTTCATAAATTGTTTTAAATGAATCAATTGATTATAAATCAATTCATCCATCCATTTGATTGAAGTTCAATTAGATTTTTATGCATTGTTTTTCAATTGCACTAGCAAATAACTTTAAAAAAATAAAGAATTATATCGACAAAAATACGGACTGCATCGTAAGCGTGCGGGACTAGTGAGATCTGTCACAGAGATCAAGCTATATTTTATAGACTATAGGTTAAAAGTTGCAAAAATGCAGTTAGGACACTCTGGTTCCAGCAGCCTCGATTTTATCAGTTTGTTATTGTCAATTTACAAACACGACCATATTGGTCAGTATGAGTATAATTTAGAGTCATGTACCACTATATTTAAGCCTACTATTAAGCTAATTAAATAGCCGTCAATCAATAATTAAAACAAAAAGGAAAATAGTACCTACTAAATGCTTTGAAATTTATAAAAAGCATTTTCCACCTATTTATAAGAATAAGAAGAAATTTTACATACCAGCAATCTGATCGTCATCATCTTCCGCCTCGTTCAGCATAGCGGAACTTCTATCAAGTAAGTTGAAAGCTCTTAAAACTGTAACGGAAATCTCCTGTTCTTTGCTCAAAGATTCTGTTAATATGTTTTGCTTAGCAGAAGTGGACAATGTTGTTAAAACAGTTAAATTTGACGATTTCGCAAATAAGGTTCTGCAAAATTAATAGTAATTTAATAAAAGTGCTAAAAATATTAATAGAATTAATAAATAAAGTTCTAAAACTTGAAACAATTATGAGTTGTTATGATACGCATTTATAATACGAACCTTAAACTGAAATTATAATCTATAACCACATCTTTATAAGTTTTCTGTAATAAATACTCATTCAAGTTTTTTAACATATTTTTATTTAATTTCTGTATGTACTTTGCTCCAATAAATCTTTGCAACTCAACTGGATCCATATCAATTTCCCTACCGTTAAGATAATTCCTATCAAATTCTTTTTCGTTAGTCTTTTGTAGACAGTTCAACTGTTCGGTTGATATTTGACTAGCATGAAAAGGTACTAGTTTATTTTCTATATTAGTAAATCCTCCAACATTTCTCAAATGGAGCAATTTTAATCGAATAAGATCTGGATTATTTTCGTCTATAGAGAAATTATCGTTACTTCTAATTTCCAAACGACTTAAACTTTGCAAAGTTTCTACCATATTATTATCATCAATATCTTTTTCGTAAATTTTACTTATAATATTCATTAACGCACTCAAGTTAGATTTATCAGTGCCACTGAGCAATCTTTTTAATAAACGACCAGTCTCCATTGAACATGTCATGGCTTCGTATTTGTTTTCTTCAATCTTA
The DNA here is from genome assembly GCA_905163515.2 of Lymantria monacha. Lineage (NCBI taxonomy): Eukaryota > Metazoa > Arthropoda > Insecta > Lepidoptera > Erebidae > Lymantria > Lymantria monacha. The sequence goes on along the minus strand of LR991096.1, from coordinate 1,813,029 downwards.
TCATTCCATCCTACTTTTACGTTGATATCACAGGTCGTAAACAGTTTTTCCTTAAAGAGACTGCTACTTCTTAACCTTACTTTATTCGCTATCGCTATTTCTCTAATACTATGCCCACTGCCAACATACTTCATACTTGGTGCGACATCACTACCATAGTTTAAATGCAGAACTTTAAACTCTGCGATACTACTAGTTTTCTTAACTTCTGTTAAATTTATATTTAAATGGGATACTATGTCATCATTTTCTAATAACACAATTTTAATATAATTATTTTGAGGTAATATCTGCACTGAAAAACTCTCAGTAAATTCTACGCTTAACATGTCGTTGATAGGATAACGCTCAGAGTCACATACAAATACATCATCAACATATATTTGAAAAGTATATAATTTTTTTTTTAAATGAAAACTTTCAAAATCAGTGACAATACTATCATCTTTTTTTAATTCCAGTTCTATTTGGTCTTTTGGTAAAGCATTATTTGCTAATTCTTCAGCTTCAGCTTTTATAGAATTCTCGTCTATTTGCAAATGTGGCTTTATTAATTTCTTAACAATATTAGGATCGTGTTTTGCTTCTTTGTACTGTAAATACTCATTAATATATTGGTATTCGATTATATCAAGTTTATCTGTAAATTCTGTGTCAAATGTATCTTGCCAATATCTTTCAAATTCATTACGATCTAAAATTAATTTGTTAATTTCCAATTTGTACGGAGTTTCTATGCATTCACTTCGTTCTCTTATCATTTCTATGTCTGACCACAGTGATATTATATTGTGAGTTAGATCTTTTCTATTTTTTAAAAGTTTCATATGTTGTTCCTTCAATCTGATTAGTTTTTCTGTATATTTTCGAAGAGATTCGTCAAATCTAACACTTTCTTTCTTATTAGGACTAACTTTTGCTAGATCTTTCTTGAGGCTATTTTTTGTTTCTCGAATAATTTTTAACTCTTTCGATATATCTCTCAACGCTCTTTGAGTATATTCGTATTGTTTATATTTTTCAATAACTTTAAAACAAAGCAGCCATTCTAGACTTAAATTATGATGATGTTTGAATATTATATTTTGGATAGACAAGTCCAAAAATTTTGATGGAATGTCTTCATTGCCGTAATGTTTTGCTACTATCTCATCAAATGATATTGGATGGACATATTCTACGGGAATACGATAATCTTCTGTTACAACACTATCAAGAACCCTCGGAAAAATCGGACTTAAATTAGCTATTTCATTATTTTGATTCCATCTAAAATTACAAATGTTTAATTAGGTATTTATATTTCATTAATTACGGTCGAGAAATATGTGGTAACTATTTTAATATATATATATATGCACTGCATGTACTACTTTTCAAAGAGAGAACATATTACTTACACGAGACCTAAATGATATCTACTATTAGTTATGAATGATACTACTTAACTTGAGTCATGGTCACACACACGTCACCAAAGAGAGCGCCATAGAATTATATTTCACGTTTATCATATTCTTTACCAATGATATGGTTTTACACTACATAATCGATACTTAAAACGTTCATGGCAAAAGGAGACACAGTGACTATAATATTCTTATTCCGTCACAAAGCGGTGAATCATCATCTTAGCTAATATATATATATATATATATATATATATATATATCTTAGATAATAGGAGGGAGGGAAATTGTATCTATGCTGTGACAAAAAATACTATACCTACTATGCTGGTAAGATGGATTGGTATATTTCGAGTCTCTTGCATTGCAAAAGAAGTAAAGCCCGATCTACCTACATATCATATCCCTCGTTGTCTTTTAAGACACCTACGGGCATGACATTGGGTGGTCAGTTGTATTCTTACTCTGTCACCACGCGAAAAATGAGCGAAGATCAAACTAAACATGGACAATATATAGTTTCCAATGCAACAAATGATAGTACAGTTCTAAATAAAGCTGATAAGGATTTGAACAAAACTCGTAGGCTAAAATGCCTAAGCAATTGATCATACGTTACCCGCAATAAAGCCTATGACGTAGCTATAACACGCCAGAATGCTACAGGACGTTGCTTAGAAAATTAGTTACGTGAAAATGTCTACAAATCGCCAGGTGGTCACTAAAATTAAACATCACACAACATTTTACTAGGACTAACTTTTGCTAGATCCACTAAGTGTGTGATCCAACAGTCCTTAATCCAAAAGGCAGTTATTAGTGGTAGGACCACGCTGTTGACAGTTCTCTATCTACAGCCGCGGGCCGGTCCGTCCGGGGTAGTACCACACTCTCACAGAAGATCGACGTCTGTGTAATGGCAATGTGCTATTGCGCTTCGTTCGATGAGCGAGAGAGCCGGCAGCCCAACTGGGTGGGTTTGGGGTTTGTATTGGTAGGCAAGGCAGGCCTGGCTATACTCTTGGTATTGCAAAGGTCTATGGGCGGCAGTGACACTTACCATCAGATGTGCTGCTAGTTCGTTTGCCACAATAAGCATTAAAAAAAAATTAATAATATATTTAAAAAAAGGCAAAGAGTGTAGGTACGGGCTGTCATCGGGTCAACACGTGACCCGATGATCCACCGTGGTCTCTCTTATTGTGGCGTCGCACGACGATTCCCATGCGGTCAGAACATACACATAAAAACTGAAGAAACGTGGACAAATAAGGAGGATAGTCTAATCTGCGTATACTTACCCGCATTCAGCATCAAAAATAGATCTAGATTTTTTATACTTTACGCGAAAATCAGTCTTTAAGTAACAGTTTTGTTGCGCTTTAGAGTTATCCACATAACTTATGATGTTTTCTGCAATTGTTATTGAATTACTGCCGATTTCAGAACTTACTAAATCCATTATATTAGACAGCTTTTCTTTTTTCTTTGTCTTTTTCTTTTTTATAGTTCTTTTAGGTTTAGCGTTAACATCAAATTTAGTAAAGAAATCGTATTCATTAATTGGCTTCGCGGACTGTTTCGAACAAAATGAGGTATCTACCTCATCTAATGTTATGTCTTGTTTTATCTCGTGATACTCTTGAATATCATTTTCCGTGGAATTATCTGCAGTAATAGTATCTAGTTCTATAGTTTCATTCATTTTATAATATTTATTTATTGCACTAAATAAATCGCGTCAGACAAATGACGTGTTTTTGTTTATTTGTGGTTGCTATGGTGACTAGCTTTATACCATTTTTCTTTTTCAATATTTAGAATGTTTTATCTATGGCAATGAGTTACGTCATAAGGAAAGCAGTAATAGCATAGACTTTTAATATATTCAACCAGTAGTTGAAGTTGATTTTTATTATATCTATCTTTTTGCTGCAACAATGTGTTATTGTTATAAGTTAAATTTATATTCTTAATTCGCCCGGTTTATATCCGTATCAATAATATATAAAATGTATGTTCGTTGTATTTATGAAAACATTACTCTATTGAATATTGTACACTTAAAATATTGTTACACATTAGTCAACTACCATTCCGATCAAGGTAATCATAATGAGTACCTATCGACTTGCCCACCACTCTTAGCTGTTTACCCACAATCAATATGGTACTACCTACCTACAGAACATTGGTATGAATGACATTGCCTTTAAGTTTAAAAATTACAATAGATTTGAATGGCTTTTGTTAAAAAAAAATACATTAATCACTCTGTTTAAAAAACACATAAGTCACATTTTTCTATGTATCTTTCTTATGTATACCTACGCTTCCATAGTTGCGTATGCGATGCGTATTCCAAGCAGAAATCACATGAGTATTGTTTTCCCCTTTAAATAATACTATAATATAAACATATCATAGCCTAAAAAAATGCCGGGCTGGTCACGGATATCAAAGATGCGGTACCAGTAGCCGGCCCAATGGCGATGGGCAGGGAGTACGGTAGGTTCTGGGGCCGCGTGCCGCCCTTCCGTCACCCGGAACGGAATGGACGGCGTGTGTCCAGACCAAAGTCTGCTAAAACAATAAGTTTAAACAACATATGTCAGCGACTTTATTATTTATACTCTGAAAGTGCATTTAAAAACTACTCGTTTTTAATAAACTTTCAGAAATTTAGTTACTTACCAGAACAATTTAGTTTAGCACTTCACCTCACTATTCCCAGTCAAAGACTAATGTGGTAATATTATAAAGCCCTTGGACTAGCGTGTTCAAATATTAAATAAAGAATATATTTTATACTAGCTTCTGCCCGCGGCTTCGCCCGTGTAAAAGGTTACTTTCCTAAAGTTTTTCATCCCCTATTTTTATTTTACCCCTTAAGGGTAATTTTTTACAACATGTTAATGTCATTTATTTATATTTAATTACATACATATCATCACGGCATATCCCTTGCAGGGTAGGCAGAGAGAACAGAGTGCCAAAGAACTCTATCTCTGCATACTTCACTCGCTTCCTCAACATTCATAATTCTCTTCATACACGCTCGCCGGTTTCGGAGACTCTTGACTCCACCTTCCTTCAGTACATGACCGATCTGGTCTAGGTAGGTTAGTCTCGGTCTCCCTCGGTACCTACATCCTTCCACTTTCGCATTGTATATCTTCTTAACCAGACGTTCGTTCGGCATTCTTTCCACATGTCTGAACCATCGGAGCATGCCCTTTCGCATCTTTACACCAATACTCTCTTTCATACCTACCTACTCGCTCTCTTACGTCGTCGTTACGAATGCGGTCGGTCAGCCTATCTCCACAGATTTTCCGCAGAGATCGCATTTCGACCGCATTAATTTTACTTTCATACTCTTTTCTGCATACCCAACTCTCGCTTCCATACAGTAATGTTGGGACAAGCACTGCGTTATGTATTGCTACACGTGCCTTCTGGCTGAGGTGGTGGTTGCCGAGAAGTTGCCCCAACGCTCCGTTCACTCTATTTCCCGCATTCACTCTTCGCTCTATATCAGTGGTGTACCTTCCATCTCGGCTAAATCCACATCCAAGATATACAAATTCATCCACTTGCTCTAGTATATCATTACCTATTGTTACTCTTACATCTGTTCTGGCTTCGTCTCTTTCAAAGACCATTATTTTGGTTTTGCTCACATTCACGCGTAGACCCCTTTTCTTACAATCTTCTGTCATTGTGTCGACCAGGGTCTGCAGGTCAGTCGCTGACTGTGCCAGCAGAACTGCATCATCTGCATATAGCAGAGCAGTGACCACTAAGTCGCCCATTTGGACTCCCACATTCATATCGTTCAACCTTAGGAGACATTTATCCAGATATATGATAAACAGCCTGGCTGACAGAACGCACCCCTGCTTAACGCCGATATTGACGTCAAACCAAGGCGACATTCCATCATCTAGCCGCACACAGGCTCTACAGCCCATGTAACTGGACTGCACAGCCTGTAGCAGTTTACCGTTAATACCATACTCCGGTAAAATGTCCCAAAGTTCCTTTCGTACAACCGTGTCAAATGCTCTCTCCAGATCCACAAAACTGCAGAAAACCCTCTGACCTAGGGCCAGATGCTTCTCCACAATGTTGCGCAGAGAGAACACTTGATCCATGCATCCCCTTCCACTCCTGAAACCTCCTTGTGTCTCACACAGTAAACCATCGGACACCATCCTCATTCTCCTTTCAATAATTTTACCATACACTTTTGCTGCCAAACTGGTCAAGCTTATGGCTCTGTAATTTGCGCAGTCATAACGTGAACCCTTGTTTTTAAACAAAGTTACGATGACTGCGCTATTCCAGTCCCCGGGAACCATTCCCGAGCTCCAACATAAATTGAGGAGCAACAGGAACGCCTCCCAGACACAGGAGCCACTAAGCTTGATCATCTCGGCAGACACCATATCAATGCCCGCTGCCTTACCATTTTTCAAACTTCTTATCGCCCATTCAACTTCATCCATACTGATGCCATCGGAGGACGCCGCTGTCGAATGTTGTTCTACTAAACCACATGCGACACCGGCGTCAACCGTAGCATCCGCATACATATCGCCAAAATATTCACTCCATCGGCTTAACACGTCTTGTGTTTGTGTAAGAATGTCTCCACCTTTAGACCTTATTTTATTCATTCTGAAGGCTGACCAACCACCCCGAGACTTCTTCACCTCCCTCCAAAAGAGTTTGGTGTTATTCTCAAAGTTTTTAGTCAGCCTATCTTCTGCACTCATACTTGCTCTATCACGTTTCTCTTTCACTAAGGCCTTGGTGTCATTCTTACATTGCCGATATATTTCTTTCTTCTGTTCAGTCATACTGTCATTCGGATTCAAAGAAGAGACATAGTCCAGCCACGCTTTCTTCCTTTGCTCTACGGAAGCTGCCACTTCCGCATCCCACCATGCATCACCATTTGTTTTTCTATGCTTCTTTGAACTTCCACATACTTCTTTCGCTGTATCTACCATACTCTCCTTCAATACTCTCCAGCATTCTTCAATGTCCGATTGCGGCTGGCTTGCCATCGTCAGCCGTTCTCGGGCACCCTCTGCATACTTTTCTCTTACACACTCTTCTTGCAACCTTTCAACCTTTATTCTTTCAAGCCCTCCGAAGTGGACACGCTCTCGCCAGTGCCTCCACTTTCTGAACAGACCACTAAATCTCGCAATAACTAGATAGTGGTCCGTATCGACTGTGGGGCCCCTGTAGGATCTTGCATCCCATATATTTTGCTTCGGAAGCGACTGTCTACCAAAATTAAATCTATTATACTTTTCTGTTCATTCCTTCTCCATGTATACATGTGCATGTCGTTATGTTGGAAAAAAGTGTTTGACACAATAAGGTTTCTCTCCATGCATACATCCGCTATGAATCTACCTGCGTCGTTCACTCTCTTATCACCAAATGGACCAAGTACGTCCTCATAGTCGTGACGCTTGGTCCCCACCCATCCGTTCAAATCTCCGCATACAATCATGCGTTCAGTGGTTTCTGTCATATCCAGAACTTCCCTAACATTATCCCAAAACTTCTCTAGGTCTGATGCCGCCGAGGATCCTACGGGAGCATATGCTACAACCATGAATACCTTGGCGACACCAAGTTTTATACGGACCCAAAGAAGTCTGGGATCATACATTCCATAATCCTTCACACCTGAGGCCAAGCGAGAGGACAGCAGTACTCCTACCCCCATGCTGGCTCGATCGCTCTGTGGTACACCAGACCACAGAGCCATCCCGCCACCAGGAAGATCGCAGGCGTCGCTGCCCCTTCGCTTGGTCTCTGTTACACAGAGCACGTCTAGCTGTTTGTCCGCCTTGACGGATATCAGCTCGTGCAACTTACCTTCCAAACAACCTCTTACATTCCACGTGCCCACCCGGCACTCTGCTCTCCTCGACTCGCCTGACTGGGCAAGGCGTGATGGGTGGCGGCCCCCATCGCCGCTTTTTTTTTTTATTATAGCCTAAAAATTTAATTAATAGCCAAAATTTAATTAATAGCCTAAAAATAACTTTCAAGCTTCTGGCTTTAAAAATGACGGTACTTCCTTACAACTTTTCATCCCCCTCTTTACAACCCTTTTTTTGCATTAAAAAGTAGCCTATGTCCTTTATCAGGCTCTAAACTATCTGTATACCAAATTTAATTTAGATCGGTTCAGTAGTTTTGGCGTGAAAGAGCGACAGACAGACAGAGTTACTTTCGCATTTATAATATTAGTAAGGTTTAATATTAGGTTTGTCAGTGTCAATATATTCATAATGCACAACTATGTTGAATAAAGCCTACATATCAGAATTACAGGTTTATTTATTTTTACAACTAATTTAGTATTTAAATGTCATTTACCATAATTTTAAATTTTAATATCAATATTATTGGGTATATTGACGCCAGAAAACTCTTGATTGGTTTATATTAAAAGAAACAATATGTCAATAGCAAAACTTTGTGGATCGCACAAGGTGTTGTCCTGTGGGGGAAACGAACATATATCACTGACACGGAAGGTCGGTATCTTAGTCATTACGCCATCTGTGCAGTTTGTAAATTATAAGGTTTTTTAAATTATAGGTTCAAATCTAGTTCAATAACATGACATAACATAGTACTTAAAGATAAGAGCTAATGCAATTCCAAATATTAAATAACACATGATTTCAGTTAAATTTCACCTGATATCTGAATATGTTATTAATATGATTACGATTTTCGTCATTTAGCAACACGGTTTATTATGTAGGTAGATGTTAACAAATCAAACACTATACACGTCATGTCACGAGGTCGATGACCCAATCCATTAGTCATAATGTAGGTAATACACCCACGAAGAATTCACAACCTAATGACTTAATGAAACATATACTTACATACACTTAATGTATACACAAATATCGCTATCTATCTTTTTCTGAGTTATATGTGCCACTATTGAGTTTGGGTCTCCTCAACTCTGAGAGGGTAATTAATTTACGCTGATCAGACGTGTTGGCGCGCTTATATTATACGCTTTTATTTCGAGTTTTCATTGTCTTACATATATGTTATCTGGATAAAATTAACTTAGTCGTCTTTTAAGGCAATGAATGGATGATGAGCAAGAAATGGACTGGTAAGTTTCATTCTTCCTACGTCACCTCACGTAAATATCATTTTAAAATGATTTTATTAATATGATGTAAAAATCTAAAATAAGTACAAATTAATGCTATGATGTCACATACGGTCCCCACATGTTTCAATGTAAATTATTATAGGCAGATAATAATTAAAATAATTCTCTCATGCGTATTCGTCATCCGCTACGAAATACTGCGCCACGTCATAACAAGTGCTAATCAGATATTTCCGATCCTCAAAAGTGTATGTGATTGAATTACAGACCCGCTCAAAGTCCAACCATTATTTACTTTTTTTATTGCTTGTGGTGGCAAACGAGCAAGTAGCACAACTGATGGTAACTGTCACTGCCGCCCATGGACCTTTGCAATACCAAGGGTATAGCTAGGACGCTGCCTACCAATAAAAACCCCAAACCCACCCAGTTGGGCTGCCGGCTCTCTCGTTCACCGAACGACGCGCAATAGCACATTGCCATTACTCAAACGTCGATCTTCTGCGAGAATGTGGTACTACCCCGAACAGACCGGCCCGCGGCTGTAGACAGAGAACTGTCCACAGCGTGGTCCTATTACTTTTCATCCCATCAATAATATCAGCCTATTGGTCTCAATTCAGATTTCGGTCATGATCATTACGCCCACAACGTTAGAACCACATAAAATATTGACGGTCTACAAAAAATTCTGGAGACACCTTACTGCAACGTGTCTTTACTTTATTAAAGGTAATGACTTAGTGATAGATAATGATCATAAGCAATATAAGCAAGCTATACAATGCAAAAAAATGCTGGTCAATTATCTAAGAAAAATAAATGACACTTTTATAGGTTTGGTTGCATCGGTGTGCTGTGCAAAGATTAAAGTTATTAAACTGAAAAAGAGTGGCAACTCGATGATAAAATATGCATGTATGGAAAGTGCTGCTACCCAGAGTTTAGGCGGTGAACTAAAGTTGAAATGATATATATATATATATATATATATATATATATATATATATATATATATACATATTTACATGTGTAATTATATAGAATTTTCTTTTACTATGAGATCTACCCTGAAATATAAAAAAACATATCAGCTGAGAACGAAACAATCATAATATCAGCTTAACAATGAAAGTTAGGATAATTTTCAGAAAGTACATCAATAACCGAAAATAGATCGATGACAATAAGTACCTACGCTAGGAACAAAAAATAACAATTCTCAGTTGTCAAACGTTTGACAGACAGGACAAAATGGCAGCAGCTAAGTTTGTACAACCAACATGTAGGCAGCGCGACGGTCAGTAAAAATAAGTAATGTTTTAAGTGTGCCCCCCCCAGGTGCTGTGCCTGTCCAAACAAATTGTATTAAAAAATGACATAAGCTGTCAAAACTTGGCAGTACTAGATTGACAGTTGACGTTATCTATCGTTATTGTAACACTTTAACCATAGAGAATATTTAGGAGATAAATATAGTTGTGGCATATATGCTTTACTTCTATTTAACTGTCTCAAAATCAAAAACTATCTAATAATGCTTTTAGAAATAGTAATAAATATAAGTAGTGTACATAATGTAGTACTTTATTTAATACATTCGCCTTATTACTAACTAACTTATGCCTTTTGCTTAAGGACCTTAATTTTATTTCAGTAACTTATCTTTTATTTTATCAAGAAATTATCTTACGACATTGGCAAATTTAAAGCCAAATTTATTGAGAATTATCCTTTTATTGAACTTATTGTCGGTATCAAATACAAAAAAAATGAGTACACACATTGTACAATACAATACTAGCAAGAGTAGCAGTACCTGTAATAAATTAGAACAGAAATATCTGCTGAGTTTTTAGTTTTATCGATATTTTGTTCTTTTGAGTCCTCAAAGCTGTTTCTACTGTTGGGCACAAGCAACCTACATTTGAAGGAAATAATTTTGTTCAGATGTGTCCAATATGTGTATATAGCAGGCAGTGTGTTTCAATTTTTTATTGATATTTTATAATCTGTGGTCACTACCTTGAAATAGCAACAGCAGTTGACTTGCTAAGTTGCTATTATAGTGATTGTCATAACAAAGACAAAATCATTCCATGAATTAGATTTTTATACTAAATCTTTTGTTTAAAACATGGCTCGATTCTGTTTAAAAGACAGTGATGAGTATTACCTGGCACTCTCAGTTCAGCCAAAACGTTTCGACGCCGATAGCCCAGTTACCAATGTGTTTTTTGATGATTCTAATGGCCAGGTAAATATCCTTGAATAACTACAATAAAATAGGTTTTATTTGCATTTATCAAATATAAGTACTAGTGTGTCTATAAAACTTGAATAGCCCCATATTATATTATACAAATATATCACATAATTCAGAAAGTATACTATTAGTAATTATTTCAAAATGTAACGCATTTTTCATTTAGGTCTTCACGGTAAGATCCGGGGGCGTTACGGGAGTCACAGTCAATAGTATGGACGAATCAAAATCCACAAGCTTTCGTATGGAAGACAGAGGACCAATAATTTCCATTAAATTTTCACCCGACTTGAATGTGTTAGCTATACAAAGAAACCAAGACAACCAGAATGCTTCTGTTGAATTTGTAAACTTTAAAGACTTGGCGCCTACAAATGTGGAGTACGCTCACACATGCAAATGGAAAAATGCAAAGATTTTAGGTTTTGTGTGGGCTAAAATTAATGAAATAGCTTTCATTACTGACCATGGCATTGAGCTGCTACAAGTTTTACCTGAGAAAAAACAGTTAAAAAGCTTGAAGAATACTTCTTTCAGGTAATTAGATATTCTTTGTTTTTATTTTTATTTAAGACACTGCTTTGCACTAAGGAAATAATCCTTGTACTGTGAAGGACTTTACAAACATGCAATTAACGCAGACAAATTACACCCAGACACAGAACAACACTTTGTGGATCGCACAAAGTATTGTCCTGCGTGGGAATTCAATCCATGACACTGTCACGGAAGTTAAGATACTCTTAACTACAATGCCACCTGTGCATTCGTTAGTTATTTTAAAGATATATTTATATATAATAATTGAGGAAAAATATAGTTTACTATTTATAAAAAAGGCAATATCCTTTCCTATAGCTGGCAGAAAAGACTACTAATACACGTCTGCATATTACAGATCTATATGAGACGGTAAAATTAAAATAAAGCCTGACTAGAGGGCCTACATCAAAAGGGGTACAGTAGTTATACCTACTATACAATACTGGCTAGGCAAGTTGTCTATTTATCAGTGAAAACTTAAACACAAATAGCTAAGTCCTCTCAAGAGAGGTCAACAGTTAGACCAGACAGACAGCTCACGCTGGTGTAAATGGTAGCATGATTGAAATGGATTTCCAATAGGTGTGGGTTCGAGTCCCATGTGTGACATTCACTGAGTCGCCCATCTGGACTCCCACATTCATATTGTTTAACCTTTGGAGACATTTATCCAGATATATGACAAACAGCCTGGCTGATAGAACGCACCCCTGCTTAACGCCGATATTGACGTCAAACCAAGGCGACATTCTATCATCCAGCCGCACACAAGCTCTACAGCCCATATAACTGGACTGCACAGCTTGCAGCGGTTTACCGTTAATACCATACTCCGGTAAAATGTCCCAAAGTTTCTTTCGTACAACCGTGTCAAATGCTCTTTCCAGAATCACAAAACTGCAGAAAACCCTCTGACCTAGAGCCAGATGCTTCTCCATAATGTTGCGCAGAGAGAACACTTGATCTATGCATTCCCTTCCACTCCTGAAACCTCCTTGTGCCTCACACAGTAAACCATCGGACACCATCCTCATTCTCCTTTCAATAATTTTACTGTACACTTTTGCTGCCAAACTGGTCAAGCTTATGGCTCTGTAATTTGCGCAGTCATAACGTGAACCCTTGTTTTTAAACAAAGGCACGATGACTGCGCTATTCCAGTCCCTGGGAACCATTCCCGAGCTCCAACATAAATTGAGGAGCAACAGGAATGCTTCCCAGATACAGGAGCCTCCAAGCTTGTACATCTCGGCAGACAACATATCAATGACCGCTGCCTTACCATTTTTTAAACTTCTTTCTTCTTCTTCTTTTGCTCTACGGAAGCTGCCACTTCCGCATCCCACCATCCATCACCATTTGTTTTTCTATGCATCTTTGAGCTTCCACATACTTCTTTCGCTGTATGTACCATACTCTCTTTTAATATTCTCCAGCATTCTTCTATGTCCGATTGCGGCTGACTTGCCATTGTCAGTCGCTTTTGGACACCCTCTACATACTTTTCTCTTACACACTCTTCTTGCAACCTTTCAACCTTTATTCTTTCAAGCCCCCCGAAATGGACACGCTCTCGCCAGTGCCTCCACTTTCTGAACAGACCACTAAATTTCGCAATAACGAGATAGTGGTCCGTATCGACTGTGGGGCCCCTGCATGCATATATGATATATGCAAGTGAATGAAACCTCATAAAAGTGTATATCTCACCAGCGGTAGTCTAGCATAATACGTCAATTTCTTTCACACACCGGAGAAGGCTCAATTGCAATAGTGCGAAGAATATAGATTGAGATGAATGAATCGCCTCACCATGTTGTATTTTTAATACTAATAGAGAGTTTATTTATGTTTCAGTTGTGCGTGGTTTACGTGGTGCTCTCAAAGTAACACGGTGCTCCTGGCTGGCAACAATGGTGTCCTTCTACAACCATTCTCGTTGAACAACTCCACTATTTCCAAACTACAGAAATTAGAGTGTTAGTATCAATATTTTTACATTCCTCCTTAGTCGTTCACTCCTGATGGAGTGGTCGTGGTTGATGATGGGTCATTATTGGATAGAGCAGCGCCCGCGATGCGCCTCCACTTGTTCCGGTCATTAGCGTCTCGTGAACACTGGACTACGGCGATTTTTGTCGCAGCTTTAATAAGGTCTGTCCAACGGGTAGGTGATCGACCGCGTGACCGCTTACTCTCTACATGTCCTTGGACAACCAGCCGTTCCACGGATTGTTCGTTCCGAACAATATGTCCAAAATATTTTAAGATTCGTGTTTGCCCAGTCGACGATAATCTTTGTTTGATTTTTAGCTCAGTCAGAATTGAGACGTTGCGTTGGTTCTAAACGCTGTCCAAGGAATCTGCAACAGTGGCCGCCAGCACCACATCTCGAGTGCATCGATTTTGCGTCGGTCTTTGAGGCGAACCGTCCACGTTTCTGCGCCATAAAGAAAAATCGGGAAGACCAAGCTTCTCATTAGGCGGACTTTTGTGGCTTTTGTGATACTGCGGTTGCACCATACTCTCCTCAGCCTGTCAACAGCAGATCGTGTGATAGCGCATCTCCTTCGAATTTCGTCTTCACATCCTCCAGTGTTTGTAATAGTGGAACCGAGGTACACATATGATTGAACAACCTCACGGTTGCCGATTATGGAAATGTCAGGATGGTTAAGTTCAACTCGGTCCACTATCATCATCTTGATCTTGTCTCTATTAACCGAAAGACCGAAGGAGAAGCTTGTTTCCTCCAAAAGTGTAAGCAGGTGTTCCATGTCTTCTTTTGTTTGTGTGAGAAGAGTAGTGTCGTCAGCATACCTCAAGTTGCATATCTTCCGACCCCCCACTGAAATGCCCTTGTCCCACCGTTCCAGAATAATTCTCATGACATAGTCTGTATAAATGTTGAACAGGAGAGGAGAGGTATGCACCCCTGTCGGACACCAGCTTTTGTGCTGCCGAGCTTTCCGAGTCAACTTTGTCCATTCGGACAGTTGCAGTTCCGTCTTCGTAAAGCCTGCGTATGAGACGGACTAGATGAATAGGTACTCCCATTTGAAGGAGTACGTCCCATAACATATGCCATTTGACAGTATCAAAGGCCTTGCGAAAGTCTATAAAGCAGATGTAGAGTGGGATGTTAAACTCTCTAGACTTTTCGAGTATTTGTCGAAGAATTAGGATCTGTTCTCTTGTTCCTCGACCCTTGACAAATCCCGCTTGCTCAATAACTACTTCGGGTTTCAGAAAAGCTTTGCAGTCTGGTGTTAATAACATGAAGGAGCACTTTGCTGGCGTGTGTAATTAAAGCTATGAGCCTGTAATTGCCACACTTCTTCGTTGATTCCTTTTTGTGTAGTGGTATGAATATGGAGTGTGTCCAGTCTTGAGGCCACTTATCTGTCTCCCAGACGCGATTACAGATAACATGCATTATGTCAACTCCGTATTCCCTCATTGCTTTCTCTATCTTTGCTATCACTATTGGAATAGCTTTAGCTCCAGTAGCTTTGTTCTTCTTCAGGTGATCAATAGCGGCTTGCACTTCACTCTTCAGGATTGGTGGTTCCATAGCATCCCGCGGCATAGCATCATAGACATATGACGGCGCTAGGCTGCCATCGCTAAAAGCTTTTCGTAATATTCTTTCCAAACGCCTACAATATCGCTGATCTCCGTCACAGTCACACCACACGAATCCTCTATAGCCCAGGTTTTTGGTTTGATTTGACGGGTTATGATTCGAATCCTCTTAAACAAACAAGTCTTTAGTTTCGTGGCGGTTTGCGTTTTTTTCCAACTCTATGCATATATTTTTGACATAGTTATTACGATTTCTGCGAGTAGAGAATTGGATTTGTGCACCCATCAAATTCAGTTCCTGTACAGATGCTCCCCTAGCCTTCATCTCACGACGGTGTTCTACTTGACACCAGGTGTCGTCTGACATCCAGTGTTGATGTTTAACTTTGGTCCGAGTAGGCTGTGACGAGCGTAAAGTATTTTTAATGTGTTCTTTTGCACATTGCCAGAGTGAGTTAGGGTCGTCATCAAAGGCTTTTGACCTCCATGTGCTGTTGTCGCCCACTAATTGGTTCCTAAAAGAAATATGATCCCATACTTCTAGCCTCTTGTTAGTTTTACGAGGTACAGAATTACGCAATTTTACTTTGAGGTTGCACACGAGAAGTTGGTGGTCAGATTGACAATCGGCCCCGGCGTCGGGCAATGTGTGTGCGTTCATGATTGAACTTCGCCATCTAGATCTTATAAGTATGTAGTCAATCTGATTTCGTTGTTTTCCATCAGGGTATGTCCAGGTATACAGCCTTCTGTGGTGTTGCTGGGACACCGTATTCATAATGGTTAAGTTGTTGTCGGCTGCAAACTGGAGCAATCTCTCTTCCCGATAATTCCTTCGGCCGAGACCATAATTGCCTACAATATTCCGCAAGCCTACGTCCATCCGCGTGTCACCCACTTTTGCGTTGAAATCTCCAAGTATAATCAACATTTCTCTGCTTGGTATTGTTGCTATTGAAGATTCAATGTCATTGTAGAAATTTTCTACGTCTTCATTTTTCGCCGCGCTGGTGGGGGCATACACCTGTATAACGTTCAGCGGGGTGGGAGACGCATCAAGCTTCATAGTAATAATTCGGTCGCTGATAGGGTTATAGCCTAAGACCGATTTAGTCCATTGTTTGGGAATTGCAATGGCTACTCCAGCGTAACTGCTGGAGTTGTTACCGGAATAATAGATGGTATGCTTTTCTAAGTCTTGGTGGCCACTACTTTTCCAGTGGGTCTCGCTTAGACCGGTAATGGTGGTGTCGCATCACTGGAGCTCATTATCCAAGATATGAAGTTTACCCTCATTACGGAGTCCTCGTACGTTCCAAATGCCTATACGGGTGTTCTTGCGCAATTGGAATTTTTTCTTCCAGTCGCAGTGCCGGAGAATCCCTACATTCCCTCGGCCGTTAACCAATTTCACACTAGTCCTAGAGTCCCGGCAAACCCAGAGCGCCGGTCGCTACGCGGATTGTCAGGCAAACGTACATTAATATTGTGTTGCATTTTCATCAATCAACTCTCGTGGGAATTAGTAATGTAGTAGTATCCCGTTGCTTACTACATCGCGGTACTACAGACTCAGTGTCTGTAGAAATCTGTTGGTGAACCAATTCCGAACATATGGTTCATGTACTTCACCCCAGTACTGATGGCTACCGCTGCCCTCCACCAGGATCCAGGTACAACGCCCCTGTGGCTCGCCTCCTCCGCTGGTTAGATCGTACCGACAACTATTGTCTCCGATCTACCCCACCGTTAAGGTCTTCACCCGTAACCTTGGGCACGGGCTCCGCGATATATCCCGCAGAACTAGGTCCCTGCTAAACTTTGCTATCTACACACTCCGGCCTACTGAAGTGTAAGATGCCCACCCCCGCGACAAGGACGCGCCAGACAGGTATTACTCAAGTGGAGAGCAGAGAAGATGACTACTCTCCCAGAAGACGGGTTAATGGACGTGTATGAACCCACGACGAAAGATGAAAGGCAATTTTTACATTACCTATATATATATATATTAATAATTCTGAAAAAAAACGATGCTTTGTACACATTTTAAAAAATAAGTAATAGTTTGAATAACCGACACACAGGAAAAAACTAAAAGTAAGTCATCGCATTCTCGTCATCAAGAGAAATGAATGGAACTGCTTAAGACGAATAAAATTAGCCAAAACTTGATGGTTTTACAACCTTAGAGCCATCATCAGAGTAGTTCAGTGGTACCGTCAACATTGGTGTTTAAAAATTTAAATCGCATATGTTTGAAATCAAAGCATAATCCCACTACGCGTTTAAAATCCCTACAGCAGCTAACGAGACGAGCTAATGACCTCGAAACACCTGAGCAGTTATTCATAAATTGAAGTTAAGAATCATCTCCATCTATTGTGTGGCTACCCGTGTGGCGACGGGAAGAGAATACAGATGTCGTCCCCCCTTGCTTGCCCGTGGGAGTCGTAAAAATCGGTTAAGGGTCACACCAGGAGAGTGGGCAGCAGCTATCTCCCGGGAAACTTAATATCATCTACCGCGATCGCCCCAAAAAATAAAAATGTATGCACCAAAAGTGACGGCCCCTAGTCACGGCAGTCCCGCTGTGCCACAGGCTCATCTTGGTAGCGGGCTCGATGGTGGCGGGACAGGGGGTGCGAAGAATCTCCCGTCGCGATCTGGCTACCAAAAACATCGACCCTTGGCCCTGGTAACGCACAACATTCGGACACTTGGGACCGACGAGAGGGTCATCGAGCTGGAAGAGGAATTGAGCAAAATCCGATGAGACATTGTAGGATTATCAGAAGTACGAAGAGAGGGGGAGGGCACGATAATCCTCTGGTCTGGAAACCTGCTCTTCTACCGGGAGGGAGATCACCCATCCCAAGGCGGTATAGGGTTTATCGTTCGTAAGTCTCTCGTAGACAACGTAGAGAGCATCGAGAGTGTGTTGACAAGGGTAGCATACCTTATACTCGGAATTACCAAATGGTATTCGCTGAAGGTCATACAGGTTTATGCACCGACCTCGACATACTCCGACGATGTAGTGGAGGCCTTATACGAGGATATCTCGAGAGCCATCCACACTTCCAAAACCCACTTCACGGTAGTGATGGGAGACTTCAACGCAAAACTAGGCAAAAGAACAGACGATGAGTTGAGAGTGGGGCAATATGGATTTAGACAGAGAAACCAAAGGGGCCAAAAACTGGCCGACTATTTGGGGAAGGAAGGCTTCTTTATGATGAATTCCTTCTTCGAGAAGCGGCCACAAAGAAAGTGGACCTGGATTAGCCCCGATGGATCCACTAAAAATGAGATAGACTTCATCTTCACGGACAAACGATAAATATTCAATGATGTCTCTGTGATCAGCAGGGTTAAAACTGGGAGTGATCACCGGATGGTACGAGAGGCACATTGAATCTTCGTACGAAAGTCGAGCGGTCTCGCTTGATAAAGTCTATACTCCGACCTACACCTGTCCAATACCATAACCCCGATAGCTTTCAACTCGAATTACATAATCGCTTCCAATGCCTGGAAGAGTGCGAATCGACGAACGATATGAACAACAGGTTCGTGGAAACTGACCACGCGGTCGGGTCACAATTCTTCAAGGCTCGTTGCGCAACTAGAACAAAAAAGCTTTCTGACCTGACTCTCAAAACTCATGGAGAGGAGAAAGGAAATGACGGTACAGTCTCCAGCCGATTGGTCCGAACTTAAGCAGCTTGATAGACGAATCTCCAAATCTATGCGACGCGACATTCGCCGATTCAATATACTGCGTATTGAAGAGGCGATAGAGCGAAATCGAGGCTCCAAAGTGTTCGCACGAGATTTGTCTATCGGGCAGAGCCAAATGACTAAGCTGAAGACCGATAACGGTACTGTCATTTCATCCCAGAGTGAGATCTTGGGAGAGGTCGAAAGGTACTATGGGCAGTTGTACAAATCATCCTTGAATTCTGTTGTCGGCTTGGTCCAAGACCCCAGATCCAAGCTAAATCGGCAATACACTGAAGAAATCCTGGACGTCAGCTTGTACGAGTTCAGAATTGTTCTGAAACAGTTCAAGAACGGAAAGGCACCGGGAGATGACGGAATTACCACAGAGTTCCTGAGGGCAGGCGGCAAGCCGGTTTTAAAAGCCCTACAGAAGCTGTTAAATTCTGGCATTCTCGGGGGCGACGTTCCAGAGTCGTGGACCAAGAGCGTGGTGGTGCTGTTTTTCAAGAAGGGCGATAAAACGCTCTTAAATAATTACAGACCCATCTCACTCCTGAGCCACGTATACAAACTGTTTTCAAGAGTCATTATGAACCGACTCGCGCGCAAGCTAGACGACTTCCAGCCACCCGAACAAGCCGGTTTCCGAAAAGGTTATAGTACCATAGACCACATCCACACGCTACGCCAGATTATACAGAAGACCGAGGAGTATAACCGGCCTCTGTGTCTAGCGTTTGTGGACTATGAGAAAGCCTTTGATTCTGTCGAAACTTGGGCAGTGCTGCAGTCCATTTAGAGGTGCCAAATTGACTATCGATATATCGAAGTGTTTGTATAAAAACGCTACTATGTCGGTCCGCATCCAGGATAAAAGTACGAAAGCGATCCAGCTGCAGAAAGGCGTGTGACAGGGAGAAATTATCTCTCCGAAACTGTTCACCACTGCGCTGGAAGATGTCTTCAAGCTCTTAGACTGGACCGGACTCGGCATCAACATCAATGGCGAATACATCACTCACCTTCGATTCGCAGATGATATCGTAGTCATGGCAGAATCCCTGGAGGACTTTGGCACCATGCTCAATGACCTCAGCAAGGCCTCCCAACTAGTAGGGCTGCAAATGAACATAGACAAGACGAAAGTCATGTCTAATGCCCATGTCATTTCTGTACCGGTCCTGGTTAGGAATGCGATTCTCGAAGTTGTCCATCACTATGTTTACCTAGGACAAACACTCCAATTAGGAGATCCAATTTCGAGAAAGAGGTCAGCCGACGAATCCAACTCGGCTGGGCAGGGTTCGGGAAACTTAGGAGGATCTTCCCGTCTAATATTCCGCAGCGTCTGAAAACAAAGGTTTATAACCAGTGTGTGTTACCAGCGATGACTTACGGAACTGAAACATGGTCTCTAAATGTTGGCCTCATCAAAAGACTCAAAGTTGCTCAGCGTGCTATGGAAAGGGCTATACTCGGTATTTTTCTACATGATAGAATCCGGAAGAATCCGGAAAGAGATGAGAGCTTAGTGGTCACTGCTCTGCTATATGCAGATGATGCAGTCCTGCTGGCACAGTCAGCGACTGACCTGCAGACCCTAGTCGACACAATGACAGAAGATTGTAAGAAAAGGGGTCTACGCGTGAATGTGAGCAAAACCAAAATAATGGTCTTTGAAAGAGACGAAGCCAGAACAGATGTAAGAGTAACAATAGGTAATGATGTACTAGAGCAAGTGGATGAATTTGTATATCTTGGATGTGGATTTTGCCGAGATGGAAGGTACACCACTGATATAGAGCGAAGAGTGAATGCGGGAAATAGAGTGAACGGAGCGTTGGGGCAACTTCTCGGTAGCCACCACCTCAGCCAGAAGGCACGTTTAGCAATACATAACGCAGTGCTTGTCCCAACATTACTGTATGGAAGCGAGAGTTGGGTATGCAGAAAAGAGTATGAAAGTAAAATTAATGCGGTCGAAATGCGATCTCTGCGGCAAATCTGTGGAGTAAGGCTGACCGACCGCATTCGTAACGACGACGTAAGAGAGCGAGTAGGTATGAAAGAGAGTATTGGTGTAAAGATGCGAAAGGGAATGCTCCGATGGTTCGGACATGTGGAAAGAATGCCGAACGAACGTCTGGTTAAGAAGATATACAATGTGAAAGTGGAAGGATGTAGGTACCGGGGGAGACCGAGACTAACCTACCTAGACCAGATCGGTCATGTACTGAAGGAAGGTAGAGTCAAGAGTCTCCGAAACCGGCGAGCGTGTTTGAAGAGAATTATGAATGTTGAGGAAGCGAGTGAAGTATGCAAAGACAGAGTTCTCTGGCACTCTGTTCTCTCTGCCTACCCTGCAAGGGATATGGCGTGATGATATGTACGTATGTGTAGAATCCGGTATACTGAAATCCGTAGAAGAACGGGTGTAACTGACATAGCCCGAAGAATTAGCACGTTGAAGTGGTAATGGGCAGGCCACATCGCTCGACGAACCGACAACCGTTGGGGGAAAAAGGTTCTCGAGTGGAGACCGCGAATTGGACGACGCCGCGCAGGGCGACGCCCAAACTAGGTGGACTGACGACATTATCAAGGTCGCAGGAAATCGCTGGATGCAGGTGGCGCGGGACCGTGTTAAATGGCATTCTCGTGGGGAGGCCTATGTCCAACTGTGGACATTTACGGGCTGATGGATGGATGGATGGAATCATCTTCATCACGTCAGCTTAATAAACAAAAATAAAACTGTATCATTGTTTAGGAGCTACGATGCCACAGATAAACACGCAGACATATCAAACTTCCCCAAACCCTTCATTTTCAAAATCAGCTAAGGGATCAATTGAAGATCGAGCAGAAATACTATCCTTTTTATTTATTATGATCTGTACTTACGACGCCCAATCCGTCCGCTACCACGGAAGGGCGACGCGCAAAGCCATGGTCTATCATATTCCCTCCCCATCACTATTGGACTAACTACGGGCACCGATTCTTTGATATCGGTGATCATCCCGGTAAACTGACCTGTCAAAACAAACTGAAGGAATTATTGGGTATTCAAGTAGACTCTTATACTTATCCCAGACAAATTCTTGACATGAGCTAATTATGACAAACTTCATCAATTTCATGACGATTTCGTGATTGTTACAGTGGACTCTACAAAGCCAGTACTGGAACGTGATGTATTCATTCTGCGACTTTGTGATGCAACTTGGTGTGCAGTATTCCGACACGCACATTCCGCGACTGTCACAACACCAGGACCTACAGAGGTATGAGCAATATAACTGAAGTCGTAATGTCGGTGGAAGATGAATAGGAGATTGAGAAGCTGAGCACTTTAATCCAATCTCCAATCGTGATGATTATGATAATAACTCCACCAAATAACCACGACATGTAGTATTCTATGGGGATATTACTCCAGCAGAAGATCATCATTCTCCTACTTTTATCCCAATTACTTGGGGTCGATACAATATGTACTTTTCTTTCATAGTACATATTGTAAAAGTTATTAGCAATAGTTGTACGACCGGCCGCCTGCCAGACGTCAACCCTCCTTGGGAATGCAATAGTTGACCAAACGGCATCAGATGGAGTTGGCCCAGGTCGTTATAAGGCTCTTAGTCGTCTTTTACGACATCCACGAGCAGAGTAAGGGTTGGTAGTATTCGTAGCCGCTACCACACAGCATCATAGCATAGTCCAGCAGTGGATATATTTCGTAATATTTTGCATGTATTGCCGGAGTATGAATACAATTCACCACCCCTTATCTTGTCCTTGGATGTTGTAAAAGACGACTAAGGGACATGATATACATATTCCATCTGCAAGAGAAGGAAAACTCGAAATATAACATATTACCAAACTTATCTGATCAGTGTGCTATAGTAGGTCAAAGTCCCTGAGAAGGCTGAAGTCCAGCATTAGAACGTATACGGGGCTGACTTGATGATGATCCTTCTGTTGCTTCACTAGTTTGTACATTTTCAGGTATGGTTGATGCCAGTGATGGGTGCGAACGGGTATCATTATACTCACGTGCTGAAGACAGGACTAGTTGGCAGGTTCGCCGTTAACGTTGTCGACGATCTGATCGTTGTTCATCATCAGGTGATTATATCAATATCCTTACTAATATTATAAATGTGAAAGTAACTCTATCTGTCTGTCGCTCTTTCACGGCAAAACTACTGAATCAATCTAAATGAAATTTGGTACACAGATAGTCTAGAGCCTGATAAAGGACATAGGCCACTTTTTAATATGTATATACTATGCAAAAAAAGGGTTGTAAAGGGGGATGAAAAGTTGTAAGGAATTATCGTCATTTTTAAAGCCAGAAGCTTGAAACTTATTTTTAGGCTATTGATTAGATATAAATAAATATGACATTAAAATTTTGTAAAATTTTACCCTTAAGGAGTTTATAGTATAAATTAAAATAGGGGATATAAAACTTTAGGAAAGTAACCTTTTACGCGGGCGAAGCCGCGGGCAGAAGCTAGTCTTTAATATACGAATAGATTCTCTAAGTAAAAGACTAGTAATAGAAGACACTTATAAAATCAAACGTTATCCGTGTGGTAACGAAGTCAGAATACAATCCACTACCCCCATATCTTTCCCGTGGGTGATCGTAAGAGATGACTAAGGGATCTAAAACGCATATAACATCTATGCAATAGAATTAAAACTCGATACAAAACCCTATACCAACACGTCTGACCAGCGGCACCGTGGTATAGTAGGTCAATTTGTCTCCCATTACGGAGGAGGCTCGAGGCCAACAGTGGAATATATGAGCTGAGATGATGATAAAATCAAACTAATTTTTTGCTTTATTAAAATTTGGTTTTCGCGATCCCAAGATACGAAGACAGCTTATCTTTTTGCTACCATCGGTCAGTATTGCTTTAGTGGCGCTTCGTGTTTGTGTGCCACTTGTGGAGTTTAGTCCAGCCATTGTCTTTTTTTAAGACTATGCCTTGGTTTGAAACGCATCACAGTAGAACTAATACTTACTAATCATACCCTAAAAATTCTTACTAATATTATAAATGCGAAAATTTGAGAAGATATTTAGATGTTTGTTACTCAATCACAACCGGTGAATAGATATGAATGAAAATTGGTACAGTCTCTAGACTATGCTCTTGATAACACAGAATATTTTAATCCCGGTAATGTGTTGGCCCTCAGGTAATTTATTAATACAATTTTATATTGTGTAAATCACTTTTAACGTGGGCTAAGCTGCGAGAAGAAACAAGTTTTTATTTAAAGAAGTAATTTATAAATTATATGAGCCCACTTACTTTGAAACCATCTACCCGATGTGCTCCAACCCTTTCCATTGGAAAGGCTAATGAAGAACATAAAGGCTATGAAAGATGGTTTAGAACAATAACTATGCTTTAGGTCCCGGTAGATAGCGCTATGACCAATTTTAAATATTTGTTTTTTGACCGAGCAGCAACTGTTAGGTCAGCTAGTATATAATAAATGATTTAATATATAATGTAATAAACCTTGAGATTAAAGTTATTTAATAAAATAATTTTATTTCTATTTATTCCAGTCTAGCCAAACGTCACAACTGTTCGACATAATGGAGGACTCGAAGCCAGAGAACAACACAATGATCCACATACCTATAGTACCGGGCATCTCGATGAAACCGGCGCTTATTGGAGACAATTTCTGTCCTATGTGTATCCTTTATTATTATCTATAGCTGCATTACATTTAATCCGGCTCGAAGGACCAATCTATTTTTATCTTCATCTTTCTTAACATTTATAAGCGATGTTAGATACCATAGTTTAATAAAACTGCACAGATAGCGTAATGAGCTAATTCTCGACCAACTATGAATGTATGGAGTCCATTAGCGGAAGATTATGGGGTGATCACAGTTATAGATATAACTACACACACAAGATATAACTACAGATATAACTACACAAACAAATACACAAATAATTGATCAGTGGGAGATCCCACTGATCAATTATTTGTGTATTTGTTTTCACGGGATCCAATATAACCACTCGGATACCCGATCCTTTGGCAGGCTTACATAGAGACATGGGTCTAACACACCTTTGGAGAAATTTAAGATAAATTTATTAGTTATTTTTGATAATGAAATCCGAAATGTGGTGACGGAGTAAGAATACAATTACCCCCTATCTTACCCGTGGGTGATGGTCAGAGACGGCTAAGGGATATAAAATGCATATAACATCAATGCAACAGTAGGCATACTTGAAATAAAACCCTATATCAACACGTTTGACCACCAATTTCTCTCCTGTTACGGAGGAGGTTCGAGCCCAACAGTGGGACATATATGAGCTGAGATGATGATTGTTAATGATCGTAAATAAGGCGATAACTGGTGTATTTATTTATTAATAATAAATGGCAAAATAATATTGACTTTAACTAGCACATTCAGATTCTGACACATGGGTCGTATTCCAACCAGATTATATCATAGACGCGAGGCTTGGGTGTTTATGGCGTGTGAACCTTGTGCTATCAGGACTAGCACATTCTGTACGTGATTATTTTTATTGCTTTGTATTTCATCATTCAGCCTTTCGCTGTCAAATACTGGATCTAGGCCTCGCTCATGGAGCTATACTTAACCTAATAAGAAATTGTTCAGTCTCCTTTCCGTATAAGCTGATGGGTTACCGAAAAATCTTTGAAATGGCCTATGAAATTGCTTAAAAGCCGTGAAATGATATTATTATCTAAACAAGTGTGTTTAAATATCTCTAATATCATCGCTATGTTTATATTTCTCCTGTAGAATGGTAAAATTTAGCTAATGAAAGCAAATTTCAAGATTAGCTTGACATTTTGCTCTGAAATTTATTGCGGTAAGGCTTGCGGTAAGGAAGTGACCTACTTCCAATTTGATTGATCTTCTGTAGATCTTTCCTACTTGCAAAATTTTATGCACATGTAATAAGCTGAAATATGTAGTATAAACTATGGAGGCATATCAATAAATGACAGTAACGAAATTAAACAAAATTTATAGACAGTCTAGACCAGTCCCTAGTGATTTGATGGTTAATAATCGCCACTTATGAACTTTTTTTAATTATAAAGGCCCCGCATTAAGAAACTAAACGTTGTATCGCGTAATACTTCACAATCATACATTAATGGACACAAATATAATAATATCCAGACTCTACTAATAGTCGATATGGTAAATTACAAGGTTGACTTAAAAAAGATGCCTGATTTTTTATTTCTTACATTATGGTTGAAACATCTTTTAAAATTATTTATGATGATTTGAGCTCTTAATGTAAATATCAAACAATGCCATTTTTAAATTTCTGTTAAATTCTCATATGAAATAAACTTTGTTTTGTTGTTGCTGTTTATTTTTTTGCGTTTTAGCGGATTTTAAATATTAATACATGTTCTCATAGGAAATTGAAGAATCCAAAAAAGTTCTTTCAACCTCAAATGTAATAAAAACAGTCCTACTAATAATAATTGTAAATTTCTACTATTCAAATTTGAATAATACAATTAAAAATTCATAATTATAGTTTATACACAGGTACCTAAAGATGAAATACCAAAAATAATAGCAGTGCTACTCCGCCGAACGGACGGCAAGGAGACTATCTACAGAATATTGAACCAACTCGTTACTGATGCTGGTACCTACCTGGTGGAATTATCCAAATCGTTCGACGAGATCAATCTCGTTTACAGGTATATTTGAAATTCAAAACACATTTTAGTTACATTATATTTGTTTTTAATTACTATACTATATGCCTAATAATGGAGCAAGTACGGCACCTTGAAGAGCTACTCTGCAACTTCTTTTCTCTTTTTTATTTTCCCAATTATCTTTCGGTCAGTATGGTAACATTAGTATATATAACATTAGGTTAGACTATAACCTAATGTTTTTCGATGGCCTATTTGATTGATGTTAGCTTTAATTTCTGATCGTAAATAATTGACATAATTTAATGCTTCATAAGTAACCAAAAGTTATTTTTTTTTTTTTTCTACTGCTCATTATTATATATAAAATATATGTCACAATTGATAACTACGGTGGTTAGATGGAAAACAACTGTATATCGATGTCTTGTTCGTCGTCAAATCCCTTAATAATGAATGCTGAATAGTATTCGATACGTCACAATAGTAAAAAATGTGTAAAGTAGTTTTATTTAATACCTATATTTCTTTATCGCAGGAAGTGGGCTGATCTGGAAGTAGCTCGGAATACAGCAGGCCAGATAGTGGATACTTCACGACCTCCGCACAACTTTAAAGTATTAATCTCACAGCCTGATATATGCACTCACGTGTTACAGCATCATGGTGACGCCAAATATTTAGTTCAGGTACGACAATTGTATATTTTAGAACTGTGCGATATAGATTCCTCTTTATCCTGTCATCATTATTGGAATTTAATTATATCAACTACAATTACTTTATCTATATGTACTTACACATTTTTTATGATACTCGTTTCTGAAGTCAAAATAAAAATTATAAAAAGCCTAGCATCATCATCAACTTGCTCTTATCCCAATCTATTTGGGATCGACGCAATATGTCTTCTCCTTTCTATCAGACGTCATCTCTGTGGTCACTCCTTGTCTATCCATGTCATGTTTCACGCAGTCCATTCATCTTTTCTTCGGTCTTCCCTTACCCCTTAAACCTTCAACATTCATACTTAAAACTTTCCTCACAACATTACTTTCATCCCGTCTCATCACATGTCCATACCATGTCAATCTTTCACTCCTTAACTTTGCCGTCACTGGTGCAACTTTCAAACTTCCTCTTATATGTTAATTTCTTATTTTATCCATTCTTGTCACATGTGGCGACTATCCGCCACTACCTCATATTGGACCGCAACCCAACAATTCGAAACAATCCGCTCCGCTAATGTATATTGGACCATACAGTAACATCACCTGATATATCACCTGGTGTATCAGCTGATGTACCTACGGCGAGGCGCGTGACGCGCGCGCCGCCGCCGACACTCGCTTCTCGTGAACGCCACGACTAACACGCTTATCTGCTATTATATTATTCGCTCGCATATTTCATATCATTGTATTTAGTTTTATAATAATTCATTGTATATAGTATTCAGTTAATTAAATCATTAATCTAAATAATAACAGTCTTCACTCTTGTTCATCTTCTTCTTTCATCTTCCTGCTTAAATATAATATAAGATTTGGACAATACAATAGTAGGATAGTCAATTACTACACGCCATCCTACACACACCACACATCCATCTCAACATTCGCATCTCCGCTACATGCGGTCGTCTTTTATCCATCGCTTTTGTCGCCCAACATGCTGATCCATACAGTACAGCCGGTCTTATTAGGGTTTTATATATTTGGCCCTTTTATTTAAGGAGTACTTTGGGGTCGCATATTGTACCCGTGACCTGCCGCCATTTCATCCACATCAATTCTGTGCTTCACCGCACGATCCAGGTCGCCATCGCTTTGGATAAGGGAACCGGGGTATCGAAAGTTCGAGCATACTGGGATAGGTACTCCATCTAGAATTATGGATGTAAAATTGGAGAGACCTCCGAAATCGCAGAACATGTATTCTGTTTTTGGTCTGCTGATTTGCAAGCCTATATTCTCCAATTTACAGCGCCTTTTCCAGCATGCTCTGTACCTCTAGGCCATCTTTCCCGACGAGAACAATGTCGTCAGCGAATAGCATGCACCAGAGTGCCTCTTCCTGTATCTCCGATGTTAATGCATCAATTATCAACAGGAAGAGGTAAGGACTTAACGCCGACCCCTGGTGCAGACCTACTTCGACACTGTACTCGTCGGAGTCTCCAGCCGCTGATTTCACGTACGACCTAGATTGTCGGTACATGGCACAGATTAACCTAACATACTTCACAGGCACACCTTTCTCTTTCAGTACCCACCACAAAACTGTTCTCGGTATTCTGTCATAGGCCTTCTCGAGGTCAACGAATACCATGTGCAAGTTTTTATGTGCTCCACGATATTTTTCGCACAGTTGGCGCAGTGTAAACATGGCATCCGTTGCTCCGCGGCCCGACATAAATCCAACCTGGTTTTGGGTGATCTTACTTTCTTCTCGCAATCGTTTCTCAATCACTTTTACCCACACTTTCATACTGTGTGACATAAGCTTTATTCCTCGATAACTACCGCAGTCCTGAACATACCCTTTATTTTTTAAAAAATGGGCACTAGCGTACTACGGCACCATTCATTGGGGATAGTGCAGCAGCTTATCGAAGCATAAAGTTAACCACATATACCCATCCTCTTCCATACTTCAACTGGTATACCATCGGGCCCTACAGCCTTTCCATTTTTCATACTTCTCACTGCTTCTCTTACCTCATCTATGGGAATTTCCCTTACTAGGCCGACGTTTTCTGATACATCTTGTAACACTCCACTCCATGAATTCTCTTCGTTCATTAACCTTTCAAAGAACTGCTTCCAACGCGCTTTTATTTCCTCTTCTTTTATCTACACTTTACCTGCTTCATCTTTTATACACCTGACATGCCTAATATCTTTTGCTCTTTCTTCTCGGGCTTTAGTTATGCGGTATAGCATCTTTTGACATCGAGGCCCATCTATCGATTTAAAAATCATGTCTTCGGCCTGTGCTCTCGCAACAGCTATTCCCCGTTGAAACTTATGCAATAGCATCTTATTTTGTTCACCTTCTCCATTGTCATATTTGTATTTAAAAATAAAATTATATAATTTATTTATTAATTTGACATGTTTAGACGTAAAAAAAATAATACGTTTTGCGTGAAATATTCGGATCTTGCGCAACTGTTTAGTGTCTATGGAATTAAGTAGGCGTTGGTCTTAAATTTAATAGGCTGATAGTTGATTGCATTAATCCTTGTTATAGGTAGTTACAGCTTTCATAGCGTCCCTCTGCCATCATTCGATGGTGATACAACAAGCTGCCGCGGAGGTCACCGTCCGTGCTTTTGTTACTAGAGGCGCTACGGGCCGTTTGAGAGCGGCACTACGTCGCGGAGCTTTAGGAGATGCAAGGCCTTTAGCTTGTGCCTTGCTATCGTTAGGGCATATGGACCCAGCCGCGGCACAGCTCGCTCTTGACATGATGTGGAGACTTAAAGGTTACGAGGTAAGATATGGAACTAATACGCTTCCTTGTGGTATACCCAATCCGTGTTAGAACAATCTTGTAAAATCTATTATTGTTATACTTTAAACAACTAAATAACATCAATGCTCTCGGGGTTTAACACTACCATCCCTTGTTTCCTGTGAGGATTATAAAAAATGACTGAGGGATGAACAGGAGAATGGTCAGAAGCGCTTACCTGACAATATATATAGCACCAAATGCCAATTCGCTTGGCTGGGGAGCATATGTCCAATGGGGATATAGATAGGGTTGATATATAATGCAGCAGTATAAGCATGTAATTGCTAATAGTGATGCCCTATTTTTTATTTCATGGTCAGGGATTATTAAGTTTTCGCTTAGAAAATGTAGAAAAAGCAGCAACAGAGTCTGAACTATGGCTTTGTAGAAGACCCTATCGTTTGCAAGTTCAATAGAACTTTGATAGGGTCATGAATACATGACCCTATCGAAATCCATTATTGGATTTAGACCTCCGCAATATTATCCCTCCGATAATGCCATAATCGCCACTTAGATCGCAAAATGCTGATCGTTATGAATATCCTAAAAGAATACTGCTTCTCATTATACTGATCACCCCTTAGCCGGTAACGTAAAGTTGATACTTATTCTTACGTAATATTTTACAAATTGAAATAATGAAAATCTATTTAGGATGCTGAATGATTTTCTTTATTCCATACTTTGTACTTCGACGTATCTATTGTTTTTTCCAAAGACTAGATAGTTATCTAATAATATAAAGATAATCTGTACTTGATAGCAATGATAAAGTATAAACTAATCATGCTCCTACTCTTATCCCAATTACTTGGGGTCGATACAATATGTACTCTTGTTTCATAGTACATATTGTAAAAGTTATTGGCAATAGTTTTATGACCAGGCCGCCTGCCAAACGTCAACCCTCCTTGGGAATGCAATTGTCGACCAAACGGCATCAGACGGAGTTGGCCCAGGTCGTTATAAGGCTCTTAGTCGTCTTTTACAACATCCACAAGCAAAGTAAGAGATGGTAGTATTGGTAGCCGCTACCACACACCACAGCCATACAGGGTTCAAGTTACAAGTGTGGTATTAATTTTTCATTCGCAAATAAGTTTTTATATATCATCGCTTCAAAAGGTGGGCAAAAAAATATTATCCTTTGGACAGCGTGCGCAGTAATCCAATTTCATTCCTTCGGCGCGTGTATTAATGTAGGTTGATAAGTGTTGTGTAGAAGATGAAAAAATCATATTTGTTGTGAAGATATATCATATCAGAGTATGTTTTCACAACATCTACGAGTGATTACATTGTGAATATTGTAAATTATATTACTTAAACATTATACTGCTTTTATATTTGATAATTTTATTATTCTATTCGATATTTGACTATTATCAGAACATTTTTTTTAAACAAAAACACCTAGCTTAGGAATATATCTGGTGACAGATGCACATACGACGTAATAGTTAAGCTACCGTCCTACTGTGCCAAGTGTTCAGTTTCTACGCAGGACTATACTTTGTGCGATCCACAAATTGTCATGACAATTTGTGATCGGTTGTAATTTGTGACCGTTAATGTTTGTATAGTCCCCCGCAATACCTACATAGATTATTTCCTTAAAGCAAGGTTTTGTCTTTTAAAATAAACAAATAAAAAATCCTTTTGACGTGGTGGACTTCCCAAAGATACAAGAAATCTTAAAAGACTCGCATCTCCTGTGTAATTAATTTGTTAACAACTAACTAAACTGTTGTTAAAATAATATATAAAATACATACATACATACATATCATCACGCCATATCCCTTGCAGAGTAGGCAGAGAGAACAGAGTGCCAGAGAACTCTATCTCTGCATACTTCACTCGCTTCCTCAACATTCATAATTCTCTTCATTCACTTCTCTTAATATATAAAATGTATTTATATAATGGCCTTGTCTTTTGTCGTCATCATCCTTCTCTTATCCCAATTTTTATTTTTTTCTTTCCATTTCTTTGGAAGTGGTGGTCTTTGAAAGAGATGAAGCCAGAACAGATGTAAGAGTAACAATAGGTAATGATGTACTAGAGCAAGTGGATGAATTTGTATATCTTGGATGTGGATTTAGCCGAGATGGACGGTACACCACTGATATAGAGCGAAGAGTGAATGCGGAAAATAGAGTGAACGGAGCGTTGGGGCAACTTCTCGGCAGCCACCACCTCAGCCAGAAGGCACGTGTAGCAATACATAACGCAGTGCTTGTCCCAACATTACTGTATGGAAGCGAGAGTTGGGTATGCAGAAAAGAGTATGAAAGTAAAATTAATGCGGTCGAAATGCGATCTCTTCGAAAAATCTGTGGAGTTAGGCTGACCGACCGCATTCGTAACGACGACGTAAGAGAGCGAGTAGGTATGAAAGAGAGTATTGGTGTAAAGATGCGAAAGGGAATGCTCCGATGGTTCGGACATGTGGAAAGAATGCCGAGCGAACGTCTGGTTAAGAAGTTATACAATGCGAAAATGGAAGGATGTAGGTACCGAGGGAGACCGAGACTAACCTACCTAGACCAGATCGGTCAGGTACTGAAGGAAGGTGGAGTCAAGAGTCTCCGAAACCGGCGAGCGTGTATGACGAGAATTATGAATGTTGAGGAAGCGAGTGAAGTATGCAGAGATAGAGTTCTCTGGCACTCTGTTCTCTCTGCCTACCCTGCAAGGGATATGGCGTGATGATATGTATGTATGTATGTATGTGTTCTTTCCATGTCATCCCAACTAAATTCGATCAAGATCGGACCAGTAGTTTTTGAGTTATTCTCAATAACGCGTATTTGGTTGACCTTACCTACTGTTACTTATTATTTCAAGGTTTCCTTCTCTTGCATAGATGTGCATATCTCTTACATAGTATATGCATATTATATCCCTTATATAAGCCCTGATAAGCTCTCTCGTATCCGTAGCACTGTAATGCTATCGAGGCCTTCCGACCGGTGCTGATGGAGTGGTTGGGTCGGCAGCACGGCGTCCCTTCCTTCCGACTGGTGCAGGTCTTAACGGGGCATGGTTGCTTCGGCAAGCACCTGCACCTTGTCGTGAGGGAAAGAAAACCGTTCTGTCACCACTGTGATTGCGACGAAGACACGGCGCAGCACACGCTCGAGATCTGTGTGGCCTGGACAGAGCAGTGCTGTGAACTCGTCGCAATCATCAATGCCGACCTGGCGCTGACCATTGCCAAGGCGATGCTCGACAGCGTCAGGAACTGGAGCACAGTCGCCGCTTTCTGCGTAACAGTCGTTTCGTGGAAGGAGACGGCGGTGCGTGTCACCGAAGAGGATTTCCTGTCGGACCCGCTGGCGCCTACAGCGGTTCAGGCGCTAGTATGCGCCTGGTGCCGCCCGATAGCCGAGGCCGCGGGTGACTGGACCCGGGAATAAATAGTCCGTCACCCGCAGAGAGGCTGAATTAATTAATTGACTGATTACCCAATATTGCTTCATGTAAGCTTGCTTTAAGAAGGTATACAATGCGAAAGTGGAAGGATGTAGGTACCGGGGGAGATTAACCTACCTAGATCAGATTGGTCACGTACTGAAGGAAGGTGGAATCAAGAGTCGCCGAAACCGGCGAGCGTGTATGAAGAGAATTATGAATGTTGAGGAAGCGAGTGAAGTATGCAAAGATAGAGTTCTCTGGCACTCTGTTCTCTCTGCCTACCCTGCAATGGATATGGCGTGATGATATGTATGTATGTTTCGAAGTAGTGGCACCTTTTAAACTCCTCGTGTTCTCTTTTTCTAATTCAATTTATTACCAGCACCAAAGCAAATTTATGATTATGACTGTATTGTTCAGGAAGTTGTTGAGGTATTACTGAGCTGGCAGGAGCCGATAAGTGCATTGGGTGCAGCGCGGCAGTGCGGGGCGTGGGCCGCGCTTCCACCCCGCAAGCTCCTGGCGGCCGCGAGACACGACCCTGTCGCCTTCGTCGCTGTGTACCACGCGCTGCAGGCTAGGAACGAGAGGACCAGGGGCTCGCCGCACTTCCTCAAAGGTAAACTATATTTACAAAGCACTATTTTTTAAGATTTTTTTTCGCACTGGAAGGTCTCAAAAGATGAAATTTATCCGTTTTTGTAAGATTTTTCATTGATGCTCCTCTCTTATTAGTCGTCGCGTAGTAGTCGCGTGATTTTAGATATTCATCGATAAATAGGCTATTCAACACAAAAATATTTTTTTCATTTCGAACCACTAGTTCTTGAGGTTAGGGTTTACAAGCAAACAAACAAACAAACAAACCCTTCAACTTTACAATATTAGTATACATTTGCTCTTACAATTTAGAGTGGCCTTATACGATATGATCTCTCACAATAACGTTTTAAATAATTTAAACGTGATATATTTGCAAAATTTTCTATCTGGCGAGTAGAAATACAAATCACCACCTTGGGTAACGTTTTCGGGTTGAGAGCCCTCAGCGCTCACCCATAGTCCGCGTAAAGCTGTCAAAGCCATCTGCGGTTAACAGCTAAAAACAAACAAAAAAAAAAATACCTTGGGTGACTGACGTAAAAAACGACTAAGGGACAAATAATATTTATACAAGAAAAAATCGATTTATACTCCTATGCGGACAAGTCTAATCAGTGCTGTATAGTAGGTCAATTTCCCTCGTACGACGGAGACGCGATAATACACCCGCATACGACCCCATATAAAAGTTGAGATGAATATTAGCAAAATTATTATTTTTATCGTAATTATCGAAAAAAAAATGTCGTCCAAGCAACTACTATTGATAACCTATCATTATCGAAAATATATTTATGTCTATTTTATGTCGTGTCATGGAATAATTGGACGTAATGATAAATATAATGATTACCTATTACATTTTAGATAAGATGTATTATATATTTTATATAATTACGTAAAATGGACGATTTTAATTGACATAGAAAATGAAATATCATTAAATGTATAATTTCAACGAAAAATATGTAACGTGTATTAAAGACAGTTTAAACCAACGACCTTTAAATTTTAGGTATCACATTTATCATTATTGTTATGATACATACGAGTTGAGTGTTACCTAAAGTTTTAATTATAATTAACACATTATAACGTTAATTAGGAACGTCGACGAAAAAAATCCGCGTGGTGACGAGTAAGAATGCAATTCACCGACGGATAAGAAGGGGTCTTACTCGCATAGGTAACGTGTCAAAATAAAAAAACATCGACTGAGTTACCTCAATTCAATTTTAATAATTCTAATTATTAAAATTAAAATACTTGTAACTGGCTCAATATGCAGTAGTCTTTTTTTTTTTCAACGTTTCGATATAGTTTTTAGTTCGTTTAGTTTCTATTTTATATACATATAGGCATAATAAAAATAGTCACGTGAGGACCGTAAGTCCTACCGTGACTATTTTTAACACCAAGTGAATTGTTTTATTTCAAATATTTACTACTCGCGTAAACATCAGAGATCATTAATAAAAATAGTTTCTATACCTTTAAAATATCCATTATTTTATAGGTAGGTTGTTACATTAGTTTTGAGCATTTTTTTAATAGCTTCTCCTTTGTTGCAGGCGAACAATGCGACAGTTATGTTGAATATTACAAACAAATAACGGAACAATAGGTAATGTGGGATACATTTTTATGTACATTACCCCATTACCGCACTCTACGAAGTTGAATTTTCACCGCGACTGCTTTAGGAGCCATATGACGACCAGAATATGTTACGGAAACGCATAATATGAAAAAAAAATGTATAATTCTGAAAGTATATCTCATAGTTATGGCACTGATTTATTTAAACTATTTAAGGGAGCTCCATTGAATAGGATGGATTTTTTTTATATATCAATGGCGTGTTCACAAGATTTCTCCAACAACTCAATTTAGATTAAACAGTTATAGGAGTTAGGAAATTAAATTCTAAGTAAATTAACGAGTTAAATTTTGGTGTTGGCTTTCGAATTTTCGTTAGTTGGATTATCCTAAAAACTATTATACGGAATATTTTTTCCTTTGAAACTACTAAATAATTAGCTACAAACACGTGGATGACAATCTTACAACTGAAAATAAAAAAAAATAAAAGGAAAAGAACAAAAGAAAAATTTAGCATTTGCTACAGTGCTAACCATAGTTTAATGTTATTATTATATTTGCGTTAATGTATAGGATGGATATAAATAGCGTAAAGTAATGCAATAATAATTAAAAAAATAATTAAAAAACCATCGTGCATTATTTTTTTTCTGAAACCGTTTAAAAATAATGCGCCATTACAATTTTTATTGTGAAAAAAGAAATGAGAATATTGATAAATTGTTGATTTATCATCTGACATGTATTTTATGAAACTCATTTGTGAACCAAAAAGAAGAGATTGTAAGCACGACTTGGACCCGCTATTGGATGTCCTATCCAAGTACCTTACAATATAGCGTGCATGCAATTACATAAAATTCTATGTACCTATATATACCTAAGTACATATAATGTTAAATTTATTATAATTATTTGTGTAATATATAACTAGTTTTGATAATATGATTAAACATAATAAAACGTTGACGAAATTTTCTACAAACATACTAAATAGACGTTTGAAAGTGATCAAACATGACGTTTGAAACTGTGTCCAACTACCCACCAAGCTCCGTGAACGACAACAAGAGTAGTACCTATGGCGGTATAAATGACATAATACCAATGTTATTTATAGTGCGCTACCTGATGCCTAAATTCGTTTGTAATGAATATAAGCCTAATGCTCGCGTTCACTAACGATCTCTAAATTTTAGGTGACACCTTAGACAATGTATGCAATATTTAACATTGTTAATAAATTATTTTTATTTACTATTCAATGTTTAAAGTTTTAGAAACGAAAATGCGAACTATACAAATTTAGTTTCGCATTGTTGCCATTAACTTTCAGTATTTATAAAAAAAAAGTATAATTATGACGCCATTACGAAGTGTAGGTCAAGTTTAATACAAATTTAAAACCAAATACAAAATATATAAGGTCTCAGTGACATATTACTCGTTAGTAGGACTATTATTGAATAAAAAGTTACAAAAATGAACGAAAATATACAAAAATAATAAAAGTTAATAGGAATATTTTCAATAGCTTTAAATTGGAGGACGAGATTGAACGTTTTTGATTTAATTACGACTGCACAGATGTTGGGAGTGATCTAATTACCGATACACTACGCAAATTAATACTTATTCGAAACAAATTATTGTTCCGAGTGTGTGTGTAATCTGTGCTCTTTAACCGTGTGCTTGTAAGGGTGTAACCCTTCTACACAAGGATGTATTTCCAAGTGCGAGGTGTCGTCTTAAAAAAAATCTAACCTAATAAGTCCATTGTTATTAAAATTTAATTAATATCTGTGATTTCAAAATATCTGTTTTAATTTAGATTTACCAAATATTTTTTAAAAATTATTGTTACTTGAATAGTTTTAATGCTTTAAATTTTTGACATAATAATATAATAATCTTATACAGATATTTTCATAATTTCGTCATTGATATATTTTAGTTAAAATTTAATTGAAAATTGTAAATATATAGTGTGAAAAAAAAATTATATTTAAATATATAATAAGTACTTATTCAAATGTATATTTTGTTATTAATATAGACGTGTTATTTTCTAAATTATTAGTTTAATTTTTTTAACGTTATCAAATCACATGTGATTGCCCTCATGGTACCCATTTTAAACTTTACTACGCGTGTACAGAACGCTGTTATATTTAATATCTACAATAAGGGACACAAGTAACATAAGCAGGTTGTTACCGATAGTGTTGTCCAAATGCAGGATCAAGACGAGACTTGGTCTTGCGACATCACAACTGTTCTCGTCTTGGTCTTGATCTTGCAGCAAGAGTCTCGCAATTCTTGCAAGTCTCGCAGCTAGAATAACACAACAGACTTACTTGAGCATGACATGTGGAAAGTAGTGGTAGCTTGTGTTAACCATACTCGGAAATATAATTGTTGATTAAATGACATCAGTTGGAATTGCCCCAAATAAAACCCCTATTGGTGTTTTATAACGCCCATGAGCAATACAGGGATTGGTAGTATTTGTAGCTAAAATTACATAGCGTAACGGGGCTGGAACGATACCGTTACCGGTACACGTTACATCATTACTTTCGACTGGGCGAAGCGATTTTAATGATTCTTTTTTTATTTGAAAGCTGGTGCTTCCCGTGTGGTCCCATTTTAATTTGGTCCAGTTCTGACAATGGCACCCATGAGAAAACCATATAAGTCTAAAATTAGCATTAAGTATGTGTGCGACAAATGAACGAGTAACTCAAGCCCTGCTACTAATAGAAGAACTTATGTGTGTTTGTAACACTAAAAAGTAAACAATAAAAAAATAAAACTACGATTAAAAAAACCGACTTCAAAACTGAAAAGTACAAAATAACTTAAAATACTATCATTTGTATATATTTGTAGGGGGCATAGTCCGGAGCGTGCTCGTTCGCGTCCCCTGCCAGTCTAATTAGACTGCTAATCCGGCTCGAAATGCGTACCGCAATGCGGGTTAGGGCGTCCCCCGGAGGCGACGCGTACCGACCCGCCCCCGTCGGTACGAACATCGGCAGTTGCGGCGATGGGGGCCGCCACCCATCACGCCTTGCCCAGTTAGGCGAGTCGAGGAGAACGGAGTGCCGGGTGGGCACGTGGAATGTAAGAGGTTGTGTGGAAGGTAAGTTGCACGAGCTAATATCCGTCATGGCGGACAAACAGCTAGACGTGCTCTGTGTAACAGAGACCAAGCGAAGGGGCAGCGACGCCTGCGATCTTCCTGGTGGCGGGATGGCTCTGTGGTCTGGTGTACCACAGAGCGATCGAGCCAGCATGGGGGTAGGAGTGCTGTTGTCCTCTCGCTTGGCCTCAGGTGTGAAGGATTACGGAATGTATGATCCCAGACTTCTCTGGGTCCGTATAAAACTAGGTGTCACCAAGGTATTCATGGTTGTAGCATATGCTCCCGTAGGATCCTCGGTGGCATCAGACCTAGAGAAGTTTTGGGATAATGTTAGGGAAGTTCTGGATATGGCAGAAACCAGTGAACGCGTGATTGTATGCGGAGATTTGAACGGATGGGTGGGGACCAAGCGTCCCGACTATGAGGACGTACTTGGTCCATTTGGTGATAAGAGAATGAACGACGCAGGTAGGCTCATAGCGGATGTATGCATGGAGAGAAACCTTATTGTGTCAAACACATTTTTCCAACATAAGGACATCCATATGTATACATGGAGAAGGAATGAACAGAAAAGCATAATAGATTTAATTTTGGTAGACAGTCGCCTCCGAAGCAAAATATTGGACGCAAGAGCCTACAGGGGCCCCACAGTCGACACGGACCACTATCTCGTTATTGCGAGATTTAGTGGTCTGTTCAGAAAGTGGAGGCACTGGCGAGAGCGTGTCCACTTCGGAGGGCTTGAAAGAATAAAGGTTGAAAGGCTGCAAGAAGAGTGTGTAAGAGAAAAGTATGCAGAGGGTGTCCGAGAACGGCTGACGATGGCAAGCCAGCCGCAATCGGACATTGAAGAATGCTGGAGAGTATTGAAAGAGAGTATGGTAGATACAGCGAAAGAAGTATGTGGAAGTTCAAAGAAGCATAGAAAAACAAATGGTGATGCATGGTGGGATGCGGAAGTGGCAGCTTCCGTAGAGCAAAAGAAGAAAGCGTGGCTGGACTATGTCTCTTCTTTGAATCTGAATGACAGTATGACTGAACAGAAGAAAGAAATATATCGGCAATGTAAGAATGACACCAAGGCCTTAGTGAAAGAGAAACGTGATAGAGCAAGTATGAGTGCAGAAGATAGGCTGACTAAAAACTTCGAGGGTAACACCAAACTCTTTTGGAGGGAGGTGAAGAAGTCTCGGGGTGGTTGGTCAGCCTTCAGAATGAATAAAATAAGGTCTAAAGGTGGAGACATTCTTACACAAACACAAGACGTGTTAAGCCGATGGAGTGAATATTTTGGCGATATGTATGCGGATGCTACGGTTGGCGCCGGTGTTGGATGTGGTTTAGTAGATCAACATTCGACAACGGCGTCCTCCGATGGCATCAGTATGGATGAAGTTGAATGGGCGATAAGAAGTTTGAAAAATGGTAAGGCAGCGGGCATTGATATGGTGTCTGCCGAGATGATCAAGCTCGGTGGCTCTTGTGTCTGGGAGGCGTTCCTGTTGCTCCTCAATTTATGTTGGGGCTCGGGAATGGTTCCCAGGGACTGGAATAGCGCAGTCATCGTGCCTTTGTTTAAAAACAAGGGTTCACGTTATGACTGCGCAAATTACAGAGCCATAAGCTTGACCAGTTTGGCAGCAAAAGTGTATGGAAAAGTTATTGAAAGGAGAATGAGGATGGTGTCCGATGGTTTACTGTGTGAGACACAAGGAGGTTTCAGGAGTGGAAGGGGATGCATGGATCAAGTGTTCTCTCTGCGCAACATTGTGGAGAAGCATCTGGCTCTAGGTCAGAGGGTTTTCTGTAGTTTTGTGGATCTGGAGAGAGCATTTGACACGGTTGTACGAAAGGAACTTTGGGACATTTTACCGGAGTATGGTATTAACGGTAAACTGCTACAGGCTGTGCAGTCCAGTTACATGGGCTGTAGAGCCTGTGTGCGGCTGGATGATGGAATGTCGCCTTGGTTTGACGTCAATATCGGCGTTAAGCAGGGGTGCGTTCTGTCAGCCAGGCTGTTTATCATATATCTGGATAAATGTCTTCAAAGGTTGAACGATATGAATGTGGGAGTCCAGATGGGCGACTCAGTGGTCACTGCTCTGCTTTATGCAGATGATGCAGTCCTGCTGGCACAGTCAGCGACTGACCTGCAGACCCTAATCGACACAATGACAGAAGATTGTAAGAAAAGGGGTCTACGCGTGAATGTGAGCAAAACCAAAATAATGGTCTTTGAAAGAGATAAAACCAGAACAGATGTAAGAGTAACAATAGGTAATGATGTACTAGAGCAAGTGGATGAATTTGTATATCTTGGATGTGGATTTAGCCGAGATGGAAGGTACACCACTGATATAGAGCGAAGAGTGAATGCGGGAAATAGAGTGAACGGAGCGTTGGGGCAACTTTTCGGCAGCCACCACCTCAGCCAGAAGGCACGTGTAGCAATACATAACGCAGTGCTTGTCCCAACATTACTGTATGGAAGCGAGAGTTGGGTATGCAGAAAAGAGTATGATAGTAAAATTAATGCGGTCGAAATGCGATCTCTGCGGTAAATCTGTGGAGTTAGGCTGACCGACCGCATTCGTAACGACGACGTAAGAGAGCGAGTAGGTATGAAAGAGAGTATTGGTGTAAAGATGCGAAAGGGAATGCTCCGATGGTTCGGACATGTGGAAAGAATGCCGAACGAACGCCTGGTTAAGAAGATATACAATGCGAAAGTGGAAGGATGTAGGTATCGAGGGAGACCGAGACTAACCTACCTAGACCAGATCGGTCATGTACTGAACGAAGGTGAAGTCAAGAGTCTCCGAAACCGGCGAGCGTGTATGAAGAGAATTATGAATGTTGAGGAAGCGAGTGAAGTATGCAGAGATAGAGTTCTCTGGCACTCTGTTCTCTCTGCCTACCCTGCAAGGGATATGGCGTGATGATATGTATGTATGTATGTATGTACTATCATTTGTATGTGCTATCTATTGATAGGTTTGAAGTCAGTAGCGGTGTCGGTATCTTTAGTGTAGGAATTTCATTACAGTAAGTAAGCTGTTTATAATTTTGTTTAAGGCTTGGCACCGATTTCAAACCTATCAATAGATAGCACATACAAGTGATAGTATTTTAAGTTATTTTGTACTTTTCAGTTTTGAAGTCAGTTTTTTTAATCGTAGTTTTATTTTTTTATGTATATATTTTTTCATCAAAATGTCCACTATTGGACAATATCTTCCCTAAATGGGGAACAATAACATAATCACTACGCTCGGTGGACAGATTGGCGATTACAGTAACTGCAATAAGCTCCCCAGGAGAGAGCTACAGCCTATTCTGTAAGTAATTCCTTAATCGATTTTTACGCATCCCACGTGAAAATAAAGGGTGGAAAGAAAATACATTTTATTCTTAACCCGCCACTACAACGGCGTCTAATAAAAACAAATCAATTTGGGGTCGAGTAAAATTATTATTGCACCTCTGCCCTTTGAGCCATAAAGTTGTGAATTTGAGAACTATAATGCATTTGAATATTCACCGATCAGTTTGTGCGCTCGTTGATAGTACTTAGTTATATTTATAGTATATGTACCTACCTATTTAGTATAATCTACGTCATTCATTATATTGACAGTCAAGGTCAAACAATCTGACTAGCGATTTATTATGTATTAACTTCAAATTCTAACAGATATATAAGGAGTACTTGTACAACAGCAACGGATAAAAAAGGTGCTATCTTAGAATAATAAAGAGTGCCATAATATACGTCCTTCACAAGAGATCAACCTTTACCTAAATTTGTCAGCACCCATGGGCGCGCGCAAAAGATGTAGGTATATTTAATCGATTATAATTGGAAGTTTCTCGAATATATCTATCAAGTCTAAAGTAATATGAATAGAGTAGTCTGAACTTCCGTTGGACTTTACATTATTACCAACTTATTAGTATACTTATTAGTAGGTATTTTTTTTTTGGGACTAATCCCACCACACATTCCCACCATTGTAACTCCTGTAAGCCAGGATCCACAATGGTCACTATAAATGACACCGAGGTCTGACCCTCAGGCAGTCCCGGGAAATGATTTTAATTGGCTTGGAACCCGCAACAAATTTAATTAGAAAAGTTAAAGAGGAGGAGTTGGAAAAGAGTGATTTCACTTCCCTGCCAGGCAAAGCGGGAGACAGAAAGCAATATTGACTAGTCAGCCAATAATTAAAGGGTTGTACAGCTACGATAAGCGCAGCAGTACGGCACCACGGATACGGGATAACTTAACGGGGCCTATATGTATTATTAGTAGGTATATCTATTAAATGAGGTCGTCCTCAAATTATGTTTTATGAATTATTGCTTCCAAGTACGTGCAGATTCTTAAAAGGTGATGCGGTTTCCCGAGCTCTATAACATGTCTTTCTTTAAGTTAGGAATAATAAGAGCTCTTTTTCACGATAGGCCATTGCCTAACCACGCTCCTGGTATTGTTAAGACAGTATACTTACTTTCAGGTGTGTTGCTTATCATTTGCATAGACAATAAAAAATTTAAAAGGCTTATGATCTTCAAACGGCTAAAAGTGGGCTCTGAATATTGCACGTCCTAGGGACCCCGACATGGTTGATTCAGCCCGGAACGTTTTATACAGCGCATCAGTCAAATATAAGAAAATCTAGATAGATTACATAGATGATTGCTGCTAAGATTCTTATTGAAACGCTTTCAATTTCAAGTGGTCCCAAAATGTTTACAGAAAACTGATCTTCCATCTACACATACCTATAATGAAGCTGGTTGCCAGACTCAACACGGCGCCGATTCTATTAAAATTAGAAATATGAAATTTTAACTGTAGTTTATTTCTATGATCTAAAGACTGATGAGAAACGATTTTAAGAAATTCACCACTGCATTGAAACGCAGTGTCAGTGTTGGTATGGGATGAATAACAACTGAATATTGTCTTGAAATTAAGTACAACTATTCTACAGTAAAATTTATAGTCCGCGTAACGCTGTGAAGAGGGCGTCCATTAATTAATAACGTGTGCTATTCAGGGGGTAGAGATCGAGCCGCATCTTACTAAATCTCACTTGGGGAAGAGGTGGGTCTTGGCAAATAACACGTAATTTTTTTTGGCATAAAATGGTGAAAATCTTTGTAAAAGTTAAGTTAAAGTTAAATGAAAGTAAAAACCTTTTACCAAAGTACAAATTTTGAAAAATCTCACGTGAGATTGGGGAAAGGGGGAGGTATCGTGAAAATCTTATGACATCTTACCAAGAGGGGAGGGGGTAAAAAAATCCTCAACAATGCCTCGCGTAATTAATGGAACACAAAAAGCTATTTGCGGCTAACAGCTAAACACATAAAACATCTACAGTAAAAATAAATAAACATATGATTCAGCAGTTAAGTTATGTATTCATGTAATAAAGAGTAAATTTTCCGATGATAATTATAGGAAATATACCCATACCACGAGGCCTATTTTTAAAACACATATGGGTACCACTCATATACCATAAACGGAAAAGCTT
Source organism: Lymantria monacha (assembly GCA_905163515.2). Lineage (NCBI taxonomy): Eukaryota > Metazoa > Arthropoda > Insecta > Lepidoptera > Erebidae > Lymantria > Lymantria monacha. The sequence continues at coordinate 1,768,733 of LR991096.1, read as the reverse complement.
CAGCTTTGTTCAAACTTAGTATTTTTAAAGACCAGCTTTGTCCAAATTAACAGATGACGTAGTATGGATACGTTCCTTACTTGATTTCTTATTGAATTAGCACCAGAGAGCATCTCACTTGTGATGTTGGAATTCTCAGAAATGGAATATATTGAAAATCAACCACTCAAGAGGATATAGTGCTGCCTAAGGGTGTATAATGGAAGGTGAACAAAGGAAATTATAGTAACGACAGTGCGATATATACCTACATATTTTCTATGTAAAAGAAGCCGCGGGAAAAAGCTAGTTACAGATATTAATTAATTCAGTGAATATATTGTGATCAGTCAGAGATATATTATCCTGTGATATAACTATATATCTTTCTAGTTTGCAATGCCAACCAGAAAAAATACATTGCACTCAGTCTATCAACAACCACTGTCTACCCTATGGAGACAATGCTCACCATACTTAAGACAGATTAGCAATCATATTTAGTGTTAGGGTACCCATTTTTCTGGTGATACTTCAACTGGTTAATCGAGTTTCTACACGCAAAGATGACCTTGTAACGCATTGCATTCCCCAACACTATGTTAAGTTGAAATGCTGAAATTAAACATGTTACCATATAAAAAATTAGAATTTATTCATTCTTTTAAATGATAGCAACCAATAGAAATAAATCCTTTTATCATTGGATCTATAAATACATAACTAACACAATAATTTGTGGATAATACAAAAGTTTATCCTATTCGGGATTGAATATACAACAGTCGGAGGCAGGGCACTTAGACCATTAAACCAACATTTTAGTATTGATTAAAATGTCAATAAAAAACCTTTTGATATATAAAATAGATTATATTGTTGTTTAAACATGTTTGCACAAGTGTGGCCGGTGTAAATGCTTAAGCAAATGCAACTTCGTATAAAAAATAATATCTTTAAAATTAAAGTTCAACAACAGCACGGATAGATTGGCCCGTATGCATTAGATGGAAAGCTTCATTAATATCCTTCAATGGGACTTTATGGGTAACAAAGTCATCCAATGGCAGTTTCTTAGTTAAATAATCTTCAACAAGCTTTGGTACACTATCTCGGCTCTTATAACCACCGAAAGCCGTTCCTTTCCAGGTACGTCCTGTGACAAGTTGGAATGGACGAGTGCTAATCTCTTCACCTGCAGCAGCAACCCCAATGATCACTGAAACACCCCAACCCTTGTGGCAAGCCTCGAGGGCAGCACGCATTGTATTTACATTCCCAATGCATTCAAATGTGTAATCGAGGCCACCATCAGTCAGGTCTACCAGAACTTGTTGGATTGGCTTATCATAATCTTTGGGATTCACAAATTCATTGACTCCAAATTTCTTTGCAATTTCATATTTAGCAGGATTAATGTCTACTCCAATGATGCGTTTTGCTCCGGCCACCCGACATCCTAAGGCAACCGCTAGACCGACTGCACCAAGACCAAAGATAGCACAGTTAGATCCAGGTTCAACTTTAGCCGTGTTCAAAGCTGCTCCATAGCCCGTAGGGACACCACAACCCAATAGGCACACTTTATCTAAAGCTGCAGACTCATTAATTTTACAGATAGAAATTTCAGCAACCACTGTATATTCACTAAACGTTGAACATCCCATAAAGTGATATAGCTCCTGACCTTTACAGCGGAAGCGCTTGGTGCCATCCGGCATCACTCCCTGTCCCTGTGTAATACGCACTTTTTGACAAAGGTTTGTTTTTGGATTCAGACAAAAATTACATGTATTACATTGAGGTACGTACAACGGCACGACATGATCGCCGGGCTTCACGGAGGTGACACCTTCTCCAATACTTTCTACGATACCACCGCCCTCGTGACCTAAAACAACGGGGAATACTCCCTCCGGATCCTTTCCTGAGAGCGTGTAGGCATCAGTATGACAAACACCGGTAGCAATAATCTTGACGCGCACTTCACCGGCTTTTGGAGGGTCGACTTCAATTTCTTCAATGGATAATGGTTTGCCGGCCTCCCAGGCAACCGCGGCCTTACACTTGATAACTTGACCGGCCGTCGACATTTTCGTACGAACTAGACGATTGCCACGAAAGAAGTGAGATAATAAGTAGAGAATCAACAAGATAACGTGTTAGTAGGCTATTATGATGTAATAATATTGAACACAAGTCGACTAATAACTGACCTTGAACTTTAATCGCATGCATCTAGGGTTGCCACTAGTATTGCATATCGATAGTCTACTATCGATAGACAATCAATTGTCTATCGATAGTTTACGTATAAGCAATAGTATCAATAGTATATCGATTGTATTGTAATACATACGTCAATACTATCGATAGTAACGATAGCTCTCTACGAGCAATACTATTAATAACAACGATACTATCGATAGTGATTCATTCGATAGTATCAATACTATCGATAGTATCGCTAATACCATTGGTTTTAACTTAAAACTATCGATACTATCGATAGTATCGACTATTTTGGACTATCGATAGCAAGCAACTATTCGATAGTATTGTTGTCTAAAGTTATGTTATGTGGTAAGCCAAGTACTGACATTATTATTAAAGAAATTTATTTAAATTTGCGTCATCATAGAATAGAACAAATTTTAGTCAGGTGAATAACATTAAATTTGTGATACTAACAAAGTGAAACAATTATAATAGCAATACTTGCTGCTGTCAATATTTCTTGAGTTTCGGTGGGAATGTGGAAGTATTATGTCATATTCTTGGATTATGTCATTTTTCAAGTGTGTTTATCACTATCACACAGTGTTATATTACATTCATTGATATATACTAAGACAGAGAAAAAGTCTTTTCGCAAATAGTCTGTATAAACTTTTAATACAATTCCTTTGGCTGTACTAGTTATATCTGGCTGGTATTGATAACAAATGAAAAGTATAATTTAAATGAAGAAACAATTTAGTAAAATGTTATTTTCCGTCGTCTTTCATTTTATTTGATTTTTGTTAAAATGAGTCAATTCTATGAAGAAATTCGACATATTTTAAAACTTTATTACAAAAAGATACATGCAACGCAAGCTGTGAAAAAATTGTGACGTTTATGGACCTAGTGTGGAGTCGGAGAGAGTAACATAAAGTTGGTTTAAATGTTTTCTATTTGGGAATTTTGATGTCAACGTTGCATCTCGTTTATTTCATTTTCAATTGTAGGTATATAATATACAATTGAAAATTGATACTGGATTCAGTTAGATACATATTTCTATATCCCTATAATGTGAAATTACATATATGTAAGCATATTTTTAATAGAGCCTTCTCGATGGCTTACATTGCAATCGAGCGTACAGAGGACTTAGTTTTTCGGACCCTGTTAAATTTATTTCACAAGGTTAATATTGCTAAAAATACAACAAATCTAATGACTAATCATTCTGTGTAATTCTGTGTTTCTGTGTGTGTCGGCCATAATTCTGTGTAAAATTGTAACTCAAAATTCTTGATTATGTTTTTCTTAATTTTGTTTAACCGAAACTTTCAAAACTAATAACTACAATAAAAAATTACAGTAATAGACATTCTGAGTTTCATTAGTATACTGATACAAACCTTTTTTTTTATTTTATTGCTTATGGTGGCGAACGAGCGAGCAGCAGCACACCTAATGGTAAGTGTTACTGCCGCCCATAGAGCTTGGCAATACCAAGGGTATAGCTTAGGCCGCTGCCTACTAATAAAATCCCCAAAACCACCCAGTTGGGCTGCCGGCTTTCTCGCTCACCGAACGAAGCGCAATAGCACATTGCCATTACTCAGACGTCGATCTTCTGCGAGAGTGTGGTACTACACCGGATGCAACGGCCCGCGGCTGTTGACAGAAAACTGTCAACAGTGTGGTACAAGTACAAGGTATCACTTACATTCATTCACACTCACATTCTGACCCAATTGTCCAGAAGTCTCGGAGCATTATAATTTTACTCAACTTTCAATGGCTATTGATCTTAACCATTATTAGCTAACTTAGGCTTCAAAGTAAGAACGCAAATGCACGTTACTGCTAGAAAAGTCACCACAAAATTCACTGAAAACAAGCAACAGGGACACAATTACGGTATTTATATTTTTAAGCAATACTATTGGAAATTTTCTGGCAATCGATAGCCCGAAATAGTCGATACTATCGATAGTATCGATAGTTTTAGGTTAAAACTAATGGTATTAACTATCTAACTATCGATAGTATTATCGATAGTATTGTTACTATCGAATGAATCACTATCGATAGTATCGCCGTTATTAATAGTATTGCTCGTGGAGAGCTATCGATACTATCGATAGTCTCGATAGTATTGATATGTGCCGATACTATCGATAGTACTATCGATAGTATGAATACTTTTTGAGGTTAACTATCGATAGTCAAACTATCGATTTTTATGCAACACTGGTTGCCACCCCTACTTTGTTATAAAGTATTTTATGTTGACAGAGATCATGGAGAATAGAGTAAAGGAGTACCATCTTGTATGGGGGATTAGTCAAAAAAGTGTCCACTTGTAAACAGCAAATTATTGTTCAAACAGTCACCGAAACAGCGCTGGTGTAGCAAGTGGAAATGATATGAATGTAGCAGTAATAAGCAGAGTGAAGTGTGCTGAGTTACGTAGTCAGCTGTGATTTGATAAATAATAACCTATGAACCTATGAAATTTGTGGCGCTCTTTTTAAAATTCTTACACTTGCTACTATAGCGCCACCTTAATTTGCTCCCGTTCAATGGACACTTCTTAATACACTGAGATGGTCCTCCTTACTCTATTCTCCATAACAGAGATGTACAAAATAACCTGTACAAAGTATCTAGAATACAAAATGCAAGATATAATACTTTTAAATTAAGTATTTCAGATACAAGGTACAAAATACTTTTGAAAACAGTATCTGAAATACTAGATACAAAATAGGTATCCTCTAAATACTTCTTAAAATTAAAATACTTTTGTAAGAAAACAAGATTTTATTTTAATGAATTTAAATTTATTTTTGATAATTGACATAAATATTATTTACGAATAAAACTTGTTAATCGCTGAAATTAAAGGAATTGTTTCAAAACCCTCTAAAGTGATTTTTGATACATTTTTGTATCAAAGGAAAATTTTTAAATATAATTTGCTATAAGTCAATGCTTATTAATGTAACTCACTAAAATTTGCCCTAAATTCAATCAAAAAAATAATGTTAGTTGCAAAAGCCTCTAAAATAACTATAATTATTTTCAAAGTCCCTTAAAATAAAATTGACCAATAACAGCACTGCATTTGAAACACGTGACTTGTAAAACTGTATGGCGATATTATTTGTTATGAGTTGCTCGCGGATTTTAGAATAAAGGCATTAAAAATTATGAAAGGCCTACACCACACTACCCACAGTTTTTTATTAAAAGGCCCTAGCATTAGGTATATATAATGTGACCAGACGTCCCGTTTTGAACGGGACTGTCCCTTTTTATAATAATGCGTCCCGGTGTCCCCGAAATTAACTCTGGGATGCAAAATTGTCCCGTTTTTGGAAATCGCGCAAAAAATTGAGAATTCGAGCCGGCCAGTCTCTCATTTCTCGCTATTTGCTTTGTTAAGATTATTTTCTATGAGGAACAAATTGTGGACATACGAGAAAAAATCGTGTCAAGAGGTTCTTCTTAATGAATGGCCTCTGCGAGTGATTAACCACAACTTCGCCAATGTCAAGTAAAATAAGATTAAAAAATTATAATAGATTTATATTTTAGTCGTCAGTCATGTCGGTTCATTGTCTAAATCAAAAGTCCGTGTCAAGAGGTTGATTTTTACTTAAAATGTTCACTATAGCCCGCTTTTTAATCTCAGAGACTAAATTGACATTACATGTGTAAGTGTTACCAGTTTTTTGCAATTCTTAAATAGTTATGTGTTACTTTCGGCCTACATGCCACGCGTCCATCGATAATTTTCGTTAATATACACAAGTATCGTTTTTTTACAAATTAATTTGAAAAATGTATGAAACTGAAACTGCGGTTTTTTGTCACTTCGATTACTACATGTTGGCTTTTTAAATATCTAGCTTTTTATTATCAAATAACAAAAGTCTATATTAAAAAAATATCACCTATTAGGCAATCATGTTTTGCTGATGGTCCAGCTTTTAATTACAAGTACTAACCACCATTCTAGATTCGTTTTTTTTATAGGCATGGGTTCTAAAGAAAATGGAATGTTGTGTAGTTCCTATGAAATTTAGGAATGATATATTAAAAATATATAATTGCCGCATTATTCAGTAAAACACACAATACGCCGTAGTATATGGTAATATAACATATATTTGTTTTAAAATTGTAAATCTTGTCAAATTCTAATAATTGTCGTAATTTTTAAAAGTGTGGAACTTTTAAAAATGCATTTTACGAGAAATGGGCTTAGATTGCCGTTTTAACGTGTACAGAAAGAACACTGATGGCGTCTATTAATTCTTTTTTGATTGATTTAGACATTGAAACATTTGAATATGTAAGGTCGTACGTCGCGTTATCTATACTAATATTATAAAGAGGAAAGGTTTGTATGTATGTTTGTAATGAATTGGCTCAAAAAGTACTGGACCGATTTAAATAATTCTTTCACCATTTAAATGCAAAATTATCACTGATTATTATAGGCTATTTTAATTGTAAGAAAAATATAAGAATCCCTACTAAAATTACAATAATGTTACCCAAGGTGTAAAAAAACGCCCATAAAATATTTTTCATCGCATGTGCTGCAAAAACTATTGATAATAGAACCAAATATGTTCCATAATATTAAAGAAAATATCAATATCTACAAAAAATGTCGCGATAGCTTGTGTCTAACTATTGTAGTTATATCACTCTAACTACTTTTTAACATTTTAAAATTTAATAGAAATTTTGACCATAATCAGACCAAGTTATTTATACCTTTGCCTTAATCCTTACCTAAATAAATGATTTCTCAAGCAAGGCTGTTTAAATACCTGTAAATAACTTTTTATTTTATTAAAATCGGACACTCCATTCGAAAGATATTACGAGTTTAATAAAATCGAAATAAAATTAATTCGCCGCCGTGACGCGCCAGTGCGGCGGAGGTGGAGTGCAGGAGAGGGGCATCTATGAAATAGGTAGCCGTGCGGCTCGCTCTGAGAAATTTAAGCCCTCCCAGTATGTGTAATGGAACAAGACTTTTGGTTATGGAATTGCGAGACAATGTGATTGTAGCTACTATCATCACCGGCCCCGCGGCCGGACAGCTTGCTCACTTTCCGCGGATCCCGATGATACCGACGCATTGTCCTATATCTTTTAAAAGATTACAGTTTCCTGTAAAGATATCGTTTGCCCTTACAATAAATAAATTCCAGGGAAAAACTTTTTCTATGGTTGGCATCGATCTAAGAAAAGAGTGCTTTTCTCATGGCCAAATATATGTTGCACTTTCTTGAGTAGGGTCTTCTGAAAATCAATATATTTTATTGCCATCTACAAATACCACTGCTATATGTTAGCAGTATAGTGTATAGTGAAGCATTAAGGTAAAAATGGAAAATTAAAATAAAAATCTAATAAAATTTAGAAGTCTTTAAAATAAAAGATGTACTTGAATAAAGAAATGATACACAAATAAAAAAAAACTACATTAAAATAAATAAAAAATATAAATCAAAAAGGAAATAAATGTAAAAAAAACTTAGCACATAAGTCGGGGTGCTATATTTTTTATTCTATGAAATATGTGATAATCAGTACTTACTTATACAGTAATAGTAAGTATATAATGTATCTAATTATTATTAGTATACCTATACTCTAAACCTCAGTGAAATGTTTTTAAAAATTACCAGTTGATGTCATTTATTCTGTTTACTCATTTTGTTTTCAAACATCAACCCAAGGAAGCCAGCGATACACTATTGCTAAATACATTATTATTTAGGTATGTCCTGCATTTACTGTACGTTTATGCCAAAATGATTAATAAATAAATGTTCACCCGTGCGAAGCCGGGTCGGGCCGCTAGTACTAGAATATAGCGCCTCGTGTGGCCATGTATACTTATGTGATTTTTAACGATACGCTTTGGAATAGAAAACTTTAAAGTTAATCGTCCAATAAATACAAATTATTACGTTTCGATATACCGGTATAGTAGGTACACCCCTTCACAAAAAAGCTGGCAGCATTATTTGTATGTTTGACATTTTCATGTGTCAATTTGGTCGCTGAGATAAAAAAACAGGCTATAGCTATTTTAAACAAATTTGTTCCTCTGAAAAATAAAATACAACTAAAATTTTCGGGTATATTTTTAAAATGTCCCGTTTTGAGTAAAATAATAAATGGCCACGTTAGGTATACATACACTAATGACTAAGCAGTTTAGTTTTTTATTAATTACATTAAACGACAAAGAATTACCAAGCCATTTTCGAAAGGACACACACACGTCACGTCGTTACACGTTGCGATTATAAAGCTTTTAAAAAAAGAAATATTTTGATACATTATTTTTTAAGGTCATAATCATACTAGATCCAGAATAAATATGCGGGAGAGCACGAAATGCACGAAAGTGTTTTGTGTGTTTGTTGCGTTCGAAGCGATGGATAACCAAAGTTGACATCAATGTGGTAAAAAAGAACTGCTGCGGAATAGCAAAAGTTCTTTGCATCATAATAAATAGGTGTATATCTGTCATAAGTGTCATTCCATACTGCATTCTTTTTCGGTAAAACATTTTCATCCAACAACGCACTCTTCGTTTCTGTTTTCTCTTATACATAATACTGTGAATAACTATAAACGCTGCGGCTGCTCGCATACGATGCCTGCATGATGAACGATCAAACACTGGAACAGTTGTCTCGCGCGCGAGGCACGCTTAGTTTCTATAGTTCATATATTTGGAACGCGTACCGTGGAACGCACTCTCAGCGCGGTCATTCATGGCACGCGCGCCAGGAGCGCGAAGTCGATACGCGGCTTAATAATCCAGTGACAACGATACGTTACCCTTACTTTTAATTTTTTTTTTATTTTTATACATAGTTTTCTATTTTATTACTTAGCTGTCTATGTTACTACTTAGTTATTATTGACCTTTTTCCTACCATAAAACTTAAAATATTATTGTTCTTTTACAATCATTTCTATTCAGAGAGTACATTGAAAGCACAGATGGCGTAGTGGTTAAAATACCACGCAAAACAATACTTTGTGCGATCCACAAAGTGTTGTTCTATGCAAAGGGAGGTCACAGAAAAAAATTGTTTACGGATGAGAAATATTTACAATTGAACAATATTTTAACAAACAAAATGACCGATGACCGTATTTATGTCCAAAGCTCTAAGGAAGCTTCCCCGTTCAGTTCAGTGATGGTTTGGTGGGTATTAGCAATGAAGGAGTGGCTGAGCCATACTTTTGTGAAAAAGGTATCAAACATCAGGCACAAGTGTATCAAGATATTATTCTTGAGAAGGTAGTGAAGCCCCTTAACAACACCATGGTGTTGAACATGTTCAATAACCATGAATGATCCTTCCAGCAAGACTTGCCGCCGGGTCATAAAGCTCGGTCTACGCAGTTTGGTTGAAAACGAACGTTTCGGACTTCATCAGAGCTGAAGACTGGCCGTCGTCTAGTCGCGATCTTAATCCGCTGGATTATGATTTATGGTCAGTTTTAGATTACGGCCTGCACTAAACGCCATGATTATTTGGAGTCCTTAAAACAATCCATTCGATTGGCAGTGAAGAATTTTCTCATGGCAAGAGTGCGTGCTTCAATTGACAACTGGCCTCAACATTTGAAGGACTGTATTGCAGCCAATGGAGACCACTTTGAATAAGCTTTTTATGTAGATATATTTTTTTATATTTATGTATTAACACGTTGCAGGACGCACGGCATTAGCCGTAAATTTTTAGAATTTTTATTACGGCATTACGGCTAATGCCGTATATTCTTTTGAATCTATAGAAAATAGTACGGCTTCTCCCGGTGTATTTCTTACAGCACACTGAAGAAAACAACTATTACTGCCGTATCACATCCATCTCCTTTGATAGTATGGACATTTGTACGCATACAAACACAGATTGATGTGCGCTCATGTGTGTGCGCTGCTTCTAGAAGTATTTTAGAGAAACACTACGGTTATTGCCATATGCTGCTTTATAGATTCGGCTTATGTCACAACAAGTAGTGTCAAGCCACGTACTGCCAAAGAAAGTCGTAGAAAGGTGATTTTCGCGCCAATAAAAATCTTGGAAAACGTTGAAATTTATCAAATACGGTGAGTTAGTATCATGAAAATATAAATTTGGGGTAATGTTCGACTAGAAATAGTGTGTTTTGAATGTACATTGAAAATATAAACTATTTATTTTAGAAGAATTCCGACGATCGGGTCAAACGATTGTTGCAAGAAGTTTCAATGCCGTCGGATACAAGTGATGCTGAAGAGCCTTATCAGGATGATGGAGAGCATAGATTAGACAGTGTCTATTGTCTATCTACTAGTTCAGATTCTTCAAATGTAATCTTAGCACACGATCCGGTTTCCGGTTCTAGCAGTACCTCCATATTGAATAGTCCTTTAGTGCTGCTAGATATGACCGTAGTACGAATTTGTTCACAAAATTTTACTGCCGTATCACATGTTTTTTAAAGGTCATTACTGTCCTACATCGTGTTGAACTAACACACTGTAAAAGTAATATATGTTGTTTGCAATCTATTTTTTTTTTTCTTTGTTACAATATTTATGGCAAAGACAAGTGTGCCAAGGTGCCAAGTATAATATGAGCCGAGGATCGAATGTCATACGACAGCTCACGCTGATGTAAGTGGTAACACGATTGGAACGGACTTCCAATAGGTGTGGGTTCGAGTCCCATGGGTGACACTAATTTTTCGCTCGTAATCCAGTTTTTATCTTTAGTTTGTTCAAAACTTTCGTCACTTTTCGTCAATAAATTGAATCGTCACCTTTAACAGTAATATTTATTATTATATCCTATCCATAACACAGAGCTGTTTCTCCGCAGATTGCATAAAGTGCTTATCAAAATTATTTCATATAACAGGTGAAAACACACTAAGATATTAAATATATATAAGACCACCCCATGCTTTCGCATTCCTGCGAAAAGGCCGTTACGAATCCATAGATTATAACGTTTTCTGAATATGAAACGAAAATGAGTAAGTAGAACACCTGCTCGTAAATGTTACTGTCATCCATGAACCTTTACAATAAAAGGTACAGCTAGGCCGCTACCTACCAGTGAAAACCCTAAACCTACTGAGAAAGTTGAGCCTCCGGCTCGCTCGCCCACCGATCAAAGTGCAACAGCTCATTGTGAGTGGTCAGACTTAGATTTTGTGAGAGAGTGTGGTACAGCCCTGGAAGGGCCGACTCAGGGCCGTTTTTATTGCGTATTCTATGGTGGCGGACACAGAAAATTCTCAACAGTTTATTTCTTTTTTTTTGTGCCTGTCTTTTAGCTGTTAGCCGCAGATGGCTGTCACAGCTTAACCCGGACTATGGGTGAGCGCTGAACACAGATCAAAATACTCAGAGAGAAGAACGACAACTTCATACTACATGTTCACTTCGAGATTGCCGTCGGCGACCGTTACGACGTCACAGTTGTCAACACCGTTGACAAAACAATGAAATTATTGTTGATTGATTTTGTTACACAGAAATGCTTTTCAAGTTGATAAAATAAAATATTATGCTTATCCTTACTAATATACATACATACATATCATCACGCCATATCCCTTGCAGGGTAGGCAGAGAGAACAGAGTGCCAGAGAACTCTATCCTGGCATACTTCACTCGCTTCCTCAACATTCATAATTCTCTTCATACACGCTCGCCGGTTTCGGAGACTCTTGACTCCACCTTCCTTCAGTACATGACCGATCTGGTCTAGGAACCTTCCTAGACCAGATCGGTCATGTAGTCTCGGTCTCCCGCGGTACCTACATCCTTCCACTTTCGCATTGTATATCTTCTTAACCAGACGTTCGTTCGGCATTCTTTCCACATGTCCGAACCATCGGAGCATTCTCTTTCGCATCTTTACACAAATACTCTCTTTCATACCTACTCGCTCTCTTACGTCATCGTTACGAATGCGGTCGGTCAGCCTAACTCCACAGATTTTCTGCAGAGATCGCATTTCGACCGCATTAATTTTACTTTCATACTCTTTTCTGCATACCCAACTCTCGCTTCCATACAGTAATATTGGGACAAGCACTACGTTATGTATTGCTACACGTGCCTTCTGGCTGAGGTGGTGGCTGCCGAGAAGTTGCCCCAACGCTCCGTTCACTCTATTTCCCGCATTCACTCTTCGCTCTATATCAGTGGTGTACCTTCCATCTTTGCTCAATCCACATCCAAGATATACAAATTCATCTAATATTATAAATGCAAATGTGAGTTTGTTTGTTATTCGTGTGTTATTAGTTAACTGGACTCATTATAACGAAATTTATTACAAGTTATTATCATTATTAGATGTTTCAATAGTACAGAAAAGGACATAGGATACTTATACGTTACATACCACGCGTGCAAAGTTGCTGGTGGAAACTATTACTTAATAAATAAAAAACAAACATCAAGAATTTGTTCGTTTAATATGAAAATATATATACAATAGCGTTGCTATCGGTACTAAGCGGGCGACGTTTGGCGGCACGAGGTAGGGTTGTGGGACGGGAGGTAACGGCAATCTTGAAGTGAACGTGTACACCACTAATATCGTCAGATCACAGTAGCTGCTACTGGTATTTGGTTGTCACTATTACAAGATGTGATTTTAAATTATCATTGATATTTCACAGTGACGATAAATACGACTCACCACTAACGTGTAGTACTTTAGAATTGCTTACACGGTGCACCCTAACGCTCCAGTTTATTCCAGGGCTCTGACAGCTTAGTTTCAAGTTTTATGCAAAGCGCTGTACTTAAAAAAGAATAAGTAGCCATTTGCAATCAGCATGTCTCACGTGACCAAGGTTGGATTTCCTACTATAATTATAGTATTTGTACTACTATTTCATACTTCGTACTATATACTATCCATATCTAACGATAGTACGAAAAATACTATAATTTCAATACCTTGCATATACGACTAATATAAGTAGTATTTAAATATAACCAGTGGCGTGCATTATGTTCAGCAATACTACCGAAAAGTGAACCTTACTAAGACCAAGATAAGGACCAAACTGGCAACACAATCCATAGACGCCATCTTGTGACGCTATCAAAGACAGTAGCAGTGTTGCATAAAAATCGATAGTTTGACTATCGATAGTTAACCTCAAAAAGTATTCATACTATCGATAGTAATATCGATAGTATCGTGCATATCAATACTATCGAGACTATCGATAGTATCGATAGCTCTCCACGAGCAATACTATTAATAACGGCGATACTATCGATAGTGATTCATTCGATAGTATCAATACTATCGATAGTATCGTTAATACCATTAGTTTTAGCGTAAAACTATCGATACTATCGATAGTATCGACTATTTCGGGCTATCGATTGCCAGAAAATTTTCAATAGTATTGCTTAAAAATATAAATACCGTAGTTGTGTCCCTGTTGCTTGTTTTCAGTGAATTTTGTGGTGACTTTTCTGGCAATAACGTGCATTTGCGTTCTTACTTTGAAGCCCAAGTTAGCTAATAAGATGGTTAAGATCAATAGCCATTGAAAGTTGAGTAAAATTACAATGCTGCGAGACTTCTGGACAATTGGGTCGGAATGTGTGAATGAATGTAAGTGGTACCTTGTACTTGTGCCACCCTGTTGACAGTTTTCTGTCTACAGCCGCGGGCCGGTGGTTCCGGGGTAGTACCACACTTTCGCAGAAGATCAGCGTCTGAGTAATGGCAATGTGCTATTGCGCTTCGTTCGGTGAGCGAGAAAGCCGGCAGTTCAACTGGGTGGGTTTGGGGATTTTATTAGTAGGCAGTGGCCTAAGCTATATATCCATGGGCGACTGTGACACTTACCATCAGGTGTGCTGCTTGCTCGTTCGCCACCATAAGCAATAAAATAAAAAAAAATGGTTTGTTCTTGTTGTATACTAATGAAACTCAGAATGTCTATTACTATAAAATTTTAGTGTAATTATTAGCTTTGAAAGTTTCGGTTAAACAAAATTATGAAAAACATAATCAAGAATTCTGAGTTACAATTCTACACAGAATTATGGCCGTAATTAGTCATTAGATTTGTTGTATTTTTGGCGATATTAATCTAGTGAAGTAAATTTACCAGGGTCCGAAAAACATAAGTTCTCTGTATGCTCGATTGCAATATAATCCATCTAGAAGGCTCTATTAAAAATATGCTTATATATATGTAACGTCACATTATAGGGATATAGAAATATATATTTAACTGAATCCAGAATAATTTTTTAATTGTATATTATATACAATTGAAAATGAAATGAGCGAGATGCAACGTTGACATCAAAATTTCCGAATTGAAAATATTTAAACCATTGTGTTACTCTCTCTGACACCACATTAGGTCCATAAACGTCACAATTTGTTCACAGCTTGCGTTGCATGTATCTTTTTTGTAATAAAGTTTTAAAATATGTCGAATTTCTTCATAGGATTGACCCATTTTAACAAAAAGAAAATAAAATGAAAAACGACGGAAAATAACATTTTACTAAATTGTTTCTTTATTTAAATGATACATTTATAATGTTATCAATACCAGCCAGATATAACTAGTACAGCCAAAGAAATTGTATTAAAAGTTTATACAGACTATATGCGAAAAGACTTTTTCTCTGTCTTAGTATATACCAATGAATGTAATATAACACTGTGTGATAGTGATAAACACACTAGAAAAATGAAATAATCCAAGAATATGACATAATACTTCCACATTCCCACCGAAACTCAAGAAATATTGACAGCAGCAAGTATTGCTATTATAATTGTTTCACTTTGTTAGTATCACAAATTTAAAGTTATCCACCTGACTAAAATTTGTTTTACTCTATGATGACGCAAATTTAAATAAATTTCTTTAATAATAATGTCAGTACTTGGCTTACTACATAACATAACTTTAGACAACAATACTATCGAATAGTTGCTTGCTATCGATAGTCTGAAATAGTCGATACTATCGATAGTATCGATAGTTTTAAGTTAAAACTAATGGTATTAGCGATACTATCGATAGTATTGATACTATCGAATGAATCACTATCGATAGTATCGATAGTATCGTTGTTATTAATAGTATTGCTCGTGGAGAGCTATCGATACTATCGATAGTATCGATAGTATTTACGTATTACAATACAATCGATATACTATTGATACTGTTGCTTCTACGTAAACTATCGATAGACAATTGATTGTCTATCGATAATAGACTATCGATATGCAACACTAGACAGTAGCAAAAGTGGAAATTGTACTGATTTTATTCCTACTGAGAATATGTTAATACGATTAAATTCTAAGATTTCTGAGGATAAAACTAATATTGAAGAACTGATAAACTTGGAAGAGGACTAAACTTTATGTAAACTCCTGTTGATTTATTGTTTAGGTATTTTTAATTCAATATAATAAAGTCATCGATATATATGTACTACGTACTAGATTTCGCGTTCCGAACACTTGCTTTGTTCGACTAAACTGTACTGCAATCCGTACACCTCACTTTAGTGTGACTGCGACCATCATGGACTGTAGGTGTATATAGAGCAGCGTTGTTAATACGATAATTCGAATAATACCAATCAAAACTTGCACATGTGGATGTGAAAAAAATCTTTATTTAACTAAGTAAAATGTTTTGTTGTTAAAGTGCACAAATAGGTAATAATATCGAATTAGCACAATAAAAAAAATATTCTACATTTAAATGTCACGCCATCTTTGATTATAGACTAAAGCCCGCAGATGTTCAATTACACTGGTTGGAGGTAAAAATGTGTGACTAAACACAGACTTGACGTAGTGTCTAGAAAGTATTTTGATTATTTATATTCTTTTTCCTTTAGTTTGTGTTATCAGTTGATACTTATTTGTCAAAGATCTAACAGGTTGGTATAGGGTTCTGTTTCGAGTTTTCCTTCTCTTGATAGTATAGTAGTATATGCATATCATATCGTTTAAAGGCGACCTTTTACGATATCTACGAGCAAGACAGGTAGTGATGAATTGTATTCTTATTCCGTCATCACACGGATATTCAAAACTATTGTCGTATGTTAAAGCAAAGTTTATATAAACATATAATAGTTCATTTTCTTTTATAATTAACTATTATTTTTATTTATTTAACTACTGAATAATACACTTTGAAATAGAGAATGCTGTATGAGTTCTAATGAATGTTTGTAGGTACAAAAACTGTGTCACTTCTGCGGTGTAACATCTATAAAAACACACTTTATTACATAACGTTGAACGAAACGCGTAAGTGCGCATGAAATGCCTACATCTTACGACGTTTTGGTCGCGAGAAAATTACAACTATAAAGCGATCTAGCGCTGTGTGCTTCAATGTTCGCGTTAGATTGCCTATTTATTCTTTTAGCGCTGCAGCGGACTTTAGTTTAACTGTTACCAAAATGGAACAAAATATTTATTCGGGATAGCTTCTCTATACATATAACTCTATGAATAAAGTGTACTATATTTTTTTACAAATACTATCTTTTTAAATTTTTTATGCTATCGTTTTCAGCTTACCCAAATCCAACCCTGCATGTGACTAACTTCAACCAATACATCAAACTTCACAAACTTTAGTACATAGATAATATACTATTAAAAAGGTACTTTACAAGCGATAGCTTACACAACCCTATTTTTTAAACTACAAAGTTGCTATATATCTATAATATAATAGAGTTGCCATTTGCAATGTTAAATTAATTCAGTAGTGTCCTCTATTGAAGCAACAGAAAATAAATCTTTCTATATTGTAATTGCTGGGCAATAGGTGGCGCTAGAAACGACAAAAATTTGGCTAATTCGGAAGTTACATGGCCATGTTTTTGTATTTCGTTCGGTTTTATTTCAATAGTTCATCTTCATCGACAGATTTAGAGATATAGAATGAGTTGTTTAAAAAACAGTTCATTATATCATGATTTTATCAGTCATCTAAGATTAGTTACACGAACTCGTATCGAGTAGGTTATTTACAGATTTCCCATCATATTTGTTTAGATCAGAAATGACATTACAAATAATTTCCATGGGGATAGTTGAAATATTGGTGAAAGTTGAAATGAGTTGGGATGGATGTGGTGAATGCGGTGTAATTTTATATATTTGTGCTTAAAATTTGTACGCAATAAGTTTTGAAAACTATGCTTTCAATAAGCAATAGCAAGAGCGGAAAAAATGCTATTTTTTACATCACAAGTTTTTTCATCTCTAAAGAAATAAGATGGTAGACAACTGGTATAAATATACAAAAGGGCTCGTCACCTAAAGACATAACGCTTTAAAATACATTTTTCTTATAATTCGACGAGGACTCCGATACTTATGAATGAAAACAATGCGGTCCATTTATATTAATTTTATATTAGAATAAAAGTGTTCAGAAATTATACATTGCCATTTTGCTTAATAGTTCGTTTTCGGCGGGTTGGTGGCGTGAAGGCCGGACGTCATATCGCAATTTGGTGAAATAACTTACATACTTACTGTTGAATTATCATTATTTTGTGTTTTTGTGTGTTGGTGAAGGTTTATTATCCTTATAAAGTAAGTTTTTATACTTTCCTTATAAATTCTGTGACGATGGACGCCGATCCGCCTGACCCAGGTGGTGGCGTATATGAACCGCGGTCCCGCTCGCGGTCTCCGAATGTTAGATCTCGGCCCCTACCACCATTAGCAGATTCCATAGAAGCCGATGATCCCCTTCATGCCGGCTTAAGTAGTAGAAAACGGATTAAAACGGTTAACAATTCCTCGACTTACCCACCATTAAAAAAAATAATATCACACCCATCATCATCTACGCCTTCAATACAACTGATCTATTCTCATCCAGATTACGAAACAAACAAAGGGACTTACTCGGATGATGATGTTGCACCCTTCTTAGTACATATAAGTAGAGCATCTGAAGAACCCTCATCTGGCACATCTTTGCACCCTATCAAGTTCGGACATTTCCTATATAGAAACAATTTTAAAAATATAATCCGTGGAGGTGTCAAGCGTGTTGGAAGGAATAGAATTGCAGTCGAATTTAAAACTGCCGTTGATGCAAATCTGTTCCTTACACACCCTGCCCTAGGCGCGGCTAAGTATGAAGCTTCAATACCTTCATACAACATCACCCGTATGGGTTTAGTAAGAGAGGTACCAGTCGAGTGGTCACTTGAAGAATTTGTTGCATCTATCGAGGTGCCTTCCAACTATGGCTTAGTCATTAAAGCACGCAGACTGAACAGAAGAGTCTCGAATGAAGGGACTCTGAACTGGATTCCTACACAGACAGTAGTGCTTACCTTTCTAGGACAAAAACTCCCAACACATATATATAGTTACTATACTTCCATGCCTGTAGAGACATACGTTCTTCCTTCCATCCAGTGCTATAAGTGTTGCAGATTTGGTCATGTCACCACTCAGTGCAGGTCTAATCCTCGCTGTTTTGTGTGTGGCCAAAGCCATGAGGGATCAACATGCTCTGAAAAATCCCCATCTTGCCTATTCTGCTCTGGAGATCATCAGGCTAAGGACCCTCGTTGTCCTGAGCATATCCGACAAAAGTCTATAAAATTAGTAATGTCACAGGAAAATTTGACCTATCTGGAGGCCAGTGCAAGATTTCCTCAAGTCAGAAGGTCATTTGCTGACACTACTAAAAGTACACATTTATCCCAAACCATTTTTCACTCCTCCCCAGACTACTCCCAAATTACTGGACAATCTTTATCTCAACCAGCCCCTACAATGACAACGTCTACTCCGGCTAACTCCTACAGAAAAACTGTGCTAATCCCTCGCCATTCCCCCTCTCCAGCTTCCAGTCCAGGTTACAACACCCGTGCTCATCAAGCAATAATAGAAACCCCTGCCTCTACTCTCTCTAATGGATGTGCCATTGCAGGCCCATCATCAAATGATAACCTCTTTGAATTACTCCTTTCTACTTTAATAAATATACTCTCCAAATTTAGTGATACTGAATTACCCACTAGCACACACCAAAAACTTACTCAGCTTTTTTCTATTGTCAATAACATTCCCAGCAATCCTTCAGTGGAACTGCCGGAGTATACGTAATAAAAAACCCGATCTCATGTATCTGATAAATAAGCACAAACCTGTCGTTCTTGCCATTCAAGAAATGTGGCTTAGGCCCGGTTCCCACTTTAGGGTGCCTGGTTTTTCATGTTTCCGGGATGATAGAAGTGACGGTCGTGCTGGCTCATCTATCTTGGTTTCTAGATCTATAAAATTCACTCAAATTCCTATCCCTAACCATTCCGATACTTTCCATATAGTTGCTGTACGCGCTCTCAATATTTCATTTGTATCCATTTATATCCCCGATCCTAATCATATTATATTAAATGACATATTTAATATTATTGCTAGTCTACCAAGTCCAGTAATGATCTTGGGAGACTGTAATATTCATCATAATTCTTGGGGCTCACATCACTGTGACCCATTGGCTATTCCCTTTCTTGAAAAGTTAGACAATTTAAACCTGTGTATTATAAATGATGGATCACCTACACGTCGAGTAGGACCTACTCAAAATTTACATAGTGCTGTAGACCTAACCATCTGTTCTCCCAGTATGTCTTCATCAGTATCCTGGAAAATACTTAGTAATTCTTTTGGTAGCGATCATTTCCCTATCCTCATTTATATTCTATCCTCTAGTTCCAATTCCTCTATGACTGTATTTAATCCACGGCTGAAATATAATATAGCCCGAGCGGATTGGTCGCAATATTCATCCTCCACTGATGAGAGAGCTGCCTCTTTCCCTCCAGTGGACTACCACAATATACATAGCTGCTATACAGAAATTAAGAAGGTCCTTATTCTATCTGCTAATAGGTGTATCCCTCTCAAAAGAGCTCCCAAAAGTAATCTGTCATCCCCAGCATGGTGGGATCCAGACTGTTCTGATGCAGTAAAAAAAGAAAATCAGCTGAGCTAAATTACTCCCGTAGTATGACAATAGATAACTATCTAATGTACAAGAAAATTGCAGCGGAAACAACTAAACTACTAATAAACAAAAAGAGATCAGGATGGCAAACATTTTGTGAAACCTTGTCACCTAGTTCACAGCCATCCATGGTGTGGAGAAACATTAGGAGTTTCCGCTGCGCTTTTCGAACTAATCATAATATATCCTCAAATGATGATGCAGAATGGATTGAGGAATTTGCTAAAAAATTAGCACCAGCCTTTGTTCCATCCTATGAGGAGCTATGCATCTACCACAATGACAACTTATCTGAACAAGGATTCAATGCTCCATTCTCTAAGGAGGAGTTTAGTATGGTCTTGGATAGTTTGAAGGACTCCTCACCCGGAATTGATGGGATTCCATATTCCTTCATTTTTAATAGTGGACCTGATACAAAAGAAACTATCCTTCATATCTTAAACCATATTTTTTCCGTGGGAATTCCTCCAGAAGACTGGAAAACACATATTGTGATCTCTGTCTTAAAACCAGGCAAACTAAGCAATGATCCTACAGGTTATCGACCATTGCTTTGCCATGCACGCTTGGTAAAATATTAGAACACCTCATTAAAACTCGGTTAGAATGGTTCTTGGAGAATAGGGATATCCTTCCGAAAAGTCAATTTGGTTTTAGAAAGGGTTTGGGGACCATGGATAGCCTTAGCACACTTGTTACAGATATCCGTATAGCTTTCACAAAAAATAAATATCTGGTTGGAGTGTTCCTAGATATTGCTTCTGCCTATGATAATGTCCAACTTCCTGTACTCAGGCAGAAAATGCACCAGCTGAGTATTCCAGAGAAGATGGTTAACTTCATCTCTAATTATCTCTCCGCTAGAACCATTATAATTAATGTTAACAACTCCTCACTGCCTCCAAGAACAGTGTTCAAAGGTCTCCCTCAAGGATCAGTCCTCAGCCCTTTACTGTATAATATATACACTTATGATATGGAACGGTCAGTAAATTGTTTCTGTAATGTGCTCCAATATGCAGATGATCTAGCTCTTTATGCAACGGCTGATAGTGTCATGGAAGCCTCTTCTCGCCTCAACTATGCTACAAGATACTTACAGGAATGGCTATCTTCCCATGGATTGACAATATCTGTTCCTAAAAGCAAAGTAATAGTGTTCACTCGGCGTAATCTTATCCCCAACATTGATATCTGCTATGAAGACCAGGTCTTCCCAATTGTTAATATAGTAAAGTTCCTAGGTGTCATCCTAGATTCCAAATTGACAGGCACCCATCAAGTCCATAATATTATTAAAAAGTGTGAAAGAAATTCCAACATCCTCCGTGCCTTGTCAGGGGCATGGTGGGGCTCCCATCCATACTCCCAGAGGCTTGTCTACAATGCACTCATTCGCAGCCATCTGGATTATGGTTCATTTCTCCTTGAGCCATGTAATAAATCAGCTCTGACTTCATTGGACAAAATCCAATATAAATGTTTACGCATTGTGATTGGAGCTATGAAGTCATCTCCTATCAACGCCCTACAGGTGGAATGTGCAGAACCACCCCTAAAGCTTAGAAGGCAATATTTATCAGACCGTTTCCTCTTCAAAACGTATCAACTCTCTTCTCACCCTCTAATTTTTAAACTTCAACACCTGTCAGAACTTGTCTCAGGTAGTGACTACTGGGTTCACAAAGATCCTCTGTGTCTATACAATAGCTATCTCATGATAAAACGCTTTCCTTGCCATATCAGTCAATTCAATCAGAACCCTCTCTTTAATACAAACTATGAGGCTCTAATCAACAAACTATGAGGCTCTAATCAACAATCAACCAAACATCATTCTCAACTTGGACATCCAGAAAAATTCTCCTGGTGCAGAAACTCAGTTGAGATCTGCAATCCAAGCCAATTGGAGGGACTGGCTGATTATGTACACCGATGCTTCTAAAAGTATTGAACAGAACTGTCTTGGAGCTGCAGTGTGGATACCAAAATTTAAAATTATTCTAAGTTTCAAGTGTCCCGCCCAATGTTCAATTTTCACCAGTGAATCCATTGCCATACTAGAGGCATTGTCATTTATAGAATCACATAACCTCAATAAATCTGTTATTTTTACAGACTCTTTAAGCTGCCTATCAGCAATCAGGTGCAATATATTTAAGTCTAAAACCAAAACTCCTGTTATCCTAAATATTAAACAGACCCTCTATCGTTGCCACATGAAGGGAATCCTAGTCACCATTGCATGGATTCCCAGCCATAGTGGAATAGAGGGCAATGAAGTGGTAGATGCACTTGCTAAAGAAGCCTGCCGTGTTGGTATTCATTCGAATAGTACAGTCTACACCCAGGACTTAATTCCTCTGGCTAAATTAAAATTGAGCTCAGATTGGGACAAAGCTTGCCAAGAGTCTAGTAGAGCCAAGGGTAAGCACTATAAGTCTGTCCAGGAAAACATACCAGTAAAGCCATGGTTCCACAGGTACCTCGATATTGACAAAAAGGCCACATCGGTTATCTGTCGCCTACGACTTGGACACGCGTGTACACCAGTGCACTTAGCCAAACTCCGGGTTAGAGACTCTTCACTGTGTGAATGTGGCTTAGATGATGGAACAGCAGAACATATCTTCTTCAGTTGCCCAAGAACATCATCCTCTCTCTACGACTTACTCCCTCCCTCTATCCCTCTCCCTTCGGATTTCAAATCTCTTCTTTCCCGAGTTGATTCCTCATTCATATATATTTTGGGTGAATTTATTAATTCTACTAACATAAAACTGTGATTGTCTTAATTAATCTACTAAGACGAATATATATTGTGTGTGTCTTTTGTTCAAGGTAAATCAAGAGACGTCAGATACTGTAATCTTTTTAAATTTATATACTATTTACTTTCACAAAGCCAACTTGTAATTTTAAACATACTAAGCTCTTGACACATTTCAACCTGGAGCAAAATCACCTCAAGAGTACATGGTCATTGGCGGAGTTAGCAGGATCGCCATTAACAAACAACTGAACTGAACTTAATAGTTCAAAATTAGTTTATTTGTATGTACGAGCAATGTACAGCGAAAAGTAGAAGATTGGTTCTTTCTCGAATTCTGCTACGTAATCAAGACAAAGTGTGAGTGAAACAGAAAACCATTTCGGTATCTACAACAGAGCGTGACAGCAAATTATTTCGTTCGTATTTGGGATCGTTCACGGCCGGTGGACTACACAACTGAACTATGAAGTAATTGAATTGTAACTGAACTAGTTTTTCTTTTTTTTTTGTTGTGGCTCTGTTTATACTTAAGCCAATGTCAAAGTTAAGTTGCAGCTTCTTCTTCTTCTTTTTATGTATTGGCAATCAGCTACTTATAAGAGCCATTTTTGCCAGTGTCGAGTTATAATTATCTTCACGTTCTTAATCTCTTCAAGTTAGTCATTGTCTGTCAATCAGTCGAATTGTCGCCATCAACACTGCTATGGTGATACTGTTAATGGTATGTTGTAGGAATTTTGATGGAAAACGAAAACGTTGTAAAGCACTTTTATATGATATTCACTACATCCCAGCTGTTCTGTCACATCATATTACATAAAACACCATAAAAATTATCTAATATAACACGTTAAAACACTAAGATATCGAATATAATACAAGAGCACAACATGACATTTTAGATTCCCGCCAAAAGTCCCCCAACTGAACTAGTTCACTGAGATAGTCAGACAACTGAAGTAGTTCATTTCGTAGTATCTCTTACTAGTCTGTGGTTCATTTGAAGGATTCATTCGTGAACTACACACTACTTCTTAAATATTGCTGTCGCTTTAATTCGTGTATTTAATAGAATAATAGTCTGTTTTAATATCAATTCATTGATATTATAGTGAAATCTTAATATATATAATAATTCCTCAGTGAAGCGAGAAATCGCCGAGAGGTCTATTAGCTGATACACCGGCGTCAAACTTTATAGTACTGACTTGTTGATAGCGACATGGTAAGATCCACGTGCTTATTAGTTTAATACATATAATTATAGTTGTAATATTTGTTTACTCGAGTGCTTATTGTTAGAATCACTGTGGAAAAATCAATTATGTAGTTATGAAATAGAAATATCTATATATTAGGTTATGTTTGCGCTATATGCATTAAATATTCCACATGTGATAGGCATATTAAAAATGTTTGTTTTATTTTTAGTAAACAAACAATTTAATGATGATTACATGTATTATAGAGTTTACTTATGTTATTCCAGGCAGACGAAGCTGCAGTAAACCCTAAGGCGTATCCACTAGCGGATGCGTCTCTTACTGCAAAGATCCTTAACTTGGTGCAGCAGGCAGCCAACTACAAGCAGCTGCGTAAGGGGGCCAATGAAGCCACCAAAACTTTGAACCGTGGTCTTTCAGAATTCATCATAATGTCTGCTGATGCTGAGCCATTAGAAATAGTGTTACACATTCCTATCCTCTGTGAGGACAAAAATGTACCTTATGTCTTCGTTAGGTCTAAACAAGCTCTGGGTAGAGCCTGCGGAGTCTCAAGACCTATTATTGCGTGTTCCATCACTATCAACGAAGGCTCCCAACTCAAACCCCAAATTCAGAGTATTCAACAAGAAATTGAAAGACTCTTAGTTTAAGCCATATTATTTAAGTGCTATTTTATAAATACAAGTGGTATTTCAACAAGTGTTTTTTTTTTGTTTTGTCCCAAGTGCCAAGTAATAAAAGGAGAATATGCATTATTTATCTAAAAATAATCATGAGTCAACTCTCCATTTTAAGTTTTGGAGAATGATTTAATATATTTAAATAAACCCCCCTCACAATGTAACTATCAAGTCTACAAATTATTTAACTTTTAAGTAATCTCAAATCATTTAATGATTTTAGTCACTTTTTAAAACATTAGACTTCTTAACAGCTTCATCTTGTAGATATTAACAATGGGAGGTTAATTGACTTACTATGGCATAGGGTTTTTTATAGTAAGTTTTCTTTTTCATATGTAAATGTCATACGCATATCACAACTCTTGTGGTCTTTTCCAACATTCACGGGCAAAAATTAGAAATTCCTACATTGTTACCATATGGAAACGGTTAATAATAGGAAGGATGGCATTCTTGTGCTTCTTTGTCATCTCAATTCTTGTTCTTCTTGTTAAATACAAGTTTGTTTTTTGAAAATAGATCATTTTGATTTGAAGTTCTAAAATGTCGTAAAATAACTAAAATATGAAATACAAATAATAAAAAATAATTTATTATACTTTTATGAATCAACATATTAACACCCAAAAACTGCTTCCATTTAAATTTTTCTGTTATTTATAATTCGAGTCATTTGATGCTAACAAGTAAATATACTAACATATTAAAAAAGAGAATCTTTATATTTTCAGCCTCACAACACTTACACGGTGAAATGTGAATTTTAGAATGTTCAAATCTATGACCTCACAGTTAAACAATTAGTTGTTCACAGTTAAACAGTTAGTTGCTTAGGCATCCTTCACCTGGATAGTCCATTAAAAATAAGATCTTAATGTCATTATCCTTTATAAGTACTCTATAATCATTTTCATTGATAACGTACATTAGTATGTTGAATTTATCTCAAAATTGTAAATATCAAAAATATGTTGAATTTCAGACTTGACTGGTGTAAATAATTGGAATGTAAATTCTGTGCCATTTTAGTTTTACACTGAAATCTGATAAAATACTAGTATTTTGGTATCTATTGTCAATTAATCAATGCAGTCATGATGTAAAATATTTTTTAACTCTAAGATTCCAGTTATCTTCCCATCTAGTATTTTGAAATATAGCTAATTCTTCACGCATCCTTCTGTCAATCATATTTTGTTTCTCATTGTATGGGAAATTTAGAAACCAATTCACTATTTGCTTGGCTAATTCATCACTGTTTTTAAATGTGTATCCATTAACACCATTTTCTACAAGCTCATCTAAGCTGGAAAAAAATTGTTACTAATTTAGTTTTATTGTCACTGCAGTCTACTCTCCATATACATAAATATACTAATATTTTTTTTTTATAGATGCTACCCTGCAACTAAGAAATGATCCTTCTATTGCGGGAGACTTCACAAACATGCAATTTAATGCAGACAAATTACACCCAGACTCAGTACAACACTTTGTAGATCGCACAAAGTATCGTCCTGCGTGGAATCGAACCCATGCCACTAGCACGGAAGGTCGGTATCTTAACCACTACGCCATCTGTGCAGTCGAAATTTTGAAAGTGTTCCACAATTTTCCATGTTAAATAAATCTTTACAGCATGTATTGTACCCTAACAACACATTATAAAACTGAAGAATTTGAAAAATATATAGATACATATTTTGACTTACCTCAAAAAATCAAATGCACATACAGGTAGTCCAGCTCCAAACATATCAACCACTTTCATTGGCAAATCCATTCCCGAGGAGCTAGTGTGAAGGCAAAGCCCTAAGTCAGCACTAGCAACCATTTTACAGTAATCTGCTGGCTCTAACCATGGTGTTATGACCTTGATATGTTGCCAATTTTTTTCTTCTATAATTTTAATATAGTGTTCTTTCATGGGTCCCTTGCCAGTGACTACACAAATCAATTTGGGTAAATTTTTAGCTGTATCATATGTTGTTTCATAGACTGCAATAAAATTGAGTATTATTTGTTTTGTTTCCACTGGTCTTAGTGTGTGGTAGTAGTGGGATTTTTCAGCAGGAATGCTCGTCTTGTGACCAGATCTAAATTAAATATACATTGAACAATAATAATGCAAAACATCTCAAATATAAAGACAAAATTGTGCTACAGCATTCTTCATGCTTTATTACAATACTAACCCTGAAGAGCATCAATCATAATGCCAAAGTCTTCATCAGGAGTCCAGCTAGTACTACTGAACATCAGGCCGGGTCTGTCAACCTTAACTTTCACACAATTAGCAACTATTTCCGTGAATGCTGTTTGTGTACCATTCCCTTCTGTAGGCTTATTCAAAGAGTGTTTACCAGCTCCAAACTCTGGATACTGCATGCTTAATTTAAGGAAAATATCATGTTTTTCTTCTAACGATATAGGATGGAATATTTTTGGAGGTCTGTCATATAATACTGTTGCATGACTGAAAAAAATGTAAAGAAAGAAATAATATTAATAAAAATGTTAACTAGAATGGATGGAATGAATTGGTGTTATAAGTTTTCTAAGAGAATGTGTTGCCTATCTTTTTAATAAAACTTTAGTACTTAAGTGATTCCCAAGTAAGGCATAAGACACTGTATTCTTAACTACATATTTATATAATGGTTGAATAGAATTTTGTAAACAGTTTATACTTTTTCCAGAGGCATAAAATTTGTATTTATTGTACACCAATTATATAAAATCATCCTTCTACTTCCCTTTTATCTTCCAAATATGTATAGACAAAAGCTGGCATGACTGGCTCGTTTCTAGTAAATTTGTACCAGAACAGATGCTAAGTTATTAGTTACTTTAAATAATCTAAGGAATTCTTATGATCAAATTAAAAGCCATTGAAAATTTCTTTCATATAATTAATACATTATCAATTATAAGCGCGATCAAGTGTGAGGTGTACCTCCATATAATAATGTTATAGTGAGACGGATAGGAGACCCAAAGCCAAGTAATGGAGTAAATAAAATATATAGGAAACTGTAAAAAGAAAACCATACTCACTTTAAATTCCAGTGTGTTAGCAAATCATCTTTCATTGTATATGTTACACATAAATTGTAATCTGCTGCCTGACCAAAATACTCCTCAATGGCCCTTGCTATTCTTACAAATATATGATCTGCCGAGAAGGACATCGCCATCATGGAATATGCATAGTTATGCCAATCTATTATGAATTTTGTCTTTGTAACTAAGCAGTAAAATCGACAAACAGGCAACGTAGGTATCGCTGGAGGGTTCTGGCATAGTAGATAATCACAACTCCCAGAAATAAATAAGGTAAATAGTAAACTAATCGTCTGCCATACTGACTTAGCAGTATATCTTATCAGCGTAGGAGCATAGTAAATATGCAAATGATGTAATTGGTTTATTGATATATGGGGGTGTTCTGTTAGTTCCAGCAAAGGTGCAGACTGCATGTAACTGATTATAATAACTTTCAAACCACTGTTTGCTAAAGACAACGCATGGTATTGCATACGTGGACTTCTGCCTATGTCACCTAAGACCACAACTTTAACACACTTCGTTTTAACCTGATCGGCCGACATAACGGCGCTGAAGAAATTTCTTACATCTATATATTTCAATTTCGTTTATATTATAGTGCCACACTTCTTCTTCTTCTTTTTATGTATTGGCAATCAGCTACTTAAATGAGCCATTGTTGCCAGTGTCGAATAATAATTATCTTCAAGTTTTTAGTGTCTTCAGATTAGTCATTGTCCGTCAGTAAGTCAAATTGTCGCCATCAACAGTACTATGGCCACACTGTTAATGGTATCTTGTGGGAATTTTGATGGAAAACGAAAACATTGTAAAGCACTTTTATATGATATTCACTACATCTCAGCAGTTCAGTCACATCACATTACATAAAATACCATAAAAAATATCTAATATAACACGTTAAAACACTAAAATATCGAATATAATACAAGAACACCGCATGACGTTTTAGATTCCCGCCAAAAGTCCTAGTGCCACACTTCTTCTTCTTCTTCTTTTTATGTATTGGCAATCAGCTACTTATACGAGCCATTTTTGCCAGTGTCGAGTTATAATTATCTTCACGTTCTTAATCTCTTCAGGTTAGTCATTGTCTGTCAGTCAGTCGAATTGTCGCCATCAACAGTGCTATGGTGACACTGTTAATGGTATGTTGTAGGAATTTTGATGGAAAACGAAAACGTTGTAAAGCACTTTTATATGATATTCACTACATCCCAGCTGTTCTGTCCCATCATATTACATAAAATACCATAAAAATTATCTAATATAACACGTTAAAACACTAAGATATCGAATATAATACAAGAGCACCACATGACGTTTTAGATTCCCGCCAAAAGTAGTGCCACACTTTTCTTCTTCTTATTTTTATGTATTGGCAATCAGCTACTTATGCGAGCCATTTTTGCCAGTGTCGAGTTATAATTATCTTCATGTTCTTAATCTCTTCAGGTTAGTCATTGTCTGTCAGTCAGTCGAATTGTCGCCATCAACAGTGCTATGGTGACACTGTTAATGGTATGTTGTTGGAATTTTGATGAAAAACGAAAACGTTGTAAAGCACTTTTATATGATATTCACTACATCCCAGCTGTTCTGTCACATCATATTACATAAAATACCATAAAAATTATCTAATATAACACGTTAAAACACTAAGATATCGAATATAATACAAGAGCACCACATGACGTTTTAGATTCCCGCCAAAAGTCCATGCCACACTTCTTCTTCTTCTTTTTATGTATTGGCAATCAGCTACTTATACGAGCCATTTTTGCCAGTGTCGAGTTATAATTATCTTCACGTTCTTAATCTTTTCAAGTTAGTCATTGTCTGTCAGTCAGTCGAATAGTCGCCATCAACACTGCTATGGTGACACTGTTAATGGTATGTTGTAGGAATTTTGATGGAAAACGAAAACGTTGTAAAGCACTTTTATATGATATTCACTACATCCCAGCTGTTCTGTCACATCATATTACATAAAACACCATAAAAATTATCTAATATAACACGTTAAAACACTAAGATATCGAATATAATACAAGAGCACAACATGACGTTTTAGATTCCCGCCAAAAGTCCGAAGTCCATGCCACACTTTATAGTAGTAATATAGTAGGGGTGAGGCGTATATACTGGTACAGGTCTAAAGACCCGGTATGAAGTTGGCAGTATGCGCACTAGACTTGGGTAGCTCCTGAATGAGAGATACAAATGAATTAGCTCTTTGATTTCAATCTAGCTCGCATTAGCTCAGTAGCTCAGTTAATAGTTCAACGGCTCAACCGGCTCTTTTACTCGCGTCGTCATGTCGTGCGAGCAGTCGACGACCGCAAGTGCCTGATATATGCAGATCACCGCCGAACAGTAAAAGTATTGAGCATGAGCATGTTCCGATATGCATTGTGACTATTGCGAGCACTAAACGTAAAAGTTATATGTTCAACAAAGAAAAAATGTTTGAAAAATAAAAAGTTATATTTAAAAAAAATATATTCATCTTTGCATAACAATATTCAATAATAATAATAGT
The DNA here is from genome assembly GCA_905163515.2 of Lymantria monacha. Taxonomy (NCBI): domain Eukaryota; kingdom Metazoa; phylum Arthropoda; class Insecta; order Lepidoptera; family Erebidae; genus Lymantria; species Lymantria monacha. Next base: position 1,738,112 of record LR991096.1, on the reverse strand, counting down.
TATCAGTGCAAGTCAATCGATTCTGGCAGCCCATATGTATTTAGTGAAAAGCTGTTTTTAACCATTTAAATTACAAACAGACCTTTCAATTTTATTTATTTTTTATATAAATATATTTTATATCTCATCCTGCGATCACCAATCAAAATTTACATGCTCATGCATATCAAGCTTATCGCTTAATGATCGCGTAGTTCAGAGTTTGAACTATTCAAAAGAGTTAGAGCCGTGAACGAGTTGAAATGAAATGAGCTAACTCAATAAGAGAGCTAGCTCTCTTGAGCTAAATGAACTCAGGATATATATGAGCTAAATGAACTAAAGAGCTAAAAGAGTGATATAGCTCTTTTGATCAAAAGAGCTATATCTCTCTTTTCTTTTCAGTAAGCCGTTTTTCGCATCTCTAATGCGCACTCGGTATGTAGGGCAGATACCCGATAGGTATTGCGGGTATGGTCCCCGCTCGCACCTGTTAGAATCACGTGCTAACGCACCTCCCCGCGCGCTGCCTCCCCGTGCGAAGCTGTCCCCGCGCGCCGTGGGTGCCGTGTCCTACAATAGCCACGGGCCATATAGTATACGAACGAACTACGAAGTTCCTCAAATTTTAACGAGACCACCCGATCGTGCATCCATTGTAACGTACGATAGCGTGGTGATGTAAGGTACCAATCTACGTGCCGGTGAGTGGGTCGTGGGTTCGATTCCTACGTAGAAAAATACTTTTTGTTTGCTTTTGTTTTTAAGAAGACACTCCCTGCACTGAGGAAATAATCCTTGTATTGCGGGGGCCTTTTCAAATATAATTAAGGCAGACGAATTACACGCAAGTAAATAACAAAAATTTAAATGGGTAACATTTATAACCACGTTCCCACTCCATCATCAGGTATTGAATATTACGTAGCGGTATATTACTCATTTCATAGAGTAAAAGCACGACGAGGACATCTTGAAGCAGTCATTAATTCCTGTTACTACGATCATGTCAAACAATATATTCCCCCTTCCCCCCTCTTTATCGGATCAGCTCATGGTCTCGTATTAAGAAATGCATTGTCATCCAAGTAATCATATAAAGGTCAACTCTCGCATGCAAGCATACTATATTTAATTGCTGGAATTTTCTTTTTACTATAGTGCATCTCTGCTCTATCAAAATTCTATATCCTTTAAAAACAACTATATAATTTTTACTTAAAAAAACTATACAAAAATGGAAGTTAGAAAATTTTAATGAATAATACTTATATTATCCATACCTGAACGTATATACCCATAAATATCCATACCCGTACCCGTAAATACCCATAATTAAGCATCCAGGTACGTACTGATAAAGACCCATAACTGATAATAAAGGTATGACACCCGGTACGAAGTACGGCCAGTATCATACCTGTAAAAAACCTACAGGTATTTACTGGCCGTACGGGTATACGCACCCAGTACGCGACGGTCTGACGTCATACCTGTTTGGGGTAGTAGGTATGACGTAGAGGCTTTTGCGACCGCGCGCTGTACAGCTAACGAAATTACCCGAACGGTTACGACTTACGACGTCCTTCGATCGTGCCCGTATTGAAACGTATGATGTAGATTTAGAAAGGATATATATATTTTGAGTATCTCTATCTATTTAAAGAAAATGTGTTAATTACGATTGATTATGAAGATGAAGGTAATTTTATGTAGATATTTATAGAATATATATAGTCAATAAATAATTAAATTTTGATATAATTAAGCATTAAGTAAATATTTTAAGACATTATATGATTACCTTTTACTCATATAGATGACACTTTGGTAAACTAATATTATTAAATTTTTAGTTCAATACTCAGAAATTATCGATTTTGCTTATGTGGTAGCGATTTCCAGTATAATATCTATGGTTGCGATGTAGAAAATAGAGATATACCAAAGTTATTATATTTCATAGTTTTCCACACGCAAAAAAGGTCGTTTCTTCTTCTTTTTTTATGTATTGGGAATCGGTTACTTATATGAGCCATTGTTAAGCACTTTTATATGATATTCACTACATCCCAGTACTTCCATCGCATCACATTACATAAAATGCCATCAAAATTTATCTAATATAACACGTTAAAATACTAAGACAAGAGCACTACATGACCGTAGATTCCAGCCCAAAAAAAGGACGTTAAGATGTCTTATCTTAACGACCTTTTTTTTTTATAGCCTTTAACATACATATAGGTATTCAGAGCCCGAGTTTCTGCACCGGGTATTTGGCCATACCCGTACCTTCCGGACCGGGTATGGAATATTGCAGGTATATCTCATACCTATAATATAGACGGACATCTGTAGAACAAAATTTTCAATCGTGAGCAAATTAGAGGATGACAGTTCCTATCCCATAACACCATAGAGTAATATAATACATTGGAAACATAACACCACGAAGTATCATAACACACTCACATATATTTATAGCCGCAGGCACACATATATATGTACATGCGTATAGATAGATATCTATACGTATTTTCGTTTCTTGGGTTCGCCCAGGAAAATAAAAGAATACGTACGTTTCAACATTTATTATTTATGATAATACATTAACATTATTCATTACGCATAGTAGTAAAATATACAGATACGTCAAAATAATTATAAGTTCTTCTTCTTCTCTTTGTATATTGGCAATCAGCTACTTATACGATATATAACCAAAACGTTGTAAAGCACTTTTATATGATATTCACTACATCCCAGTTGTTCCGCTGCATCATATTACATAAAATGCCATCAAAATTATCTAATGGTGGCACCACACTTCGCTATGTGTTATTCGTTATGCGCCTTATTGGCCACATGCGACGAAGTGTGGAGGTCTCATTCGTCTGTATTTGCTTTACGCGCACACATAACGCATAAGCACGAATAGCAAATACGCGTATCCATCCACTTGTCGGTTCTTCACACACTTCAAAGGACACAAATAAGCCGAATATGTGTGTCGACTACCCACACTTCGTTCATTCATTCGTTATGTTCACTCGCTACGGCGCGGTCATGTCTCGACGTGTACAGCGTAGGTACTATGGTCACGGAGTACACGTCGAGACATAACTAGAGTCTAGTGTAAGAAAATAGAGTGGACGAACGATAAGGTTATGCAGTTTCTCGAGTTGTATCAGATGCAACCTTGCATCTAGGAGCCAGAAATGCTTGCCATAGGGTAAAAGTAAAGATAAACGATGCCTGGATTGAAATAAAAAATAATATGGGAGAACCCACATGTACAGTGAACGGCGTGCCAAATATTTGACATGATGGCATGATGGCACGAAGTGTGGAGTAGCATGTTCGTCATAAAGTGTTTGTCAAATATTTGGGCAAATAAATAGTAGCCGCATAACAAATAACGCATAACGAAGTGTGGTACCACCATAACATAACACGTTAAAACACTAAAATATCGAATATAATACAAGAGCACCACATGACGTTTTCAAATGCCCGTCAAAAGTCCTCTAATTATAAGTTATTATTTAAATAACAATTATTGTTTTCTACTTCATATTTACATACATATAGTACCTACATTACAATTTAAGGGTCCCGTTTACCACCTGCTTCAATCTACATCGTAGCTATATGCCAATGCTTTGAAAATTATAATTGTTACACTTGTATTTAGGTTTCAATGTCCTTTCATAAAATTGCACTAAAGAAAACTTCCTATCGTAAATATATCCATCCATCCATCCATCAGCCCGTAAACGTCCACTGTTGGACATAGGCCTCCCCACGAGAATGCCATTCAACACGGTCCCGCGCCACCTGCATCCAGCGGTTTCCTGCGACCTTGATAATGTCGTCAGTCCACCTAGGGGGGGTCGTCCTACGCGGCGCCGTCCGATTCGTGGTCTCCACTCGACGACCTTTCTTCCCCAACGATTGTCGGTTCGTCGAGCGATGTGGCCTGCCCATTGCCACTTCAACGCGCTAATTCTTCGGGCTATATCAGTTACACCCGTTCTTCTACGGATTTCCGTATTTGGGATTCTATCACGTAGAGAAATACCGAGCATAGACCTCTCCATAGCACGCTGAGCAACTTTGAGCCTTTTGATGAGGCCAACATTTAGTGACTACGTTTCAGTTCCGTAAGTCATCGCTGGTAACACACACTGGTTATAAACCTTTGTTTTCAGACATTGCAGAATATTAGACGAGAAGATCCTCCTAAGTTTCCCGAACGCTGCCCAGCCGAGTTGGATTCGTCGGCTGACCTATTTCTCGAAATTGGATCTACCTAATTGGACTGTTTGTCCTAGGTAAATATAGTGATCGTCAACTTCGAGAATCGCATTCCCAATTAGGATCGGTACAGAAATGGCATGTGCATTAGACATGACTTTCGTCTTGTCCATGTTCATTTGCAGCCCTACTAGTTGGGAGGCCTTGCTGAGGTCATTGAGCATGGTGCCAAGGTCCTCCAGGGATTCTGCCATGACTATGATATCGACGACAAGTGATCTATTCGCCATTGATGTTGATGCCGAGTCCGGTCCAGTCTAAGAGTTTGAAGACATCTTTCAGCGCAGTAGTGAACAGTTTTGAAGAGATAACGTCTCCCAGTCTCACGCCTTTCTGCAGCTGGATTGGTTTCGTACTCTTATCCTGGATGCGGACCGACATAGTAGCATTTTTATACAAACACTTCAACACTTCGATATATCGATAGTCAATTTGGCACCTCTGAAGGGACTGCAGCACTGCCCAAGTTTCGACAGAATCAAAGGCTTTCTCATAGTCCACAAACGCTAGACACAGAGGCCGATTATACTCCTCGGTCTTCTGTATAATCTGGCGTAGCGTGTGTATGAGGTCTATAGTACTATAACCTTTTCGGAAACCGGCTTGTTCGGGCGGCTGGAAGTCGTCTAGCTTGCGCGCGAGTCGGTTCGTAATGACTCTTGAAAACAGTTTGTATACGTGGCTCAGGAGTGAGATGGGTCTGTAATTCTTTAAGAGCGTTTTATCGCCCTTCTTGAAAAACAGCACCACCACGCTCCTGATCCACGAAACTGGAACGTCGCCCCCGAGAATGACAGAATTAAACAGCTTCTGTAGGGCTTTTAAAACCGGCTTGCCGCCTGCCCTCAGGAGCTCTGTGGTAATTCCGTCATCTCCCGGTGCATTTCCGTTCTTTAACTGTTTCAGAGCCATTCTCTGATCTCGTACAAGCTGACGTCCGGGATTTCTTCAGTGTAGTGCCGAGTTAGCTTGGATCTGGGGTCTTGGACCAAGCCGACAACAGGATTCAAGGATGATTTGTACAACTGCCCATAGAACCTTTCGACCTCTCCCAAGATCTCACTCTGGGATGAAATGACAGTACCGTTATCGGTCTTCAGTTTGGTCATTTGGCTCTGCCCGATAGACAAATCTCGTGCGAACACTTTGGAGCCTCGATTTCGCTCTATCGCCTCTTCAATACGCAGTGTATTAAATCGGCGAATGTCGCGTCGCATACATTTGGAGATTTGTCTATTAAGTTGCCTAAGTTCCGACCAATGGGCTGGAGACTGTACCGTCATTTCCTTTCTCCTCTCCATGAGTTTGAGAGTCTGGTCAGAAAGCTTTTTTGTTCTAGTTGCGCGACGGGCCTTGAAGAATTGTGACCCGACCGCGTGGACAGTTTCCACGAACCTATTGTTCATATCGTTCGTCGATTCGCACTCTTCCAGGCATTGGAAGCGATTATGTAATTCGAGTTGAAAGCTATCGGGGTTATGGTATTGGACAGGTGTAGGTCGGAGTATAGACTTTATCAAGCGAGACCGCTCGACTTTCGTACGAAGATTCAATGTGCCTCGTACCATCCGGTGATCACTCCCAGTTTTAACCCTGCTGATCACAGAGACATCATTGAATATTTATCGTTTGTCCGTCAAGATGAAGTATATCTCATTTTTAGTGGATCCATCGGGGCTAATCCAGGTCCACTTCCTTTGTGGCCGCTTCTTGAAGAAGGAATTCATCATAAAGAGGCCTTCCTTCTCCAAAAAGTTGGCCAGTTTTTGGCCCCTTTGTTTTCTCTGTCCAAATCCATATTGCCCCACTCTCATCTCATCGTCTGTCCTTTTGCGTTGAAATCTCCCATAACTACCGTGAAGTGGGTTTTGGAAGTGTGGATGGCTTTCGAGATGTCCTCGTATAAGGCCTCCACTACGTCGTCAGAGTATGTCGAGTAGTGTGTGTCGGTGCGTAAACCTGTATGACCTTCAACGAATACCGTTTGGTAATTCTGAGTATAAGGTACGCTACCCTTGTCGACACACTCTCAATCCTCTCCACGTTGTCTACGAAAGACTTACGAACGATAAACCCTACACCGCCTTGGGATGGGTGATCTCCCTCTCGCTAGAAGAGCAGGTTTCCAGACCGGAGGATTATCGTGCCCTCCCCCTCTTTTCGCACTTCTGATAATCCTACAATGACCCATCGGATTTTGCTCAATTCCTCTTCCAGCTCGATGACCCTCTCGTCGGTCCTAAGTGTCCGAATGTTATGTGTTACCAGGGCCAAGGGTCGATGTTTTTGGTAACCAGATCGCGACCGGAGATTCTTCGCAACCCCTGTCCTGCCACCATCGAGCCCGCTACCAAGATGAGCCCGTGGCACAGCGGAACTGCCGTGACTGGGGGCTGTCACTTTTGATGCATACATTTATTTTTTGGGAGGGAATAATGCCATAATCGCCACGCTTGGCAGGCGGATTGGCGATTTACACTGTAATCCTACTAAAAGTCCTTTCGCACAAGAAGAAGAAGAAAAAAGAAGGTTGCAAGAAGAGTGTGTAAGAGAAAAGTATGCAGAGGGTGTCCTACAACGGCTGACGATGGCAAGCCAGCCGCAATCGGACATTGAAGAATGCTGGAGAATATTGAAAGAGAGTATGGTAGATACAGCGAAAGAAGTATGTGGAAGTTCAAAGAAGCATAGAAATACAAATGGTGATGCATGGTGGGATGCGGAAGTGGCAGCTTCCGTAGAGCAAAAATAGAAAGCGTGGCTGGACTATGTCTCTTCTTTGAATCTGAATGACAGTATGACTGAACAGAAGAAAGAAATATATCGGCAATGTAAGAATGACACCAAGGCCTTAGTGAAAGAGAAACGTGATAGAGCAAATATGAGTGCAGAAGATAGGCTGACTAAAAACTTCGAGGGTAACACCAAACTCTTTTGGAGGGAGGTGAAGAAGTCTCGGTGTGGTTGGTCAGCCTTCAGAATGAATAAAATAAGGTCTAAAGGTGGAGACATTCTTACACAAAAACAAGACGTGTTAAGCTGATGGAGTGAATATTTTGGCGATATGTATGCGGATACTCGAGTTGGCGCCGGTGTCGCATGTGGTTTAATAGATAAACATTCGGCACCGGCGTCCTCCGATGGCATCAGTATGGATGAAGTTGAATGGGCGATAAAAAGTTTAAAAAATGGTAAGGCAGCGGGTATTGATATGGTGTCTGCCGAGATGATCAAGCTTGGTGGCTCCTGTGTCTGGGAGGCGTTCCTGTTGCTCCTCAATTTATGTTGGAGCTCGGGAATGGTTCCTAGGGACTAGAGTAGCGCAGTCATCGTGCCTTCGTTTAAAAACAAGGGTTAACAATATGACTGCGCAAATTACAGAGCCGTAAACTCGACCAGTTTGGCAACAAAAGTGTACGGTAAAATTATTGAAAGGAGAATGAGGATGGTGTCCGATGGCTTACTGTGTGAGACACAAGGAGGTTTTAAAAGTGGAAGGGGATGTATGGATCAAGTGTTCTCTCTACGCAACATTGTGGAGAAGCATCTGGCTCTAGGTCAGAGGGTTTTCTGCAGTTTTGTGCATTTGACACGGTTGTACGAAAGGAACTTTGGGACATTTTACCGGAGTATGATATTAACGGTAAACTGCTACAGGCTGTGCAGTCCAATTACATGGGCTGTAGAGGCTATGTGCGGCTGGATGATGGAATGTCGCCTTGGTTTGACGTCAATATCGGCGTTAAGCAGGGGTGCATTCTGTCAGCCAGGCTGTTTATCATACATATATCTGGATAAATGTCTCCAAAGGTTGAACGATATGAATGTGGAAGTCCAGATGGGCGACTCAGTGGTCACTGCTCTGCTCTATGCAGGTGATACAGTCCTGCTAGCACAGTCAGCGACTGACCTGCAGACCCTAGTCGACACAATGACAGAAGATTGTAAGAAAAGGGGTCTACGCTTGAATGTGAGCAAAACCAAAATAATGGTCTTTTTTTTTTTTTTTTTTTTAAAAAACACCACCACCCTGCACTAAGGAAATAAACCTTGTATTGCGGGGGACTTTACAAACATGCAATTAACGCAGACAAATTACACCCAGACTCAGAACAACACTTTGTGGATCGCACAAAGTATTGTCCTGCGTGGGAATCGAACCCACGGCACTGGCACGGAAGGTCGGTATCTTAACCACTACGCCATCTGTGCCGTCAAAGAAAAGATGAAAGAGATGAAGCCAGAACAGATGTAAGAATAACAATAGGTAATGATGTACTAGAGCAAGTGGATGAATTTGTATATCTTGGATGTGGTTTTAGCCGAGATGGAAGGTACGCCACTGATATAGAGCGAAGAGTGAATGCGGGAAATAGAGTGAACGGAGCGTTGGGACAACTTCTCGGTAGCCACCACCTCAGTCAGAAGGCACGTGTAGCAATACATAACGCAGTGCTTGTCCCAACATTACTGTATGGAAGTGAGAGTTGGGTATGCAGAAAAGAGCATGAAAGCAAAGTTAATGCGGTTGAAATGCGATCTCTACGGAAAATCTGTGGAGATAAGCTGACCGACCGCATTCGCAACGACGATGTAAGAAAGCGAGTAGGTATGAAAGAGAGTATTGGTGTAAAGATGCGAAAGGGAATGCTCCGGTGGTTCGGACATGTGGAAAGAACGCCGAACGAACGTCTGGTTAAGAAGATATACAATGCAAAAGTGGAAGAATGTAGGTACCGGGGGAGACCGAGACTCACCTACCTAGACCAGATTGGTCACGTACTGAAAGAAGGTGGAGGCAGAAGTCTCCGAAACCGGCGAGCGTGTATGAAGAAAATTATGAATGTTGAAGAAGCAAGTGAAGTATGCAAGGATAGAGTTCTCTGGCACTCTGTTCTCTCTGCTTACCCTGCAAGGGATATGGCGTGATGTTATGTATGTACAAAGATAGATATGGAGAATCACTATTCAGCCAGTCTGTGGAGCACAAAGACAATTAAAATCTTTTCACGATTATATATAACAACACACACTTGTTAAAAGACGCTTGCAGATTTCAAGCAACGTTTTAATAACGGATTAATACATGTTACTACGTAACGACAATGACGCCATTTGTAATCTTGGCAACGAGGGGTAAGTACAGAAATGAAGAGGGGAAAATAAGAAACGTCAAGTAATATTTCGCCAATTCGCTATAGGTTAAAAAAATGAGTTTGTACGGTAAACAGACAATGTTCCATCATATCTGACCATATACGTAACCATACCAATACCATATACAAAATAATCTTCTCGCTAGACTTGCAAGTTTTTTTTTTTTTTATGTGTGTTTTTAGCTGTTAGCCGCAGATGGCTTTGACAGCTTTACGTGGACTATGGGTTAGCGCTGAGGGCTCTCAACCCGATTGAGGTAAGCTAAGCGACATCGCCCAAGGGCTCCCCCTGTGGGGAATGGACCTCGGCTTGGGACGTCGCTGGTGGCAAAGTGGGCGTGCCCACGTTTGGATTTGTGATTTTTGCGCGTCGCGATGTCGCACCTCGACGGCGAAGACGAAACCGTGGATATTTATGTGTAATGGCCTCGCGGGCCGAGACTTGCAAGTATTATCTATGATTGCAAGCTAGAGTTTTTTTTGGTTCTGTACGTCCATTCGGACAGGCAAAGGAATCAAAGCCCACACAGCCAAGTCTTATTTATTTTTTTTCATATTATTTGTCCTTTCTTCACATTGTGTAGCCTTAATAGTCATTGTCTGTCACTAAGTTAAGTCGTTAACATTAATCGGGCGCTGATAACCTAATCAATGATTTTTATGGGAATTTTGGAAAAAAATGAAAATGCACGTAAACCAGTATTAACCATATTCACTACACTTCAGCACTTTAACTGTATCATATTTCATAAAATACCAGCAAAAACTATTCAATATAACACTACAAAACAATAAAGAAATGAATATTATACAAGAGCGTGACATGACATTTCCACATTCGCGCCAAAACTCTTCACCATACTCTTCGCAAGCTAGAGTAGTGCACAATTAAATACCATTTGAGAAGATATATGGTTTTATTCGTTAAGAATCAGACATACCGTATAATGACATTTAATAAATAAATACAATATTCTGACATTTAAAAGATAAAATGAAGTGGCCAGTTACATATCATGATATTCTCCCCAGGTTAAGAAGTGTCGTAGTCCCTTAAATAAGTAGGTGGCTGATGCACACGTGCCGAACGACGAGGCAGAGGAGGACTTTCTGTGCTGACATGATCGGGAACTATGTTCTCGTGCACTTCTGATATATTAGAATCGGCAGAGGCCCAGCTTAGGTCGGATTCCATTTCACTGTCAGATGATGAATCTCCTGTAGGTGCCAAATGTCGATTCGAGACTACTAGCTCTCGTCCATACTGTAGTCGTACATGAGAATGTAGAGGATTAGTTTCAATAAGCTCAACTTCTTCGACTATAGGGTCATATTTATTTTTTCGATCGTTATTCTTCAATAAAGCTCTCTCTGCTCCGGTAAGCCACGTTGGCATAGATTGTCCGTTAGTAGATCGGCGTGGATGACTAAACAACCGCTCGTGAGGGGTGCATTCAGTAGCTGTACATAATAATGACCGTATGGAGTGTAATGACTGTTCTAAAATCGTTTCCCAACTATTAATAGGTAGATTTAATGATTTCAAGGACAGTTGTACTGTTTGCCAAATAATTCCATTATAGCGTTCAGTTTGGCCATTGCCTTGAGGATTATATGGTGTAGTGTAACTGGTGGCTACGCCTATTCCGTGCAAAAATTTTTTTACTTCGGCAGATGTAAAAGAGGTCCCTCTATCAGAATGTACATAGCTTGGTATACCAAATACTGCAAATAATTCAGAAAGCTTCTTTATGACTGTTTCTGAGCTACTATTAGAACAAGGAATTGCAAAAGGAAATGTTGAATATTCATCCACCACGGTGAGCATGTAACGATTATTAGTATAAGATGGCAGTGGTCCTTTAAAATCAATTGCAATTCTTTCAAATGGAGATGTAGCTTTAATTAAGGTACCCTTTGTCTTAAAAAATCTAGGTTTTATTTCAGCACAAACTGAACATGAGCCTGTGATTTGCCTGATTTCTTCAACAGAATATGGCAGATTTTTAGCTCTAACCCAGTGAACCATGCGTGTTGTACCAGGGTGAAATAGCTTTTTATGGAGTTCAAAGAGATTTTCAGAGATAGCCTGTGTTGACGCTGTTATATTTGCATGCGAGAGAGCGTCGGCGGCTATGTTGTCCTTACCTGGGCGATATATGATATCAAAATTATAACAAGAGAGTTCTAAGCACCATCGCTGTATTTTCTCATTTTTTATTTTTGTGTTGTGTTTTTGATCAAACATATACGATACCGATTTTTGACTGATAAGTTGAAATGTTTTAGAAATTGCCTCCACTTTCTTATGTTTTTTACAATAGCAGCGGCTTCTTTCTCTATTGCTGAATGATTGCGTTCATGAATGTTTAAAGTTCTAGAAAATAATGCTATTGGTTGTGGCGTCCAGTATAAGAACAGCAGCTATAGCATAATCAGATGCGTCAGTTTCAACAGTTAATTGAATGTTTGGATTTATAACTGTTTTTGCAGCTTTTGCTATTTCTTTTTTTAATGAAAGGAAGGCATTTTCAGCGTCAGGCGAAAGCGGCATTTTTTGTGATTTTGCAAGATCTCTTATTTTATCTGAAAATTTAGGTATCCATTTTGAATAGTGCCCGAAAATGCCCATAGTTCTTCTTAGTGAAGCTAGGTTATTAGGTACCGGCATCTCTAAAAGTGGGCGAAGTCGTTCTGGATCAGGTTTTATTACGTTATCACATATATTATAGCCCAGTAAATTTATTTCTGTCTTAGAAAATTCTCTTTTCTGGAGATTCAAAAGTTAAGTTGTAGCGAGTTGCAATCTCTTGAAATGAGCTTAATTTCTTATCATGATCAGCTTGATCGTATCCACAAATTGTGATATCATCCAAATACGCATCACAGGGAGTCAGCTTTCAAAGCAGAGCATGCCTACACTGGATTTATCGGTACAAAAGAGATGGTGCTCTATTAAAGAATGAGACATAAGAATCACGTCACTGACGTCACCTTAAAAAAAAATTGACTTTTTAATCCGTTATGTTACTCTAGCGATGAGATATAGGTACTTTCAAAATCCCATACCAGGGCTCCTAAGTACGAGTACATAAAAATACCAGGGTCGAAAACCAGGTTTTAAAATACTTGGGGTCGACGCAATATGTACTTGTCTTCCTACGTTTTGCAAAAGTTATTTGCAATAGTTTTATAGCCGGCCACCTGCCTGAAGTCAACCCTCCTTGGGAATGTAACTGTTGACCAAAACAGCATCAGGTGGTGTTAGCCTAGGTCGATATAAAGTTTTAGTCGTCTTTTACGAGATCCGCGACCAAAGTAAGGGTTGGTAGTATTCGTAGCCGCTACCACACAGCGTATATAATGTAAACAAAATACCACACATACTAAATATACATACATACATATCATCACGCCATATCCCTTGCAGGGTACGCAGAGAGAACACAGTGCCAGTAAATATACCTATACTTACTTAAAATATTTAGTAAACAGAAAATTTTGTTATACATACGTTAGCTTATTTGATTGATCAACCGAATAGAACGTGCATTAAGTACATACACAGATTTCGGTTCAAGGTCAAGGGTTCGGCCTTTATCACAAATACTTGGGCGCACTCGAACACGGCAATCCCCTCCCTGCGCGCCTCACCTGTCTGCACTGAGCCCCGCGCTGCTTACGAACGTGAGTAAAGTGTCCAGCCGGGGCGGCTTCCATATTTGGAGATACTTGTATAGGAATTTGAGCCGTATTCCATGTCGTCGTAATAAAAATCATTTCAAAATCGTATAAATAAAAAAAATACTTTGAAGTTCAGCGTCCATATTTCAAAATACTTGCATAGGAATTTGAGCCGTACTCCATGTCGTCGTAATAAAAATCGTGTCAAAATCGTATAAATAAAAAAATACTTTGAAGTTCGGCGTCCATATTTGAAAATACCTGCATAGGAATTTGAGCTGTATTCCATGTCGTCGTAATAAAAATCGTGTCAAAAAAACCGGAGGTGTCAAGGGACAACCTGATGGAACGAAGTTCTATTTTAATTATATAATTTTTTTCTGCCTTAAGCGATTTTTATCGTTATATTTTAGCCAATTTGCAAAATATCTTTATAAATTATAGCCTATGTGTTATTCTGATGTGCAAGCTATATTACTATAAATTTCATCAAAAGCCATTCAGTAGTTTTTACGTGAAAGAGCAACAAACATGTTCACATCCATACATTATTACAAACTTTCACGTTTATAATATTAATAATAGGATATACAATTCCACTAGACTACCAAAACTTTTCGGCCCCGAGCTCGAACGCGAGCCGGCCACGCGGCCCGGTCACGGGCGAAAATAATTTCGTTGCGCATTATTTTGATTTTGCTATATCTCTTAAGGTATTGATTTCATTTGCATGGTCTGAAGGAAAAAAAATATCTTCATGAAATGCTCAAGCCAACTAATGTATTTAAAATGATAAGGATTAATACAGTATTTGTGTAAATAGCTTTTCAATTACCGTTTTATAATAGAACATTTTTTAAAGTATTAAAATGGATATAGTATGTTATCCTTAAGAGATAGATATATACCATCGCGGACTTTTTTGTAGGCCTTTTTAAGCTGTATAATACTGTAGTACTTTATTTTGATCTATTTCGTAGGGTTCAGCCAGCGTTTGCAATGTAAGCGCAAAATAATGTGTTTATTTACGACATCACATTAGAAACCTCTAAAATTATCAGTGTTTCTCTAGTACATTATGCATATATTATACATATAAACCTTCCTCTTGAATCACTCTATCTATAAAAAAAATCGTCGCGACACCACACTGTTCAATGCGAAATAGAAATGAAAATATCTGGCTTGCTTTCTATAAGAGAGAGAGAGAGAGACAGACAGAGAAACATGCGACGCCGCACAGCTTACAATAGCTTACTATAGCAAAAAGTGTCGTGACAACTTTTCGTAAGAATTTTTTCCGTCTAGCCCCCTTTCACAACGCGCGATAAGGAACTTCGTTCCAATCGTATAAATAAAAAAATACTTTGAAGTTCGGCGTCCATATTTGAAAATACCTGCATAGGAATTTGAGGCGTATTCCATGTCGTCGTAATAAAAATCGTGTCAAAATCGTATAAATAAAAAATACTTTGGAGTTCAGCGTCCATATTTGAAAATACTTGCATAGGAATTTGAGCCGTATTCCATGTCGTCGTAATAAAATTCGTGTCAAAATCGTATAAATAAAAAAATACTTTGAAGTTCAAAGTATTTTTAATTTACAAATTAGATTGTGTGTCTTATTCGCATTATGGTACAGATCGTTTTCCCATGCAAGTATTTTTAGGTGTACTGTTTCAAGTTCTTAGTACATCCGAATTATGGCACATACTTTAATACTTGCAAGTATTGTCTGCTCGTACCAGGGCGCCGTACTTCGAAGGGTAACCATGGTTTTAAAACCTGGTAACGTAAATACGTCTCATCTGTATGTTACTCTATGATTTGACCATAATATTTCTTACTCTGTGTATTTTATAAGATTTGCGTTCGGCGTTATTTCTATTTTAATATCTATCACAGAGAAATTGAACACTACGTTTATCTATTACTTGTTTTTAAACGTTAGTTTGGTAAGATAATTGTGATTTTACAATTTACAGTGTTTTCAATCATCAGTGACGAAATTGACGCTTTTAGTGTTGTGTTACAGCAACTTATGAGATAAAAACTCCATTGTGAAATTTTTACGCTTTTGTGTTATCTATTAACCCTGCAGTAGTCGCGCACCTTATAGCGCGGGCTACATACGTAGTCCATTTTAAAATTTAAAATAAGAAACATGTAAACATTAATCCTTTAATTATAATATGAACACATAATCAGAATAGTTTTCTAATAAAATATAATTATTGAAACTTACATCACAGTCTCTGTGTTACAAAATAATGAACATAACATAAAAAATCTTTAAATTGAAATTTAAATCACATGATTAACTGTAATTGAGATCACAAAAAAATCTCTAAATAGTAACCAACTCAAACTCTATTTTCTGCACAAGACAGACACATAATCTTTGAATGATCACCACATATGAATTTATTGCATACGCTGCACATCTTTCTAGTGCTTTTACTGCGCGTTCTTCCACAGTCATGGCAACGACGCACAACATTACTTGATTTCGTTGCCGAAGTACTTGGTTGAGTATCGGTCAACATAACGCCAAGAAAGTCTTTTATCTTGATTGTTAGAGTACTTGGTAGTGATTTTTTTGCGATTCTCATCTGAGCCAGTGGTTTCATCCAAGCCAGAGATAAATCTATGATGAACTCACGTCGAGAAACACTCGAATAGTTTTTATTTGCAGTGTAAATGCACAATGCGTTGAGTGCGTTCAAATTCAACAGGTCAAAGAAGATTGTAAATGGCCATCTTCTAGAATTTCTTGAAACGTCATACAATGAACACATTTTATCCACAAGATCAACTCCATTTTTTGTTCTGTTGTAGTAAGTTATTACTTCTGGTTTTCGACTGTCTCCAGAATCAGCATCAATTGTCGCATCATTGTGCATCGTTAACATCAATACAACAACTTTATTAGGTTTTGGTACGTAAGATACTAGTGTACATGGCGGATGAAATCCAAATTTAGAAGAACATAGTGCATTTCCTCTTGCGACACGAAATTCTCGAGGAACCTCTCTTTTGTCTTTTCGTACCGTCCCAACCATAGTTGTGCCATTTTCAAAAAGTTGTTTTGCAACTCGAAGTGAGCTAAACCAGTTATCCATGGTGATATTTAGGTTTTTGCCAAGAACAGGCTGCGCCATTCTCATAACTATGTCCTGTCTTTCGTTGCTCAAGCGGAATGGGCCGTCTGGTTGCTGACCAGCATATATTTCTAAATTGAATGTGTAAGGATAGTGAACGTCAACAAGAGCGAAAATTTTCACTCCATATTTGGCTGGTTTACTTGGAATATACTGCCTGAAAGAACAGCGACCTCTAAAAGCTATTAACTGTTCATCCAAAGTCATTTCAGCACTAGGAACAAAATACTTTTGAAAGTTCGCAAGAAACAAATCAAATATCTCTCTTATTGGGGCTAACTTATCAATGCTTGCTCGAACTTGGCGGTCTTCAATATCATCAAAGCGTAAAACCCTTGTCAGAAATTTAAATCTCTGTTCAGACATAGTCAAATATATTGCTTCGATTCCTGTATGTTTGACGTGCTCAAATATCTGAGCAGTACTTAATCTTTTTCCAATCACTCCAGCCATTAGTAAAATTCCAATGTAGCCTCTAATTTCAATTTCATTTGTCTGTCTAGCATCTCGTTCTCTTGCATATTTCTCTTTAGTGTAATCAATTTTCTTATTAGTATATTTAGTGATAAGGTTGATTATCTGATCATCAAAAAAAAGAGACATACAATCTTCAATAGTATTTTTTTGTCGAGCTATGCCTTTAGGCCCAGGAGGTACAAACACTATATTATGCCTTCGAGTTCTTCCTCTGTTCAGAGGTATTGTTTTTGACCATAAAGTATTGTCAACTCCAGTGAAAAATTCTATTCGCTGGCGTCGCTGAGGTGGCTCATCATCTTCAGAACTTTTATCTAAATCTTCACTCGGAATGTACTGCTCCTCCTCCTCGGATTCCGATTGATGATCTTGCTCTTCTAAATGGTCAAATTCCTCGTCAGAACTAGACTCGGCTTCATAAGCTTCGTTGCCGCTACCAATTTCTGCCAGCCACAATTCAATCTGTGCAGCTCGTTGATTATCCATTTTTATGCTAAAACGCAAAGATATATTATGTTATAACAATCCAAAATAAAAAAAAACAAACGCTAAAAACATTAAAAGTCATGAAAAAAAATAAGCAAAAAAAAAGATATGACAAAAGTACTTACGTAATCAGTCGCGCGGGCTACAATTGTAGTCCGCAACGTTCACTGAGCTCCTATAACACAACCGCTCGTGGTCCTCGCTTGTGCTGCACTGAGCGCGTCTCTACAACATTCATTTGAAAGTAGCTGGCGGCACAAGAAGCCAGCGCTTACTGATTTTGAGAAATTACCGATTATGTATGGGTGGGCTACAAATGTAGCCCACGCGACCAATGTAGGGTTAAGGTGTTAAGAGATAGAGACTCATTATATTTGTAAAATACTGACACTTTTTGGTATTTTCTACAAAGGCTGGAAAGAAAACTAAAGTATGTAAAATTGTGGTATAACTTCAAGCAAATATCGTACAGAGAATGTCTGACATGTTGTTTTATTTAACCATTGTAAATCCCTTTACAAAGCATTTTCGTTTGTTGTTTTTGCACAATTGGAACGAAGTTCCTTATCGCGCATTGCGAAAGGGGGCTAGACGAAAAAAATTACCACCGACACACAACAAAGTTGTAACGACACAGCATAAAACAAAGTCGCTTTCTCTGTCCCTATATCCCTATTTATGCTTAAATCTTTAAAATTACGCAACGGATATTGATGCGGTTTTTTTTTATAAATAGAGTGATTCAAGAGGAAGGTTTATATGTATTATATATGCATAATGTAGTAGAGAAACACTGATAATTTTCGAGGTTTCTAATGTGATGTCGTAAATAAACACATTATTTTGCGCTTACATTGCAAACGCTGGCTGAACCCTACGAAATAGATCAAAATAAAGTACTACAGTATTATACAGCTTAAAAAGGCCTACAAAAAAGTCCGCGATGGTATATATCTATCTCTTAAGGGTAACATACTATATCCATTTTAATACTTTAAAAATGTTCTATTATAAAACGATAATTGAAAAGCTATTTACACAAATACTGTATTAATCCTTATCATTTTAAATACATTAGTTGGCTTGAGCATTCCATGAAGATATTTTTTTTCCTTCAGACCATGCAAATTAAATCAATACCTTAAGAGATATAGCAAAATCAAAATAATGCGCAACGAAATTAATTTCGTTTGCCGCGCGGCCGGCTGGCGTTCGAGCTCGGGCCCAAAAGTTTTGTTAGTCTAGTGGAATTGTATATCCTATCAATATTATAAACGGGAAAGTTTGTAATAATGTATGTATGTGAACATGTTTGTTGCTCTTTCACGTTAAAACTACCGAATGGATTTTGATGAAACTTTATAGCAATATAGCTTGCACATCGGAATAAACACATAGGCTATAATTTATAAAGATATTTTGCAAATTGGCTAAAATATAACGATAAAAATCGCTTAAGGCAGAAAAAAATTATATAATTAAAATAGAACTTCGTTCCATCCGGTTGTCCCTTGACACCTCCGGTTTTTTTTATATATTCGAATATTACCTATATTCGAATTTATAAACATTGTGCAAAAACATTTTTTTTTGGTTCTGTTCGTCCATTCGGACAGGCAAAGGGATCAAAGCCCATACAGCCAAGTCTTATTTAGTTATTTTTCATATATTGTTCATCATTTCTTCATATTATGTAGCCTTAATAGTCATTGTCTGTCAGTAAGCCAAGTCATTACCATTAATCGGGCGCTGATAACCTAATCTATGATTTTCTTTGGGAATTTTGGGCAAATATGAAAATACACGTAAACCACTATTATACCATATTCACTACACTATGATTTTCTTTGGGAATTTTGGGCAAATATGAAAATACACGTAAACCACTATTATACCATATTCACTACACTTCAGCACTTTAACTGTACCATATTGCATAAAATACCAGCAAAATTATTCAATATAACACCACAAAACACTAAAGAAATGAATATAATACAAGAGCGTGACATGACATTTCCACATTCGCGCCAAAACTCTCTGTGCAAAAACAACAAACGGAAATTCGATAGCTGAATATTGTTTTGAAATGAGCGGGATATTTAAAAATATAATTACATTTTAAATATCCCGCTCTACGAATGTTTTCAATGGATTAAACTGGAGCGCTAGTGTGCACCGTGTAAGCATGGAAGTAATAAGTACTCTGTACAACAGGAATGAGCTCTATCTGTGCATCTTGCAGCAAAAATAAAGAAAAGAAAACCTTATGCTAAGGTAGTAAGAGTCTTGTTGCGCGCAAAATAAAAATGAAGCCGAGTGAGAGGGCAACCAGTGTACCCTGTGTCCCGTTCTAACAGTGGACTTAGAACTGCCAGAGTTAAGTTGATTTCAATCCTTTCCTTGTTGGTAGAAAATTATGCGATTGATGTAATGTAATGAAGTAAAAACATTTACTTCTAAAATGTTTTTAAATATAAATAATAATTTATTACCGACATATTAAAGCAATATTATTTGTTGCTAAGTGTAAAACTTTATTAACGCAAACATTTTGCGATTGGGGTATAGGTTTTCTTTTATATGTATGAAATACGGACACCTGACCTGACAACCCCACATGAAATCGTAAATAATAATAATAACATAATTTGTTAGTGAAGAATTACGGTGACCATGCATGACTATTCAATCCTAGTTCAAGAACAAATAACTTAAATACCTATGTATTTTTTTATGAAAATAACTTTGTTTAGATTTCAAATTTCCTAAAGATCTTAATGTCCCTAACATTAAGTTCTTTAGAAAATTTAGGAACAAAAAGAAAGCTATTGTGGAACATACATACATACACAGCCTCACGCCTGTTTCCCTGAGGGGTAGGCAGAGACTACGGATTGCCACAAACCACGATCCTGACATACCTCCATCGCTTCATTCACACTCATCACAGTCTTCATGCATGCTCTACGATTACGCGTACTCTTAATCTGACCTTTCACTAACACATCTTCAATTTGATCCAGGAAAGTACGACGTGGTCTTCCCCTTGTAATCGTCCCACTCACACTCGCTTTGTATACTTGTTTAGTCAACCTTTCTTCACTCATTCTTTCCACGTGTCCGAACCACCTCAGCATACCCTTTTTTATCTTTGTCACTACTTCTTCATTCATACCGCAGCGCTCTCTTATAACACTTAATTATTTAGCTATTGTATAACACTTAATTATTTAGCTATTGTGGAAGAATGTAATAAAGATCAGTCGACAGATTTCAGATTTTAAACTGAACATTATTTTTTATATTGCTGGATATATCGTGAATGGGATGATTCACAAAATTTCTTGTTCAAATTGTGTGGTATTATTGGATCACAACACCATAGAACACTGTTTATTACATTATTAAATCAATCGTTAAAAAACGTAAACAAAAATAAAATTATCATGTAGGTATGTCGTCCGAGAATTTTATAGCAAACTACATACATCGTTAGAATCAGCACATCCTCCTCAATCTATATTTGAAGATCCACATGATATTCTATTGATGAAGGCGTTAGCGAATTCATATCTCAATTTACGTTTAACTCAATGCAAAATTAGAATCAATGAAACATATAAGGAATAAGCTGGGTTTGCGGCAGAAACTTCACAAGACTGTCTTATTTAGCAATGTCTGATTTAGAATTAAACTTAAAGGTAAACTTAACTGTTTTTTCTTAATTAAATATACCACACACCACCTTACCGTAATTTTATCTCAGTCCAGCTGCATGTCGTGTCCCACAAGGACCAGTAGATAAGTACCTACCTATATGACGCGAGTGTGAAAAGCAAGCAAAAACAGGAAATGTATAGTGCCCCAAAGGACAAGTTTATAATTAGCATCTTCGATTAAAATCCATCTGAAGCAATGACCTGCTGACGTCAGATCACAAATATTTTTTATAATTATTGTCCTTAAATCATATTTTAATATGGTCACCATCGCCAGAGAGGGATAAAAGGTACAGTTCTGAGCTCTCGCTCGGCTTCAATTTTGCGACAACAGCTCATTCCTGTTGTACAGAGTACTCATTAGTTCTTCTTCTTCTTCTTATGTATTGGCAATCAGCTACATATACGAGCTATTGATGCCAGTGTCAAGTTATAAATATTTTCACGTTTTTAGTCTTTCAAGTCAGTCGTTGTCTAAGTCAAATTGTCACCATTAACAGTGCAATGGCCACACTGTTAATGGTATCTTGTGGGAATTTTGATGGGAAAACGAAAACGTTGTAAAGCACTTTTATATGATATTCACTACATCCCAGTATTTCCGCACATCACATTACATAAAATGCCATCAAAATTATCTAATATAATACGTTAAAACACTAAGATATCGAATATAATACAAGAGCACCACATGACGTTTTCAAATTCCCGTCAAAAGTCTACTCATTAGTTCCATGCGTGTAAGCAATTCTAATGTATGAAGTTGACGTTCTCTCCGAGTATATTGTTCTGTGATACGCATATACTCCTTGTAAATTTTCTTTTTCTAGTATATTATTAATGGCTCTTTGAAAGGCTGCTACGCCATTAGTAACACCTAATGGTATACGTCAAAATTGATATAAATGTCCGCAAAGCTTCAAAGGCCGTATATGGTTTTTGTGTTCCATAATAGGAATTTGATGATATGCGCTACGTAAATCAATTTTGCTAAATACTAAAAGTTTAGCGACTTTTGAAATAAGTCCTTCTATCGACCGTAAAGGATAAGCATCTAGTTCTGTGTATCTATTTATGGTCTGTGAGTAAAATAAAGTAAATGAGTAAGAAAAGAATGGTTATACCATTCTTTTCTTATGATGGTCGCTAGATGTAACTAGTACCTGAGCTCTCCATGGCGAAAAACTAGGTTCTATTATTTTATCATCTAATAGTTTTTGGATTTCTTCCTTAATAAATAAAGAATCTTAATCAGAGTGTCTCCTAGACTTGATAGCGATAGCTTTCTTAAAAGATAGTAGATTAGTGAACAAACTAACGGGCTCAATGTTGGCTGCAGACAAAACGCATAGCTTAAGTGTTGGTTGAGAACCACCGAATGCATTCTAAAGCTTTATGATTCTGTAAAACATCATGGCCTAGGATGATGTCAGAACAAAGTCCATTCATGATCATTAGTGTAACGGTGATAATTTGATTTTGAATATTTAGTTCTAAAGTGCATGATCCATTCACCTGAGTACTTAAGTTTGATGTTGCCATTGTGATCTTTTGTTTGCATGGAATGATATTTAAATTGCATAAAATAACAAGACGTTCATCGATAAAACTTGAGGTGCTGCCTATGTCAATAAGTGCTCTAGCGGTGGTCTTTCCATTTATAATAACTGGTACTATAGCTCTATTTAGATTCGCTGCTGATAGGATGCAAGAAAATGTATGTGATGAAGTAGACATGGCATGGGTAATATTCTCAGATTCTGTTGTATCACTTGCAGCTATTCGTTCTCTTTTACTAAGACAAACTTTCGAAAAATGTCCTTTCTTACTGCATATGGTACAAATACTGTTAAAAGCAGGACATTTGTAGCGAGGATGACGTTGATTTCCACTAAAGTAGCAAGAATTGCGTTTTACTAATTTATGCATTGTAGTAACTGCAGTAGTATCGCCACTAGAAATATGATTATCGGAACTAGAAGTATGATTAGTCTTAAGCGTAAGTTCTCGATGATAACTATCATTCTGCATTTGTGCCATTTCTAGGGATCGTGCCTGTTGATAAGCTTGTTCTAAAGTAAGACTATTGCTGGGGGGCACACTTAAAACATTACTTTTTTTTACTGACCGTCGCGCCGCCTACAGACTGGTTTTACAAACTTAGCTGCTGCCATTTTGTCCTGTCTGTCAAACGTTTGACAACTGAGAATTGTTATTTTTTGTTCATAGTGTAGGTAGTTATTGTCATCGATCTATTTTCGATTATTGATGTACTTTCTGAAAATTATATCAATTTTCATTGTTAAAATTATATTATTATTGTTTCGATATCAGCTGATATGTTTTTTTTTTTATATTTCAGGGTAGATCTCATAGTAAAAGAATATTCTGTATAATTACACATACACATGTAGATATGTATATATATCACTTCAACTTTAGTTCACCGCTTAAACTCTGGGTGGCAGCACTTTCCATACATGCATATTTTATCATCGAGTTGCCACTCTTTTTCAGTTTAATAACTTTACTCTTTGGACTATTGCTTTCAAGAAGACCTTGCCTGTGATGACAACTCAGAGATAAAAGTAGTAAGCATGGCATAATTCACAAGTAGCAAGTGAAAAATCATATGAAACGGTTTTTCATACGCCACACTTGTTACTTGCCTTAAAAATCATACGAACTGATTTTTCATACGTCACACCATCATACGTCACACTCGTCATCGTCATTTAACCGTTATAGTCACGAAGTATAGATACACAGGAGTCCGAACGTAATGTTAAAAGAATGGTCTCAATTTAGGGGACAGAACTTTTTGCCGGTAGAGCGCGCCACTTTTCAAGATTTACGTGGGAAGTTTTGTTGCTATTGACAGCTCTGAAAAGTATTCTATAAACGATAAAGCATCATTGCTGTGTATTTGGGATGTAGGAAACCAGGCAACCATTCATTTCCAAAAGAAAAAAGCTAGAAAACTATGAGAAGCAGCAACTCGTAAAGACTTTCAACCCAAAGAACATTTTAAAATATGTTCAGCATATTTTAAATCCCAAGATTTCATTCAAATTGGAAAGCATTCAGGTGATTTAATCTCATTTATAGAATAACATTTACTTTTATCACCTAAAATAAGTATTTATGATTTTATTCCTAACATAACCTAAAATCTTAATTATTATTTCCAGGACTAAATAATACCAGGCGCATTTTAAAGAAAGGAATGGTGCCTTCAGTAATTCCATGGACAAAAATTGAAGATATAAAGTCTAAACAAAGGCGAGAACGTGATCAGCGCGTGATTCTAAACGAAATTTGTGTTTTTCATATATTGAAAAGTGTGATGGCTTAGCTCATACTCCAAGTGTTGCTACAGCTACATGCAATACTTCATCCAAGGCGACAGCATTGGACATTGGCGTCGATTGTGTTGAAGAAATTGTGATCCAAGAAAATAGTGTATATAACTCGGAAAATGTGCAAAATGATATTGGTATTGTTAGTGAATGTGCAACTCAAAAAAATTACCAATTCTACACAATAGAATCTTTTAGGAATTATGATAAAGGTATTGGCTCTTTATACTGGATTTGAATCATATAGCAAATTTATGTTTGTGTTTTATATTTTGTGCCCTGAAGCCTATTCAATAACATAAAAAGAAGTTGTCTTAGGTCTGAGTGTTGAAGACCAGTTCTTTTTGACATTAATGAAGTTGAGGAGAAATAAGGAAGACTATGAGCTATGCCGTTTTTTTGATGCAAGTCCCTGTATTGTATCAAACATATTTATTACATGGATTAACTTTTTGCATCAAATGTTGTCAATGTTGAATATTTGATAGCCTGACAGGGAATTAGTGGATTTCTACATGCCTGAAGGATTTAAAAAATATTACCCTTCTACTAGAGTCATTGTAGATTGTACGGAAATACCTATACAACGACTTGTTAATCCAGGTACACAAAGAGTCGCATGGAGTTCATACAAGAATCGTTCTACTGTTAAGTATGAAGTAGATGATGCTCACCAGTGATAGGTAAATTGTAGAAAGAAGTGAACTTTATCGAAAATGTGAAAAAGGAGACAGTATTATGGCTGACCAAGGGTTTAACGTGCAAGACTTATTTGTTCATAAAGGTGTTGTTGCTGTAAATGTACCTTCATTTTTTAAGGGAAAAAGTCAGTTGCCTGGTATGACCGTTGTAGCAGATCGGAAACTTTCTTCAAAGAGAACACACATTGTACATGTTATAGATTTAACTAAAACCTATTGTATATTGCACAATCCTGTGAATATTATGTTCCTCTCTTGTCAAAAATATATTTTGTATGTGTTATGACATGTAACTTCCATGAAAATATTGTTAAAAGTACAGCATAACTTCTTCCCCTCTAGTTTTTAACTATAATAAAGTTTTCATTTACTATTTTTGTATTTTTATTTAAAACAATTTCTATAAAGTAAATAAGCACGGTTGGGCCGGATTCCCAATAGGTGCGGGTTCGAACCCCGCTTGTGACATCATTTTTCGTTTCGTATCGGGTATTTATAAATAATTAAGCATATTAAATGCTAAAAATTTCAGTAATTTGAATGTAAATAAACTCATTTATCAAAGTAAACTCATTTATTAATCAATAATTTAACAATCACATGTGGGTATTGCTTAACATTTAAATTATTTATAGAAAAATTTGAGATACTTTAAACTTTAACAAACAGATGTAAATATCGCTTAATATTAAAATTATTTAAAGAAACATTTGGCATACATTTTACTTTAAAAACCACATTATAAGTATTGCTTATTATTAAAATAATAATTATTTGTAGAATCATTTGGCTTAGTTTTTACAGAGTACTTTTTCTAGTAATGCTGGTCGGAAATAGTCTTCATAAAACATATCTAATTTGTTTTCAATCTCCTTTATAAACGTGTCATTCCAGGGTACATCAATTATGGTCCATTCTACAAATGTGTAAATGAATAAACTAGCATACTTTCTACCGGTAACCATCAACTGGCCTTGTATTCGATAGTAATATGGATGTCTTTTCTCATGGGCTGTGATGATAATGATGATGGGAAGATAATTACTATTTTCGATTTTTTTCTTTTTCTTGAAGGTAATTTGTCAGCTTTAAGAGGAGTCCCAAAATAGTTTAAAGGCTTATGAAAACTTTGCAGATGTTGTGTACATGAAACATTTACAATAATTTTTCTTTTCGTCCACTAACACAACCATGAACAGCACAACACCTTCCCATTTCTTTTTATTATTATTTTATATTTAAATTAATTAAATTCAACATTCACAAACCAACGCACGTTTACGTGTAATAATAATAATAGCATCGGTACATACGTCCACGAAGTATAGATACATACATGTTTATATATATTCATGTGCATATATACATATATGTATCTATACTTCGTGGGTGCAACCTAAACTCTAGCGCAGCCAGTGGCAGAAAAAAGAACTAAGATCTGGGTTTATTTTTGTGACCAAAAATACTATGGAAAAGTCTATACCGTTCGGACTCCTGTATTTCTATACTTCGTGGTTATAGTATAAAAATAATCGGACGCAAAGTCAGTCAGTCATCGTCCTCACTGATGTCTGGTTTTAGTATAATACTTAAAATAGTGGCCATTCTATAAAAAAAATTCATAGACTTTTTGAGACAATCTAGAAGGTATGAATTCATGACTTCGTTTCATTTGTATTTTTGTAATTATTCTTTAATTAAAATACCATTAAAATTAATAAATGACACTTAAATTAGCATCAATTTATAAAATAAACATAAAAAAAGCAATCTGTGTGTTCCCGCTAAAGACCTATGATCTAATTCATATTGTAGCGCCATTAATCATAAATCATTTTGCAATTGTAATAGCAAACGTGTAGTGAGTGTGACATTAGAGCATTGCGAAAAAAATCATTGGATATGAAATTTCACTTGTGAAATCACAGTGAAAGGAAAAGATAATTTCGTCAAATGAAAAGGTAATGAAAGTAGCAATCATTTCCATGTCTATATACACGAAGTATAGATACACAGGAGCCGAACGTAATGTTAAAAGAATGGTCTCAATTTAGGGGACAGAACTTTTTGCCGGTAGAGCGCGCCACTCTTCAAGAAATACTTATTCGTTTAAAATTTTAAATCTTTACAAGGGAAGTTTTGTTGCTATTAACAGCTGTGAAAAGTTTTGTATAAATGATAATGCATCATTGCTGTGTATTTGGATGTAGGAAACCAGGGAACCATTCATTTCCAAAAGAAAAAAGCTAGAAAACTATGAGAAGCAGCAACTCGTAAAGACTTTCATCCCAAAGAACATTTGAAAATATGTTCAACATATTTTAAATCCGAAGATTTCATTCAAATTGGAAAGCATTCAGGTGATTTAATCTCATTTATAGAATAACATTTACTTTTATCACCTAAAACAAGTATTTATGATTTTATTCCTAACATAACCTAAAATCTTAATTATTATTTCCAGGACTAACTAATACCAGGCGCATTTTAAAGAAGGGAATGGCCTTCAGTATTTCCATGGACTAAAATTAAAGATATAAGTAAAGTCTGAACAAAGGCGAGAACGTGATCAGCGCGTGATTCTAAACGAAAATTGTTTTTCATATATTGAAAAGTGTGATGGCTTAGCTCATACTCCAAGTGTTACTACAGCTACATGCAATACTTCATCCTAGGCGACAGCATTGGACTTTGGCGTCGATTGTGTTGAAGAAATTGTGATCCAAGAAAATAGTGTATATAACTTGGAAAATGTGCAAAATGATATTGGTTAGTGTTGCATATCGATAGTCTACTATCGATAGACAATCAATTGTCTATCGATAGTTTACGTATAAGCAATAGTATCAATAGTATATCGATTGTATTGTAATACGTCAATACTATCGATAGCTCTCTACGAGCAATACTATCAATAACAACGATACTATCGATACTATCGATAGTGATTCATTCGATAGTATCAATACTATCGATAGTATCGCTAATACCATTAGTTTTAACTCAAAACTATCGATACTATCGATAGTATCGACTATTTTGGACTATCGATAGCAAGCAACTATTCGATAGTATTGTTGTCTAAAGTTATGTGGTAAGCCAAGTACTGACATTATTATTAAAGAAATTTATTTAAATTTGCGTCATCATAGAGTAGAACAAGACGACTTTTGACGGGAATTTGAAAACGTCATGTGGTGCTCTTGTATTATATTCGATATCGTAGTGTTTTAACGTGTTATATTAGATAATTTTGATGGCATTTTATGTAATGTGATGTGCGGCGATACTAGGATGTAGTGAATATCATATAAAAGTGCTTTACAACGTTTTCATTTTCCATCAAAATTCCCACAAGATACCATTAACAGTGTGGCCATTGCACTGTTAATGGTACAGTTTGACTTAGACAACGACTGACTTGAAAGACTAAAAACGTGAAAATATTTATAACTTGACACTGGCACCAATAGCTCGTATATGTAGCTGATTGCCAATACATAAGAAGAAGAAGAAGAGTAGAACAAATTTTAGTCAGGTGAATAACATTAAATTTGTGATACTAACAAAGTGAAACAATTATAATAGCAATACTTGCTGCTGTCAATATTTCTTGAGTTTCGGTGGGAATGTGGAAGTATTATGTCATATTCTTGGATTATTTCATTTATTTATTTTCTTTTTGAAGTAAAACTTCTTTAGGCGCGACTAGGGAGTAACACAGATTTTTTTAAATAGGATCATAATTTATTACTAGATGGCGCTGTAACAAAGTTAATGGATTCTAAGAGGACATGTATTAGAGTCTAAATCGCGCTATAGTAATTTTTGCAAATTTTAACTATATATATTAAAATTTATAATTAACTACTGTACTTGCTTCAATTACCTGTTTCGAATGAACAATATTAATATAACATTTGTAATAATCATTGTAAAGCACATGAATAATAGATATGAATAATAGATATAATTAAAATATAATATTTATTTATTTAAGTTAATATTTAATCATTTCAGTGATATGTCGTCAACGCCAAAGAACTTTTACTTCAATCGCGCGTAAAGGTTTACACGCACACATTTTTTTTTCTTTTTGTTAAAATGGGTCAATCCTATGAAGAAATTCGACATATTTTAAAACTTTATTACAAAAAAGATACATGCAACGCAAGCTGTGAACAAATTGTGACGTTTATGGACCTAATGTGGTGTCAGAGAGAGTAACATAATGGTTTAAATGTTTTCAATTCGGGAATTTTGATGTCAACGTTGCATCTCGCTCATTTCATTTTCAATTGTATATAATATACAATTAAAAAATTATTCTGGATTCAGTTAGATATATATTTCTATATCCCTATAATGTGAAGTTACATATATGTAAGCATATTTTTAATAGAGCCTTCTAGATGGATCACATTGCAATCGAGCATACAGAGAACTTATGTTTTTCGGACCCTGTTAAATTTACTTCACTAGATTAATATCGCTAAAAATACAACAAATCTAATGACTAATTACGGCCATAATTCTGTGTTGAATTGTAACTCAGAATTCTTGATTATGTTTTTCATAATTTTGTTTAACCGAAACTTTCAAAGTTAATAATTACACTAAAATTTTATAGTAATAGACATTCTGAGTTTCATTAGTATACTGGAACAAACCATTTTTTTTTCATTTTATTGCTTATGGTGGCGAACGAGCAAGCAGCACACCGCACACCTGATGGTAAGTGTCACAGTCGCCCATGGAGCTTGGCAATACTAAGGTTATAGCTTAGGCCACTGCCTACTAATAAAATCCCCAAACCCACCCAGTTGAACTGCCAGCTTTTTCGCTCACCGAACGAAGCGCAATAGCACATTGCCATTACTCAGACGCCGATCTTCTGCAAAAGTGTGGTACTACCCCGGAACCACCGGCCCGCGGCTGTAGACAGAAAACTGTCAACAGGGTGGTACAAGTACAAGGTACCACTTACATTCATTCACACATTCCGACCCAATTGTCCAGAAGTCTCGCAGCATTATAATTTTACTCAACTTTCAATGGCTATTGATCTTAACCATTATTAGCTAACTTGGGCTTCAAAGTAAGAACGCAATGCACGTTACTGCTAGAAAAGTCACCACAAAATTCACTGAAAACAAGCAACAGGGACACAACTACGGTATTTATATTTTTAAGCAATACTATTGAAAATTTTCTGGCAATCGATAGCCCGAAATAGTCGATACTATCGATAGTATCGATAGTTTTACGCTAAAACTAATGGTATTAACGATACTATCGATAGTATTGATACTATCGAATGAATCACTATCGATAGTATCGATAGTATCGCCGTTATTAATAGTATTGCTCGTGGAGAGCTATCGATACTATCGATAGTCTCGATAGTATTGATATGTACGATACTATCGATAGTCCTATCGATAGTATGAATACTTTTTGAGGTTAACTATCGATAGTCAAACTATCGATTTTTATGCAACACTGATATTGGTATTGTTCGTGAATGTGCAACTCAAAAAAATTACCAATTTTACACAATAGAATCCTTTAGGAATTATGCTAAAGGTATTGGCTTTTTATACTGGATTTGAATCATAAAGCAAATTTATGTTTGTGTTTTATATTTTTTGCCCTGAAGCCTATTCAATAACCTATAAAAGAAGTTCTCTTAGGTGTGAGTGTTGAAGACCAGTTCTTTTTGACGTTAACGAAGTTGCGGAGAAATAAGGAAGACTATAAGCTATTTCGTTTTTTTGATGCAAGTTCCTGTATTGTATCAAACATATTTATTACATGCATTAACTTTTTGCATCAAATGTGGTCAATGCTGAATATTTGATAGCCTGACAGGTAATTAGTGGATTTCTACATGCCTGAAGGATTTAAAAAATATTACCCTTCTACTAGTCATTGTAGATTGTACGGAAATACCTATACAACAACCTGTTAATCCATATATACAAAGAGCCGCATGGAGTTCATACAAGAAACGTTCTACTGTTAAGTATGATGTAAGTCATTTTTAAGGCAAAAAGTCAGTTGCCTGGTATGACCATTGTAGCAGATTGGAAACTTTCTTCAAAGAGAATATACATTGTATGTGTTATAGGTTTAACTAAAATCTATTGTATATTCCACAATTATATTCCTCTCTTGTCAAAAATATATTTTGTATGTGTTATGACATGTAACTTCCATGAAAATATTGTTAAAGTACAGCATAACTTCTTCTAGTCTGTATTTTTTAACTTTAATAAAGTTTTCATTTACTATTTTTGTATTTTTATTTAAAACAATTTTTATAAAGTAAATAAACTCATTTATCAAAGTAAATTCATTTAATCAATAATTTAACAATGACATGTGGGTATTGCTTAACATTTAAATTATTTATAGAAACATTTGAGATACTTTAAACTTTAACAAACAGATGTAAATATCGCTTAATATTAAAATTATTTAAAGAAACAGTTGGCATACATTTTACTTTAAAAACCACATTATAAGTATTGCTTATTATTAAAATAAAAATTATTTGTAGAATCATTTGGCGTAGTTTTTACAGAGTACTTTGTCTAGTACCTAATGCTGGTCGTCGGGCCACCGAAGTCAAAGATCGGGTACCGGTGGCCCGCTCGCACGGCGAAGAGAGGAGTTTGCAGGGTGGGTTCATGGGGTTGCGTGCCGCCTCTTCTGTCGCCCCGGACGTTTTTGTCGGGGCGCGTTTCATCACTAATTGCATAATAATTATTTTTGCTTGTAAGGGCACTTTACCTCTAAAATCGCTTCTTTGCCAATAAGTCTATCAAGAGACGCCCCCAAATATGGCTTATTTTTAGATAAAAACAATCCACATTTCTGCAACAATCCACATTGCAGTATATTCTTCATAAAAATGTATAGACCCTGATTCACAGTCTTTTCCATGTAGTGATTGTTTGCTTTTGAACTCTAATGTATTCAAAATTCTTTGGGCTACCTTATTTTTGCTTTTATAGAAACTGCTTTGCAACATGTATGGAAGTAACTAGCTGTTATAGGATTTCTGCGAATTTTATGCCATTCAAAGTTATCAGCCTGATTTCTCGTCAATTGTTCAATATCTCTTATATTGCTGTCTGTTATATCACCAGATTGGTCACATATTGAAGGAAGGTGGAGTCAATAGTGTCCGAACCGGCGAGCGTGTATGAAGAGAATTATGAATGTTGAGGAAGCGACAGAGTGTCAGAGAACTCTATCCTTGCATACTTCACTCGCTTCCTCAACATTCATAATTCTCTTCATACAATATTATATCACAATGAT
Organism: Lymantria monacha; assembly: GCA_905163515.2. NCBI lineage: Eukaryota > Metazoa > Arthropoda > Insecta > Lepidoptera > Erebidae > Lymantria > Lymantria monacha. The sequence continues at coordinate 1,705,738 of LR991096.1, read as the reverse complement.
GTAAGTTTAGCAAAATTTCTTTTTCCAGGTTTGCAGCATATCTATCTTACCCGTGAGTGATCGTAAGAGATGACTAAGGGATATAAAACGCATATAACATCTATTGCAAGAGAAGGAAAACTCGAAACAAAACCCTATACCAACACATCTGACCAGCGTGGTATAGTAGGTTAAGTTCCCTCCCATTACGGAGGAGGCCCGAGCTCAACAGTGGGACATACATGGGCTGTGATGATAATGATGATGGGAAGATAATTAATATTTTCAATATTTTTCTTTTTCTTGAAGGTAATTTGTCAGCTTTAAGAGGAGATCCAAAATAGTTTAAGGCCTAGGAAAACTTTGCAGATGTTGTGTACATGAAACATTTACAATAATTTTTCTTTTCGTCCACTTACACAACCATGAACAGCACAACACCTTCCCATTTCTTTTTAATATTATTTTATATTTAAATTAATTAAATTCAACAATTTCAACATTCACGAACTAACGCGCGTTTACGTGTAATAATAATAATAATAGCATCGGTACGTCCACGAAGTATAGATACATACATGTATATATATATATATATTCATGTGTATATATAGATATATGTATCTATAATTCGTGGGTGCGATCTTAACACTAGCGTAGCCAGTGGCAGAATAAAGAACTAAGATCTGGGTTTATTTTTGTGACCAAAAATACTATGGAAAAGCCTATACCGTTCGGACTCCTGTGTATCTATACTTCGTGTCTATATAGTAGAGAGTACATTTTTAGATTTATTCGCCCTTAGGCAGGCTATAGTCAATCGACCATACTGCCTTGTTTTACGTTTTAACTTTCTTCATATATTATTTATCACTTCTTCATATTGCGTTACCTGAATAGTCACAGTCCGTCAGTAAATCAAGTTGTTACTATTAATTGGGCACTGATAACTAAAATGATTTCTATGGGAATTTTAGGAAATCACGAAAATACACATAAACCACTATTATACCATATTCTATTCACTTTAGTACTTTAACTGTAAGTGTATCATATTTTACGAAATATCAGCAAAATTATTCAATATAAATCTACGAAAAATTAAAGAAATTAATATAATACAAGAGAGTGACACAACATTTCCATATTTCCCCTGAAACTCTAGAGCAAATAGTATGAATTTCATACTCTTTGAGTTCTTCTCCCTTGGAGTTTAAAGCTTAGTGTTTCATACTATGAAACACTACGTTTTAAGAGTCTGCACTCCATACTTCGATATGTAAACTACTATGTATTATTATAGTATACTATGTATTATATCGTATACTATGTATTATTATGACATGTGGAAAGAATGCCGAATGAACGTATGGTTAAAAAGATATACAATGCGAAAGTGGAAGGATGTAAGTACCGGGGGAGACTGAGATTCACCTACCTAGACCAGATCAGTCACGTACTGAAGGAAGGTGGAGTCAAGAGTCTCCGAAACCGGCGAGCGTGTATGATGAATTATGAATGTTGAGGAAGCGAGTGAAGTATGCAAGGATAGAGTTCTCTGGCACTCTGTTCTCTCTTCCTACCCTGCAAGGGATATGGCGTGATGCTATGTATGTATGTATTATTATAGTACGCAATGTATTGGTAGGGAGTTTTAACGGGAAAGGAAAAGTGTCAAGAGGTGCTCTTGTATAATATTCAATATCTTAGTGTTTTACCGTATTAAATTAAACAATTTTGATGGTACTTTATGTAAATAGTCACTACACTTCAGTACTTTAACTGGATCAAGTGTTCTCTCTGCGCAACATTGTGGAGAAGCATCTGGCCCTAGGTCAGAGGGTTTTCTGCAGTTTTGTGGATCTGGAGAGAGCATTTGACACGGTTGTACGAAAGGATCTTTGGGACATTTTACCGGAGTATGGTATTAACGGTAAACTGCTGCAGGCTGTGCAATCCAGTTACATGGGCTGTAGAGCCTGTGTGCGGCTGGATGAGGGAATGTCGCCTTGATTTGACGTCAATATCGGCGTTAAGCAGGGCTGCGTTCTATCAGCTAGGCTGTTTATCATATATCTGGATAAATGTCTCCAAAGGTTGAACGATATGAATGTGGGAGTCCAGATGGGTGACTCAGTGGTCTCTGCTCTGCTTTATGCAGATGACGCAGTCCTGCTGGCACAGTCAGCGACTGACCTGCAGACCCTAGTCGACACAATGACAGAAGATTGTAAGAAAAGGGGTCTACGCGTGAATGTGAGCAAAACCAAAATAATGGTCTTTGAAAGAGATGAAGCCAGAACAGATGTAAGAGTAACAATAGGTAATGATGTACTAGAGCATGTGGATAAATTTGTATATCTTGGATGTGGATTTAGCCGAGATGGACGGTACACCGAATGCGGGAAATAGAGTGAACGGAGCGTTGGGGCAACTTCTCGGCAGCCACCACCTCAGCCAGAAGGCATGTGTAGCAATACATAACGCAGTGCTTGTCCCAACATTACTGTATGGAAGCGAGAGTTGGGTATGCAGAAAAGAGTATGAAAGTAAAATTAATGCGGTGGAAATGCGATCTCTTCGGAAAATCTGTGGAGTTACGCTGACCGACCGCATTCGTAACGACGACGTAAGAGAGCGAGTAGGTATGAAAGAGAGTATTGGTGTAAAGATGCGAAAGGGAATGCTCCGATGGTTCGGACATGTGGAAAGAATGCCGAACGAACGTCTGGTTAAGAAGATATACAATGCGAAAGTGGAAGGATGTAGGTACCGAGGGAGACCGAGACTAACCTACCTAGACCAGATCGGTCAGGTACTGAAGGAAGGTGGAGTCAAGAGTCTCCGAAACCGGCGAGCGTGTATGAAGAGAATTATGAATGTTGAGGAAGCGAGTGAAGTATGCAGAGATAGAGTTCTCTGGCACTCTGTTCTCTCTGCATACCCTGCAAGGGATGTGGCGTGATGATATGTATGTATGTGTTGAATAAAGAAAAATAGATTTTTATTTAATCGATTTTTTTCCATTACTCTCACATCCCTACTGAGGTGTAGTTAATTTGAGATAATACCTTTACACACGGTTTCGTTTTCCACCAAAATTCCCGAAAGATACGTTTAACAGTGTGGTCATAGCAACGACGGCGACGATTTGACGTACTGATGGACAATGACTTTAAACGAAGAATTTATAAACAAATATTTGGTTTAAAGGTCTTATTAACCAACAAAAGATAAGAAATTTCACATGTTTATAGTTTCTTCAAATTAGTCATTATAAGTCAGTAAATCAAATCGTCGCCTTCAATAATGCTATGGCCGCACTATCAATAGCACCATTTATTAAATTCCCAGAAGATACCATTAAAAGCGCGGCCATGGCACTGTTATGGCGATTCGAGTTACAGATGGACAATATTATAAATGCAATAATAATTTATAAAGACTTGGCGTAACGGTCTTGCTAACTATAGCATAAAATAAAATAACTGATCTGACAGTGCGACCATAAACACTTTAAACCATGACAGGAGTTTTGGCGCGAATGTGGAAATGTCATGTCACGCTCTTGTATTGTATTCATTTCTTTAGTGTTTTGTGGTGTTATATTGAATAATTTTGCTGGTATTTTATGCAATATGGTACAGTTAAAGTACTGAAGTGTAGTGAATATGGTATAATAGTGGTTTACGTGTATTTTCATATTTGCCCAAAATTCCCAAAGAAAATCATTGATTAGGTTATCAGCGCCCGATTAATGGTAACGACTTGACTTACTGACAGACAATGACTATTAAGGCTACATAATATGAAGAAATGATGAACAATATATGAAAAATAATTAAATAAGACTTGGCTGTATGGGCTTTGATCCCTTTGCCTGTCCGAATGGACGAACAGAACCAAAAAAAAAATTAAACCATGACATTTGTTGTTTATACGAATTGAATGGATATTACTCATTTAAATTTTAATAACTTCGGTAATTTGAATTCTTGGAACAATTATACACAAATTGTAACATGTCAAAAGTTTTAATGATCCGACATTTGCCAACTACACTATCATTTCTAGATAAAGAACAACTTCTAAAACATTTTGGAGCCGAGAATGTTTGGGCAATGAGATCTAAACGAAATTACATTTTTGCTTCGTTCAGCAGTGAAGAAAAAGCTAAAGCATCTCTTACTCGTTTACATCAGCTTGAAATAGCTCAGAGAAGGTTAGTTGTAGAGTATTCTTATGATAAGGAGCCAGAAGCGAGTAAAAAACCCGGCATCGAACAAAATTCTGAGGCTACAAATATAATAAAGGAGTTTTTAAAAACTTTGAATGCGTGGAATCCGTCAATAGATTTTTATCAACCTCCACCAGTACACTTACGTTACAAGTATCCAGATATTAGTCCAGAAATAGCTATTAACATGTTGTATTGTATGTACTCTCACAGACCATTTTACATACAGGCATTGCATTTGATGAACAAGATGTCCCTTGATACACCGTTTCAAGAAAACCCAAAGGCACTTTCATATTTTAAAGACACATTCAAACAGTTTTTTATTGATATGCTACAACCTCCAACTGTACAGTTACCTTTAAGTGAAACCGAATCTGAAATATCATCTGCAGAAGATGAGCAGAAAGTAAAGGTAAAAAAAATAACTAGAAGAAAAAGGAAATTGCCAGTACCTAAAATACATCCGACTAATATTTTAACCATGCAACCACCTCAACCAAAAACTAAAAAGAACATTATAAATCAGCAAGAAGTATTTGAAAGTGTAACCCCAATCGTAGAAACAAAGAAAATATTATTGAATGTACATCAGGATGCATTACAAAAACCATGTGAACAACCGGAAGTCATAGGAGAATTGGGGAAGTTCCAGAGAGAAGAACAGCCAGTAGAAGTTGAAGAGAATCAGGTAGAGGCAGAGCAACCTACTGTGACCAAGAAAGAGTTGTTACGAAATAGAATATCATATAGAGACATGAGAGTTTTGCCAGTGTTTAAAAATTATCATCCAGGAGAACCTTCAATGAGATTGTACATTAAGAATTTAGCCAAAACTGTTACAGAACAGGATGTTAAGAGCATCTATAAACGTTATGTAGAGAAAATGACAGATGAAGAATTGACAGGATTTGATGTTAGAGTAATGCAGGAGGGAAGAATGAAAGGCCAAGCATTTGTAACATTTCCATCAGTGAGTATTGCAGAAGCGGCATTGAATGAAACTAATGGTTATTTATTGAAGGAGAAACCAATGGTTGTGCAATTTGCTAGAGCTGCTAATAAAAAAACTATTGAGTAATATTTTTGCAGTTTTTTGTTTAATTTTGTTACTGTAATAATGGTGGGAATATTTTACAAAATTAGTTTAGTAACCTTTGTAAAACCAGTTTTATTGATTGATCTTCACTTATGAGTTTGATTCCCTCATGATAAATATACATTTTTTTTAAACTGTTCTCATCAGATGTGTTCAGGAGTAAGCACTTATTTAATATAAAAAAAATTACTTTGTAATTTTACACCAACTTGCTAGAAAAAAAAAATGCAATTCATAATGATCATTATATTTGCATTAACTCAATTGCGTAAGCTGTAGATTCTTCATCATTCTCAATAGTATTACCAGATAACAACTTATTAATTACAGGTAAAACATCACTTACAGTGTCCAATTGTTTTATAAGATCTAAAACAACATTTAAAGTATTTTGTAAAACCAATGTTACTTTCTGATCCTTAGTCATTAGATATTGTTGGTAGAAAGCATCCATTATTAATATACACCAATCAAATAATTTACTTTCATAGTTTACATCCATGGTTTTCTCAGAATTGGTCAATATATATGTCATGTATGTTAGAAGGAATAGTGTGTCGTCCAAACTCAAACCATTTCTCAAATGTGGAATTATAAGTGCATCGCTGAATGATATCTGCAGAGTATAATTTAATAATTCAAACTTAGCTTTCTGTATTATTCTACCTTTCTTAGTGTTTTGTTCACCATTACATAATTTTTCAAACTCCTCTATATTCGTAAAATCAACTGCATTCGGCTTAACTAATTTGATACAATAACTTAGTAATGCTACTAAAACTGATTCTGAGATGTCATTGAACTGTTTGATTATTTTATATATAGGTCTAAAATCATCCTTTTCTAGTAATGGTGGTATCAAACTATTGCACATGTTTCTCTCGGTGAGACCCAACTTCAAAAGGTCCTTTAATTCATCATCATTTGTAAACAATGGATCAACTGGTGAATCCCAATTAGCAATCTCCAAACATTCATCTTGAATTATTTCATGGGATCCTAAAAGACTTGACAGGTTTCTTTTAGTTTCAAGAACATATGGCAACATGCCAATATGATTAGAAGCTTCTAAAATTATTCTACCATGAAAACAGTATAATTTTGCATCATCTGAATACATTTTCATTGGGTATCTACAAGATCCCACACCTAGTGTAATGTTATAAGCTACAATGATAGCTCCATCTTGTTCTGTATTGCTGCCAAATAGTATAAGGTGATCTTTGCCCATCCATGCTAATGACACACTGGAAAGTGTGGATACCCAAGGCACAGTACCAATTGTTTTCCACTCTTTAAAATTATATACAGTTATTTTTGTATCACTCCCTGAAAAGATTTTAATAATAATTAATCATCATCATTCTCCTATTTTTATCCCATTTACTTGAGCTTGATCCAATATGTATTCATACATATTGTAAAAGTTATTGGCAATAGTTTTATGACTGGCTGCCTGCCTGATGTCAACATTCCTTGGGAATATAATTGTTGACAGCATCGGATGAAGTTGGCCCAGGTCGATATAAAGCTCTTAGTAATCTTTCACAACATTCCCAAACAAAGTAAAGATTGGTGGTAGTATTTATAACCTTTTCACACAGCACTTGATGTCATTATTAATGTTATTTGATCTATTCAAATACTAAACAGAATTAAGAGCTTCAAATAAATCAATAATATTATATTAAAGTTTGAAAAACCAAAACTGTAGCTTTGTAACTTTTAAGAATAGAAGCAGAGTAAGTATGCATATAGTTTGTTAACTAATATAAATAGCAATCCTTTTTAATTATCAATCAAATAGTGTCTCTCACTTTTCCCTTAACTCAACATACATTGGCAAACATGTGCCTACATACACCCTACGCCACAGAAGCCATAACAAGAACTTGAGATTCATTTAGAATAAATATAAACAATATACTTACACAAAATATAAATAGCATTTTTTCCTTCGGTACAAATAAATTTGCCTACAACATAAACATCATCAGGTCTCACAATTGGAGCTTTAGTCAGCTTAGATCGATCCATATCTCCCAATTCATCTCGTAGAGGACAATTCAATATCTCATAACTATCTCTATCATTCTTTACTATGTAACAAATATAATCTGTTTTGTTAATTGTATAAGACGCCGACTCAATAATAATATCTGTATCTTTTAGTAATGATTTGTTTTCATATGTCTTGCGGTTTTCAAGTGCGTATGGCAGTGAAGCACAATTACCATTGGAGAATACAATTAGCGGTGATTGTTGATATCTTTCAATTAGTCTCAGTATGTTTATAGGAAACTGTAAAGAAAATTCTTCAATTTAATCTTTAGCATAATTTTAGTCTAATACTTTTATCTAATGGTAAGCAGTAACATAATCATAAATTGCTTAAAAAATATTAATAATGAGGCAATTATATGTGAACTTTTCGCAACCGGTGATTGATATAGAAATAATGTGTCACGGGCTGTATACCTTATATTTTTTAATTTTATCCAAATTTGTTGCATCCTCTTTCCATGTTTTTATGGCATTTTTATTGAAAATTCCCACATAACACTCTTGTTGCTTATCATAGATTACAGTAGATGTTATGTGATCTTTTGATGTCCAACCACCAACTTGCTTTTGGTCTGAAAGCTGAATAAAGACATAAATAAACATAAAGCACCCACCAATATAACCTCTTCAAGTAGCAAAGTTTTATATTGTGTGAGAGAAAGTTTGCAAACTAACTTAATATTTGGATTGAATTTGAATGTATGGAATTAGTTATATATAATACAAATGTTAATAATAAACTTTACTTGATATTTGTTGACAACATTTCGCCCTAAAGTTACTATAACGCATGCTTCTTCTTTATCTTCGGCAACGCCAAGAAAACTCTTTTGGTCTATTAATGGGCACAAGACGTAATAATTATGTAATTTAGCCATTATTAAACACAATTATAATTTAGTAGCATTTATATTGTATTGAAGCTTAGTAAAATCGGCAAAATCGCATTTCATGGTCCCTTACTCCACAGACAACTAAGAGATATCATAGAGTAGTGTTGCATATCGATAGTCTACTATCGATAGACAATCAATTGTCTATCGATAGTTTACGTATAAGCAATAGTATCAATAGTATATCGATTTTATTGTAATACGTAAATACTATCGATAGCTCTCCACGAGCAATACTATTAACAACAACGATACTATCGATAGTATCAATACTATCGATAGTATCGCTAATACTATCCATCAGCCCTCCCCACGAGAATGCCATCTATAACGGTCCTGTGCCACCTGCATCCAGCGGTTTCCTGCGACCTTGATGAGGTCATCAGTCCACCGAGTGGGGGGTCGTCCTACGCTGCGTCGTCCGATTCGTGGTCGCCACTCGAGAACCTTTTTTCCCCAACGGTTGTCGGTTCGTCGAGCGATGTGGCCCGCCCATTGCCACTTCAACGTGCTAATTCTTCGGGCTATGTCAGTTACACCCGTCCTTCTACGGATTTCCGTATTTCGGATTTTATCACGTAGAGAAATACCGAGCATTGCCCTCTCCATAGCACGCTGAGTGACTTTGAGCCTTTTTATGAGGCCGACATTTAGAGACCACGTTTCAGTGCCGTAAGTCATCGCTGGTAACACACACTGGTTATAAACCTTTGTTTTCAGACACTGCGGAATATTAGACGAGAAGATCCTCCTAAGTTTCCCGAACGCTGCCCAGCCGAGTTGGATTCGTCGGCTGACCTCTTTCTCGAAATTGGATCTACCTAATTGGACTGTTTGTCCTAGGTAAACATAGTGATCGACAACTTCGAGAATCGCATTCCCAACCAGGACCGGTACAGAAATGACATGGGCATTAGACATGATTTTCGTCTTGTCCATGTTCATTTTCAGCCCTACTAGTTGGGACACCTTGCTGAGGTCATTGAGCATGGTGCCAAGGTCCTCCAGGGATTCTGCCATGACTACGATATCATCTGCGAATCGAAGGTGAGTGATGTATTCGCCATTGATGTTGATGCCGAGTCCGGTCCAGTCTAAGAGCTTAAAGACATCTTCCAGCGCAGTGGTGAACAGTTTCGGAGAGATAACGTCTCCCTGTCTCACGCCTAATACCATTAGTTTTAAATTAAAACTATCGATAGTATCGACTATTTTGGACTATCGATAGCAAGCAACTATTCGATAATATTGTTCATGACACAGTCGTTTTTTAATATAGCGCTATCTAGATCACGTTTCTGAGTGTTTTGTTTGCTTTGACACTGATAATGTTAATAACTAAAACTAGATGGCAGAAATTACCTTATTTAAAACAATAAATTAAATAACCGATATCTTATAGACTTTTATTTTATTCAATTATTTTTTTTTTTTTTTATATTATTTTCAATTCAAAATAATTATTGTACAAATAAAAGAAAATTATTATACCAAAGAGTTCAAAGTACAACGTTTTACTTTATTTTAATGACACAATCGAACAATAAAGTCATTATTTTCTAATTAAAAAGTTGCAAATGTCTATTTGACGCTGCCGATTGTAATTTCTAACATTAATAAAAAGAAAGGGCGGGAAGCGTTCGATTTTGGCGGGCGCGTTTTTCAGACCTTAATAATTAAAATTGATTTTTCCTTAAAATATTTGATCAGTGGTGGTATTACTTTGTTATAAATTGTAAATATATATTTTTTCTGTAATATTAGTTAGTGTTTCTTATCTGGTAAGTTTTTTTAAATTTTCTTATTAAAATGAATGAGCCACCCGACCCCGGTGGGACAGCTCCGCAACCCGCAGCGTTTGTAACCGTCTCCTGTGAGTCCGGAATGGACACCGACGGTTCAATTGGTACTAAACGTCCGTATAAACGCACTAAAACCATTACTAGCTCTAAAAAGAAAAAGAGGACCGCCAACAGCCGCCCAGATTGTCTGGGTTCTGATAGCGACTCTAACTCAAAAAACTCAATTTCGAGTCCTCCTACAGCCCCTGCTGTAGTACCACAGCCGCAGACAATTACCAACACATCTCAAACTTCATCCCAACTACGAACTTTATACCAGTCCTCCGACGCAGGCCCATTCCTAATCCATGTCCAAAAAATTCAAACTTCTCCGAGTGACGGCACTGTGCTGCACCCCATTACTTTTGGTACTTTTCTTAAAAAGAACATCATACATAATATCGTCAACGGCAGTTTAAAAAGAATAGGGCGCAACAGACTATCGCTTGAGTTTACCAACTTTAAAGATGCAAATACTTTTGTAGAAAATGATATCTTGATATGTATACCTACTCCTTACTACTATACTACTGGCACAATAATTCTATTATAGTTTTATATATAATTTATATGTCATTACTATGGAGATTTTCTAACAAGCTAATTGTAATTCTTAAAGTTGATTAAAACCAAGTTTCCTTATGGTTTGTCGTTTAAATGTATCAATTTAATCAACTTTAAAATCAAAATGTCGAAGTCAAATATAGCCGAGGTCGAAAAAATTATCGAAGCGAAATATTCTACTTTATCCCGTTTTTTGCGACCGGAACGATTCGATGTACAACCAGATACAAGTACTGCTGATGCTGAATGGACACACTGGCGGTATACATTTCTTAATTTCTTATCTGAAGATGGCTTGTCTATGACACCAGATTCCACTAAATTAAAGTTGCTTATTCACCATTTGTCACCAACATTATTTGCATATATAAAGGATTGCAAATCATGTGAAGAAGCCATAAATACTCTTGATAAAATATACTTAAAACCAAAGAATGAGATTCTTGCCCGCCATAAACTTAATACAAGAAGACAAGGTTCTACTGAGTCCATTTCAGATTACTTAAGAGCTCTAAAACTACTTGCACATGATTGTGGCTATCAAAGTGTTTCAGCTCAACAACACGAAGAACAGTCTATACGGACCGCTTTCATAGTAGGAATATCATCGCAAAAATTAAGAGAAAGGCTTTTAGAGAGTATAAATTTATCTTTAGAAGAGACTGTGAAACAAGCTGTATCTTTAGAAGCAGCAGAACAGAGCTCTTTAATGATGTCACAGAGTTCAGCTTCTTCACCCATACATTCAAACGCCATATCTGAAGGTACTAAAGAGGATGACAGCAATAACCTTGCTGCAGTGTTATCATCGAAATATCGAAAACGTTGTTTCTTTTGCGGTGGCTGCGTCCACTCTAGAATAAGATGCCCTGCAAATAACTCTGTATGTCACAAATGTTCTAAACCAGGTCACTTTGCAAATGTTTGTCGTAGTAGTCGTGAACAACTCAAGCAATCAAAATACGTTACGAATGCAACTGAAATCAGCACTCCTAGTCAGCTTGGAGCAGCATACGTTCTAGCTGCGTCTCCAGCTAGTCTTCGGAAAGCTACAGTGTCTGTAATCATAAATGGTATACGTGCGGATGCCCTTATTGACACAGGTAGCTCAGTAACATTTATCAATAAAAATTTTGCATTTTTGCTTAGTTTGAAGAAGATACCGTGCAAACAAGCGATATCTCTGGCATCACTGTCCCAAGTATCTTTTGTAGAAGGTATGTGCTACGCATCTATTCAAATAGGTGATCACAAATATAAAATGCGTTCTCTACTTGTTGTAAATAATCTCTGTGCTGATTTAATCATTGGTCATGATATTTTAAATGAACACAAGACACTTGTGTTTAATTTTGGAGGTCAAAAGGCGCCACTAGAACTCTGCAATGTAATGGAAGCAAACGTGCCTCCTGCTTCTCTTTTTACAAACTTATCACCTAATATTCAGCCTGTGGCAATAAAATCTCGGCGACACAACATCAACGATATAAAATTTATATCCGATGAAGTAGAGAAACTTTTAGCTGATGGTGCTATAGAACCTAGTATCTCGCCATGGCGTGCTCAAGTTTTGGTAGCTGGTGGAGGAATGCACCGAAAGCGTCTGGTAATTGATTACTCTCGCACTATTAACCGTTTTACACAATTAGATGCTTATCCTTTGCCCAATATTTGTTCAATAATTTCTAATGTAGCAAAATATAAGGTCTTCAGCCAAATTGATTTAAAAAGTGCTTACCATCAGGTACCGATTTTGGAAAAAGATAAAATTTATACAGCTTTCGAAGCTTGTGGCAAACTGTTTCAATTTACAAGAATACCTTTCGGTGTCACTAATGGGGTCGCTGCGTTTCAACGTACGCTTGAATATATTATAACAGAAGAGCATTTAAAAGGTACGTATGCGTATTTAGATGACGTCACAGTCTGTGGAATGAATAAATGTGATCACGATGAAAATCTAAATAAATTTATGGATGCTGTGACTAAGTATAAATTGACTTTAAATATAGAAAAATGTAAGTTAGCTCAAAGTTCTATTAGTTTACTAGGCTACACTATATCTGATAACACTATCAAACCCGACATGGACAGACTCAAACCTTTAATAGAATTACCCTTGCCAACTAATACGCAAGAGATGAAACGAACACTAGGCTTATTTGCCCATTATGCAAAATGGATCAGTAATTTTTCAACCAAAATTCGTTCACTTACTGAGACAGTTTTATTTCCTATTACTAACGAAGCTAAAACGAGCTTCGAAAACCTGAAATCCGAAATACAAAAATCGTCTCTCACTGCTATTGATGACCAAGAAATATTTACTGTCGAAACAGATGCTTCAGAATTCGCTTTAGCAGCTACCTTATCACAAAAAGGACGACCGGTAGCATTTTTTTCGCGAACACTTACAGATTCAGAACGTAGACAATCTTCTATTGAAAAAGAAGCAGGAGCCATCGTTGAAAGTGTTCGCAAGTGGAGACATTTTCTAATTGGTAGACATTTTAATTTAATCACTGATCAACGATCTGTGGCATTTATGTTCAACAGCAATCATAGTAGTAAAATTAAGAACGAGAAAATAGAGCGCTGGCGTCTTGAATTATCCTGTTTCAAATTTGACATTTTATATCGACCTGGCGCTGAAAATATAGTTGCAGACGCATTATCTCGTGTTTGTGCTCACATGAATATTGATAAACTGCGGGAATTACATAATGATCTATGCCATCCAGGGATTGTTAGGATGATCCATTGGATACGTGCTAAGAATTTACCATATTCTGTGGAGGAGGTAAAAGCAATGACAGCTTCTTGCAGGGTATGCGCTGAAATAAAACCACGATTTTGCCAATCTAAAGGACAATTAATTAAAGCTATTGCACCTTTTGAAAGACTTAACATTGATTTCAAAGGTCCGCTACCGAGTTCTCATAAATATCTACTAACAATTATAGATGAATATAGTAGATTCCCTTTTGCATATGCCTGCAAAGACATGAGTTCCGCTTCAGTAATAAAATGCTTGCAAGACCTATTCTGTATATTTGGTACTCCATTATATCTTCATAGTGATCGAGGGACGGCGTTTATGTCAGTAGAACTAAGTGAGTTCCTAAAGCCTCTTGGAGTTGCTACTAGTCGGACTACGCCATATAATCCTTGTGGCAATGGCCAGATCGAACGTCTTAATGGCACCTTATGGAAGACTATTCAGCTTGCTCTTCGTGCAAGAAACTTGCCTATAGATAAATGGGAGCATGTTTTACCTTTAGCTCTACACTCGATCCGTTCACTTCTATGTACATCCATAAATGAAACGCCTCATGAAAGGCTTTTCAATTATTCGAGGAGATCCGCGAACGGAAACTCTGTGCCGTCCTGGTTAGTTCCAGGACCAATTTTTTGTAGAAAGAATGTGCGTAATAAAAACGATCCGTACGTGGAAGAGGTAGAACTTTTACAGAGTAACCCATATTACTCATTTATTCGACATAGCGATGGTCGAGAGTCTACAGTCTCAAATAGAAAACTGGCACCGCTTCCTGACGAGGAGAATATTATAGATAGTGAAACTTCTACTTCACCGGTTCTGACAGATAAAAGCACTTCTGAACAATCAAATTTAGAGCCAGTCAGCGAGTCTCAGCAAGAGAATTCAGTTGAGATTGAAGTTGCTGTACCAAGAAGGTCAGAAAGATCAAGAAAACCACCTCGGCATCTAAACGATTACGTCACATAAATCCTTATCTGCTAACAAAATGTAGAGGGGGTGAATGATATGTATACTCCTTACTACTATACTACTGGCACAATAATTCTATTATAGTTTTATATATAATTTATATGTCATTACTATGGAGATTTTCTAACAAGCTAATTGTAATTCTTAAAGTTGATTAAAACCAAGTTTCCTTATGGTTTGTCGTTTAAATGTATCATATCTTAACCAAACAAAATTTTACTGCATTTATACCGTCCTACAATATTTCTCGTATTGGTGTAATAAAGGGAATTCCAGTTGAATGGACTGATGAGGATATTAAACTAAATATGGTGGTTCCTCCTGGATGTGGCAAAATAGCTAAAATTAGAAGGCTCAATTTTAAGTCCATTGTGGATAAGGTTCCTGTATGGAAGCCATCACAAACAGTGGTGATAACTTTTGATGGGCAGGTTCTACCGTCAAAAGTATTTGTTTGCTACAACGCCCTACCTGTAGATTTATATACATTCCCGACAATTCAATGCTACAGTTGCTGTCGGTTTGGCCACACTCAAATGCAGTGTCGCTCTAAGCCTCGATGCTTTAAGTGTGGACAAGAACATACTGGCAGTAGCTGTAGTGTTAGTGAAGACTGCACAGTATGCTGCTTGTGTTCTGGATCACATATTGCTATTAGCAAAATATGTCCTGAATTATGCAGACAGAAAAAAATTAAGTTATATATGGCACAAAACAATGTTTCCTATATAGAATCTTCTAAGCTGTTCCCTCCATCCACATAATCTTACTCAGAAGCATTGACAAGTAGTATAAAATATAGTAAAAATATCTCCATGCCACCTACAGTTATTGATAGTTCAGTACAGTCACACATTCCAGCACAAAAACAATCATACACAAAAACAATATTTCAGAAACCTAAAACACCTCCAAAACTAAACATAGGCTATGATAAAATAGCTCACAATAACATTATCAATAACAATATGTCTACATTGCCAAATGGTAGCGCACTCCAATTTAAATCTAATATTAGTGATGACAGTAGTCATCAACCTGTTATACAAACTATTATTACATTGATCCAAACTTTATTAAATACAAATATTTTACCGTCCAACGTTGCCCCTGTACTATTTGCAATAATCAATTTACTCACCAACAATGGATCTAACAACATTGCTCCAGTGGAATTGCCGTAGTGTCATCAATAAAAAAAGTGAAATTATATACCTTGTAAATACTTATACACCTTTCCTTCTAGCTTTGTCAGAGACTTGGCTCAAACCTACTTCTCTATTTAAAATAAAAGGTTATTCTATCACTAGAGAAGATAGATTAGATGGGTATGGTGGTGTAGCCTTACTCATTCATAATTCATTTGTACAAATTCCATTACCATCTCATTGTGAAAACTTATCCATAGTAGTTATTAGTGTAAATAATATCTCATATGTGTCTATTTATATACCTCATCCCTCTCTTGCAGTTTTCCATGAAGTTAATAATATATTGTCAGTAGTTCCAAAACCATACATCATTTTAGGAGATTTCAATACACAACATCAGTCATGGGGCAGCTCTATTGCTAGCCAATATGCAGATACATTATTGGACTTGATTGATGAACATAATCTTTGTGTTCTTAACACTGGCCTTCCAACCAGGAGGACAGAACCAACTCACAGGAACAGTGTAATTGATCTTTCAATATGTACATCTAATTTATCATCTATGCTATCATGGTGCACTCTTAACTCTACTTTTGGTAGTGATCACTTTCCTATTTGGATTTCATTTCCTCAACCAAATGCAGAGAAAAGAATAAACAGTCCTCGTGTTAGACATATTTTAAATGACTCTCAATGGGATAAGTATAACGAGATAATTGCGAGTAAAATTTCTTCTTTACCTGAGCCATTTGTCAATCTAGAAGTTGATCACTGTGTTCAAGCATTTTCTGGTGTTTTAACAGAAGCTGCGGATACAGTCTTCCTTAGAAAGAATACATTTAGTTCAAAAATACCTTCACCTTTGTGGTGGGACAAAGAATGTACTGAGGCAGTAAAACACAGAAAAAAAACAGAAAAACTATATTCTTGCAATATGTCAGTAGAAAATTATGATATTCTTATAAAAACCATCGAAGAAACACGCATTCTGTTAAGGAAAAAGAAATTAGAGAGTTGGAAAAGATACTGTTCATCAATTAATCCCCAAACCCCACCATCCATTGTTTGGCGTAACATAAGGCGATTTAAATCAGCATTTAATTCATCCACTTCTTTACTTCCTTCATCACTATCTGATAGCTTTTTAGATAAACTAGCTCCTCCTTCAGTCCCTGTAGAAGTAGAAACAGTTTCTATACCACCATCTGTAATGACAAACAGTGATACCTATCAACTGAGTTCCCCTTTCCGTATGAGCGAGTTAAGGGGAATTCTGTCGATGGTTCAAGATTCCTCACCTGGTGTTGATGGGATATTATACTCATTCTTGGCTAATACTGGGGACTTGGCTTTACAATACTATTTAAATATTGTAAACACTATAATGACAACAGGTAACGTGCCGCCATGTTGGAAAGTGCAATTAGTGTTGCCATTTCTTAAACCAAATAAACTTCCACACGATGTGAGTTCATACCGTCCAATAGTCTTGTCTTCCGTATTGGCTAAGATTGCAGAACATCTAATAAAAAACCGCTTAGAATGGCACTTGGAGAACAAGTCACTATTATCAAATTCTCTATTTGGCTTTAGGGGCATTTCACGTGAAGCGGACAGGGAAAAAAATGTCAGATTGTGGATATTGTTCATAATTGGGTCAATTGTACTTCCATATGACCCGAATAAATGTGTGTCTTTACTTTTCATTTATTTTGCCTACCCACGAATTTATGGGGGTACAAAGAACTATAAAAATATGAGGAACAGATTTTTTGATAGCTATTATTGAAGTTAACCAGATAGATTGAACTATAAGTAAATAATGTTTATTTGAGAATATTACTTGCTTTTATTGGCAATTGACTGAAATTAAAAAAACATATTTATTAAACTGAGAATTTGCACCAGGATCACTCTTAACGATATTTAAATCGAGATGTATCTCTGGTGACAATGTAAGGCACTCATAATTATGAGAAAAAATGGGAAGGCGTTTGTAATTCTTAATCGGAGATGATAATGCGTTAGATTTTTTAAGGCTTTTTATCAGACAAGGGATTGATTTGTGTTTCCAATAGCTATATGAATTTACACAGTCGGAAATAGCATTTAGAATAGGGAGAAGAGGATGATTGGAGAAACGAAGTGAACGGAACAAGAATCTGTCTGAAAGATATTGACGTCTTAAGGAGTATGGTGGGTCAACACATTCCACTTGTAAAGCGTTCCGAGGGCTAGACTTCATAGCACCAGCGATTATTCTGAGAGTTTTAGACTGGATAGCTTCAAGTTTTTTCAAGCCAGATACGTTGCATGGTTCTAACAAAAACAATCCGTAATCAATAACGCTTCTTATCATGGCATTGTATATTAATTTAAGAGACCAAGGATGTTAGTAGTTAGTTAGTGTAGGAGGAATGCTTGAACACAGTGATCAACTTCTAGATTGACAAATTGCTCCCCACCAAACTCCAGAGAGACATCGCAATATATTAATGCGTTGTTCGCATTTAGCGGATATATAATCACAATGAGGAACCCCTGTCAATTTCGAGTCAAGTATTACACCCAAAAATTTCGCCTGGTTATTAAAAGGGATTGCCATATTGTTATAAGTGACAGATACGGTAGGGATATTTCTAGATCTGGAAAATACAACGCCAGTGCTTTTAGAAGCACATAGACTTAAACCATTGTAATCCATCCATTTTTTTAAGAACTTTAAAGACGACGTTAAATTGGTACAAGCAGTTTCTATAGAAGTGTCAACACAATATAAAACTAAGTCATCAGCATATTGTAAAACCTTAGAGGTACTATGAAGGGCAGATTCTAGGTCACACGAGTAAACATTGTACAATAATGGACTCAGTACAGAGCCTTGAGGTAATCCTTGCCATGTTGTCCTAGATCTAGATGAATCATTATCTAGCAAAAGTGTCCTTTGATGGAATAAATTAAATATGAAATTAATTAAGGGAGACGGAACGTCAAGTGATCTTAATTTGTCTCTTAGAATACTAAGAACTACGCTATCATAAGCAGATGTAATGTCTAGAAATGAAGCAACTACCGATTTATTATGAGTAAACGCCAAACGAATGTCTGAAACGAGAATACTTAAGCTATCTGTAGTACTTCTACCTTTTCTAAAGGGGCATTTCACGTGAAGCGGACAGGTAAAAATATGTCAGGTTGTGGATATTGTTCATAATTGGGTCAATTGTACTTCCATATGACCCGAATAAATGTGTGTCTTTACTTTTCATTTATTTTGCCTACCCACGAATTTATGGGGGTACAAAGAACTATAAAAATATGAGGAACAGATTTTTTGATAGCTATTATTGAAGTTAACCAGATAGATTGAACTATAAGTAAATAATGTTTATTTGAGAATATTACTTGCTTTTATTGGCAATTGACTGAAATTAAAAAAAAAATGTTTTTTTCTTATATTAAACCGGAAGTTTACATTACACATCGTTTTTTTTTTAAGTTCGCATTTTTTCATATTTTTTATTTTTATCTAAAAACATACCTTGTAGTATATAAATATTATGTAAAAAATATCAAAATGGTCTCTCAAGTCGTTTAGGAGTTAGATGTACTATAGTACATACGTGTCTTACGTCGCGCAGTACCGGACGACTCTCTAGTGTGGAAGACCTACGTGCCTGCGCATGAAAACGATTCATGATCATAAAATATCAAATGATATCCTATTATAACCTGTAGCGCCATCTCTTATCTATCATAATTATTTATATTTGATGATAATTACAGATAACATTATATATTTATTCAAATTAATTGAATATTCTTTCTTATTATGGTTATATAATTATGTTTCATCAGTTGATTAAGATGGATAATTAATTTGAATAAATATATTATCTGTCATCATCATCATCTCAGCTCATGTATGTCCCACTGTTGGGCTCGAGCCTCCTCCCTAATGGGAGGGTCTTTGACCTACTATACCACGCTGGTCAGACGTGTTGGTATAGGGTTTTGTTTCGAGTTTTCCTTCTCTCACATAGATATTAATGCATTTTATATCCCTTAGTCGTCTAGTACGATCACCCACGGGTAAGTAAGTGATATCTGTTATTATCATCAAATAAAAATAATTATATTTGATGATAATTTCCGTGTGGTGTCCCTTTCTGTGTGGCGACGGAGTAAGAATACAATTCACCACCCCACCTTACCCGTGGGTGATCGTACTAGACGACTAAGGGATATAAAATGCATTAATATCTATGTGAGAGAAGGAAAACTCGAAACAAAACCCTATACCAACACGTCTGACCAGCGTGGTATAGTAGGTCAAAGACCCTCCCATTAGGGAGGAGGCTCGAGCCCAACAGTGGGACATACATGAGCTGAGATGATGATGACAGATAATATATTTATTCAAATTAATTATCCATCTTAATCAACTGATGAAACATAGTTATATAACCATAATAAGAAAGAAAATTCAATTAATTTGGATAAATATATAATGTTATCTGTAATTATCATCAAATATAAATAATTATGATAGATAAGAGATGGCGCTACAGGTTATAATAGGATATCATTTGATATTTTATGATCATGAATCGTTTTCATGCGCAGGCACGTAGGTCTTCCACACTAGAGAGTCGTCCGGTACTGCGAGACGTAAGACACGTATGTACTATAGTACATCTAACTCCTAAACGACTTGAGAGACCATTTTGATATCTTTTACATAATATTTATATACTACAAGGTATGTTTTTAGATAAAAATAAAAAATATGAAAAAATGCGAACTTAAAAAAAAAACGATGTGTAATGTAAACTTCCGGTTTAATATAAGAAAAAAACATTTTTTTTTTAATTTCAGTCAATTGCCAATAAAAGCAAGTAATATTCTCAAATAAACATTATTTACTTATAGTTCAATCTATCTGGTTAACTTCAATAATAGCTATCAAAAAATCTGTTCCTCATATTTTTATAGTTCTTTGTACCCCCATAAATTCGTGGGTAGGCAAAATAAATGAAAAGTAAAGACACACATTTATTCGGGTCATATGGAAGTACAATTGACCCAATTATGAACAATATCCACAATCTGACATTTTTTTCCCTGTCCGCTTCACGTGAAATGCCCCTAAAGCCAAATAGAGAATTTGATAATAGTGACTTGTTCTCCAAGTGCCATTCTAAGCGGTTTTTTATTAGATGTTCTGCAATCTTAGCCAATACGGAAGACAAGACTATTGGACGGTATGAACTCACATCGTGTGGAAGTTTATTTGGTTTAAGAAATGGCAACACTAATTGCACTTTCCAACATGGCGGCACGTCACCTGTTGTCATTATAGTGTTTACAATATTTAAATAGTATTGTAAAGCCAAGTCCCCAGTATTAGCCAAGAATGAGTATAATATCCCATCAACACCAGGTGAGGAATCTTGAACCATCGACAGAATTCCCCTTAACTCGCTCATACGGAAAGGGGAACTCAGTTGATAGGTATCACTGTTTGTCATTACAGATGGTGGTATAGAAACTGTTTCTACTTCTACAGGGACTGAAGGAGGAGCTAGTTTATCTAAAAAGCTATCAGATAGTGATGAAGGAAGTAAAGAAGTGGATGAATTAAATGCTGATTTAAATCGCCTTATGTTACGCCAAACAATGGATGGTGGGGTTTGGGGATTAATTGATGAACAGTATCTTTTCCAACTCTCTAATTTCTTTTTCCTTAACAGAATGCGTGTTTCTTCGATGGTTTTTATAAGAATATCATAATTTTCTACTGACATATTGCAAGAATATAGTTTTTCTGTTTTTTTTCTGTGTTTTACTGCCTCAGTACATTCTTTGTCCCACCACAAAGGTGAAGGTATTTTTGAACTAAATGTATTCTTTCTAAGGAAGACTGTATCCGCAGCTTCTGTTAAAACACCAGAAAATGCTTGAACACAGTGATCAACTTCTAGATTGACAAATGGCTCAGGTAAAGAAGAAATTTTACTCGCAATTATCTCGTTATACTTATCCCATTGAGAGTCATTTAAAATATGTCTAACACGAGGACTGTTTATTCTTTTCTCTGCATTTGGTTGAGGAAATGAAATCCAAATAGGAAAGTGATCACTACCAAAAGTAGAGTTAAGAGTGCACCATGATAGCATAGATGATAAATTAGATGTACATATTGAAAGATCAATTACACTGTTCCTGTGAGTTGGTTCTGTCCTCCTGGTTGGAAGGCCAGTGTTAAGAACACAAAGATTATGTTCATCAATCAAGTCCAATAATGTATCTGCATATTGGCTAGCAATAGAGCTGCCCCATGACTGATGTTGTGTATTGAAATCTCCTAAAATGATGTATGGTTTTGGAACTACTGACAATATATTATTAACTTCATGGAAAACTGCAAGAGAGGGATGAGGTATATAAATAGACACATATGAGATATTATTTACACTAATAGCTACTATGGATAAGTTTTCACAATGAGATGGTAATGGAATTTGTACAAATGAATTATGAATGAGTAAGGCTACACCACCATACCCATCTAATCTATCTTCTCTAGTGATAGAATAACCTTTTATTTTAAATAGAGAAGTAGGTTTGAGCCAAGTCTCTGACAAAGCTAGAAGGAAAGGTGTATAAGTATTTACAAGGTATATAATTTCACTTTTTTTATTGATGACACTACGGCAATTCCACTGGAGCAATGTTGTTAGATCCATTGTTGGTGAGTAAATTGATTATTGCAAATAGTACAGGGGCAACGTTGGACGGTAAAATATTTGTATTTAATAAAGTTTGGATCAATGTAATAATAGTTTGTATAACAGGTTGATGACTACTGTCATCACTAATATTAGATTTAAATTGGAGTGCGCTACCATTTGGCAATGTAGACATATTGTTATTGATAATGTTATTGTGAGCTATTTTATCATAGCCTATGTTTAGTTTTGGAGGTGTTTTAGGTTTCTGAAATATTGTTTTTGTGCTGGAATGTGTGACTGTACTGAACTATCAATAACTGTAGGTGGCATGGAGATATTTTTACTATATTTAATACTACTTGTCAATGCTTCTGAGTAAGATTATGTGGATGGAGGGAACAGCTTAGAAGATTCTATATAGGAAACATTGTTTTGTGCCATATATAACTTAATTTTTTTCTGTCTGCATAATTCAGGACATATTTTGCTAATAGCAATATGTGATCCAGAACACAAGCAGCATACTGTGCAGTCTTCACTAACACTACAGCTACTGCCAGTATGTTCTTGTCCACACTTAAAGCATCGAGGCTTAGAGCGACACTGCATTTGAGTGTGGCCAAACCGACAGCAACTGTAGCATTGAATTGTCGGGAATGTATATAAATCTACAGGTAGGGCGTTGTAGCAAACAAATACTTTTGACGGTAGAACCTGCCCATCAAAAGTTATCACCACTGTTTGTGATGGCTTCCATACAGGAACCTTATCCACAATGGACTTAAAATTGAGCCTTCTAATTTTAGCTATTTTGCCACATCCAGGAGGAACCACCATATTTAGTTTAATATCCTCATCAGTCCATTCAACTGGAATTCCCTTTATTACACCAATACGAGAAATATTGTAGGACGGTATAAATGCAGTAAAATTTTGTTTGGTTAAGATATCATTTTCTACAAAAGTATTTGCATCTTTAAAGTTGGTAAACTCAAGCGATAGTCTGTTGCGCCCTATTCTTTTTAAACTGCCGTTGACGATATTATGTATGATGTTCTTTTTAAGAAAAGTACCAAAAGTAATGGGGTGCAGCACAGTGCCGTCACTCGGAGAAGTTTGAATTTTTTGGACATGGATTAGGAATGGGCCTGCGTCGGAGGACTGGTATAAAGTTCGTAGTTGGGATGAAGTTTGAGATGTGTTGGTAATTGTCTGCGGCTGTGGTACTACAGCAGGGGCTGTAGGAGGACTCGAAATTGAGTTTTTTGAGTTAGAGTCGCTATCAGAACCCAGACAATCTGGGCGGCTGTTGGCGGTCCTCTTTTTCTTTTTAGAGCTAGTAATGGTTTTAGTGCGTTTATACGGACGTTTAGTACCAATTGAACCGTCGGTGTCCATTCCGGACTCACAGGAGACGGTTACAAACGCTGCGGGTTGCGGAGCTGTCCCACCGGGGTCGGGTGGCTCATTCATTTTAATAAGAAAATTTAAAAAAACTTACCAGATAAGAAACACTAACTAATATTACAGAAAAAATATATATTTACAATTTATAACAAAGTAATACCACCACTGATCAAATATTTTAAGGAAAAATCAATTTTAATTATTAAGGTCTGAAAAACGCGCCCGCCAAAATCGAACGCTTCCCGCCCTTTCTTTTTATTAATGTTAGAAATTACAATCGGCAGCGTCAAATAGACATTTGCAACTTTTTAATTAGAAAATAATGACTTTATTGTTCGATTGTGTCATTAAAATAAAGTAAAACGTTGTACTTTGAACTCTTTGGTATAATAATTTTCTTTTATTTGTACAATAATTATTTTGAATTGAAAATAATATAAAAAAAAAAAAAAATAATTGAATAAAATAAAAGTCTATAAGATATCGGTTATTTAATTTATTGTTTTAAATAAGGTAATTTCTGCCATCTAGTTTTAGTTATTAACATTATCAGTGTCAAAGCAAACAAAACACTCAGAAACGTGATCTAGATAGCGCTATATTAAAAAACGACTGTGTCATGAACAATATTATCGAATAGTTGCTTGCTATCGATAGTCCAAAATAGTCGATACTATCGATAGTTTTAATTTAAAACTAATGGTATTAGGCGTGAGACAGGGAGACGTTATCTCTCCGAAACTGTTCACCACTGCGCTGGAAGATGTCTTTAAGCTCTTAGACTGGACCGGACTCGGCATCAACATCAATGGCGAATACATCACTCACCTTCGATTCGCAGATGATATCGTAGTCATGGCAGAATCCCTGGAGGACCTTGGCACCATGCTCAATGACCTCAGCAAGGTGTCCCAACTAGTAGGGCTGAAAATGAACATGGACAAGACGAAAATCATGTCTAATGCCCATGTCATTTCTGTACC
Organism: Lymantria monacha; assembly: GCA_905163515.2. Classification (NCBI taxonomy): domain Eukaryota; kingdom Metazoa; phylum Arthropoda; class Insecta; order Lepidoptera; family Erebidae; genus Lymantria; species Lymantria monacha. The sequence continues at coordinate 1,681,032 of LR991096.1, read as the reverse complement.
GGTCCTGGTTGGGAATGCGATTCTCGAAGTTGTCGATCACTATGTTTACCTAGGACAAACAGTCCAATTAGGTAGATCCAATTTCGAGAAAGAGGTCAGCCGACGAATCCAACTCGGCTGGGCAGCGTTCGGGAAACTTAGGAGGATCTTCTCGTCTAATATTCCGCAGTGTCTGAAAACAAAGGTTTATAACCAGTGTGTGTTACCAGCGATGACTTACGGCACTGAAACGTGGTCTCTAAATGTCGGCCTCATAAAAAGGCTCAAAGTCACTCAGCGTGCTATGGAGAGGGCAATGCTCGGTATTTCTCTACGTGATAAAATCCGAAATACGGAAATCCGTAGAAGGACGGGTGTAACTGACATAGCCCGAAGAATTAGCACGTTGAAGTGGCAATGGGCGGGCCACATCGCTCGACGAACCGACAACCGTTGGGGAAAAAAGGTTCTCGAGTGGCGACCACGAATCGGACGACGCAGCGTAGGACGACCCCCCACTCGGTGGACTGATGACCTCATCAAGGTCGCAGGAAACCGCTGGATGCAGGTGGCACAGGACCGTTATAGATGGCATTCTCGTGGGGAGGGCTGATGGATGGTATTAGCGATACTATCGATAGTATTGATACTATCGATAGTATCGTTGTTGTTAATAGTATTGCTCGTGGAGAGCTATCGATACTATCGATAGTATTTACGTATTACAATAAAATCGATATACTATTGATACTATTGCTTATACGTAAACTATCGATAGACAATTGATTGTCTATCGATAGTAGACTATCGATATGCAACACTACTCTATGATATCTCTTAGTTGTCTGTGGAGTAAGGGACCATGAAATGCGATTTTGCCGATTTTACTAAGCTTCAATACAATATAAATGCTACTACACTATTTGCGCTGTAGCATGGTGCGGGTGACACATGTCAATACCAGGTGACTAGGGATGTGACGATTCGCAATTAAATTTTTATCACTAATTATACTCGTAGCATAAATAAATGTTGTTCTGTTTATTATTGTCACGAAAATTATATATAGGAAAAAATATATTCATACAAATTATTCAATTAATTTAATAGTTCAAAAATTTTAAAAAGTTTCGTAAACGCATTCAAAACAACTGGTATTTCATATTTTTTCGTGGCATATTTTTATTCTGTGGCGCATCGCCGAGTCGGCCATTTTGTTTACCCGTGCGATGCTGTCAGTACGAGTGCTACCGCCTTGTATGTGACACGTATTATCCATTTTTCATCAGTTTGTTTTCGTTAAATTGTTATTTGTTATAGTTTGTTGTTTTATTTGTTAAAGTTTGTTGTTATATTTGTTGGTTATAACCATGCCTAAGCATACGAAAAAAACTGTTTTGGGTAGTCAAGCTAGAGAGTTTGTTGTTCGCCTCCGAAACTACTTTGAAAGAGAACAACAAAATAATGGACCGTTGTTACCACTGAATCGAATTGTAGAACGAGTAGCCGAAGCTCTTGATATTGGCCGCAATACTGTTTCGCGTATAACACGCGAGAAAATTGGTCAAGAAGGGACGTCTGAAAATAAATTATCTACACCGAACAAAAAGCGGACCAAGGTGAAGCCAATCACAGATTTGGATGAATTTGCTAAGGACGCTATTAGAAGTCACATTTATGATTATTATAGAAGAATGGAGCTACCCACGTTGCTTAAGCTTCTAAAATCATTGAAAGAAGCTGAACTGTTCAAAGGAGGTATTACTTCGTTGCGGAATGTTATAAAGGATATTGGCTTTGTTTACAAAAAAGTTAACAGAAGAAAAATTATTATGGAAAGGACTGATATTGCCCTTGCAAGGTGTACTTTTTTAAGGAAGGCTAAAAACATAGTTGATTGGAGTAAAGTTGTGTTTTTGGATGAAACGTGGCTAAACGCTAACCACACAGTGGGTAAAAGTTGGACCGACGATACGGCACAGTCATGTACCAAAGTCCCGGAGGGCAAAGGCGAACGCCTCATTATTTGCCATGCAGGTACAGCAAGTGGATTTGTCCCTAATTGTTTACTGGCTTTTAAATCGAAAAAAACTACGGAGTATCATGAGGAGATGAACTACGAAAAATTTAAAGTTTGGTTCATAGGCCTCTTAGAAAACTTAAAAGAGCCTATGACCATAATAATGGATAACGCACCCTACCATTCGGTACAACTTAATAAACCTCCAACACAATCAAACCGCAAAAGCGAGTTGGTGAAGTGGCTGAGTGAAAACGGAGTTACAGCAGATATGAGTATGCTAAAGACGGAGCTTATTACTCTAGTACGACGTCATAAGCCACCAACTCCTACCTACGCTCTGGACGAGATGGCAAAAGAAAAAAAAGGTCACCAGGTCCTGCGACTACCACCCTACCATTGTCAATATAACGCTATTGAGCTAATTTGGGCCCAAATAAAAGGTATGTTTTTAATTTCAATTCTCGTTTTGATATTTTGAAAAAGTAACAGCTTTCTGAACGAAGCATGTAAATTACATGCTTTTGCATTGCAAAAACATTACCAGGTATCAGATTAGACATATTCAAGAGTAAATTTTGCATTAGATATTTGAAATTAATTTATTGATTAAAAACTAAATATTTTTTTTCATAAGTCCATTTATGTTTATGTAGGTCACGCCGCAAGAAATAATACTACACCGCCATTTACGGCAAATAAGATGTTGACCCTGTTACAAGAGGCAATCAGTAACGTTCAACCTAAGGACTGGTCGAAGGTGGTGAATAAAACGAAAAGGGACATTATGTCTGATTGGGATCGTGACGTCCATATTGATAACATAATTGAGACATCTTTAATAATATCCGTCACAGATACGGATGATGAAAGTGACAATTCCGATGTTCCTGACTCTGATATGAGTTTAGAAGAGGATTAAAATTGAATGAAAAATTGAAGTAAATATGTAATAATTGTATACTTTTTAACAATAAAAAATTGAGCGCACAAATTGTTTTTTATTTATTTTTTAATCGACAATTCTTCGTAGTAGTACATCCCATCACTAAATACGTCTTTGGTGTTACGTTATACGCATACCACTTTGATTATTTTTTCTTTCAATTTCATTTGATTTGTAGGCTAGAACATTCTAGTTGGGTTTAATTTGGAAGGTATACCTTTATTACTACAGTTATTAGTGATTTAATATATTACCGATGTGGTACAGCTGAATTAATAGATCATAATTATAAATCGCGGCAACTTTCAAGAGTGAAATGAAACTCGCCATAACTGTCACCCGCACCATGCTACAGCGCAAATACTTTAAATTATAATTGTGTTTAATAATGGCTAAATTACATAATTATTACGTCTTGTGCCCATTAATAGACCAAAAGAGTTTTCTTGGCGTTGCCGAAGATAAAGAAGAAGCATGCGTTATAGTAACTTTAGGGCGAAATGTTGTCAACAAATATCAAGTAAAGTTTATTATTAACATTTGTATTATATATAACTAATTCCATACATTCAAATTCAATCCAAATATTAAGTTAGTTTGCAAACTTTCTCTCACACAATATAAAACTTTGCTACTTGAAGAGGTTATATTGGTGGGTGCTTTATGTTTATTTATGTCTTTATTCAGCTTTCAGACCAAAAGCAAGTTGGTGGTTGGACATCAAAAGATCACATAACATCTACTGTAATCTATGATAAGCAACAAGAGTGTTATGTGGGAATTTTCAATAAAAATGCCATAAAAACATGGAAAGAGGATGCAACAAATTTGGATAAAATTAAAAAATATAAGGTATACAGCCCGTGACACATTATTTCTATATCAATCACCGGTTGCGAAAAGTTCACATATAATTGCCTCATTATTAATATTTTTTAAGCAATTTATGATTATGTTACTGCTTACCATTAGATAAAAGTATTAGACTAAAATTATGCTAAAGATTAAATTGAAGAATTTTCTTTACAGTTTCCTATAAACATACTGAGACTAATTGAAAGATATCAACAATCACCGCTAATTGTATTCTCCAATGGTAATTGTGCTTCACTGCCATACGCACTTGAAAACCGCAAGACATATGAAAACAAATCATTACTAAAAGATACAGATATTATTATTGAGTCGGCGTCTTATACAATTAACAAAACAGATTATATTTGTTACATAGTAAAGAATGATAGAGATAGTTATGAGATATTGAATTGTCCTCTACGAGATGAATTGGGAGATATGGATCGATCTAAGCTGACTAAAGCTCCAATTGTGAGACCTGATGATGTTTATGTTGTAGGCAAATTTATTTGTACCGAAGGAAAAAATGCTATTTATATTTTGTGTGTTGAAAACGGCTCACTGACTGGGCATCGATACATAATGGAAGTTCTAATTTCTCATGTACAACCCGCATTGGCCGCTCTAGGTGAAGACTCGATTTTTATGGACGACAATGCTCGCGCCCACCGATCCCGCGATGTTAATGCGTATGTGCAAGAGGTTGGCATTCGTCGTTTGGATTGGCCAGCTCGAAGTCCCGACCTCAATCCCATAGAGCATGTCTGGGACGTTCTGAAACGGCGTGTGAGATCAGTACACCCGGCTCCGCAGACCATCAGAGAGCTGAAGAATGTGATTACTGCGGAGTGGGAACGTATTCCGCAAGCAAGTAACCGGGATATACTCGCTAGCATGCCCAGACGAATTCAAAGCTGTGATTTTAGCTAGAGGGGGTCACACTCGATACTAAACATTTATCTGCTTTTACTTTATTAAAGAAAAACAAACAAAAAAACTTTTTTATTTTTACTTCATGAGCATATGCACTACTAGCGAATATACACTACTAGCGAGGTTTAGCATTATTTCCCATAAATTGTATCTAAATTTTATGAAATACTGATGAAAACGATTATTTTCTTATTAATTTAACAAATTGTGTGGATAAAACTGCCTATAATTATCAAACAAAGAAATATTAACATTTGAAATGGTTCATTGCTTAGGTGCCCGTTTTTTTTGCAAATGAGTATATATTAATCCACGAGAGATGGCCGAAGACACATTTAATTTTTTGTGATGCGTCGAAACAACGACAGCAAGATTGTGTCGGTGTAGGCATTTATCATCAACAATATGAGATCGTTCAGAAAATAAAATGTCCGCCAGAAACATCTATATTTACTGCAGAGTGTATTGGCATCCTTAAATCTCTGGAATATATTCTTTTATGCAAAATTAAGAAGTGTACAATTTTCTCAGACTCATTAAGTGCTTTACAAGCCCTTCAAAAATTTCCATTTAAGACTCATAGCCCTTCCGTTATAGTAGAAACCAGACAACAATTATATCAGTGCTTAATTAAGGGATACTCTGTTGCGTTTGCTTGGATACCAAGCCATTCTGGTATTCTTGGCAATGCTATCGCTGATGATCTGGCAAAAGATGCGGTGAAATCTGGGGACCGTTTCCCATACCTAATCCATAGTGAAGACCTTTCTGCGCTACCGGAGAGATATCTCCGCGTGGCTTGGAATGAGTCATGGACAGCGAGCAGCCAAAAAACAGGCCAATATTATGCAACCGGCACCGAACACTCAATCGCGATTCGCCCATGGTTCTCTAAAATTATTCTAAGCAAGACGATTACTTCAGTTTTGATGCGCATGCGATTAGGACATACCTGCACACCTTCCCATCTTTATAGACTAAAAATTATTAATTCCGACATCTGCGACTGTGGTACTGATGATGTAGGGGACATCAATCATATTTTATTTTCATGTCCAAAATATGATCGAGAGGCATTTATTCAAGACCTCGTTGACCTTTGTGTTCCATTCCCGACTCATGTCTCCCTTCTATTATTTCCTGCTAACTCAGATATTTATTTTCTCTTAAACAACTTTTTGCTTTTAAATAATATTAGAATTTAATCTGTATGTATTACTACTCTATTTTGTACTTACTCTATATTATTCTCTATCTTATATTATGTATAACTCTGATGATCGTATTGATATATTTCTGTATGTTAAATTATTACTTTTTTTCTTTATCCCTACTTCCCTGATCAAATTTTCTGAAGTCCCGATTCCAAATTCCTTTTATAATTCCTACTAGTGTTGCATATCGATAGTCTACTATCGATAGACAATCAATTGTCTATCGATAGTTTACGTATAAGCAATAGTATCAATAGTATATCGATTGTATTGTAATACGTCAATACTATCGATACTATCGATAGTATCGATAGCTCTCTACGAGCAATACTATCAATAACAACGATACTATCGATACTATCGATAGTGATTCATTCGATAGTATCAATACTATCGATAGTATCGCTAATACCATTAGTTTTAACTCAAAACTATCGATAGTATCGACTATTTTGGACTATCGATAGCAAGCAACTATTCGATAGTATTGTTGTCTAAAGTTATGTTATGTGGTAAGCCAAGTACAGACATTATTATTAAAGAAATTTATTTAAATTTGCGTCATCATAGAGTAGAACAAGACGACTTTTGACGGGAATTTGAAAACGTCATGTGGTGCTCTTGTATTATATTCGATATCGTAGTGTTTTAACGTGTTATATTAGATAATTTTGATGGCATTTTATGTAATGTGATGTGCGGCGATACTAGGATGTAGTGAATATCATATAAAAGTGCTTTACAACGTTTTCATTTTCCATCAAAATTCCCACAAGATACCATTAACAGTGTGGCCATTGCACTGTTAATGGTACAGTTTGACTTAGACAACGACTGACTTGAAAGACTAAAAACGTGAAAATATTTATAACTTGACACTGGCACCAATAGCTCGTATATGTAGCTGATTGCCAATACATAAGAAGAAGAAGAAGAGTAGAACAAATTTTAGTCAGGTGCATAACATTAAATTTGTGATACTAACAAAGTGAAACAATTATAATAGCAATACTTGCTGCTGTCAATATTTCTTGAGTTTCGGTGGGAATGTGGAAGTATTATGTCATATTCTTGGATTATTTAATTTATTTATTTTCTTTTTGAAGTAAAACTTCTTTAGGCGCGACTAGGGAGTAACTCAGATTTTTTAAATAGGATCATAATTTATTACTAGATGGCGCTGTAACAAAGTTAATGGATTCTAAGAGGATATGTATTAGAGTCTAAATCGCGCTATAGAAATTTTTGCAAATTTTAACTATATATATTAAAATTTATAATGCACTACTGTACTTGTTTCAATTACCTGTTTCGAATGAATAATATTAATATAACATTTGAATAATCATTGTAAAGCACATGAATAGAAATATAATTATAATATAATATTTATTTATCTAAGTTAATATTTAATCATTTCAGTGATATATGTCGTCAACGCAAGAAGTTTTACTTCAATCGCGCGTAAAGGTTTACACGCACACATTTTTTTTTCTTTTTGTTAAAATGGGTCAATCCTATGAAGAAATTCGACATATTTTAAAACTTTATTACAAAAAAGATACATGCAACGCAAGCTGTGAACAAATTGTGACGTTTATGGACCTAATGTGGTGTCAGAGAGAGTAACACAATGGTTTAAATGTTTTCAATTCGGGAATTTTGATGTCAACGTTGCATCTCGCTCATTTCATTTTCAATTGTATATAATATACAATTAAAAAATTATTCTGGATTCAGTTAGATATATATTTCTATATCCCTATAATGTGAAGTTACATATATGTAAGCATATTTTTAATAGAGCCTTCTAGATGGATCACATTGCAATCGAGCATACAGAGAACTTATGTTTTTCGGACCCTGTTAAATTTACTTCACTAGATTAATATCGCTAAAAATACAACAAATCTAATGACTAATTACGGCCATAATTCTGTGTAGAATTGTAACTCAGAATTCTTGATTATGTTTTTCATAATTTTGTTTAACCGAAACTTTCAAAGCTAATAATTACACTAAAATTTTATAGTAATAGACATTCTGAGTTTCATTAGTATACTGGAACAAACCATTTTTTTTCATTTTATTGCTTATGGTGGCGAACGAGCAAGCAGCACACCTGATGGTAAGTGTCACAGTCGCCCATGGAGCTTGGCAATACTAAATTAGTAGGCAGTGGCCTAAGCTATAACAGCTTAGGCCACTGCCTACTAATAAAATCCCCAAACCCACCCAGTTGAACTGCCAGCTTTTTCGCTCACCGAACGAAGCGCAATAGCACATTGCCATTACTCAGACGCCGATCTTCTGCGAAAGTGTGGTACTACCCCGGAACCACCGGCCTGCGGCTGTAGACAGAAAACTGTCAACAGGGTGGTACAAGTACAAGGTACCACTTCACACATTCCGACCCAATTGTCCAGAAGTCTCGCAGCATTATAATTTTACTCAACTTTCAATGGCTATTGATCTTAACCATTATTAGCTAACTTGGGCTTCAACGTAAGAACGCAAATGCACGTTACTGCTAGAAAAGTCACCACAAAATTCACTGAAAACTAGCAACAGGGACACAACTACGGTATTTATATTTTTAAGCAATACTATTGAAAATTTTCTGGCAATCGATAGCCCAAAATAGTCGATACTATCGATAGTATCGATAGTTTTACGCTAAAACTAATGGTATTAACGATACTATCGATAGTATTGATACTATCGAATGAATCACTATCGATAGTATCGCCGTTATTAATAGTATTGCTCGTGGAGAGCTATCGATAGTCTCGATAGTATTGATATGTACGATACTATCGATAGTCCTATCGATAGTATGAATACTTTTTGAGGTTAACTATCGATAGTCAAACTATCGATTTTTATGCAACACTGATTCCTACCATTGCTTCCTTAACTTTGACATTGGCTTAAGTATAAACAGAGCCACAAAAAAAAAAAAAAAAAAACATTAATAAAAAAACATAAGGAGACTTTTGACGGGAATTTGAAAACGTCATGTGGTGTGCTCTTGTATTAGATTCGATACCTTAGTGTTTTAACGTGTTATATTAGATAATTTTGATGGCATTTTATGTAATGTGATGTGCGGCAATACTGGGATGTAGTGAATATCATATAAAAGTGCTTTACAACGTTTTCGTTTTCCATCATAATGCCCACAAGATACCATTAACAGTGTAGCCATAGCACTGTTAATGGCGACAATTTGACTTAGACAATGACTAACTTGAAAGACTAAAAACGTGAAAATATTTATAACTTGACACTGGCACCAATAGCTCGTATATGTAGCTGATTGCCAATATATAAGAAAAAGAAGAAAAAAACATAAAAAGTTTAATGAGTACGTAAGTTTTGTTTACTTATATACGTTGAGTTCATTTTGTTCTCTACCGTCTTGAAATTTACTTGAAAGAGCTTATAACTATATATAAACATGGTGGAGTTTATTTGCAAAAGATGCTTTAAAATATAATTAAATGAACAAATAAATCATCCCTGTCTCCTGTAAGTACCTACATACCAAATATTTTTTCAACAGAACAAATATTCTTAATATTAATTAGATTGTATTAAATACATTATACCCACATACATTTCAAAAAATATGAATGGTTACAGAAATGAGTCCAATAGACCAATTTCTAATAGTAGACCATGAAGAATGCTGAAATCAATCAACTACTATGAATCTATATAATTCATTTATCTTTGTAGTTAGTATCTATTCTCATATCTGCTGCAAAATCGTTTAAAGTTAACTTAGAACATTAATAGTAAACAACAAATGTAAAATATTTACACCGTATGTAACCATGTAAAACTAAAATGGGCTTTATTTCCTTTTTAGCCACGATTAATTATCATTTGCCGAATCCCGAAAAATATCCAGGTGGAATGGATCAAAGAGTAAAGTTATTAAACTGAAAAAGAGTGGCAACTCGATGATAAAATATGCATGTATGGAAAGTGCTGCCACCCAGAGTTTAGGCGGTAAACTAAAGTTGAAGTAATATATATACATATCTACATGTGTATGTGTAATTACATAGAATTTTCTTTTACTATGAAAGCTACCCTGAAATATAAAAAATAACATATCAGATGATAACTAAACAATAATAATATCAGCCTAACAATGAAACTTGAGATAATTTTCAGAAAGAATATCAATAAACGAAAATAGATCGATGACAATAAGTACCTATGCTAGGAACAAAAAATAACAATTCTCAGTTGTCAAACGTTTGACAGGCAGTTTGTACAACCAATCTGTAGGCGGCGCGACGGTCAGTAAAAATAAGAAATGTTTTAAGTGTGCCCCCCCAGGAATGGATGCAAAAGAAAGCTAAATAATGATTTACATATTTTGAAGACTTGAGAAGAAATAATAGAGATATTTACCAGACAAATTAAAAATTCTAAATAATCGATTGAAGAAAGAAAAGAAAGCAAATAATAATTTTCGATTTAATAAATATTATACCTCAAAATTCAAAGTTTCTCTGGCTCTCTATAAGAATTTTGAATTAGGACCCGAGACTATTTCTCTATATTTTTTTTTTTTTTTTTTTTGTTGTGGCTCTGTTTATACTTAAGCCAATGTCAAAGTTAAGTTGCAGCTTCTTCTTCTTCTTCTTTTTATGTATTGGCAATCAGCTACTTATACGAGCCATTTTTGCCAGTGTCGAGTTATAATTATCTTCACGTTCTTAATCTCTTCAAGTTAGTCATTGTCTGTCAGTCAGTCGAATTGTCGCCATCAACACTGCTATGGTGACACTGTTAATGGTATGTTGTAGGAATTTTGATGGAAAACGAAAACGTTGTAAAGCACTTTTATATGATATTCACTACATCCCAGCTGTTCTGTCACATCATATTACATAAAACACCATAAAAATTATCTAATATAACACGTTAAAACACTAAGATATCGAATATAATACAAGAGCACAACATGACGTTTTAGATTCCCGCCTAAAGTCCATTTCTCTATATTCTTTGAATTGCTAAGTAGTAAAGATCTTAAGATTTTTTAGATCGCACTTATAAATCTACATATCGATGGGTTCTATGTATATGAGCCAATGTGTTAACTACTTTTCAATAGAAGCTCTCAAAAATATATCAAATTTATAATTTGAGAGTCTCTATCGAAAAGTTGTTACTTTGCACATTGGCCCATATACAAGGACCCATCGGTAAAGGATCCAAGGATAGTATACACACATGTAAATGTGTGTGTGTGTGTGAGAGAGAGAGATGTATCTCTGTGTAAGAAGAATCTATGTGTGTGTGAGAAGTATGTGTTTGTTTTTTCGGATTGCGCATGCGTGGGTAGGAAATAATTATTGAGTCGCCTTATAGATGGCGCTTTCATTGACATTAGTGGCGACAAAAAAAAATCGAGAGTGGCCTCCTGGGGGGGCACACTTAAAACATTACTTATTTTTACCGACCGTCGCGCCGCCTACAGATTGGTTGTACAAACTTAACTGCTGCCATTTTGTCCTGCCTGTCAAACGTTTGACAACTGAGAATTGTTGGAACGAAGTTCCTTATCGCGCGTTGTGAAAGGGGGCTAGACGGAAAAAATTCTTACGAAAAGTTGTCACGACACTTTTTGCTATAGTAAGCTGTGCGGCGTCGCTCGTCGGCTCTCTTATAGAAAGCAAGCCAGATATTTTCATTTCTATTTCGCATTGAACAGTGTGGTGTTGCGACGATTTTTTTTATAGATAGAGTGATTCAAGAGGAAGGTTTATATGTATAATATATGCATAATGTACTAGAGAAACACTGATAATTTTAGAGGTTTCTAATGTGATGTCGTAAATAAACACATTATTTTGCGCTTACATTGCAAACGCTGGCTGAACCCTACGAAATAGATCAAAATAAAGTACTACAGTATTATACAGCTTAAAAAGGCCTACAAAAAAGTCCGCGATGGTATATATCTATCTCTTAGGGATAACATACTATATCCATTTTAATACTTTAAAAAATGTTCTATTATAAAACGGTAATTGAAAAGCTATTTACACAAATACTGTATTAATCCTTATCATTTTAAATACATTAGTTGGCTTGAGCATTTCATGAAGATATTTTTTTTCCTTCAGACCATGCAAATTAAATCAATACCTTAAGAGATATAGCAAAATCAAAATAATGCGCAACGAAATTATTTTCGCCCGTGACCGGGCCGCGTGGCCGGCTCGCGTTCGAGCTCGGGGCCGAAAAGTTTTGGTAGTCTAGTGGAATTGTATATCCTATTATTAATATTATAAACGTGAAAGTTTGTAATAATGTATGGATGTGAACATGTTTGTTGCTCTTTCACGTAAAAACTACTGAACTGAATGGATTTTGATGAAATTTATAGTAATATAGCTTGCACATCAGAATAATACATAGGCTATAATTTATAAAGATATTTTGCAAATTGGCTAAAATATAACGATAAAAATCGCTTAAGGCAGAAAAAAATTATATAATTAAAATAGAACTTCGTTCCATCCGGGTGTCCCTTGACACCTCCGGTTTTTTTTATTTTTTGTTCCTAGCGTAGGTACTTATTGTCATCGATCTATTTTCGGTTATTGATATTTTTCTGAAAATTATCTCAAGTTTCAATGTTAGGCTGATATTATTATTGTTTAATTATCAGCTGATATGTTTTTTTTTATATTTCAGGGTAGCTTTCATAGTAAAAGAAAATTCTATGTAATTACACATACACATGTAGATATGTATATATATTACTTCAACTTTAGTTCACCGCCTAAACTCTGGGTAGCAGCACTTTCCATACATGCATATTTTATCATCGAGTTGCCACTCTTTTTCAATTTAATAACTTTACTCTTTGGTGGCCTCTCTATTGCCAATGTATTATATTGCTCTATGGTATTGTTGTCTAAAGTTATGTTATGTAGTAAGCCAAGTACTGACATTATTATTAAAGAAATTTATTTAAATTTGCGTCATCATAGAGTAGAACAAATTTTAGTTAGGTGAATAACATTAAATTTGTGATACTAACAAAGTGAAACAATTATAATAGCAATACTTGCTGCTGTCAATATTTCTTGAGTTTCGGTGGGAATGTGGAAGTATTATGATATGTTATCATATTCTTGGATTATTTCATTTTTCTAGTGTGTTTATCACTATCACACAGTGTTATATTACATTCATTGGTATATACTAAGACAGAGAAAAAGTCTTTTCGTAAATAGTCTGTATAAACTTTTAATACAATTTCTTTGGCATTACTAGTTATATCTGGCTGGTATTGATAACAAATTAAAAGTATCATTAAAATAAAGAAACAATTTAGTAAAATGTTATTTTCCGTAGTCTTTCATTATATTTTCTTTTTGTTAAAGTGAGTCAATTCTATGAAGAAATTCGACATATTTTAAAACTTTATTACAAAAAAGATACATGTAACGCAAGCTGTAAAAAAATTGTGACGTTTATGGACCTAATGTGGAGTCAGAGAGAGTAACACAAAGTTGGTTTAAATGTTTTCAATTCGGGAATTTTGATGTCAACGTTGTATCTCGCTCATTTCATTTTCAATTGTATATAATATACAATTGAAAATTGATTCTGGATTCAGTTAGATACATATTTCTATATCACTATAATGTGAAGATACATAAATGTAAGCATATTTTTAATAGAGCCTTCTAGATGGATTACATTGCAAACGAGCGTAAGTTCTCTGAACTTATGTTTTTCGGACCCTGTTAAATTTATTTCACTAGGTTAATATTGCTAAAAATACAACAAATCTAATGACTAATGGATAATTCTGTGTAGAATTGTAACTCAAAATTCCTGATTATGTTTTTCTTAATTTTGTTTAACCGAAACTTTCAAAACTAATAACTACAATAAAATTTTACAGTAATAGACATTCTGAGTTTCATTAGTATACTGAAACAAACCATTTTTTTATTTTATTGCTTATAGTGGCGAACGAGCAAGCAGCAGCACACCTGATGGTAAGTGTTACTGTCGCCCATAGAGCTTGGCAATACCAAGGGTATAGCTTAGGCCGCTGCCTACTAATAAAATCCCCAAACTCACCCAGTTCGGCTGCCGGCTTTCTCGCTCACCGAACGAAGCGCAATAGCACATTGCCATTACTCAGACGTCGATCTTCTGCGAGAGTGTGGTACTACCCCGGACGCAACGGCCCGCGGCTGTAGACAGAAAACTGTCAACAGTGTGGTACAAGTACAAGGTACCACTTTCATTCATTCACACTCACATTCTGACCCAATTGTCCAGAAGTTTCGGAGCATTATAATTTTACTCAACTTTCAATGGCTATTGATCTTAACCATTATTAGTTAACTTGGGCTTCAAATTAAGAACCCAAATACACGTTACTGCTAGAAAAGTCACCACAAAATTCACTGAAAACAAGCAACAGGGACACAACTACGGTATTTATATTTTTAAGCAATTTTCTGGCAATCGACAGCCCGAAATAATCGATACTATCGATAGTTTTAGGTTAAAACTAATGATATTAACAATACTATCGATAGTATTGATACTATCGAATGAATCACTATCGATAGTCTCGATAGTATTGATATGTGACGATACTATCGATAGTATGAATACTTTTTGAGGTTAACTATCGATAGTCAAACTATCGATTTTTATGCAACACTGTCAGAGTAGGCTCACTGTATTTGGCCCCACATGTTTTGATTTTTGAATTTTTTATATTTTTAATTATTTGTTCGTTATTGTTCGAATGTAAAAATTGTTTGTTCGTCTTTTATTTATTTATAATTAATTAAACAAATTTTCATCCTTAAGTTGGCCCCCCTTACTAGATATCTTTATTTTTATCGCTCAGATTAATTAATTTTTATTAATTATCGTTTGTTCGACCACTATTAATGATTGTTCGATCATAAAAACAATTAAATTCTTAATTATTTTTTACCCAATAGCATTGCGCATGTGCCTGCAGTATAGAACCTGGCATCGACTACAGTAGAAACGCGTCGAATCGAAGCAAGTCGCATTTATTCCTAGTGTGTCAATCTCTAAAGAATCGAATCGACTTGTTATTTCATCGCAACTTTTCATCAAATTAGGACGTTTTTGTGACATGGACAGCTCGGACCAAGAGATGTTTTTATTTCAAATACTTTTTGATGAAGAAGAGGAGAATAGGAAAAAGAAACGTCGTGCTCCCAAATATTGAGTACATGACATTAATATGAAAAGAAATAACTATGGCGAATTTCATAATTTACATCCAGATTTGAAAAGGGATCTTCTTAATTTTTCGATTTGCCGCGTCGACTGAGGCGCACCGAGTCGAATCGAATCACATCGGCTAAGAAATTCGCACATCGATTCATCTTAAATATATAAGAGGCGACTTTTTGCGATTCGATTCATCGGGTTGAGAGCCTTCGGGCTCGCCCGCAGCCCGGTTCAGCTGCAAAAGCCCCTTCGGCTAACAGCTCGCAGTTGGTTTTTTAGTGGGTATTCAGTGTCCCCTTCAGGGCCGGCGAGTCCCACATACCCCGTACGGGCAGGTATGCGAAAAATGCATTTTTAGTCATTGCGTTACAAAAAAAAAAGCGATTCGATTCGACTCGGCTGGGCAAGCCTAGTGGACGCAAACCTTTATGGCGACTTGGCGATACATTGTGCAATGTGCATATCATGTAAAAAATTAACAATATCAAAAATGCTCAATTGAGAATGAAAAAAAAAGAACTACTATCGCCCTATTTTTATTTAATCATTGACGTTTGGTTTATAATATATTATTATTTTTTTAATAAATTGATTTCTAATTGTTAATGATTTTTTAATTTAGATCGCGACTGGTTGAATAAAATAGATGCTAGGGTTAGCAATCTGAGATCGATTAATTGAAGAATCGATTTTTTACACCCATGTCGATATTTTACACCCAAATGTCGATGTCGTGTCGTCATGAAATGTCGATATTTTACACCCAAAAAATTGGGTGTAAAATATCGACATTTTTATTAATCGATATGAAGCCCTGAATCCATATTCATCCATATTTTTTTCTGTTTTGATAAAAACTATAAAGTTAATTAGTTGAATGTACTTACTTACTTATTTTATTCTCTTAACATCGATTTTCATTTATCATCGATGAATATCGATCATCCCTAGCGTAATGCAAGCGTAAGATGATGTCTTGTTTATTAGATAATTAAGAATTTAATTTTTTTATGATCGAACAATCATTAATAGTGGTCGAACAAACGATAATTAATCAAAATTAATTAATCTGAGCGATAAAAATAAAGATATCTAGTAAGGGGGGCCAACTTAAGGGTGAAAATTTGTTTAATTAATTATAAATAAATAAAAGACGACAAACAATTTTTTACATTCGAACAATAACGAACAGACGACGAACAAATAATTAAAAATATAAAAAATTCAAAAATCAAAACATGTGGGACCAAATACAGTGAGCCGTCAGAGTAATAATATATAACATTGGAAAGAGATACTATGCAATTACGCATTACTCTACACTTCATAGATTCTTTTTATCCGTTCAGTCTAGCAATGGGCATAAAGCCTATACAGCCAAAACTTTTATAAATTCTTTTCTGAAATATAAAGCCATATTTTTACACTGAAACAAAATCAAATTATTAGTGACACTGTCACTAGATGCGATAGAACGTAACTTTTTTTATAACGGAAATGAATTATCACTTAAATTTTACGAATAGAGCTATTTACGGCATATTAATGTATTTAGTGGGTAATAATTAAGATTTTCAAAGTTAATAATTGCGTATAATGAAACAGTTACGTCCTAAAGCATGTGTCAAAAGTAAAATAAATGGTTGGAACGAGTATAATGGGTACGAAACACTGACTTAACGGTAAACAAATGGCGTAAACATGCTTCGTACGATGCATCTTCCAAATATTCATCACCTTCTAGTAAGTGACGTACCCGCAATTTTTTTTAAATATAATAATAGACTAAAGGTGAAGTGGGAATCGTAAGTGACGATGATTTGCGTCATCTATTCGTTCTTCTTCTTCTTATTTTTATGTATTGGCAATCAGCTACTTAAATGAGCCATTGTTGCTAGTGTCGAGTTATAATTATCTTCAAGTTTTTAGTGTCTTCATATTAGTCATGTCCGTCAGTAAGTCAAATTGTCGCCATCAACAGTGCTATGGCCACACTATTAATGGTATCTTGTGAGAATTTTGATGAAAAACGAAAACGTTGTAAAGCACTTTTACATGATATTCACTACATCTCAGCAGTTCCGTCACATCACATTACATAAAATGCCATCAAAATTATCTAATATAACACGTTAAAACACTAAGATATCGAATATAATACAAGAGCACCACATGACGTTTTAGATTCCCGCCAAAAACTCCAATCTATTCGTTCATCACGTAGAATAGTTAAGGTACCCAAATGGTGTGATCCTTTCCAGGGAATGGAAGGCTTGATTGTGACAATAATGGGTCATGCAGTATATAGGTAAATGGTACATTCAACAGGTAATTCCTCAGGCGATCTACCAGTAGGTAACTGTTGAATCTCTCTAAATTTAATTTCTATCCTATAATTATTTGTAAAGATGTAAATATGTATTTGAGTATGTTATCTTCCATATGGAACATAAAATGCAATTATAACATACTTGTAACCTTTCCAATATGCATGTTTAGGCCAGGGCGACTCATCAAAGTCATCAACTCAAAATGAACAATGACCTTTTGAATCAAATAGTTAATCTATTTTTTTGCTTTTGCAACAAACGCAACAATATACAAAATAGTTCTTTTTTTTAATAAGTATGTACAGATACAGGTCCTTTACAGTTTTATTATAAGAATAGATAATTATTATAATAAAATTCTTCATGTGCAAAATACAGACAGACACACATAGTCCACAAGAAATTTATTCACAACAGTTCAAGATTGAAGCCTTTCTTCTAGAGGCTTCACATATTTATACTAGTTAGGCTTTTTAAATGTGTTCTGATTATTTTGGCCAGATTGACTAGAAAGAAATGCAAGATGTCCTTTCGGGCATTTATTGGCGTAATGTCCCTTAGTGCCACACTTGAAACATGTAACTTCTTCTAATGGTTTATGCATTATACGCTGTAGCTTTTGGCTCGCAGACTCATCATTTTCAGTTGCTGGTTTAATGTAACCAAGAGCTCGATACCTGGCCTCTTCCTGTCTTTGAGCAGCTTCTCTTTGCTAAAAAAAAAAAGGCAATGAATACCAATTTTTGAACATTAGCTATTTCAGCTAGTAGCTCTTCCAATGAGCAATATGGACTAATCAGTGTTGTGCCATGCTATTGTCCCAGTTCATAACAATCTGTTCTCTATATTTAACTTCATAAAATGGAAGAGGCAGACTCTTATTATTCATTCAAGTATTCCTGATAATATAATATATATCAGTGAATGTCTATGCTCTTTAAAAAATATTGAAATTTATTAAAAATAAATAATGATATAATTCAACATCCCTTCCTGTTTCATGGGATTCCTGCCTGTTCCTTTTCCTAAAGAAAATGTTCCTGTCCCTTCTAGAAGTAGAGTCATGCTGCTGACAGTTGCCTCCCTTGTAGCCATAAATACCTTTGCGTCCATAGAAGTGCTGTATTCACTCAGAAAATATTGACTATGTTTGAGTTGAAGCAATTTGCTACTATGCTTCATTTGGTGAGCAAAGGCTGGAGAACAGCCGGAAGCTTATAATTTTATGGTAGACAGCAATATGGTATTGCAGAGGTCCATATACAGTATTTAGTATGTGGACTGCCTGCTTGTTTGTCACCGGCAACTAAGTTATATAAGTAGACAATATCAAAGTATAAAGGAAACTTCAAACTCTATGCCAATGTCATCTGATCAGACAGCACAATCAAATCAATATTTTTCATTGGCTAACAAAAAGAAGAATCTTCATATTTAAAATAGATATAGACAAATATCAATTTTAAAAATATTACACTTGCATTAATTATATTTATATCAACTTGGGCCAACATCACCTGATGCTGTTTGGTCAACAATTACATTCCCAATGAGGGTTGACATCAGACAGGTCATAAAACTATTACCAATAACTTTTGCAATAAGTAGTAAAAGGAGTACATATTGCGTCGACCCCAGGTAATTGGGAATAAGAGCAGGAGGATACTTGCATTTATTAAACCTCTTTCGATCCATATAATTTTAGTAATGTATATACCTACTAAGCAGAGCACAATATGGAAACAATATTCAAATTGTTTTTTCTTTACAACATATATGCACAAATCAAACAAATCTCACAAAGTATGGTCGCAAGTGGAAATCAGACCCTCAACTCTTGGCACAATAGATCAGTATTTTAACCATACATCATCTGTGCAGTTGAACACACAAAACAGGCATTATTTTAGTGATGTAATCTAAACATATCGTTAGTTGTCTCTCAACATGTACTTGAAAAAGCTGATGGCAATTCTGTTCTTATAACATCTCTCATATTCTAATTGTCTGACCTAAAAGTAATAGATAATACAGCTCTATAACTTGCCTCTGGTGGGATTTTATTACATGAAGAAGCTTTATGTCCAACTTCAGAGCAGTAATGACAGACAGGTAGTCTTTTAGCATCCTTTGTTTGTTCAGGAGGTGCAGGTAATTCAAATCGTGGATGCATATATTTACAAGTTGATCCATCAGGACAGAAACCAGCTAAGTAATTCAAACAGAAGACTCGTCGTACATGTCGATGTCGACAGTGTGGCCCATGGCGGCAGAACCCTCGATCATACCTGAAACATGTTCATTTGAAATGCTTGTCTAAGATATTTGTATAGTTTTGGTTTATTTATTATTACTAGTATATGAAGATTTATACCAAGGGCAATCTTTGATCTTGCTTTCTGGGTCGATATGTAGGAATGGACATTCTTTATTGTGACAAGCATTGAATCTTGCATAGAAGTAGCATTCTGGCATTTTAGTCATGTCATACTCGTGTAGGAACTCGCATTGGTCACCTTTCTTACAGAGACCTCTGAGCCAATGCTTACAAACCACGGTACGATCACCCCTGACGTGTCTATATGGACACTGAGGTCCATTACCACAGCCATTTGGTTGACTGAAAAACTCGCAAACTGCTGCTGTTGACTCTGTAAATTAAAAAAAGCAATAATAAGAGGTGACAACTTCACCAAATATATCGTGACATCCGAAGATTTAATACGCGGTGTTATTAGATTAAAACTCACTGTCCATTCCTGGGAAAGGTAGTGGCAAAGCTCCATATTGTTCTTCTAATGCGTAATCTATGTCAAATTTAATATGATCTACATTAGCTACTAGAATTTCCATAGTAATTGTTAGATCTTTAATCGAATTCAAAATAACTAAATTAATAAAAAATAAGAAGTAAAAGAACACAGTCACGCATCGCCAGTTATGTTAGATTAGTGTTGCATATCGATAGTCTACTATCGATAGACAATCAATTGTCTATCGATAGTTTACGTATAAGCAATAGTATCAATAGTATATCGATTGTATTGTAATACGTCAATACTATCGATACTATCGATAGTATCGATAGCTCTCTACGAGCAATACTATCAATAACAACGATACTATCGATACTATCGATAGTGATTCATTCGATAGTATCAATACTATCGATAGTATCGCTAATACCATTAGTTTTAACTCAAAACTATCGATACTATCGATAGTATCGACTATTTTGGACTATCGATAGCAAGCAACTATTCGATAGTATTGTTGTCTAAAGTTATGTTATGTGGTAAGCCAAGTACTGACATTATTATTAAAGAAATTTATTTAAATTTGCGTCATCATAGAGTAGAACAAGACGACTTTTGACGGGAATTTGAAAACGTCATGTGGTGCTCTTGTATTATATTCGATATCGTAGTGTTTTAACGTGTTATATTAGATAATTTTGATGGCATTTTATGTAATGTGATGTGCGGCGATACTAGGATGTAGTGAATATCATATAAAAGTGCTTTACAACGTTTTCATTTTCCATCAAAATTCCCACAAGATACCATTAACAGTGTGGCCATTGCACTGTTAATGGTACAGTTTGACTTAGACAACGACTGACTTGAAAGACTAAAAACGTGAAAATATTTATAACTTGACACTGGCACCAATAGCTCGTATATGTAGCTGATTGCCAATACATAAGAAGAAGAAGAAGAGTAAAACAAATTTTAGTCAGGTGAATAACATTAAATTTGTGATACTAACAAAGTGAAACAATTATAATAGCAATACTTGCTGCTGTCAATATTTCTTGAATTTCGGTGGGAATGTGGAAGTATTATGTCATATTCTTGGATTATTTCATTTATTTATTTTCTTTTTGAAGTAAAATTTCTTTAGGCGCGACTAGGGAGTAACTCAGATTTTTTTAAATAGGATCATAATTTATTACTAGATGGCGCTGTAACAAAGTTAATGGATTCTAAGAGGACATATATTAGAGTCTAAATCGCGCTATAGAAATTTTTACAAATTTTAACTATATATATTAAAATTTATAATGAACTACTGTACTCGCTTCAATTACCTGTTTCGAATGAATAGTATTAATATAACATTTGCAATAATGAATAATCATTGTAAAGCAAATGATTAATAGATATAATTATAATATAATATTTATTTATTTAAATTAATATTTAATCATTTCAGTGATATATGTCGTCAACGCCAAAGAAGTTTTACTTCAATCGCGCTTAAAGGTTACACGCACACATTTTTTTTTCTTTTTGTTAAAATGGGTCAATCCTATGAAGAAATTCGACATATTTTAAAACTTTATTACAAAAAAGATACATGCAACGCAAGCTGTGAACAAATTGTGACGTTTATGGACCTAATGTGGTGTCAGAGAGAGTAACACAATGGTTTAAATGTTTTCAATTCGGGAATTTTGATGTCAACGTTGCATCTCGCTCATTTCATTTTCAATTGTATATAATATACAATTAAAAAATTATTCTGGATTCAGTTAGATATATATTTCTATATCCCTATAATGTGAAGTTACATATATGTAAGCATATTTTTAATAGAGCCTTCTAGATGGATCACATTGCAATCGAGCATACAGAGAACTTATGTTTTTCGGACCCTGTTAAATTTACTTCACTAGATTAATATCGCTAAAAATACAACAAATCTAATGACTAATTACGGCCATAATTCTGTGTAGAATTGTAACTCAGAATTCTTGATTATGTTTTTCATAATTTTGTTTAACCGAAACTTTCAAAGCTAATAATTACACTAAAATTTTATAGTAATAGACATTCTGAGTTTCATTAGTATACTGGAACAAACCATTTTTTTTCATTTTATTGCTTATGGTGGCGAACGAGCAAGCAGCACACCTGATGGTAAGTGTCACAGTCGCCCATGGAGCTTGGCAATACTAAGGTTATAGCTTAGACCACTGCCTACTAATAAAATCCCCAAACCCACCCAGTTGAACTGCCAGCTTTTTCGCTCACCGAACGAAGCGCAATAGCACATTGCCATTACTCAGACGCCGATCTTCTGCGAAAGTGTGGTAATACCCCGGAACCACCGGCCCGCGGCTGTAGACAGAAAACTGTCAACAGGGTGGTACAAGTACAAGGTACCACTTACATTCATTCACACATTCCGACCCAATTGTCCAGAAGTCTCGCAGCATTATAATTTTACTCAACTTTCAATGGCTATTGATCTTAACCATTATTAGCTAACTTGGGCTTCAAAGTAAGAACGCAAATGCACGTTACTGCTAGAAAAGTCACCACAAAATTCACTGAAAACAAGCAACAGGGACACAACTACGGTATTTATATTTTTAAGCAATACTATTGAAAATTTTCTGGCAATCGATAGCCCGAAATAGTCGATACTATCGATAGTATCGATAGTTTTACGCTAAAACTAATGGTATTAACGATACTATCGATAGTATTGATACTATCGAATGAATCACTATCGATAGTATCGATAGTATCGCCGTTATTAATAGTATTGCTCGTGGAGAGCTATCGATACTATCGATAGTCTCGATAGTATTGATATGTACGATACTATCGATAGTCCTATCGATAGTATGAATACTTTTTGAGGTTAACTATCGATAGTCAAACTATCGATTTTTATGCAACACTGTGTTAGATAATAGACATTTTTTTTTTGGTTCTGTTCGTCCATTCGGACAGGCAAAGGGATCAAAGCCCATACAGCCAAGTCTTATTTAATTATTTTTAAATTATTTTGTTTATCATTTCTTCATATTATGTAGCCTTAATAGTCATTGTCTGTCAGTAAGTCAAGTCGTTACCATTAATCGGGCGCTGATAACCTAATCAATGGTTTTCTTTGGGAATTTTGGGCAAATATGAAAATACACGTAAACCACTATTATACCATATTCACTACACTTCAGCACTTTAACTGTACCATATTGCATAAAATACCAGCACAATTATTCAATATAACACCACAAAACACTAAAGAAATGAATATAATACAAGAGCGTGACATGACATTTCCACATTCGCGCCAAAACTCCTAGATAATAGACAATAGACATTTTCTTTTTTGGTTCTGTTCGTCCATTCGGACAGGCAAAGGGATTAAAGCCCATACAGCCAAGTCTTATTTAATTATTTTTCATATATTGTTCATCATTTCTTCATATTATGTAGCCTTAATAGTCATTGTCTGTCAGTAAGTCAAGTCGTTACCATTAATCGGGGGCTGATAACCTAATCAATGGTTTTCTTTGGGAATTGATCAATATTGAGTAAAATATATTAAGGTCTTACCATTATTAAAATTTAATAGGTGGCGTTAATATAATATTACTATATGATTATCTAATAGTAATTCTGCTGTGTGGTAGCGGCTACGAATACTAATAACCCTTACTTTGCTCTTGGTTGTCCTAGTAGACGACTAAGAGCTTTATAACGACCTGGGTCAACTCCATCTGATGCCGTTTGGTCAACAATTCATTCCCAAGGAGGGTTGACGTCTGGCAGGCGCGTAGGCGGTCGGTCTTAGAACTACTGACAATAACTTTTACAATATGTACTATGAAAGGAGAGTACATATTATATCGACGCCAAGTCATTAGGATAAGAGTAGTAGAATGGTGAGTACAGTATCGGGAGTTTGCAGTGCCTAAAAAAATCAGTACTGCAAAAACAAAATCGATCATTAATCGATTTTTCGTGACACTGTAATCGCTTATTAAAATTGATTGTGAAATAATTTCGATTATTTTTACCATAGAGTAAAATAATAGAGGCCATTATAACCTCAATTGTTATTTCAATATCATCTTAATCTTAATGTTTTTGTTTGGAATAAACATTGTGTTTATTAATATACCTTGCCGTCATGAAGACCTCTAAACGTTCCCAAGATTATCGAGGTAGTAAAATGATTTCTAAAAATTGATGCGATTATTTAAATTTGCTTGCAATAATTATAATTCCATTCTGTTCACAGAACTAGAGTTGAAGTGCACAGAGGATTCTAAAGCAGCACATACCATATATTTCAAGGAACATTCAGTCCGTGAACATACAAAAGACAAACCACAGGGTCGTACTTTATTAGTAGTAAATGTACCCCCTTATGCCGACGAAAATGGAATAATGAATGCATTTAGTGATGCTGGCCCCATTGAATCAGTTCAATTTTACTTGAAGCCATCAACTGCTGAAGTAAAGACAGTACTGAAATTTATGGCAGACAAATTGGACACTACTTTCAGAGCAGCTTATATAGTATTCAAGAAGGTTGCACAATTAGATAAAGCGTTAAAGTTAACAAAATTAAAACCATTAAACTCCGATAAACATCAGGTAAAAGTAGGTATCAGTAAGTGGATTGACGAGTATAACAGTAATATAATATTATCCAAAACTCTTAAAGAAAGTGTCGAATTATTTATGAAACAGTTTGATGAGCAATTACAAAAACAAGAAAAGAAAGAGAAGGAATTGGAGGAAGAAGACGATGAAGGTTGGATCACTGTAACTAAAAAAGGAAAAACCCAAAGCTTTGCTAGATCAGAAAAGGTTGAAAATAAAATAATGCAAAAAGAAGAGAAAAACAAAAAACGGAAAGAGCTAAAAAATTTCTATACTTTCCAAATTCGCGAATCTAAAATGAAACATATTGTAGGTTTAAGGCAAAAGTTTGAAGAAGATAAGAAAAAAATAGCACAGATTAAACAAAGTCGTAGGTTTAAACCATTTTAAATTAAAATAGATTGTATATATACATCATATAATTTTATTTACATACAAATGACACTAACTTCCCTTAATATAATTTATATTGAAGGTTTTCATACCAGGCTCTTTTTATTAAATTGTAAATAGAAAATCACCAGAGGTAGGATATTTCTCTTTTAATTAATTTTTAACTGAAAGTGGTTATTTGACAGTTTAAATGGTAGCAAACAAATGACACAATTTTATATTCACACTAGCTCACAGCAGACATTGTCCTGTCTGAATCAGCAGGACTACATTAAATATGATATTTTGTAATGTTGTCAACTGTACAGCAAATACAATTTGGTGATATATTGACAGCAGCATCACCTACCAGATCTAATTTTCATTCAACTCCTTGAAATATACAGAAATTTTTTAGCCGTTTAGGTGTTAGGTGAAAAACACATGTATATGTGTTTTTATATATTATTAATTATATATAATTCTGTATAGAATTATATATATTAAGATATTCCAATAGAGCTGTCAGGTCAGAAAAAAAGATGTTATGAAAAGAAAATTAAATAAATCCATTAATATTAACTTTATTTAAAATTTTGAACAATAATGCAATTGCTATATAATTTCTGTACTAGTTTTATTATAGACACTTGGTATTTGTCATTTATATACACTCAGACTTCTGCTAAAATTCTTGCAAAAATATGAATAATTAGGTGTCAGAAAATTTTAAACTAATTTTTAATTTCTAATTATGCCTAGCACAAAAATAGGTACATATAAACTAGTTAAATAAACATCCTTAAAATTGGACTGTATGGTATCAAATAATATTGTAAAATTCCACAGAAATTTGTATGGACATGTAGCAGCTAGGCCCTCCTTAAGTGGGTGGTGGTGGCGGCAGCTGTCTCTGTCTTGTAATAGCGGTCTCAATAAAAAAACTATGAAATACAATTTGAGACTGACACTGTTAACTTTACCGCACCACCACCTGTGCCTACAGCTTTTCTTTAACTGATATATATTCTTAATAACTTCATCAATTTAATTTTTATCATATTGTCTGTTGATGGGTCTTGATGATGATTCTTAGGAGTCTGTTCTCTGGCAATGTGTCCAGGGCAGCGAGCAAGTTGCTAATGTTGCCATACACACAACCATTTGCTAAGGCTACTTGAACAGCTTGGCCTATTCTGTCAAGACAATCCTAGAAAACAAAAAGTTTTTATGTTAGCATACAAATATAAGTGTTTGATGTGGGTTGGGTATTCCTACAAGTAGATTAGCAGCAAAAAACAGGTCTAAAAATATCCTTTACCATACTCATTCCCTGACAGATTAAAAGAGGCTTAACAAAAATTGTTACAGACCAAGGAATATCTTATTAAGTTTACACCTTATTAGAAATTTTATAAACTTCAAGATATAAAAAAATTAAATATATACGGAGAAATCGTTCAATGTTTCATCTAAACTGGTTTGAGAAAAAAATCATAACACAGCCCCATAATATAAGTTGGTTGTACGACGAATCAGACTATACTTTTCCAACTTATGTTCTCCTGAAGCGGTATTTGAAAGCAGAATTGAGATCTTGTGTACGGAATCCTTATAAAACTATTTTTATTATTCTCGTTTAGCATCAACTAAATCCTATTCAGAGAGTCCGTTGGCTGTATTATACTTAAATAGTCTGTTAATATTTGAGAGTCCACTGCAATGTAATCTTTAAAAATACCTGCAATTTATCATCGCTGTGAAGTTTACCACCTCTCTTCAATATATTGTGAGCATATAGTTGCACTAATGGTGCGAGCGCCGCTAGGTGTTGAGCGTTAACAGCAGTGGGTGCTCCGTGTGTCCTCCGACCTGCGCGCAGACTGTGCAATACACCTAAATGCAGCTTAATGTACAACTCGGACTCTGTCAACGGTTTATTTGTAACTGTCTTTACAATTGACCTATCTTTTGGAACCTCCAGTTTTATCTTCTTCAATGGTACAACAACTTCAACCATTTCTGCATCTGTTAATAAAATAAGAGTACATAAGTGATGGAGTAAGAATCCAATTCACTAACACTTCTATTTCTCAGCAGGTAATATTGCAAGTGAAGGAAAATACTAAATAAAATTTTATGCCTAGTCGCATTCGTTTTTCCTCCTACTATTATATAGGATGCTCGAGCCCAATAATAGAATATATGTAGGCTGAAAAGAAAATGGATTAAATATAATTTATTACTTCTCTTTTTCCATGAATATCATAAGTCAATTTTCACGATGTAAGCAGATATAGTATCTACATATAGTTTTTTATTTTAAAGAAACCGTCCTGCAGTAAGGCAATAATACTTATATTGCGCGGGACTTTACAAACATATAATTAACGCAGACAAATTACACCCAGACTCAGAACAACACTTTGTGGATCGCACAAAATATTGTTCTGTGTAGGAATCGAACCCACGGAAATGTTATGGCAGGTCGGCATCTTAACCACTACGCTATCTGTGCAGTCAATTGTTCAAAAAGTTCTGAATATACAGCTGCAAATTACTTTACCATTTATACTTTCTAAGGACAATCAGTAGCAGCATTTAAAAAGTCATCGACAAAATCTATATGCTATATCGCTATATATATATATCTTAATGTACCTATATAAATTACGCATCACGTTGTTTCTCCGCGATGGACTCCTAAAGTACTTAACCGATTTTAATCAAATTTGCACAGCATGTCGACGGCGGCAAGCGAAAACGTAGTAGTCCACAAAAATGAAAATGTTCACCAGAGCCAAAAAACTGTTTCACTTTTTTTCATAAAATCATAACTAGCGTATTTTTTAACGTAGACCCACGATTTGTGGATTTATTATTTCTTTCTAAATATAATTATTACTCTCAAATCTCATTCTAACAATTATTTATCAAAATTTTGTTGACTACGACATTTTGAACTATTTTTACAGAATGTTAAAACGCTGTAATTGCACTATTGAGTTGTATGGAGCGGGGTCAAATGATTTTTTTTTTAAGGAAAACGAAAACGTCGTAAGCAACATTATTTGAAATAAGGCTGCCCAACTGTATGTTGTAAACGTAGTTATTCCATGAAACTAATATCTTAGAATAGGTGTAAATTAAAATAATTGCTTATTTGGGCTAAGACAAAATACAAAACACGTAAAGCGATTTAAATTTGACAGAATATTAAAACGTTGAGTTCGCATTACAAATTATATTACAAATGTAAAAACATAATAAGCTTAAAAAAAATAAAGTTAAAAATATATGAATAAGTAATTTACTTAATTACTTTGTCTTTAACCATAACAGATGTCATATCTTCTGCTGACTACACACCAGCACGGATAACAAGTAGTGGTTGAAGCCACTCTTGGGTCATCTGACAATTGCTTGTCCCGTAACAGTGCCCCTATTGCGAGGCTTTTTCGTCATGTTCGATCAGCTGGCGATCTTTTTGTATACCTCATACATCGTTGGCCATAGGTCTTGGGGGCAAGTGTGAGGCACTAGCGTTCAGCCTAGATATCGCAGAAGCGTTCGACAGGGTCTGGCATAGGGCCCTTCTGTCGAAGCTACCATCGTATAGAATCCCCGAAGGACTTTGTATTTGGATGACCAACTTTCTGGATAGTCGAAGTATAAAAGTAGTCGTCGACAGCTCCTACTCCGACCATGATGATGCTGGTGTACCATAGGGCTCGATGCTCCTCGACGTTATTTATCCTGAATATCAATGACTTGCTCTCTATAGAGAGTATATGTTGCTATTCGGATGACAACATGGGTGACGAGCGATACACCGAGCATCAGGATGTTCCTCGGAGTATGTTACAGGAAAGACGGGCTCAATTTGGGTCTGAAAATGAGCGCTCTTTGGGGCGAGCCTCGGAACGGGGTGAACGAAACTTAGTCTAGTTCAACCCCACTAAGACACAAATTTGCGCTTTGACTGCGAAGAAGGAACCGTTTATCATGGCGCCTTAGTTCCAAGGAGTAACTCTAAATTTCCGAGAGTATTGGGATCCTCGACGTCGAACTATAGATCAAAGGCCAATTTGGTAGTCATTTGGATGGCAAAGCCAAATTCGGAAGCAAAAAGTTAGACGTGCTAAGCAGAGCTAGGCGGTCCTTCACGCCGAGACAACGTCTTGTGCTATACAAAGCACTAGTTCGTCCTCACGTGGTTTACTATTCTCATCTCTGGGCTGGCACGTCTAAATATCAGCTAGACCCACTTGACTCCCCGCAAAGGCGTGCTGTTCGAATCGTCAGTGATCCCAATCTCACGAACAGATTGGAGTTTACGGGAGCGGCAGAGAGACTTTGGGTCTCTCTTTGTACTCTACCGGCTCTTTTACGGTGAGTGCTCTAAAGAAATGTTTGATCTGGTACCATCATCACCATTTTACCACCGTACCACTCGTCACCGTAGCAGGGTTCACTCATTTCACCTGAACTTACCCTGTTCCTAGACCATGTACGTTTTCAGAGATCATTTCTCCCACGTACGTGCAAGATCTGGAATGAACTACCTGCTGCCGTGTTTCTGGAGCGTTATGACATGTCCATCTTCAATTGAACTTTAAGAGCATTTTCTTCAAGATAGACAATGGCCTGGCTGTACCCCTGGTGTTACTAAGGGTCATGTGCAGCAGTATCACTTACCATCAGATGTGCTACTTGCTTGTTTGCCACCATAGGCAATAAAAAATATGTCATAAAAATATTAATAGTAATTTTTTTATTATCATAATACACTGACAACATCGTACTCGTACTACCAGTAATACAAGCAATTACAAGTGTTCTTGCTGCCATAAATACGTAGTATTTATTGAAATGACTTACGAAAGTAAGTACCTCTTTACGAAAAGATTGCCATCTTATTATACATTACAACAAAAAATAAGAATATAGCAAGCTGAGCAGCAAATAGAGCGTTTAAGGGCGGTAAATCGATGAAGTTTAAATCTGCATCACTATTAAAATGGTGTATAGCTGTGAACTTACTTTAAATAAGATAATCTCAAATGTCATAAATTCCAGAGTGGATTGTACAGAAACCTTACCAAGGGTAGTAATAGAATCGATTCCTTGTACCACTACCCGCTAAAACGTCGTTAATGAGCAAACATCTTTTTTTACGGAAAGCGAATTGCTGTAATCGACAAGTTATTACTGCTTTTTTCTGTAACGTACAGGGTTTTTGAATGCAGGCATTTAAGTTTAAACCTGTTTTTTTGTGAAATGAAATGAAAAATGTTAATTTCATAACTATTC
The DNA here is from genome assembly GCA_905163515.2 of Lymantria monacha. Taxonomy (NCBI): domain Eukaryota; kingdom Metazoa; phylum Arthropoda; class Insecta; order Lepidoptera; family Erebidae; genus Lymantria; species Lymantria monacha. The sequence goes on along the minus strand of LR991096.1, from coordinate 1,650,385 downwards.
ATCTTAGAATTATGTAACCCAGACCATTTGACTCAGTTTTTTTTTCTGGTTCGAACAGTGCAATAAAAAATTTTTGCATACTTTGTGGACTACGACGTTTTCGCTTTCCGCCGTCGATGTGTTGTTTGATCCAACTTAAAATGGAAAGCTTCCATCTCAATTTATAGTCGCAATATTATTTTATTGCAAATTGAAAAATTTGTATATTATTTGACAGTCACAATTATCTGTTATCTCCAAAAGATTCTAAGAGATGGCGGTATCTGTTGACTGGATTGAGTAAGTATTTAATAGATGGCGCTATGTTAAACGTACAAACGTTTCATATAAGCTACAATTTATTAGCATAACCACCACGTGTTACTGAGGCTACCTTAGCCACAGCAACGCGTGTCCAGGTCTGCTAGTATATATATATATATACTTTTCTTGTGTTGTGGGCCATATATATGGCCCACAACACAAGAAAAGTGACACAACTCGAAAAACTAAATTTATCAGGAGGGTCAAAAAAAGGAGTTTTTTTTTTCGACCTTCTTAAATATACGATTTCAAATGCACAAACCAAAGAGTAAAGTTATTAAATTGAAAAAGAGTGGCAACTCGATGATAAAATATGCATGTATGGAAAGTGCTGCCACCCAGAGTTTAAGCGGTGAACTAAAGTTGAAGTAATATATATACTTATCTATATGTATATGTGTAATTACATAGAATTTTCTTTTACTATGAAAGCTACCCTGAAATATAAAAAAAAACATATCAGCTGATAATTAAACAATAATAATATCAGCCTAACATTGAAACTTGAGATAATTTTCAGAAAAATATCAATAACCGAAAAAAGATCGATGACAATAAGTACCTACGCTAGGAACAAAAAATAACAATTCTCAGTTGTCAAACGTTTGACAGGCAGGACAAAATGGCAGCAGTTAAGTTTGTACAAACAATCTGTAGGCGGCGCGACGGTCAGTAAAAATAAGTAATGTTTTAAGTGTGCCCCCCCAGGCACAAACGTAGCATAGTTTTATTAAGAATCACGACGAAGAGTCTATATGGAGAATTTATAATATTCAATTTATTAATAGGAACAATATGCGATGCGTCGCTCGCCACGGCCTGTATCGCCACGCCAACAATCCCTCGCCCATTACCCCTCGCCTATAGATGTTTCACATTAAAAACTGGTTTCAATTTATCAGTACGAAACGGCAATTTCAAACTTTACCCCAGTATAGATATTATTCTAAATCACATTACCATAACAGAAAAGTCTTAATTATGCAAACTAATCGCATAGCCATTTCACAATACGAAGAAAAATATCAGTACCTTCGTCAGTGTAGAGTGGAGCGAGAGCGCACCAATGTATTAGTCCTGCTAGGGGTGTCACAGCCGCCATCGGTATTGAGCCACTAGGCAGTGCTGCTGGATTTAGTTGTGCCGACATACACAGTGATGGATTTGAATATACCTGTAGATTGTATATTTTGTATTTAGCTATATATGTATAGTATAAATCCATTCCCCTCCCCGCCTTAGCCTAGTACAGTGCGAAGTTGATTCGCGCGTAGAATAAAAATAGTTTTGTCCTTTTAAGGATATTCTATCGGCTTGTGCAGTGTTTCCAATTGTGATTTGTTGTGTTTTGTTCGCGATTACGTGTATTACGATAAGTATTTGTTCTTGCTTATGCTTTAATAGTGTTAAAATCGGTAAGTTTTTATTTTTCTTAAGTAGTGGGTAGGTTTATATTATTATTAACATTAGGATTTAATTTTATTTTCTTCGTTTAATTTATATCGTTGTACTTAGAATGCCTAAATGTTATAATGATAGCGAACCGCCTGATCGTGGCGCCGACGTATTTCGTTTGAGTCAGTTAACACCTCGCTCACCACCAGCCGGTAACAGCAGACGTGCCCTTTACAATGAGCCGTCTCCGGCATACGTTACACCCGAGACGAAATCCATACCGGTACCTATTGCGAATAACTCGTCTCCACTTAATGTTAGTGAGACGGGCAAAGCCGATTATTGCGAGCTGGTTGCCGAGGCGTCAACTTTTTTGTCAAAAATAAATGAGCTCGTAAATGATCAGGGTTCACGTATGAATAACGCAAATAAAACTGCCATTATGGATTGCACCCAACGCATTACGGCCATTGTATCGATTTTAGCATTAAAATCATCTTGTAATGAGACTAAACTGGCCAACGTCGAACGAGAATTAAGCCAAGTTCAAACTAAACTCCCTATAAACGATATTAAAAAACCATCTTACGCCGAAAAATTAAAACTGTCAAATGTGGTGCCACAGTTCGAGGTTCGCTCGTCGCGCGCTCCCTGTGTAATTGCATATCCCACGGCCGAACGTACAGCTGATTACGCGTCATCTTCAGCTACCAAACAAGCGTTACTGAAGGCAATCAAACCTATCGATGATGGTTTCCAAATAGTAGGCGTCAAAAAAGCCGCGAAATCGGGTGTCGTCCTTCGCGTTACTAATGAGAGACAGATTAAAAAACTGGAATCAGTCGACGCTATAAAGGCCGCTGGCCTACGTTTAGAAAAACCGAAAGGTAGACGTCCTCGTTTAATAATTAAAGACGTGCCGATTTCTATGGAAGACGAGGCGTTCCTTGTCGCACTGTACCGTCAAAATATTAAAGACGAAATGTCACTTAAAGAGGACGAATTCATTAAATCTACGAAAATTATCCGTAATAGAAAATTACAGAATGGGCGGAAGTGGATCGGTATCGAACTTGATCGCGAAGTGCGCGTCCATCTGTTAACCACAAAAGAAAAACTATTTATAGACTGGGCCAACTGCCGCTTCTACGATGATTTAGAAGTAGTACGTTGCTCAAACTGCCAGGTTCACGGTCATGTCGCGAAGTACTGTACAGAAAAAACACCTACGTGTGGTCACTGTACCGAAGGACATATCACGAAGTCCTGCCCAAATAAAGACAAATCAGATTTTAAACCAAAATGTGCGTCGTGTAAACGTTTTAAAAAAACCTTATGATCATCTATGTGGCGCATCGGACTGCCCCACCTACAAGTTAAAGTTAGAACAATTAGTACTCAATACAAATTATTAAAAAAAAAATGGATAGTTTAAATATAGGGCAATTAAATCTCCATAATGATAGGGTAGCGACATCAGAGCTAGACCGTCTAGTTATGGAATATAATCTAGATATCGTACTTATACAAGAACAATACCATAGTACTCGCTTACGTAATAGGGTTGTACAATTGGACAACAAAGCACGAGCCGGCATCTATGTTGCAAGTGCCAAATTTACGGTTACGTCACTACAAAATCTTATGACGTCACACTGTGCTGTCGCTGAGATTACATCCTCATCCTGTAGGGTTTACGTTGTGAGCTATTATTTTCAATATTCAGACCCCGTAAATCCACATTTACACCATCTTCGCCATGTTTTGCGGTCTCTCACGGGCCGTAAAATTATAATAGGTGCTGACGTGAATGCGTCATCTACTCTCTGGTATGGCAAGTTTAGATACACCGACACTGATCGACGGTGTGCGATAGAAGATTTCATCGCTGAGATGAATCTGTCCATCCACAATACACCTGATGCACCACCAACATTTTGCAGCCCTATGGGTGAATCTTCTATTGACGTCACACTTTCAAGCGCAGACGTCCGCTTAAATAGATGGCGCGTTCTCCCTGACGCGTCGTGTAGTGATCACCGTCTGATCGTGTACGAATTTGGATCGAGTCTGTCGCAGGATCCTACTAGACAGAGCTACAATTTTAGATATAAATCTAAAGGAGCTAACTGGGATTTTTTCAGCTCGCTCTTTTCCTCATGTGCTAGGGATTTCACTCGCAGTCAATTAACCGCAGAAGAAAGTGCTGAAATAATGTCAAACTCTCTAATATACTGTGCTGATATAGCTTTGGGTCGAACACCCCTGCCTAACACTAAGAGGTGTGATTGGTGGAATAATCACTTAGTAGAGCTCCGCAAACGCTTCCGAAAGGCGCGCAGGAAACATAATAAACTCAAAAAGACATGCAGGATGGGAGCGGCCTTTGATGAATCTCTATCTTTACTGAAGGCTGCCCGGTCTTGCTACCGAGCTGCGGTGGAAAAGTCGAAAGACGCTTTATTAAATAGGATTGTTGAAAAATTAGAAAGTGAAGGTCCGTGGTCTCCACTATATCATGAGTTTAAAGCAAATCGCTCAATCGACCTAGCTTACGTACAAAATATCAAAGTAAATGATAAACACACTACGGGTATTAAGGAGACCACGGAAGTTTTATTAAATACGTTAATTCCAGACGATAACATATCAGTCGACAGCGAACACCATAAACAAATACGCGCGTGGGCCGCTGACCCACCTCTCTCGCCTATGTCTGACCTTCCGTCTTTTGCCGAGTTTATGAATACCGTTAGAGCTCTTCCCCTCAACAAAGCTGCTGGTGAAGACAAAATATCAAATAAAATGATCAAAGAAGCTAGTCGAGCATCGGGCAGCTCAATGTTAATGGTTTTTAATCGTTGTATATCTGAAGGTATTGTTCCTCGGTCATGGCGTCGCGGATATATACGGATAATTCCTAAAGGCGGTGATAAGCCACCAGATGACCCGAAATCATATCGACCAATCACCTTATTGCCCTCACTAGGCAAACTCTTAGAACGGCTAATTGTTCCTCGTTTATTGCCGGGTGGACCAACATTCAACCATAAGCAATTCGGCTTCACTCGCGGTAAATCAACTATCGACGCAGCCATTGCGGTGAGAAAAGTTATTAATACATCCGCTTTTAAATACGTGCTAGGCGTTTTCCTGGATATCTCAGGTGCCTTCGACAACGCCTGGTGGCCAATGCTACTTCTTAAATTAAAGACTCGTGGGTGCTATAGGAACATCTACCTAATTATACAGTCATACTTTTCACAAAGCTCGACTAAACTGAAACTTGGTCACCATGCTGTGTCGAAGCCACTGACGATGGGCTGCCCCCAAGGTTCGGTGCTAAGTCCATATCTATGGAATTTAGGTTTTGACGATTTCCTCGAATTACCTCTGCCGAAACACTGTCAATTGATCGGCTATGCCGACGACAGTCTTCTACTCGTAGAATCCAACACTAGAGACGGTTTAGAGAAATTAGCAGAAATTTGTCTCAATAATATATTCGAATGGGGCACACGAAATCGGCTTACATTTGCCCCAAATTGCAAAAAACGTACCACCTTTTATTAAAAGGAAATTTACAATCGTTGCCGCGTATAAAATTCAATAATATGACAGTCAAAAAGAAAGATTCAGTTTGCTATCTTGGTCTACTCTTAGAAAAAAAATTTTCATTTGTCGAGCATATTAAAACTGTAGGTGAAAAAGCGAAACGAAATTTCTATGCGCTTACTAGAATATCAACGTCTACCTGGGGCCTTCGTTTTAATACACTGAAAACTATATATATGGCCACATATTTGGGGTGTATTTGTTACGCTGCACCCGTTTGGGCTGATAGGGCTACCATAGGGGCAGCTCGCCTTAAATTATTACAAAGCCAACGATTGGCCTTAATATTCTTGTGTAAAGCCTACAGGACGGTCAGTACCGAGGCTTTGCCGGTACTCGCGGGTGTACTTCCGGTTGACTTGGAGATTCAGAGACGGGCATCAATGTATTACACGACAAGGGAAAATATGAACACAGATTTCCTTCTACCGCGCGACCGTAATAAAATCGCTCGATTGTTTGCACCGCAGTCCGTTGTCTATGAAAAACTTTTAATTGAATGGCAAGAAAGATGGGATTCATCATCGAAGGGCCGTCACCTCTATCTATTTTTCCCATGCGTCCGCGAGCGCCTAGAGAGAGTGTGGCTGGAGGTTGACCATTTTGTAGCTCAATTTCTAACTGGACATGGCAACTTTAAAAGTAAATTATTTGCTTTTAAACTCGTACCTTCACCACTATGTCAATGTTCTACAAATAACCGCGAGTATGAACAATCAGCACATCACATTCTCTGGGAGTGCGATCTCTGGCGTAACGAGCGCGACCTTATGATAGACAGTTTGCAAGTAACATCTGGAGTAGTATACTACACGGATCTTGTAGCAACTCGAGAAAATTTCCGTGCGTTTAGGCGTTTCTGCCATACCTACTACTGCAACCAATCTTAAGGCTCACATATAGGCCCCGTTAAGTTATCCCGTATCCGTGGTGCCGTACTGCTGCGCTTATCGTAGCTGTACAACCCTTTACTTATTGGCTGACTAGTCAATATTGCTTTCTGTCTCCCGCTTTGCCTGGGAGGGAAGTGGAATCACTCTTTTCCAACTCCTCCTCTTTAACTTTTCTAATTAAATTTGTTGCGGGTTCCAAGACAATTAAAATCATTTCCTGGGACTGCCTGAGGGTCAAACCTCGGTGTCATTTATAGTGACCATTGTGGATCCTGGCTTACAGGAGTTACAATGGTGGGAATGTGTGGTGGGATTAGTCCCATTCAAAAAAATGTATAGTATAAACAAAAAAACGTTCGTCGGTCAAAACGGGTCCCTAGGGTAATATAAATGCCGCCTTCTGAGAGGCTGTCATCTCGCGGAAGGAGGCGGCGGAACGAGTCAGGGAGGACTCCCGCGACCCGGGCCGCCGCCAGCGGCAGGGGCGGCGCAGGCGCGAATACCTGCGCCTGATGCCGCCCTAACCCAGGCCTCGGGTGATCGGACCGGGGAATTGTCCGGTCACCCGACGCGAGGCCATCGCGTGAGGGCGACGCCCCGACGGCGAAATCTGTCGGGGCGTCGACGAGAGGAACCCGCGAGGGTAAACCGCCGAGCGGACCACCGAAGACAAAGATCGGGTACCGGTGGTCCGCTCGCACGGCGAAGAGAGAGGATTTTACGGTGGGTCTATGGGGTCACGCGCCGCCTTCTCCGTCACCCCGGACCGATTTGGCGGGGCGAGACGCACCCATAGCCCACCAATAAAAAAAAAAAAAAAAAAAAAAAAGGGTAATATAAATGACATGTAATATTGACTACAATATTTTTTTTTGATGTTATATACCTACATGTATATGATAATAAATTTTAAAATAAAACTACTTTTACGGATTCTATCGCGTCTGTATTTGATTTTTAATTACCCATGATCATGGTCACGGGAGGACTATCCTTCCAATACATCGATATATATGTACTACGTACTAGATTTCGCGTTCCGAACACTTGCTTCTATCCTTGCATACTTAACTCGCTTCCTCAACATTCATAATTCTCTTCATACACGTTCGCCGGTTTCGGAGACTCTTGACTCCACCTTCCTTCAGTACGTGACCAATCTGATCTAGGTAGGTGAGCTCGGTCTCCCCCGGTACCTACATCCTTCCACTTTCGCATTGTATATCTGCCTAACCAGACGTTCGTTCGGCATTCATTCATACTACACATCCATCGGAGCATTCTCTTTCGCATCTTTACACCAATACTCTCTTTTATACCTACTCGCTCTCTTACGTCGTCGATGCGAATGCGGTCGGTCAGCCTAACTCCACAGATTTTCCGTAGAGATCGCATTTCGACCGCGTTAATTTTACTTTCATACTCTTTTCTGCATACCCAACACTCGCTTCCATATTGTAATGTTGGGACAAGCACTGCGTTATGTATTGCTACACGTGCCTTCTGGCTGAGGTGGTGGCTACCGAGAAGTTGTCTCAACGCTCGGTTCACTCTATTTCCCGCATTTACACTTCGCTCTATATTAGTGGTGTACCTTCCATCTCGGCTAAATCCACATCCAAGATATACAAATTCATCCACTTGTTCTAGTAGATCATTACCTATTGTTACTCTTACATCTGTTCTGGCTTCATCTCTTTCAAAGACCATTATTTTGGTTTTGCTCACATTCATGCGTAGACCCCGTTTCTTACTATCTTCTGTCATTGTGTCAACTAGGGTCTGCAGATCAGTCGCTGACTGTGCCAGCAGGACTGCATCATCTGCATAGAGCAGAGCACTGACCACTGAGTCGCCCATCTGGACTCCCACATTCATATCGTTCAACCTTTGGAAACATTTATCCAGATATATGATATACAGCCTGGCTGATAGAACGCACCCCTGTTTAACGCCGATATTGACGTCAAACCAAGGCGACATTCCATCATCCAGTCGCACACAAGCTCTACAGCCCATGTAACTGGACTGCACAGCCTGCAGCAGTTTACCGTTAATACCATACTCCGGTAAAATGTCCCAAAGTTCCTTTCGTACAACCGTGTCAAATGCTCTCTCCAGATCCACAAAACTGCAGAAAATCCTCTGACCTAGAGCCAGATGCTTCTCCACAATGTTGCGCAGAGAGAACACTTGGCCCATGCATCCCCTTCTACTCCTGAAACCTCCTTGTGCCTCACACAGTAAACCATGTATAATTTACATTGCAATAACTAATGTTACTTAAAATTTAAAGATCGTTGGTGAAAACGGTCATAAGTGTTAAAGACACAATTGCTATATACCTGAATATAAGTATAGTATAACGCTCTCGTGTAACGATAAAGCCAGCAAACACTTAACACCGAAAGAGTGATCGGAACTCGAACATTCGTATAAATAAAAAGCTTGTCTTCAAAATTATCTGTGTCTCTATGCCGACGACACCGCACTCTTTTGTGCAGGTAACTCCCCGACAACCGTAACTAAGACATGGAGTGTCTTAGCTACGGTTGTCGGGAAGCAGTTACCGCCCTTGTCAATTGGTATAGGAAATGGAGAATAGAAATAAATCCCGAGAAGAGTCAGGCAGTCATGTTCACTAAACAAACTGCCCACATCTGCTCTCCGGATGATACCCCTTTCCTTAGATTATTCGATAAGCCTGTCACGTGGTGCAGGCAAGCCAAATATCTAGGAGTGACCCTTGATAATCGACTCACCTACGTACCACACATTAGGCAGGTTCACGCACGCGCCGCCTTTGTGATGGGGCGCCTTAATTGCTTATTAAACGCGAAATCAAAACTTGTCCCAAGGTCAGACTATACACTGCCTGCATACAGCCTATCATGACATATTCCAGCGTAGTCTTTGCACACGTTAATCCACAAAGGATTCGCAGATTACAAACATTACAAAACCGGTTCATGCGACGAGCCACGGGGGCACCGGGTTAATCCGAAATATCGACCTACACATCGACTTCGAATTGCCGACCATTAGGCAATACATGAAGCGGTGCTCCCAGAGGTTCATTGACTCTGCCATGACACACCCAACCTCTTACAGTGGTTGAGTCGGCTAACTACGTCCCATCAAAAATATCCGCGATCCGACGTCCTCGACATTTACTGATGGACTCTGACGATTCGACCACGATGGCGCAAAAAAAAGCATACACGGCGCGCGTGGTCATAACACGTAAATATCCGCGCTTCCGCCTCCGCCGCGAAAAAGTCATTAATTCAAACGTGGGCACGCCTACTTTGTTATCAACGACGCCCCAAGCCGAGGTCCGTTCTCCACAGGGGCGATGTCGTATAAAGCCTTTTCTTCGAATGCTTCCCATGAGCTATATGTATATGTACTGTGTATATATATGTATATTTTTAAAGGCAACACAAGTATTGTCTTTAAGTGGTGCACTAAGGAAGTAATCCTTGCATTGTGGGGAACTTTAGAAACAAATAATTAACGCAGACAAATTACAACCAGACTCAGAACAACAATTCGTGGTGCAAAAACTATTGTCGCGCGTGGGAATCTAACCCACGGCACTGGCATGGGTGGTCAGTATCTTAACCACTAAGCCATATATAAATATTTCTTTTAAGGTATTTGCTTTTTTCTCATTTTTTCATAGTTTTAAGTTTTCACCTATGTTGTCAGCCCTGAAAAAAAGTAGTCACCTACTTTTTTCTCATGGGGGACTTAGTTGTTGGGCGCAAATGGCTGGCGTATACTACGAGTGGTCACTGAGATGAGGCAAGGGTTAATAATGTTCCATACAGTATGTGTAATATTCCTTATATATATAATAATTTTCCAGGATAATTGATTAATGATTACTGACCCAGGATGTAATGACTTCAAGTAGATTCTTAGGAGGTAATTTTCTTACACCTTGTACATCATGCATGTATAACTCTGTCACTGCCGTAATGAAGTTAGACACAAATTGTGGGGCAGTATTTGCGAGAGACTTCAAAGCAGACTGATTTGATGTGTTTAGATAGAAATGGTCCCTGATAACATTCTCTACTAGTTGAAGAGACTGTACCGATGAACAACCCATCTGTTGAAGCCAAACTCCAACTGCCAGGAGCACCTATGAAATACACATACTATTTATAGTTATTAATTTAAAAAAATCAATAACACATTAGAGATAAATAAATAGATTAAAAATTATTTAGGTAGTAGACGTAGGTAGGTGATGGGAAAATCAAAATTATATAATATTTGGCTGTGTGGCTTTTGCTCCCTTTACCTTCACCAAAAAGAATCATGAAAAATAATTACACTGTATGTATAGAGAAGTTTATTAGTTTATCTCTCAGTAATAATTTAAACCACAATGGGTAAATTCAGTTAATAGTCTCATAATACTCACAGGTGTACTAGATGCAGACACTGCCATGCTAGCAAGTATACTTAATATTTTTAGTCTTCTCTGTCCTTCCATACCCCCAAAAAGAGAAAGAAATACTGTATTCTTTGTAGTGTCATTTGTGCAAGCCGATAAATAATCGCACATAATTTCAATGAGTTGTAATTCCTGTAAAGGAGAGAGACCTCCACCTCTACGCCCTCCTCGACGATCTGTCTCATAGAAGATAAACTCAGAAATGATATCCATGGCGATATCTAACTGTTTGCTTGAGGGAGCAGCTCGGCCAACTAATAACTGTTCTAAAAAGAAATATAAGGAATGAAACCTGTAAAATATTTACTAATACTTGAGAAATATACATACATATCATCACGCCATATCCCTTGCAGGGTAGGCAGAGGGAACAGAGTGCCAGAGAACTCTATCTTTGCATACTTCACTCGCTTCCTCAACATTCATAATTCTCTTCATATACGCTCGCCGGTTTCGGAGACTGTCGACTCCACCTTCCTTCAGTACATGACCGATCTGGTCTAGGTGGGTTAGTCTCGGTCTCCCTCGGTACCTACATCCTTCCACTTTCGCATTGTATATCTTCTTAACAAGACGTTCGTTCGGCATTCTTTCCACATGTCCGAACCATCGGAGCATTCCCTTTCGCATCTTTACACCAATACTCTCTTTCATACCTACTCGCTCTCTTACGTCGTCGTTACGAATGCGGTCGGTCAGCCTAACCCCACAGATTATCCGCAGAGATCGCATTTCGACCGCATTAATTTTACTTTCATACTCTTTTCTGCATACCCAACTCTCGTTTCCATACAGTAATGTTGGGACAAGCACTGCGTTATGTATTGCTACACGTGCCTTCTGGCTGCGGTGGTGGCTGCTGAGAAGTTGCTCCAACGCTCCGTTCACTCTATTTCCCGCATTCACTCTTCGCTCTATATCAGTGGTGTACCTTCCATCTCCGTCTAAATCCACATCCAAGATACACAAATTCATCCACTTGCTCTAGTATATCATTACCTATTGTTACTCTTACATCTGTTCTGGCTTCGTCTTTTTCAAAGACCATTATTTTGGTTTTGCTCACATTCACACGTAGACCCCTTTTCTTACAATCTTCTGTCATTGTGTCGACTAGGGTCTGCAGGTCAGTTGCTGACTGTGCCAGCAGGACTGCATCATCTGCATATATCAGAGCAGTGACCGCTGAGTCGCCCATCTGGACTCCCACATTCATATCGTTCAACCTTTGGAGACATTTATCCAGATATATGATAAACAGCCTGGCTGACAGAACGTACCCCTGCTTAACGCCGATATTGACGTCAAACCAAGGCGACATTCCATCATCCAGCCGCACACAGGCTCTACAGCCCATGTAACTGGACTGCACAGCCTGTAGTAGTTTACCGTTAATACCATACTCCGGTAAAATGTCCCAAAGTTCTTTTCGTACAACTGTGTCAAATGCTCTCTCCAGATCCACAAAACTGCAGAAAACCCTCTGACCTAGAGCCAGATGCTTCTCCACAATGTTGCGCAGAGAGAACACTTGATCCATGCATCCCCTTCCACTCCTGAAACCTCCTTGTGTCTTACACAGTAAACCATCGGACACCATCCTCATTCTCCTTTGAGAAACATAAACTTACCAATTCTGTTAAGCGCTTCTTTAGCGCAAATAGGAAAGTCATATTTCCTAAGGGAATGCTTTAAATCAGATAGAGACATTTTCGATTCAATGTTTACGACCTGTACTTGAAGAAAATAAGGAGATTAAAATACCAACATCTCGGGTTTGTTTTGACATACCATTTTTTTTTGGTTCTGTTCGTCCATTCGGACAGGCAAAGGGATTAAAGCCCATACAGCCAAGTCTTATTTAATTATTTTTCATACATTTTTCATCATTTCTGCATATTATGTAGCCTTAATAGTCATTGTCTGTCAGTAAGTCAAGTCGTTACCATTAATCGGGCGCTGATAACCTAATCAATGATTTTCTTTGGGAATTTTGGACAAATATGAAAATACATGTACACCACTATTATACCATATTCACTACACTTCAGCACTTTAACTGTACCATATTGCATAAAATACCAGCAAATTTATTCAATATAACACCACAAAACACTAAAGAAATGAATATAATACAAGAGCGTGACATGACATTTCCACATTCGCGCCAAAACTCTTCTTCTTCTTCTTATGTATTGGCAATCAGCTACATATACGTGCTATTGGTGCCAGTGTCAAGTTATAAATATTTTCACGTTTTTCGCGCCAAAACTCTATTTTTGACATACCAAAACTGATCCGTGATTTTTTTTTTAATAATATAATTATATTCTTTTACAATTATGAATACAAAGTCTTTTAGTCGGATAAATTTTTATTCTAACAATCTGAATATAAACACAACTTCTCTCTTCATATTGAGTCATCATCGTTTCAGCTTATATACGTCCTACTGCTAGGCTCAAACCTCTGCCACAAAAAAAGGGGTGGTTGACCTACCATGCAGGTTAAGCTGGTTGGTATAGATTCAGGGGCGGCTCTAGCACATGTAGCGCCCGGGTGCAATCAATCACCTGGCGCCCTCATGTATCAAAATGCGGGAACAAAATGGAATAGGTTGATAGTTACAACACATTCGACTAAACTCCCAACCTCGCTGGAATGCGTTGTCGCATGCTTAGTCTTGTTGTTTTGACACGAAACAAGGGTAAACGCGATGGGATTATGAAGTTACAGTAAGCATGGCGACAAAGCAACCTATTTTTTTATGGTGGACTACGCTGTGGTCATGCTCCGCTAAATCGGTCCGGGGCGACGGAAGAGGCGGCGCCCGACCCCATAGACCCACCCTGCAAAGCACCTCTCTTCGCCGTGCGAGCGGGCCACCGGTAACCGATCTTTGTCTTCGGTAGTCCGCCCGGTGGTTTACCCTCGCGAGTTCCTCTCGAGTCGATACCCCAACAGCTTTGGCCGTCGGGACATCGTCCTCACGCGGTGGCCTCGCTTCGGGTGGCCGGACTAGTCCCCGGTCCGATCACTTGATGCCTTGGCTAGAGCGACATCAGGTGCAAGTATTCGTGCCTGCGCCGCCCAGGGTGCCAGTGGCGGCCCGAGTCGAGAGAATCCTCTCGGACTCGTTCCCCCGCTTCCTTCTGCGAGATGACTGCCTCGCAGAAGGCGGCGACAGCGTCCCAGTTCTTGGCGCTGTTGACCATCGCTTTCACAACAGCCGGCAGCGCCAGGGCGGCACCGATGACAGCGACGAGGTCATGGCGCTGCCAGTCCCAGCTCGTACAGACTTTAAGCATATGCTGCGCCGTGTTCTCGTCACTGCCGCACTGTTGGCAGGATGGAATCAACTCCCTCCTTGCGACCGTGTGCAGGTGGGGTCCGGCTGTTTGAACAAAAGTCATTTGGCAAAATTACACTTGATAAACAACGTTTGGCAAAACAATGGATTCGCCTATTGATCATTTTACTACTGATCATTTTACAAATGTTTCAAATTTTTTTTTGCCAAATGATCAACACTTATATTTTTTACATTTGATAAATGATATGTTTACTCCTTAATACTATACTACTGGCACAATAATTCTATTATATTTTTATATATAATTTATATGTCATTACTATGGAGATTTTCTAACAAGCTAATTGTAATTCTTAAAGGTGATTAAAACCAAGTTTCCTTATGGTTTGTCGTTTAATGTATCAATAAATGATTACTTTACATACATACACATACATACATACATATCATCACGCCATATCCCTTGCAGGGTAGGCAGAGAGAACAGAGTGCCAGAGAACTCTATCTCTGCATACTTCACTCGCTTCCTCAACATTCATAATTCTCTTCATACACGTGAAAGATTTACAAGCTCAGGATAACAATGAAACGCACATCAAGGATTCATATATCGACATATATTTTTTCACGAATGACATAAAAAACAAAAACTATCCCGCCAACCGTGTTTTTTATTCGTCCGACCAACATGCCAGTATTGCTTTCCGTTTTTAACCATTTTACGTAGTCTCTAAATAAGTAATGTAAATAAATAAAACCTCTTATAACATAAAATACTAAATGACTTTCTACTAGCATGTGGTCGAATAGCATAACTGTTCTTAACATCTAACACACGCTCGCCGGTTTCGGAGACTCTTGACTCCACCTTCCTTCAGTACATGACCGATCTGGTCTAGGTAGGTTAGTCTCGGTCTCCCTCGGTACCTATGTACATCCTTCCACTTTCGCATTGTATATCTTCTTAACCAGGCGTTCGTTCGGCATTCTTTCCACATGTCCGAACCATCGGAGCATTCCCTTTCGCATCTTTACACCAATACTCTCTTTCATACCTACTCGCTCTCTTACGTCGTCGTTACGAATGCGGTCGGTCAGACTAACTCCACAGATTTTCCGCAGAGATCGCATTTCGACCGCATTAATTTTACTTTCATACTCTTTTCTGCATACCCAACTCTCGCTTCCATACAGTAATGTTGGGACAAGTACTGCGTTATGTATTGCTACACGTGCCTTCTGACTGAGGTGGTGGCTGCCGAGAAGTTGCCCCAACGCTCCGTTCACTCTATTTTCCGCATTCACTCTTCGCTCTATATCAGTGGTGTACCTTCCATCTCTGCTAAATCCACATCCAAGATATACAAATTCATCCACTTGCTCTAGTACATCATTACCTATTGTTACTCTTACATCTGTTCTGGTTTTATCTCTTTCAAAGACCATTATTTTGGTTTTGCTCACATTCACGCGTAGACCCCTTTTCTTACAATCTTCTGTCATTGTGTCGACTAGGGTCTGCAGGTCAGTCGCTGACTGTGCCAGCAGGACTGCATCATCTGCATAAAGCAGAGCAGTGACCACTGAGTCGCCCATCTGGACTCCCACATTCATATCGTTCAACCTTTGGAGACATTTATCCAGATATATGATAAACAGCCTGGCTGACAGAACGCACCCCTGCTTAACGCCGATATTGACGTCAAACCAAGGCGACATTCCATCATCCAGCCTCACACAGGCTCTACAGCCCATGTAACTGGACTGCACAGCCTGTAGCAGTTTACCGCTAATACCATACTCCGGTAAAATGTCCCAAAGTTCCTTTCGTACAACCGTGTCAAATGCTCTCTCCAGATCCACAAAACTGCAGAAAACCCTCTGACCTGGAGCCAGATGCTTCTCCACAATGTTGCCCAGAGAGAACACTTGATCCATGCATCCCCTTCCACTCCTGAAACCTCCTTGTGTCTCACACAGTAAACCATCGGACACCATCCTCATTCTCCTTTCAATAATTTTACCATACACTTTTGCTGCCAAACTGGTCAAGCCTATGGCTCTGTAATTTGCGCAGTCATAACGTGAACCCTTGTTTTTAAACAAAGGCACGATGACTGCGCTATTCCAGTCCCTGGGAACCATTCCCGAGCTCCAACATAAATTGAGGAGCAACAGGAACGCCTCCCAGACACAAGAGCCACCAAGCTTGATCATCTCGGCAGACACCATATCAATGCCTGCTGCCTTACCATTTTTCAAACTTCTTATCGCCCATTCAAATTCATCCATACTGATGCCATCGGAGGACGCCGTTGTCGAATGTTGATCTACTAAACCACATCCAACACCGGCGCCAACCGTAGCATCCGCATACATATCGCCTAAATATTCACTCCATCGGCTTAACACGTCTTGTGTTTGTGTAAGAATGTCTCCACCTTTAGACCTTATTTTATTCATTCTGAAGGCTGACCAACCACCCCGAGACTTCTTCACCTCCCTCCAAAAGAGTTTGGTGTTACCCTCGAAGTTTTTAGTCAGCCTATCTTCTGCACTCATACTTGCTCTATCACGTTTCTCTTTCACTAAGGCCTTGGTGTCATTCTTACATTGCTGATATATTTCTTTCTTCTGTTCAGTCATACTGTCATTCAGATTCAAAGAAGAGCCATAGTCCAGCCACGCTTTCTTCTTTTGCTCTACGGAAGCTGCCACTTCCGCATCCCACCATGCATCACCATTTGTTTTTCTATGCTTCTTTGAACTTCCACATACTTTATTCGCTGTATCTACCATACTCTCTTTCAATACTCTCCAGCATTCTTCAATGTTCGATTGCGGCTGGCTTGCCATCGTCAGCCGTTCTCGGACACCCTCTGTATACTTTTCTCTTACACACTCTTCTTGCAACCTTTCAACCTTTATTCTTTCAAGCCCTCCGAAGTGGACACGCTCTCGCCAGTGCCTCCACTTTCTGAACAGACCACTAAATCTCGCAATAACGAGATAGTGGTCCGTGTCGACTGTGGGGCCCCTGTAGGCTCTTGCGTCCAATATTTTGCTTCGGAGGCGACTGTCTACCAAAATTAAATCTATTATGCTTTTCTGTTCATTCCTTCTCCGTGTATACATATGGATGTCCTTATGTTGGAAAAATGTGTTTGACACAATAAGGTTTCTCTCCATGCATACATCAGCTATGAGCCTACCTGCGTGGTTCACTCTCTTATCACCAAATGGACCAAGTACGTCCTCATAGTCGGGACGCTTGGTCCCCACCCATCCATTCAAATCTCCGCATACAATCACGCGTTCACTGGTTTCTGCCATATCCAGAACTTCTCTAACATTGTCCCAAAATTTCTCTAGGTCTGATGCCACCGAGGATCCTACGGGAGCATATGCTACAACCATGAATACCTTGGTGACACCTAGTTTTATACGGACCCAGAGAAGTCTGGGATCACACTCCTACCCCCATGCTGGATCGATCGCTCTGTGGTACACCAGACCACAGAGCCATCCCGCCACCAGGAAGATCGCAGGCGTCGCTGCCCCTTCGCTTGGTCTCTGTTACACAGAGCACGTCTAGCTGTTTGTCCGCCATGACGGATATCAGCTCGTGCAACTTACCTTCCACACAACCTCTTACATTCCACGTGCCCACCCGGCACTCCGTTCTCCTCGACTCGCCTGACTGGGCAAGGCGTGATGGGTGGCGGCCCCCATCGCCGCAACTGCCTAAGTTCGTACCGACGGGGGCGGGTCGGTACGCGTCGCCTCCGGGGGACGCCCTAACCCGCATTGCGGTACGCATTTCGAGATTACTTTACAAAACGAACATTTAGCGACTGAGTTATCAGTTATCAAAACTAATAAAAAAAATGATATTATACATTATTTGGAAATTAATTACTTATTAACCCGTTCATCTTTGGAGATATATTTATTTTATTAGGTTGGGTTAGGTTAGGTTAGAACTTTAACCCCAAACGCCAGAAGCGACTTTGGGGCATTTCTCCCTCTTAGATTTAAACACTTCGCACACAACCTTATCACCCATTTTGCAATAAAAATAACTAACAACTGACTGTCACGGCGATATGAGGGTAGAAATAACTTTTTGTTAAATGACATTTTAATACTTAACACATTTAACAAGTGTAGTGTATGCTAATGGATCATTTGCTAAGTAAGTTTTTGTAAGATGATACTTGTCAAATGTATTGTTTGCCAAATTATCATTTGGTGAAACGTTGTTTGTCGAATGACCATTTGTCAATAGTTTTTGGTGAATCATTAGGGAACCTGTGCAGGTACTTGCCGGAGCAGCCGTGCCCTGACAAGACCTGCACCAGCCGGAAAGAGAGGACTCCGTGCCGCCACTCCATCCATTCTATCAGTACGGGCCGGAGGGCTTCAACGGTAACAACACTGTATCTAGGCCTCTCCAGACGCGTAACCCAATGGGCAATGACGTCCCGGCGGGCGTTTTCACGCCAGGTGGCTATTTCGCTGAGTGATAGGAAGCCACTCTCGTCGCGTACTAAAGAATCCCGCCGGTAGAGATCGAAGAGCATCTCCGCCTCCAGTTCCCATAGGGGTGTTTCGGACAATGCACATGCCGCCTTGGTCGACAACGTGTGGTATCCATGGATGGCTTTGACCATCATGGCTCTCTGTGAGCGCCGCAGAAAAGTCTGGCTTTTGGACGGTCAGAGACCTCGCTCACACGGGTGCGCTATACATGGCCATCGAGCGGATTACCCCCGCATACAGCCGTCGGCCTTCGAAGCTGGGTCTGCCCTCGTTCGGCATGAGCCGTGATAGGGCGGACGCCGCGCCGACCAGCCGGGGAGCAATTCTGCGGAAATGCTCCCAGTACCACCAACGCCCATCGAGCACCAAGCCCAAATACTTCATATGGGCCTGGATACTGATGTGGATGGAGTTGACGACTATCGAGGCAGTGACAGGCGGCCTTATGCGGGGCCCATGGGACAAAAGGGCCTCCGACTTATTTAGGGCCACCCTGAGCCCTAGTGCCTCAATCCGCCTGACTATCTTCTCGGTGCCGAGAGTGGCCAGGCTCGTCGCCTCTTCGAATGTCCTGCCCCGGGCTGTGACGAGCATGTCGTCAGCGTAGTATATCAAGCCCAGCCCGGGAAAGAGACTCCCTCTCAATGTCCAGTCGTATTCGATGTCCCACAGAGTCGGCTCCAGGACCTACCCCTGTGGAACATCGCACGTCATGGGCGTCCGCACAATTTCCCTTGCAACACTCGCGCAGAGGACACCCTGTCCCCGCGTCCCTCCAAATAGCCTGCCACCAGCCACTTCAGGTACAAGGGCTCCCCATGGTATCGGAGTGCCTCCCTGATGCAGCTGAATGGCAGACTATTGAATGCGTTGGCGAGTGATGTCCAACGATACCGCCAACAGCACTCCTCCACCGGCCTCAGCCTCCGTGGCCGTCTGCCTCAAGCACAGCAAAGCCCCGATGGTCGAACGCCTCCTTCGAAAGCCAAATTGAGCGTCCGACAGATCAGGCCGCACCTCGTCCAGGTGCCGGACGATGCGGGCAGCGAGGATATGCTCCAGCAGCTTCCCCACTTCGTCCAGTAGCACGATAGACCTGCAGGCCGATGGCGAATCCGGAGACCATCCCGGCTTTGGCAGGAGAACCAACCTACCCTCCTTCTATCACTCAGGGAACTGACCAGTCGCCAGGGAGGCATTGTACAGTCGCCTGAGGCGTGGTTCCAGGTGCTCGAGGAGCATCGTCAACACTTCAGTCCGGTATTCAGTCCGGGCCGAGGGTCGTTGTGGTGGAACGAATCCTCGTCACAGCCGCCTCCACTTCCAACTCCGTCATGGGCGGAACACTGTCGTCGGCCTTCGCTTCGCTTCCTGGACCGGGGGCGTGTGTTCCGACTGTCACGGAAAAAGCTCCTCGACCACCTTGCGGAGCCGGGCTGGAGGGTCTCGGTAAACTTGCGCGCGAAGCTTGTTCAGCGACGCGCGATACAGGCGACCCCAGGGGTCACGATTGAGACCATCCAGCATCTCCTGCTAACTTGCGTCCTTGGCGGATCGGATGGCCAGCCGAAAGGCAGTCCGCGCACTGGGGTATGACTCATACAGCTGGCCCTCCCACTCAGCGTTACGGTGACGCCGTCGGCTGTGAGTATAGGATCTTCGAGCACTAATGCGCGCCGCACGAAGGTCCGCCAGCTTTAGGAACCACCAGTAGAACCCGTGCCTCGGAGGTAGACGCCATACCCTGGACATGGCCGCATCGCAGATCTGCGTTAACGCACTGCGGATGTGGCAAGCCTCGGCATCCACTTCGTCCGTTGGGGGTGGTGAGGACAGCCACGTGTGAACGGCATCGGCGCCGCGACAAAGCAACCTACCCAAACCTGTCAAATAACGCACCCACTACGTTTACAAATGGTTAGGCACTTACTTCGTGCGGTGCGCCCGCTACGTGCGGAGTCTTATAGTGGAGACTCTATGTATCCCGAGCGGCTCTCGGCGGCGCCCCCTAACACCCGGCGCCCTCTGCACTATAGGTAAACCGTAAAGCTGCCCCTGTATAGACTTTTAAAGCTAAATTTTGAGTTTTCCTTCTCTTGCCTTGATGCATATTAATATACCTTAGTCAGTTTTAACGAAACCCATGGCCATGATAAAAGGTGGTAAATTGTATTCTAACTCCTTTACAAATGGAAATCACAACACTTTAAATTGAGTCATAATAACAGCCAGCAGTAATTCAAATATCACTGTTCATCAGTTATATAAATGCAGGCTTCAATATAGCAATAAGTATTGAATGGTAATATTTGGATTATTGTCTTTTTGTCTTATCATGTAAAGCCTCAGAAGATTTTTACACATTTGCACGATTTGTAGCCAAGCAATAAGAGCTTTGACGAGATAAAAGGTAGTATCACTCAAGGGCACACTTTGTATGGTAAAAATGTTCTGATGTTCTATAGGTTATATAGCAAATTGTATAAGACTTGGATGTATTCAGATTGTCGACTATAACAATCAATTCATGGAAAAGACTTTGTTTCCATTTTCATAAAAATAAAATAGGAAAAAAAAACACAAAACTACATTGACAGTTTGTCATTTTGATTCAATATTTTGTCTATGATATAGTGACTGTTGACGAAGAGTGTTTTGTCCGTATTTTGTCGTAATTTTACGACCATGTGTGGTTACATATACGTGTTGGACAAAAATTTTAGTGATGATATCTGCTACTGCCAATAATAAATTAAAAAACGCCAAGGGTACGGAGGGTGTCGACGTTCCTGATAGAGACGAAATTTGTCAAGAAAACACAGACGATAAGGTCAGAGGTTATGTTCGTGCGTATGATGCTTCCTCGTCCTTTGGAGGACCTTCTAGAGATGGCAGGTATCGGTCCCGAGGTCGAGTTACTGAGTTCAGGCCATCTCGAGGTAGTGGACGCGGAGGCAGGGGTCGTGGTGGTTTCCCGCCCCGAGGTGATCGTGATCCTCTCAGTAATACCTATAAATATCACGAATCGTTAAATCAATCTACTAATGACACCTGGTCTCAAGGAAACAGCAGCAACAAGCTCTATGAGCGATCAGAACTTGCTGTAAGTCTACCCGAAGATCCACGAATATCTAAGTTGTTACGCCGATTGTGTGCCGAGGTGCATATAGAGAAGTCTCTGGTGATATGTAGTAAACTACAGGATGCCGTCATGTTGCCAGAAAATGCACGATATATTCGGCGCTCCTACGACATTTTAGTTGAATCGCTATTAGATGTATTGTATGATGCTCCTGGCCCAGAAACTAAAGAAGGTGCAGCTGCAGTTCTTGGCAGAATTGGCTACGTTATGGGTCATGATTTTAGGAAGCATCTTGACTGGGTTGGTGCTACTTATGCTGTCAATAATACAACAATAAAACATTTGTTGACCCTCTCATTCATAGAAACATTTCAACTTGACTATCAAACCCCTAATCTAGGTGACTTTGCTGAAATAACTTTAGACAGGTTTCAGACTATTATAGAAGGCACAGATTCAGCCGATGTATTCATGGCTGCTCTAAACACTATGATTATTATATCTAATTCTTATCCTGAAGACTTTGCAAATCACTTTGTAGATACAGTAGATATTCTAGTTGGATGGCATGTAGACAATGCACAAACTAAGAAGGTTAAAGATTTTGCTTTACAATCTTTGTTCAAGTTAAGTCGCCATTGGCAGTCTGCTGTTGGATTTTCGGTTAATCTATTGAATCAATTTGTGGAGGATATGGTTGCCTATTCTAATGACATTGACTCGGATAGTCATGACAGGGATGATGATGCCACATCAGTTGAAGATTGTATACAGAAGATAACATCATTTCTGAATGTTTTTAATACAGTTGTTAAGAGCTTGGGAAATCTTTTGAACCCTGCTGTCTCACAAACTGTATCATGGTCATTTCTCACTGAAGCGTTTACTAAAATACTACAAGTTTTAACCAAAACCTTAAAAGATGATGCGGAGTCTGATTTGATATTAGCCGGCAATGAAAGTATTTTTTTATTGTTAAGAAATTTACAGTCAAAATCATCATCTTGTTCTCCTGCACTATTTACATTGATTTATAAAGAGATGACTAACTTTTTGCTGTGCGAGGAAAATGTTAGTCTCAGTGTAATTAACTTAGTATCGACAGTTATAAAAGAAGTAGCATCAAACTTGCCTCTTGAGTTTATCACCCAGATAATTGGACCAGAGTCTTTTTTACGCCCGTTGCGCTACTCAGATAGCTCTGTAATATTGGGAAGTGTGTTATCAGTTTATAGTAACCTATTGAACTTAAAAAATATACCACTACTGCAAGAAACTTACAAATATGTTTTAACGGATATCCAAAATGCTTATTTAGTTATATTACCAGATAAATTTATTATAAAAGCAGATTATACAGAAGAGATTGGAAAAGATGATGCTGAAAAAAATATAATATTTTATCTTCAATGTTTATCCGAACTGGCCAATGCTAGCAACTCAATAATAGGAATGTGGGCTCTACAACCTAGTATATTAGAGCTACTGGCTATTAAAATGTGTCCTCATGATGAAAAATTGACGAAATACAATCCAGTTCTTCAATATTCTATATTGTACTTGCTTTATTCTCACTGCAAGAAAAATAATCATTTTATAGCATCAAGTGATTTAGTTACAAATACGCAACAAAGAGCGAATGACATATTTTGCTTGTCCAATCTCAGTCTTGGAGATGTTTCTAGCTCAAGTCCCACTTCTGGACACTTAGCTGTAATCTTGAACACAATAAGTATGATATTAGATGAGAATGTACCAAAAGAAACTTTGATTCTTATCTTAACATGGATTTCAGACATATTCTGCCAGCTGGACAAATATCTAACAATTGTAAGTATGTCGAAAAGCTTCTTAGTATTGACAACAAATATGCTATCATTGGCTTACAGTTTTGATGATGATGTAGTATTGCTTGTTATGAGGAATACTCAATACCTGCTGAAAAATAAAACATTGACTTGGAATGTCATAATTTTAAAAACAATTGCAGTGTTATGTATACTACACATTGATAATCAAAATATTACATTATCAAATATTTGCAAAGATGTGTTATTTGAATTGCCTTGGGATATTGTACAGTTGGAACTTGATAAACAAGTTGTTAAAGTGTTTACTGCACGTAAAATGAGCCTTAACATGCTGAATGGTGACACAAAGGCTAATTCTTTTAAGGAATACCTTATGCGTGGTTCATTCTGCAACTTATCCAATCAACACTTTAAAATTATAATGAATTGTCTTCTTCAGTCCACCTCTGATAACAGGAAAGCTCTAGTAGATGCATTTTTGACATCATGGCCTTTGCAAAGTTCTGATATAGATGAAAATAATCTCTTATTTTTCCGACAATGTTCCACAAGTTTTGCATCTGTTTGTTTGGGTTGGGCATTATCAGAGTTAGCTCAAACTACCGTATCACTTAAATTACGTACTGCTCTTGGTAAGCCACAAGAAACATTTATGAAAATAGAGGGAGCTTTAAAGGGAATAGCAAGAGACATCTCGTCATTAGAATCTAAATATGTACGATTGGAACAACATGATTTAGTTAATGTTATTGTATCAGAACAAATGAGAACATGTTGGATTACTGAATTCATGGTATTCTTAGAAAAATATATTTATAATGCTGCTGAGGGCACTGCTACTGTATTGCCTGCAGTTACTAAACCAGTTAGAACATTTTTTCATACAAACTGGCCTACTTGTCGAGAATGGCTGACGAGAGTACGTCCTGCCGCACTTGCGGTGAGCTTATACGCTGGACATTTTGGTGCCGCTATTTATCACGCCTCTCTTATACTAGAAACTGCTGCTAGAACCAGCACTAATATTGACATTGAGGCCATCACAATGAGTGTGACAAGGGCCTTAATTAAAATTGAAGAACCTGAAGTGTTGCATGGACTGTATGTTTGGATAAAACAGACCTTTGATAAGAAGTTGTTGTGGCTAAAAGGAGCTGCTGAACAAGCAAATTCCAGGCACGAAATAGCCATTGAATTTTACAAAAAAATTAATACACCAAAAGTTCATGATGAAAAAAAAGATGCAGAAATTACATTTCAAATAGATACAAGGAGCTCAAGATTTATAGATGAACATGTAATGGAGAGCTACAAACATATTCAAAGTTGGGAAGATATGCAAGAATGGAGAGAAAATAGTCAAGGGCAAGGTTCTCCATGGTCTTCATTTTACGCATTGAAATTTATGGATGAAGGTTTAGAAATTCCGGAAGACCTTTGTGACTGGGATGTTCTTGACGTGGATGCCAATGAAATATCAAAGAATATCTGCTCATATCAGGGTTTATTAAATAAAATAGAGTCAACTTTGGTATGCACTGCAGTAACTATGTATAATAATGAATACAATGAAAAGTATGATGATTTGTTAAAACAGTGTGATGTCTTACTGAAATCCTCGGCTGAAGAATTTTCGAGAACTAATGCTATTCATTTCTTAAAAGAAGTGGCAGTTTTGCAATTGGCGAACAATGGATTGAGAAATATTATAAAAGGTGGTAAAGCAGTTACCAATCCTTTTAAACCATCCACTGTGAAGGATCACAAATTTGGTACTGAATTCAAGAATTTAAGCCGTATATTGTGGTGGAATCAGTACTTTACAAAGTTAAATTTAACAGAAGAAAATGTCTTTTATGTAGAATGTTTACGCTTAGATGTTATTAAAAGCGCAAGAAAGAACGCTAATTTACTCATGGCAAAGAGGGAGTTATTGAAACATTTTAAACAAAATGCTGCTTTTCAACTAAGTTTAGGAAATGTTAATAACTTAAAAGAGTTAAGCGATGTGCTTATAATGTCTACAAATACTTACGATTTAGAAATCTGGACACTTAACAATGCCATTGCCCTCGGCGAACTTTGTAAATTGACATATGCAAAAGACGACACCAAAAAAAGGGCCGTAAACCTTTGTGCTAGTATTGCCTTTGGATTCTCTCAAAGATTGGCCATGAGTGAACAGAGTTACGAATTACAAGAGAAGGGTACAAGATTGCTTCTCACTCTCTCAAAATGGGTTCAAAATGAGAATGAAAATATATTAGAGGATGATTCACCATTACTTAAACTAGTATCTGCGCTTCCTGAAATTGGATTAGTGGATAATAATATATCGGAAAATGTTATACCTGTATCAGATTCCGCCGTAGGCAAGTTATTGCAATTCGGTGTTAACCAGTGCCCTGGATTAGCCAAAGCGTGGGCCAGTTTTGCAGCATGGTGTTTCCGTTGGGGTAGAAAAATGGTAGAGTTCAGTTCAAAAACACGCGAACAATTGACGGAAAATGATAAATTGCAAATTGAAAGTGTAATGATTGGATGTTCGCCTCAAGATTTTGAAGCAGTTTGTGAAATATTGTCTAAGACTAAAGCTACTTGCGATGACGAAGACATTGATTGGAATGAGATTAATACATCCGAAATGATAGAGAGCCAATTACGCACTGTACCCTCTTTGAGTAATGCCTTCCCTGAACATTTAGCCTTATTAGTGGACATTTGGCGTCAAGCACAAAAGCGAGTTTTCTCCTATTTTGAGCTTTCAGCTGATGCATACTTTAAGTTTTTGCAACTTATATGTGCTTCTGATTACATTAATCACAGTGGTGAAAACACTGTTGTTAATGCAACTTTAAGACTCCTTCGTTTAATTGTAAAACATGCTATGGAATTGCAGACAGTTTTGGAATCTGGTTTAGCGAATACACCGACGCAACCTTGGAAAGTGATCATTCCTCAGTTGTTTTCACGTCTTAATCATCCAGAAACGTATGTAAGGAAATGTGTTTCTGATTTATTATGCAGACTGGCTGAAGATACTCCACATCTCATTACGTTCCCTGCAGTCGTAGGAGCAGTGGAGAATGAGCAGAAAGATTTAATGGAACTAAATGTTACAAAATCTTTCTTATCCAATGATACAGCAGAAGGCAGTCAGGATATGGATATAGAAGATGCTGCCAGTGACAAAGTAATTAATAATGAGCTAAATTCATGTTTTTTGGACATGGTGGAAACATTGGCGAAGCAGGCACCAAAGACTATTTTACAGGTGAAACTGTTAGTCAAAGAACTTCAAAGAATTAATTTACTTTGGGATGAGCTGTGTCTTGGCACTCTAGTTCAACACCACTCAGACTTTACTAAGCGTCTGTCGCAGTTGGAAGCTGAAGTTACTAAAGTAAAAAATAACCCACATTTAACAGCAGAAGATAAAGAGAAATTAATTAAAGAAAAGCATCGCATTATTTTTGAGCCAATAGTTTTTGTATTGGAGCAATTACATCAAGTGACATCGGCGAAACCAGAAACACCGCATGAAATATCTTTTCAGACTAAGTTCCAATCTATCATAACTGAAGTAATAGACAAATTGAAAAATCCAGCTAATCCAGACAAACCGCAGGAGTCTTGGGCTCCATTAAAGCAGCTGCAAATAAAACTCCAACAAAAGGTCAATCGACGAACATCATACATATTGAAAATGTCCGATATTAGTCCTGTTTTAGCAGAGTTGAAAAATACTGTTATAACAATGCCAGGAGTTCATACAAATCAGAGAGCTGTTAGAATTACAATTAAAACTGTCGAAAACAACGTGGCTATATTACCTACAAAGACCAGACCTAAGAAGCTAGTCTTTTACGGATCTGATGGCAAAGCTTACACATATTTATTCAAAGGTTTAGAAGATTTACATTTAGACGAGAGAATAATGCAATTGCTGTCAATAACAAATACAATGATGGCCCGTGATTCCGAGAATAATGATAATCAGACATATAGAGCTCGTCACTATTCTGTCATCCCTCTAGGTCCTCGTTCGGGTTTAATTAGTTGGGTGGACAACGTCACACCATTATTTGCGTTGTATAAACGATGGCAGAACCGCGAAGCCGCTCTGATTTCGGCTAAGACTAATAAACCTGTGAATGTATTGCGACCTTCGGAGTTGTTCTATAACAAACTAAACCCTCTTCTTAAAGAGGCAGGAATATCTACCGAAAATAGAAAAGAATGGCCTGTATCTATTTTGAAGCAAGTTCTGCAGGAGCTGTCCGCTGAGACTCCGCGAGATTTGTTGTGGAGGGAATTATGGTGCAGCAGTGTGAGCCCAGAACAGTGGTGGCAGATGACGCGACGTTATAGTTACTCAGTAGCGGTAATGAGTATGATAGGCTACATAATCGGACTAGGCGATAGACATTTGGACAATGTTTTAGTGGACTTGACTTCTGGTGAAGTAGTGCATATAGACTATAACGTGTGTTTTGAGAAAGGGAAGACGCTTCGAGTGCCGGAGACTGTCCCGTTCAGATTGACTCCCAATTTGGCGACGGCGCTTGGCGTAACCGGCGTAGAGGTGAGTTAATTTATTATCTTATAAAGTTATTGTTACTGTGTTGTATAGAATCGTTTAGATACATTAAAAGATGGAACGTTGGGTATACCCAATGCACCAACAGCCTTTCCATATCCAGTGTTCAACATGGGCTTCCTCACGAAGATAATGAGGTCAGCGTCAGGCTTTGTGAGCGGCACGGCTATCAAAGGATTATGACTGTAGGACCCTGGCGAGTGCAGCTACCCACTGTTAACTCAGCTGGGTTTTATAACTTCCACGGGAAAGTAAGGAGTGGCGATGCATTTCTAACTCGTTGCCACACGAATGTTACAAGTTATGATTATAATAAGTAGGTTGGTTTTTTTTTTCATCTAGTCTCACAATTTTATTTACTAGAATTCTATTTCTGGTAGTTATTTCCTTTAGACTAAATTGTTTTCGGGTTCGTAGACCAGGGGCTAATCTTTCACTCACAGAGAGGCCGACCGAGTAAGTGTGACGTTCCGTTAACACTGTTGTTTGTTGCCGGGGCATTGATGTGGAAAAAGGAACCTGAAAGAGTAATTCTGACCACAGATGTGAAGGAATCGGTACCAATGGTCGGCCCGATAGCGATGGGGGAGGGTACACGGTCCGACCTGGCGCTGCCGACCTTCGCTAAGGCGATGCTCGACAGCGTCAGGAACTGAGACGCGGTCGCCACCTTCTGTGAGGCAGTCGTCTCGCAGAAGGAGGCGGCGGGGCGTGTTAGGGAGGAGATGCTCCACGGCGCAGGCGTGAGTATCTGCGCCTGATGCTGCCCTAGGCGAGGCCGCGGGTGACTGGACCGGGGAGTAGTCCATCACCCGCAGAGAGGCTGACCACGTGAGGGTCACGCTCTCCATGGGGATGGTACCCGAAAGGGTAACCCGTCGGGCTAGCCACGGATGTCAAAGAAGCGGTACCAGTGGCCGGCCCACTGGCGACGATGAGGGAATTACGGTAGGTTATGGGGCCACGGGTCGCCCTTCTGCCGCCCCGGACGAGGAGGACGACGTATGTCCACACCATAGCCTACGAAAAAAAAAGGGTCACCTACCGGATACGATCCCCGGTGCATCATTTGCTATTAGTGGCTAGTATGTCCAACGGCTAAGAGTTTCTAGTATGTTTTATAGTGGTAGGACCACGCTGTTGACAGTTCTCTGTCTACAGCCGCGGGCCGGTCCGTCCGGGATAGTACCGCACTCTCACAGAAGATCGACGCCTGAGTAAGGCAATGTGCTATTGCGCTTCGTTCGGTGAGCGAGAGTGCTGGAAGCCCAACTGGGTGGGTTTAGGGATTTTATTGGTAGGCAGCGGCCTAAGCCAATAACGGCAAAAGCCAAGCGGCATAATACCCTTGGTATTGCAAAGGTCCATGGGTGGCAGTGACACTTACCATCAGGTGTGTCGCTTGCTCGTTTGCCACAATAAGCAATAAAAAAAAAGTTTCTTCAAAGCAGTTGGCAGTAACCCTCTCCTGGGAAACGTACATTATAGCCGACTCACCTACCAAGCGTGGCGATTCCGGCATTATCTACTCATTTGTGCGGAAGCTCCAATAGTAGACAAAGGTTGATATGATGATCAAATAATTGTATGTTGAAATAGTAAAGTCGTTTTTCTAACTTGCTAAATAGTACGCTCTCTAATATAGAAATACTGAAACTGTATAATATTTTTTTGTAATTAATTATGTAAATGAATTGTTTTTGCATTTGATTTAATAAATTAATGAAAATTTTGTATGTATGCATAAATTTAAGCTGAGTAATCTATCCATACTGCCTATCAACCTTCTAATATGAATATTATTGCCTCGTGGATATAGACTTGGATTGATAGTAGATAACCTCTTTCGTCGCCCGGGATGGTTTTGCCGGGACGTGCCAGACCATAGACTGTAAAATTAAAGGCTGGTACCTCATCAGCGGCCGTCATATAATATGTGTTGGGAGTGAAGAAAGTAATTGGTGTAGTTATTGCAAATATTTCTTAATTTTTTTGTTGAATTATTTCTGCGCATATCATTTTTACGACGATTAAGGGACATCCGTATTTACGACAGTACGTCGAGTGCTGTGTGATGGTGGATGTGAATATTATCAAATCTTTCATTGCTCGTGAATGTCGTAAAATAACGTAATATAGACCTGAGCTAACTCCTGGCCTGTCTGGTCAACAATTATCCAAGTCCAGCACACGGCCAGCCATGTATTGCTAAAAAATCTGCAATATATGCTATGGAGGAAGGGTAAATATTACGTCCACCTCAACTAAATGGGATAAGAGTAGGATGATGATGATGTCAGTACCCCATATCACTTAGAACGATTAAGGGATATGATATCCTTATTTACGAAACCCACAGGCAAGAATTCACGACCCCATAGATGGTGAATTGTATTCTTACACTGTCACCACACGGAAAACGTTATCAATGAATTGATTTTTAATCACGAGCTTATATAATGATATCTGATGTTTACGCGAGTATAGCACATTTGAAATAAACTATTTTTACGGATTTTATCGCGTTTGTATTTGATTCTTCAATTGCCCGATGTTTCGAACATTCTACAGCGTTCATGGTCACGGACAGACGGGCTTTTATGAAATAAAATATAAGAACAGACTAGCTATAAGAACATTAGTCGCGTTATACCCGAATTGTGACTGGTTAAGAATACAAAGTCAACACAAGTCCAACAATACAAGTCGTAAAAACTGCTTAAGCAGCAATTGAATAGGTTACAGCACTCTCATGGTGACTTCATAACATCAACTATGATCGTCAACCTGCCTGTCATGTATGACTGTCATAACATTATTGATTTTACGAGTAGCCGTAGGTAGCGCCGCACTGTTGACAGTTGTCTGTCTACAACCGTAGGTCATTCCAATCGGGGTACCACACTCTCACTGAAAATCGACGTCTGAGCCGTTGCGCTTCGTTCTGAGAGAGCCGGCAAGCCAACATTCTGGGTGGGTTTTGAGGTTTTCATTTGTAGGCAGCGGCCTAGCTGTATCCCTGGTATTCTAAAGGTCCATGGGTAGTAGTTACATTTACCATTAGGTGTGCTGCTAGTTCGTTTGCAACCAAAAGCAATAAATAAAGAATAATAATTAAATATAGTAGTGTATTTTAGCACCTAGGACATTACATCGTTACATTGCCATTTGCTAGCGGATAGAATAAACAACAAGAACTAGTTTAATTTACATAAATTTTAATGAAACTTCGTTGTTTGTGTGGTAACAAACCGACAATACAATGTGGCACCCCCGGTCCTTTCCTGCGGATGTAATCACTTACGAGTAAGCGATACAAGTAAAGACTCGTGGGAAACCCAAATAGAGCGGAATGGATTGTGTGAACGAGGATATTGATATGTAAGGTGTGTGCAGATGTGACGGTTGGCAGATTCCTGTGCAAGGAAAAATTTTGTGACGACCGCACACTTAGCGTGGGATGAATGAGAGCACCTTAATAATGGTGAGTAATATTTCTTCCTTCCCATTGTGGAATAGGTTTGTGACTAATAAGACATTATTGTTAGAGAGGTTAGCTGTAAACTGTAACTTGTTAGTGCAGGTTTCAGTTCCACATTGACGCGTTGGTGTTATCAGCAATCTGCCATACTGTAGCCTCGATTGTCGTGCTTACCGTGATCCTGATATTAATTTCGTTTCATACATTTTAAATACATATTTCACGTGTGTTTGTCGAGTCTGGTAATGAACGATCTGGCTGCTTTCTCATTTCATATATTTTCATTATGTACTCATTTCATATATTTTCATTATGTAAATTATTCCACTACATTAAAGGTTTGTAGATATTTTTTAATAAGATACAGAGATACATACAGCATACTTAAATATTAAACTTAAATCTGTTCTTTATATACATGGCAAGTATATAATTTATAAATTACATGCTTTATGTTTTTTTAATGTATTATACAAATAAGTTATTAGAAAGTTCTTCGCATTTTTGTGAACCTATTTTACATAATGTATTTTATAGATGTGTAAGGTTATTTATTACAGTGCCATCTATATTGTTCAGCTTGAGTTATCATGGAGTCTGCAGTCCTCAATTTTTTGCTGCTATGTATCTCCCATCATAGATGGCGCTGTAAGTTGCATTGAGGCAATAATTAAACGCTAACATTTATTAGGTACACTTATAATTTTACAAGACAAAGACGCAATTACATGTTATACATGTATATATTTCAATATTACATAGAACATCTTTTACTTAATTACATAATTTAAAACATCTTTATTCGACAGAGAACCTCATATTAAAACATCATTATGGCGGTGAACTCATTATAATCTCTCAATAAAAATTCAACAATAAAGCCTTTAAAAACTTGAGCGTAGATTCGAACAGGTACCTAAATGCAAAGGGGTACCTAAGGTCACTAACAACTTTATATACTAGAAGCGTTTCATGTTTCCCACTGAACGTCTTAACGTTGTCGATGGTAACTTTTACACTACATCAGCGCGCGTGCCGGGCGGCGGCCGGTGGACCGGCGTGGGTCCCTCGGGCGCGTACGATGGATTCGTATCACCGCACTCGTCCACGTATCCAGCGTTCTCTATGATACGACACCGGGATGTGTCAGTCTCCCTCTCCGTCAGCAACAGCCGCGCTGGTCTTCCACCGAGGCTTGATAGAGCGCTAGGTGCACTGGATCGTGTTATCGATCCTTCACGCAAAGCCACAGATCCACGTTTCCTCTCCGGAGCCGGGGATCCTCTATACTCTGAGGTGTCGGGCCTCTTGCAACGCAGTAGCTTTGCGAATGCCGCGCGGAAGCCAGCGTTCTTCCACGCGTAAATGATAGGGTTTATACCGGAGTTGGACATGGCGAGTGACGAGGTGAGCCTGTATGCAATGTGGTTGTGTAGCGGCATCATTGGCAGTGTCTGAGCGCACGCAACCACCACAAACGGCATCCAGCAAATTGAAAAAGATCCTAGTACCAGTAGTACCACCTGAAACCAATAATAAAGCTTGTTATGAATTATTTTTTTAGGCAATTTATATGAGACGTGCGGAATACGAGTCCGTGGTGGTGATAAAATAAAAATACAATTCACCACCCCCCTTACTTGTCCGTGGGTGTAAAAGACGATTAAAGGGTAGGTATAATATGCTGACAACACCTAAGTAAAGAAGTCTCGAAATAAAATCTCATACGAACCCATCTGACCAGCTTGGTATAGTGAGCTTAATATCATTATCCTGCTCTTATACCAATTATTTGGGTTGGACTCCAATATACTCTTCTTCCATCGTACATTTGCAATAATTTTATGACTGCCTGCCCGACGTCAACCCTTCTTGAGAATGTAATTGTTGACCAAACTTCATCAGGTGGAGTTGGTCCAGGTCGATGTAAAGTTGATTGTCGTATTTTACGACATCCATGAGCAAAGTGAGGGATGGTAGTATTGGTAACCACTATGAGCTGAGATATATAGATCGCGTATGTGGGCTGAGATGATGATAATGAAGATGTTATGCTACCTAATGGGTTATATGAGCCTCTATAAACGTACGTACGTTACTTATATGTAAGTTGGATATGCAGAAAAGAGTATGAAAGTAAAATTAATGCGGTCGAAATGCGATCTCTTCGGCAAATCTGTGGAGTTAGGCTGACCGACCGCATTCGTAACGACGACGTAAGAGAGCGAGTAGGTATGAAAGAGAGTATTGGTGTAAAGATGCGAAAGGGAATGCTCCGATGGTTCGGACATGTGGAAAGAATGCCGAACGAACGTCTGGTTAAGAAGATATACAATGCGAAAGTGGAGATGTAGGTACCGAGGGAGACCGAGACTAACCTACCTAGACCAGATCGGTCAGGTACTGAAGGAAGGTGGAGTCAAGAGTCGCCGAAACCGACGAGCGTGTATGAAGAGAATTATGAATGTTGAGGAAGCGAGTGAAGTATGCAGAGATAGAGTTCTCTGGCACTCTGTTCTCTCTGCCTACCCTGCAAGGGATATGGCGTGATGATATGTATGTATGTATGTATAAACGTACAATATAGACTAGATGCACTTAGACTCAGAAAAACTATTTGTATGTGGTATAAATATTCAAACGTAACTGTTGCTTCGCTGGTTTAGTACATTGAATGCAATGGCCGCTCCGAAGAGTTGTAATTTTGATAGTAAATAAATACGATTTCTCCAATAAATATTTTTGCATTAATAAGCACAAAATTGCCGAACGTGAACTACCGAAGTTTCGGTCATACATAAATTATTTTTTGGATTTTTCTGAAGGAAATAATATCAGGCATGGCACTCGAATTATATGTGACTAAACGGAGTAACATTCTGATTTTATTCCATTTGTTTGGAGCGAGGAGCCCATAAGAATAGTTTGCTTTTCTGTAGCCGTGCCGCTTAGAATAATAAACAAGTTTACTTAGAGTACTTCAAGTTCAACATCCTTGTTCACTTTCAAGACTTTATTGCAGTTATTTGATTCAATGTTCGTCTCTGGAGTCATACTTGTATTTATCTTCTGTCCAACTTTAAAATTGACTAATCAAAATAATTGTCGTGTTTGAAATGTTACCTGTATGCTTTTCCAATCGTTCGCTCCAGAAGGACAGCAGGTGTTGGCCCTCAAACGCCTAGCGTGGCAGGTCGCCTCCCGCCATATTCGCCAGTACAGAATAAACATCACCATCCAGATCAGAGAGAACATTGGCGCTAGGATGCTTGTCGTGTAGGATTTCGGCACCACCTGGAAATTTATACGGAAATATAAATTAGAGAGAATATTTAGATAAAGCTGTGCGAACAGCTAAATTTCCATGGATTATTAATTTATAGCTATCATTTTGGCTGAACAGGGTCCTGATCTTGACGACCTGTCGTCTCACGACGTCAATAATGTTAATATTAATTCCACAATACACCGATCACAATATTAGTTATCACAAAAGTTGCGACGGAATAATTGGAATAAGAGCAGGATGAAGCTAACCAGAGTGATAATAATGTTTTTATTTCCTTTAATAGTAGATGTGGTAAGCAGCCTATATTATCGTAAGATCAGGTTTATAGCCGGCCTACTGTACGATAGTTTGGGTCTTCAGCTCTCTCACTCAGAGAAATATGCACAGTAGCCGTAACTACTATTCAGACGTCGATTTTCTAAGAGAGTTTTGTACACCTACTGCCTACCCTGCAAGGGATATGGCGTGATGATATGTATGTATGTATGTATGTTTTGTACAACTCTACTAGAGTAACTAAGGACGAACCAATCTACGTAAGGCTGTAGATATAAAATCAATTAGAAGCATAGCCTAATATAATACTATACATTTCAGTACATAACGACAAAGTACGACACTGGTATTGAAGCACAACCAACGTGAAATTTATAGATGCGTTCAAAATATAATCAATTTGGGAATGACTTGAAAATTAATAGGCAAATATTGATTGAGTTTGTATTAATTACATTTGCGATGTTTTACTGTATACAATGTCATTGGTTAAATGAATTACTTATGTTAAAAGCTTGGGGAAACAATTTCGGTATTATAAGAATAATATAAGTACGAAGCTGATACTTACGTACCCATCGACGGGAACACATATCGTCGTCCCGCTCTTAACCCAACTATTTAGGGTCGACGTTATATGCAATTATCCGTGTGGTGACGGAGTAAGAATACAATGCACCACCCCCTAACATATCCGTGAGTGATCGTGAAAGAAGACTTAGAGATATAAAACGCATATACGAGTAATATCTATGCAAGGAAAAGAAAATTCGTTTGATCAGCGTGGTCAATTTCCCTCCCATTACGGAGGAAGCGCGAGCCCAACAGTGGGACATATATGAGCTGAGATGATGATGATGTTATATGTAATATTCTTACATCTCGTACATATTGCAAATGGTTTTGGCAATAGTATTATGACCAGCCGTCTGCCTGTCGTCAATCTTCTTTGAGAATGTAACTTTTTTTTTAACAAATGGCAAGGAGCATTTCTCGTCTTATGAATAAATCACGAAATTGAGATAATAATTCGAATTTGAACTTTGCACAAACGGCCATCGTCCGTTCTTAAAGACTCACGGAGAACAAATCAATCTCGCTTGAGAAAAGTTTGAATTACGAAATCGTGATAAAATTCGAATGAAAAAAATTTCTTCCCAAGTCTACGTTAAGCTCTTAGTCGTATTACAACACCCACGAGCTATGTAAGGGTTGATAGTAATACTAGCAGCCATCGCACAATGTGCAGCATTTGGCATTCTGATATATAATAATAATAATAATAATAAGCCTTTATTGTTGATTCTTAGTTTAAATTACAAAAATGTATATGTGCCTAAACTTATTAACTAATTATTTATTAACTGTTATAGAATTTTACAATAGGCAAACGGTATTTATTCTTCAACTTGTCTTCCGACAAAGGCCTCCTCTAAAGATCTCCATTCTATCCTATTCTTTGCTGTTCGGATCCATGTTGGACCCGCTATTTTCCTGAGGTCATCCTCCCATCTCTTAGACTGTCTACCTCTGTTTCTCTTACCGTCTATTGGGTACCACTCTGTTACAAGTCGTGTCCATTTTTCTTTCTTCTCTCTTGCCATATGTCCTGTCCACCTCCACTTGAGTTGTTTGTATGTTATGTATGCATTCTTAAATTTTGTTTTACTTCTTATGTCTTTTAATTTCACTCGATCTTTTCTTTTGACTCCCAATGTGCTTCTTTCAATACTATTTTGACAGACTTCTATTTTGTTTGCCAGTTGTTCAGTCAATGCCCAGGTTTGACAGCCGTATAACAAACATGGTAGAATACACATATTATATACTTTCCTTTTTTCCTTTATCGGCATTTCATTGTTCTTCATTACTTCGCTAAGTGACCAATATCGCTTCCACGTATTAGTTATTCTTCTTTCTATTTCCTTTGCCATGCAGTCTTCAGTAGATATTAACTGTCCCAAATATATGTACTCATGTACGTATTCTATTTGCTCATTATTGACTTTTATTGTGTCTGTTTGTGAAGAGTTGGACATAATTTTTGTTTTGTTTAAATTCATTGTTAGCCCTGCTTTGCTGCTTTCATCGTCAAGTTGCTGTAGCATTGTTTCCAGTGTTCCTGGCTTGTTAGAAAATATAATGAGGTCGTCTGCAAAACGTAGGTGGCTCAGGTTTTCGCCGTTTATGTTTATTCCATTATTTCTCCAATCTAGGCTCCTGAATACCATCTCTAAGACAGCTGAGAACAACTTTGGCGAGACAGGGTCTCCTTGGCGTACGCCTCTTTTGATAGGAAATTCCTCACCAAGATCTTCCAACTTTACTTGCGCAGTACTCTTGGTATATACATTCTGGAGTATCCGTATGTATTTTAGCTGTACCCCTTGTGTTTTTAATGCATCCCAGATATATCCATGTTCCAGTGTGTCAAATGCTTTGTTAAAATCAACAAAACCCAGATAGTATATCATGTTATATTCTTTGAATTTTTGTAATATTTGTCTAAGGGTGTGGATATGGTCTATGGTTGAAAAATTTTGGCGGAATCCAGCTTGTTCCTTGGGTTGATTTTCCTCGAGAGTGTTGGCAATTCTTGACAGTATAATTTTAGAAAACACTTTATAAACATTAGACATTAAGCTAATGGGCCTATAGTTTGCTATATCTCCCTTGTCACCCTTTTTGTGCAACAGTATAATGGTCGATTTGGTCCAATCCTCAGGAATCTTTTCCGTTTTGATAATTTCATTAAATATTTCTGTAAGCTTTGGGGCTATCACTGGTAATGTTATTTTCAGTAGTTCATTTGTAACGAGATCTGATCCAGGAGCCTTATCGTTTTTTTGTGTTCTAATTGCTTTTATTGTTTCATCTTTTAGTATTTCCGGTATTTCCTCTTCAATGGTTGATATATCATAATATTTTTCAATTTGTCCCGCCTTTTGGCTTTGACATAGATTTCGGTAAAATTCTGTGGCAACCTTCAGTATCTCAGATCTTTTGCCTGTACTTTTGCCATCTTTCTTTTTCATACTAGGTATCCAATCTTTTTTGTGATTTAGTTCTTTCAGTGCCTTTTTTATTCCTCCAGTTTTTTCTATATAATTCTTCATCGTATTAGTCCGTTTGATTTTTCTTTCTCTGCGCAGTTGCTCGCTAATCATTTTGCTTATTTCTGTTATTTGCCGTTGATTGTCTTTAGTTTTCTTTCCTTGCATTAATTCTTTACGTTTCTGTAGGAGTTGTTTGCTTTTAAGTGAGATTTCGTTCTTGACCTTTGTGTTTGTTTTTCTAGTTACAGTTTTGAGTTGGTTTATTAATTTGTTATATTTTTCTTGTACCAATAGACATTCCTTGCTGTTTAGTGACGTTTGGAGACTATTAAGCAATTCTTCTGTTTCGCCAGTGTATTGAATGACTGTGTATTTGTTATGGTATCGTCTGGTTTTCTTAGGGGGTGTTCCTGACAGTATTGCCCGAACCATTCTATGGTCTGTGTTAAAATTTAAATTTTGTATGACTGACACATTTTTGAAAACTTTCCTGTTATTAGACATAATAAAATCTATTTCATTCTTGTAAAGTCCATTAGGTGATTTCCATGTCCATTTGTTTTTTTCTTTCTTTTTGTAAAAGCTATTCAGAATACTTAACCTATTCTCTAGTGAAAAATTTACCAGTCTTGCGCCATTGTTACTTCTAGTGCCAAACCCGTGACTTCCCATACTAATTTCATCTTTGTTATTTTGTGTTCCGATTTGGCCATTAAAATCTCCCATCACAATGATGTTTTTATGTGCGGTTTCGATAGTGTTTCGCAAGTCTTCGTAAAATTTTTCGATTTTTATAACGTCTTCCTTTTTGTCTGATTCCGTTGGAGAATATGCCTGGATAATAGACCATTCTTCTTCGCCATTCAGTTTTATGTTAAGGATTGCAATACGTTCAGAGATTCCTCTTAATTCTATTATATTGTTTACAAATGTTTTTCTAACCATGAATCCGACTCCATACCTTCCCGGCGTCTCTCCTTTATAATGTAGTATATATTTTCCATGATCTTCTATATGTTCTCCAAATCTTCTCATTTCACTGATCCCTATGATGTCCCATTTTATTTCTTCTAATGCTATTTCCAGTTCTTGAAGTTTTTCTGGTGTTCTAAGAGATCGACAGTTGACAGTTGCTATATATATTTTATTAGTTTTCTTTTTGGTTTGAATCTTGGCGCTGTTCTGAACCTTTAGAGGGTCGTGGTCATATTCCCCCACGAGGACCAGTCGGCTTGGGGGATTGTTGTCTATTGTTATTGCTCTGATCTTTTTATTATATGATTGTTGTGTTTTCCGTTTACCGAATGTTAGTTGCTATTGTTTATTATCTGTTGTAATAGAGGGAAGAGAGTTGCTTCTAATCCTCATTAGATCGTAAGCATTTAATCTGTTAATGTTCGATGGCATTAAGGATTTTTGTTTCCTTGGCTGGGTATTAGTATGAGGAGATGTTGATGTTTCTCTTTTCCGTTTGTCATTGTTATTATTACTTTTTCCTTTTATTATTATTTTGTCGAATTTTAGATATGCTATATTTCCCTTCTTTCTCTCTTCCATCAGTTGTGGTTGCAGCATTTTCCTTTTCTCTAGAACCTCTTTAGTATAATCTTCTGAAATGTATACATCTTTTAGATATTTCTTCAATTTTATTATTTCATTCTTTTTCCATTCATTCACGAAGGTTACCAAAGTGGGTCTTGCTTTATTATTTGGCTTCTCCTTTCCAATTCTATAAATGTTATTTACCTCGTATTCTTCTAAAGGTATGCTCAAATCGGTTCTCAAAATTTTCTTCACTTTTTGTAGTAGTTCCAGGTTAGATTTCTCGTCTTCTTTTATTCCAAAAAATATTAGATTGTTTTGTTTCTTTGCTCTTTTCAAACCTTCCACCTCTTTCTCAAGGTTTTCTAATTTTGTTTTCAAGATTTTATTTTCTGCTATGATAGGTTGCAGTTTTTCATCTAATCTTTCCATTATTTTGGTTGTTATAGAAGTTTGTAGTTCCGCTGTTTGATTTTGCATTTCATTTTTCAATCTATCAAATAAAAGTTGAAATTGATCATCCATTTTTGTGATTTAGTTCTGGTATAATGGAACGTAATCAGCAGTAGTTTTTATTTTTCTTGGATTGGCAACACTAAGAATATGTCAATTATGTCAAGTGACCTCTATACTTTTGATCTAATTTCTAACCTCTTTCTAATAATCCGGTCAGCGTCTTGCTTCAAAGTGTAATTTAATGTCCAAAATTACGTGAAATCAACACTTTCTCAATATTCACAGCACTTTAGTTTATACTTCGTGATGATTTTATATCGATAAGTGAGTGTAGATGGTTTATAAACACTATATTATCGGGAGCTGCACAACTATGATGTTTACAGTTTAACGTCCGGAAACGGAAAAGCATTCTGATATATTAGTTAATAAATCTGATGCTGTACACAAGAAAATAAATTTAATCATATGAAATAAATCCTATTATGTTGCTTAGTAAACAGTTTTAGACGTTCTCGTTGATTTCTGTTATTTTCGTTTACGAAAGTTGCCTTTATTTACAGCATCCTATGTCAACGTTACATGACAAGCCTGTTCGTATGAATATATTAAACGCGATGTTATGTCCTCGGGCGTATAACTTAACAACGTTGTCTTTATACATACGACTTATATTACTTATTTATTTTAATATACAGTATTTCATTTCGCTATCACAAGAAAAATAATTTCCCACCAATAAATTTCTCTGTACAAATATGTTTAAACCTTTATTTATATGATTTGATCCATATCTCTAGGGATGATAATGATGTTACAATAATGTTTGCCGATTTGTTTTTATACGTTATTTGATGTTTTATTTGTGAAATAATATAGAAAATAACTTATTTGTAAGCAAAGAAATGGTTGTCATATGTGTTGAATCCACACCTGTTGGAAATGAGTTCCAATCGTCCTACCACTTAGATGTGTGTGAGCTGTCGTATGACAATCAATTTGCGGCTCGCTTTATTTTGTCGTATTTATGGGAGACGTATGCCATCCACCGGACAATGATTACACATTGTACCGATTTAATACTCTTTTTTCAATATAACTTTACAGTTTGAATTGTAATAAACGATGACGCGACCCTATTAATTCAAATTACTAAAATTTAGCATTTATTTTTTTAAATTTTAAATTTTAAATTACAGTTTGATAAATAATTAAAGCTATACTAGGCAGTAATAAAGAAAATACTTCATATTTAGAAATCATTGTGTCACCACCCCCAACTTGCCCATGGGAATCGTAAAAATCGGCTGATTACACATATCATTTAAACCCACAACTACTAGAGGTCCGTTTCGAATGCTGTACCATTTGAGGTAATGTTATGCCAACGTATAATAACCAAATTATCGGCCGAATTGTCGTCTTTACGGAGACGTTCTTGCATGTCAAATGCATAATCGTTTCGTTTAATAAAATACACTCTTCGCTAAGGAACTAATCCTTGTAATACGTAACTCTACAAATATGGAATTAATAGACACAAAATCCACCGAGACTCGAACAATATTTCGTGACTCGCACGAAGCATTATCCTACGTAGGAATCGAGCCCGCGACATTTAGTAGTAGATCGGTATCTTAACCACACGCTATCAATAAAAAGTAATCAATTTATTATTATATTAAAAGCTGTTTTAAGCAATATTATATAAATATATTTTTTTAATACAACTTACCAAATTCATCTCGCAGGCTACTCCCTCCTGCCATTCATTCCAGAATATAGGTATACAGCTGATGCAGACGGCGACCGTCCAGGTGGCGCTCATGAGCATCCTAGTCACCAGCTTGGTCATGTACCTGCTGTAGTGCAGCGGATGTACTATCGCTATGTACCTGGCAAAAAACACGCCGCGTTAATCAACAAAATAAAATGGATAATATATGTCTATCATCATCATCATTCTACTCTTATATGTACTTCTTCCATCACACATATTGTAAAAGTTTTGGCAATAGTTTTATGACCGGTCGCCTGCTTGGCGTCAACTCTACTCTCTTGGGTATGTGATTATTGACCAGCTGGCAACAGATGCAGTTACTCCAGGTCTATGTAAAGCTCTTAGTCGTCTTTTACGACATCTATGAGTAATGTAAACATTTGTCACCATTATTATCACCACACAGTAAAACTATTATAAATCTGAAGACTCATTTGTTTGTTTGAAATTGCTAATCATAGGGACTACAACCTGAATACAAAAAAAAAATGTTTACGTTAGCCTGTTTATTGAGAAGAGTTTTAGGCATTATGTTAGCAAACGGACAAAATCTATGGGATATCGGGCATCATCGCTATTGTCATGATAACTGCTGAGACAACAAAAATTATGAAGTTAATAACTGAATTGTTTGGTCGATATTATTATTAATGCAATGAGACGACGTGATTTGTTCAACAAATCACGTCCTCTCATTATATAAGATAACAATTGTATGTATAAGAGTAACAATAATAATAATAATGTGTAAGAGTAACAATAGGTAATGATGTACTAGAGCAAGTGGATGAATTTGTATATCTTGGATGTGGATTTAGCCGAGATGGATGGTACACCACTGATATAGAGCGAAGAGTGAATGCGGGAAATAGAGTGAACGGAGCGTTGGGGCAACTTCTCGACAGCCACCACCTCAGCCAGAAGGCACGTGTAGCAATACATAACGCAGTGCTTATCCCAACATTACTGTATGGAAGCGAGAGTTGGGTATGCAGAAAAGAGTATGAAAGTAAAATTAATGCGGTCGAAATGCGATCTCTTCGGAAAATCTGTGGAGTTAGGCTGACCGACCGCATTCGTAACGACGACGTAAAAGAGCGAGTAGGTATGAAAGAGAGTATTGGTGTAGTCTCCGAAATCGGCGAGCGTGTATGAAGAGAATTATGAATGTTGAGGAAGCGAGTGAAGTATGCAGAGATAGAGTTCTCTGGCACTCTGTTCTCTCTGCCTACCCTGCAAGGGATATGGCGTGATGATATGTATGTATGTATGTATGTATGTATGTACAATTGTATGTAGATATGTAATCCACGCAAGTGAAGCAGTTACAGTTAGTATTTATTTATTTTATGTATGAACTATGTTTGCAATACATATTGTCAATTTTATATTTTAAGTTAATCTCTACTACCGGATGTGAACATGGCGGCCATTGGGAAGACCCGACAAGAAACCACAGAATAGAGTATTTTCTAAATTCCTTTTATGACTTTTCTTTACATATTCTTTATATGTATCGTATACATGTTTATTAAGTATTAGCTTCATTATAATAGAATAGGAAATTCGAATAGGAATATAATATTTCCAAAATATAATTACAAACTATTATTGTCTGGGCCAGATACCACAATCGGGCACTGTTCACGAGTTAATAACTAGTGCAGCCATCACTGTTATCTACACAAACGTTAATCAAAGGCAATCTACTTACCGGTCCACTGCTATCGCTATGATGTTGTAAATGGAAGCGAGACACGCCAATATTATAAATATAAACCTCAGCAAACAACACCATTTAACATTGCCAAAGTCATCGTCTATGTAAAATATTAAATGATACGGCAGAGTCAGACCGACCATCAGATCCGATATAGCCAGGTTGAGCACGAACTGGTTCGACACGAGCGACGACAGACGCCGGCTCAGCGTCACCGCAAGTATAGTCAACGTGTTGCCGCTCACGATGAGCAGCATCAGCGACCCATCGACTATGCTCCACGCCCAATAGTTGTAAAAGTTCGTAGTCTGCACCTCCTCCGTCGAGTTCCACCCATCGCTCTTGTTCTCGAATATAACGTCCATACCATCGCTGAGTGGGGTGGTCGCCAGCGCCCCCCACTCCGAGTCGTTCGACGCCGTGTCGAAGCTCACACGCACATTGTTTTAACTATTAAAGTCACTTGTAACACACGACACGTTCAATTTATTCACAGATGTCCCATTCGCAATGCACTGCTCGAACATTTTCTTAATTCCTATGTTAATTGTTGATTTGCCGGCAACTGAAACAAAGAGACGGCTAATTAGTGAAAGCACTATTGAATAGAATGTAGTTTGAATGCATAAATGGTACTTATAAATGCATAGAGTCTTGAGTAAATAGGGCAGTAGTGACGCGCCACTTTGTATGCAAGGGCGCATCGTCCCCACAATTTTCTCTTCAAGTCCCTCTCAACAACGTTCTACTTCCTGGGCGTATCTTAATCACATTCTGAACTTTTACCAAGGGTGGTCCGCATCGGAGTTTGAGACTTATCGTCTATGGATATTATTCATACCAGAGTTATTATATCTACATTGTGTTGACATGAATTCAAGCAGTCGAGTTATATATTTCATAAATTCTCAACAGATTTGTTACAATCATAATTGATTCATATCATATTTTACTTTTCAAAATCACACCTGATCCGCTCACAATTCTTTGTTAAAAGTTTCGGGTCTTGATAAATGAATACATATGTATAGCACATACGTAATATGCATTATATTATTATACGATTAGTAA
This sequence comes from Lymantria monacha, assembly GCA_905163515.2. Taxonomy (NCBI): domain Eukaryota; kingdom Metazoa; phylum Arthropoda; class Insecta; order Lepidoptera; family Erebidae; genus Lymantria; species Lymantria monacha. The sequence continues at coordinate 1,605,692 of LR991096.1, read as the reverse complement.
CTTACAAAACGTTCCTTTCAAATAGTTGATTCTTGCTACATAAACATTTGCGGCTGACGGAATAAAGAGAACATAAAAAGGATAAAAAATCCTAATGTTTATCTGAAATGGTGAATTTGTTTAAGTTCTGGCTTAATTTATACAATTGGCTATTATTTTCAATCGCTGAAATATTTTTACATAATTAATTATGCGAGAAACCTAACGGCAGTCCATTAATATTTTGGAATGAAGGAAAGAACAAGAGAAGGAAAGAATGGGCGACTCACACCTTTTTTCACTGTTAAATAATATCATCAGTTTATATTAATATTATTGATAAGCCTTGAGAAAATGGTAGGCCTTCCTTCATTTCCTTCATTTGAAAATTAAATAATTTCGTCGCTAGAATAGAATGTGATTCTAATCATGAGTATTTTGATTAATTTAAATCTATTTTGTGTTATTTAAAGCGAGAGAGCCGGCAGCCCAACTGGGTGGGTTTGGGGATTGTAATGGTAGGTAGCGGTCTGGCTATACCCTTGGTATAGCATTGGTCCATGGGCAGCAGTGACACTTACCATCAGGTGTGCTGCTTGCTTGTTTGCCATCATAAGCAATAAAAAAAAAGCACAAGTATTACAAATTTTCCCTCTTAATGGTTATTCGAAGCTGAAAGACAAACAAAGTGTACCTAATAATATTTAGATCGCGTTTCAACGGTAGATAATGGAATACGAGATGAGTAAACAAAAAATAATAATCTCGACAAGGAATTGTATTCAAATGAATATGTAAATGTTCATAAATAAATGAGTAGTAAATACACACTTAGATAAGATACTAAAATGTCGTTTTAATGTACCTCCGTATTAATGACTAATAAAATTATAGCAGCTCTCATTTATTTCGATTTCGTTTAAGTGGAATCGGTGCCGTCGTCCATTTTAAAGTAAATTATGTTCGGACCAATAATTAATTGAAGACGCGATGGTAGTTGTGAATTTGGAAAGAAGAGGCGAAGCTATTAATTTTTTTTTCTGGCCGATATGATTTTGTGAGAAATCGATATATGCTGTCAATTGAATGTTGTTTGATCGACGTTTTAAAATTAAATAGAAATTGTATTATAAATAGACGTTTCTCACTGTAGAAACATTTTAAATTGTTAATTGCTTTGTAAATGAAAACAATATTTTGATAAAAGAAACGTCAGCATGCGGTTTTACCGTTTAGTGCTTTCATGTGGCTACAATGATGTACTTAGTAATATTAGTTATATATCAATTTTAAATTGTTAACGGCCAATAGTAGTTCTGAGTCGTAAAATAATTTTAATATGAGACGGTTTCAGTGAATTCTGCGAATATGGAATGTGTGTATTCTACGAGATATCAACAAATACACGTTAGATTCATTTATGTCAATATTTAGATTAATGATTTGTCCAATTTTATCATTTTTGTATTTGATTTTTATTGTCCCGCTTTTCAGCGTTTATTGCCACGTGAAGTCAGTTCATATACAAACGCGATAAAATCCGTAAATATAGTTATTATGTGTAATAAACGCGTAAACATCAGGTATTATTATGATTTGCCGTAATTATACACCGCGCTAATTAATTATATTTCAACATTGTGTAGTATTAATATGATTTTGTACTTGATATAAATATTTTTTCAGTTATGTAGGTATATGTTGAAACTTATACAGTTACTTGCAAGATCTGTTTCAGCCGTAATCTTTTACATTCTACATGAGAATGATATTACATTGTAGTTAAAAGAGCATCGCACTGGAGCTAATACTTACTAAACATGCTTAATATAGAATTGATTGCACAGATGGCGTAGCGGTTAAGATACCGACCTTCCGTGCCAATGCAGTGGGCTCAATTCCTACGCAGGACAATATTTTGTGCGATACACAGAGTGTTGTTCTCAGTCTGGATGTAATTTGTCTGCGTTAATTATATGTTTGTAAAGTCCCCCGCAATGCAAAAAATATTTCCTTTGTGCAGGTGTCGTTAATAAAAAAAAAGTTATTCTTTTTTTTTATTAACCAATAGCCTTATTGAAAAAAGGAAAAACCAGAGAATCCTGCTGAATTTCTTGCGGGATCTTTTCAGTGTCGACCGATTTTCGATCCGGTGGTAGTTTATTGGATTAACTTAAAATGTTAAAAATAGTAGTAAGACAATATATATTTAGTATTCAAAGTGACATTTGAGATATGTTAGGTTTAGCAAACAATAAAGTTTGTCTCAATATAAATAAATGCGTAGATAGTGGATGCAATCCATATCAATGATGATATTGGATGTAGTATTCAGTTCGCGTACACACAGGGCTACTAGAATGCCCTTTAGTCAATGACTATTACATTATTATGCGTTTGGTGCATCCAACGTTGGTGATACTATTATTCGTCTACAAGTTGAAATTGATTTTACGTTCACTATATAAATTACTCTTAGCAATAAAGCCCTTTTCGCCTTTTTCAACGTGATAGCGTTGGTTAAAAATGTTTTCTAGTGTTATTTTAGATATCTTGCACAAAGTTAATAATTCTAGTATTGTCAGGGACTTAACAAATAAATGTTTAAAGGACACGAATTACACTCGACTCAGAATAATAATTTGTGTATCGCATATTGTCCTGGGTGGGAATCGAAACCGTGACACCTGGCATGATAGATCGTTATTTTAATCACTGCATCGTCTGCGTAGTTGAATACTATTTTGAATTGAATTTATGTTTATATAGTTCTGTGTGCATATTATTTTTTATTAATGCCCTTTTAGGCTGTAGAATGTCGCTGTTAAATTTCTTGTAATATTTTTTTTATTGCTTCGGCTCGTATACGTCTTATTGCTGGGGTTGAGCCTCTTCCACGATAGGAGGGAAAATGATTTATTATACCACGCGGTCTAGACGGGTTATGTGTGGTGTTCTCTTAAATAGATGTTATATACATATATTTATAGCTTAGACTTCTTATACAATACCTATGGGTGAGAAATGATGATATACATCTATCATCATCATTCAGCGTTTCGCTGTCCACTGTTGAACGTAGGACTCCATCAGAAATGGGGTATAGTACCGTAATCGTCACACTTGGCAAGGAGGATTGGTGAACGCAGTGAAGTGTTATACTTTTGCCATAAGAAAGCTGCCATTTACTCCTGTTTTTCACCAGCCTCTGAGTTACGTGGATATGTGAAATATTAAATAACCTGTAAAATAATATTAACACATATCACGCTTCAAAAGTAACGTTGAATTAATATTCAGTTAAAAAGTTATGCGCTATACAATTCGCTTATTGATTTTGTCAATATGAAATATTCTTAAATAGATAATGTGCCTTTTATTTAATGTTGTCAAACATTACAGACACAAATGTAATTACATTACACATTCAAATATACAGCCGCCCGCTGTCTCAATGTTATTGTAAATATATCGGCCAATAACATACGTAAAACGTAATTGACAAAGTAATACCAATTCGCCGTGTAGTGACTATAAATTTATCCCAAAGAGTACATTTATCACTTCCTCTCGTAAAAGACTTCTAGTGTTTCTTAAATTTTAGGTAATACTTATATAATATGACACACATTGAGGTTAATAAAATTTTCTGATGTTATGTTAAATAAAAGTAATATTTTAAGTAATACTTAAGGCGATGTAAATGAATGATATTGCTCTAGGTGTTACTTAAAATTTATGGGTTGTTGATGACAATAGGCATAAGTTATATAATATGTAGATAACATATGCAAGAAAAGGAAAATTGGAAATGAATCCTTATTCGTCTGACTAGGAGTGAATGACGTTAATTTGCCGCACATTTAGAAGGAGATTCGAACCCAACAGTGGGATGTATATGAGCTAAGGATGATGATGAATATTATTCTCTATTGAGGTTCAATGTTGAATATTGAACCTTGCCTCATAGAGGTCACAACAGCTAGGTTTAAGAGGCGGGTTGGCGATTGCAATTTGAGCATTATCAAGTTACCCAATAGCATATTGTTTTCTATTCTCCTTGTGTAGGCGGTTTTTACGACTGAGTAAAGTATCTTAAACGTCACTATATGGTTGTTTGATCGATTTGTCTGGTATTATATCTGCCATCGCCCTTTATGTGATGTGGCGTGTTGGCGTTCGCGTGAGTGGATAACTCTGGTTTTAGTACCACTCGTAACATGTATTTTAATTGCTATAATGTTAATTATATTTCAAGTTTAATGGGTATTTTTAGTGAATGGGGACATATTTAAATGTCACGATCGTCTGCACATTTGTTGACGGTTCAATGGTTATTGAAAGTGTTATAGCGTATTTAATATTAACAAACAATGCTATAATTTATTCTGAGTTAATACTGATATCTGTTCTAATGAAGTTAATTTAATAATAATTAAAATTGAATAACGATGAAATCTTTTAGAAAGTACTTGAATATATCGTTAAAAGATAATTTAAATTTAGTAAGAGTAGTACTTGATTTTCTCATCATTGCTATGGTTTGGACACACCCCATTCCATCTGGAGTGACGGCAGGGCGATGTGTAGCCATAATCCACCTTGTTCCCTCCCCATCACAATTGGGCCGACTACTGGTACTAATTATACCCTTAAAATTATTCTTTGCTTATATTTATACCACTTATTATATCATCATTCATGGTCACGGGAGCACTGAACGTGTAAAGTGTTCGAAACGTCGTGAAATTAAAAATCAAATACAAACGCGATAAAATCTATAAAAATAGTTTCATTCCAGATTGTTTACTCCGGTAAATATCAGAAATCTTTACATATTATAATTTAACATTAGAATCTATAGAGTATCGTAAATGAATATGAAGTGCACCTTTATCAGGGTAGTAGTATTATATAAAGATGCAAATGTATTTTCCCCAACACCATCCGTCTTGGCAAACAACAATAATGATTTTTAATCTCATTTTAAATAATAAGATGAGTATGAAAGTTTATGAAATTTTGTTCCCGACCATTATAAAAGTTTTTGAATGGTTTCAAGAAGAAAATATCCATTTCATTGAAGAATTTCTTTTCTCAAATAACACTGATTTATACTCGTGAGTCGTGGCAAAGTTTATTACACAATCTCTTAGAAACGTGTAATGTTTAATAAGATGGTTTCCTTCTCAAACATGAACTTGTTACTTTGTTAGCGATTTATGAATTAATATGTCTGAAGTTGGCGGAAGGTATGTACCAACACGAGAATGTCGATAGGGCAGACAATGACTTTCAGATTGGAAATCTTCTAAAATTTATTTATTTTTTTAATATTCCTAATACTAATAGTTTTAAGTTTTGTAATCATAGTACATATGTAGCAAATTTTAGAAGAACACACTGTAAAGTGTTATTTTTAAAATTACCATTTATATGGATTTTATTGCGTTTGTATTTGAATTTTAATTTACCGAAGTTTCGAACACTTTATAGCGTTCATGGTCATGGAAGGATCATCAACATAGAGTCCTCCCGTGACCATAAATGTATTCCAAAATTCAGTAAATTAAAATCAAAAACAAATGCGATAGAAACCGTAAAAAATGTTTTATTTCAAATGCGTAATACCTACTCGTGTAAATATCAGAAATGAAAAACGTTATTGTTTATTATATATCTTAACAATTTCAAAAGATTATAATCTTAAGTTCCGTAAAAAAAAAAAACAAGTTTAAAGAAACATTGACGTTGTATATCTAGATAGATATGTGTGCATAGTGAAGTTAATCGGGACGAAGGAAATTGTCGCATACGTGCTCGCGTTCTATTACTGATACAAGTCACGATTAACATTCACAAAAATTTCCGCTCCGCACGAAAATATCACATCCAAGAGTAACCTATCTATGGAATAGTAAATGGCTTAGACTAATGGCGGATGTGTACGATCATATAGCAAACTGACGTAGAATGAGAAATACGAATCTACGTTTAAACGAATATAACTGTAAACATAGCAACATTATTTGACTTATAATTGCGTATATTTATATAACATGGATTTCTATATAGGAAGTTTGGATGTTGATGATGTTATGTCATTGTAGTGGCGGGCCGGACGCTGTTACAGCATCATGTGAACTTACTGACTAATATATTTGCGTCAACGACCAAGCATAACATATAGCGATGTTTTGGCTCCACTTGGAACATATCCCAATTATAACGACCGAGAAATGTATCTGACAATCAAATAAACTCGCTTCATTAACACAATATAATGTTTCTCTAGTAGTACTTGTGTACCAGTCAGTCGCATGGTAGGTTTTTAAGGCTTTTTCTAAGGAGTAATAAATTGTTATATATTTAAGAGTTCTAATTCTATAGTTCTATCTAAGAGTTGACTGCACAGATGGCGTAGTGGTTAAGATACCGACCTTCCGTGCCAGTGCCGTGGGTTCGATTCCCACGCAGGACAATACTTTGTGCGATCCACAAAGTGTTGTTCTGAGTCTGGGTGTAATTTGTCTGCGTTAGTTGCATGTTTGTAAAGTCCCCCGCAATACAAGGTTTATTTCCTTAGTGCAGGGAGGTGTCTATTAAAAAAAAAAAAAAAAAAAAAAAAAAAATTACGCAACGATACAATTACAAATTGAATAGAAAAGAAAGAAAGAAAAGTTGATTGATATATTCCGTTGACAAAGCATAAAATTTTAAAATTATGTATTTGAAATGTATAAACTAGGAGTCAATTTCAGTATGTGCCTGGCGCTGATTTTGAAATGGAACTTATTAATGATGTTCGTGACATCGCTTATGGGAACTATAAGGCATACATATTGCAAAAAGAATATACATGGTACTAATAGAAATAAATAAAATGAAATAAAACTATTTTTACGGATTCTATCGCGTTTGTATTTGATTTTTAATTTTCCGACGTTTTGATTGTATTCATGGTCATGGGAGGAGTCCCGTGAACACTGTAAAGTTTTCGAAACGTCAGGAAATTAAAAATCAAATACAAACGCGATAGAAGCCGTAAAAATAGTTTTATTTCAAATGTGTAATATTCGCGTAAACATCAGAAATCATTAAATACATACATATCATCACGCCATATCCCTTGCAGGGTAGGCAGAGAGAACAGTGTGCCAGAGAACTCTATCTAATATTGAACAAAATGATAATGAAAAAGATGTATATTAAATTGTTTTATATATTGACCTTATGTATTTGGTCGTATCAAATAATATAGCCACATTTTTTTATGTACTTAATGCTAGGCAAATAGGTTTGAAGTAGGTACTTGTGTTGTAAATGTCCAATAAATTATTACCATGATACATTTCTTCACAAAGTTATATTTTAACGACATCGTTATCGTAGATGATAACTGGGCGGGTTTATGGTTTCTCGTGTATTTGATGGACTAACTAAGGGTAATGTGCTATCGGTCATGTCAAACATGGGTTGTTAAGGTTCAAGCCGAAGGTCGCGACGCTCCATCACGCTTGTGTTTGATCGAATTATTTACGTTGACATATTGCTGCTTGTATTTGTAAAATTATAACTCCATATTTATCTAAATAAATTCATTTTAAAACACATCTTTTTGTTTGTATAAGGTTATTATTATTATGGATAATATAACGTATTCGGTAAAGCTTATTTTGTTTGGACATGTGGAAAGAATGCCGATCGAACGTCTGGTTAAGAAGATATACAATGCGAAAGTGGAAGGATGTAGGTACCGAGGGAGACCGAGACTAACCTACCTAGACCAGATCGGTCATATACTGAAGGAAGGTGGAGTCAAGAGTCTCCGAAACCGGCGAGCGTGTATGAAGAGAATTATGAATGTTGAGGAAGCGAGTGAAGTATGCAAAGATAGAGTTCTCTGGCACTCTGTTCTCTCTGCCTACCCTGCAAGGGATATGGCGTGATGATATGTATGTATGTACTTATTTTGTCATTTTATCGCGAAAAAACCTTTCAAAGGCGAAAGTATCGGTTTTCGGCAGATATCAAAAGAACGCGAACTGTTATCTGTGTTTAGTAGTATTTTATCTTTCCGTTGAGCATCTAACTATATCTCGATCTACAATACACAATTCACTAAAGTTGATTTATCCGAAGAGGACATTGGAATTGCGTTACGTATAAACATGTAGACCCCCGGATGCTTAGATTGTCAGTGTTACTGTACTGTGTGTTGTTAGTGTACATAAACATAGTTATAACAGAGACAGTATAGTTGACTTTTCTTTTTATTGTTGATGGTGGCAAACGAGCAAGCAGCACATTTGATGGTAAGTGTTACTGTCGCCTATGGACCTTTGCAATACCAAGGAGCTAGGCCGCTGCAGAGAACTGTCAACAACGTGGTCCTATAACTAAATAATTTTAGTAATGTAATTGAATGAAGAGGATAACAGCCGTGACTGAATAACTTTGTTAATTTTAGTTTATAAGACATGAAAGTAAAGACTAAACAGCACACCCGACACATGAATCAATTTGTCAGTTGAATGAATAGCGGTTTAATAAAGCCGTTGTTCGCGTCAGCAGCGCTCAATGGGCCTCGATCTTAATTGCCCCGCGGTCTGTCTGACTTATCATCTGCGACAACTAGATTTCACACGTTCGTTGGGAAGCTGGGATATTTAATTGTTTGAACGAAACCCGTCTCTATTTAAACTTGTTAATCGGCGACAATTGAAGGTGAACTTTTTAGGCGATTTATAGTGATTCATTATAGTGTGCCGCTTTACATCATTATATTCGTGTTATTTATTTTAGAATTGCAGTATTCTTATTTTGTGAAGTAGAATTTGTCCTTATTATGTGTTATAAATATAAGTTCGTTTGATCACAACGATACCGACTAAATTATCCGGTGTCAAATAAAAATACCTTACTTTTATTTCTAAAACTGTATGAGGTAATTTGGGACTGATATTATATTGGCACAGCGCTCGGGTCGTGGGAGCTTCTACGAAATTGCTTTAACGCCCCTGAGACATGGTTCTTTATTATATAGAATGGTTCGTTAATGCTGGAGCAACTTTACAGAACATCAAAGGGGGTCGGGTTACTTTTCCTTTACTTTCATATAGATGAGAAGAAGTTGAAAGCAATCTGCCTGACATTATTGACCAATTCTCAGTATGGATTTGACACCATTAGCGCATACTTGCGCGAATGGTGCATTGGTTTGGATGAATTGACTCACTATTTTTAGATACCGATTATACATATTACCGAACTTGATCTTTTTCAGTACCAACTTAATTTTAGCTATGTTAAATCATTTATATTCAGTTATTGCCCGATGCTTTCAAAGAGCATTATGTCTTACATATGCACCGCGATCTTGTCGTAATTATACATTTTGTCTTTTTGGTCACGTTTGTTGCAGTTATTATAATTGCTAGACCGTTCATGGATGTCAAGTTTATGGTTTCTAAACTTTCGAAACAGGTTACACAAAAATATTTTATTCTCTGTTTTCTGAAACTATGCCATGAATCAAACTCTTTAGTTTAATTTATAATAGTTAGCTATTATAGATATTAAATACAAAAATTGTTTCAACATATGTCTGTTATAGACTTTGAAACCATTCAACCGATATGATCCAAAGGGATATCATTAGAAAGGTAATACGAATATGATTTTATATAATTAAAATAATGCATTAGGACCTACCAGGTGGCGCTGCAATAGTTTTTAGCTGCAAGGAATTCAATTTCTTTTCTAAATTAGTTCAGAATAGCATTTGTTGGTTCATCTAGCAGTAATAACATCATCATTTTGCTCCGCTTATCCCCAATTACTTGTGGTCGATGCAATATGTACTCCTCTTTCGTCGCTATTGCGTGTATATTGCTAAAGTTATTGGCGATACTTTTATGGCCGGTCATAAAACTAACGTCAGTCTGTCGGTCTGCCTAACGTCAACCCTCTTAGCGAATGTAATTGTTGACCAAACAACATCAGATGAAGTTGGCCCAGGTCGATATAAAGCTATTACGACATCCACGAGCAAAGTAATGGTTGCTAGTATTCGTACTCGCTACCACACATCAAAGCCAATATCATATAATAAAAACTGAAATTGTCGTGTTCATGTTTTTTTCTCTTTGGCAACTAAATATTTTTGTTGGCAGCTATAATAATACATAATAGCCTTTAGTTGAATGTACGAACCCTTCAAGATCCACCCCACTTTATTATAGAAATAAAAGTGACATTGTGTGTTAAGGGTGCGCCGGTCAATGTACACATTGCCATGAAGCAGAAACCTTGCTCGGACACCGTAATAACAGAAGCTCTTTACAGTATTAACTCTATTTATAGAAACGTATAGATATTTTTACGATGTCAAGAAACGAAAATATGTCATCGGTTATCGTACTTTCGTATTGAATTCATTTTCACATATGCGACGTACCTATATGGCAGCCGGTCACGAATCTATTCAATATAATCTTATATTTGTTTCAAGAATTTGTTTATCAAAGTGCATATTTGCTTGATTGTTCTTTAGTGAGATGATTGGCTTTCTATATTATACAGCTGGCTTAAAAGGGGCTGTTTTGTACAAATGTAAAATAAAAAAAAAGAATGAATTTGATTAAAATCTACCTACCTTCATTCACGCTCATCACAGTCTTCATGTAGGTATGCTCTAAGATTACGCGTACTCTTAATCTGACCTTTCACTAACACATCTTCAATTTGATCCAGGAAAGTACGACGTGGTCTTCCCCTTGTAATCGTCCCACTTACACTCGCTTTGTATACTTGTTTAGTCAACCTTTCTTTCCACGTGTCCAAACCACCTCAGCATACCCTTTTTTATCTTTGTCACTACTTCTTCATTCACACCACAGCGCTCTCTTATAATACTATTCCTAATTTTATCTTCCAGACTTACACCACACATACTACGAAGAGCTCCACACATACTACGATTGTTTCTGATAATAATCTTCTTTAGTAGAGACAATCGGATGCATTCTGTCTCCTGTTTCTGTTTATCCAAACTTTCTCAAGACACTTCTCTCGACTGGAATGTCTGTCCCTTTACTTTTTTTTAGTTGTACAAGTTTACCTATTCCCAAAACTAAATAAATATCCGAGGCTGGTTGCTTAGGTAGAGGTGTAGTTATATATTATTCATCGGTTTCATTGTTCTCTCGATCTTTGTTGAAAGTTCTGTTATACGTGGCATGTTAACCGTGTGTGGGCTAATAAATATTTTATGATATACGCGTGTATTATAATGCCCCGACTTGATTGAAATTACTTTATTCACTATAAGTTACTCGACCATTTGTTTGTTTAAAATATTCACGAATTTCGTTCCCAGTGGAGTCTATTTTTATTACAAATATATGAATTCATTGTTTGGTTTCTATTTCATCCTCTATAAACATTTAATTTTCATTAAAAATTTATTTTATTGACTTTTGCTCGTTTATAGTTAAAACATTGTCTAATTTTACGATTTCACTATTGATTTTAATAATGATTAGATCAATATGTATAAAATGAACGGTCGCGTTTAATTCCTCAAACATAAACTTTTATTTTATTACGACATCGTGCCAATTAAGTCCAAACGATTGTGGGTGTTTTTTTTTTCGTTGGCTCTATTGTGCCAAATAGGCAGGTATTGTGTGCTGTGGACATGACGAGGTAGTTACGTGGGATGTCATCATCCACCTCACAAAAAGTTTTACGCCCTTTTATACGTAATTTGTTGCTCAGATATTATGAAGCAAATTTCAGCTAAAATTGCTTCGTGTAATAGTTGAATGAAAAAAATTAAAGTTCGATATAAACGCTAAAGTTATGTTTTTGTTAAACTTTTGTACGTAAAATGCATATCATCGACTTCACGATTTAAATTGTTTAAATTTAATTTAGACTGTCCCTCATTTTTTGTTGGAATGAAGATTTATCTAAAAGATTTATTCTTATACCCGTTTCCACCAACAAAATATTTAAATTTAAAGTAATATCTAAGACAATTTGAATATCAATATAACGCGGTGAATGACACTTAACTTAATCATCAATTAATGTTCTTTGTCATATATATTGCTTAGATGTTACCTAAAATGTAAGAATTGTTGGTGAAAATAGGCATACGGCTTTAATTAATAACTAAGTTTTTCATTTCTCTCAGGTTTTAAGTTTATATTTCGAGTTTTAAACATTGTATTAATTAAGTAGTGTCTGAATAAAATGCTATAATAAATAATAAACAAAGAAAAGATTTTCATTTCTAAATATTTTTGTATATTATTTACGATTTCTGTAGTAAAATGAGTTAACAAAATTATTATTAAAATAAAAAGTTTTAGAACTCCTTTTCAAAGTTCTTCATCTCGCATTGGACACGAGCTTACTCCATAATGGTGAGCAAAATACTATATCTGCGAGATTCATGTTTTTCTTCATTGGCCTCTTGTTTATCTGCTTATATCTATTAGTCATATACTACTATGCTCGCAGGATATGAAAGGATGGTAAATTATTTTCTTACTCTTCCGTTACTGTCATAATAATGGAATAAAAAAAACATGTACCATGTTTTTATAACGGACTAGAAAGTATTAAATAATTTCTCTCAACATTAGAAACGTAAAACATGGAACGCATACAGTATATAATTGACAATGCACTCCATGTTTTTCGTTTTTAATCTTGAGGAAAAATATTTTGTACTTTTTAGTAGTGAAAACATGGTACGTTATTTTTCTTTCATGTCAATATTCTTTTTGCTTTCTAATGCAATGAATGAATGTAATTTTGTAATTGATTTGAAATACTTTGTTTTACTCTTTTTTTATTTTCTTCTGTTTTAAAATTCTCATCTATGCTATGCTAAGCTATGATCCAAATTTCATATATCTATCTCATCGGAAAGAATTCTCATGAGTTTAAAATCAATTACAAAATTCCACAGACATAAAAGGAAGCGAGTTAATAAAAACATGGTAAAAAGCTAAGTTGTAAATTTTTACCACGCGTCGTATTTAACGAGCTTGTGAACACATAAATATTACATATAACATTGTAGTTACATGAGCACGGTGTGTTATCATTATGATTCTGTTATCTGTATTAATCTATTATCAATGTTATTATCTATTCAATAGTATTTCTTTGGCTAGCTTTAATCATGAGTTATGGCGTGTATAGCGCCTCTACATAATAAGCTTTCGTATTCATAACTTTGGTGCGGATAAGCCTTTTGATACGATAAATATTGTTTTTGTCTTTGGTTCGGTGGGAAATAGTTGCTATGCTAAGGTTTAAAAAATAATTGTTCATAACAATACTGCTTTCGATAATTTCTGATGTTTATTCGAATCGTTGTGTTTGGGATTGAACTCCTTCTAAACGGCTCGACTAATTTTAATGAATTAAGTTTTGCTCGGATGGATTCAGGAATGGTGTAGATTAACAATTAGACAGTTATGTGATTGATTTTAAAGCTTTCTATCTTTATTTTGGTATAGATTTGCATAAGGCGACGTCTGTTGGGTCTTTTGGGTCAACAGAAGTATGACTATTTGTTCTAATCTCACTGGTAATTGAAATTATATGACAGTGATGTTCTGTATTAACATTTTGAAACAATGATCGGTAAATACTTCTCGTAATAACGATGATACTTAAGTTAAACGCCATAGTCATCATCACATCATCAGAAGTATACATCTTAAGTCTTAGATTTATACATAGACTACGCGATACTCCAAAATGTAGCTATTTCGTTTCGATCAATTATAAAATATATTTGAAAAAACATTCACAATAAAATTGTGAAGAATGTTTCAAACCAATGGAGCGCTGTTAGTGTTGCCTGGTTGACCTACTGTATAATAGGTTTCCAAGTCACTCCACCCGCTCCGATATTGGTTATTTCCCACATTGACAGTTGCCCTATAACTTTTTTATCGATCAACATCGAGGTCTTGTTTTATTTCCTTTTAACTTGTTCATGTAAAGTTTTAAAATGTTTCCGAATGGGTTTTCTTGTCGAATTACTAGGGTTTAATGTCGTGAATCCATTTTGAAGATGGCGTTGACATGATGGAGGATAGAGTTGGAAGTGTGTAGAAATGGCGTGTACATCTGAATATTCAAAGATACTTGATTGATAAAAAAATATTTATTATTGTTTGCATACTTGTATAGTAATGTCAGAGTGTGTGAGTGCCCGTGTGGTGACGTAGTAAGAATACAATTCACCACCCCCTATCTTATCTGTGGGTGATCGTAAGAGATGACTAAAGGATATAAAACGCATATAACATCTATGGCAGAGAAGACAAACTCGACACAAAACCCTATACTAACATGTCTGACCAGCGCGGTATAGTGGGCCAATTTTCTTCCTGATGAGGAGGAAGCTCGAGCCCAACAGTGGGACATATATAAGCTGAGATGATGATGATGATGATGAAAAATAGTGCATGGAATATCTTAGATTCTTTTTTGATGACATTTTCTATGAACTGTGTGCCATGTATTGTAGGATGAGACAGACAAGGCATGATGATAAAAATACCATTTTCAGATTCCTGGAACGTAATATGTTGACTCATTGGCAGTTGTTTTTCAATCGCCATTACCTCATGAGGACGGATAACATATCATTTATCGGACATTGTAAATATTTTTGTCGTCGTGTCATCGAAAGTCAAACGGAATGTAGCTATGGCTCACCTCTAGTGACAGATTATTTCGATCTGTTAACACTTGAAATTTTAGTTTACGAGTCCTTAAATAAATTAACTTTTTGCTTATTGTAGCGGTAGAAAATGTTTTATTGCTTTGAACGAATTGTGAAAATAAAACGAAAGTTTGTTCAGCGCTCAAATTGAAACTGATCAGTGTTTATTACATCTGAAAACTTAGAACTTTGCTCGCGTGTACTAAGAATTGATTATTATCTAACTGCACAAATGATGTAGTGATGTATATAATGGACTTGGAGCTGTATCTTGATTACAATTCCTTGATTAGTAAACTGGCGATCGAGTATCACTTGTGGGATCTGGTCCAGCCATAATCTTTTGAATTTTATAATAAATTGTTTCAAAGGTCATCACACAAGCTAATTCTGACTAAACATGTTTTAAAGAATTTTGTAAAAAAGAAAAGAAAATTGCCAAACCCGCTGCGTTTCTTGCGGGATATTCTCAGTAGCGGTCATGTTCCGATTCGTTAGTCGTTACTTTATTGTATTAATTTAAAATGTTAAAATTGACAATATGTATCTACATATTGGGCATTTGCCTATGCTGGGTTCTTGTACATAATAAATAAATTGGAATTTCTCCATCCATCCATGCATCTATTAAACTCTCTAAGTCTCATAGCCTTCTCAAATGGTATATAGTAATATCATAATCGCCACGTGAGGTTGGCGAGTTAGCAATCAAAGTTGATGTTAATAGTTCCCCGGGAGAGTTCCTCCTATCCATTCACTTAATGATACTTCAACAGATTTTTATGATATTAATATACCTTTTTTTTTTTTTTTTTTTTTTTTTTTTTTTTTTTTTTTTTTTTTTTTTGGGGGGTGGGCTACGGTCGGCGCACTCCTCGCACCACTCCGTCCGGGGTGACAGAGGGGCGTAAGCGCGCACACCTGTAACCCACCCGTGACGTCGCCTTCGTCGTTGGGCCGACCACCGGAGCAGAGTGACTTGACGTCAGTGGTCGGCCCGACGGAATACCCCTGAGGAGTACCCTCTCCTCGACCGACATCCCCCCCTCGGGTAGGATGTCGGTCTTTCCTCACGCGGTCGGCCTCTCGGCGGGTGACGGACTAATTCCGATATTAATATACCTGTGATATTAGAATTTATTCCTTATTCTGAGATATTTAAATATGATCTTAGTCACTTATAACTTCCACTAAATATAAGGGCACATACGATTTCTTAAACATCTACTATTTAATGCTAAACAATATTTCATTATACTAGTTAAATGTTAGATGAGAATCATTTGTACCAATACTCATTGTTTGACATAAATTATAGGCCAACACATATCTGACATAATTATAACATTTTGTATAAAAATGTTTATTATGCACATATTAACTTAACAATATTACTTAAGAATGACTTCTATCACACCCCTCTCCCGAGTCTATGTAGGGATATTTAAACTCGCCGTCACCCTTGGGATCATTACATAATTAATGAATGGCCTCTAAAAAGTCTTACGTGCTGTGTGCTTATAGTAAAATTCGTTCAGCCATTTTCACGTACCAAAGTAACAGTAAGATAATCAACTTTAGAAGTGAATATCTTGAGTTTATTACTTATTCCAAACTGTCCCAGCTATTTTATTAAAATTAACTCGATTCTTCAACGCTCGCTTTTTTATTATAATTTACTCAGAGCGAGACCATTCAATAGTTTTACTCGGTACTCACGTCAGACTTAGCAAGTTCATGCTTAATTTTTAATCTTCAAGTTCAAAGGTAACGAGAGTTTCCAACCAGCACAGTCATCTTAGTGGATTACTCATTAAAACCACCAATACTATGTAAAAATCCGAGCTTAACAGTAGAATAATATCATAAAAGGCTGAATATATTTCATCAATGAACTATATGGTGCGTCTGTAACATTACTTATTTATGACTAAAGTGTATTTAATTTGAGTGCGGTCAACGTAGCGTGGTTTGGTCGTGAAGCTCGTGAGTATGTAAAATTACGCGAGGTCATTTTGCAGAAAGCTCTCCCTAGGGCCTATTGATATAGGCCATCCTGGGTAATGGAATAGATAATTTCAAGCTTCTTATCGACCATTCAATATACGTTGACATTTTCGCGTCACATACTTCTCAAACTTATCGTTTTATATAAAGTAAATATTATATCGTCGAATTTATTATATACGAAACATTTTGAACACAGTGTTAAGTTCAGCATCGGGCTCGTTTCCAATGTATTAAATTTCGTTTTTATTTCCGTACTTAACCTTGACGATAAGTTTATTTTCCATTTAAACAAACTGGCGAAGGGTGCTCGTAGACTGCCAGTAACTGATAATAAGTCTATAAAGTGTGAGCAAATATACCGCTTAATGGCACCATCAAATCTCAACCCTTTCGGATTCGTTGGCATTACGCGCTCTTAGTTATCACACATTTATTATCTTTGGATGTTCATTCGATTGGAATTAAACTTGTTGCTTATGAAGTCAAATTTAATAATATAACAAAAAATGTATGGAAGATTTATGATATATATATTCTCAATTTTCTTAAACGCAGTCATGAGTTTACAATGCATTTGGCCATTTATTTTATACGTCATAAATTCAGCAGATATTTTTGGCAGACAGCAGTAAAGCTCCTTTGCAATCTTCATCGGTAATTCTACAGAGATAGTTGATCAAGGGCGCAATACGATTGCATTAGCCCCATTACCTCGCGTGCAATCGTATACGTTGTTTAATACTTCGGGTATGAATAATATAAAGCCTCGCTTTTCAATAATAACATCGAATATCGAGGTTGCAGCGACTTATTTAACGAATTTAGACTTTTCAAGAACACTGTTTAAAAAGAACAAAAGCCTTAAATGAAACAAAAGATTAAACTTTTCAGAATACGAGAAAATGTTGTGTAACACTCTAATAACGAGTTTAATGCACCGGAACTGTACCGCCGACTATGTAGATAGTGACACAGTGCGACGAAAGATCGAACTTAGATAACAATTTCAATTTTCCCTAAAATTGAATCCGAAAAAGATAAAATTCCATCCAAATCGGGCAGTTACATAAGTAGGGGTGGGGAGTCAGTCGAAAGCTTACGTAAGCCCGTCTGGAATTCTAACGGTGAAATATAAAATGCCACTTTAATTCATATCTTTCGGTTTATGTGTAAACTGAGGGTCCGGTGCGACCGTTACCATTCCATATTATCTGTTGATACATTTATATCAGAGACATAAGAAATGTGGTAAGTGCTGTCTTTAAACTTAAAATTAACTAAATATGTTTATAAGTTTTGGCTTTTGCTGCAACTTTATTAATGCATATGCATAGTAATTGCGTGAATTGAATTTTTCAATCTTTAAAATAACCTTTGAATACGTTTATTTGATGGTAATTTTAAAAGACTACGTCCGAACTGTATTTACTTTCAATGATCATTCAAATATGCAAATCAAATCGCGAGGAAATGGAATGTTCGCCGTTCAAACGTTCAGCAAATACTTATCTGGCATTGGACGGTGGTCGTGAGGAATCTGTAATGCCGGCTATCATCAATATTTACCTCGACGACGTTGGCATTGGGGTGATCGACTAGTAAAGAGCTCCGCAGTACGGAAACATCACTGTTCAATAACACAAGTACACCGTTTGTAAATACACTATGCAACTTTTTCGTGTGGTAGATTATATGAACAAGGGCGGTAGTGATCGTGGACGTACGGTCACGTCAGCGTTCGGCTCGCAACTAACGGTCGACCGTGCCGTCGCCGGCTTCCAAACACAAAATTCGAGGTCTTTGTAGGCATTAGTGGATAAACACCAGTGGCAAAGGTCATGGTTTTTTTTTCTCTGCCTCGAATATTTCGGATTTTTTGCGCTGAACAAGAAGTTTTCAGCAATATCAGGACGTGAAAATATGATATAGAACATTGGCTTGGTGTTTTTGTTGGGCTTTAGTGAAACGTTTCTCACGATACATGCGATGATCGCTTGTGACGCTTCGAGTTTGTATTGGTTTTATTCAATTGTTAAATGAGAAAAGGTTGTTCTATGTTTGTCTTTTCTTTTATAGAGATTTTTATTTGACTTTTAATAAAGAAAAACTCAAGGTGTATATTTATGTGAAGATTTTTTGTACGAGTTGATATTTTGACAAAGGTAGGTGAATTTGGATTGAGGTTGGATTGTCGGCATAGATCTTTATACCGAGATATTGTTTTTTCATTTGAATTTATTTATTTTAGCTATTTAAATCGGTAGCAGTTTCCAAGAACATTTAAAAGTTCTCCCAACTTCCTAACTATCAATTTAGTGGCAATCATTTAGAGTTGTCTATGAAAGAAAACCTTCGTGGATTCTAGCTTATAGGGGATGCAATAGTGATAATGTATCTTTGATTAGTCCTATAAAAATACCGCTAGAGTTATTTTTTTCAGTATTTTTGTTCAATATTTTTAATTTCAGTAGTAGTTTGAGATTTATAGTTTTAGTACAAATTTTTATTTTGTGTGAGAATTTACAAATGTAGTAGTAGGGTACTGTTGACAGTTTTCTGTCTACAGCCGTGGGCCGGTCCGTCCGGGTAGTATACCATACTCTCACAGAAAATGCACGTTTGAGAAGTGACAATGCGATGTTGTGCTTCGTTTGGTGAGCAAGAGAGACGGCAGCCCAACTTTCTGGGTGGGTTTGGGGTTTGCATTAGTAGGCAGCGGCCTAGCTGTACCACTGGTATTGCAAAGTTCTATAAGCGGCAGTAACACTTGCCATCAGGTGCGCTGTTTGATCGTTTGCTACCATCAGAAAAAAATGTTTATATTTAAAATAATACTCCATCTATGCAGACCAAACCACTGTCACTTGCTAATGCTGCATAAATTTTGTACCAAAGTCTTAATTTAGCCGAACTTAAATACATACAACCACTCTTGTGTCCCCAGCGGTGTAGGCAGAGACTACGTATTTCCGTTCGCCACACGCCTGACATTGAACTTAGAATTTATATAATAATGGAGACCTTGGTTTAGTTGACCTTGAATTATAATCAAGGTCATGCGAAGCGCGCTGCCTATTTATAGAAATTGATATTAATAAATAAAAGTTTATCATTTTTTTACTTATTCAACGGCAAAGTCAAACGGCGTAGCGTTTTATGGACACTGGCAGGCGATTCAAAGGTTATATTTATATTACACTAACTGTGCCAGCAGTCTCGCTTATTTGGATTATTTATTTATTGCTATTATATTGTTCATATCGTTTTACTTTTTTAATATTTCATCAATTATTTTTATTTAAATAACTAGCATACATTTTTCTTGTATAGATAGGATATAAAAATATTCTTATTTCACCGGTATATAATTTTCCGTGTGGTGACGGAGTAAAAATATAATTCATCACCCTCTATCTTACCCATGGGTGATCGTAAGAGATGACTAAGGGATATAAAACGCATATAAGATCTATGCGAGAGAAGGGAAACTCGAAACAAAGCCCTATACCAACACGTCTGATCAGCGCGATACCAATACACTAATACACTATTCGAGACATATATGAGCTGAGATGAATATAATTTGTATTTATACTTAAAAACTTCTTCATAATCGTTTTATATCTAAATGTTTAAGAAAATATACGATTCACCGTATAATTCATAAAAAATGCCAGATATTCAGATATTAAAAACTTAAGTAAATACAAATAAAACATTAAGATAATAATGCGAATCATAATTTGGTTCACATATACCAACCCACACTAGCCTAATTGATAAGGTGGTTATAATGGATGTCCAAAATGTGGGTTCAAGTCCCACGTTTGATAATCAGTTTTCGTTCGCAAATAAGTTTATATAAGATTTTTATATGTATTATAATTTCGTAATTGTCGTTCTTAAATAGTATAAATTTAATTTATATTTACAACTAGCCGACACGGCACACTTCGTTCCACCTCACAGTCAATGATTGAGCTGATTTTAATTAATTCAAAATTATTAATTTAGTATTATAGTTGTTTTATTTAAGTTTAGTTAGTAGTATAGTTATTTTATTTTGATAATGTATAATATATTATAAATTTAAAAATCAAATATTTAATGACGTGCCAGCAAGACGAAGAAGCACTTTGTGATATACGACATTTTTCTTCTTGCGCGTTAAATTATCTAATTGTTGATCTCTGAAATTTGCTCGACGATTTCGTATTGTCAACCGAGCCGTTTCACGGGCTACCTCGCTTTGCTCTTGTGATTGAGAAGCACGAAGTGGGGCCATACTAACGCGGCGCTCTTCGGGTATCGTTCTTCTTGAGTGGTTTCACTCGCGATTTTTAGAATCCTAATTGCATTACGGCTTTGTAGGGAAAAATTATATCTACTTGGTCAAAACTATGTTATAAAAATTTCGACACAATGAGATTTATTATAATAACACTCGTAAAACTCGTAGCACTCACAAACGCATCAACCGGTCAACTTTAATTTCAACGTTTTGGGTTAATTTCAAACCATAGACAATATTACGTGAGCTATCAGTTGCGTTTCGTTACATCATCAACAAATGAACGTTTAGAACTGATGCTTTTATTCTAATGATTTTTTATTGTTGATTAATATCATATTTTAATGTCCTATATCCTATTCCCGACGATAACAAACTCAAAAACATAAAAATTATAGAAATTGGTTCAGCCGTTCTCGGGTTATAAGTGTTGTAACTAACACAACTTTCTTTTATATATGTAGATATAAGATGGCCGTTTCTCTAAAGTCTATGTAATCATCGTAAAGCCAGGCACATGAAAGGTTAAAAGCTTTCACTTTTCTTTTGAATGGGTTATTTGTCTGAGTTTATATATCAGATACAGCGCTATTCTTACTGCTGTGTGTTAAATAAACATTTTCTTTGTTTTACTGAGTATGAGATTTACATCCGCTATGACGTTCCGTCACCGACCAATACCGTTGCGTGTTATGCACGCATCGGCAACAAGCCGGTCAGTGTGCGCTCCGTTCTAGTGGGTATAGTAGTCCATGTCGTGTGCTCATGACGATCATGATATGAAATGATGTAGCACTGAATAAATAAATTGGCTTTAGTTTCAATCTTTCTTTATAGTGGTAATATGTGTTTTCAATACTTAGGCATTTCTTAAAACATCCGCATGAAGGTGGATGGGTTGTTGAGGTATCGAATTGAAAGTTCATCGCCTTATGTATAAAACAAAATACGTATAATCAAACACGTACGTACACATAGCTACGAAAATTGATACTTGAATTATTCAAACTAGTTAGGATTACATTTTTATTACGTACTTACCTAACTTGGTGCTTTATTTATTAATGTATTCAAGTTATAACTAGTTGAGCATGCGGCGCCGCTTGCGTGCTATATGGAGCTAATACTTACTAAACATGTATCCAATCATTTTGATTAAAATATGTTAATTACAAAACGACGAGCCCGCTGAGTTTCTTGCCGGATCATTTCAGTTTGTGGTCGCTATCTGGTTCGGTGGTACATTATTTAAATTGATTTTAAAAAAAGATCTAAAATTGACTATATCTATGTCATTGTATGTGCCTTTATAGTGCTTATGCAAAACAAATAATTTGATTTGATTCTACGTGTGTTTTTATTGGAACCAATGCACTAAGGAAATAATTCTTGTATTGCGGGGGACTACACACACATAGTAAACGGACACGAATGCCGTCCCGACTCAGGACAACAATTTAGTGATCACTCAAAGTATTGTCCTGTATGGGACGGCAGGTCGTTACTCAGGTTGAGTTCTTGTGATGTATTAGATCGACTTTGATGCTTTGATTTTTAATGTGAAACAAAATTACTTTTACGGATTTTATGTCAAATACCTAACCTGACAAAGCTATATATAAAATTACATAAGAAGACGTCCTTAAGTATGCTGGGACATCGCTCAATGGTTCATTAGCAGCGAGTGTGACCCGCCGGTCGGGCCACTAAAAGCGAACACCCCCGGTACCATTTGTTGAAAGGTCGCAAAACGGGTAGTGGATTTCCAAATCGACACATCACATCGAGCACGGTTGGGCCGGATTCCCAATAGGTGCGGGTTCGAACCCCGCTTGTGACATCATTTTTCGTTTCGTATCGGGTATTTATAAATAATTAAGCATATTAAATGCTAAAAATTTCAGTAATTTGAATAACAAGGTTGTGTCATCGTTTAATACAATTCTAACTGTAAAGTTTGAAGTATTAAGTCTATACAATGTGTAAACATTGTCCGATAGATGGCATACGTCACCTTGAAGACGTAAGATATAATATGATTCGAAATTTGCATGTCCTAAAATAGTTCACTATGGTGTAAGTGGCAGCACGGTTGGGCCGGATTCCCAATAGGTGCGGGTTCGAACCCCGCTTGTGACATCATTTTTCGTTTCGTATCGGGTATTTATAAATAATTAAGCATATTAAATGCTAAAAATTTCAGTAATTTGAATAACAAGGTTGTGTCATCGTTTAATACAATTCTAACTGTAAAGTTTGAAGTATTAAGTCTATACAGTGTGTAAACATTGTCCGATAGATGGCATACGTCACCTTGAAGACGTAAGATATAATATGATTCGAAATTTGCATGTCCTAAAATAGTTCACTATGGTGTAAGTGGCAGCACGGTTGGGCCGGATTCCCAATAGGTGCGGATTCGAACCCCGCTTGTGACATCATTTTTCGTTTCGTATCGGGTATTTATAAATAATTAAGCATATTAAATGCTAAAAATTTCAGTAATTTGAATAACAAGGTCGTGTCATCGTTTAATACAATTCTAACTGTAAAGTTTGAAGTATTAAGTCTATACAATGTGTAAACATTGTCCGATAGATGGCATACGTCACCTTGAAGACGTAAGATATAATATGATTCGAAATTTGCATGTCCTAAAATAGTTCACTATGGTGTAAGTGGCAGCACGGTTGGGCCGGATTCCCAATAGGTGCGGGTTCGAACCCCGCTTGTGACATCATTTTTCGTTTCGTATCGGGTATTTATAAATAATTAAGCATATTAAATGCTAAAAATTTCAGTAATTTGAATAACAAGGTCGTGTCATCGTTTAATACAATTCTAACTGTAAAGTTTGAAGTATTAAGTCTATACAATGTGTAAACATTGTCCGATAGATGGCATACGTCACCTTGAAGACGTAAGATATAATATGATTCGAAATTTGCATGTCCTAAAATAGTTCACTATGGTGTAAGTGGCAGCACGGTTGGGCCGGATTCCCAATAGGTGCGGGTTCGAACCCCGCTTGTGACATCATTTTTCGTTTCGTGTCGGGTATTGTTGTTATATTTTAAAATTCTCAAAATATTTTCTTTTCCTTGCATTTTTACGATAGTCAATGAGTTCGTTGCATCTCTGGTATTGCTGATGTCTATAAGCGGTAGTTACCAGTTACCGTCTAATGAGCTGCTTGCCCGTATGCCACCAAAATCAATAAAAATAACAAAATCAAAAATATTTTTTTTTGACGGCTGATTTGAATATGGTTGTTCATTAATGACTGTGTGTATGATATAAGAGAAAAACTACGCGTAAACTCGTCACGATCGCCCTTCAAGATTTTAATATAGTAATAGATGGCAGACTCCAGTTTAATTAATGAAGATTTTAAATTGTTAAGCCGGTGAAATTGGTAAAGTTTCAAGCGGAGCTTAGTCTCAGTGCAATTGTCCGTCATAGTCCTCAGAGTTCTGCCTTTTACATTTATTGCAAGCGATGGAAGTGAAAGTAGACGAGCTAAAGTCTCTAATAATATTACAGACTAACTGCCTAATATGGATTGGTAGAACTAGGCTCTATATCATGAGTAATGTGTTAGAAGCCAAGTGAATGTCATGGTGTGAACGATCTGTTTAAAAGTGGTCAATGAACTTTCAGCGGCTTGTGGAATGTCACGTTACCTCGGATAACAGTAGGTGCGATCAGACTCCTAACAAACTCCGACCATAATCATTTCTCGGCACCTAAAATGCTGCTTGAGAGATTCAATTTATAGTGCATCACGTTATTAAATATTGTATGTGTTCGAAGACTACACTTGTCATTGTACAAACAATATACAGAGATTTTAGGTCGTCGTTTTGGTAGTGGTAGGACTACACTGTTGACAGTTCTCTGTCTACAGCCGCGGGCCGCTCCATCCGAGGTAGTACCACACTCTCGCAGAAGATTGACGTCTGAGTAATAGCAATATGCTATTGCGCTTCGTTCGGCGAGCGAGAGAGCTGGAAGCCCAACTGGGTGGGTTTGGGGTTTGCATTAGTAGGCAGCGGCCTCGCTATGCCCTTGGTGTTGGAAAGGTCTGTGGGGGGCAGTGACATTTACCATCAGGTGTGCTTGCTTGCTCGTTTGCCACCAAAAGCAATAAAAAAGAAAAATAAAGTTAAAATTATGTCTGACTTCAGTACCTGTGAGAGTGTCAAGTTCAACACTTTCGACTTAAATATTGAATTTGACGTCTTAGTTATGACAGCCCTGTTACCAAGTGTCACCACCTATCACTCAGTTTTTTTAGCTTAGTGAAAACAATATTTTTTCTTATTGTAAAAGTTATTGGCAATAGTTTTATGACCGGCCGCCTGCCAGACGTCAACCCTCCTTGGGAATGTAATTGTTGACCAAACGGCGTCAGATGGAGTTAGCCCAGGTCGTTATAAGGCTCTTAGTCGTCTTTTACAACATCCACGAGCAAAGTAAGAGTTGGTAGTATTCGTAGCCGCTACCACACAGCACTGCCATTGCGATTAAATGTTCCCTAAAAATTATTCGTGTGGTAACGGAGTAAGAATACAATTACCACCACCTACTCTATTTTACCCTTATGTCGTAAAAGCGACTAAACGAGATAATATGCCGATATTTTTGCAATAGAAGGAAAACTATACCAACCGATCTGACCAGAATAGTATGGTAAATCAATTTTCTATCCACTGTAGAGGAAGCTCGGATCCAGCAGTGCGTCGTCTAAGCTTAAGATGATGGTGACGATGTTTGATGAATAAAATTAATATTCTTTGAACGAAGTCCGAAAATGTCACACGAATCCATAGATCCACGAGAGGCCACTTTTCAGCGTAATATTTTTTAAATAAACGAGTAAAAAAAAAAGAAATAGTTTAGGTTATGTTGTGTTTTATTCAACGCTTTTAAATTTGCTCGTTTGTAGTACTTTTAGCGAGGCGCCGCTGCCGCGTGCCGGCTCGTGCCTTTGAAATATATTAAAGTCGATATGTGAAGTTTTATTTCCATGTTTGTGCGAAATTTTTGAATAGCTGTTTACTTTACAACTGTTAGTTCTTTTGAAGGTTACGCCGTAAAATTATTTAGTACCTCCGCAGTAATATTGTAATGTAAGTATTTAACGCCAGCTACTCGTAAACATAATAATTTTAATATTTTATATGTATAAATAAATATTTATCTCTATCCATCGGGTTGTGAATGTTCGAGGTGTTGGGTTTTGGACATAGGTTTCTTTTCGAGGCTGAATACTGCGCTAATCGACACCTTTGACAGGCGATCGCATTTTTATCAAGTGAGTAATGCTGCCAATTCTCCAAGCACTGCCGTCACTGATTTTTAAGACTCCCACATGCAAATAGGAAGTAACGACCGTATTCTTAGTCGGTCACCACATGAATTAGGAATGTTATACGAACATTAATATAGGTTTCAATATTTCTTGTTTAATAATGGTTTGATAATACAAGAGACACCACCCATTGTCTTCCCTTGGCAGTAAAAACTGGCTGAAGGATCACCATGAGAGTGGACGGCAGTACTCTACTGGAAAAATTATAACGCCAACTGCGATCGTGCGAAAATCTATGTCCAACAGTATACGTCGCTTAGATGGATGGACGGATTATATTTCTCAGGCTATTTTATCATTAGTTGTAATCCAAAGACACGTATTTTTTTTTTAATTTCCAAAGGTTAAAATGTTATATAATCTGTACGTACGAGTTATTATTAACACTGGTATACAACTACTGCAACTGTTAGCGCGCATACATTAATTAAAACATGTACAATGCCCCTTCAAAATCTGTATTTCATATAACTAGCTAGAGCTTGTATGTATTGTATAGGATGATTTGGAATAAATGCATTTCAAACTACTTAATACCATCGTGGAGTAAAATGGTTTCTCATAAGCGTTTTTAAAATAAAAATAATATTAAAACTATATTATGACCGTAATATACGATTTGAAAATTTACGAATAATCTATTATTATCATCTCAGCTCACATACATCCTACTTCTGGGCTCGAGCCCCTTCCAAATAGGGAGGGCTTTATTATATCATACTCGTCTGACGTGCTGATATAGGTTTTTATTTAGATTTTTACTTGCATAAATGTTTGTTATCAGCTCATTATTCTTTAGTCGTCTTTTGCGGCACCCATGGGCTAGAAAGAGGATGATGAATTGTATTCATAATTCATCACCGTCGAATTAAATTATTATAGGTATAAAAGCTTATTTAAAAAATCTTCCTTAACTTCATCATAAGAATCAGTTGACTGCTACCCTTGCGTTATCCGGCTCGAAGGACCATTAGTGCTCATTATTGTACGATTAAAATATGGAACCACCATATTAATATATTTTTATAAACACACAACTTTACAATCCACTTTCTAGAGTTTTAATTCCCTGTGATTGCGAAGGAGCCGTATGCATTGTCTTTGAAACATATTTCAAGTTCCCATATTTTGATTAATAAATTTCCTGACGGTAGATTCAATAACACTTTGTCCTACATCAAAATCGAGCTGTTTACTGTCACATAACATTCCTGCTTATATCATTATTAAGCAACCGTATATTAATCATACGGTAAATGTGAAAATTCATTAATTACAATCAGCCTGTATAATCCTTTGTTAAAACACACAGCTATTGTGCTTGTATTATGATTATATTTGTTTGTGCTTGGTTATAACCTAGATGGGGGTAGCTTAATCCTGTGTCCGAGCTGCACATAAATTGTCCAGAGGTTTTTGCTGTACAGTGTAGATTACGTTAACTGTGTTTTCCTTTTGTGAGCTGAATGTTACTGCGATGCGACCCAATTAACGTCGTGTCCAATTTTCAGTGTATTTATATATCTGTTCATCGCATCGCAATAATAGAAGGAAGTATTTTGTATCGCGTGTATATTTGAATTGATTGGTCGTTTTTTTTCGTTACGGTTCACATATCTTTCATTGTTGGATATACATTTTTAGATATTAAGGAAAATTTGGTCTATAATATAGCGGCGCTGCCCGTATAATGACAGTTTAAGAGTCGTTTAAACCATCTAAAGGTATCAGGATAGTGCTTATTGCGTGTCGAGTTAGGAATTAGCTTTGCAAGAAAATATAAAGGAATGATAGTATTAATATTTAAATATTATATTACTCTTTATACTTGTAATTTACAAAGATTTTTTTATTACTTCGTCCAAAAAACCCCCTAAAACAAGAGTGCACATTGCTGTACAAATATTAATATTGATTAATCAACATCATCTTGGCATTGAATAATTTTAATGTTTTCAAAGCTACGAATGCTGCCAGTGATAGCTAGATTATAAACTTCATTTACAAAGATGAGATCGTGGAATGGGCTGGTTAGGAGCCACAAAATGTTAAAGAAAACTAAAACGTAAAAGTATAAGGAATGCGGGCCTTAAATAAATATACACTTTCAAAGTGGAAATGCTATGAAATTTCGGCGGCAGCGTCCTCCTTTTGAGGTTCCCCGCATACTTTTTGTAGGGATCCCATCTGAATATAAAAAGATCATATTATTTGATTCAAAAGGTGCATCAGCCTATCCTTTTGCAATGGAAATCATAGTATATACCATTTATTTTTATTTCACGTTTTACTTTGTGGTGTAAGTAGTTTGCGAGTGAGATTTCACAATTGCGAGTTATAAAAGTGACATTCGGTTTTTCATTAAAGAAACTAACAAGCAATGTGAAGCCTAAGCATTGTACTTAGTAGATAACAGAATGTTCACTTGTTATAATTTAGAAGTCAAAACATGATTCTTAAAAGCTTCAAGTTTAATAAAGTTCAAATATCTCTCTTGTCTAATACAGAAAGTCAGAATATCCTACATAGGGCTAAGTTGAATGACTGACCGCCTAAAAGACTTATTTTGAGAGCTCAATCAATCTTTGACCACAGACTAGTTGGAATTGACTCGGAACGTTGTAAAGCTCTCTGTTGGTTTTTCGACAGCTGCGAGCAATGTTAGGGTTGGTAATATTTGTGGTCGTTGCCTTTGTGGCGAAAGGTTTTTCAAAGGCCTCTCTATCCGTCTGATAACTGATATCGTATCGGTGTGGTGACAAAGTACATAAGTTGGCTGTGTCATAAAAGATGGCTTATGGTTTATAAAGAAAGAAAAAGAAACAAAGAATTTCTCCACTCATGGCGAGGACACATAACAAGCACATACATAGTGGCGCCCCCTCCACAAATGAGAAAAAGAACGCCGCTCAGCATAATGTTGTGGTATCTACTACAAAAAAGTGATACCACAACGCTGTTCTTCTGCAGCGTCCTTTTAAATGAAATAAAATCAAAACATTATGCATATATGCGAAGAGAGGAGCTTGCAGGGTGGGTCTATGGGGTTGCGCGCCGCCTCTTTCGTCGCCCCGGATCAATTTGGCGGGGCGCGACCACGTACATAGCCCACCGCAAAAAAAAAGAAAAAAAAAAAGGGCACTTACATATTGTCAACTTTACGGTTTGTTTGAAACCAATTTATAATAATCTACCACACGTAATAAGCAAATAATACGAGTTGCAAGAGAAGGAAAACTCTAAATAACCCCTTATAGATTGCCTGGGCAGCGTGGTACAGTAAGTTCAGTTTGCCTATACTGTGGAGGTGGCTTGAACCACTTCACCAGTGGGACGTATCTGACTTGAAATGAAATACCACTCGAATTTAGAATAAATCCCTATATCGCTTGAGATTTTATAACCATAAAACTGAGGGACACCAGGTTCACTTAACCTCGAAACAACTTTTATTTCTATTACGTCATCTGTCTATTATCATCTTTTTGCATTGAACTCTTCAATAAAACGAAGGTAATTAGGGTAACAAGCGTAGTAGCAACCAAGTCGCAATCGAGTGCGCTAATTTGATAGGTTGACTGACTGGTTGGTCGATTGGTATAAATGATTTTGTTATGAGTTAATTTCTCTTAAACTAATATAGTTCCCAAGGTTTTCTTTCTTAGACATCTTTCGAAATTAGAATTAAGATCTAAGTATTATTGGTCCACTCTTTCCTCTTGTTAGCCTGTCTACGTTCAACGATTGGATCGTTTGTTTCAGTGAGCAGCAGTTAGCTTAACGTTTAACGGGGACTAAACAGCCGAGGATGTAATGATTCGTTTTATAACTACCGTCAAAATGTTGAGAAAAGGGTCGTTGAATATTACAATGTTTGCATATCCAGGATCTAAACGGTCGTGTGACCCTGAAGCGAGAATATCAATAAGATTTCATTACTTGCGTTTTTTCATCCCTTTCATATTAGATAAAGAAACAAAACCAATATAACACCCAAGGTCAATAGTAAAAGTATCCATTATATGAGATTGATTCTTTAGTCGATATTGTAAATTTACATACTCACTTCCGCTTCATAGACTCTTTGGGAGAAAGGAAGGATTTCCATTGATATTTGACAAGTTTTCACTCGCAGTTCACGTTTTTTATTCATATTCATAGGTTTTCGGTATTCCTCACCTGTTTGTTGGTCAGTACTTCAAGAGATTTAGTGTGAGAGCATCTGAAGTATTTTTTTCATTATACATACATACATACATACATACATACATATCATCACGCCATATCCCTTGCAGGGTAGGCAGAGAGAACAGAGTGCCAGAGAACTCTATTCTTGCATACTTCACTCGCTTCTTCAACATTCATAATTCTCTTCATACACGCTCGCCGGTTTCGGAGACTCTTGACTCCACCTTCTTTCAGCACGTGACCAATCTGGTCTAGGTAGGTGAGTCTCGGTCTCCCCCGGTACCTACATCCTTCCACTTTCGCATTGTATATCTTCTTAACCAGACGTTCGTTCGGCATTCTTTCCACATGTCCGAACCATCGGAGCATTCCCTTTCGCATCTTTTCACCAATACTCTCTTTCATACCTACTCGCTCTCTTACGTCGTCGTTACGAATGCGGTCGGTCAGCCTAACTCCACAGATTTGCCGTAGAGATCGCATTTCGACCGCATTAATTTTGCTTTCATGCTCTTTTCTGCATACCCAACTCTCGCTTCCATATAGTAATGTTGGGACAAGCACAGCGTTATGTATTGCTACACGTGCCTTCTGGCTGAGGTGGTGGTTACAGAGAAGTTGTCCCAACGCTCCGTTCACTCTATTTCCCGCATTCACTCTTCGCTCTATATCAGTGGTGTACCTTCCATCTCGGATAAAACCACATCGAAGATATACGAATTCATCCACTTGCTCTAGTACATTATTACCTATTTTTACTCTTACATCTGTTCTGGCTTCATCTCTTTCAAAGACCATTATTTTGGTTTTGCTCACATTCACGCGTAGACCCCTTTTTTAATTATAACTGCGATTTTTGGCATGGTAGGCGGTTTCTTATTTACTATACTATACATTATTACACTATACATATATACACTATACACACACTATACACATGTATAGTGTGTGTATAGTGTATGATGTATACATCATATACACTATACATCACTGTAAAGTCATTTGTTGTCTAACATCAAACGCTATGTCATTGATTTTCCAAAACAACTCATTTTTAAACAATTTTTGTTAACGTTTTTAATTTGAATTTTTACCGTTTCAAATTATTAAAAAGCTTGTACAATATGCTTTTAATATCACAAAGGCAATACGATGTTAGTATGTCTCAGTTTTATTTACATACAACAGACTCTATGTCATGGTCATTTAAGATATTTTGGAGTAAAAACCACCTCATTATTTGCTCGTGGTAAAGACGTTTAAGGGATTTAATATGCTGATAACACATTTGCAAGAGTAGGAAAACTCAAAATAAAATGTTATACCAACCAGTCTGGTCAGTAGGTCAATTGCCCTCTTATTATGGAGGAGACTCAAGTTCTGCAGACATATATGAGCTGAGATAATGAGGATTTAAAAAATCACTTAAATCAATCTACCTTATTCATATATCGTTTACCAATCTATCCAAAGTGATTCATCATCATCACAGCTCACGCATGACCCACTATTGAGTTCGAGCCTTTTCCATGATGGGAGGGCAATTGACCTACTATACCACGCTGGTCAGACGAGTTGGTATAGGGTTTTATTTCGAGTTTTCCTTCTCTCGCATAGATGTTATATGTGTTTTATATACCTTACTCGTCTCGTACGATCACCCCGGTTAAGATAGGGGGTGGTGAATTGAATTCCATCACCACACGGAAAAGTGCTTGAAGAAATCATTTTTTGATAATTTAGCATGGGTGTATCGGTCGCTCTCACTTTGCCGCCGTAACGGGTTTCCGCTCCAAAACGTTCAGTCACCCCCTGATCTCCGCTCTAGAAGTTTATTTAAAAAAAAAGCCCTGAGTAAAACAAGATGGCTGCAGCGTCAGATCACTAATTTGTTTCGCCATAACTCATAAGGCACAATACTAAAACAGCCATCAACCGTTCACTTTAACGCGTTTTAAGGCTGCTAATAAATCCTTAAAGCAATAATAAATCACGTTTTTTTATACAAACTTGGGCTGTATATTCAATCGGCGAATTCTTTGGGTACGCTTTCGTCTTGCAGGCGGACCATTAATCTGGCTCGTTCATTATTCACGGTACAGCATAGATCAAGGGTCCGGGAGTGAGGCTAGAGGGCTCCGCGCTCGGTCAGCCGATGTCGCTGCCAATATATATATTATTAACAGCATCACGAGTTTATTGAATTTGGATGCTGCTAATGTTGATATTGTTGCTTATACATTGTTTTAGTACTTAACGAATTTTTTTTTTCCTTTGATTTGATTTTGTGCGATGTTCTGCACGCGTTTGTTTACACATTATCTACACAGATGGATTGGTAAGTATCTCATTTCAGTATGGAGTCTAGTAGATATTTTTTTTAATCTTGTGTACTATAGATGCTTCTGATCCATACAGCCTGTCAGCCTCATCGTACCCCAAAGTAACATACATCTCGAAAAAATAAAAAATGATTTAAGTTCAGCTGAATAGGTTCGATTCTTATAGTAATTGTTGTTCGAAGTCTGGTGCTATTTGGTTCCATTATATATATCGTCGTATTATTTAAGATCTCCGTGATACGAAGATTTATTTTTAAGTGCACTAAGAATACAATCATTGTATTGCAGGGGACTTTACAAACATATAATATATTTAATGGACACAAGTTACACCTAAACTCTCAACAATTTGTGGATCGCATAAAGCATTGTCCTGCGTGGGCATCGAACCTGCGACACTTGGCACGTATGATCGGTATCTTAACCATCACACCATATGTGCAGTTAATCTGTGTATGAAATGATTTCGTGCACTTTCAAGATGTCGTCAGTTGACCTGCTAGCATGGCATACCACATTGCACCCCATTAATGATCACCACTTAAGAATTTTCTTCCTCAAATTGTTGTCGTTTTGATGAGATTTCGACGGTATATTTTATATGATACATATACCACCATGTCGGCTTGTATAAGTTCTACTGTTGGAATTGAGCCTCCTCCGTAAAAGGTGGGAAATTGACCTACTATACCACGCCGGTAAGGCAGGTTTCTATAGGTTTTTATTTTTAGCTTTTCCTTACTTATATAGAAGTTATCTACATATTATATCTCAGTAGTTTTTCACGATATTTGCGGGTACAAAAATTAGTGACAAATTATGTTATTCAGTCACCACACGGAAATCGTATATGTATGGTAATATAATAATATATATTGCACTACCATCTGTGGTGCACGGTTTTGCGTCCCTGGAATAGAGCCAGCGATGTTAATGTCAAGAGCACGCTCTCTCTGGCACACTTTGTTGTTTTCATCCCGTATTTGGCCTCTATATTATTTATAGTTTTACTGTAAAATGTCCTTAAATTTTAATAATTTGCTTCGAGATATTTGCACATCGCTGTTTGGTGTGTAAAAATTAATGTAGAATTCAAGGTCTATTATGCCCTGCTATCTTTTGAATAAACATGTGACTTGACACACACGTTTCCCTTTCTAATTTTAGAGCCCACGTAGTCTTATTGTGATCTACAGATGATGCACGACTTACAAGGTCGTCGTATAGTCTCATAGAAAAAATAAAATCAGACCAGCGGACCTAAAGGCATTTTTAATCCCGAAATGTTTTATTTTCTTATTATATTACTAGCCGACCCGGCACACTTCGTTCCGCCCAATAATCAATGAATGAGCAGATTTCAATTAATTCAAAATTATTAAGTTATTTACTCATTATGATTATGATAATATATAAATTAAAAAAAAAAACAAATATTTTAATGACGTGCTAGCAAGACGAAGAAGCACTTTGTGTGATACGACATAGTTCTTCTTGGGCGTTGAAAATGATCTAATTGTTGATCTCTGAGATTTGCTCGACGATTTCGCATTGTCAACCGAGCCGTTTAATGGGCTGCACCACTTTGCTCTTTTGATTAAGAAGCACGAAGTCGGGCCCTACTAATGCGGCGCTCTTCACGTATCCTTCTTCTTCAGTAGTTCCATTCGCGATGTTTAGAATCCTAATTGCTTTATAAATGATAATTAAATGATACATGTTCGGTCATGTACTGAAGGAAGGTGGAGTCAAGAGTCTCCGAAACCGGCGAGCGTGTATGAAGAGAATTATGAATGTTGAGGAAGCGAGTGAAGTATGCAGAGATAGAGTTCTCTGGCACTCTGTTCTCTCTGCCTACCCTGCAAGGGATATGGCGTGATGATATGTATGTATGTAAGAAATGTATTAAATTAAAAAAAGAAAGAATGTATTTATTTTACTGGAACAAATGAAGATAATGTAAAAATAATCTTTGGACAGTTAAACATCTTGACCTTTTGGATACCCAGATAAAAATGTTTAGGCGCTTGAATACATGCTATTTTCGTAAACATGTATATTTTATGCATATAATGTAACGAAAGTTTTTATTAAATGAGACTGTAGATTAATAGACATCTAGTGTGTCAAGCATTTTAATATAAAAAAAACCCGCTACATGTTTTTCTATTTATTAAAGTTGGGTATAAGATAAAGTACTTACATATATTAAAGTATATATGGCTGATGTTGTCATTTATCAAATATAGGTAATGAAGTGTGAACATACATACATACATACATATCATCACGCCATATCCCTTGCAGGGTAGGCAAAGAGAACAGAGTGCCAGAGAACTCTATCTCTGCATACTTCACTCGCTTCCTCAACATTCATAATTCTCTTCATACACGCTCGCCGGTTTCGGAGACTCTTGACTCCACCTTCCTTCAGTACATGACCGATCTGGTCTAGGTAGGTTAGTCTCGGTCTCCCTCGGTACCTACATCCTTCCACTTTCGCATTGTATATCTTCTTAACCAGACGTTCGTTCGGCATTCTTTCCACATGTCCGAACCATCGGAGCATTCCCTTTCGCATCTTTACACCAATACTCTCTTTCATACCTACTCGCTCTCTTACGTCGTCG
The DNA here is from genome assembly GCA_905163515.2 of Lymantria monacha. Lineage (NCBI taxonomy): Eukaryota > Metazoa > Arthropoda > Insecta > Lepidoptera > Erebidae > Lymantria > Lymantria monacha. The sequence goes on along the minus strand of LR991096.1, from coordinate 1,570,117 downwards.
TTACGAATGCGGTCGGTCAGCGAAGTCGAAGTCATGAAGTGTGAATGTATTGTTTAATTATGTAATATCTGGAGGACCGAGCCTTGCTCGGTACTTTTTTATTAGTGTGTTTTGAAAGATATATTTAAATATAATAAAAATAATGAAAAATAAATTAAAAAGGCAAAAAGCACAAAAAATAGAAATTAAAAAAATATATCGAGCAAAAAGGAGTCAAAATCACGTTTGTTATATGGGAGCACCCTTTAAATATTTACACCCCTAATATATTTTATTAATATTTGCATCCCTAATATATTTTATTTTGTATTTTAGTATTTGTCGTTATAGCGGCAACAGAAATATATCATCTATGAAAATTTTTGTCTGACTACTGTCTAACTATCATGGTTCATGAGATACAGACTGGTGATAGACAGATAAACGGACGAATGGACAGCAAAGTCTTAGTTATAGGGTGCCGTTTACGCTTTGGGTACGGAACCCCGAAAAGGTTGAACTCACATAAAAGCAACAATGGAATGGATGGATTGGTACAATGGAAATACTCTTTAAAATTGGAATGTCTCGAAAGTCACAATACTGTATTAACACGGCATTTGAAAGTTTTTAAGCTATAAAAAGGTCATACAATTTTAGAACACGGCGTCATAGGAACGTAGAGTTTGAAATTTTAAATTGTTGGGCAGTAATTTTCTAAGCCAAATACTGTAATTGAGAGCCATGATAACACATTGCATCGTATAACTGAAATCCATCGCTCATAAGATGTATTACCCATTTTAATTTTACTCCGGCGAGGGTACTTTTATCGTATAATGATTAGGAAAGAGAGATAGTCATTTACTATATTTTTGTTCGCTGTTTAGCTAGCGTGCAGTCAACATATTTGTAAAAATCGAGATGGAAAGGCTGAGTTATATTAGGCACAATCAGTAAGATACGATAGGGAGACAGGATGTTAATGCTGATCAGATTGGTCGCAAGACGTCATGACATACTTGTAAATATGTACGATACTACGGTCGTTTCGATTTCTTTATACTATTTACTTGCAACAATTTTAAATCATTCGAAGGGGTCGAATATTAAAATAAATCCTTCGAATAAGTGATAAACTCCTAGTCAGACAACCGGTAGAGTTCCTGAATACTCTGAAGGCTCCCGGTCTTCCAACTCACATCTTAATGTTGAAAGCTGGGGCGCCAAAATTATACAATGACACCAGTTTGCAAGAAAAAACATTACATTGCATTGTAATCGGGTCAACTATACTGACCGATTGTTCTCGAGCAAAGTCTGTATTTATTCCTAGGATTCACCAAATACCATCCAATTACTCCTTCGAATTTCAGAGAGTGCAGTTTGCCATTAAAGTCTGTTTCGCAATAACCACAAACAAAGCTCGAGGTCAAATTCTTAAGGTAGCGGGAGTAGACTTGAGAGAAAGCTGCTTCACCCAAGAGCAGTTGTATGTGATATGCTTCAGAGTAAGCTCACAGTGTAGCCTGGTTATTCTAGCATCCGAAAGAAAATCAAAACATATTGTTTACAAAGAAATACTGTAATAGGTGTAGTATCGCGGGTGGATGTCAAAGAAGCGGTACCAGTGGTCGGCCTAATTTCGATAGAAAAGACGGTGGGTTATGGGGCCGCACACTACCCTTCCGTCGCCTCGGTCGAAATGAGCGCGGTGTGTTTAAAACATGGCTTGCTAAGAAAAAGCCTGGTGTTCATAATATATAACAAAATTTCATTTGATTTGTATGTCTATCGAACCTACCCTACACTATAACAAAAATTGTTATCATCATCATCACAGTCCATATACGTCTTACTGTTGGGCTCGGGTCTCCTCTATAATAGGAGGGAAGTTAACTTACTATGCCGCGCTGGTCAGACGTGTTGTTATAGGGTTTTGTTTCGAGTTTTCCTTCTCTTGCATAGATGTTATATGCATTTTATATCCCTTAGTCGTCTCGTACGATCACCAACGGGTAACATAGGGGGTAGTGAATTGTATTCTTACTCCGTCACCACATGGATAAGATTGTTATACCTACTATATAAGTATGTATACAAACATTTATACATAATTATTTATAAATAACAATAAAATTAATAACGTAAAAAACAAACAAAAATCTTATTAGAACCATTTTCGACTTCTACGCAGACAAAAATGCGGGCAAATGATAATAATTAATAAAATAATAAAAAAAGGCCAAAAAGTAAATAAGAGAAAGTAAGGATCCGAACCAAGCTCCGGTTTGTTTGGATTAGACTACACGATTGAACCAACTGAGCTAAATGTCTATTCTTAATGACAGCGTCAAAATTTGAAAACTTGAATATTCTAATAGAAAAATTATATTTTTGTTGGCGAAAAATACCGACAAAATAATAATTTCTATAAATGAAACCTATCTAGATCGATTAATGGCCCCGGGAACCCCTTGTGTGCTAAATTTCAAGAAAATCGTTGGAGCCGTTCCCGAGATTCGGATTACATATCTTATATCTTTAAACGAGCAATTCTTGTATATATATATATATATATATATATATATATATATATATATAATCTGGATCTCGGAAACGGCACCAACAATTTTCATGAAATTTGGCATATAGAGGGTTTCGGGGGCGATTAATCGATCTAGCTAGGTTTCATTTCTAGAAAATATTGTTTTGTCTGTATTTTCAGGCAATAAAAATATAATTTTACATTGGCGGAAAACTATTATTATTAACATATGAAGGCAAATTTTGACGCTGTCATTAAGAACAGACATAGCTCAGTTAGAACATAGAGGAGTCTAATCCCAACAAAACAGAGCACGGTTCGGATCCTTAGTTTCCCTTTTTTTCATTTTTTGCCTTTTTTATTTTATTTTATTAATTACTAACATTTGCCCGCGTCTTCGTCCGCGTAGAAGACGAAAATGGTTCTAATAGTTTTTTTTTTTGGTTTTTTACATTATTTATTTTATTATAATTTATAAATTATTATGTTTAAATGTTTGTGTACTTATAATATATCTGTAATAGATACAGTGCAGGGTATTAAAAGGTCTAATAAACATATCAATAATATGAAATTTAGGTATATATTATGGACACGAGGCTTTTTTCTTAGGAGGCTACGTTTTGAACAGCTGCGCTCATTGACCGACGACCGGCGACGAAAAGGCAGTGTGTAGCCCCATAACCCACCGTGTTTTGCTTCGAAATTAGGTCGACTTCTGGTACCGCTTCCTTGACATCTGTGGCCAGCCCGACGGGTTATCCTTTCGGGTATCATCACCATAGACGCCCCGGCAACAAACAACTGTGATGCCGAAGCGTCGCCCTCACGAGGCTGACCTTTCTACGGGTTACGGACTAATACCCCGTCCATGCACCCGCGACACTACACCAACTACAGTACTTCTTTGTAAACAATATGTTTTGTTTTTCTTTCGGATTGAAATGAGAATTACCAGGCTACTCTCTGAGTTTACTCTGAAGTATGTCACATACAACTGCCCATGGGAGAAGCAGCTTTCTCTCAAGTCTACCCCCGCTACCTTAAGAATTTGACCTCGACCTTTGTTTACGGTCATTGCGAAGTAGACTTTGATGGCAAACTGCTCTCTCTGAAATTCAAAGAGGTATTTGGAGAATCTTAGAATGTTTTTTCTTGCAAACATTGTATAATTTTGGTGCGTCAGCTCTCAATTTTAAGATGTGAGCTGGGATACCAGGAGGCTTTGGTGTATTCAGGAACTCGACCGGTTGTTTAAGGCGGGGTTTATTACTTATTCAAAGGATTTACTTTGATATTTGACCCTTTCGAATGTTTTCAAATATTTGCAAGTAAATGGTTTAAAGAAATCGAAACGACCGTAGTAGCGCACATAGGTACGTCATGGCGTCTCACGACCCATCTGATCAGCATCAATATGCTGTCTCTGTGCCGTATCTTATTCATTGTTCCTAATATAACTCAACCTTTCCGTCTCGATTTTTGCAAATATAATAACCAAAACTTCGCTGTCCGTCCGTCCGTCTCTCTGTCACCAGGCTGTATCCCATGAACCATGATAGTTAGACAGTTGCAATTTTCACAAATGATGTATTTCTGTTGCCGCTATAATGACAAGTACTAACAAACAAAATAAAATAAATACTTAAAGGGCTACAATACCACAAACGTGATTTTTGCTTGATATTTTTTTAGTTTCTATTTTTATTTTTTGCCTTTTTGATTTGTTTTTTCATTATTTTATTATATTTAAATATATCTTCAAAAAATACATTAAAAAGAAAATACCGAGCAAGGCTCGGTCATCCAGATATTATATATATATATATATATATATATATACAAGAATTGCTTGTTTAAAGATATAGTGAGATATATAAGTGAAACCTAGCAACGGTATAATAACGGTATAGTTTGATAAATATATGCTCTTAAGGGTATTAACATTTTTATTACCGAAATCAATAACATATTAAATATTTACATATTTTTCATTATTCTTTCCTTATAGGAGGGAAAACTAAAAAATAATGATAATGGTAGGGCCACTGTTACCAGTTTGCTGTCTATAACTATGGACCGGTCCGTCCTGTAGTCTTGCAGAAAATCAACATCTGAGCAGTGCCAATATGCTATGGCGCTTCGTTTGGTCAGCGAGAGCAGGGGCAGCCCAACTTTCTGGGTGGGTTTTGGGGTTTTCATTGGTAGGCAGTAGTCTAGCTATATCCCTGGTATTGTAAAGGTCCACGAATAGCAGTATATATGCTGAGGATGTGTTTTTCTCAATTAACGTTTTGAAATTTGACAACGCAAAGGGTATTAATTTTCAATATGGAACTTTAAGAGTAGCTATTATTACACGTATTTAAGTAGACATTAATTATTGATATGATATTAGCTCAGAATCAGTAGTTGAGTCATAGTTGTTTGTATTGAGATTCAATTTATGTTCAAATCTGAGTAGAAGCTCAAGTTGTTGAATTTACATCTCAAAGCCCGATCTTTTTTTCATTGTAAGTTTGCAGACTTAAGCTGGTATTTAGCATTTAAGCGCAAGATAAATGAGGTCAACTATGTAATTGACGACTGTGATTTATTTATTGATATTAGTTTGGTCCTGATTAGGCTTGACAAAAAATTATTAAGAAATACTTGATTTCTTCACTACGTTTAAACTATTAAAGATTTCTTTGCGTGGTGATAAGTTAAAAATACAGTTAAGAATAGTGTGTCACTACTTACCTTCTGATGGGAGTCGTTAAAACCGCCTGAGTGATTATAAATAGAACAGACAACTGGACTCTTTATGTCCAACAGCGAGTGTAGAAAAGCTGATGTATGAACTAAAGATATGCCAAAATAGATGGAGAAAGTACAACGCAAACTGGTCTAGTTCACAAAAGTAATGATCTCTTGTAGAACGGTGCGGGATATGGCGAGTATATTTAAATTTTCGAGTCAAGGCCCTAGCATCGACAATAGTATAAAAATTACCAAGTAAATCTACCAAGGTTCTCCATGCTGTTGTAACTGAAGGGGTGAGGGCGTTTCAAATAGTTGAATACTTTACATCCCTAATAGTTCATTCTGCGCTACACTTAGCGCGCTCTTGACCCGTAACACTTGGCACGGCGGTAGTGGAACGAGCGTTGAGATTTTCGTATAAAACAGTCATTTGTATGCCATTTGGTGCCGGCTTTTAAAATACTTCAATATAAAGTTATGTGTTTGACACGTGTGCCTGGAAAATCGTGATTTTATAAAAAAATACTGATCCGATTTGGATGGTGTTTACGTTAATATATGCTTATTTTTTCAAAGATTTTTTTATTATCTAATGTAATTATTAGAAACTGATTCAGATGGTCCGTGTGGTGACGGAGTAAGAATACAATTCACCACCCCCTGTCTTACCCGTGGGTGATCGTAAGAGACGACTAAGGGATATAAAACGCATATAATATCTATGGGAGAGAAGGAAACTCGAAACAAAACTCTATACCAACACGTCCGACCAGCGTGGTATAGTAGGTCAATTAACCTCCCATTATGGAGAAGGCTCGAGCCCAACATTGGGACATATATGAGCTAAGATGATGATGATTAAGATCTTCAGAGATAATGGAACTTTTCAATCACTTACAGCGAATGACAACCAAATTACTGTTATGGACTATGTACGAGTAGATTTATTGTTATAAATCCTTAAAATACACCATAGCCTAATTTGACTAGTAGTCGCAATTTAGTTTTACTTAAATTAGTATAATTTTAAGAAACAATTTTTCTGTAAACAGCAACTGTAACGCCTTGGTAAAACTAAAAATCTCAATTTAACCTTATCTAAATGGAGGACCGGTTTTTTTTCGATTATACTATTATGAATAATATTTTTACATGCAGCGTGTTTCGGAGATTTTAGTATATGATGTAATTACTTGACTTCCAGAAAGGAGTCAAGCGGGCGGTGTCAGTTACTAAAAAATAAATAAAATATAACCCTGTATGACGATACGTATATCTTGCGTGGTGTAATAGGTCAGGTCCAATAATAGTAATTCTAGAAGGTAAAAACAAGTAAAAGACGCAATGGTTTAGGTAGTTAATATATTTTATATTTCTAATAAAAAAGCAATCAAAATTACGAAGTTTTTGTTTTAAGTATAGTCAGTTTTTCTTATGTAAACAAAGATAGATTTATGTAAGAATAACAATTGGAATACCTGGCCAAGTTATCTTATAAATATTTACTCGGTACTAAAAGAAAGAACAGGAAGGTAAGACTCAGCAGAAATACAATTGTAACTATAAAGTTTTTAGGTCAGAATTGATCTGGGTTTGTTCGACATTACACATAATTTTCGACGAATCCCTGTGTCTTGCCCATATAGCTTTAAGACGAATGAATAATTCATATAACGATGGGGTTATGTAGTTTCCCTTTATGGTAAAGATAATCGCATCGAGAGGAAATAATAAAAATAAAATATTGGATTGATTGTTTTTGATTTGTATTATATATATTTTTTTCTATATTTTATTGGGTTATTTCGGTTAAGATACGATTTCGTATTATTTCGTTATCGTACGTTCACCTAACGTTTTCCTTATTAGTGTTTCGTATCCAAAGAGTGCCATCAAAATCTTATTACTTGGCTGTCTGTCCGTTGTCAGCGGGCTGTAACTCATGAACCGTAATAGATACACAGTTGAAATTTTCTCAGAATATGTATATATAACAGTAACAGTAAACAATAAAATATAAATAATCGCCATAAAAGATAACACCACACCCACACCCTGTAACAGTAAACAATAAAATATAAATAATCGCCATAAAAGATATGTTTTTTGATGTGTATCTTGTGAACATGTAGAGAGATAATTGAAATTTCCAGTCTACAGTCTATCAGAGTATCCGTAAAGCATTAATTGCCAATGGAATTGTGATTTTTCTAAGGAATGATTGATATCGTTCAGCCTTGCGACCCGATATAATGATAGTTTAGGAATAGCAGAGATGTTGGGACATTGATGCGTACAGATTTTTTATCTCGATTGTCATGCTTAAGTGCCATATGAGGGCGCGCAGTTATAATTATTCCTTAATCTTACCTTACCTACTTAACTTATTCCTTAATCTTACTATATTTTTGAAATACTGTTCTCCTTTAGCGGGAGTCCTGGTGACTTGTAACACAGGTTTTTTAATATTAAAAAACCTACTTCAGGCACCACTCTCTCACAAAGGTTCATATATCATAGACTGCTGAGCTCGAGCCTCGTTCTAAAATAACAGTGAAATTGACCTCATATACCACGCCGGTCAGAAGAATTCATATAGGGTTTTATTTCCAGTAACGGACACAAATCATACCCATACTCAGAATAACAATTTGTGGATCGCACAAAGTATTGTCCTGTGTGTAAGTGCAACCCACGACACTTGCGCGGTAGGTCTTACTTCTCCCTTAACCACTATGCCACCTGTGCAAGTGCATAATAAAAAAACCTTTTATAATTAAAGTAGTTCTCATATAAAAAACATTTTCTTTGGAGTATTTTTTTGTGTTGTAACGTTATGCTAAATAATATGTTCCTTTGTTTCAGGTAAGCGCTGGACGTTACGCAGTATATATAATATTTTCGTAAGATATTTGTTTAAAATTAAATAACTATGAAGTTATATATTTTTTTATGAGTATGAATCGCAATCGTAGTAGTCTTTGTCTACCTATCTGGGAAACGGACGTGGTTTTGTATGTGTATGTACGCCCTTTTTAGGGAGGGTTCATAGGTTCTCCGCTGGGCAGGCAGAAAGATGATGCCGTATGCAGCAAATCGTCGTCTACCTGATCTTAGCCGTGTTCGGCTATATATTTCTGGGAAAGTCAGTGTTATATTGATGCGTGCCTCATATGCGTGATCGCCATTATCACAGCTCGTATACATCCTACTTAAACTCGAGTGTCCTTCACAGTAGAAGGGAAAATTGACCTACAATATTACGTTGGTCAGATGGATTGATATAGGGTTTTGTTTAGAGTTTTACGTCTCTCTCACATGTATTCATAACTATGATAGGACCACACTATTGACAGTTCTCTGTCTACAGCCGGGGGCCGGTCCGTCCGGGGTAGTACCACACTCGCAGAAGATAGACGTCTGAGTAATGGCAATGTGCTATTGAGCTTCGTTCGTTGAACGAGAGTACCGGAAGCCCAACTGGGTGGATTTGGAGTTTGTATTGGGTAGGCAGCAGCCTAGCTGTACTCCTGATATTACAAAAATCCATGGGCGGCAGTAACACTTACCATCAGGTGCGCTAGTTGCTCGTTTGCCATCTTAAGCAATACAAAAAAGTACGTAAGCTTTGTACGTAATAAATTATTCAAGTTTAATCTTAAAACGCGATATGAAATGTTACATATATTTTTATAATGTAATTTGAAATATGTTCGTACGTTTACATTACCTCGTGTATTATACCGAGTGTAGAGGCGACGTTTACGCTTACACAGGCGGGTCCCTGCCTACATTTCATTCTGTTAATAATTGAAAATTAAAATGTTAAAAAGATCACAATTTATGCATTTGATTGTAGCAATAGTTATTGTTGAGTTTAACAAGTAGATAATTTAAAAATATCTCTGTTTTTTAACTGAAGGTATTTCTTTACTATAAGAGGATAAGCTGAAATGTAATACATCTTACGTCATTCTTTCTTCAATCAGCTTATGCATACCTAAAGTTGGACAGATTTTATTTAAGAATAATATTATAACTGCCACGTTCTGTAGGCTTTATTACCGTGTGGTGACGGAGTGGGAATATAAAAGGATGACTAAGGGATAAAATGTGCATGTAACACCTATGCAAGAGATGGAAAACTCAAACCAAAATCCTGCACCAAATGCGTTTCAATCGCCATTTGGTGTTCACCATCCCGCTAAGTGTCCCATAACTGCAATAAAATGAAGTAAACATTTGATAAACGTCCACGTGTCGGGATCATTTGGTCTCATAATAAAGCTTCCTGTATACGTCATTATATCTATCGTCTTTATTAAAAGTCGTCGTTCAAAGCTCACAGGAGCCTTAACGTGTTTACAATAAGGTTGTTATTTGTTTGATGTGCGAGTGTGTTTTGTGTGCAATGTAAGGCCGGTGACGTAGCCAGGTCCTATGGTGTTGTTCGACCTTGGCTCCGTGCCAACTCTACAATGTCAATGGCACGCGTGAAAGGCCACGTGGAATTTGGGCATTTTTATTGGTAAGATGGAGTTATATCTAAGGGTTCTTTGTTCGTTTTATTGTGTTGTTCTCGAGCGTTTAATGGGATAAGGGTCAGCAGATGTGTTATATAACATTTTGCTATTTTATTACTTCATAATAAAGTGAATCTTTGTTACTAATTGCTTGTAGGTGGACGGAAGAATCTTGGGAGACCCAAAAAAGAGATGAATGTATTGTTTGAAAGAGGATATATGTATGAAAGTTGTGAGTGCAGATATGACGGCTAATAAAAGCTTTTATGGAAGGCTAGAACGTTTTGTGCCGATAGCACCTGACTTGGGAAGAGGGCAAACAAATGACTGTGTTTTGTTTCTGCTTGTCACAGTTTTATACTAGGGATCTCGAAACCGGCGGTTGTATTAAATTCAAATATTTTTTTACGCACAACCCCTGCGAAGCTCTATTTACGTATTGTCTTTGGTTACACTTTACCTTGAATTAATTTAAATAACTAACACCGCACTGAGAATATTCGCGCAACATACTTATACTACTATTGTTTTATTTTATTTTTACTAACTTTTTTTATATAAACATACATTAATACCATTGGATTGATGATGCTATCATATTCATTATTGGGGAGTTTTATTTGGATATTAGACATCATTTATATATTTTTTTTATTGCCCTGATGGTAGTAAACGATCAAACATCGCTAGAAAATATTTCTATTTACTAAATTTTGATTTAAGTTTGTAGACAAAACTTAATCTTAGACTTTTGCAATAAACTACTCTTCTTTCACTTGTGCTTAAAAAAGAAGACTTCATATAACTTCAACTATCTTGCAGTCTATCACTCTCCACAGTTGATCATAACGCTGATCACAGAAGTCAAAAGATCGGTTGCGGCTGCCACTAAATGCTCAATAAAAGAATGTTTATTTGATTTACTTTGAGACGGTAACTGCAAATTAGACTCCCGCTGGTCCTTCGAGGATACCAACGTCGATGTGATGTTGGCATAAACCCCCTACAGTCCGCTTCGCCACATCACTTTGTATACATGTGGTAAGGGATATAGAATAGAATCAAACCGCGGGCATAATAGTAATGGGACCACACTTTTGCCAGTTTTCTACCTACAGTCGCAAGCAGGTCCGACCGGCGTAGTACCACACTCGCAGAAAATCGACGTCTGAACAGTAGCAATGTGCTGTTGTGATTCGTTTGGTGATCGAGCAAGCTGGCAGCTCAACTTTCTGGGTGGGTTTGGGGTTTTTATTGATAAGCAGCGGTGCGGTTGCTTGTTTGCATAAGCAATAAAAAATAGTATAAACGGCACTTAACGTCTTACTATTGTGTTTATTTTCCTAACTGGACCGATTTTCACGAGACTCATTGGCATATAAGTAATGTTCAAGAAGTAACTTGGCGACATTTATTCTGGAACACCAAAAAAAATTCGACGCTAATAAAAAGATTTTTATTTTTTGATCTTTAGTTTTTAGGTTGGTTGAATTTTTTCTTAATTTTTTTTTTCTATACTTTTGTGGTCATAGGTAATATTCTAGTAGAATTATTAAATGCTTATTTTTAATTACTCTTAAAGTAGTTTCACAGTACAATCAGTGAGTGAGTATGCAATCATCCTGTATCTTTCTACCTTTAGGGTTTAAAATTATGTTCAAAATTTTTATAGGACCAACTTGGGTGTATCCATTAAAATAAGAATTATTAAAATTTCTTTACTCTGTTACAAGTTATACGTAGTCTAACATAAATAAAAATGTATGCGTGTCGAATTAAGAATCTCCTCCGTTATTTTCGTTGGTTAAAAATATATGTTATTTTTTATTATATGCTTATATTTACAAAGATTATACAAATTTGATCTATTTACAAATTCTGTTTTTTTTTTTAATTTAACGAGTATGAAGAGGCGGTTTAATAATAGCTAGTAATACAATATTCTCGTTCGCTTCACGTGGGCTTATATTTAAATTATAAAACTAAATTGTCTCTGTTTTAGAAGCTGATGATATCTTTACATATATTTACATCAAAATCCTATATAATTGTGTTCAAGGTATATTTTATAGTTTGTTCTTCTTTACAGGTTTTACAAAAAGAAATATTTTTTTTTATTCTAACAACATGCTAAGTACCTATTTAATGACAAAGCAATGAGAATACAAGAAAATTAAAAAGTCCTCGAGTATAAACGTTACTTTGATATTAAAGTTGGCTTTTTTAGTCATGTCATGCTACCTAGTTGCATGATAAGGTATTAAATAAGATCGTTTTAAGACAGTGGTTATTTCTAGGGCAGAATATTGTTATTTCAAATAGTAGTTTCATATTTTTCATATAGGTATTGTTCTTTACTCTACAATTTTCAGATCCCAAGGAGGGTTGACATCGCACCATTGTGGATCCTGGCTTACAGGAGTTACAATAGTGGGAATGTGTGGTGGGATTAGTCCCATAAAAAAATACAAATTATCTTTTTTGCAGCGTTGATATTTTTCTTCAGCCATTCCTGTTGCCATGTATTGTTCTACGTTGAAATTTATCTTAATTTAAATCTTTAAAACTATATTATCTTGTTTTTCACCCCTTTTCATGATGTGTCCAACGTATCAAGTAAGACAATTTCCTCTCACCCCTTTGCGAGCGAATTCTAAATTTATAAAGAAAATTCAAAATATTTTCTCACCTTATACATTTGAAACGCTGTATTGGATACCATATTCAGAAATTTACCGAAGGCTACATTATTTACGTTTTCAGTTGAAGTTCGCCTTGGGAGAACGGAATACTCTATTTGATTTCCATTGTAAAATCGGTCCCTGAATACGTAATGGTTTTTAAGATCTAGAATTTTCAACGTAGTTTCAAACTTACAATATACGAGTACAATCATTATGTACACTATGTCATTATATACACGAATTGCGTGTTACTATTATGTTTTTCAATGTTCTAGAACCTTCTTTATTGTACAATGAAACATTATCATCATGCTGCTTTTATCACAATTACTTGAAGTGGACACAATATGTACTCTTCTGCCATCATACATATTGCAAAAGTTATGGCCAAAGCTTTATTCTCGGCCGCTAGCCTGACAACAATCCTTCTTGGAATGTAATTTTTGATCAGACGACTTGAGATGGCCCAGGTTCATGTAAATCTCTTAGTCGACCTTTACGTCACCCATGAGATTACATGACGTACATTGTAAGAGTATTCGTAGCCGCCTCTATATCGGGGATTAGTCTGGTCGCCCCGAAGCGAGGCCACCGCGTGAGGACGACGCCCCGACGGCGAAAGCTGCCGGGGCGTTGACTCGAGAGTATACCTGCGAGGGTAAACCGCTGGGCGGGCCACCGAAGACAAAGACCGGGTTCCGGTGGCCGGCTCGCACGGCGTGAAGAGGCACTTGTAGGGCGGGTCTATGAGGTCGTGCGCCGCTTCTTCTGTTGCCCCGGACGGATTTAGCGGGGCATGACCACAACATAGCCCGCCGCCGAAAAAAAAGCCGCCTCTATATAACAATTTGCTTTTCTTTTTTTTTGTGCAATGAAAAATTTGTTTTTGGCAGACTGACACACCGCGCCCATTCCATCTGGGGCAATTCTTTAACATTCCAGAACGGTCCGGCGGGTTAACCTTTCGGGTACCACCAACGCAACATTGTTTGTTGCCGGCGCGTCGCCTTCACGCCTTCTCTTTGCGAATGTAGGACTAATTCCCGGTCCGTTCGCTCGTGCAATGAAACATCTGTAAATTGAAATTATTTAGTGTGTAGTTAATTAAACTTGTTATTTGATTTAGTTATAGGGATAATTGCAATTAATGAATGACCTGAAAACGTAATAGAGAACGCGATCACGTTGATTTTAGCTTTGTGAACTGCATTTTAATTAAGTCACGTTGCGCTCGGCATTGGGGCGTGTTGCTTCCTATGATATAATTATTCATTGTGTATACAAGTACATATCGACGCTAGAAAGCTCAAACGTAACCCACAAAATAAATAACTGAAAAAAAATAATTGAAAAAACAATGGATGCGAAGAGTTGAATAATAAGCAGAATCGACAACTAGATGCACAGACGTATACGAATATAATTAATTTTTAATTCAGTTAATTAAAAAGATTTTTTAGCCCAGTGTACTAATTAAATTTTGCAAGTTTGTTTCCTAGCGTCGATATATACTCGCACTGTAATATCATTTCCGATCGATGGAAAATATTACAATTTGCGTGCACGCTTGTTTTTTCCCTAGACTATTTAATGTATTTATTTGGAAGGTACACCACTGATATAGAGCGAAGAGTGAATGCGGGAAATAGAGTGAACGGAGCGTTGCTTTGGGACAACTCGGTAGCCACCACCTCAGCCAAAAGGCACGTGTAGCAATACATAACGCAGTGCTTGTACCAACATTACTATATGGAAGCGAGAGTTGGGTATGCAGAAAAGAGCATGAAAGCAAAATTAATGCGGTCGAAATGCGATCTCTACGGAAAATCTGTGGAGTTAGGCTGACCGACCGCATTCGCAACGACGACGTAAGAGACCGAGTAGGTATGAAAGAGGGTATTGGTGTAAAGATGCCAAAGGGAATGCTCCGATGGTTCGGACATGTGGAAAGAATGCCGAACGAACGTCTGGTTACGAAGATATACAATGTGAAAGTGGAAGGATGTAGGTACCGGGGGAGACCGGGAGTCACCTACCTAGACCAGATTGGTCACGTACTGAAAGAAGGTGGAGTCAAGAGTCTCCGAAACCTGAGAGCGTGAATTAAGAGAATTATGAATGTTGAGGAAGCGAATGAAGTATGCAAGGATAGAGTTCTCTGGCACTCTGTTCTCTCTGCCTACCCGGCAAGGGATATGACGTGATGATATGTATGTGTGTATATACTATTTAATGTTTCTTTCAAGCCTAGTCTTTTGTTTTGTAACTTTATGTAACTCTGTTTTATTTTATTTTTATTGTATCCCTTTATATCTGTGACGTCATCGATTCTACGAAGGTGGTCTTGTTGGTAAGCTTTTTGTTGTCCAATTCTTAAGGACCTCAAACCCTATGAGAATATTAATTTAATATGTTATATGTGTATGATATACGTATATTATAAGAAATGTATGAGCTGTTTAGTAGCGATTATGATCCTTATATCCATCTGAGTCAACACTACTTCATGCCGTTTGGTCAACAATTACATTTTTAAGGAGGGTTGACGTTAGACAAGCGGCTGGTCATAAAGATATTGCCTAGAACTTTTGCAATATGTACGATGGCAGAGGAGTACATATTGCATCGACCACAAGTGATTGGGATAAGAGCAGGAGAATGATGATGTTAGATGTATATAGTATTTTTCTTTAAGCTTGAAAGCTTTTTCTTTTCCTGCTAGCAATTGAATATGTATAAAAATGTTGGTCAAAGTTTAATTATAAATATAGATTTTTAAACTATGCTTTTACCTAATGATAATTTTTTGACATTTATAATTTTTTCCGAGGAGTCCATTTATATTACTGAGAAATTAATATTTGAAGCGGTATTGTATTTTACGGTAAAATTGTCATACAATGCTCACTTTGAACATTCCATTTGAAAGCATCGTCGTCGCGTAGCATGTCTACGGCGCTCGGTTACCTTGCGGTGTCTTATATAAAGATTTTAGAATCGAACGTAAGACCTTTACAATAGATTGTCTGCAAGTTATTACAACTGGGTTATCGTTGTATATGATTGATATTATTCGTCGCTGACGCTATGAGCTACATTTTATTACGGCACCGTATCTTTATGGTAGGATCGGCGAGTGCTCATAAAATTCGCGATATCGGCTGTTTATGTAGGCTGTGGCGCTGTATTTGTTTGTATCGTATCCTAAATGTACTGCAGATTCGAATGCGTTTACATGTTGTGTGCGTTTGATTAGCCCGTTTATGCTATTCTTTTAAAAAGACAGAAAAATATTTTTTTTTTCATACCACACAGAAGACACAGAAATACAAAGACTTTAATTGTCTTTTACTATAAAAAAAAACATTAAACACCATAATCATATGAAATAAAACTATTTTTAGGGATTTGATTGCATTTGTATTTTTATTACGTTGTTTCGAACACTACGGGTCGTAGCTCACTTATACAACATCGCTCCCACCCTGCAAAATACTGTTAATTGAAATATGAACTTTTGACCATCCTATATAGACACACTTTACATTGACAACACAAATTAGCAGCGAGCGAGCTAAATGAGCGGGCCCTTAATTATTACACTATACAGCTTACATTGTCGCGGGAGGACTAAAGTGTTTCAAGTCCAATAAGTCATCAAGAAAACTCAGAGCGCATTCAAGCCGGACCTTTCTAAGGATGGTCGTGTTCCGAGCTTACTTGATTTTGTTAGGTTTTAATATAATAGTTATTATAAATTTAATGTTTAATAATATCTGACCAAAAGTAATATAATTTTTATGTACTCATTTTTTTTGTGCTGGTAATGACTTTGTATTAAAATGTGGGTCGAAATTTAATAACTAATACTGTAGCGGCCAGATATAAATCTCTGTAATAATTATGACTTGTTGGACGTTAAACACCCCAGTCCTTTCGGACCATGAACGATGTAAAGTGATCGAAACGTTAGAAATTTAAAAATCAATTACGAACCTTCATCAAAACAATCAAATACATACTTCATCAGAAATCATTATAATCAGCCTATCGACGTCTGCTTTTGATCATAGGCTTCCACACTCGATAGTGTCGTAATCGCCACGTGTTGCAATCGGGTTGGCGATCGCAGTTAATATTATAAGTATCCAGATCAATGATACTGCCCCTCAGTCGATTTTTTTTATTACGCTTTAAAAAAAGCTGACTATCCCATTATTGCCAAATTAGTTATATAGTTATGGTCATTGCTTTACTTCTGTATAAGTTTCTGAATAAACATTCTGTTTATTAAAAATTCCAAATTCTAATGATATCCATATGTTCCTGATATTAGCATTTTTAAACAACCTAACAGTGACTCTGTAATAATACATTAGAATGAGTAAATTCGTTTTTCATGTGGTGACGAAATAAGAAATCAATTCACCGCTCCCTATCTTGCCCGTGGGTGTCGTAAAATACGACTAAGGGTATATCCCTTGTATATGGATACAACATCTACGCAAGAGAAGAAATATACTCTATAATGCCAACCTTGACTGCATAGATGGCGTATAGTGGTTAAGATACCGACCTTACGTACCAGTGCGATTCGATTCCTACGCAAGACAATACTTTGTGCGATTCACAAAGTGTTGTTCTGAGTCTGGGTGTAATTTGTCTGCGTTGCGCATGTTTGTAAAGTCTTCCGCAATACAAGGATTATTTCCTTTGTGCAGCGTGGTGTTTAAAAAAAAGAAATAAATTAACCCGTTTAAACAGCATGGTTTGGCTTAAAGGTTTTAGTAACCAAGACATAACCTCAAAAAAAAATCAGAGTGATATTACGATGGATACTCAGATGATGAAATTCGTTTTTACTCCATCTAGCGCTTATTTTCCTATAATCTACATACATATATTGTATCTTTGTTCGATAATATTTCTTATATTTGCGTTTGACTATATTTTGTTGCGTAAACGTTGTATTCGTACTGTAAAGATCATTTTGGCGTCTCATTTTAGGTTAAAGCGGGTAATATATCTTTTATATTATATTTGAGTCAATATTTGTGTTAGCAGAATTTATTGCCGTGGTCCTATAAAAGTTTTATTATAATATATAAATATGGCATTATGATGGTTACAATATTTCGTATGATACTAGTTATATATTGGTTTTCCTTACAAATTTTTATAACTACTGTCACAGTTTTAACTAATCTGGATAGATTAAAAAAGTGACTGCAATACAATTAAGTGTAATTATTGAGAGAATCTCTGAGTAAGTACCCTTGCTCACTAAAAATAAAAATCCATCCTAAGGTTGTCTGGAAGAAATTGCTGTATGCAATAAGACCGAGTAATTGTACCAACGTTAAATTATTGTATTTTATATTATTCCTGTATTTAAAAATGGTGTGCAATAAAAAATTGTAATGTATTGTATTGTAAGTATTACACATGTAGAATAAAACAATTATTTTCTTTTATATATTGACATGATGGCGGATGTCAATTAAAATACAATCGTTTATTTGCAACTGAATCGTCCTAAGGATGCTTCGTGTAGAGGCGAAACATATTTCGATTTAGCATTCAAAATTCCAGAGAAAATTTCAAGTTGAAGTTCTACGTCATCGTAGACAAGGATTCGTTACTGTTGGCCCCCGCCTATAGGGCGATAGAGAGGTACGTCTACGGTTATGAGGTTGTACGACGTCTTTTACACCACCCAAAGAGGTTTGGCTGGGCAGGAATGGACCATAGTATGTCTCAAAAATACAGAGCTGCACTGCTAGAAACTGCTAATCACACAGGAATAGGAAGTTTGCTTACACAGCCTTGATCGTGCCCTTCCTTTCTTGAGTTGTTTGGTATATGTATTAGCCGTGAGAAAATAGTGGCTCTATTTCAATATAAAGTGGATTGCTGCCATATATAACCTAATTTAGTGAATTATTAACGGTCTTTACCGAATTTGGTTTTCTTTCTATGTTGATATTTTCTAAGCTTTTCAGTATTTATGTACACGGGAGGACTAACGTGAAATACTACTTACTGGACTACGAATACTACCAACCCTTACTTTGCTCGTGGATGTCATAAAAGACGACTAAGAGACTTACGTCGACCTTCGCCAACATCACCTGATGCCATTTGGTCAGCAATTGCATTCCCAGGCAGGCTACCGGTCATAAAACTATTGCCGATAACCTTTTCAATATGTAGGAAGAGGCGTACATATTGCGTCGACTCCAAGTAATTGGGACATATTTTAATTGGTTTAGGGTACTGATGATATTACAGAAGTCAGTCAATTTGTGCTCAGTTTGGTTGTGATTTCTGTCCATTAATTATATGTTTGCAAAATGCTCCGCGATATAGCGATTTGTTCAATAGAGTCGTTTAGATGTCTTTAAAAGAGAAACTACTACTTTTCTATATAAAAGACACAATGTCCGCATAACTAAGCAATATTTAAGAACAAAATAAGTCGACGCCATAAAAAAGACCATAATAGGCAGACAAATGCTTTAAGGTGAACCATTTTATTTACGCAGAATAAATTAAATTCAACATAATATTTTCCCATCATAAAACCGGATCCTTTGTGATTTTTTTAAACAATATTGCCTGAACGGAAGTCGGTGGGCGGCTCTCTGTAATCACCCGTTTACGACCCCCCCGACCCCTTCATCAAAATATGTTTTGGCCATTTACGGCCGTCTTTAGATTGCCGTATTTATTATGCTCTGGTAATAAATGGTGTTCGGTTAGGATAACGAGAACTTGCTGGCTGGCCTTATATCGGTTAAAGACAAAATGTGGGTGAACTAGCTATGCTCGCGGGTCTGCTGGCGTTAATGCAGCTTTACCATTCATAGACACCTATCTAATTTTAGCTCAAATTTGTCGTTATATTTTCTTACTATTAGATGCCTCATGTATGGCAGTAAAAGTTGGATTTGGCAGGGAAGACTTGATAGTAGAATAAATGCTGTAGAGATAAAAAAGTGCTGTGGTGTGAATGAAGAAGTAGTGACAAAAATAAAAAAAAAGCGAACTAAACTACGTACATAATAAAAAACTGAAAAGAAAAACACAAACACTTAGATGTCCGGTGGTCTAGAATTCTATAATATATTATAGAATGAATACTATTGCAGAAAATAAAATATATTTTAATAATGGAACAAACAGGACAATTGAACAGTCGGGATCCATTATTCGACAGCAAATCAAATTGTTCAATGGATCCCGACTGTTCAGTTGTTATGTTCCATTATTAAAATATATTTTATTTTCTGCAATAGTATTCATTTCAGTTTTTTATTATGTACGTAGTTTAGTTCGCTTTTTTTCGCAGTCGGGTTTTTTGATTTTTTTAATTATTTTTTTTTAAATTTTATATTTTTTAGTTATAAATACCTAGGTGGCTATAGTTATTTTATTTATAAATAAGTAGGTACATAACTATATAAGTTTATCGACTGGAGTTAAGTATGAGTACTAAATCGTTAGAAGTTGGAGATGGGCAACCGCGTCAGACATTAGATACTTTAGGTAGGACTACCTATGGTATATTATACAATACACCTACTAGATACTTTAGTACATCCACATTCACACGCACAGTCGTATGACTGTGCGTGTGAATGTGGATGGACGTGTGAATATTTCGTCTTCTCATCATAAATTTCTACTGTCTAAAAACCTATATGTGAGAAAGGTTATTACGAAACTTTAAATCGATATAGATCGTAAACGGTCAGTCGAATCAAAAAATGTTGAGAGAAAACTAAAAATGATTTTTAAATACCTATTCAACGATACCCCACTTGACATAGTTTGTTGACTTTAATTTTTTTCATTATCACAATATGGCGTCCAGTAGTCGCCATATTGAATTTTCACTAACGTCATATCTTTAGTGACACTCGCCGAATTAAGAAGAATCGATTGACGTGCGAATCATAAAAATCGGCCCAGGCGTTTGGTATATGGGACATTCTTCTTTTTTATCAACAATCTGACCGGTAAATTTTTATATTTGTTAAAAAAGTAAAAATGTGATTTGTTTAGTAAAATGTGATTTAAATTATTGCCTCGTTATTGTAGATTTCAAAAACATATAATGCATCGAAGTATTACTTGTAATTTTTGTTTTATTTCAAATTTAGTAGGAATGGTATCAAAAAAATAACACCTCAGTCACAGAAATGTTTATTTTTTTTATTTCTCATTTAAAATCAGATCTTCAGTTTCTTATTACTTTCTTATCAAGAATATAAACATTTATTTTTACCTAGCTCCATTGGACGAAATTATTAAAATAAACATTTAAAAATATATATCCAATACCACTCTGTCACATTTTTCATTTTTAAGACAAAATACTATTTAATATTATGAAAGTCGCCCAATAAAGTAACTTGAAAATCTAGTGAACACCTTTATTGTTTAGCATATAATACTAGAACACGTTATTTTTGTAAATATTACCAATAAAGTGATTCATACATTACTTTGAACTTCAATTATAAGGGGGACAAAATTGTGACAAAGTGGTAAACGAAGTGACGGAGTGGTAAATAATATTTACCCGCGTTAACCTTATAACAATTTTAGAAAACAATAACAAATTATAATATTTCCTTAAAATATTACTATCAGTCTTTTGATTGGTATCCATTCTTTGGTGGATATTAATTTAGTTTCACAATATCTTTTCACTTCCTCTATTTTCAAAAACTTCTATTGGTTGATCGTATTCGTAAAACACGCGTCTTCCTCTTTTAACTACCTTAGGAGGTGGAATAATTTGTAACAAATTTTCAAACATCACATCCGACACATCAGATTCTACCAATTTAAATAATTTTCCAGTATTATCAACAGAACTGAGATAAAAATCATGATTTTTTTGTTTTAATATAGTATTTTTTGGCAAGACGGAACTATACTTCGTCACTCTCTTAATTCCCATGGTTCCTTTAGCCAGCTAAAGTTTTAGTCCGGAACGTTGAATTGTTCGGTTTTCAAGTATACTTTTGATATAGCGTTTTTTTTGTGGTCTTTTGTGTCCTTGTAATGTTTCTTAATGGTATTTGATAAAATAGTATATTTTCTGTTTTCTTTTTCGCCATATTCATTTTCCTTTTCACTATGGGTTGTATTATGCACTTTATTTTCTTTCTTTTTCTTTTGCTGAAGTCTTTTCTTGTATTTCTGTACTTTTCTTAGTAATTCTTGTATTTGGTCTTAAAGTGGAATATTTTTCTAAAAAGTCGTGATCTATCCCGTCTAACTTATTTTCTTCCGCTTGCACTGACAGTAGACGAGGGTGGAGTCAGTGAACGAGATCTAGGACTTAATTGAAGTAGTCTGGGACTTGTAAGAGGTGGTGTAAAAGCTGGAGTGTTCATCAAAATGTTCTGCAAAGCTTTCTGTCGTTCTCTTCTCTTCTTATTTCTAATCTGCCATTGTCTCTTTATTTTTTATGCTCTTTTGGTGTCATATTTTTAACCAACTTTTTACGAACATGATATCTTTTTAAATCTTTACGTTTGACTTCTGCAACGATTTCAGGGTTATGTTTCCTTTTTTCACGACACCGTCGCTGTCATTCAGCCGCAGATAATGCCATTTTTCCATTTAACTGATGGTAACACCTTAAACTAAGAAAATAATCGACGATATA
Organism: Lymantria monacha; assembly: GCA_905163515.2. Taxonomy (NCBI): domain Eukaryota; kingdom Metazoa; phylum Arthropoda; class Insecta; order Lepidoptera; family Erebidae; genus Lymantria; species Lymantria monacha. Next base: position 1,547,953 of record LR991096.1, on the reverse strand, counting down.
ATAACCAACATAAGAAAATGAACAATGATCTATTATGAATATTAACTAAGGCTGTAAGTTCCATGCAAAAATGACCACTTCGTCACAAGTTATACCACTCCGTCACATTTTTGTGACAGAGGTGCTTCGTGACAGAGGTGTAAAATAGTAGTGTTCGAGACTCTCAGCATTTTCCTAATTATAATTTACGCATAAAACTGGGCATATATGAAATACTTATCAGGAATCAATAAAATAATATTAAAACAGAAATTACAATAACATTTGGAAGTAGTAACTTACGTGACAGAGCGGTCGCTAAATAAACACATGCACCTCATTTTACTGTTTGCGAGCGGCTGACTGGTATTTCCGGGGCGTAGGGACGCATACCGTGGGTCCGGGGTGGAGTGGGGCTATTCTGTTGTCTAGTGACCAAGGTCAAAATTGCTAACGCACATTATTTTGCACCATGAAATGAGTGACAGAAGGTAGCAACAAAAATCATACACGTGAGGAGACAGCCAATAAAATATTTTTTTATTTAATAATAGAAACATTAAAAATTATTTCTTCTTATTAATTTAATAACAAAGGTCAAGTAGTTCAGTAAATGTTTTTAGATAGAAACTTTTAATGTGATTTTTTTTTACGAGAGCAATTTGTTTACATTAGTGGTCATAGAGAGACACACTTTATTTGTATGTAAAACACCTCCGTCACGCTTTTTGTATACTATGTCACACTAATTTTGTAAAAAATATTAGTAATTAAAATCTACTTTTGAGGATATTATACTTATTGCATTGTCAAGTGTATTTTTATAAAAAAAAAATAAGAAATTTAGTATTTAGGAGCAATATATTTATTTTTTTGCGGAGAAGACAAGTGATTGTCGATAAAAAAGAAGAACGTCACATATATAGTGCTTCAAAGGAACATACATACATACATAGACTGTTAAACACAATACCACTCCTTTGCGTTGCGCAGTCGGGTAAAAAGGGGTATGCTAAGGTGGTTTGGACACGTAGTAAGAACGAGTGAGGAGAATGAAGAGATGAGGTTGACAAAGCAAACTTGAATGGGATGACGAATTAAAATTTACCCTCAATTTCTATGAAAGCATATTTTTAGCAGCCATTAAAACTAGAATTTTCATATTTAGTCAAAAATTAAGTGTGATTTAAATACGTAACCCAAGTGGATTTAGGAATGAAATGGGGCATAGTAATTTATTATATTAACTTGTTCAAAGTCAGAGCAGGCGAAAAGGTACTTTTTTACAAGCCTTGTTATATTTAACTTGTTAATATTTATATGTAGATATGTCCAGGTTCAATCTTGTAAGGTCCATTCACGTCCCGGCAGTAACTGAGTTAAAGTTTGGTACAATTATGTAACTTGGTAATGTCTTGATAAGTATAATCCCTTTAAGTGATATTCAAAATGTGATGGTGAATGTGGAAGGGGGTTATAGGAACCAGTCACGCAACAAGGTAACCTCAGGAGTAATTGTAATAGTCTATTGTTATGGTGGTCATAGGATCTATAGTTTCTTTTATCACCCTTATTGCGGGTATTACATAAATGAAAGGTATTGAAGAGTCCAAAACCGTAGAATTATTGATATCACGCCAAAAATACGATGGCGTGGTGGTAACGTGACATTAATATAACATGCAAGGGAATTTCATCAAAAATAATATAATGTTGACAATAATGACTAAAATAGTTGTTTTACTGTCACTACTAAAAAAACGCACACGTAATTCCAAAATAAGCTTTTTATCTTCATCACTACTGGGCTTCAGCTTCCTTCACAATGGAAGGAAAATTGTCATACGTTGGCGCGTTGATATAGAGTTTTATTTCGAGTTTTCCTTCTATTATATGCATATTATATCCTCTTAAAAAATAAGCTTTTTCTTTACAAAAGAACTAAAAAGTTAAGAATGACCTCTTAACAAATTAACACCGGGTGAAAAGAGAGAGAGCGCTTTTTATTATTTTTAACTTTTAAAATCTTTTCTAATAAAATAAAAGCTTGTTTTTTTTTTATAAATCTATTTTTACATAAATAATATTATATGTGTATAAGTTAGGTAACTAGATTGGTGTTTACTTAATGTTTTGTTAGCGCTAAGTTGGTTGGCTCGGTTATTGTTACGGATAACTTTGTGTACTATAATAGTCTACATTACTGTTATGTAAAGTTCTAGCCTTTGTTTGTTTGTTCACGTTAATGAGGACCCCTCCACTAGTTGGATATGTAATATAATTATTTTTATGGATTTTATCGCGATCGTGTTAGAATTTTCACTGGCCCGAACTTTTGGTAAATTTTTAGAATTCATGCTCACTGTTGCTCTAAACTGTTTTATGTCGAACAAGTCATCTTTATGACAGAGGTTTACATCTACCCGCTAAATTTTTACTCACATTTTTTTTGATACAAATTCATTGTCGGGCAAGAAAAAGGAAATTCTATATATAAAAATAAAGAATATTTTTTTAATAAAATCAATTTTCTTTTTAACGTAATCGAACGCTGAAAAGTGAAAATCCAAACGCCAATTCAATACAAACGGGATCACCATTATCATCATCATCTCAGCTCATATATGTTCCACTGTTGGACTTGAGCCTCCTCCGTAATGGAAGGGAAATTGATATACCATGCTGGTTAGACGTATTAGTATAGAGTTTTGTTTCGAGTTTTCTTTATCTTGCAAAGATGTTAAATGCATTTTATATTCCATAGTTTAGTCGTATCGTACGATCATCCACGGGAAAGATGATGGTGAATTGTATTCTTACTTCATCACCACACAAACGCGATAAAAATCCAGTTAAAAATATTTTCATTTCATATGTGTAATAGTCGCGTAAATATCAAAAACTGACCAGTCAAGTTTGAAATAAAGACGTTGTATACAGGAACAATGATATTACATTGTTAAGTTAGACTTACAAGGATATCGATAAGCCTTTTCACTAATTTGAAGTTTGTCGCGAGAAACTTGTTGGGATTGTTTTGTAAGTAATCACTTAGGACGTTCTGCATCTATACCCTAACTATCTATGAGGCTCTCGAAGTACACATTTGGACGTAGGTCGCATTGTGGAGGCTAATTTCGGGTACCATCGTCGGCGCCCCAGCAAAAAAATATCTGCGGCTAGTGGATAAATCCGAGTAAAAAGACAATAGCCTTTTATGTTTTTTATTTTCGTTTTTAAAAAAGATACCACCCTGCACTAAGCCTTAACTAAATTACACCCAGACTCAGAACAGCAATTTGTGGATAGCACAAAGTATTGTTCTGCCTGGGAATCGAACCCATGACACTGGCATGGAAGGTCGGTATCTTAACCACTACACCGTCTGTGCAGTTAATGTTATGTGGTTCGTATATTATTATATGTAAAGGTTTCGTTCTCTTATATCCGTCATTATTTACATAAATAAATAAGAATGTATACAACAAAGAATCTCATTAGCAGTTCTGTGTATATATATATATATTTGTATATAACAGTTAAAACATCTCAATTGTCCAACAAAAACATGTGTTTGTTGAACAAACCGGTCTCGTCAAGCGTGACCGCTCTGTACGGAACGTGTGATATAACATCGATGTTTGTTTTATCACAGTGGCTGAACTCCGCCCGAGGCACGCACCCAGCCTGAACACAATACCAGTAGTTTTTATATGTTTGCTCTTTTTGTATCAACTATTTTGCTATTCAACTCGCAGATCCGTTCGTGTGGGCTTATTGCTAAGTTTTTCCTTTTGGAGACTGTCTGTTGACTGACTGGCTGTTTTTTTGGTCACGCCTTGCCTAAACTGCCCGGTGGAAGTGCAATGCTACAGTATACTTATGTATTGCCATTAGGGCGTCAGTACTGAGCATGTTGACCAGCCCGGCACCATCATCATCCTGTTCTTATTCCAATTACTTGTCGTCGAGGCAAGATGTAATATTTTTCCATCGTATATATTGCAAAAGCTTTAGTAATACATTGATGTCGCCTGTTTGACATATAACCCCATTGGGAATATATGTGACCCCTGACCTTGTCTTTGTAGTTTGTAATTCGTCCGCTGGGTTATCTTTTCGCGCAGTGAACCTCTTTACGATTTATCTATTTTAATATTCGTAAAAATCTTTAAATGCATGCTGAGTTAAGAATACAATGTGGGTAATCGTAGAACTGTTTTGCTAAGGGCGTGGGCAATTCTCTACTGGAACACTCATAACACCAACTGGGATCGTCCATCCGCTTGACGTACGTAGCAATTGTAGCATTATCCTCCTTTCGTGGGACGCATGGGTTCAACAGCGGATGTTAACATCCTGATATATGGATGTTGGTAGCGGCTACGATTTACCAACCCTTACTTTGCTCGTGGATGTCGTAAAAGACGACTAAGAGCCTTATAACGACCTGGGCCAACTCCATCTGATGCCGTTACGTCAACAATTACATTCCCAAGGTGGGTTGACTTCTGGCAGGCGGCCCGTCATAAAACTATTGCCAATAACTTTTACAATATGTACTATGAAAGAAAAGTACATATTATATCGATTCCAAGTAATTGGGATAAGAGTAGGAGAATGATGATGATATGGATGTAGGTAAAAATAACGTATTAATTAATTACGAATTAAATTTACGAATTAATTAATTAATGCGGTCGAAATGCGATCTCTACGGAAACCGAGGGAGACCGACACTAACCTATCTAGACCAGATCGGTCATATACTGAAAGAAGGTGGAGTCAAGAGTCTCCGAAACTGGCGAGCGTCTATGAAGAGAATTATGAATGTTGAGGAAGCGAGTGAAGTATGCAAGGATAGAGTTCTCTGGCACTCTGTTCTCTCTGCCTACCCTGCAAAGGACATGGCGTGATGGTATGTATGTGTAAAAATGACGTGCATAATTTATAGCGAAGAATCGAAATCGTTTTGAATTACTATACAAACTTTGAAATAAAACTATTTTTACGTATTCGATCGCGTTTGTATTTGATTTATAATTCCACAGTGTTCATTATAACGAGAATGAATGCAGTAAAGAATTAGAAACTTTGGGAAAATTAAAAATCTAATAAAAACCCGATGGAATCCGTAAAAATAGTTATATTTCTTATGTATAATACTCGCGTATACATCAAAAATTTTACCATTTTAATATACAAGACCGGCAGACAAATGAACGCTAAGCCTTCCTACGCAATGTTGACTTTTTGTTCACCTACCCCCACTTTATTCAAATCGAAGGTACGTAGCTTTTATAGAGCGTATCTCAACCGACAGTGTGTGCTTTCATTATTCGCAGTGATTACTTAAGCTGCCGATGTAACAATACCACAGTTAGAATTGTTTATTTACGGATACAAGGCCAATGTAGGGTTGGCAGTGTGTAAATTGCTTTTTTAAGGTCAAGAGTGTTATCTCGCGTACATTTTATTTCGTTCGGGACGATTAAATTGATTGCTTATCGGACGACACAGATAGTAAACTCGGACTAGACACAATTTCAATGGTTTGCTATATTCTATTAAAGATAAAATGTTTTGATTAATTTATATGTATAAAAACTTCATTACGAGCGAAAAATGATTGTCACATATGGGAGTCGAACCCACGCCTATTGGAAATCCGTGTAAACAATGTCGATTCGAGATCGCATTTCGACCGCATTAATTTTACTTTCATGCTCTTTTCTTCATACCCAACTCTCGCTTCCATACAGTAATGTTGGGACAAGCACTGCGTTATGTTTTGCTACACGTGCCTTCTGGCTGAGGTGGTGGATACCGAGAAGTTGTCCCAACGCTCCGTTCACTCTATTTCCCGCATTTACTCTTTGCTCTATATCAGTGGTGTACCTTCCATCTCGGCTAAATCCACATCCAAGATATACAAATTCATCCACTTGTACTAGTACATCATTAACTATTGTTACTCTTACATCTGTTCTGGCTTCATCTCTTTCAAAAACCATTATTTTGGTTTTGCTCACATTCACGCGTAGACCCCTTTTCTTACAATCTTCTGTCATTGTGTCGACTAGGGTCTGCAGGTCAGTCGCTGATTGCGCCAGCAGGACTGCATCATCTGCATAGAGTAGAGCAGTAACCACTGAGTCGCCCATCTGGACTCCCACATTCATATCGTTCAACCTTTGGAGACATTTATCCAGATATATGATAAACAGCCTGGTTGACAGAACGCACCCCTTTTTTTTTGTATTGGTGGGCTATGGGTGCGTCTCGCCCCGCCAAATCGGTCCGGGGTGACGGAGAAGGCGGCGCGTGACCCCATAGACCCACCGTAAAATCCTCTCTTTTCGCCGTGCGAGCGGGTCACCGGTACCCGATCTTTGTCTTCGGTGGCCCGCCCGGCGGTTTACCCTCGCGGGTTCCTCTCGTCGACGCCCCGACAGATTTCGCCGTCGGGGCGTTGTCCTCACGCGGTGGCCTCACGTCGGGTGACCGGACAATTCCGCGGTCCGATCACCCGAAGCCTCGGTTAGGGCGGCATCAGGCGCAGGTTCAGAACGCACCCCTGCTTAACGCTGATATTGACGTCAAACCAAGGCGACATTCCATTATCCAGCCGCACACAAGCTCTACAGCCCATGTAACTGGACTGCATAGCTTGCAGCAGTTTACCGTTAATACCAAACTGCGGTAAAATGTCCCAAGCAAGCAAGTAGCACACCTGATAGTAAGTGTTACTGCCGCCCATTGATCTTAGCAATACCAAGGGTATAGCTAGTCAATACCAAGGGTATAGCTAGTCCGCTGCCTACCAATACAAACCCCAAACCCACCCAGTTGGGCTGTCGACTCTTTCGCTCATCGAACGAAGCACAATAGCACATTGCCATTATTCAGACGTCGATCATATGTGAGAGTGTGGTACTACCCTGAACACCTCACACTATGTCGTCCTGTGCGTGATGTCCACACCAGATAACCTTTCATCCTAAGCAGTTATTAGCTTGCCATACCATTTTAGCGATTTAAATCTTTGTTTTAAATTGTAATATGAAAATAAGGATTAATCGTAAGTTTTGTAACTATTTACTAACTGAAACGACACATAAGTTTATCACGGCCGTTATCCGTCATTCGCAGCATTCACGAGCTGTTTAATTTATAGTGAACTTATATTCTCATGTAAAATGTTACTGAAATACGGAGTCCTAAGTATATCAGCTGACTTAGCATAGATCAAAATAATGTTCATGATTTATTTTACGTTTTTGGTTCTGTGCATTCTTTATATATAGTGGCGAATTGTTAAATCAGATATAATTAGATAGTTCTCGAGCATCAGAATGCATAAATTATTTTCATTAATTCTCATATACTATTACTAAAAGCATTTGTGGAATGTTAACTATAATAGTTAAGGTATTTTATATGCAACTTAGGACTTACTATATAGGGTTTAGTTAAGACCTATATTATGTGACCCATTTGTTACAAATTTTTACCACGTCTCTGCCCTCAGTGACCATCCGTAATATACGCCAAGAAAACAAGATTACTTTTAAAATGCTTTGCTATTTAATTCCGTTTGCCGTGTGGTGACGGAGTAAGGATACAATTCAGTACCCTCACTCCACTGCTCTGTAAAAAACGGTAAAGAAATATTATATGCAGATAATATATGTATCATTTAAGAAAAAGGATACTTGAGGTAAAACCTTATGGCAATAAGTTTGAACAGCGTCATATAATAGGTCAATTTCCTTCTAACAGTGGAGGAGGCTCGATCGCAATTGACTGAGATGGTGATGACAACGATGATAATTAAATATATACCATATTATATTGTAGATCTAATATATATATATATATATATATATATATATATATATATATATATATATATATATATATATATATATATATATTGAGTGATAATATTTTTAAATTAATTGACTGCAAAAATGGCCTAGTGGTTAAGATGGGGATTTTTTTTTTTTTTTTTTTACGGTCACGCCCCGCTAATCCGTCCGGGACGACGGGAGAAGCGGCGCACGACCCCGTAGACCCGCCCTACAATATACCTCTCTACGCATTGCGGGTGGGCCACTGGTACGCGTTCTTTTCTTCAGTGGCCCATCCGGTCTACCCTCACCGGTATCCTCTCGGGTCGACGCCCTGCCATCTCGACTAGGTTAAGATGGGGCCGTGGTTTCGATTCCCATGCAGAAAATACTTCGTGCGATCCACAAAGTGTTGTCCTGAGCCTGGGTGTATTTTGTCTGCGTTGATTGCATGTTTGTAAAGTTACCCGCAACATAAGGATTAATTCCTTAGTGCAGGGTAGTGTTTGAAAAAGAAAACAAAGAAAGACGTTCTCGTACGTATTATTACCTAACGTTACGTGAAATCCTTCAAAGTATTTCTTTATTTGAGCACTAGAAATATTGAATGGTCTCCGAGACTTATTATATTAACATTCAGTTTAAGTATTGTAACCCTAGCTGGTATTACAAGTTACGTCACATGCCAGCTGTTACACCAGTATGTTCTATCATATAATACTTGAGGCATCCTAGTCTATATGATGTATAATACTTTATTATCAACTTGAAGAATTTGTTTGTTGGAACTTAATCTTGGGTACTATCACTTAGATTCTCACAATATTTGCCAGAGGCGAGGTGCTTTCTTGAATTTTCTATACCGAATGGCGGCAATATATTTTCTGATATAATTTGGTCTATCTTTAATATCTATAAGATCTCCATGTGGTGACGGAGTAAAAATACAATTCACCACCCCCTCATCTTACACGTGGGTGATCGTTAGAGACGATTAAGGGATATAAAACGCATATAACAAATTATATGTAATACAGGGAAAACTCAAATCCCTGTACCAATAGCCTGACCAGTGTGGTATAGTAGGCCAATTTCCCTCTCATTATGGAGATGGCTCGAGTCCAACAGTGGGACATATATAAGCTGAGATGATGATGATGATAGTAATGAATTTGGTCTAAATGATAAGCTTAGCAAATCATATTCATGAAATGTTTAGCTAATTACTTGTTTTCATATCGGTGTCGTATTTAGAGCTTAGCCGTTTGGACATATGCTTATAATACACGTTCAAACGTTGTCATAGAGATGTACTAGGTTTACCATAATCGGATGGTGTTAGCGCTCAACTTACTCAAGAGTATTATATAATGTCACATCCTTTGACACACAATGTCTGTTGATCTAGTTTGAATTATTCCAAATCATGTATCCGTACAAATTCGATTGATGAGCTAGGTCCTAGGTCGGCAACCTGCGGCTCGTGAGCCGCATGCGGCTCGTGAGCCGCATGCGGCTTTTTGAATATGAAGTTGCGGCTCTTAGTTCTATACGAAAAAATATTTTATAAAGAAAACATTTCAAAATGATTCTGAATTGATTAACGAGGATTAGGCCCAAATTAATGTCGGCAAAAAAAAAATTTTGGCTCTTTAAAAACTTTCGACTCAAAAGGTTGCCGACCCTTGAACTAGGTATATAATTTATCATCACGTCCATGGTTGATGTAAAAGACGATTAATTGCAAGAAGCAGCTAATATCAGTGATGAAAAAAGAAGAAATTCGAAACAAGTTTTTATGACAATTTCAGACAGAGTATGGTTGTTTGCCTTTTTTGTTATTATGGATTGGGGTCGTGCGCTATAGTTTACATATGCAAAGAAGAAAAATTAATTAGTGGTAAGACCACGCTGTTGACAGTTGCCTGTCTACAGCCGCAGGCCGATCCGTCCGGGGTAGTACCACACTCTCGCAGAAGATCAACGTCTGAGTAGTGGCAATGTGTTATTGGGCTTCGTTCGGTGAGCGAGAGAGTCCGAAGACCAACTGGGTGGGTTTGGGGTTTGTATTGGTAGGCAGCGGCCTAGTAATACCCTTGTATAGCAAAGTTCCATGGGCGGCAGTGACATTTACCATCAGGTGTGCTGCTTGCTCGTTTGACGCCATAAGCAAAAAAAAATGGAGTACGAAGAGAAAATTCATTGATGAAATGTGTGTTGTTGTTGATGATGTTTAGATGAAATGTGTAATTGTTTCTCTCTCGCTCTGATTTGAGGAGGTATTAACTCGTATCTTAATTGGCCGTCCGCAGTCTTTCTTTTCACCATCTATATACAGGATGTATCAGAGAATGGAGCAGTTGGTCAGAAGGATGGTAGGTAATGATGCTAGGAACCCATAACAAAAATTTTAAGGGAAAATGTCGATTCGTTAATAAATTACAAGCATTTAAAGTTTTCAATTTTGTCATCGCTTTTTCTTTAAAACTGAATGAAATGTACCAAGTAAATGATAAATAGTCTGCTACATACTCATACTTTCTTAAATATTCATTAGTACCTAAATAAATCAATGATTACGTTTGCTACAGTATAACAAACGTCACCTTTACAAACAGCTGACGAGTCAATGACCTTGAAATTTTCCCTTCAAATTTTTGTTATGGGTTCCTACCATCATTACCTACCACCCTTCTGACCAGCTGCTCCATTCTCTGATACATCCTGTATATGTACATTCCCACCTTAGGTACGGTCCCACACAATGGAAAGAACATGTAAATACAACTATATTCCACGCTGTTCAGAAGGTTTAGTGTAGGCTGTTATTAAATTTTATTTCTTAAGTAGTTGTTATTTCTTTATTAGATTTTCGTGTGATAATGGAGTAAGAACCAATTCACCATACCAAAATGGTCCCTTCGGTGTCTTAAAAGATCACTAAGGGATATAACGTGCATATAACATTTATGCAAGGGAAGGTAAACTTGAAATAAAACCTATAACAACCTGTCTGACCAGCCTGGTATAGTGGATTAGTTACCTTCCTATTATGTAAGAGGCTCGAACTCAGCAGACCTAAGCTATTAATAGCTTTTATTGATAACATAAAAGAAAACATGGTGGTTAAGGAATAGTCATCATCATCATCATCATTCTGCTCTTATCGCATTCATTTGGATTGGCGTGGCATTTTCTTTAATTTAAATCTTAACAAAACGTAAAATAACGTTAAAATCTGAATAAAAAAACATTCTCATATTATATTAGACAGTAAATATTATATTAGAACAAACCGTCTCGTAGCGCATTCTACGAAATCTGTAGCTCGTCTACGAGCCGCTACAGCGCTACACTATTCATATAAATCACATTGTTATTTGATTTGCATACCGAATGTATTTCAATTTGTTTGTTTGTTTGTTGTCTCGGTTTGATTATACAGCTTCTATGATTAGTTAATAGTGAGACAGACGTCTTGAGGCGTATTTCGTGTTTGTTTAGGGGGTTTATTAATTGAAAACATATTATTAATTAAAATATAAATGAAATAATCTCGCACACCCAACACTTCTCTCTAGCGGCTGTCGTAATAGATGTTTGAGAGATATAAGCAGATAATGTCGCTGTAACTAATGGAAAATTTCAAATAAAACCTCATTTCAGTTCAGCGCGGCGTAGTAAGTGATTTTGCGTCAAATGGCTTTAATCTTCAAACTGAAATGTAAAATGTTAATAATAAGAGAGAATAGGTAAATACATTTATTCATCAACATCACTACCCTGTTCCTATCTCAATTACTTCGAGGTCGACGCAATATGTCTTTCACACAATCCTATTCGATGTCGTCTCTACGTTTACTCGCTTTCTATTCATTCATATTTTTTTTTGGTCTTCCCTTACCCCTAATGCCTAAATATATACATATATTACGTTATGCAAAATTATATGCTGGGAATGTTTAAAAAATATGAAAATTAAATTAAACAAACTGATATTCAAATTTACTGAAATTTTAGCATTTAATATGCTTAATTTATAAAATCCGATTACGAAATGAAAAATTGATGTCGCAAGCGGGATTCGAACCCGCGCCTATTGGGATTCCGGCCCAATCGTGCTGCCACTACACTACCGCGACCAATTGTAGGACATGCAAATTTTCATCTCGTATTGTATTTACGTCTTAAGGTGACGGTGTGCTATCTACCCGACAATAACAAGGAATAACAAGGAATAAATTTAAATAACAAGGTTGTGTCATCGTTTAATACAATTCTAACTGTAAAGTTTGAAGTATTAAGCCTATAACATTGTGTAAACATTGTCGGGTAGATAGCACACCGTCACCTTAAGACGTAAATACAATACGAGATGAAAATTTGCATGTCCTACAATTGGTCGCGGTAGTGTAGTGGCAGCACGATTGGGCCGGAATCCCAATAGGCGCGGGTTCGAATCCCGCTTGCGACATCAATTTTTCATTTCGTAATCGGATTTTATAAACTGATATTCGTCACAAATTACCTCCATTTCAATATATTAAAAAAGACCTTGCATTGATATTCTTGGAAGACTTTTTGACGTCGCCACAATACACACATCGTATTAATTAATCCTGTGGTTTGCTACATCATGAGCAATTAATTCGAAATTAAGAACGACAAATAGATTTTTGTAACTCTTAATTTGCATTAATTAGAAACTTTGTCCAACTGCTTTAATATACGAGTACTTTAACTCTTTATCAAAAATTTCACTAAACGGTATAATAATTTAAATTATTATCTTTTTTAAATTATTAATAATTTAAATTATTATCTTACAATTTCCAAATGAGTTTTACAAAAAAAACGAGCTTGTCGAAAGCTAAATTAACAGAAAGCAATCAATGATTCTGTTAAATAAAAAAAAATTGAAGCAGCATGTGACAAAATGTAAATATTTGATTTTCACCATAAACACATCTGAAAGAATGAATAGCGTAAAACTTAAATATGCGTAACATCTGCGTAAGCTTTGGAAAAAGCTCAAAAGCAGTACATAGTATAACTGATTTTTATAAAAATGTATTTGTAACACTGTATGAGTTTGTAATATAAAAGATTTCAATAGTGAGATACCATCGCTTCATTATGCATGTATTCAAGGAGGTGTCGAGGTCGACGCGTTGTTCAAAAATATTGCTTCCTTCATTTTCATGTCTCCGTTTTCCTCGTTTCGTCAAAGACTACTTAGTTTAAAACGAGTTGTTTAAAGAACTCCACACATTCCGAAGACTACAACTGCTATACGGCGGGATCACAATTGTTTCAATAGGTGACTCCGAGATTTGATTCTCAGGTGCTATTATTTTGGAGAATGTAAGAAAAACTTAATAGGACAAACAAGAGAATATCTTCCTATGATCACGAATGCTGGAAACTATTTGAAATGTCGGGCAAGTGAATATCAAATACATATTGCTATAAAATTCGTAAAATGGAAGGTTGTGGAAAGATTCTTTTTCTCCATGATCCAAAGGTGGAAGGAAACATATAAAGGAAGATTGATTAATTAATCTAAAAAAAATAGTCCTATATAGTATAGGGACACGATAACACTTCAGGGAAGTATATATTTCTTTTTATTGCTCACCTGATGGTGAGAGTTACTGCCGCCCGTTGACCTTTGCATTGTCAAAGGTACAGCTAGGCTGCTGTCTATCAATAGTCCCAAATCCAACTAGAAAGTTGGGCTTCCGGCTCTTTCGCTCACCGACCGAAGCAAAACAGCACATAGCCACTGCTCAGGCGTCGATTTTCTGTGAAAGTGTGGCACTACCCTGGACGGACCGCGGCTGTAGATAGCGAACTGTCAACAGCGTGGTCCTACCATTATCAATATGTGAATCTTAAGTTTTATTACAGTAGTAGTTATCGCATTAGATAGGCTGTTGACAGATTACCTTCTCATCTAACACTACTACTACTAACTAGAAAGTAACGACAAAAGTTTGTTACCCGTATTTGAATACGTAAGTATTCAACTCGTTCAAGTATTGGACAGAGAGCGTGCCTACTCCTCAAACATTGAATTAATCTTGTGCTTGAAACTTTTGTATTGGTATCTAGCTTACTTTGTGTTTGACTTTTTACTGGTAGCTAGCTGAGCCTCTTTGACTTAGTAGTAGTTAGTAAATAGTGATAACTTTTATAATCTATTTTACTTTTTAAGTGGCGGCATCACGGTTGGCTTTTTTGTTGGTTTTGTCCGCGGCTTTGTTGTACATATCCAAGATTGACATTTTTTAAAAAAATCTTGCAACTAAACAATAAGTCAGACGGCATTATTCCCTATTATAATCTTCTTTACACGTATCGGACGACGCAGTGTGGGACGCTCCGCCACTAGGTGGACAGACGACCTGGTGAAAGTTGCTGGGCGTCGTTGAATGCAGGCGGCACGGGACCGCACTCTGAGGCGTAACATGAAGGAGGCCTACGTCCAGCAGTGCAGTAGACGGCTATAGGCTGAAATGACGATGGTTATCTTTTTTCTACATATAAAAGAGTAAAGGCAAGAATATAAGAAGAAAATAAGGAACATAAAAGAAGAACAGAACACATTGCAAGACTTTTGTCCGTATTTTTATCACTGATCGCAATATTTAGAAGAAAACATTAAATCTATTTCTAGAAAGTCATTTGAACATAGCTATCTAATCGTGGCGGTATAAACAGTCTGCTCACAATGTTCTATAGAGCTTCCTTGGCATGTCAGTTGCACTACGGCGGGCAGACGGCACCGGGGGCGATTGCACTAACAATTAGCTCTGCTCCGGTGAATGTTCACTGTCTAGAACATTAGAGTAACATTGTGTTATACTGTTTATGTCAGATGAATCTGGACGCTTTATATTGACCAGATATTGAAATAATTACAAACGAAAACAATTTAAAAACCCATTTTTTCTTATGACTAAGTCCGGCTGTTAGTTCTTATTTAAAAAAAATCTTTACTATATTGTTGTTCAATTCCAATTTTCTTACGCAAAAAGGTCTAATTTACGGCTTTTATATTTGCTTTCAGGCAACCCTATAGCGTAAAGTTTATCAGGATCGATAACCTTTTTAGACTTTATGTATAACACGGAAGCAAATAAATATTCAAAAAGATGTATTTCTTTGAGTAAAGATACATATATTCACAATTATGTTACATTCCCATTCCATGTTGTTCTTGTTATTTTATTAATAGTAATCTTATTGTAACTCTCAAACGGTAACACATAATATTGCTTAGTTAAGTATTCATTGAAACTGGCACTTAAATGGATATTACATGAAATTGTAATTATGCATCTGCCATTAACGGCTTGATATACGATAATAATTGTATGTACGAGTGGGTTTGGTATTAACAGAACATTGTTTGATTCCAAATTAAGTTTAAACATTGATTTGAACATTTCGCAAAGTAGGAATAGTCCACGAAGTAGGTAGTCACTGCGATGATCACTCTCTTATCTCCAATTACTTGGAGTTGAAGGAATATGTACTCCTCTTTTCCTACACATTGCAAAAGTTATTGGCAATAGTTTTATGACCGGCCGCCTGCCTGATGTCAACCCTCCTTAGGAATGATTGCGATTGATTAGGTAGTTTGCGATGTCCATGGTTTGTATGATAATTATATTGTTCAATGTGGTAATTTATCTGGCCACTGCAATGACAAATACATGTATATTTGTAAAAGTTATAGAGCAAATTTAATTTTAAATTAATAAATTACTAAGAACAGAAAGTAAATTAATTGTTGATGAAAGTACAATAGAGAAAGGTTACTTAATTTAAGATGAAAAAAAAAACAATCTATCAAACTGCGAAGAAATTAAATGTCTCAAAAATTTTATAGAGCAATTGTGTCCCAACCAGCAGAATGTTGACTAATTTTCCAATTGAAGGAGAAACCTCAAGGGCCGGAACAAAGGCGGAATACAATAGCCGCTACCGATGAACTCGTCGGGATGTTTCACAGTCGGCGGTTTTCGACACGACAAATTATTGGTAACTCTGTACATTGATACTTGACAGGTCATTGTGACTTATTTAATAATACGCCTTTGAACTCGGATCCTGTTTTTGCGTTATTACTAACTTTCGGCGACGTTTTCGTCAGTAAGAAATTTGATCACCTTTTGAAACTTGCGTTAAGTTTTCGGAACAAAAAGCGATTGGTCTTTGTTTATAGTTTGAGTTTCTTTAATAGGATCACTTCATCGCCAAATACCGTTTCTATAAATTTAATTTATAACTTTTTCAGCGTCGCGAAACGGCGATCTATGATAATTAGTGTGCTGTATATATACATATAAGAATAGTGACCTTACGTTGCATGAAATACTATAAATGAATAAGGTATATATATATATATATATATATATATCTATCTATCTATCTATCTATATATATATATATATATATATATATATATATATATATATATATATATATATATATATATATATATATATATACCCTTAAGAGCCTTATAACGACCTGGGCCAACTCCATCCGATGGATGATGTGTATGAAAGAAGAGTACATATTGTATCGACCCCAAGTAATTAGTATAACAGTAGGAGAATGATGATATTAAACTATACAGTACTATTGAAATGTTTAACTAAAAATAGCTCACAGACCATTATAATGGATTTGTATCTTGAGGTACCTCTTAACATAATAATGTTTCAATATTTAATTTTTTCTCATATAATCTTATCAAAAACTTAATAGTAGATCTGACATAGGTAATAAATCGCTGTGCTTAGTGTCAGTATTTGCATACATCAACGATGCATTTGATGGGTTATTTTAATATTTCGTCTATTCTCTTTCATATTAGAGCTTAAGTTTCAAATATATACATAATTTCGTGGTGTTAGTTAGTAGTTATAAATTTATATGAAATTAATATACAGTTAGAAACCAAAGCAACCTAATGTACAGTTGAATTGCTTCGCAAGTTAATGAGCTGTGGGCAATACTAGAATTTAGTTTAATGATACCTTGTAAGTTCGTTGTAGTGCTTTCGTTTGAACTTGTTGTATATTATTTTAAAAGATTTTTTATTTTAATATTATTGAATTGTTCAGAAAATTGAAAGAAAGAAAATATTTATTTTGTTCTCGCATTACAATTCTACAATTTCTTGATATAAGAAAAAAGGTAATTAATTAACTAAAAGGTATTTAAATGTTTGAGCAGTGGCAATGTGCTGTTGCACTTCGTTCGGTGAGCGAAAGGCAACTCAACTTTCTAGAGGGTTTGGGTTGTCATTGGTAGGCAGTGGCCTAGCTATTGGTATTGCAAAGGTCCATGGGCGGCAATAATGTTTACCATCAGGTATGCTACTTGCTGGAATGCCACCATCAGCATTTAAAAAAAGCAACATTTAGCATGAAAACGTTCAATAGCGGCGATCTATACGTATTACCTTAATAAAGAATATTATATACAATTATATTTTAACAAATTATGTATTATTATATTCAAGAGGAATACGATTAGCACACAGAGTGGTGCATAATTTGCATTTAATATTCCGTGATAGACATGACCGAGTTAGGTGACAGCTTGAAGTCTAAATTAATCACATAGCCGTAATATAGGCAGCGCGTGTTGTAACGTATGCTACAACACGAAACAGACAACAACTTGGGAATAATTATATAGACGACTAGCTGTACCAGCTATTTCCACAGCGGTGGTTCACTTATATATTTATTTTGTAAACACGTCATCCAGAAATATTAGTAATAATATGATCGTATTAATATATATTATATCCATAATGTATATTAATTAGTATTGCTGTGTGGTAGCGGCTACGAATACTACTAACCCTTACTTTGTTCGCGGATGTCGTAAAAGACGACTAAGAGCTGTATAGCGACCTGAGCTAACTCAATCTGATGCCTCTTGGTCAACAATTACATTCCCAAGGAGGGTTGACGTCTGGCAGGTGGCCGGTCGTAAAACTATTGCCAATAACTTTTGCAATATGTACTATGTGAATGAAGAGTACATATTGTATCGACCCCAAGTAATTGATATAAGAGTAGGAGAATGATGATGAAATGATATATTAATTAATAATATCACAAATTGTGTTATCTCAGCAGTTGTTATGATAACGGCGATTGGTTTGAACTATAGATTATAATTTTTATAGATACTACTACTACTTGTGTCTCAGGTGGACGAGCTGGGGATTAGTTCCCCGCTGGCTGAGAGGCGACCGGGCGAGGGTAACCCCCCGACACGTATGGCAATCGGTACTAGTAATCAATGGCGTTGGGGAGGGATAAAGGACATTGGGTAGTAAGACCGCACCCTACCTTTCCGTCACCACGGTTGGAATGGGCGGGGTACGTCCAGAACATAGCCTAGAATGTCATTGATGTATTGTGAACGTTTTTTAATATTATAGTAAAACGTGAAACGACGTGGATCTTTGAAAAAGAAAGAAAAAAACAATAGTAAGTAAATGATTTTCGATTTTTACGCGAATATGACACATTTGAAATAAAACTATTTTTACGGATATTAACGCGTTTGTATTTGATTATTAATTGCTTGACGTTTCGAATACTTTACGTTCGTGGTCGCGGGAGGACTGTCCTTGCATAGCCATGAACGCTATAAACTGTTCGAAACATCGGTAAATTAAAACACAAATACAAACGCGATAGAATCCGTTAAAATAATTTTATTTCAAATGTATTAAAATAAGTTATCCGTCATACTGCGATGCTGGCACACTTACATAAATATAGTTTTGTGAATACTCAATAGAAGCATTCGTATAGTCTATGCCGCTCAATTAAACACAGCCAGCAAATCAGTCGGATGACATTAATTGGCAATCGAAGACGGCTCGCCGGTTTCAATCTCTGCTAGCGGTGCTACGGTTCTTTTTGATCATTTTTTGTTCATAGCTATATTTATAATGCTGTATGCATGCTATGTGGCAGTGACTACGAATACTACCAAACAATCATAAAAGAGAACTAAGAGATTTATATCGATCTGATGCCGTTTGGGTCAACAATTATATTCCCAAGGAAAGTTGATGTCTGGCAGGCGGCCGGTCATAATACTATTGCCAATAACTTTTACAATATGTACTATGGAAGTGGAGTATATATTGCGTCGAACCCAAGAAATATGCACAAAAACTCTACTGAATTATCCTTTTCAATATCAGATGACATGATATATCTGCTGGGACCATACCATGTGAATACTTTTGTAAAGAGTTGTCATTTTAAAATTTTACATGTGTAAAATAGAGCGTTCCGTGTGGTGACGGAGTAAGAATACAATCCATGAACCCTCGACTAGTCGTGGGTCAATAAAGACGACTAAGGGACTTAATATGCACAGAACATCTATGCAAGAAATGGACGACTTGAAACAAAACCCTATACCAACCCGTCTGACTAGCATGATATATTAGGTCAAATTTTGGCTCGTGCCCAACAGTCGGATATATATTAGTTGAGATGATGATGGTGTTGGTGACGATGATGATCAAGCATTTGAATGAAAATTGTTAAGAGTGCACGTACATAGTTTAGCATAAATAGGCTAGCTATACACAGTTTGAACAGGGGAATATAAAATCTGCCCCTGTACAAACCGCGATGCGTCACAATTAGTATAAAAAGTATATTCAGTCAATTTATAGGTATACACAAAGTTCATAATACAAGGCAGGTCTTAATAGGCAATTTACGCAACGGCCGGTCGGTTTCAATCCCAGGTCGATCTCTCCAGGTGTTCTGTTTAATTAACTCATGTATAGCCAACGACGGAGACGCGTTAGGGTTGCTGGTATACCTCACATTCGAGCAAATGAGATGTCAAGTATTATATATGGATTGTGTTTCTACCTTTAAAATAAAGCAAATTATTTGTTAATATAAATTTGGTAATAAAATATAAATAAATATAAGATGATAAATTATTGTGAAGACTACCGCGCTGAGATCACAAGTCCCGCACCTCTGACTTTTTAAGTTATACAAAAGCTGTATTAATTTATAAATTAATCATGGTTTACTTTATATCTAAATGAAAACATAATTAAATAACCTCAATATCTTAGAGTTATATCAAAACATCACAGGGGACAGTTTAAAGCATTCTTTCTAGAACGTTTTCAGCGCTTATTTCTCCCACGTAGTGCAGGATCTGGAATGAACTACTCGCTGTGCTTCCCAAGCGCTATGACATGCCCTTCTTTACGTTAGGTTTAAGAAGAAAACTTTCTTCACGGTAAGCAGTGATTGAGCAGTTCCTCTAGGTTGACAAAGGTTCATGAGCGCTAGTATCACTCACTATCAGGTGTGCTTGCTTGTTTGCCACCATAAGCAATAAAAAAAGTTTATAATACTCGATATCGGGAATGAATTCTATAAAATGGCCTAACGTCCTATTTGTTGATAGTTTTTTGTCTGCAACCATAAAGCCGCGTATCGACTTCGCGCTCCAAAAGGACGAACATTGGCGCGCGTTCCGACCGCGCAAAATGGATACCACTTTGGAAAGCGTGCCAATGTGTTCGTTGGAACGCTCGAACGTGGAGCGGGTCGTTCCATCTGTTGTCAGTTTTTTGCCGCCTATCAAACGTGGCGCGCGCGCCAGTTGAGACGGACACGAAAGCATTTTGTGTGTTTGCTGCGTTCTAAGCACTGCGGCTGCTCGCATACAATGCCTGCATGATGAACGATCAAACACTGGAACAGTTGCCTAGCGCGCCAGGCGCGCTTTGTTGGTATAGTTCATATATTTGGAACGCGTACCGAGGAACGCACTCTCGGCGCGGTCATTCATGGCACGCGCGCCAGGAGCGCGAAGTCGATACCCGGCTTAAAGGGGCAGCAGCTTGTCTGTGGTAGTACCATGCTCGCAGAAAGTCGCAATTAGCTACTGCCCTTCATTCAGTGAGAACTGGAGCCTTAAGCCGCGTATCGACTTCGCGCTCCAAAAGGACGAACATTGACGCGTGTTTCGGTCGCGCAAAATGGATACCACTTTGGAACGCGCGCCAATGTGTTCGTTGGAACGCTCGAACATGGAGCGGGTCGTTCCATCTGTTGTCGGTTAAGCTGCGTATCGACTTCGCGCTCCAAAAGGACGAACATTGGCGCGCGTTCCGGCCGCGCAAAATGGATACCACTTTGGAACGCGCGCCAATGTGTTCGTTGGAACGCTCGAACATGGAGCGGGTCGTTCCATCTGTTGTCGGTTTTTTGCCGCGTATTAAACGTGGCGCGCGCGCCAGTTGAGACGGACACGAAAGTATTTTGTGTGTTTTTTGCGTTTGTTAAATTAATTGTGTATATATTATATTTTGGTATATATATATATATATATATATATATATAGGTATTATATTTAGATATATGTATTATTAATACTCAATATTACCTGTAATAGGTATTTAATTTAATTTGCATTTAATTTACATAGCAATTTATCATAATACTATTCAATGAAAATAAGCAAAAGTATTACCATTAAATGCACAACTACATAATGATACAAAAATACAACCTTAGATGTTAACAGTATGAAAGTCAACAGCAACTGACCGTTTCACCGCGCTATCGCTCCTTAAATACCCACAAACTGCACAAACAACCGACAACCCATAACTTTGATATCAAATCAGCGACTATTATTTCATTTTAATCCACTTTTCACCCTAATAACACAAATCATATCGTAATTTATCATTATTTTTTAAATCGACGTAAAATAGAATCTTATTACCTTTTTTAAATGTTATATACCTATACATTTCTTCTATTATTAATCTAACACGTTCGATGTGATGGATAACCAAAGTTGACGTCAATGTGGTACAAAAGAAATGCTGTGGAATAGCAAAAGTTCTTTGCATCATAATAAATAGGTGCATATCTGTCATAAGTGTCATTCCATACTGCATCCTTTTTCGTAAAACTTTTTCATCCAACAACGTACTCTTCGTTTCTGTTTTCTCTTATACATAATACTGTGAATAACTATTAACGCTGCGGCTGCTCGCATACGATGCCTGCATGATGAACGATCAAACACTGGAACAGTTGCCTCGCGCGCCAGGCGCGCTTCGTTTGTATAGTTCATATATTTGGAACGCGTACCGTGGAACGCACTCTCGGCGCGGTCATTCATTGCACGCGCGCCAGGAGCGCGAAGTCGATACGCGGCTTTAATCTCCAACTTACGATGAGCAACAATCTGGCTATGCCGTTGGTATTGCAGAGGTATATGTTAATTACCATCTGAAGGCCTGTCTGCTCGTCTACAACTAAAGGCGAAAAAAAAATCATAGAAATTTTATCATGAATTGCTAACCCTGATAGTCATCGCATTGAGTGCTCCGTGGACGTTTGTTAATGCGCTATTAATATTGCTGCGTTCATACGGTGGTAGGTAATGTATTACGAGACTCAAGGGGCAATGTATATGAACGTTATTATACACTAGCCTCGCCAGTAGCCTCGCTTGCGTGGATCAAGTTGCCTATGTAATGTTATTATTTTGTTTCAACACCGCATCGTTTTGTAGCATTTTTTGTTATCTCACCAATTGTTATGACAGCGGCGACCAGAATGTTTAATGCGCCGTCCGTGTTCCTGTTGTTACTGAATTTGGCCTGACAACATTTATAGACACTGCCCTATACTTATTTGTTGCAGCGTAATATTTTTACGGCCTTTCGCGGTAAACAGGCTGTTTTACTCAATAGATTTTTTTAGAATCGAAGTAGGAACCTGAGATTTGTGAGTTTAAACGAACAAACAGTTTTCAAATCTATAATATTATTATATATTTATATTCTACACTTGTTTGAGGTTATAATTGCTTATTCAGTGCAGCGTGATGGGGTGGAGTAAGAATACAATTCACCACTCACCCGTATCTTCCCCACGTGTGTCGTAAAACATGACTAAACGAAATAACATTCTAATAACATTTTTGTAAGAAAAATAATATTTGACATAAAACTCTATACCAACCTCTATATATTCAGCAATAAGTACATACAGTAGTACATATTTTTGGGAGACTAATATATAACCATACAGTCTTAGCTCCTGTAAGTCAGCATCCACAATGGTGGTCCATAAAAGATATCGTGACCCACAACACCATCCGGGGACCGCTTTTTATTGTCCTAGGATTCTTAACTTTAATTAGAAAAATTAAATAGGAGTTATTTGAAAGATTTCTTTTCTATGCAAAGCGGGAAAAAGCGAAATTGACTTATCAACTAACAGATAAGAACATGTAGGCGATTCACACACTGCTCTGCGCTCCGTCGCCTGGCGCGGAGTGGCTGATTTTAATATTGTATGCAAGTACATCGATTAGTATAGAAAACACGCCAGGTCCAACACCGAAAACGGGAGCACGTCCCGTATTAATTGCGCCAGGCGACGGAGCGCGTAGCATTGTGTGAATCGCCGTACAGCTACGACAAACGTAGCAGTAAAGCACCGGAGCTCGAGGGTAGTGTATGCGAGCCTCATCATTCTCCTACTCTTATCCCAATTACTTGGGGTCGATATAATATGTACTCTTTTTTCATAGTACATATTGTAAAAGTTATTGGCAACAGTTTTATGACCGGCCGCCTGTCAGACGTCAACCCTCGGAAATGTAATTGTTGACCAAACGGCATCAGATGGAGTTGGCCCAGGTCGTTATAAGGCTCTTAGTCGTCTTTTACGACATCCACGAGCAAAGTGAGGGTTGGTAGTATTCGTAGCCGCTACAACACAGTTTTAGTGTTTGCGAGCCTATGGATTGAAATTAGTATGTTTGGCAGAAACGCCTAAACGTACCGCAATGTTCTCTAGTTACTACAATGTCCGTACTATTGTGGACGTGACTTGCTAACTTACGTATATCTCAACAGCAACTATTTCCATACTAATGTATAGAGTTGGTTAAGTGGAATCGAAAAAACAACTATTGTCATGGCTCGTTATTGCCGGGTAGAGTTACCTAGACCCTACCTTTATTGACCTGAAATACAATATTCAATGTTATTCTTTTATCCTAAATAACATCACGTTTGAAGGTAGATCACATCAGTTTTTGCGTGATGCGTCTGAAAACATTTCGGTTTCTGCTCCTTTAATAAAGACTTAATACTTACAATAACTACTAACTCTTATACTTGTAGGTGTTGTAAAAGACGACCAGGAGCTGTATTTAGACCTGGATCAACTTCATCTGATGCCGTCTGGTCAATAATTATGTTTCCAAGAGTTCACATCAGGCAGATGGCCGGTAATATCTTTTGCCAAAACGTTGCAATATGTACGATGGAAGAAGAGGATATACTGCGTCCACCACAAGTTATTGGGATAAGATCAGGATGATAATGGTTTATAATTTACAGACGGTCTGTTATAATTTTGTTACGTGTACATTTCTATCTATTTTAATAAAACAATACTGAACAAAGTACAATTGGTCGATATAAAACCTTCTAAATAGAATATACGATACTTTTATCTCAGAATAAGTTAACTAATATGCTCAACATAAAATTACCAAAGAAGTTTCCAGAAAAATGAGAATACTAAATCTTGTTCGTAAAACTTAATGTTTCAAGGCATGTTCTATTACGTTTTCTGGGTCGGAGCTTACTGGAAACATTGTTCATAAAAGCAGAATTCCAAAGTCAGACATAACAGAGATAAGAAAGCATAATTTCAGCGAGCCAAGTTTGTAGGCCGTGAAATTGTTTTATATATTACAATTATAAAGCAGGGAAAGTATTGTTTGTTTTAAGAACTTTTAATCTATTAAACTATTCATCCGATCTGAACATAATGTTTTTGTTTTAAATAGATATTTATAGCTGAAGAATGTTTATTGGTACAATATAATAAAATTATTATTTTATCACAGTCCATATTGACCTATTATACCCGTAGTAACTAAATAGAGTACATATATGAAGCAGGGATGTTATAGAGTTTCGTAATCATAACCGAAACTATGAGATATCCGAAAATATATTCGAAATTCTGACCGAAACCGATTCAAATAATTTCGGATAGAGGCAGAGTCTGATCGAGACATAGTATTCTGTTATATCTACCAAATGCTAGCCTAGAAATATAGCCAAATATTTACTTTGTATTTTCCTTTTAGAATTTCCTAAATAATATCCGTAATTGAAACTATCCGTAACTCGGATAATCCGAAATTATTTAATATCCATAATCGTATCTGAAACCAATACCATGTGTTTCCAGATCTGAAACTTCGTATCCGCCACATTCCTAATATAAAGGTATATTGTCGAGTGATTTTACTCGAAAACGCGTGTTTTTTTATATATTACAAGATGCATAGGGTAGGAAGGGGTGATAACGTAAAATATTTGAATCCGCCAGTGATCCACACAGAAACACGTCTTGTAAGCTAACATAACTCTGTGATCCAAAACAGCGAAGCAGTGACTATGCATTGCAGAATTGATATAATTAAGGCCTTTTCATTTTCCATACATCAGCCTATCACAGACATAGGTCTTCTTAACAGGATGTTTAATGCCATAATCGCCATGCTTTGTGATCGTAGATATGTCATTAGTTTTCGTAAAAAGTGCTATTAAATTTCTTACTCTTTTCACTCAGCTGATTTTGGGATAAGACTAAAGGTTTATATACGTAATAAGTTACTCATCATCATCATCATCTCAGCTCATATATGTTCCACTGCTGGCCTCGAGCCTTCTCCATAATGGGAGGGAAATTGACCTACTACACCACGCTGGTCAGACGTTTTGGTATAGGGTTTTGTTTCGAGTTTTCCTTCTCTTGCATAGATGTTATATGCTTTTCATATCCCTTAGTCGTCTCTTAGGATCACCCACGTGCCAGATAGGGGGTGGTGAACTGTATTCTTACTCCGTCACCACACGGAAAATAAGTTACTAATCCCTCGTATTTAATTCAATAGCCCTTCAGACATATCTAGTATATTGCAATAGCCTTGACGATATTTAAAGGTTATCTCTAAACTGTTAACATTGAC
Source organism: Lymantria monacha (assembly GCA_905163515.2). Taxonomy (NCBI): domain Eukaryota; kingdom Metazoa; phylum Arthropoda; class Insecta; order Lepidoptera; family Erebidae; genus Lymantria; species Lymantria monacha. The sequence continues at coordinate 1,522,001 of LR991096.1, read as the reverse complement.
CCATTTCGGTAGCATCTGGCTAAATGTGCCAGATACGTGTGGCACTATTCGATATAACGGTACTGCCGCAAATACGTTCGCTACGATGTTGTGCCTGAATGGACAATAATGCATATGAAGGTTATTATGCGTTTATAATTGCATTCGCTCGACCTTAAGTGCTAACGAAGCGAATATGATATGATTAATGTACGAAGCGAATTTGATATGATTAATTATCCGTGTGGTGACGGAGTAAGAATACAATTCACCACCACCCCATATCTTACCCGTGGGTGATCGTAAGAGACGAATAAGGGATATAAAACGCATATAACATCTATGCAAGAGTAGGAAAACTCGAAACTAAACCCTATACCAACACGTCTGACCAGCGCGGTATAGTAGGTTAATTTCCCTCCCATTATGGAGGAGGCCCGAGCCCAACAGTGGGACATATATGGGCTGTGATGATGATGATGATAAATGCATGAAGTGCAGCGAGTTTCTGTGTTATACTAGTTGGACTCGTCACCCGGTCCAACTTGCGAGAGCTGATCCAACTATAATCTCTTGCATTTATAATGGAAAAAAAAAATATGATCGAAAGGCTTGAAGCTAATCCTACTAATATTATGAATGTGAAAGTTTGTGAAGATGTTATTTAATGATGCGTAAACCGTTGAGTAGATTTGGATGAAAATTGGCATACTGATAGACAATTTCCTGGATTAATATATAGGATACTTATTAAACTTGTAATGTGTTCTCTTGGGATAATAGTTCCACTATATAGGAAAAACTATAAACTAGAAAAGAAATGTTTTACAACATAATACGCGATTCTACTATCTCCAACATTGCTGGATAGCTCGCCTAAGATAGGCGAGCTATCCTATTGCGAGATATTGACAAATTATAATATTACTATTTTATACAAATACCTCTGCTTTTATCTCTGAAGAGGTAAGCAGGGGTATTACGCATCCAAATCTCACAGTTAGTGTTAAAGTTTTCTAAGACAGTGCTGCTGTTCTTTCCACCTGGTAATCTATTAGCAGAGCATGACGCTCTGTATTCAACGTGCAATAGTTAACAATGATAGAGTTATACTGTTAACAGTTTTCTGTCAACAGTCACGAGCCAGTCCGTCCTAAGTAGTATCACACTCTCGCAGAAAATTGACGGCTGAGCAGTGGTAATGTGTTGTTGCGCTTCGCTCAGTGTGCGAGAGAACCGGAATCCCAAATTTCTAGATGGATTTCGATTGGTAGGCAGCGACCAAGTTATACTTCCAGTATTGCAAAGGTCCATGAGCGGCAGTAACACTTAAGGTGTGCGGCGTGCTCGTTTGCCACCATAAGCAATAAAAAAATAACAGCTAGTAGTAATTGATAAAATGCCTTTAGCAAACAACAAGGCTGTTTATTGATATACTAAATACTCACTATACAATAGTAAGTCTACAAGAGATGGCCTATTTTATAATTTATATTGAGCACAAAAGACTTGCTCACAGTCGAGAACTAATTTATTATTCATAATTACTGACAATACAGTTGGAATAGGTCAACATTTTAGCATTTGAACCTTTCAGCTACGAGCCGAGTCGAGCTGTTGATCTACATAAATTAATTTTAACTTTATAGATATTTCGTTTTCATTGTATATAGACATATAACTACTACTTTTCAACAAAAATAAACCCGACTACTGTGCGATAACAATATATATTTTTGTACTCGCTTTTTAAAACCTTGTTAATTTTATTTTTTCATTGACTCGCGATATCAAAACGAATAACCTATCATTTATTAAAATCGTTTGAGAAGTCTATCTATGTGCCAATTTTCATCCAAATCTATTTAATAGTTTACGCGTAATTGAGTAATAAACATCTTCACAGACTTTCACATTTACAATATTAGTAGTATAAGTGTTTTCAATGCTATAGTGAATTCGCGGTCATTTTAGAAAATCATAAAATTATACGAATTTATAGGCACTTATAAGTTTTTAGAGTTAAAACTTTTTATGTTAATACTTTTATGTTGAAGTATTATGTATATTTAGCATATCGCACGTTAGGCGACCCCGACAGGATTGAGAATAATAAACGTTAGTTTTAAACTTTACGTTAACGTTAATAATAAACTTATGATTTAAAATATAGGTGTTATGGCAACACCTATATTTTAAATCATAAGTTATTGTTTACGGGCGTTTGTGTAAAGAAAAATTTTACGGGCGTTTGTGTAAAGAAAAATAAGTGCTAATACTTATGTATGACAATTTCGGCTAAAACCTCTATAGTTAATTAAGCTGAGTGGCTATCGAGTGGCGATGGGTTATAACGTATTACCTGCCCTTAATTTTTTGCGAGATTAACAAGATTCGTGTGTAGGATCATCAGAATAATTGTTAGTAATACCTTCTAAGGAAACTTATAACACCAATAAGGTCTTTTACCCATCTGTCAAGAGTACTCGACGATTTTGAAATAAACCTTTGGCCGCTTAATAAAGCGCAAAATATCCGCCATATTGTTTTTTTTTTTAATTTTGTATCTATGTTGATACTCGGGATTTCTAGTCAAATTTAATGGTGTATCATTTATCGAAATCTGTTGAATCGTTAAGTAGTTACAAGCGAACACATAAACAGATAAACATACATGTCAAACAAAGTTAAAACTTTAATCTTGTACCAGTGAATAACTAATGAATGATATACGAAAGTTCCAATTATAACCTACTAGCGACCCGCCCTCGCTTCGCTTCGGTTACGTTAATTCAGTTGTGTTGTTTACTTTTCCTACATAGAATTCCTTTCGAAGAAGGAATTTCTTAAAACCCTACTTCATCTGACCTTTATAGGCCAGAAAGAAAGTCCACACCAAATTCGAAGTCTGTAGGGCCAGTATATGGAAATGTAGATTTTTTGCTCCTCTCTTCGCCGTGCGAGCGGGCCACCGGTACCCGATCTTTGTCTTCGGTGGCCCGCCCATCTTGAGCATATAGACATTTATGCCATGGCGGACTTTTTTGTAAGATATACTCGTACAATTCCACTACACTACCAAAACTTTTGGGCCCCGAGCTCGAACGCGAGGTGGCCGTGCGGCCCGGTTGAATCACAGACGGCGCGGCGACACGAAAATAATTTCGTTGCGCATTATTTTAATTTTGCTATATCTCCTAAGGTATTGATTTAATTTGCATGGTCTGAAGGAAAACAATTATCTTCGTGCAATGCTCAAGCTAACTAATGTATTTAAAATGATAAGGATTAATACAGTAATTGTGTAAATAGCTTTTCAATTATCGTTTTACAATAGAACATTTTTTAAAGTATTAAAATGGATATAGTATGTTATCCTTAAGAGATAAGCATATACCATCGCGGACTTTTTTGTAGCCCTTTTAAGCTGTACAATACTGTAGTACATTATTTTGATCTATTTCGTAGGGTTCAGCGAGCGTTTGCAATGTAAGCGCAAAATAATGTGTTTATTTACGACATCACATTAGAAACCTCAAAAATAACAGTATTTCTCCACTATTTAATGGATGTTATTATACATATAAACCTTCCTCTTCAATCACTCTATCTATTAAAAAAAAAACACATCAAAATCGGTTGCGTAGTTTTAAAGATTTAAGCATACAAGGGGACCAGAAGACAGAAAAAGCGACTTTGTTTTATACTATGTAGTGATGTACGGTTCATATCTGTTTTAAAGTTTAATGTCAAAGTAGTTCTGCCATTGATCGATGTAGTGTGTGTAGTATGGAGTTCTTTGAGAGCATTCAAAGTTCCGACTCGATCTTGAAACTCTCCCATAGCGGTGTATAACTTGTGGACAATTCAATGGAGACTATTCATTTGTGCTGTATATCTATATTACTATAATAAATCTAAAAAAGTTTGTTTGACGAAGCTAATCTCATAAATTAAAACATGGTTTTCAAAAAATCTTGTTGTGTACAATCTCTTTAAAATTAGCAGAAATGGGGAAAATTAAGTAACAAATAGAGATAGCGGGTCAACGGATCTGCATAGTCACCGTTGTCATGACAACTGCTAAGATATTAAAATAGTGATTGATGTATTGTGGATGTTATTTAATAATATATTATTATTATGGACTGACGTTATCCATGTTTGTGTTGTTTGGTGTCGGTAATTTACTTACTGGAGTTTTTCTCAGATCACATTTGTCCCTCTGCTGGGTTCTTCTCCACAATTGGTAGTAATTTGACCTTCTATACTACAGTAGTTTTACAGATTGTTTTATTTCGAGTTTCCCTTCTCTTGCATAGAGACTGGTGAATTATATCCTTACTCCGTCACCACACATAATGGTACGACGACACTTCTGTTATTCACTTGAGTTGTCTGTCGACAGCCGCGGGTCCGTCCATCTCGGGTAGTCTATGAGTTCATACTCTAGTAGAAAATTGACGTCTGTGCGGTGATAATGTAACACTTCGTTCGGTGAGCGAGAGACTCGGTAGCCCAACTTTCTGGATTTGTTTGGTCGGCAGCGGCCTAGCCCTGGTATTTCAAAGATCCACACGCGGCAGTAATATTTATCATCAAGCGTACTGCTTACACGTTTACTATAAGAATTGAAAAAAAAAGCACACGCGGCGAACTGGGGGTCACATATTCCACGTAAATTTAATATGTAAAATGAAACATTGCAGACATAATTTAGACCGCTGTTATAAGACTAAAGAATTTTCTTTAATGTGTTCGAGTAATACGCACGTAGCGAGGCACGCCGAATGTTTATATAAAACTTTTGCGCAGTTGTGTGGATAACGCTCCTCTCAGCGCTGTGATCACGTTTTTGCAGATATTATTTCATATTTAAGGTGCCTTCTTAAAATACCGTGCCGCTAATGAATTTATTGTCTCTATTTTCATGACGACTTCTGATAGAAGTGAAAACTTACAAAGGTGAAAAAAAAAGAAAACAAAGCGTGTGCGTCTCGAGACGCCCGACAAAAGTGATAACTTAAACTAATCTTAGTTCTGTAAGAACTATTTAATATTGAAATTGTTTCATTTGAGAAAAGCTTAGGTTATTACTTAAATTTTATATATATTAATACGATAATGTAAGGAAAGGTTATTTATAAATAAAATCTTTTATATTGTTTATAAAATATATTTTATTCTTAGTTATAATGCTTGAATGTACATTAGAATTTTGTGTATTTACATTATTAGTATCATTATTTAATCCTATAAAGCGACCAGACAGACTGTCGCCGTAACGCGTAACGTAACGAAGCGATTTACCCTCGTATAAAAAGATATCACTTCAAAAACAAGTGCTAAAAATAAAAAAAATGACGCATCAATGAGTATATCTATACATTCACAGCTGACTCAGCACAATAAGTTATACATATAGGTAGCTGCAGATATACTGTTAGCGCTAACACGATGACAGCTTTTCCTCTTTTTGTTTTACTCAGCATTCAAACCTGCCTATAGCATTTGCTCTCCTTGTGACCTTATCTACTTATAGTGACGGAATTGGACTACAATTCATCACCTCAGTCCTTGCCCGTGATCGCCAAGTCCCATTTCAAGCGCGGTTATTCAGTCGGGCGGTGATATTCTATGAATAAGTCCGTTCTATTGAAAGGCCTACCTTCCACAGTGAATGGTGAAAGGTTAAGCGATGACGATGATGAATTTTGTTAAACCTAACGGAATTAGTCGAAAATCAACATGGAAATTGCATTAAGGATTAACACATATGCTTCCTTTTATCTCAAAATAATTGGATGTTCCAACTGTATAATAATAATTATTTATACCACTGGAACGGCGCTGCGTACAATATGTACTTACTATTATAAGTCCACTGTTATATTTAGTCTGCTTCTGAATCTTTTACAACGGTAATTTTAGCGGAACTTCAGGGTGAATGAATTTGAACTTCCCTTATCATGAATGATCGTTTCTTCTCCTTTATTTCTGGCCTAGTCCCATTATTTGGGGTCACCCCTCCTCGTTTTTAGGCGCCAGAACGTCATTTTCTGAGTTGTCTTCTGTATTAATTGTTCATTAAAGAATTATTCATAAATGTGGTTAAACTATGTACTTATCATAAAATGAAATCTCGACGTCTCGCCTCGTATATGTACCAATGCTGGACTCGAGCTCCCCATTATATGAAAATTGACTTAATTACTTACCACGCTGGTCAGATGGATTGTTATTGGGTAAATTTCGAATTTACCTTCTTTTGCATAAATGTTATATGCATATTATATCATTTAGTCGTCTTTTACGACACCTACAGAAAGTGGGAAATATAAAATAATTTATCACTGCTTATTTTTTTACAACTTAATATTAATTTTATCAACAATTGCATTCAAAACAAAAAAAATCTTTCGTATTGTATTGATAGTCCCGCTGACGATTCGTTTCCGTTTTTATTTCCGCTAGAATTTATGCTTCTGGATATGAACTTCCGTTGCATCATATTTTATTGAATGACATATCAATATAAAATTGATGTACCATAAGTACTAAAACTACGTGACCTGTTCATGGTTTTCAAAAATGCCATGCTTGGTCACACATGGTGGTGGTAGTCGAACTGAATACATTCACTAGCTTTTTTAATTTCCTGTTTGAATAAAATGGTTTAAAGTCATATTAATAACTAGTTGTTACCCGCTCGCTTCGCTTGGCATTAACAGGGCAGAACAAATGTTCATACCAAAAATGAAGTCTGTAGGAGCTATATTTTAAATGTGAATTTTTCAGGTTAACAGCCCCGTAAACCCCATTACGTGTGAAATTTCGTAAAATCCGTTCTTAGCTGACCTCTACTTGACGAAAGAAACATGCCTACCAAAAAAGTCTGCAGGACTTATGGTTCCAGAGATATCGTGATGAGTCAATATATTGACTCATCACGATATCTCTGGTGGAAATCTCTTATACATTTAACACGTGAAAACTAAAGAAGAAGGAGAGAGGTCTTGGCGTTTAGTAAGAGTCACCGAGAGTCAGGTTGGAAAAAATGCTTAAAAAAAGCGCGCGTGGTATGGGTACATTCCTTATATAGACATCATGTCACTTAAAATTTTGGTGGTTTTTGTCACCTTATTTTTTCTATACAATGTGGAAATAAAAGAATATCGCGTACCGCTACTGAGGAATTCAGATGCTATCAATGAAATTGAAGCATACTTATAAATCTGGGGTAGTCTATTAGGCATATTTTCCTCTTACGTGTACGAAGTTCGTTCTGCTATTAAGTAGCATGCATTCAAATGCAAATGAGAAAAATATTTCACCCATTCTATGTTTAACGTAAGTCTATTGTTTGTGTAAAGTAATGTGTAGTCAGACTCACTTTGATACGCGATTGATTGTACGATAAAGTTAAGATCAAAGGGCGGCCACCGTCTCTGTGAACGGCGCCGTCAAACAACTCGGTCTTTTTATAATTAAAATTTAGATTCATAACATTTTTTTTGCACTTGTTTCTTTTAATACACGAGGTGACAGTGTAATTAAAATGTAAATTTTTTAAATTATGCGCGATATTCTCTTTGGATTACAGACGCTTTGGATATCAAATAAAATTATACAGTTTTATACATACTACTTGCTTCTAAAGAGTTAATAGATCAGTCATGGGGCAATATATAGGCTTCTATAATAAAAATCTTTTTTAATTTTTTTTTTAAACAACAACAATAATAATCCTTGTTTTGCGTGGAGTTTACAAAAATTCAAGTAACAGGCAAAAATTACACCCAGACTAAGAACAAAAATTTGTGGATCGCAAAAAGTATTGTGTCCTGTGTGAGAATCGAACCGATTGCACGGTAGGTCGGGATGTTAGAATTATAAGTTTAAAGAAAATCTATAGTATAAGTTTAAAAAATAAACTATAATTCGTATTATAATAAAGGCTCGAAATGCGTACCGCAATGCGGGTTAGGGCGTCCCCCGGAGGCGACGCGTACCGACCCGCCCCCGTCGGTACGAACTTTGGCAGTTGCGGCGATGGGGGCCGCCACCCATCACGCCTTGCCTAGTCAGGCGAGTCGAGGAGAGCAGAGTGCCGGGTGGGCACGTGGAATGTAAGAGGTTGTGTGGAAGGTAAGTTGCACGAGCTGATATCCGTCATGGCGGACAAACAGCTAGACGTGCTCTGTGTAACAGAGACCAAGCGAAGGGGCAGCGACGCCTGCGATCTTCCTGGTGGCGGGATGGCTCTGTGGTCTGGTGTACCACAGAGCGATCGAGCCAGCATGGGGGTAGGAGTACTGCTGTCCTCTCGCTTGGCCTCAGGTGTGAAGGGTTACGGAATGTATGATCCCAGACTTCTTTGGGTCCGTATAAAACTTGGTGTCACCAAGGTATTCATGGTTGTAGCATATGCTCCCGTAGAATCCTCGGTGGCATCAGACCTAGAGAAGTTTTGGGATAATGTTAGGGAAGTTCTGGATATGGCAGAAACCAGTGAACGCGTGATTGTATGCGGAGATTTGAACGGATGGGTGGGGACCAAGCGTCCCGACAATGAGGACGTACTTGGTCCATTTGGTGATAAGAGAGTGAACGACGCAGGTAGGCTCATAGCGGATGTATGCATGGAGAAACCTTATTGTGTCAAACACATTTTTCCAACATAAGGACATCCATATGTATACATGGAGAAGGAATTAACAAAAAAGTATAATAGATTTAATTTTGGTAGACAGTCGCCTCCGAAGCAAAATATTGGACGCAAGAGCCTACAGGGGCCCCACAGTCGATACGGACCACTATCTCGTTATTGCGAGATTTAGTGGTCTGTTCAGAAAGTGGAGGCACTGGCGAGAGCGTGTCCACTTCGGAGGGCTTGAAAGAATAAAGGTTGAAAGGTTGCAAGAAGGGTGTGTAAGAGAAAAGTATGTAGAGGGTGTCCGAGAACGGCTGACGATGGCAAGCCAGCCGCAATCGGACATTGAAGGATGCTGGAGAGTATGGTAGACACAGCGAAAGAAGTATGTGGAAGTTCAAAGAAGCATAGAAACACAAATGGTGATGCATGGTGGGATGCGGAAGTGGCAGCTTCCGTAGAGCAAAAGAAGAAAGCGTGGCTGGACTATGTCTCTTCTTTGAATCTGAATGACAGTATGACTGAACAGAAGAAAGAAATATATCGGCAATGTAAGAATGACACCAAGGCCCTAGTGAAAGAGAAACGTGATAGAGCAAGTATGAGTGCAGAAGATAGGCTGACTAAAAACTTCGAGAGTAACACCAAACTCTTTTGGAGGGAGGTGAAGAAGTCTCGGGGTGGTTGGTCAGCCTTCAGAATGAATAAAATAAGGTCTAAAGGTGGAGACATTCTTACACAAACACAAGACGTGTTAAGCCGATGGAGTGAATATTTTGGCGATATGTATGCGGATGCTACGGCTGGCGCCGGTGTCGCATGTGGTCTAGTAGATCAACATTCGGCGACGGCGTCCTCCGATGGCATCAGTATGGATGAAGTTGAATGGGCGATAAGAAGTTTGAAAAATTGTAAGGCAGCGGGCATTGATATGGTGTCTGCCGAGATGATCAAGCTTGGTGGCTCCTGTGTCCGGGAGGCGTTCCTGTTGCTCCTCAATTTATGTTGGAGCTCGGGAATGGTTCCCGGGGACTGGAATAGCGCAGTCATCGTGCCTTTGTTTAAAAACAAGGGTTCACGTTATGACTGCGCAAATTACAGAGCCATAAGCTTGACCAGTTTGGCAGCAAAAGTGTATGGTAAAATTATTGAAAGGAGAATGAGGATGGTGTCGGATGGTTTATTGTGTGAGACACAAGGAGGTTTCAGGAGTGGAAGGGGATGCATGGATCAAGTGTTCTCTCCGCGCAACATTGTGGAGAAGCATCTGGCCCTAGGTCAGAGGGTTTTCTGCAGTTTTGTGGATCTTTTGACACGGTTGTACGAAAAGAACTTTGGGACATTTTACCGGAGTATGGTATTAACGGTAAACTGCTGCAGGCTGTGCAATCCAGTTACATGGTCTGTAGAGCCTGTGTGCGGCTGGATGATGGAATGTCGCCTTGGTTTGACGTCAATATCGGCGTTAAGCAGGGCTGCGTTCTATCAGCCAGGGTGTTTATCATATATCTGGATAAATGTCTCCAAAGGTTGAACGATATGAATGTGGGAGTCCAGATGGGTGACTCAGTGGTCTCTGCTCTGCTTTATGCAGATGATGCAGTCCTGCTGGCACAGTCAGCGACTGACCTGCAGACCCTAGTCGACACAATGACAGAAGATTGTAAGAAAAGGGGTCTACGCGTGAATGTGAGCAAAACCAAAATAATGGTCTTTGAAAGAGATGAAGCCAGAACAGATGTAAGAGTAACAATAGGTAATGATGTACTGGAGCAAGTGGATGAATTTGTATATCTTGGATATGGATTTAGCCGAGATGGACGGTACACCACTGATATAGAGCGAAGAGTGAATGCGGGAAATAGAGTGAACGGAGCGTTGGGGCAACTTCTCGGCAGCCACCACCTCAGCCAGAAGGCACGTGTAGCAATACATAACGCAGTGCTTGTCCCAACATTACTGTATGGAAGCGAGAGTTGGGTATGCAGAAAAGAGTATGAAAGTAAAATTAATGCGGTCGAAATGCGATCTCTTCGGAAATTCTGTGGAGTTAGGCTGACCGATCGCATTCGTAACGACGACGTAAGAGAGCGAGTAGTTATGAAAGAGAGTATTGGTGTAAAGATGCGAAAGGGAATGCTCCGATGGTTCGGACATGTGGAAAGAATGCCGAACGAACGTCTGGTTAAGAAGATATACAATGCGAAAGTGGAAGGATGTAGGTACCGAGGGAGACCGAGACTAACCTACCTAGACCAGATCGGTCAGGTACTGAAGGAAGGTGGAGTCAAGAGTCTCCGAAACCGGCGAGCGTGTATGAAGAGAATTATGAATGTTGAGGAAGCGAGTGAAGTATGCAGAGATAGAGTTCTCTGGCACTCTGTTCTCTCTGCCTACCCTGCAAGGGATATGGCGTGATGATATGTATGTATGTATAATAAAGACTGGTTACGAGCAGTCGCTTTTCTCCATTGTCGCGGCTCGATTTTCAATTAGGACTCCTTTTTAGACAATTTACGTAATGATTTTCTAAATCTTGATGTAATCGGTCTTTTTTATTACTTATGGTGGCAGACGAGCAAGCAGCACCCAAAAAGTTGAGCTGCCGACTCTTATTTCCGTGTGCCATCTACCGGACAATCATTATACTCGTACATTATGCCGATATAATTTTCTAACTTTGCAGTTAGAATTATACACGTTCGATGCGGGAAAACACACATGTTGTGTTCTTTCGTTTGTTGACTTAACCCAGCGCGGCGAAACGTATCTTTTTTTTGTTTTTGGCTGGACACGCGTCGCCCGTTAGGCGTGTCCGGCCAAAAACAAAAAAAAGGTATGTTTCGCCGCGCTGGGTTAAATCAACGAACGAGAGAACAACACAACATGTGTGTTTTCCCGCATCGAACGTGAAACAATGACAAATTATTAAAATTTAGCATTTAACATGCATAAAGAGGAAAATTGATCTACTATATACTTTCCAAACAGATGGGTTGGTATAGGCTATGTTTTTAACACCACTATCATTCTATGGTGAACTGTTCTGTAGTGAACTATTCTATAGTGAACTATTCTATTTTTACTCCGTGACCACTCGGAGAAAGTATTTGCACGTTGAATTTCTACAATACCTAATATTTTAGTAGATGAAAGAAAATAACTAGTAAGAAATAGTAACTCTACAGTATTTATCTATTATTTTCTTTAATTACGTTATGCAAATTTACTTTTCCTATAATACTCGGTTAAGACTTATCAAAATAGTAGCCATTTAACTGAGCGATAAAGTTTATTATTCATTTTCGCCGAGACGATGGCATTATCTTTAGAATTGAATTAATTTTTAAATTACTGGTCTCAATATTTTATATATAATATACTAAGTATTTAATATTTTAAGTAGCACTAAATTTTTAATTATTATGATGGGCGATCTGAATCTACAATAAGTGTAGACATTACCTTGCCAACTAATGGTTATTGATTTTATCCGTGTTACCAACGAAGAGTTACCATCTCACGGAGCCACCTTACGTGAATTAGCAAAGGAATTCTCTCTAAGGTTATATAGTAAAAGAATATCTAAGAAACTAAATATAAAATTGTGGTGAAAAATCAGGTCATTCTTGAAAAAAAAAACCGATAAGCGCGAACACAACAAGAAATTAATAATGAAACTCTCATTGAGGTCACAGATTCAAATAGATTGGAGGTTCGTACTTCAATATCTAAATGTGGATAATACATGCAGTTAAAAGCTAGCAAAAGACTAGTAATTGAACTTGCACTTAAGTAGGGGCAATAAGCCTTCGAATGTGGGGCAATCGATTGAGGTGAGAGTGTCGGAGCGACCTTTGGCGTTGTGCCAGCACAGCTAAGGTCGCTGGCTGAGGGTGTACAGCTTTCGGGCTGTTCCGAGGGTGTGTCGGGTGGTGACGTCACAGAGACTAATTCTGTTCAGTAACCGTTATAGTTATCAACTGTGTTGTAGTATCTTCTTCTGAATATAGTCCTTGTATAAATATTGCTTAGATGTGAGAGGCGCTCAGTTTGATGGCCTACTTTTATTTAAAGATATGATCAATTTTCTGCAGCCTAGGGTGTTATGTGCTATCTTTTCATTATTAAAAAAAAAGCCTGTTACGATCTTCAGTTTTTAATATTGCCTATTATTATAGTTACAAAAATAGAAGATGCCGATATGAAATGAATATTATAACGCCGTATCTACGTATTTACCAAAATTTGTTGACAATTTTTTTTCTTGAGATTCTTTTTAATACACACTTCTAAATGTACCTATATTAAATTGATTGATTCTTTATAGTTTATATCAGATATTTCTCGTGACCTTCTCTATAGAATAGGTCTTTGGTTAATACAATGTCGTTGGTGAATTAAAAAATAAACTAATCTCATCACAAATTCGTTTACGACTAGCACCGTTTAGTAAGTGGTTAACCAGGTCAGTTCAGGTTTTTTTGAAGGTACCTTGATCATCATTCTCCTGCTCTTATCCTAATTACTTGGGGTCGACGCAATATGTACTCCTCTTCCTACATATTGTAAAAGTTATTGGCAATAATTTTATGTCCGGCCGCCTGCCAGACGTTAACCCTCCTTGGGAATGTAATTGTTGACCAAACGGCATCAGTTGCTGTTGGCACAGGTCGAAATAAGGCTCTTAATCGTCTTTTACGACATCCGCGAACAAAGTAAGGGTTGGTAGCATTCGTAGCAGCTACCACACAGCACATTCGAAGGTAACTTGATATTGATAAATTATAAACGTAATATAATATTTAAAACTCTGAAAAGTTATGAAGCCTAGAATTCATATCGAATACCTCAGTGACCCGATGCGGTACATTTCAGAACCAATATTTCAGTGCTAAATATAGAGTCAAGGCTATGCCCGATACAAACGTAATAAATATACAAGTATTATGTCCGTTAGCAACTGAATTGTGTCTGTGAGATTTTAATGTTTGTTACTACTAAGTGTTGAAGTGATTTATGATCAAATTATAGTAATGAAATATTCTTTTAAAACATCCATCTATACCCGTAGAAATTCTCTTTTGGACACAGGTTTACCCACGAGAATGGCATTCAAAACGGTTCTGTGCCACCTGAATTCAAAGGCTTCTCGCGGCTATCAAAATGTCGTTAGTCCATCCAGTGGGTGATCATCCTACACTGCGTTGTCCGTTTCGTGGTCACCACGCACACTTTTAAAACAGGTCGAAATTGGTATCTATCGAAATTAATGCCCTGCTAAGAACCAGATGTCACAAGGTCTATCCCTTTGGGTAGCTTTCCAAGGAGAAACTATTATTTCATCTGCTTAACTTAAAAGATCTCTGCGGAAAATCTGTGGCGTTAGGCTGACCGACCGCATTCGTAACGATGACGTAAGAGAGCGAGTAGTTATGAAAGAGAGTATTGGTGTAAAGATGCGAAAGGGAATGCTCCGATGGTTCGGACATGTGGAAAGAATGCCGAACGAACGTCTGGTTAAGAAGATATACAATGCGAAAGTGGAAGGATGTAGGTACCGGGGGAGACCGAGACTAACCTACCTAGACCAGATCGGTCATATACTGAAGGAAGGTGAAGTCAAGAGTCTCCGAAACCGGCGAGCGTGTATGAAGAGAATTATGAATGTTGAGGAAGCGAGTGAAGTATGCAAAGATAGAGTTCTCTGGCACTCTGTTCTCTCTGCCTACCCTGCAAGGGATATGGCGTGATGATATGTATGTATGTATAACTTAAAAGAATAACAATAATTTTTGCTTAAACACACTCGTTCAAGATTGAAAATTTTAATGGGGGGGTTTGTCTATCAGACTTTTTGAGAGTTTACCCGCCTGTCAACTTCCACTATTAGGGCATATGTAGGTCTCTTTATGAGAAGGGTGCATTAATGTACCCGCTTGGCCGTAAACTAAGTGTTATATATTTTCTTAGAAAAGTTTTGCTATCCTAATTTCTGGTTAATCCTCAGATCATTTTTACGATGCACACGTGAAAGATTTTAATCTGTCAGGACACGTGCAAAGAGCTTTCGATTTATAATATCGACTGTCGTATTATATTTATGACAAGTATGACCTACAATGTTCTAATGCTCTCCGAAACACGGATTACGATATCTTCGAGAACATTTTTAAAGACTCGTTACCATTTTGGTTTATATCTTGAGAGTTCCAAACTTTTGCAGACGATTTTTACATCGTTAATAAAGATGTACATAACTTCGTGAAGTCGGAGGTGTTGTTCATCGATTTGAACCTAAGATATCTGTTGCCTTTTTTTTTCGACCTGTGCCTGTCGACGCCCCGACAGCTTTCGCCATCAAGGCGTCGTCCTCACGCGGTGGCCTCACGTCGGGTGACCGGACAATTCCCCGGTCCGATCACCCGAAGCCTCGGTTAGGGCGGCATCAGGCGCAGGTATTCGCGCCTGCGCCGCCCCGGCCGCTGACGGCGGCCCGGGTCACGGGAATCCTCCCGGACTCGTTCCGCCGTCTCCTTCTGCGAGATGACAGCCTCGCAGAAGGCGGCGACCGCGTCCCAGTTCCTGACGCTGTCGACCATCGCCCTCGCGACAGCCGGCAGCGTCAGGTCGGCACCGATAACAGCGACGAGGTCACGGCGCTGCCCGTCCCAACTCGGACACACCTCAAGTGTGTGTCTCGCCGTGTCCTCGTCACTGCTGCAATGGTGGCAGGCCGGAGTCCACTCCCTATACGCGACCGTGAAGATATCTGTTGCCCTGTCAACTGATTACCCCATTAATACAAAATTCTAATTTGGTAAATTATTTGCATAATATTGTTCTCTTAATTAAACCAGGTTCGTTATAATTGATAAACTATACCTGCCTATCTTACAAACTGGGTTTCAGATAAATATCACGTCGGTCTTAGAATAAAAACACATAGAATGATAGTTCGGTACTTTAAGTGTTTAAGTGAGGCCAAAATTCCTGTTAGTGTGCAAGCGTATACACGCACACTACTATAATATGTGTGCAAGCGATTACACGAGTATACACGCACACTACTGTAATATGGAACGTAATGACCTTGCACACTACGGAACGGGCTGGCGTAGGGTGACATTTTTATCACCAATTTAGTGGCACACATTTTGTGCGTGAAATAGGTTTCTATGTGTTATTATGCTAAGACGTCGGTATATGGAGTTTTGTAATTTGGTATTGTGATTTAGTAGATACAACCCATCCTCCATCTCACGGCCCTACCTATTATTTTGGCATATGGACCGAAATCCTAAACACACATGCCCTCTTTCTCCGGTAATGTTTCTAGAATCTTTCATTTCTTTGTCCTGTTCCTGATCGGTCACACGGATCCCTAAGTAGTTCTGTGGTGTTTCTAGTGGTAGTAGTCTTGTAGTCGTCTCTTACTATCATCTACGGGCAAGATATGGGGGTGGTGAATTGAAATCGGAAAATACATATAACACCTAAGCAAAAAAGAAAACC
The DNA here is from genome assembly GCA_905163515.2 of Lymantria monacha. NCBI lineage: Eukaryota > Metazoa > Arthropoda > Insecta > Lepidoptera > Erebidae > Lymantria > Lymantria monacha. Next base: position 1,505,854 of record LR991096.1, on the reverse strand, counting down.
TCAAAATTAAAGCGTATACCAACCTGTTTGATCAGCGTGGTAGCATCGATCATTTTCTTACTATTGTAAAAAAGACTTGAGCCCAGCAATGAACGTATATGTATAAGCTATGACTTTTTCCCTTTTTTCTTTCACGACATCGATCTGGTAAAAGAACTGTCCTGAGGATGCCTCGTTTAGAGGCGAAACACGTTTCGAATCTTTATTCGAAGTTCTGCGGCAAATTGCAAGTTGAAGTTCTGGAGGGTGGTGCGTATCACAGGAGTAAGATGTCCTTATATCCTATTCCGCCTTGATCCCATCCCGTATTTCTTCCTTTCTTGAGTTGTACGGTATATTGATTAACCGTGGAAAAATGGTGGGTCTTCCTTCCTCTGCTCCATTTTATAATAATAATGGATTTCCGCCATGTATCGCCTGTTCAATCAATGCATACATTGTTATATAATTGGCCTGGATATACCCCTGGTATTGTTAATGTGCATGGGAAACAGTATCACTTACCACCAGATGTGCACCTTGTTCATTTACCACTGTGGGCATTAAAAAAATGTAACTAAAATACTCTTAAAAACGTAGAGCCAAATGTTGACGTGAGTACAAATTGGAAAGGGGTGAGCGGCACGGTCGACAATGCAGATTGCACGCATGTGTAAGCATGTAGAACAATCCACACACACGCTGGTAATGGCGTGAATTCATAGATCGATTGTGGTTAGATGGTAAACACTTAAATTTACAAGTATCTTAATATCCTTGTAGTTTTAATGATCAATACGTCTATTGACTCCAAAGATCAAATTTTTGTATTTCATAATATACTTAGCTTCCCTGTATTATAACCATCTCAGCTCATATACGTCCCACTGCTGGGTTCCTCCTACACAATAGGAGGAAAATTGACTTACTACACCACGCTCGTCAGCCGTGTTGGTACAGTTTTATTTCGAGTTTTCTTTCTCTTGCATATGTATGTGAGTTATCCCTTAGTCATTTTTTACGACATCCACATATAAGTCAGGAGGTGGTTAATTGCAATCTTACTCACTACACGGACGAAACCAGGTTTGTTCCTATTCATATTTATACACGACATTCTCACATGTCTTTAGAAGTTTATAGTCATGTATGAACCCTGTTAAGTGTTCGAAACGTCGGGCAATTAAAAACCGACTACAAACGCAATTAAACTCTGTAAAAATAATTCTATTTCAAACTTAGATATTATTAATTTTGAAATAATTATCTTAATTTAACTGAATAAATCTAATCAGAATGTGGTCACAAGCTGAGATGATCCGACAAGTAACTCAGCGGGAACGTCTTATTCTTTTTAATTACTTCTTTTTTATAGAATTGAATACAACATGCATATCAAGTATTAGCTAGTGTGTGAGCCTCTACGTACCACATTTTTTTTTATGTGTAATAAAGAGATCCCACAAGCGTCACCAAATCACAAATTAAACTTTTAGAGCAGCCATCACACCTTAAGCATATTATCAGGAAACGAGGTAGACGAAGAAGCAGAAAAGTATGGTACGCCCCGGCAGCTCACTTAAAAAAAAATCTCAAATTCCTAACCATTAGTGATAGTGATCGATAATATTTACAAGCAAGGTATTGCATAAAATTTGTTCTGGAAATTAAAACTGTAATAGGACAGTGACCGCTTTTGTTGTTCCACACCCGCATATTTAAATGCAAATTGTAATGACGAGGGTGTCCGTGTTCAGTCGCCGACGTCCGACGTACATCGTCCGGTGTGTGTCCGTTATGTGTTCAGATAATATATTCTTATTTATACAGAGTCGTTGATACAATCGCTGTCAATTTAACTGCTATGCAAATAGAGTAAAAATGTCGTTGGACATTATCAAGTACTAGCTGCTACTCACAGCTTTGCTCGCGTGGATTACATATTCGCTTAGTATGAACTAAACGCAGCTGTATTAAGGTACAATCAAGTTTTTTATGCTCTGTTCCGATGAGCTAAAATCATGTGATAGATAGGTATGTGTCCTGATCTTTGCCAGACTCCCCGTCGAGTTATCCTTCCGGGTATCAGCTCCCCTCGATGCTAATTATTTGTTGCCGTGGCGTTGCAGTCGTTTGGTCAACCTTTCTAGGTCACCAATGCCCGATACAGCCATTCGCGGCGTCAGCTATGACGGCACCGGACCCAGGTGCTGCTGTTTTTCTGCGACTACACCACGGGTCCATACGCGAGAAAACTGCTTCGCAGAAGTTGGTATCTGCGTCCCAGTTTCTGACGCTTATAACCTTAACGAAGGTTAACAGTGTCAGGTGTGCTTGCACCTGCACCTAAGGATAAGAAAGTCTAGCCTAAAAATAAAGCGAAGCCAAGGCTGAAAATGAAAGTCTTGTGTCGTTTTATATGAAACTTTCACACTGCCGCCAAAACTTGCCTATCATCAGTTTTTTTTTCACAGCTATCAATATAAACAGTTAGAATGTTTATTTCTTCGAATTATTTCGGAAGCGAAATTCTGGCGCCTAGATTATAGAGCGGTGCTGCCCACTCTTGGTCTTTTCACACGACTTCCTCTGTAAAGTAGGGAATGGATACCCATTGCATTCTTATCTCATTACCATATTACAACATATTGTTGCTTTGTCAAATTAATTGACATTTAAAAGTAGGCAAACCAAACAAACCGTTACAGTCTGGTTTGACTTAATTCTGTTGTGAAAATCATTGTTGTCATGTGAATGTAGGCGCGTGCTAATGTTGCGCGAAACTGACAAACGGCCCGCTGTTGTTGCGGCAAATTTATTTAAGTGCAAATTACGGCTATTTATTATCATACAACGACTCGTCGAGAGACGTAAATAGGTCGATATGAACTGTGTGCGGATGGATAAATGGTTCCCCTAATGAATGTTACCGTTTCCCACTTAGAATGTTTCAATCGGACTCTCAATCAAGTTGATGTTGTGTTAAGTGGAGATTTCTTCTTCCTTTTTTGTGTTGGCAATCAGTTATTATTGTTTTCAATGTCGAGTTATAATTTTCTTAATAATTATCACATCTATAGTTTCCATATTTATCCATCAGTAAATGGTACTTTAACAGTGCTATGGACCTTTAACGATATCTTCTAGGAATATTGGTAGAAAACCTAAACATGTATAGCACTTTTATATCATATTCACTACACGCCAGCTGTCTTCCGCATTACCTAAAATGTCATCAAAAATATTTAATATAACATGTTAATAGATTTGGGACAACTTCTCGGTAGCCACCACCTCAGCCAGAAGGCACGTGTAGCAATACATAACGCAGTGCTTGTCCCAACATTACTATATGGAAGCGAGACTTGGGTATGCAGAAAAGAGCATAAAAATAAAAATTAATGCGGTCGAAATGCGATCTCTACGGAAAATCTGTGGAGTTAGGCTGCCCGACCGCATTCGCAACGACGACGTAAGAGAGCGTGTAGGTATGAAAGAGAGTATTGGTGTAAAGATGCGAAAGGGAATGCTCCGATGGTTCTGATATGTGGAAAGAATGCCGAACGAACGTCTGGTTAAGAAGATATACAATGTGAAAGTGGAAGGATGTAGGTACCGGGGGAGACCGAGACTCACCTACCTAGACCAGATTGGTCACGTACTGAAAGAAGGTGGAGTCAAGAGTCTCCGAAACCGGCGAGCGTCTATGAAGAGAATTATTAATGTTGAAGAAGCGAGTGAAGTATGCAAGGATAGAGTTCTGTGGCACTCTGTTCTCTCCGCCTACCCTGCAAGGGATATGACGTGATGATATATATGTACATATGTAATAGATTAAAATATTGATTATAATGCAACACCATAACACGACACCACGTTCCCGCCAAAATATATCGAGTTTTAATGATGTTACTTTTTTTCTTAATGATTCACTCCATATTAAGGAAAACTTACATTTTGTGTCGTGGGGAACCTTGTAAACATGATATTAACAAATACAAATAACATCTAAACTGAGAATAATCACTTGTGTCTGGCCCAAAGAATTGCGTGTGAATCGAATCCACGATACTGGACATTGTAGAAAGTTCTAGCCGTGTAAAATGTGTCACCACCTATTCAATTGCCGAGGAAATGATAAAAATCGGTTGAGAGATCACCATGAATCAAACTTATAGCACCAATTTCGTTCACCATATCGCCGGCTGGGTGTGGCGATTGTAACATAATTCTTCTTTAAGGAGGTATGAATAATTTATACATACACATACATACATACATATCATCACGCCATATCCCTTGCAGGGTAGGCAGAGAGAACAGAGTGCCAGAGAACTCTATCTCTGCATACTTCACTCGCTTCCTCAACATTCATAATTCTCCTCATAATTATAATTATTTTTTTCTTCATAATTATTTATCTCTAATTTATACAAATAATTAGAAACAGTATTAATAGTTCATCCGCTATGAAAATGTATTCGACAATAAACATAATAGTTCTAAATGGGTACATTAAATTCTAATCAAATTTGTTTTGCTCGTTAATTTCTAATCAAATTTGTTAATCATTGCTTTATCATTTATTTTAATTGTCAAACGAATTATGTCGCTGTTCGGATTTGTTATTAATCTATCTCTCAAGATATACACACGCCCGATATATGTGTTTTTGTATATACAAGGTGGAGACGACCATACGACAATAATTTTAATCTAGTGTATCTGATGACTTGCCCAGCCTGTATACAAACTTTGAATACAATATGTCGTATAGTTTAGCCGCAGCACATTACTTTGTATTATTAACAATTTCCACACTCTGTATAAAAATTAAAATTATTCGTCTATCACTAAGAGATCAATGAGCTCCCGCGGCGCATCGGTATAAACTAATATGAAACTAGTACCTACATATCGCCATGTTTACCAGTTCAAGTCTTCCCCAAACGTAATACAAATCAATGCATATTATACCTTATTCCTAAGTCTTTATAAACCGTGTCATCAGACTTAGATGAGGAATTTAAAACTACCTAATGCGGCTTAATGAAAGAAGACCTCGGTCTCATGTTCAAAACTATTATAATAGGTCTGTAGGTCAGTGTGCCATCGTGATCCTGTGACGTGAATGTGCGTAATTAGACGCTTACTTTGTGTTAGAATAGTATTTCTTTCTCATTTACAATGCCTCGTTATAATTACACAGCTTCGGGTATACAGATATGATTTTAGTTTATGGAGAATATCACGGTAATGCAGCTTTAACCATACGTACGTACCGAAAGAGATATGGAAACACACGTGTTTGTACTACCAATGGCCGGACTATTGTGCAAGCTGTCCAGAGGTTACGGGATAATCAATCCTTACTGCCTCATATGGATAGTGCTCCTTCGCGTGTAAGAGTCACCCTAGATGAACAAATTTTAAATTATTTTTCTCGCAAATTTGACAGAGGTTGATAATGTGGAGAACTTAAAAAAAGGAATTGTACGATCTTTCGACAAGTTAAAATACATCGCCGTCAATGGCGACCTGTTAACAAGAGTTCGAAATAATATTTTAAGAAGATATAATTTGTGCGTTCGGGTCCATGGCGCACATATCGAAAATTTAAAAGTTTAACGACCAAGTGAATTATTAAAGTTATCGTGATTATTTTAATAAAAGAATCGAGTGAGAATGAACAATGAATAGCGCCCATAAGTGTATGTATTTACCTACGTTTCGAAGTTGTAACATATGATACCACAAGGTCACTCGCGTGCCGACCACAGGTTAGTGAACTAATATTTACAAACGGTGTTCTATTTTGTTTCAATATTTATAATAAAAAGTTTGTTTGAAAAAATTGTTTTTTAAATATGCATGCGAGGACTTTTTTAATAGTTTCAAAATACTCCTATACACTAGTATTGACGGTGTTTTCATTTATTGTCGTATTGACGTCTCCACTCTGTATAATGAGGTAACACGAATAATGACTTCTATATCAAATGTTTCAGAAATATAATTTCACGGTTACTTTAGAGAGTTTGGAGGGTATCTATAACTGTCATATTGCGGGTCTTATAATATAATATTTTAATGTGTTACATTAATAAATTTTGATTGTCGTTTTATGCAATGTCATACAGAGGAAGTGCTAAAATGTAGTGAATATTATATAACAGTGCTTTTTGCCACCAAGTTTCTGAGAAAATATAGTTTTCAATGTGGCTATGGTATTGTTGGTGATGAATTTGATTTACTGATGGACAGTGACTTTAAATGAAGTAATTGATGATTTATAAATAAAGACATTTAATAAACGTGTTTGTAATAATGCACTATCATCATAAAATTTCTTAAAAAAAAATAAAGAGAACCAGATAATGAGTTTTATATCAAATGAACAGAAACATTATTATTTCGCGATTATGTTCAGTTGTTGAATATGTGCAGCGTAATGGAAATGTATTATAATGCCATCTGTCATTTTGTATACGAAACACTGGCTGGCCACAGATAACTAACGACACGCCACCAATACTGACGGCCGGTTATTGGACTTTAGGTATAAAATAATAGTTATGATGACAAAAGTATTGTCATATTGAATACATAAGAATTTGATTTCATAGACAACATGGTAGCGTAATTAGATGTCTATTCTACTCAATATAGTGGAGTAGATAAGCATTTCTTTTTAAAAGACCACTCTGCATTACGGAAATAATCCTTGTATTACAGGGCAGTTTACAAACATACAATTAACAATTAACGCAGACATTTGTTCGGAATCTGTGTGAGTTTCATTTTATGTTTAAAAAGTCACCCAATATAGAAGAATTAATTCCTCGTTCCTGAGTGCTCTATTAAAAAAAGAGGACTATTCCTTAATGAATAATATAGTTGAAAGAGTAAGTGAGAAATGTACGTACGTAGATCCTAGTGTTCTTATTCTGATGTGATGGGTGTCACAAGTGCGTTATTTTACAGTATCTGCCTGTAAATATGGATCTTTACATAGATGTAATTATGGAATAAACATGTTTATCTTTAACATATTGTAAAAATAATACGAGCCACAAATTGATTGTCATATGACAGCTCAAACTTGTCTAAGTGATAGGACGATTGGAAAGGATTGCCAACAGGTGTGGGCTCGAGTCCCACGTCTGATAACACTACTCAACAAATAACAAACTTTTTATTTTATCTGAGTTCCTACTATGTGATTATAATTCCTTGTTATTGACCTAATACAAATATGTAAATAGGATTTTTATATAACATCTCATTTTTAAGATAAATGAAATTAGTCAAAAATATGATTTTCTTGCAGAATTAAGTTCCCCCGTTAGGTTTCATTGATGCTTTGGTTGAAAAGGCGAAGATTTTTTAGTGTAGCTGGCTGTCCTCTTGTAGTGGGTTCCTGTAGTTTCTCTAACAAGGCTCCAACAGTAATCTGCGAGCATAGCAGGCTCCCATCTTCCTTGGAAACGTTTTTCGATTGCAGCCACATCTTGATGAAAGCGTTCCCCATGTTCATCGCAAACTGATCCCATATTTTCGGGAAAAAAATCCAAGTGCGAAAGAAGGAAATGTAGTTTTTCTGTCCCACTCGCAAAGAAAGCAGCGGTATTTGGTATAGCCTGACTGCAAGCCAATTAACAAAGCAACTACTTTAAGATCTGCATTTGCCATTTTAGATTGGTAGCAAATGGCATTTTTTTAACTCTTCCATTATACTAACCGTTCAAATTAGTATAGCACCTTAGACAGCACACTTTAGGAACCCACGTCTTATCTTGGTTTTTCACATCAGGGTCAAAATAGGCCAAGTAACACTTTTTAATTAGGTCACAAAGAGGTTTTTTTTATTTTAGCGTAAATTCGCCACAAATGTAACAAAATAAGTTAGGACTGCTAACACACACGCGTGACATTTTCAAGTTTACCAATCAAACTAACGTATAAAGTAAGTTTTGTTAGTAAAATAATCTTATTTTCAAAATACCCGCAATATAAAAATCAAACTTACGTCAAAAACTTAAAAATCATATTTCTCAGTTTTTAGATGTAATATCAAAATAAAATGCCTACATACACTACCGTCCAAAAGTTTGGAAGCAGCAAGGTAAAATCGAATAAAACCAAACTAAGTCATTTAAATTTAAATGTATTGATAAAAAAATAAAGAACAAACAGAAACTAACTTAAACAAAATAAAAAAATAATATACAATGGTAAATTAGATTAAATTTTAGCTTCATCAAAGTGTCCACCTTTCTCCTTTATAATCTTCTCACATATTCTGAGCATTCTATTAATCAATTTTTTAAAATAATCTTTATCTAATTTGTTCCATTCGTTCTCTAATAGCTGCCACAAATGTTCTGAGCTCGTAGGACAACGACTTTTCACCCTCCTGTCAAGTTCATCCCAAACAAGTTCAATGGGAGAAAGATCAGGGGATTGAGATGGCCATTGCATGATGTTTAAAATGTTTTCAGCTTTTTTCTTGTTTAAAAAGTTCTGGCACAATTTAGACGAATGCTTAGGATCATTATCCTGTTGAAAAATGAATCCAGAACCAATGAGACTTAGTCCACTGGGTATGGCAGAATCTTGGAGAATTTTTAAATAGCCTTCCTTGTTTAATTTTCCGGTTATCCTCACAAGATTGCCGGGTTTACTGTTGCCAAAACACCCCCAAACCATGACATTACCACCACCATGTTTGATGGTAGGCACTGTACATGCCTCTGAAGCCCTCTCTTCTTTTGACCGGCGTACAAAGACACGTCTATTGGATCCGAAAATCTGAAATTTTGATTCGTCACTCCAAAGGACATTTTCCCATTGTTCTATAGTCCAGTTTTTATGCGCTTTTGCCCATTCTAGTCTATTTTTCTTATGTCGATTTGTTAGTTTGGGTTTTTTAGCAGCAACACATCCTCTTAATCCCGCAGACAGTAAGCGTCTTTTAACAGTAGTTGTTGAAATGGGTGTTTCTCGCGTATCATTCAGAGCTGCAGTGATCTGTGGTGCAGTTAAGCGTCGATTCCGTTTAGAAAGAACTCTAATGAAGTTGTCCTCTTGATTTGTTGTGGATTTGGGCCTACCAGATCTCTTTCTATCTTCATTTTTCCCCGTTTCTTGTTTTCTAGCAAGGGTATAGTGGACACCTTTACAAGAAATTCCGAGCCTTTCTGCGATTTGACGTTCACTGTATCCTTCCTCGCGTAGAGTGCAAATAGCGCTTCGCTGTTCAAGCGTGATTTGCTTGCGTTTTGCCATTTTCAGAAGAAAAAATACGGTCAAAGTAGTAGCCGATATCTTTCGAATACAGACAATGTTAATATCACAACTTTCACGTGCCAATGCTCAAGTGCGACTGAATAAGGTCTAAAAAAGTTAAAACCAGCAAACATTATCAATAAAACTACACCATTGCATAGGATAAAGTAGCCGACGGATTAAGTCATAAAACACGTGTTTCGTCAATATTAAGGAATTCCATAAAACTTGATGAATGTAGGATAATAATCCTTTTGTGTTTGTGTAGACAGTCGTAAAAGGTTGTAAAACTTAAGATTATTGCTAATTTTTACCGCTATTAGTCGGCATTTATTTGTTTTGTTTGAAAACAGGTGTGCTTCCAAACTTTTGGACGGTAGTGTATATTTATTAGTAGTCAACCTCGATATGAAACAATATGAACCAAATCAGATATTTTTTTAGTGTTGAGTAGTGTAATCATTTTTCACTCATTAACAAGTTTTTTTTTTTAATAACCTAACATGTTTAAGGCTAAATCTCAGTAATTTGGATTTTATATACCTATTATTAAAAATAAAAAGTTCCTTACGAAGTTAGTCGAATTTGAACAATATTATTTTATATCAAAATCAACAGCATAACGTATTTTAGAAGTAATCAGAGATTTAAAATGTGGGCTCGGAGTAGTCGAAACCGAAGCGAAGCAAGAACGTGCCACCGAGTGTATAAATATGATTGATTTTTTTTACGCACATCAAAAAAACCATTTAGAAAATAGATTAAGAATCTCTTCAACACGTTTAGTCCATTTTTAGTTATGTCTCTTGATAAGTTTGAGGGAAATTTACCTATTAATTCATGCTGGCTTAGACTGCCTTGATATGGCGCATTTGTTGCGAGTTTTCCTTCTATTATAATAATATCTGCCTACATTTTCGTTATTTACGATCCCCAAGGGAAAGGGAGGTGCGATGGATTGTGTTCTTAGTCCTTCACTACAAGGAGAATGAGACTTTATCTATTACAAATGTGTTTTTATGTCAAATAATTTAACAATATTACTGAGATTTACGATGTAACATACTAGGTTATTTATAAAAGCTTATTTACGATCGAAAAATGATTGTCACATCTGGGACTCGAAGCCACACCTATTAGAAATACCCGTTCCAATCGTCCTACTACGTATGAGCTGTCATATGACAACCAATTTGCGGCTCGTATTATTCTGTCGCCTTTATGGGTAAGGTTCGCCACGTGCCATCGGAGAATGATTTAACATTATTTCAATTAATTTAAATTTGATATAAAAAGTAAGTAAACTTATTCCAGGTATAATCCATTTTCTATGTAATATAACATAATACGAGGTATATAATTTCATAAAGTCCCTTTATTTACCAGATACTTGGTAGTTGTCGCGTGCTCTTTGTTCGTACAGTCCTAAACAGACATGGCGGCGGATGTACAAATCATTTTAGTACATATTTATCTTTCTTATTACATAGCAACTTTATAACTGGTGTCTTGTATCTTTGTACATATTTAGTTAGGCATTTTGTTAGATTAGAACCTTTTTTATTGTAGTATTAAAAATCTTCAAAAAAGATTACGTAGGTAGTTAATTATGTTGAAGTTATTCACAATGAAGTTATAGAAATTAAATGGCTTTATTTTTAATGATATAGTTTTATTGAACGCCTAGCTCGTTATTGTCAATTATATTCTTTAATTTTAAGATAATACGAATTTGTTATTATAATAGTTTTTATGACAGCAGCTAAATTACGCATTAACAACGTGACATTATTGTGTCTTTGCGTACATTTATAGACATTGCTCCACTTCTTGTTTCTGCGTTACATTTTATAGCATATAACTCACTCGACGTACAGGCCATCTAAGATAAAAAAATAGATTCATCTCTCATTTGGCTGTATTTTATGAATCGTGAAATGTAAATAATTTAATTTTTCCGAGAAGACATTTTCATATCCGCTATAAAGGCAATAAAAGTAAAAATATTCAAAAGGGTTTCCAAAAGAAACGTGTTTTGACATTTGATTTTTGATTTTAAGAATGGCAATGTCTCGCCGGCTTTCTTTTACTTAAGTATTTAAAAGTTCATAGCGTTAAATTTTGTACGATGTTATGGAAATTGTCAGTTTTTAACTTAAGAAATTGTTCTTGTATCTATCAATACGCCTGTGCTTACTGTTGTATTTTTTATCGTCTTTAAATATGTACTATTAGGTAAATAATAGAAGTTTTATCAAACATGTTTATGTACAGGCCACGGAATCTAATCTTATTAGCTTATTGTGTCATTCACAGATCGCCTAGTTGCAGTACATCAGAAAAAAAAATGTTTGCGCCCGGCAATATTCCATTAGAACGATAAATAGCAATGAGGTTTAATATGGAAAGTATACGTTAGCTTAATGATTAGGTTGGACCCTTTTTTTTTCTAGCTGGATATGGTCTGACCACATTTCGCCAACCTACTTTACAGTACTTTACAGTCTATCCAATTATTATATTTTTTTTAAAAGGGCATCACAAATAACTTTTGGCTTTGCTCCGTTGCTTGATCCTCGAGAGATTTGAAAAGGAAAAGGCAGCGTTTCTTTTTACGCCATTTCAATTTTACTTGAGAAAAAATTTTGACAGCATTAAAATTTTGTTTAATGGATTTGTAAAGTTAAACGGCTTAACGCTAATACACTGTTCGATTATATCTATAAAATGATTTTGACGAATATTTGGTAAATTTTGGCCACTTTTATATTTTGATGTTACAAAATTCTAGAAACTATAACCGTTTCAAGAATGTTTATTTTTTTTCAATTTTATTCATTTTCGTACATTATTAAATTAACATTGTTTTTATGTTAGATAATGCATACATACACATACACTTTTCCGTGTGGTGACGGAGTAATAATACAATTCACCACCCCCTATCTTACCCGTGGGTGATCGTAAGAGATGACTAAGGGATATAAAATGCATATAACATCTATGCGAGAGAAGAAAATCTCGAAACAAAACCCTATACCAACACGTCTGACCAGCGTGGTATAGTAGGTCAATTTCCCTCCCATTACGGAGGAGGCTCGAGCCCGATAGTGGGATATATATGAGCTGAGACGATGAGATGACACATACACGTGTTGCTTCTCTAAACAAGACATCGTCAAGACGGTTTTATTCAAGTTTCAACAGTTTCAATTTAGTAAATATAGCATTATCGAATGTCTTTATGTCGGCCATATTAACAGATATTATACGAGCAATTATCTCAAGTAAGTGTACATTTGCATGTATATCGTTCAGCGTTATATTCTTAGCTGTACATATAACAGTATGCGACGGTTACAATTCTGGGGTATCAAAATAAACCTTTATTGCTTCTCGTATATCAACTTGAATGAATGAGTTTCTTAATGTTACAATGTCACATACTATGTATTAAAGTTTTGTTGTAACATAAGTATTTATTTGTAAAGTTACACTTTTGTAGCTATAGAATAACTTAGTAAAATGTAATCAATTGTGTAAAAGTTGATTAATATAAATGACATAGCTAAACTCAGAAACTATTTATTTATTTGGAAAACAAACAGTTGTGCAGTGAGTTGTCTATGCTAATAATAATGCTATGGATAAAAGATTAATAAAAGTACAACAAACGATATTTTCACAGCTTACAATAAATTGTTTTATATAAACATTAAATACAGTTGGTGTGTCGATAACGGTAGGAATATTTTTCTATGCAAAGTAAGTGTAACATTATAGTTCATAAAAAAATTAAAAATTTATATTATATCTTTTTTGAATGAACGTAAATTTAGGTTAAAAATTTCAACATTTGACCGACCATTATGAAAATTGATATGTATACGAATTTTTTCATGGAGATTTATGTGATATCTCCATTGATGTAACTCGCCACCAGACGGCGCTACGTTATATCGACTTCTACAAACAAACCAACAGCTTGGTTTTGCTAGTCTATATATATATATATGTATATACGAGTATAAAAGAGCTTGTCTTAATTGACTGATTCATCATCGCACAGCCTAAACCGCTAGGGGTAATTACATGAAATTTTGACAGTTGCTGCCTTTTGTATTGTAGGTGCTCACTAAGAAAGGATTTTTGGAAATTCCTCCTCTAAGGGTGGAAAGTAGGGGTTGCAAGTTTGTATCCAACTTCGTAATTTTTGAAGTTAGATTCGGAAAAATTTGTATTCGCCTATTTAATATTAAATAAATAAAAACGTAATTCAAGATTTTTGGAAATTTCTCCTCAAAAGGTGAAAAGTAAGGGGTTGAAAGTTTGTATGAAACTTCGTCAATTTTGAAGTTAGATACCTGAAAATTTGTTATTAACTATATAATGTTAAATAAAAATTAACCTGTTTTAGCATTTTTGGAAATTCTCCCCTAAGGGAGTAGAATAGGGCTTACAAGTTTTGTTTATGAAACTTTGTTAATTTTGAAGCTAGAACCGTAAAACTTTGGATTTGCGTATTTAATATTAAATAAGCAAAATAAGTGTTTCAGCATTTTCCTTAAGGTTGAAAAATAGGAGTTGCAAGTTTGTATGAAAATTGGTTAGTTTTGAAGTTAGATTTATGAAATTGTTTATTAGGCTCTTTAGTACTAAAACAAATAAGTGTTTCAGCATTTTTAGAAATTTCTCCACTAAGGATGTAAAATGGGGATTACAATTTTGTATTAAACTTCGCCGACTTTGAAGTTAGATCAGTGGAAATTGTATTTAGCTATTTAATAAAAACAATACGAGTTTTAGCATTTTTGGATTTTTTTACCCTAAGAGAGTAGAATAGGGCTTACAAGTTTTTTTTATGAAACTTTGTCAATTTTGAAGCTAGAACCGTAACAATTTGGATTTGAGTATTAAATAAGCAAACACGTATTTCAGCATTTTTGGAATTTTCACCTTTAAAATAGGAGTTGCAAGTTTGTATGAAAGTTGGTCAGTTTTAAAGTTAGATTCCTGAAAAATTGTATTCGCCTATTTAATATTAAATAAATAAACGCGATTTCAGCATTTTTGGAATTTTGCCCTGTAAGGGTGAAAAATATGTGTTGCAAGTTTGTATGAAACTTGGTCAGTTTTGAAGTTAGATTCCTAAAAATTTATATTCGCCTATTTAATATTAAATAAATAAACACAATTTTCATTATTTTTGGAAATTTCTTCCCTAATGGTGAAAAATAAGGAGTTTCAAGTTTGTATGAACCTTCGTCAGTTCTAAAGTTAGATCCCTGTAAATATTTTTTTAGCCATTAAATGTTAAACTAGGAAATACCTTTTTCACCATGTTTGGAAATTTCTCCCTTAAGGGTGTAAAAGAGGGGTTACAAGTTTGTATGACATTTAAAAAACTTCGTCAGCTGTAAAATATTTCGTTTTAGCTTAATGTTAATTTTTCTGTTTCAGCATTTTGTAATTTTTTGCGCCTAGGGGTAAAATAGGAATTGCAAAATTGTATGAAAGTACGTCAATTTTGAAGTAAGTTCCATGAAAGTTTATTTTTAGCGATTTAGTATTAGACAAAAATACGTGTTTTAACACTTTTTTTGAAATTTCTTGCCTATGGGCCTAAAATAGGGGTTGCAATTTTTATGAAACTTTATCAGTTTTGAAATTACATTCGTGAAAATGTTTATTTGGCTCTTTAGTACTAAAACAAATAAGTGTATTAGCATTTTTAGAAATTTCTCCGTTAAGGATGTAAATTGGGGATTGCAATTTAGTATTAAACTGTAGACGACTTTGAAATTAGATCAATATAATAATAGAAAATTTGGATTTAGCTATTTTATATTAAATAAAAACAATACGAGTTGTAGCATTTTTGGAAATTTCTCCCCTATGGCTGTAAAATAGGGGTTTTTTTTTTGGCGGCGGGCTACAGTACGTCAAACCCCGCTATTCCGTCCGGGGCGACAGGAAAAGCGGCGCAAGACCCGGTAGACCCGCCCTACAATATACCTCTCGACGCCGTGCGGGTGCGTCACTGGTACGCGGTCTTGTTACAAGTTTTTTGTGAAACTTTGTCAGTATTAAAGTTATATTAGTGAAAATTTATATTTGGCTATTTAGTACTAAATAAAAAAGTACGTGTTTCACCAGTTTTAGAAATTTCTTTCCAAAAATAGGGATTGCAAGTTTGTATGAAACTTCGTCAGATTTGAAGTTCGATCCGTGATCATTTGTGTTTGGCTATCTAGTATTAAATGTTAAAAATACGTGTTTCATCATTTTTGCAAATTTCTATGAGCAGGATGTAAAATACGAGTTGCAAGTTTTTTTTTATGAAATTTTAACAGTTTTAAGTTACATTTGTGAGGCTTTTTGTTTGGCTATTTTTTTTTTTCATAATTTTTGGATATTTTCTAATAAATCATATCAATGTCAAACAGGGGTTGCAAGTTTATTAGAAACATCATCATTTTTATAGTTCATCATCATCATCATGTCAGCACATATATGTCCCACTGTTGCGCTCGAGCCTTCTCCGTAATGGGAGGGAAATTGACATACTGTACCACACTGGTCAGACGTGTTGGTTGTTTTGTTTTGAGTTTTTCTTCTCCGGCATAGACGTTATATGCGTTTTATATCCCTTAATCGTCTCTTACGATCACCCACGTGTAAGATAGGGTGGTGAATTGTATTCTTACTACGTCACCTACGGAAAGTTTTAAAGTTAGTACCTTGAAAATAGATATTTGGCTATTTGATATTAAATGAATAAATAAATAATGACTTCTAATGTTTACGCGAGTATTACACATTTGAAATAAAACTACTTTTACGGATTCTATCGCGTTTGTATTTGATTTATAATTTCCCGACGTTTCGAACACTTTACAGTGATCATGGTCACGGGAGGACTGTCCTCCCGTGACCATGATCACTATAAAGTGTACGGATATAAACAAGTACGGAACTTTGTTTTACTTTTTTTTAAATACTGATATCTGTAATTTAACCACAATTCATCATTCTCTTGCTCTTATCCCATCACTTGTGGTCGTCGCAATACGTACCTACTCCTCTTCCTACATATTGCTAAAATTATTAGCAATAGTTCTATGAACTGCCCCCTGCCTGACGTCATCCCTCCTTGGGAATGTAATTATTAACTAGACGGCATGAGGTGGTGTTGGCCCAGGCCGATACAAAGCTCTTAGTCGTCTTTTACGACATCCACGAGCACAGTAAGGGTTGGCAGTATTCATAACCACTACCACACAGCGACTGTAACTTAACCAAATACAAATATATTTAATTAAAAATGAAAAACACGTACTAAAGATTTTTTTTAATCATCCCTAAAGAAAGTAAAATATGATATTAAAGTTTGTATGAAAATGCGTCAATTCGAAAGAGAGATCCTTAATAAATCCAAAAAAAATGTTGTTATATTAAAAATAAGTAAAGGCGTGTTTCAATGTTTTTAGAAAATATACCCCTACGAGGACTAAATTAGAGGTTATAGTTGTATGAAAATTGTTACTTTCGGAATTAAATCTATAGAACTTAGTACATCGATGCTTAAGTATAAAAAAAATCATAAGGATGGTTGACGTCAGGCAGGCGGCTGGTCATGAAGCTATTGCCAATGACTTTTGCAATATATAGGAAGAGGAGTACATATGGCGTCCACCCCGAATAATTGGTAATAGTAGTCATATAAAAAAATAAAATAAACTAATACTACTACTATAAATAACTAAATATAAGTTAAGAAAACATAAAATTAAGAACAATCTATTATCAAAATAAAAGTGTTATATTATATTTTTACTTATTAGTTCTTTATTAAGTTAAGATATTATATTAATTAATTTTTGACCATTCAAACAACTAGCCATATTTTAATACATCCACACGGGCGAAGCCGTGGCAAACAGCTAGTATTATATAATTTAATATGACTTGTAAATAATTTTATACTAAGATAAAGTAGTGAAGATATTTTGTTACAAATTGTTACCTGGATAAGATAAGGTAAACTTAATAATGTTTACATAATTGAATTTGTTTGTGTTGGTATAAAGATATTTGAAATTTGTTTATTTACACATTTTCTTTCTATTTATTATTTGCTACACCGCGCTTCCGTCCTGTCCTATTGTGAGGACATTTTCAAAAATCTGCTGTCAAATGACGTGTGAGTTAAAATTGTATGTGACGCCGTGCTGTCATCAAACACTTGAAGTTATAAAATATTGCCACTAATGATCTAGTGGCGTGTCGCTAAATAAGCTCAAAATTTTAATGCTTAAGTTTTGTTAAATTGTCATAGTTGGTTATTAATTTATGATTTAATGTACCTGTAAGTTTGACTGAGCCAGGTGGAGTAGTGATTAAAATACCGACCCACTGCATTAGGTGCTGTGGGTTCAATTCCTTTCCTATGCTAGCGATCTATAAATTGTTGTCCTGAATTTGAGTGTAATTTGTGTTCAGTAATTGTATGTTTATGAAGTTTCTAAATTTCGCCGTAATACAAGGATTATTTTCTTATTATCTTGGATCTTTGTTATCTCGGATAGGTTGTAGGTACGGTCGGAAAAAATAATATTAACATAGATAAAATATAATTAGACAAACCCGCTGAGTTTCTTGCCGGATCTTCTCAGTAGCGGTCTCATTCCGATCCGGTGGTCGTTTATTAGATTGAATTTAAATGTAAAAAAAATGACAATATGTAAGTACCTTCGCAGGGTTTATACATAATAAATTATCTCCTTTTATTACCTCTTTTTTATTTACCATTCGTATAGACAAAATTGAAAATATCAAACATTCTCACAAGATTTGCAGCTTCCATATAAATAGATACAAAAGTATCTTTATATAAAATTCTGATTTGATTTTTGTGCAATGCACTCCGATGCAATGTACGTTATGTTCTTTTCATATTCTTCAATTACACCCGAAGGCTTTCATATAAGCATATTCGGCTTGATGGTATTATGTACTTAGTTTGATTTGAAATACAATCCCCTATAGTATTGGTGGATACCTTTTTTTCCTTGCGGTGGACTATATTTTCTTCATTTGCAAGAAGTCCATGGTCAACAATGTACCATATATATTATTGAAAAAAAGTATGAAATTATTTTATTTAAAAAATTAAGATGCGTAATTACTTACGTTGCTAAATTAACACACGCACTTTGCTGTGTGGTAGCGGCTACGAATACTACTAACCCCTACTATGCTCGTGGATGTCGTAAAGGACGACTAAGAGAGCCTTATAACGACGTGGGCCAACTCCATCTGATGCTGTTTGGTCAACAATTATATTCCCAAGGAGGGTTGACGTCTGGCAGGCGGCCGGTCATAAAACTATTGCCAATAACTTTTACAATATGTACTATGAAAGAAGACTACATATTGTATCGACCCAAGTAATTTGGGATAAGAGTAGGAGAATGATGATCACACACGTAATTACTTAATATCACCTTATTCAACTACAGAGTATTATTAGTAGTAAGTAATATTAATCAAAATTCAACATAATACTTAAACGAAACAAGCCTTTATCACCTCCAAAACCTAAACTAAATTTTATGGCAATCGTTTGAGCTATTGTCGAGAGAGAGCCGTGTGGTGACGGAGTAAGAATACAAATCACCACCCCCTATCTTAACCGTGGGTGATCGTTCTAGACGACTAAGGGATATAAAACGCGTATAATATCTATGCAAGAGAAGGAAAACTCGACAAAAAAACCCTATACCAACACGCCAGCATGGTACCTATAGTAGGTTAATCCACCTCCGTAATGGGTGGGTATCCCATTACGGAGGAGGCTCGAGCCCAACAGTGGGACATATATGAGCTGAGTCAATGATTATTGTCGAGATTCTGAATATATAGAAACAAGAATTGCTCATTTAAAACGTAATATATATTTCTAAGAAGAGATTTATCATGTTCTATGGATACGTATTTTTTGTAGCTTTTTTTTTTCTCATTCATTCCCTTATTTTATTGTTTACGATGTAACAAGATATACTATGGCATCCTTTATAAATTGTGATATAGACAGGCGAATAATCACAATGTTTATAGACGCGAAATGCGTGTCCGGCGTACGACGTACAACGTCCGATGTACTACGTCCGGACACAGAATTTATTAGTTTTTATACGAGAACGACGATACGATCGTTGGCACTAGTCATATTGTAAATAGAGCAAAATATATATGATGTGGAATATAGGTCTCCACGAGGGACTAACTAGTATGGGCATATGTATCTAATAGTACTTTGGAACTTCTTTTGTTGCCTTTGGTATAATGAGGGTAAGTGATAAATGTCGTTCATGGATTTTCTTAATATGAGAAGCATAGCTTGATCGCTGTACTTCATAAAGTTAGGATCTTTAACTCTCATCGATAAAGTACAGTATTAAGTTTTTTTAATGGTTAATCAATATCTCTGGTGAAGTAATAAAGTGTTCAGTTCAAAAGGTGATTATGTTAGTTCGAGTGCTGGTGCTTGTCGTTATTATGGTCATTAGGGTCACCGTAATATCGCACGCATGCAAGAGAAGGATAATAGAAATGTTGAAACAATATATAATATTTGAAATTAAAACATTTTTACGGACTTAATCGCT
Organism: Lymantria monacha; assembly: GCA_905163515.2. Classification (NCBI taxonomy): domain Eukaryota; kingdom Metazoa; phylum Arthropoda; class Insecta; order Lepidoptera; family Erebidae; genus Lymantria; species Lymantria monacha. The sequence goes on along the minus strand of LR991096.1, from coordinate 1,485,917 downwards.
TTTTGCAGCAAGCAGCGGACCGAATGGAAAGTATTACTGCCTCTCATGGACCCTTGTTATACCAGGGGTACAGCTGGACCGTTGCCGACTTACCAAAATCCATCCAGAAAGTTAGATTTTCGGCTCTCTCGTTCACCGAACGAAGTGCAATATTGCCAGGTCGATTTTCTGCGAGAGTGTGGTAGTGCCGTGGATAGACCGGACCGATACTGTTGACAGATATCTGTCAACAGTGTGGCTCTACCACTATTAAAGTATTTTTAAATTTCCCGATGTTTCGAATATCTTTCAGCGTTCACGTTTACGTAAAAACTAAGATGGTTCACCTCCAACAAGTAATCGTTGTTACACAGATTTCTATCTACCCGCAATAGTGTTGGCTACTAAATTTTGACCCGCATTTTTGATACAAATTCATTGCCAATAGAAAAGTAAATTCTATTTTTTTTATAAACCGTTTATAACAACAATATTATTAGGCGCCAATGTTTGCTCTGTTTCGATTTTCACGCTCACGACACATCGATTCACTGGATACGTGAAGAAACTCCTTTAGTCAGGCCCAAATAGTACGTTCAGCCTTCCCCTGCCCCTATAGAACTTACATTGCTGAGTGCTCCTGTCCTTAGGCTGTTATAATCTTGTATAATGATTATTAGCAATAAATATTATTTATACGGCCTTTTTGGTTCTCGTATATAATGAAGTACACGTTACATTGACCTTAATTAAGTCTCATTAGTACCAATGGACTTACAAGCAGCTCAGTCAAAACATTCGCTTCAAAAATATCAACCTGTTATTATGTTTATTACTCATCTATATATTTATCTATTCATTCAACCTGTCAACATCTACAATGGGTTGGCGATAGTAGTCGGGGTAATCGGTTTTCTAAGACAATGCTGCGGCCCATTTCTAGGGGATTTTTAGTAGATTTTTATGTTACTCTCTACTAACGAAAAAATTTAATATTCTTAACTACAGATAAGGGGAAATTTATAAGTATGTCTTAACTTAAAATGAAAATGTATAGGTATATCTAAGCCTATAATTTAATTTATAGGCAAAGCATATGATAAGTACAGAAACCCCTGAAGATTTTGGACACGGATGATTTAAACGAAATAAAAAAATCATTTCAAGAGAGATTCACCTTAAATGTGACCTTGAATTTCATTTTCAAGGTTATTTCAAAGATTTTTTTTCAACAGTATGTAAATTGCGTGCGACTCGAAGGATCTCGTAGTATTTAATTGCCGGTCAAGTCGTTTAATAATACTATTTTCGCCTACAATTACCGCTTAATAATTTAATGTGCTTGATCTTCGTAGGGAAGACTTATATTTCCGTTTCATTAAAAAAAAATCTTAGTCACTGATTTAAGTTTATGTGTAAAATGTATAATTAAATTGTTTAAACAATTAACTGCCGTTAGTTGATTGCTGGCTTTGAAGTTTGGATCTGGTGAAAAAGTTGTTATTGGTATTCCATGTCGAATTCCTTCTTATTCTAGAATGTACCCGGAATCTTCTTCATCAGTAAGTTCGAGCTTATAACTATGAATAGTGCCAAAAGTTATATGGTGGAATGTCAGTATGTTATATTAAAAAATAGCGTGTCGTTACATAAAGGCCGCACTGAGGTCGCGCCATCCGCGTAAAATAACACGAATCAACGAAACGACCAATGAAAGCAATATAGAATAAAACAAAAATGGCTTCACGGCTATACACAATAGTCGGATATGTTCTATGACCTGGAAACGGTGATAGGTGACGTCACATGTCGCTTTTAACATGACATACAGCTGTTATACCACGGAGCAAATACAAAGAGGAGCTGTTGTAATGAATATTTTCTATGAAACAATGCGTGTCATTTACAGGGTGTGAGGGGAACGCTGCTAAAGGAGAAAGTGAGACAAGTAATAGTACTTGTCTCACTCCCTCCTTTATGTCCATCTACCGGCTATTAGCACAACTACTAATTTCGTATATTGTATGCAGTTGAGCTATCTTGCATTAGATGTCAGTAAGTGTATGGTGTAACAGGGATGTACTCAGAATTTACCTATATCAAGGAGTGCTAATTTTTTTTAAAGATACAAACAAACCTTATTTGCTGTTTGCTCTATTCAAATACAAATGTTTATAATCAAATAATTCTGCATAGCGAATAAGTGTACCACTACTGTTTTTAACCGAAAATTTCTTTATAAGGCTTGTCAGCATTGTTCATAATGTTAATATTTTATGCAAAATCCATCTTTTCTTTACTGTCATTCTGATAAACTCAGAAGTTTAGAAACCTTTTTTTCTTCATATTTGTGTCCTTTCCATACGACCAAATAATACAATTATTTATTTGGGTTTCTAACAAATTGTCGAATGAAAGTAGTTGGACTTTTAGTAAATATGTTAGTTACACGGTATTATTTCCTTCCTTTTTGTCTTTTCCATATAAAAAAAGAATCAAACCACTCTATTAAAATAAGGCTTTATACAATTGATAATGCAACAATGGTGTCAATGACCAAGACATGTAAAAGAGTATTTCAAGCGAGCAGACCAGCCCTCCCTGGTAGCAACCATTTGATTGATGCACGGGCCATCTAAAACTTAGCCATGCCAAAGGTAACTTGAAGACCCGGTCTTCGACGCCACCACCATTTTGAATATTTTTGTGACGTGCTCAACCTCGTTAATCTTATCAAGAAATTGCATCGAGGGCAATTACATTATTAATAAATAAAGGAGAAAGGGAGAGTATTTCATTTTTATTATTGGAACCAATGTCAGGTTCCAATAATAAAAATGAAATACTCTTTTGTATCATATATTTCTTGAGCTATACCTAGTCTTGCCCTAAATACTGTAACAAAGATAAACCTTTTTCTATTGCAAAAAATATTTATGACTTTTACAGTGTTAGTTTAATACATAAATATAAAACAATTTAAAATATAAAAAGCTTGTTCGAAGTGGTTTCTATTGGCTGCAATACAGTCCTTTAAATCTTCATTGTTAAAATGAGAAGAACAAATCTTTGTATATTTCGTAGGAGTCCAGTTTTTCTATTAATTTTTGAAATCCATTGCTTCTAACATCGTCATTGGACGGTATTCTAAAACATACAAAATTTACAGTTTAATTATAATAGTTTCATTTAAAGTAGTGTAAAAAATATTTTTCTTTGATGAAAAATCCGAATGTTATAATTATATTCTAATTATGACCCTGGATTTTTGACACTTTTATAGTTCTTCATAGTTAACGACAGCTGGCGTATTGCTTACAAAATAATTATTAACTACATATAAAATTCATATTTTTGTTGAGGTAAAAGGCTTTGGGTATAAATTTTAATACTCATGGTTATTAGTTATTACAATAATCTTAATAGTTTGAACTGTATGTGCTTTTATTGTTCTAGGTCCTATTACGAAAAGTGGTGCCATCTAACGTTGAGTAAAATTATTTCTGAACATGATACCGTCAAAAGAACTTTCTAGAAATTATTTTGATAAATTATGAATAAATATACTTACAAATGGAATGTGATTCTTTCCATAGCATCTGTACGTTTATTGGAGTAGTTTTTACATGATAAAACACAACACTTCATGGTTTTATTTTTAATAACATAAAAATACACCAAAAATATAATTTTATGCACCGTACGAACACCGTCAGCGACGACAGAAGACTAATAGGCCACGCCTACTATTGATGTTAACGTGATGACGTCACGGCCTACTTGAGAATCACAGTGCACAGTTACTTAGGCCGTCTCCTCTTTGTATTTGCCCCGTGTGTTATACGGACCGTGTGAGTTTAGACTTTGAAGTTACACATCATCGTTATAGCTCTAAATGCCCCCTTTCCCCGTTTGGTTATAAGTTGAGAATAAAATATGCCACCATATCGTACTTTCCCGTGAACGTGATAAAGTCATAATTACCACGCTAAACAGGCGGGTTTGATGGAATCTATATTATACCATTTTTTATAAATTTTAGTACATTACATTCATTGCCTTATTAAAATTATAGAATACACTCTCACTTAGAATATTCTCTACTTGTTACAGTTTGTCATTTAAAAGTTCTTCTACAGAATATTAAGATTTCTTAATTAGCAAAGTAATGAGTACATTTGTAAGTTTTATAAAAGGTAGGTTAATTATGCTATCAGGTATTTATTACTTGTACTAAAGGAGAAATCGAAAGTGAGATACATGATATTTCTGTGATCACGCCGTTAAAAAAATATCACTAAATTGTATTTGAAATTATTACAGAATGTTGCCATGTAAAACTATTCATTATCAAAAGTTGTTTAACAAAGTCATAAGGATAATAATTTGGTTGATTATAATTATGAAAGCTTTCAAACATAATGTTAAAAGGTTTTAAATTGTAGTATTTCTGCCTAATTTAATTTAACATCACATATATGTACATAATGTATTATGTCGGCGTGGTTTTGATACCGTGAACCCTCACGAACGAGTCGAAACAACCAAGTAAACTCTTGTTTGAAAACTTTTTCCTGTTTCAATGTTTGATATTACTGTACAAATTTGTTATCCTAAAACTTTGCCAATTTAATCTCATAATTAGCATTATCTCCTAAATTTTCTCAAAAGAAAATGTGCGTATTTTTGCTCAGATTTTTATTGCAGGTAACAAGATTATTAAGAGATACGAGGTCGTTAAATTGTCAATGCGACTACTAAAAACAAATTAAATAAATATCTCTGTAGGTTATAAAATATTGCTGAGTTTTTCAAAGCCGTCTCTAGCTTCTATCAAGTTTCTAACAAAAAAATTTAGATGTGTACCTAACAATTTCAACGAGATCGATGCTTACCATTCATACACGTATACTTATATATGTACACATAAATATAAACATAAGAAGGTAAAATTTACATATTGTATACCGATACTGGCGCTCTTGTATATGTTAACAGTTTGTGTATGTACTCGTTTCATTTACGCCGGCCCCAGTTTGGGCGCCAAAATAAATGGTTATTGCTTTTCAGGCTTCTACATGTTTTGTATAAATGTGTTGTTACTATAAATAACAAATAATGAAATTAAATTATAATAACAAATAATGAATTAAATTAATTTAAAATATATTAGCATTGTTAATCAAATCAATAAGTAAGTTATGAATAGTAAGTAGATTTCGAAAACCTAATAATTCAGTCGGGGGTTCTCATCTCGTTAGATGAGTCTTCGAAAATTGAAATTTTCTGTTTGGTCTTGCAATATCCCTGCTACTTAGTTGATTTGAATTACAATTCTGAAGTAACTGGGGACAGTATAGACCTACGTGTCGAGAATATCAGATAGTGCCAATTTTGTTACATTGAAATTTCAAACATGCTCATTTTGGACTTAGCTATTTGTATATTTATGATGAAACGTGCTTGTTATTTCTCTATTAAAATCTCTTGAATTCTTTATATACATATTGTGGCATAGACATCTTAAAAAAGTCAATTAATATACACATGTGACTTGCTGCTCCAAATCCATCAAAAGTGAATAATTTATTCGTTATTTTAAATTCTTTAATTTTATTAATTTATTTTTTATTAACAACATCGGTACATATAGTTTGCTCTAGCTTCATGTTTAATGCCAGCCATTGGCAAGAGACTTCAAAATCAAATAGATGAGTTACCATGAATAATAGCAAAAATAAAGCGCTAAACTGTAATTAAAATTGATTACTATATACCCGATTAATTAAATTTGTAAAATTAGTTTCAGTTCATGCGTTTAGTGCAAAATAACACGCGACAGCTTCAAGTAAGCATTATAACTCGCTCTTTTTACGCCTGCCGTAGCATGGAACATGTCAGTTTCTGTTAATCTTAGACGAGTGGGCTGTTTGGTAACTATACAGCCCAAGTTCTTGTCATGAATATTCAAATCGTTTCAATTTTGGATATTAGTAATACATAAAACATTTTCATACACGTTGAAGTATCTACATGATTTAGTCAATTCGATGATGATCACTCCAAGAGTCCCACAGATTCAGAACCCGAATTTCACAAGGGGATTTATATGTGATATTAGATTCTTGTATCCTAATTACTGAAATTTAGCATTTAATATGCTTAATTATTTATAAAAACTCGATTACGAGCGAAAAATGATTGTCCCAAGTGGGATTCGAACCCACGCCTTTTGGAAATCCTCTCTTTTGGAAGTGCTGCCACTTACACTAGCGTGAACTATTGTAGGACATTCAATTCTCGCATCGTATTATATTTTCATCTTCTAAGGAGACATGTGCCATCTACCCGACAGTGTTTTGTTTCTCGTATCCTTTAACTATTTATGATTTAGTAAGCCAAGGTTATGAATTTGTGTTTTCCGAAAACCAGCTAACATAGCGACGCGCTCCATAATTCTAGTGTTTGTGACCTCCTTTTTATTTTACCAGACGACTATTTGCCCCATGAAATATTATACTAGCTTGTCATAAAGCGTAGAACTGAAGTTTTAAAATAAAATGCTTTTAAAAGCATGTGTTAAAATATTTTTGAATATTCTCTGCATTAAGATGTAATAATAGCGTAAATAATAAATAAATAAATAATTTGTTAATAAGTTTTTATTTCTAATGCATCACAATAGCTAAAAAATCTTAAGACATATATACAAATAATACAGTAGCCAAGACGTGTCTATCTGTGATTTGTTTAAATCTTCATGCAAAATATACTAAATTAATTTTTAGTTGGAAATATTAGTCGCTTTCATTACTTCGCGCTTCTGATATAACAATTCTGATGTAACAAATGCCGAGATGTTCTTTTCGTCTACTTTTTATCGGTTATAAAAATTGCGCTCACCGTATTTATTCTTTACGTTTTGAAAGTTAAAGAAACAACAATAATGTAGAACTTTATAGATCACGGAACAGTTCTTAATGGCTCAATTGCTCTCGCACCATTTTTCTAGAACCTTCTTTCTAACAATTTATGTCTTCTTGTTTCAGGTAAGCCCAATTATCTGGAAGATTGATTGTGGGTTTGTTAAATTATTATAGTTGCAACGCTGGTTGAGATTTTTCGTGGCTAAGCACAGATTTATTCTACTTGCCAAATTTTATATGTAATTTACCTATTTGGTTTTGAACATTTTGAAGTAAATCTTTATTCATTTGATACTGTATTTCTTTTGTGAGTGTGTAGTTATTAGCTGCAGATAGCTTTGACAACTTGGTCCAGGCTATAGGTGAACACAAAGCTCTCAACTTGGTGGAAGTAGGCTAAGCGACGCGATACGGATCTTGGCTTAGGGCGCCGCTGGAGGCAAACTGCCCTAGTTTCGCATTTCGACGGTGAGGACGGATACACGGATATTTATGTGTTGTGTCCGCATGTACCGCAGTAGGTCTTAGTTGTGCGAATGTAATTTCATCGCCAGTCTTGTCAAGTAAATATCGAATGCATTGAATTACGCTTTGAAACTGTAGCGTCAACTACTTAAGAATGAGCTTAAAGTTAAATAATTCTACATCCACAATTTAAAATAATACTTGTGAACAAAGAATGAGATAGTCTTATCTATTTTGAAACACGCCTTTATATCGCACTAAAAATCCTACTTCCTCCTAATATTATAAATGTGAAAGTTTGTGAAGATGCCTCTTACTCAATCACGCGTAAACCATTGAACAGATTAAATGAAAAGTGACACATATATAGACCATTTCATGTATTAACACTCAGCATACTTTTTATGCCGGTAATGTGTTCCCTTGGGATAATAGATCAACTTTGGAAAAAAAAATACTTATTATGCGGGCGAACACGTGGGCAAAAGTCGCCTTCGCTCGTATCTAGAAGGTAGTAAATAATTGCCTTGCATTAGTTAAGATATAGGTGCTTCTGCTTTTTACGTTTAGTAATAGGTTTAATCGATAACCTTGTGCACTATGTTTAAATCATTTAAAAGTGCACACAATGATTTCTGATATTTACGAGTATTACACATTTGAAATAAAACTATGGGTATGATCTCTATCCTACAGTGGCCATGAACGGTGTAAAGACAAGATAGAATACGTAAAAATAGTTTTATTTCAAAAGTACACACAGCTAAAAAGTGTACATATTAGCAACCATATCGAATAAAAATATAATAATCATTTTTTTTTGCCATTTAAAAACCAAATCTATATTCCGTGAGCTTATTTGAACGCCAAATGCAATAAAAATTAAATAACTAAAAATCTTGCAATCTATTAAATTTTAACAAGGACACGATAAAGTTCCAATAATGATACAATAACAGATTTTAAACTAGATCTAGTGAAACTTGGATTGGCTGCAGGGTTGAAAGGAGCACTCCATTGATGCGGAACGTTGATGCCCGCGGGCTGGCTGCGAGCTCCAGATACTATAGCCTTTGTCTGGGTCCATTGTGTTTTGTAATCTCTTCTACTTTAGATGTACTATGAAACTAATGAAGAAATGGAATATCGATGGACTAACAATTAATTTACTGACCATAATAAGCTATTTAAGTATAATAAACAACCGATTGGTGACTAGTTACGAATGCATCGTATCAATATTTTTTACTCATCCATGAAAGTTACGAAAACCGGATCGAAGATCAATAGGAGAACAGGTAGCGGCATTCTTCTTTGAAATATATCATTAATTGTGATCGCTAAGTCGCTGGTCAAGCGTGGCGATTGTGCCACTATCTTTCTGTGGAGGCCTGAATCCAAAAGCATAGTTAACCCATGATCCATTTTTTGTGTAAAACTAAATTGTATACATCTTAGGGACACCATTTTAAAAAAATACTCTGTTATTTATAAAAACTTGATTACGAGCGAGCGTAATCAAGTTTTTATAAATAATCAAGCATGTTAAATACAAAATTTTGTAATTTAAATACTGTTACCTTAAAACCAGACATATCTGTCCTCCTATGGTTCCTTAGTTATTTTTTTATTTCTAACCTCGCCGTAAGGTGATATGAAAGGAATTCAAACAATACTTTGCATATTACCCCATGTGGCGACGGGATAAGAGTACAATTGTCGCCACTCCTTACTTAACCAGGGTGGATTCTCCGGGAAAGTGAGCCGCAGTTCTCTCATGGGAAACGTATAGCACATAACAGCGTGGCGATTACGGCACTATCCTTTCATTTCTGACAGAGGCTTATCTGCAATAATAAACGTTTAAAGGCTGAAACAATGATAAATCTAAATTACTGGAATTTACAAGCAATTAGCATGCTAGGATTATCATGCCAATTTAGCAATTATCATGCTAGGTAGGCGGCAAAACTTGATTACGAGCGAAAGATGAATGTCACACATGGATTTTGAACCCACTCCTATTAGAAATCCGTTCTAATCGTCCTACCATTTAGACAAGTGTGAGCTGTCGTATATCTGATATGAGTATTAAATCGGTACAATGTTGTAATCTTTACCCGGTAGATGGCACGCATCTCCCATAAAGACCATAAAATAATACGCCGCAAATTGATTATCATATTGCCATATACCGGCTCATACTTGTCTAAGTAGTAAGACCATTGGAATGGATTTCCAATGGTGTGGGTTCGAATTTTTCGCTCGTAAACAAGGATTTCCGTTAATAAATGGTGATGAGTACAAATTCTATTACAGTTATTTAATAAGTCTTAATGTTATCAGTATTATTTATTCATCGTTAATCTCATTTCCATATTACAATTGTCTAAACAGTTCAGACAATATAATACCATTTACTTGATTTCATTATTTATGAGCGGAAAGATCTATCTTTATTGAAAGAGATATATTGATTGTGTTGTGTTTATTACGTAATAGTTTCTATTGTAGTAGAAAATGTAAGCGCCTCTGTGAACTGGAAAACTAAATAAATAGATAGCAAACATTGTACGTTTGTCTTCTACCGACACTCTTATAAAAGAATTATCGTATTTTTTTTGTGACTATTTTTCATCATCTCAGTATATATATATATATATATATATATATATATATATATATATATATATATATCTATATCTATATATATATATATATATATATATATATATATATATATATCTATATATATCTATATATATATATATATATATATCTATATATATATATATATATATATAGATATAGATATATCGCACTGTTGGGCTCCAGTCTCCTCCACAACGAGAGGGAAACAAGGACCTACTATACCATGCTGGTCAAACGTGTTCGCATAGGGTTTTCCTCGAGTTTTTCTTCTCTTGCATAGATGTTATATGCGTTTTATATCACTTAGTTGTCTCTTACAATCACCCACGGTTAAGTAAGATAGGGAGTGGTGAATTGTATTATTACTCCGTCACTACACGGAAAAAATTTTAGCTTAGAGATTATTTTTACTTAGTTACAATATTAATGAAACCTTAGCATTTCAACCAGTAAATGTGACTTGAAGGCTTCAATATTTCCCCAAATAATTTTCTCTAATAATAAATCACCTAATTTGGTATAATAAATTTAAATAACTAAATGTAGCTTAAAATTAAACGACCTCGTTTATAAATAAGTCTTAATTATCAACGGTCGAGTAATCTTAACTTATTGAAATATATTTTGTATATTTTAATATTTTCACAGAAATTAGGGTTTTAGTTCGTTCTCGTTTCAAATTTAGTTATTGTAAAATTTTAATTCATTTTATTAACTAAATGTTGAATTTGGAATCACGTTAGACTTTTGTAAATAGTTAATATATACCAGTGATATGAAAAGCGCCTTCAAATTAGTTTATCTGGTGAAGGGCTAATGTGCCATCACCATATCTTTCCAGAGGAGATAGTAAGAAACGAATAAGGGTCGTAAGCAGATAATATCTATTGAAGAAAACCTAAAAACATATTCCTCATCACTCAATGTAAGTTACTGCTATGTGCTGGCAGCTACGAATACAATCAACACTTGAATTGCTTGTGGGTGTCGACTATACCACGCTGGTCAGACGTGTCGGTATAGAGTTCTCTTTTGAGTTTTCCTTCTCTTGCATAGATGTTATATGCATTTTATATCTCTTAGTCGTCTCTTACGATCACCCACGGATAACATAGGGTGGTGGTGAATTGTATTCTCACTCCGTCACCACACGGATAATTATAACATTGAATGTTATTTAAGATTTAGATGTCGTTTATAATAATAGCCATATGATGATATATATAGAAAGGCAATAGCACAGGCGCTCTTGTAAGTTTGTTTAAACGCTTGCTTTATTAATTTCTATATAAATTGATGTCAGAATATTTTAAAACAATCTCGAACTTAATACATTATACTTTCAAAACACATTTTTCAAATATTTTCAGCGAAAGTGCACTTTAGCGTTGTTCGAAATATGTTGGTTCAAAATAAAAGTCAAACGTTCGCCTTAACAAGATTTTAAAGTTCTCGAACAATATGTTGCTTGAACCATATACGTTTTATACAATTTCATTTCTGTGATTTGAAATATATTTCTATCATAATGTATTGTTTGCTATCGGTGAAGAATTGAAGAAAGTCGTTAAAATGAACAACTCAAAATACTTTTGTTAGAATTTAGTTGGATTCTATTAGGCTATTGATATTCACTATTGGATGTAGCCTCCCAATAGAGGGGATAGTGCATCATATTTAAAAAGAGAACTATTTTCATGGAAACGCGTTGGTATTTGATTTTTAATTACCAAACGTTTTGTATACTTTACAGTCTTTATGGTCACGGGACGATTAAGGTGTCTCATGTCCAACAAGTCATCATTATTTCAGAGATTTATATATCTACCCGCTATAGTATAAGTTATTAAATTTCAAGTCATATCTTTTGTTCATATCTTTTGATACAAATTCGTAGAAAAAGAAAATGATTCTATATAAAAATAAAAGTATATTGTTTATTGTCAGTTATTATTAAACAATAAATTAATGGTAATTATAATTACATACAATAAAAAAATTACAAAATTTTAATTTCTAAAACGCAGTCAATCTTCGTGTGATGTGAACAGGCGCCGCTGTGTCGTACATTGTATTTCGGCGTGACAGCCCGTCACATGTGAGAGGGTAGCCATGCGTTACGCGACATCGGAAACTGTCTGATTTTAATATTTCAGTACACATAGAATGAGTTTGCATGTACTATTCTAAATTTTTCATAGATTTTTACAGATTTGACGAAAGTGCTGTATGTATCTCCGTTTGAGTTGATACAAGTTGTTCTTGTTTTTATTTCGTGTAAAAGTTATAAACAATTTTTACCAAGTGCTTAATAAAAAATAAAATGTAGCTAGTACATTTTTTGTATTTAGAAAGGCAGACAATTATGTTATGTTTCTAGTTTGTAGTTGAAAATAAAAGGCTAGCTTTGGTCCAAAGGCCAAACCTTTATTCCCGGCGATAAGTTGAGGCCAATATAATTTAGTTTATTGCTTTTTTTAAACAGCTTGTAAAAAACAAATCCAGCTATTTTCTTTCTTTAAAAAGTTGAACGAATAGTCAAAAGCACGCTCTTGGGCAAAAATATAATTAACTGCGGTTGCCAACCCGCTTGCGTCACCATCCCTCTTCGTGAGGAGTTTTACGTCTAAAAATTGAACGACTACTGCGGTGATTATTATGATAATGTGTATCGAATTTCTCCTGAAGAGATCTGTGCGTTTTATATCTGTGAAATCGAAGTGTTTTTGATATTCATAGATTAAAAAAATAATTCACCAACCCTTTTCTTGATCGTGGCTATTATAAAATATGTCTAAGGCATACTACATGCATATATTTATTTATTTAAACTTCATGCAACATGTACATTGGCGGACTTAATGCCAGAGGCATTCTCTACCAGTCAACCACAGGTGAAGCAGAGATGGTAAAAGGTAGGTGCATGTGTTGAGGAAGTTAGTTGAGAAAAAGAAAATTGTAAACTAAATAATACATTATGTAAACCGAGAAATACAAACAAGAATATGTAATACATATAAAATACATACATATATACTTATATATATTCAATAATGTACAATACATAATAATATACATAAAATAATATAAATATATAAACAATACATAAACTACATATACATAATTATAAGAACGTTTGAACGAACGTTTTTTTTATACATAATTATAACATTTTTGTCATGTCAATGTCAATGTCTTACTGTATTTTATATTTGTTGCGTGAAAATAATTAAAATTATCGTGTTTATTTCTGTTATTATTCATAATACTGCAATTTAAAAAAAAATCTGGACTTGAGTTTATTAGAAAATATTTTTTTTATATTGACTAACATAAAAAAAATCAATTAGTATGACGCTAACTTGTTTAGGCTGCGTAAAGGATATAAAAGACAGCAATTTCATCAAATGTTCTATTTGCTACGAGTTCTGCCATCTGCTGTGCGCCAATACGGGATCTAAAAAATCCATTAAGGATCTGAAATGGGTATGTCCCAATTGTGTCAGTAAGAGGCCTAAAGGTAATAATACTAATACACCAGTGCGTCAAGTAGAATGTAAAGGTGAGCCGTCTCCAAACTGGGTATCTCAGCGATCACAGTCAAAGACGTGTGTGTCGCCAACTTTGAACATTCCTGATACTGAACACCGTTGTCTATCAAAAGATGATATACGAGATATTATTCAGTGCGAAATTAAGAATTCATTCACAAAAGGCTTCACAGATTTAATTAAAAACACTATTGTCGCTGAATTGAGTGGAGTTAAAACTGAAATTGCTAATTTAAAATACGAAATTACTACATTAAAAGATTCAATGAATTTCATAAATAGTGAATTTGAAGATATAAGATGTGAGATTAATAATAAATTTGAAATTAACAAACGTCTTCAGAAGGACATGTTAGAATTGTACACTGCTAATAAAAAACTAGAACTTCGGTTACAAGAGATTGAGCAACATACACGGGCTACTAATATTGAGCTGCAGTGTGTGCCCGAACACAAAGCTGAAAATTTAATCAATTTAACGGAACAATTGGCCAAAACAGTTTCATTCGATCTAAATATCAATGATATTCATATGTGCACTAGAGTGGCCAAAACCAACCCTTCATCTTCACGACCAAAGTCAATTATAGTTAAATTACGCAGTCCACTAGTTCGAGATGGTTTGTTAGCAGCAGTATTAAAGTTTAATAAAAATCAACCAAAGGACAAGCTCAACTCAGGTCACCTTGGTATCGGTGGAGATAAGAAACCCGTTTATGTAGTAGAGCATCTTTCTAGCCATAACAGAATACTTCATAAAGCAGCACGCCTTAAAGCTAAAGATTTAGGGTACAAGTTTGTATGGGTAAGAGGAGGCCGTGTGTTGGTTAGAAAAACCGAGACTTCACCTTCAATTGTGATCAAGGACTTGGATTCAGTAAAGAACCTTACCTAAAATTTTATTTATATTTTTAACGTATAGATTATATAGTCGTATTTGTTTCCAAATTCGCACAAATAAGCTATTACTATCAAAATTGTAGAGGCTTAAATACTAAAACAAATATTTTTGCTACGAATGTATTATTAAACCATTATGATATTATAATTATCACCGAAACATGGCTCCAAAATAATATTTCTGATTCAGAATTATTTGACGATCGATATGTTGTATACAGACAAGATCGTGATCTAACACGAGTTCTGTCAAAAAGAACGGGAGGTGGTATAATGATTGCAGTAAATAAAAATTTCACCTCAAACAGATTAATTAATTTTATAAATACTAGTAAAATTGAAACTCTATGTATTACTATTAATTTGAAAATTAACAATAAAATAGTTCCATTTTATATATGTGCAGTATATGTACCACCTCCAGTCAGCCTATCAGACTTCGAGCAGTTCGTGGAGTCCATGAGCGTTAGCCTGTCATGTTATGAACATTTTCTAGTAATTGGTGATTTTAATCTTTCACATTTAAAATGGGTAGTTAATGATCATGACAACTCAATACATTTATTTAATACTGGATGCCCATATTATCACTTGATGTCCGAATTTATGTCTTTTAACGGTCTTTCACAACATAATTTTGTTAAAAATTATAAATTTAGCCTTTTAGACTTGGTACTTTCATCTGAATCGAATTTACTTGTCACGGAATCTGATGACACATTAACTCCAATTGATAAATACCACCCTCCAATCGAAATTACTCTCAGATTAACTTCTAACAATACTTTCAGATCAAATCTACTGTCTAGACGCAATTTTTACAAAGCCGACTATGATGTAATCACAAATGAATTAGAAAAAACTAATTGGATTGACTTATTTTCAACTTGTAACAATATAGACGAGATGGTTACAAATTTTAATCAAATTTTAAAGACTATCATAAATACATATGTACCCATGACCAAATCAAAAAATCAAAAATGGCCTATTTGGTATTCGAGAGATTTAATTAACAGTCTCAAAGAAAAGAACAAAATTAGAATACGTTTTAAAAAGTATAAAAATCCCATGGACGAGATCAATTTACATTTATTAAAAAATAGAACCAAACAACTGATACGTCAGTGTTTCACTATTTATTGTGATCAACTTGAAAAAAATATTACTAGAAACCCGAAGTACTTTTGGTTATTTATTAAACAAAAACGAAATTGTAAAATTAGTATACCAGATAATATGCATTTGAATGGGGAACAGGCTTTTGATGAATTTAATATTAGTAATTTATTTGCTAAAAATTTTTCTTCAATATATAATAGTTCTGCTGATTCACAGACAACTAACTCAAATATTGATAATTTTAGTGGTTCAGTCTCCTTTACTACTTTAGTCTTATCTGAACTAATAGTCCAAAATAAATTGAAAAAGTTAGACGAAAGCAAAGGCCCAGGTCCAGATGGACTGCCTCCTATTTTCTTTAAAAAATGTGCAATGCAACTATGTACTCCCTTAACGTTAATATTTAATGAGTCACTTCGAACGGGTGAATTTCCTAAATATTGGCGAATAGCTAAAATTGTTCCCATACACAAAAACGGGTCTAAAAATGATATTAAGAACTATAGACCAATATCTATTTTATCTATAACACCAAAAGTATTTGAATCATTAATATACCCTCATATAAACAACTTAATGAAAATGTATATTACTGAACATCAACACGGTTTTATTCATAGAAGGTCTACGACTACAAATCTAGTAGCTTTTATCGATATAATATCTTACCACTTAGATAGGGGCATTCAGGTAGATGCTATTTATACCGACTTCAGCAAAGCATTTGACAAAGTTGACCATTCTATATTGTTGTTGCAACTTGCTAAGATTGGTGTTGGAGGATCTATGTTAACTTGGTTTAAATCGTACCTTACTGGACGTAAGTCCTATGTAGTGGTAAATGGAGTTAAATCTCAAGATTTCATTGCTACTTCTGGCGTACCTCAGGGATCACATTTAGGTCCCATTTTATTTCTCATCCTTATTAACTCCATATCAGAATGCTTTCATCACTCAAAAGTCTATTTATTTGCTGATGACCTCAAATTCATAAGACCTATTGAAAGTGTTGACGATGCGAGACTGATTCAAGATGATCTTGATAGACTAGCAATGTGGTGCCATCTCAATAATATGTATTTAAATGTTGAGAAATGTAACTACATATCATTTAGTAGAAAGAAAAATATATTAAAAACATCGTATAACATAGAAAATCATACTCTTGATCAAGTAGAATGTGTAGATGATTTGGGAGTATCAATTGACAGTAAACTAACATTTAATCCACATCTAAATAAAATAATATTAAAAGCTTCTAAAATAAGTGGCTTCATTATAAGAAACGGAAAAAATTTTAGATGCTCAAAAACAAAGATTATTTTATTCAACAGTTTAGTTCGTAGTGGATTAGAATATTGCTCGCAAGTTTGGTCACCTTTTTATGATGTTCACAAAAACAGATTAGAACGTATTCAACGAAGATTTCTTAACCATCTAGCATATAATATGAAAACACATCACTCACTTAACTCGTATAACGCTCGCCTTGAACATTATAAACTAATTTCCCTTAGTGACAGACGCAAATTACTTGATCTTGTGTTTATGTATAAATTATTTAATGATATGATTGATAGTTCTGAATTATTGTCTAGAATCAATATCTGTGCACCAAGTAAACTTCCTCGCTCAAGAGTCTACAAACTGTTCAGTTTACGTTCATTTAAAACGAATATAGGTCTCAATTCGCCTCTGAACAGAATGTGCAAATTGTACAACGACCTTTCCACTTCTTTGAATTTAGACATTTTTGGTGATAATTTTCGTCATTTTAAGACTAAAATCTATGAATATTATATGTACAAATGATATATATGTGTATATATATCTATGTTTAAATATATATATGTATGTAGGTATATATAGTTTGCCAACTGTATATTGATTTTTTTATCATTTTATGTTTTCCTTTTTAAAAAAGTAGGAAATGAATATTTTGTTTTAAAGAGTTTAAGTAACATTTAGTTAGTTGTGGTTACCTGTAAATGAAAGAGCACAAAACATGATCCATGTGATTCTTTTTTTACTATATTGTATGTTTGTGTATTTTTCGTTGGTAATCCTAAATAAATAAATAAATAAATAAATAAATAAAGAACGTTGAATTATAAAAATCATGATGATTCTGCTAATTCATTCAAGAGATACCCACGAACCCTCTTCTTGAAAATGTGACGGCTGGTGGACATCCTGATATCGAGAGGTAGTGAATTCCAGAGGAGAACTACCTGGACAAGGAAGGAGGAATGAACACACTGAGAAGAGTGAGATGGACAAAGTAAGAGTAAATTGTTAGAGGAACGAAGATTCCTGTCATGGTTAGTAGACAGGTATTGAAATAAAGAAGATAAGTAATCAGGAGAATTAGGAGACTTGAGGATAGAGAATAGTAAGTTGAGGTCACGTATACTATGGCGTTGGCGAATAGTAAGAAAGTTAAGTTGAGAACGGTAGGTAGAAACATGATCATACTTGCGAAGGTTATAAATGAATCGAATGCAGTTATTAAGAAGATGGTCAAGTTTATTGAGAAGATCTGCATTCAGGTCAAAATAACACACATCACCATAGTCAATCAAAGGAAAGATTAAGGTTTGGACAAGCATTGTTTTAGTTCTAACCGGTAAAAAGTGTCTCAACCGATTAAGAGTCCGTAAGCTACTGTTGACTCGCTGACTCGTTCTGGCAACTTGAGTTTTCCAATTAAGAGTGGAGTCTATGTATAAACCAAGGTCTTTGACAACAGAGGATAGAGGTACAATGGAACCGTTGTAAAATATTGAAGGGAGAGATTTGACGTCTACTCGGCCCATCATACGCTGACTACCCACAATTATAGCTTGACACTTGGTAGGATTTACCGTCAATCCAAACTGGTCACACCAACTCTTTATGTTTTCCATATCCCTATTGATCTTGGCCATTGCTGACGGAATGGTGTCCACGGTCGCCTGGCAGTAAAGCTGCAAGTCATCGGCATACAGATGATACGAACACTGAATATAGTTAGTAATGAGGTTAATAAAAATAGAAAATAACAAAGGAGAAAGAATACCGCCTTGGGGAACGCCAGCGTTCAGGTCGCACCAATTCGATAAGCTGTCTATTCGAACACACTGCTGACGTCCCTGAAGATAAGAAGAAAACCATTCCAGTGCGTTAGACGAGATCAAAATATGTGATAAGATAGCTAGAAGGATGTCGTGACTCACGGTATTGAAAGCGTTAGAGAAATCTATAAAGGCTAAAACAGTGACATTAGTTTTCTCCATACCAGCTCTAATGTCGCCAGTCACTTTGAGAAGAGCGGTTGTGGTGCTGTGGCCAGGTCGGAAATCGGACTGGAATTAACTCAACAAATCATTACTGGAGATGAAATCAGATAGCTGTTTATGTACACAAGCCTCCACCACCTTAGAAAGAAAAGAAAGAATAGATATAGGGCGGAAATGATTTGGAAGAGAAGGATTAGAAATTTTAGGCAATGGGATCACATAAGCCTTACGCCATAGTGATGGAAAATGGCCAGATTCAAGAGAAACGTTAATAATGTGAGAAATAGCAGGAAGAAGGTGGTCTAATATTAATAAAATCATACGGCGACTGACGTAATCACAGCCCACAGCATTAGATTTAATAGATAGGATTATTTTTTTGATCTCTTCTAACGCAACTGGAGAAAAATGAAAGGGATAGATATTAGACTGAGGTAAATGGTTAAGATAATCCACAGTGCGACATTTGGTGTTGTGATTCAACGGAATAGTAGAAGCAAAGTGTTGATTAATATCATCCAAACCAATTGGCATCTGGAAATCAGGTTGACAGTGCTTACCAATACCCAGGGTCCCAAGGAACTTCCAGGTGTTAGCAGCAGAAGATAAACTAATATTATTGAGAATATAGCGGCGTTTGGCGTTACGAATCATCTGATTACACCGATTCCTCGCGATCTTATACCCAGACCAGTGTTCATGGCAACGGTTCCTTCTATATTTCCGATATGTTCGGTCTCTGCGCTTCATTGCCGTACGTATATCTTCTGAGATCCATGGGGCTGGTGGACGTTTCAATTTCACCTTTCTGACAGGAGCGTGAATATCATAGAGTTGGTGGACTACTTCACCAAAATATTGCACTTTTTGGTCAATTGATGAAGACGCTTCAATGTGGTCCCAGTTGACTTTCGAGGCATCACTCTGTAAATCAGTTAAGTTAATTCTACTAAAACAACGCATGTACAAACATTTGGGCTTACGTTTAGGTGGTTTCAGGACGTAGGAAAGGAAAATGAGATCGTGGTGAGAGAAGCCAGGGGCAGGAAATTGGCCTTGAGAGTAGATAAGAGAAGGATTGGAGGTGAGGATTAAGTTTAGCCATGTGTCGTTGCCGTCCCTGTTGTGATGAGTGGCGTGTAAGGGTACAGTATTTAGATTGGCAGACTCGATGACTTCAAGGAGTTTTTGGGAACGTGGTGATTGCGATGAGAGAAGGTCGGTATTGAAATCGCCTATGATGATGTGATGTGAATATTCTGACCCTAAAGATTCCAGAATCGAATCGAAACTGGAGAAATAGTCGACATTGGGAGGACAGTATACAACACCAAGAACGGCTTTAGCCCCTTTGGTGGATATCTCCAAAAAGAGAAACTCAGCAGAGGAAGGTACAGAAGATGAGAAAAGAATTTTATAAGAGAAGTTGTTGCGGAGATATATCGCAACACCACCTCCTCTACGCTCAGCCCGATCGTTACGTATAAGTACGAAGTTAGTGAGAGGGTAAGCGGTGGAAAGAAGTTGAGGTTTGAGCCATCTCTCGGATATCAGGATGGCGTGGACATTACAATCAGTAAAGGTCTCTAGAAGGTCACTGTAGTGACTCGGAATACTCTGTGCGTTAATGTGGCACACTTTCAATAAATTTTGTGAATTATGGTTGAAGTTTTGTCGCACACAGTCACCGAGCGTTGGGGTCATTAAGCTGAAACTATAATCATGTACTGAAGAATTAGCAGAGTAATAAGAATTATCATCTGAATCCATAGAATAAAATATAGTATAATAAAATATATATAAAGATAAATATTATTATTAAATAGGAAATATATTATAGTACGTTATACTACTATAGTAGTATAGTTATATTACTACCTACACAATATCTGCATCACCTACCAGCTAAAAGGGGCACAATTGTAAAATAGCAATAATAAAACACAAATAACAAAACACAAAATTAAAGAAGCATGCTATGCATGGAACGAAACTCAACAGTAATTAAACGTCAAGTGGAAAACACATCAGTAATGTCAAACGTCTAAATGACATTTGGAATAAACTAATCTAAAAGTAAACAATAGAAAATAATTAAAGAAATATATTGAGTTTTAGGTAGTGACATGACGACTATAACTAGATTTTTTAGTTGATTAGATAAATTCAAAACACAAATAATACTGTTCTATATCAACTAGTTTTTACGCAGTTTTGTATGGCCGGCGATGTTTGTTGAATTGCCAACGCCAGTAGGCTCGCCAACTGCCCTCGGAAACTTGATGATGAGTTGATTAACTTCATCCATGGTGAAGAACTTGTGGCGGCTACCATCCGAAGCTTTTACCACAATAATACCGTCTTGAGTCCAGCAGGATCGCATACCAAAATGTTGCCGGGCTTTATTAAAGACAGTTTGCCGGGATCTCGTCAAAAACTCCTTGATGGTCACAGCTGAGCCTTTCAATTTAGACTTAGCTCGCCATATTAATGATTTAATGTCAAGACTGGAAAACCTTACCAATACAGGGCGGCTATGGTTCTTGTTAGGTGTGCCTAACCTGTGGCATACACTAATGTTGGGTGCTGAGATCTCCTTCAGCGACATCTTATTATGTACTAAACCAAGAATAGCAGCAGTGCAGTCCTCCTTTTGGGCCTCAGTGATTCCCATGAAGATTAGTGCTTTTTTTCTGTGTCGAGTCTCAAGCATGTCTACAGTGCGGTCACACTCACTTATTTGCTGCCGTATAAGTCTGAGCATGGAAAACATTAGCTCCCTGAATGTACGGAACTCTTCAGCGACTTTTGCTACTGTATCCTTGGCAGGTACCCCAACATGTAGTTGTGTTTCTAATTCAGCCATTCTTTTTGTGAAGCTCTCCTCCAAATTAATTTGTGCTGCCTGAATTGCATCCAACTGTGACATTTTGTGGCCAGTGAGAAAGATTAAATATGAGTGAATAGTCAGCTGGTAGGTGATGTGGGTTCTGGTTCTAATTCACATAAAAACTATCACAAGTGTAAGTACTATTTACCAATACAAATGTTACACTGATTGGAGTTCAAAAATGTAGCAATATACTACTAAATATCATTTAAATTTGATAATCAAAATTTAACACTTCTTATCTTTTCTAAACCTACCCACCCGCACGCATATAATATCTATGCAAGAGAAAAAAAACTCTATATAAAATCCTATTCCAATCCCTTTAACGAGTTTCGTATAATAGGTTAATTTCTCTCTTATCTTGGAGGAGGCCGAGTTCAGTAGTGTGACATGTGTGAACTCAGATGGTGTTCATCTGAAAATTATTAATTGTTAGTGTTATAAATTATTAGTGTGAAAATTATTAAGTATTTTTAATCTTTGTTATAAAAATGATGTAAATATCTTAAAATTAATCCAAGTACACGTATATGAGATTGTTATTCGTATTAACAGTTGAATATTAATTATTATACATTTTATTTTGGATTCGTCAACATGACTTTTCAGCCTTCACGATTTGAGTTACATTAATCTAGTTTATCACGCCGATTGAACGAGTTGGAATATGGTTTTATTTTGAGTTTTCTCTTATTTTGCAAAGCTATTATCTGCATATTATATCCCTTATTCGTCTTTTGCGATACTCAGGAGCAGTATAGGAGGTGCAGAATGATTTTCTTAATACGTCTTCACAAGGAAAATTTTACTGCCTGTAATTAGAAATAGATTTTACAAACATTTATCCCATTTTTTTAACTGAATTGATGGTGTTGCTATACACGTAAATCGTGTTCACATTACGTGGCTAATGTACCTAATGCCTTATCGATCATAATGAGTCGTGAACGAATGCTTTTCTAACGATTAAGGCAGTTTGTTTATTGTTTTACTTGTCGTTAGCATTGGAGATTATAAAAAAAAATATAATGGTTTTTTATGATTTTAACACTACAATGTGCGACAGCTCATTAGTTTTCGTCAGAACACATCCCACTCAAACTGTCCGGTGCGATGTTGTGTTACATCCTCTTCACCATTTGGGTGGACTACCGACATCGGTACCTGAACATCGTTGGCCCGTCTGGTAGGTTGCCCTTTCAGGTTCCATTACTGCCAAAAAAGGCTAAGCCATTATTAGAAATAACTGCCTTTTTGGGTATCATGAGTGTCGCAAAAAAGCTAAGCTATTACTAAAAATGAATAATTTGAAATACTCGTACAATTACCAAATCGTTTGCTAAACGTGGTAATTACACTGAAGACAAGCACTTGTGATTGCCAGTTGAAATAGTTTCAAGGAATTACAGTACGACAGTCCTTTTGCCATAAGAAACTTATTCTATGCTAATACGTGCTCGCGTTTTTATGTTCGTTACATTTTCCATTTATGATTCCGTAGCTGTTCTCCTAAAGCCGTGTCGTGTTCTTATTAAACATTCTCTATAACCTCTATAAATAGCTTCGTAGTTGCGCTCAAAGAGATAAAAAAACCTCTTCAACTTCAATAGTAATAATATACATACGAACACGTATTTAATATCAGCCGATCAACAGAGTGGAAAATTAAAAGTGATAGTATCTGTGTAGACGTTGTGAGCAAATTGAATATAGGCCGGAGCTGGGGTGAGCGCCTCGAGGGATGCGCTCGGCCCGCCCAGCTCTACGCCGCGACGCTTATTGCCAATCTGCGCTGCACTCAGATCAAATGTCAGCCGGTATATAATATATGTTTCACAAAATTGATGGTCTTCTGTATTCGAAGTGCGAGCCGAGGCGGTAACCTTAGCTGTTTTATTTTTAAAACTACCCTTACTAAGATATACGTCCTTGCGTCGTACACGACTTAACAATTATCAAAGACAAGCAATTGTTTTATATGTATTTATATATTTCTATTTATTCAGTTGAACGGAGCGTTGGGGCAACTTCTCGGCAGCCACCACCTCAGCCAGAAGGCACGTGTAGCAATACATAACGCAGTGCTTGTCCCAACATTACTGTATGGAAGCGAGAGTTGGGTATGCAGAAAAGATTATGAAAGTAAAATTAATGCGGTCGAAATGCGATCTCTGCGTAAAATCTGTGGAGTTAAGCTGACCGACCGCATTCGTAACGACGACGTAAGAGAGCGAGTAGGTATGAAAGAGAGTATTGGTGTAAAGATGCGAAAGGGAATGCTCCGATGGTTCGGACATGTGGAAAGAATGCCGAACGAACGTCAGGTTAAGAAGATATACAATGGGAAAGTGGAAGGATGTAGGTACCGGGGGAGACCGAGACTCACCTACCTAGACCAGATCGGTCATGTACTGAAGGAAGGTGGAGTCAAGAGTCTCCGAAACCGGCGAGCGTGTATGAAGAGAATTATGAATGTTGAGGAAGCGAGTGAAGTGTGCAAAGATAGAGTTCTCTGGCACTCTGTTCTCTCTGCCTACCCTGCAAGGGATATGGCGTGATGATATGTATGTATGTATTTATTCAGAAACTCGGGCGCCAGAAATCGATGTGCATAGTTTTCATTTATTGAATATATAAGTGTTTTCAGTCAATGAAAAAAATAAAATTAGAGTATGAAGGTCACTGTCATCGAGTATAGAAACAGCTCCGTTGGTAAATTGAGCAGGCGTTTAATCCAGACAGCCCTGCTCGATCTTTGGTTTGCCCATTTATAATTCTTTATAAGGTTTTTTCAATATCGCATCAATTATTTTTTAATATCAAAATTTATTTGTCAAAAACACACATTTATAAAATAAGGAAAGATTGCTCATCCAGATATTAAGTCTATTCACACGCAAACTCGGCAATAATTTGTGAATTGGTCAAGAACTATTCTGCCTGAGGATCGAACCCATGCTACTGTCAGCACGATAGTTGCGTTATTCCTCATCGTGAGGGCAGTTTTGTATAATAATTTATAATAATAATAGTTCCTGTACGTATAATTTATTCATAGCATTAACGCCGTGTACAAAATTCTATCCAACCATAACTAATGGATGTTGGCACATATCAACGAGTAGTTTTGACAATTTTCTCCGTGAATAAACCAGTTCAATTCTGCCTTGAAGCTAAATTATATAGGGCGTGTTCACACTATGTATTTGACATACATGTATTTGTATCTCTATATGAAAATATTTAATCTATAAATTGTTCTATGTAGTGATGGAATAAATCTAATTCACAACCAATACCGATCATGCAAGAGTCATCAAAGACAACTAAGATATGTGAACAGAATACAGAACTTAAACCATGTCGTCTAAAGCAGTGTAGAAGGTAGCCAAGGATGTCAAGGATTCGGTACCAGTGAGGAGGAGGCGCCGTATGCCCACCTCCTCCTACCGCCTTGAGCCTTGACGATAGAACGTAGCCAGAAGGCCAAACGTTGGGGTGCCGTGATGGAATGTCAGTAGAGAATCTCTCCGGCGCTCCGTAAAAGCGCAGAAGAGGCCGCTGTGGTTTTAATGGGTATTCCGGTCGGACTTCAGCTAGTCGGTGAGTCACCTCCACCCCTCTGTCAAAAAAAAAATGCAGGCAAGAAAAATATTTAAGACGTGTAGTACATGGCATGGTCGCCGCTCCGCTCGCATGCCGCTTGCCGCTAAGGCCCGAACTCGTGGCCGAGCCGATAGGGTGCGCCTACTGTTTTGAAGTGCGTATGACCACAAAATAACCTTTCCTTGATGCCATGATTAAATGAACCATCTCATTGGTTTTGTTTATAAATGTCTAAGACTATATAGTGCGAATAAAACCTAAATCGACCAATATTCACAATGTAGGGTATCCGCCATTTAATCCACTAGTATTGGAGGCCGACACCAATTCATTTAGCTGGAGCTGAAATTTTAGGCTTTTAAGTATACCATACCGTGGTTTGATGAGGGATTATATTGTCTAGTGAGCGTTGACTATGCTCTTATCGATATCATTGTCTAAGTCTAGATGTACTCTGTTAAGCGTGATCCTTTTGAAAGAGTTTATACAAAAACACATGGTTTAATGAGCATTTAATTATAACTAACTAGTAAACCCAACCCGTTGGTTTGTTTGTAGAAGTCGATAGATCGTAGCGCCGCCTGGTGGCGAGTTACATCAATGGGAATAGCATATAAACCTTCTCCGTGAATCAATACATATGCATTTTATTTTCATAATGATCGGTCATGTAGTTTCTGAGTTTAGCGATGTCATATATACAAACATTTTCTTTTGTAGATAGATTGCGCCGTATTATTGGCGATTTCGTCAATAATTCTTCCACGTCTCAAAAATACCGTTTTTTGCGATGAGAGGTACTCCATAACTTTTTATTAACGTGTATACAGAATTTCAAGACGATCACTTAAATAATTAATGCGTGATAATATAACAAAGATAATGACATAATAAAGATATAGACATATGTATTTGTTATAATAGTTTGATATCATCATCGCCCTACTTTTATCCTAATTACTTGGGGACAACACAATGTGTAGGTACTATTATCTTACTTACATATTGCAAATAATTGATGGCAATAGTGTTATGACCGGCCGCCTGCCTGACGTCAACCCTCCTTGGCAATATTATTGTTGACCAGTCAGCATCAGATGGTGCTGGCTCAGGGTGACGTAAGATTATATGATAATAAGTGTATTGAATATATTTTTTAAAAGAAATGGCTGAGGAAATGAGCTTATAAGGGATGAAGTGTAGAAAATGCAGTCAGGCAAAGAGATTGCAATATAAGCCGAGTTCTTTACATTGTATGAGTATATCAATACGTGGGGATGCGTAAAAATCGACAAAAAATGCAGCAGGAGAGCACACCAGCAGCACTCTCTTCACTTAGTGTAATCGTCAGCCTCTCCGTCTTTCTTGGCGAATATAGCATTATTGGCCTCCCTCTGAGGCTAACACTAAATTTCTATATGATGGATGGGATTTAGTTTTTTGATAAATTCCCAATAGCAGAGGAAAAGAGCAAACCTGCTATATATGAGATACAAGCCTTGATGGACTAAAATCACAGTGGTGACATATTTACCAAGATAAATGCACAGCAAAGAAATCATGAATTGATTGTGTGAAAAATAATATTGACAGAATTTATCGTTGTCTACTGATTCTAGGCGTGCGTGAGCCCATAAATAAACTAACGAAGCTTTATTTATGTTTGTAGTGAGGTTTCACTGCGAGATTTGAATTTTCTACAAGCTATATAAACCGCTAATGAGCTCGTAGAAAGCTGTGGTATTTTTTTAATTGCTTTACAAAAGCATTCCTGGCCTAGATTCGCGCTAGTTTCAAGTCTACCGTATGACTTGGCTCTCGCAGCCGCGTTGACTCTGTACGCTGCGGTGCTCAACGCCTCGAGCGACAGTTTGACTTTATACCTTGTATGAATTATATTAACTTTTTTTTAATTTATAAAACCGTTTATTTCCTCATGACAAATAGAAGCATGGTTATACTCGTATATGTAAGGCATGATAATTTTAAGTATCAGACATATTTAAGGCGAAACTGTTTATCATTTATCATTGTGGTGACGGACTAAGAATACAATTCACCACCCCCTATCTTACCCGTGGCTGATCGTAAGAGACGACTAAGGGATATAAATTGCATATAACATCTATGCAAGAGAAAACTCGAAACAAAACCCTATACCAACACGTCTGATCAGCGCGGTATAGTAGGTTAATTTCCCTCCGAAAGACCCGAGCCGAACAGTGGGACATATGGGCTGTGATGATGACAATGATGATTATGTTTATTATCCTACAAATTTATAAAGTTTGGTGAAGATTTTTGGATGTTTGTTATTCACTCACGCGTTAACCGTTGGAACAAATTTGAATGAAAATTATATATAGATTCCTGCGGATACTTGTTATTCCGGTAATAAGTTTCCTTGGGATAATAGTTCAACTTAGTAGTTCTTACTGGAAGAACTACCTTTGTCTATCCGCCGCATGTAAAACGTATTTCATCCCATAAAATATTTTACTGAACATATCCCAATAAGGTTGTTGCATTTTTTTATAATATATACACACACATACACGTCTGCACACACGTGCGCACATTGACTCTATCTACCTACCAACATTAGAAGGGGTAATACCTTTGTAATCGTCGCATTTGGCAATCGGATTGTCGTTGGTTTTATGGTTTTCCTAGAAGAGCGCTGTCGCCTGCTGTCTTGGTGGTCCCCCAGCTGGTTGTACGTCTTTACATCGAACAAGTAAGGGCTGTTGACATAAATTTTTCACTCGATTGTACCATTTAGATATTACCGCATATTGAAATATACTAAAAATAAAATTAGCGAGTGTTAGTTATTTCACCGTATATGATCCCATCATAGAAACAAATCACCAAGTGCAATCATCAAACCCGCTTGTCAAGCGTTGCGATTATTATATTATCTTAGGTTAACTGCACATAAAATGTAATGATAAGAGACCGATACTGATATTGTTATAAGTTCGATTCCCACGCAGAACAATACTTGGTGTGATTTATAAATTGTTGTTCTGAGTCTGGATTTCATTTATGTCTGTTAAATTATACGGTTGTAAAGTCCACGCAATACAAGGATTATATCTTTAAATGTTGTCTTAAAAATTGCCTATATTTTATTATCGTAAGGCTGACAGACGATAAGGTAACACTAAAATTAAAATTGAATGATCCACAATTTGTATTATATAGTTATTTTATGTATCCCTAAGATATAAAACTAGTTTTATACTTACTACCTTCAGATAAAGTGAATTAGATGGTACGTGTACACGTGCTCCCGACGGTGGCTCCCTCACATATATTCGCACCACGTATGCCTCCGTCCTTGACATCGTATCACATCTGCAATATAAGCTATAGGATTAAACTATATAAACCTTATATAAATATTGATTTATAATTATTTTAATATTTCATTGTAAATAGAGGAACAGGAAAGAACCGGGTAATCAATATAGTAATAATAACCGGACGGGCCACCGATGAGAAACACCGGGTTCCGGTGGTCCACCCGCACGGCGCAGAGAGGTTGTGGGATCGTGTACGAATGGTTGTGAGTTCGCGTGCCGTACTATCTCGCTCTGGACGGATCGGGCGGGGTGTGACTATGCTATCGCTTGTCCCAAAAAATAAAAAGAAGGATGTGCAGTTTTTAAAACTTCAATTTGTGTTGCGATTACAGTTAATCAAAATAGAATAGGATTAAGGTAGATAGGAGCCCGCCGGGCTGGCCACGGATGTCAAGGATTCGATACCAGTGGTCGGCTCAATGGCGAAGGGGAGGTAATACGGTGGGTTATGGGGCCATGCGTCGCCCTTCCATCGCCCCGGACGGTATAGATAGCATGCTTCAAGACCGTAGACTGCGAAACTATAAAAAAAAGCAAGATTCGGTTCCACATCACTTACACAGTCTATACAAGTCTCACTTTTGGGCTTAGGGTTGCCCCACAATTGGAAGGGAATTGTATTACTGTACCACGCTAATCAAACCTGTTGGCATAGAGTTTTATGTTGAGTTTTAATTTTCTTACATCTATATTAGCTCGTATTTCTTAATCATCTTTTATGACATTCATGGGTAGGATAGGAGTGGTGAGTTATATTCTTACTGCGTCACCACAAGATTTATTCATTCTCCTGCTCTTATCCCAATTACTTAGGGCCCCAATATGTTTTACTTTGAACATATTGCAAAAGTTATTGGCAATAGTTTTATGACCGGCTGCCTTTTTTTTTTTGGTGGACTACGGATGCGTCCCGCCCCGCCAAATCGGTCCGGGGTGACAGAAAGGCGGCGCGTGACCCCATAGACCCACCGTAAAAACTCCTCTCTCTTCGCCGTGCGAGCGGGCCACCGGTACCCGATTTTTGTCTTCGGTGGCCTGCCCGGCGGTTTACCCTCGCGGGTTCCTCTCGTCGACGCCCCGAAGATTGTTGGGGCGTCGCCCTCACGCGGTGGCCTCACGTCGGATGACCGGACAATTCCCCGGTCCGATCACCCGAAGCCTCGGTTAGGGTGGCATCAGGCGCAGATATTCGCGCCTGCGCCGCCCCGGCCGCTGGCGGCGGCCCGGGTCGCGGGAATCCTCCCGGACTCGTTCCGCCGCCTCCTTCTGCGAAATAACAGCCTCGCAGAAGGCGGCGACCGCGTCCCAGTTCCTGACGCTGTCGACCATCGCCCTCGCGACAGCCGGCAGCGTCAGGTCGGCATCGATAACAGCGACGACGTCACGGCGCTGCCCGTCCCAGCTCGGACACACCTCCAGCGTGTGTTGCGCCGTGTCCTCGATGGCCGGCTGCCTGCCTAACGTCAACCCTCTTCAGGAATATCATTGTTGACCAAACGGCATCAGGTGCAGTTGGTCTTAGTTGATATAAAGCTTTTAGTATTATTTTACAAAGTAAGGGTTGGTTGTATTCGTAGCCGCTACCACACAGCACCACAAATTAGCATATATAAATAAAAGAAAACATTACCGACACTGATATTCTCAGTATAGATTTGTTGTAAGGAATTTTAAGAAGATTAAGCAAGGAGCAGTTTTAGTACCACTCTAATCAAACAATGCTTGCAGCAGATTTCCATGCCACAGATGAGGGTTGAGATGAAAGGAAATAATACAGCAAAAACAAAGAAAACGTTAAATTATATCTCAACAATGAGCCACGGTCGTGGCGTGCTTTTGTTTGTGAAAGTTTAATTTGTTTTTTTTTTATTTCCTAGCTTATTGTCATTATCTTAACCTTTACTAATTTAAATGAAAATTGTGTGTGTAATCACAACGTTGTAAAGGACTTTCACTGCACAGATATCGCAGTGCCTTGCAGTCTTGTGGTGGTTTTCTTAGTTTTATTTTTAATTAAGTGAATAACAGGATCCCAGCTTGATGATAATAAATTGACTGCACAGATGGCGTAGTGGTTAAGATACCGACCTTCCGTGCCAGTGCCGTGGGTTCGATTCCCACGTAGGACATTACTTTGTGTGATCCACAAAGTGTTGTTCTGAGTCTGGGTGTAATTTGTCTGCGTTAATTGCATGTTTGTAAAGTCCCCCGCAATACAAGGTTTAATTCCTTAGTGCAGGGTGGTGTCTTTTAAATAAAAAAAAAAAAAATAAAATACCCAGCCATCCTCCCTATTGAAATTTTTATGTTTTTTGATTTCAATAGCCTAATTAAAAATAAAACTAAGAAAACCACCACAAGACTGCAAGACACTGTGAGCACTTATTGTATAGATTTGACCCACAATAATAGTTAAATTTTAATTTAATTTTAGTAAGATAAAGTAGGCCGCCACTCTAAAATTCAATAATAAAATTAGTATCATGCCTCCTGAGTTTTCTCGCCGGATCTTTCTCAGTGTGGCCGTGTTCCGATCCGGTAGTAGCTGAATAGTTTCTGTTAGTTTTGTAAAAATTGTAAAATTGCCACAATAATAATTATCATAAATTAAATACCTTAATAATAACAAATCATGAACAACATAAATTTTATATATAGAATCATTCTCTTTTTGTACTGGCAATGAATTTGTATTAATTTTTGTATAAAAATGTGGGTCAAAATTTAATATCTTATAGGGTAGATATAAATAAATTTCTGTAATAACAATGACATATTGGACGTAAGACACCTCAGTCCTCCCGTGACCATGATCACTGTAAAGTGTTCGAAACGTCGGGAAATTATAAATCAAATACAAACGCGATAGAATCCGTAAATGTAGTTTTATTTCAAATGTGTAATACTCGCGTAAACATTAGAAGTCATTAATGGACTAATTATTTGTGCGATACACAAACTTTAGTTCTTAGTCAGGTTTATTAATTGAATGTTTGTAAAGTTCTACGTGATGGCTTAGTTCGACTTTTGAGTGTGTCATGTGGTAGTCTTGTATTATATACAATATATTTACGTGTTATATTATGTAATGTTATGGCAAGTAACTGTTGAGATGTATTAAATATGATATAAAAGTGCTTTACAAATGTTTTTCTTTTTCACCTCATTTCTATAAAGATATTATTAATGGCCACATTCCATTACACTTGGCGACGATTTGACTTACTCACGGACAATGACTAATATGATGAAATTAGACTTGAAGAATGTGATCATTTTGAAGATAATTGTAACACGGTACTGGCAACAATGGTCTTGTAGATGATTGCCAATTCAAAAAGAAGAACATTTATTTCTTAGAGCAGGATGTTGGGCGGCGCAGACGCGCGTACCTCCACCTGATGCCGCCCCAGCCGAGGCAGCGGGTGACCGGACCGGGGGTTAGTCCCCGACGACGAAAGCTGCCGGGGCGTCGACTCGAGAGGATACCCGCGAGGGTAAACCGCCGGGCGGGCCACCGAAGAGGAAGACCGGGTTCCGGTTGCCCGCTCGCACGACGTGGAGACGTACTTGTAGGGCGGGTCTATGGGGTCGTGACCACTCCATAGCCCGCCGCCAAAAAAAATAAAAAGCGCAGGATGTTGAATTTAAATGCATATACATATTATGTGTACTTTTAATTAATAATATTGTAAAATGAGGTACAGATTAAGTAGATACGATAATACATGATAAAAGTCCCCAAAGTAAAAGTATATTAACATACAAAAACTGTACTATCTCTTTGAGCCATATAATTACTTAAACGTATTTGAAACGCCGGGATAAACAAAACATAGAAAAAGTCGTAATTAAAGTAGTTTTATATCATACTAGTTTCCACTCGCGCCCGCTTGATAAAAGGTACGAACTTTCCCAGGCTTCAGACTATCCATCACTATCCAATCATTCTCATCTGAATAGTACTTGTATCCGTTAATTGTATGTTTGTGAAATCCGTATAAGATATTGCTTCTTAAAGGAGGTGGTATATTAAATTAAAAAGTATCACATGAATGTTATTTTAACAAGTTTGTTTCAGTATTAGACAGGAATGTGACGAGTTTATCGCGTCCATGCACCGTACAACACTGTCACGTTGGTTGGCACGTGGTGCAATCGTCGGGGCGCACTCACACAAATGAATTATTCAAAAGCGAACGGCGTAGCGAAGAAATAACGAGTCGTCTCGCAATGTTGTTTGTCGCCTTTGTTTGATGCACACCGATAACAAATTAAAAAGAAATAGACAATAATGTTTTATAATATAACATAAATATTTATGTATTTCTTAAGAAATAATTACTTTTTCACTACACGAATATATTTTATAAAAAGTGTAATATTTAAAATGTTAAATGGGTAATAATTACTTGCTGGCTTACATATGAATGGAGAGATTGATTGCTACATCTAACAACTACAGTAGCTTATATGGTAATGTAGTTTGAAACGATTTCCAATAGATCTTAAGTTCTCTGATGTGTTTTTCTATTCACAAACGAATTATGTTGCTTTGTTTGAGAAAAAATTATCTCGTGTTTTGTTATTTTATGTGCGGTGGTATTTCGAATAACGTGTCCTAGGTCCTAAGCCTTGTCCCTCCGACTGCCGACATATGAGTAAATAGTTACACCATCACTAGTGTTACATAGAGCGTATCTACACTCTTAGGGAGGGATTATTTAAAGAACTTAGAAACGTATCGTCCATTGTTAACATTTTGCAATCTCAGCAGGCTAGTTATTATATTTTTGCCAAGTTATAGTTTACCGTATGCTGACTAAGTTTGTGTCCTAAAAGGCGACAGAGATATGAGATTTATGCAAGAGAAGGAAAAGTCGAGGTAAAACCACATACTGATCAGTCTGACCAGCGTGATATAGTAGGTCAATTTCTCTTCTATTGTGGAGTAGGCTTACGCCTAGCAGTGGGGCGTATATGAGATGGTGATTTTTTTATTTTTTATTGCTTATAGCAAACGAACATGCAGCACACCTGATGGTAAGTGTCACCACAGCCCATGCACTTTTGCTATACCAGAGGTATAGCTAGGCCGCTGCCAACCAATACAAACCCCAAACCCACCCAGCTGGGCTTCTGGCTCTCTCGCTCACTTAACGAAGCGGAAAAGCACCATTGCCATTACACAGGCGTCGATCTTCTGCGAGAGTGTGGTACTACCCCGAATGGACCGGCCTGTGGCTATAGACAGAAAACTGTCAACAACGTGGTCCTACCACTTAAAGAATTATTTAAAAATTCTATACAATTTTAAAAAAACAACAAAACCTTTTTTTAATTCTCAGTCTACAGTAATAAAAAAAGCATTAAGTTTTGCAATTATGATAGCATTTATAATGTTAATATTTCATACATTTCTAGAATATTTGTACTAATATCATGTTTAACATTTGTGTTAGTTGAAAATTCAAGTTGGCGCACTCCATGCAGAACATTGTAATTTATTCACAGAGCTCCTTAGAGTTGCCAACGCTAATGGCTCTCTGTAATAAAGCGGGCTACGAACCTTGTCGATACCGCCTCAAGGTCCTACACATCACATATTCGCACTCGCACTCGGATCTCTAGCTCTTACATAAATACGAGATTCTGACGAACGTGAATGTAATGTTTAGTATGTTTTAAACTTATATTGCAGTCTGCTATTATTTTATAACAAGAGTGAACATAACGAATTCATTCAATGATTGACCAGGTGGTTCCAGACGTAGTTGGCTCAGGTCGATGCAACACCCACCGATGACAAAGATCGGGCACCGGTGGCCTGCTCGCACGGCGAAGAGAGATGTTTGTAGGGTGGGTCTTTGCGGGGTGCGACCACGTCCATAGCCCACCGCAAAAAAAAGAAGCTCTATGTAACACTCTTAATCAACGTGCACATACTACAGGACCGACTTTATGCAAATTTTAAACTCCTCTGCGTGACCACTCATAGTATCGAGAAAAGTCAAATTTTGTTCATACGTAGTATTTTTGAAGGCCCCACTCCCTGCTGAGAACTTTCCCTAGGTGTATCTTAAAACAAGCAATTAGGGGTTGGTAGTATTCATAGTCACCACCACACAACATATTCTAATAGACAAACTCAATAAAACATAAATACGAAATACTTTCACTTCTCGCTTACCATATGTTACTAACGTGTGACGAACCGATCAAGAAATTTATGGACACAGCAAATAATTTGATATAAAACTATTTTTACGGATTCTATCGCGTATGTATTTGATTTTTAATTTCCCGACATTAGAAATAACAATCATACGGCGGGACTGTAAAATGTTTGAAACGGCGGGAAATTAAAAATCGAATACAAACGCGATAGAATCAGCAAACATAGTTTTATTTCAAATGTGTAATACTCGTACCTAGAAATCATTACTTTTCAAATAAGCTGAAATGTTTTAAATTTTATTTCAAGAAAGTAATATGTAAAGTGAATGTTAAACCATGTGTACCAAGTATACGTAATAATACGTTAATTAATGTAGCTTAAATTTTAATCATGGTTATTCCTGCTTTCTATAATTTTGCTTTAAGATTTGTTCCAATCCCAATAGAAGCGTCGCTATTCAGGAAGTAATTTAGCGAACAAAGCCAAATTGGCGAATGAACAGCTAGGCGCTCTGAACATAATCAAGCGATCTGGACAAAGACTTATTATATACTAAGTATTTAGCCATCTCATTTAAAGTTCTGCTAATCTTAACTTTGGGATCACATATCTAATTATTACCATGTGGTGATAGAGCAAGAATATAATTCATCACCACATCTTACCCGCGTGTATCTTAAAAGATGACTAAGGTTAATGGTAGGCCCACACTGTTGACAGTTCTCTATCTACAACTGCGGGCCGGTCCGTCCAGGGTAGTACCACACTCTCGCAGTAGATCGACGTCTGAGTAATGGCAATGTGCTATTGCGCTTCGTTCGGTGAGCGAGAGAGCCGGAAGCCCAACTGGTTGGGTTTGGGGTTTTTATGCCCTTGGTATTGCAAAGGTCCATGGGTGGCAGTAACAGTTGCCATCAGGTGTGCTGCTTGCTTGTTTGCCACCATAAGCAATAAAAATATGTATATAATATGTATATTAACATGTCTGTAAAAAACATCGAAATAAAACCTTATGCCGAACCGATTGATCAATGTAGCATAGATCAATTTTCCTTCTTTTTTATGGTATACTCGAACCCAGTAATGGGACGTTTCGCTGTGATGATGATACCCAAGTACTAAATGGACACATCTGTATGTTAATGACTTCATTAATTTCGCAACTTCAATCGTTACTTGATACCAACTAGTCGGTTTTATTAATTTCGTTACGAGTTTAGCACGGACACTTAATGTTGAGTAAACACTTGACACTCGACCGTTGCAATGATTTGACGATCAGTACTCGATACGACCGAGATCTCTCGATACTTTTAAAAAAAAATTTGCAATAGTTTTTTAAATGATAACATTTCGTGCTTTTTTGCATCGTTATTCTGATAAACTTATTTGTCATACGTGGTTTACGGATCTACTACCTCAAGCGTCTATGTATTATCTCAGCTTTTAAAAGTCCCAACTAGAAGAAGACTTGCTCTCAGGAACTGTTTGACTTTGTACCGTCACCGTTTTACCACCGAACCACTTGACACACAGTAGATCCATTTCATCTGGAAACAATACGGTCCTCATCTTCACGTTTTCAGCGATCATTTCTCCAACGTACATGCATGATCTGGAATGAACAACCTGCTGCTGTGTTTCCCAAACGCTATAATATGTACTTCTTAAAACGAGGTTTAAGAAGAGCATTTTTTATATTTCATGGTAGGCAGCGGCCTGTATGTGCCCTGGTGTTGCTAAGGTCCACGTGCAACAGTAGCACTTACCACCAGGTGTGCTGCTTATGCCACCATAGTCAATAAAAAGACACTAAAAATGTTTAAGAAATTAATTTAATATATTAAGTTGATCAGATGGTTTGATATATATATAAGTTTTTCATTTGAGTTTTCCTTTATTTGCAAAGATCGTCTCCGTTTAGATACATCTTTAAGTCTCGTTTTTCATGATACCCGCGGCTAAAAATGTGTTGGTGTATTGTATTCTTACCTGTATATCAATAAATGTACAGTTTTTAACGATTCAAGGTTTGAGGTATTTTTTGATTTGATGATTCATATTGCATTTAGTAGAATTTCATCATTCTCCTGGCTCTTATCACAATGAACTGTGGTCGACGTAATATGTTACTTGTATATATTACAAAAGTTATTGGCAATAGTTATATGAGCGGCCTCCTAAGTTGATGCTATTAACTCTCTTTACATATGTAATTATTGACCAAACAGCATCAGGTGAAGATGGTCCTGGTTGATATAAAACTCTTAGTTGTTTTTTACGACATCCACGAGCAAATTAAGGGTTGGTAGTATCCGTAGCCACACAGCATTGATAGAGTTAGTAGAAGGAATAATTTCACCTTTATTGTAGTACTTTTAAAACAAGCTTGTCTCTTAAATACATACGTGGTAAGTCTTTGACTTAAGCGATATTGCAGTATCCGATTGTTTTTGATATAGGTTGAGGAAGAGTAATCTCACACCCACTGTTGACGACGTATGGAATTACGCGAATGAAGTACTTTAGTAGAGTCACAAGCATTAACCCTAAAAGGACTCATCATCATCTTGCTCCCATCCCAATTACTTGGGTTCGACGCAATATGTACTCTGCTTCCATACAGTCCTATCAGGCGTTATCTTTGTGGCCACTCTCACGTTCATGTCATGCTTCACGAAGTCCATCCATCATGTCTTTGGTCTTTCTTTAGTCCTAAAGCCATATATATCAAAATTCATACTTAAAACTTTCCTTATAACATTAATTTCATCCCGTCTCATCATATGTCCATGCCATGTCAATCGTTCACTCCTTAACTTTTCCAATACTGGCTCTCAAACTTCCTCTAATATATTCATTCCTTATTTTATCCGTTCTCGTCACACCACACATACATCTCAACATTCGCATTTCCGCAATGTGCAGTCGCATCTAGAAGGACCGCCAGGGTTATACAGAAAACCCGCGAGGGTAAACCGCCGGGCGGGCCACCAAAGACAAAGATCGGATACTGTTGGCCCGCTCGCACGGCGAAGAGAGGCGCTTTGCAGGTTGGGTCTATGGGGTCGCGTGCCGCCTCTTCCATCGCCCCGGACCAATTTGGCGGGACGTGACCACATCCATAGTCCACCACAAAACAAAGGGTTATACAGCTAACTTCCCAAGGAAATTTCGTAGGAAATAAACTTAATATTGCTATACATAAATGAATAAAGGGGTCTACGCGTGAATGTGAGCAAAACCAAAATAATGGTCTTTGAAAGAGATGAAGCCAGAACAGATGTAAGAGTAACAATAGGTAATGATGTACTAGAACAAGTGGATGAATTTGTATATCTTGGATGTGGATTTAGCCGAGATGGACGGTACACCACTGATATAGAGCGAAGAGTGAATGCGGGAAATAGAGTGAACGGAGCGTTGGGGCAACTTCTCGGCAGCCACCACCTCAGCCAGAAGGCACGTGTAGCAATACATAACGCAGTACTTGTCCCAACATTACTGTATGGAAGCGAGAGTTGGGTATGCAGAAAAGAGTATGAAAGTAAAATTAATGCGGTCGAAATGCGATCTCTTCGGAAAATCTGTGGAGTTAGGCTGCCGCGACCGTCGACCGCATTCGTAACGACGACGTAAGAGAGCGAGTAGGTATGAAAGAGAGTATTGGTGTAAAGATGCGAAAGGGAATGCTCCGATGGTTCGGACATGTGGAAAGAATGCCGAGCGAACGTCTGGTTAAGAAGTTATACAATGCGAAAGTGGAAGGATGTAGGTACCGAGGGAGACCGAGACTAACCTACCTAGACCAGATCGGTCATGTACTGAAGGAAGGTGGAGTCAAGAGTCTCCGAAACCGGCGAGCGTGTATGAAGAGAATTATGAATGTTGAGGAAGCGAGTGAAATATGCAGAGATAGAGTCCTCTGGCACTCTGTTCTCTCTGCCTACCCTGCAAGAGATATGGCGTGATGATATGTATGTATGTATGTATAAATGAATAATTTCGTTTGATTTTGCATTTGCTATGTTATTTATAAAACTCTTACCAACAAATTACCACGCGGATTAGGGATTTCAACCCGTCGGAAATTCGTTTCAACCGCTTTACTAATTAAGTTAATTTGGATATCTACCCAAACTACTACGAACTACAACTTGGTTACTACACATATCTACGTAACCAAATTATAGTTCGTAATCTTGTCTTTGCTGATAACGTTATACCACGCCATCTGTCGAAGAACACATCAACATTACATATTGATTTAAAGGCTTTTTAATTAGAATTGTATGAAAAGATGACCATTGGGTCGTTTAATCATAAGTTATTGATTACTTTTTACGACACCGGTTTATAAATTGAGGTATTTAGGCATATAATGTCATTGGGAAAGAATGAAACTCGAAGCAAAACTATTTCCACCTCATCATCATCATCATCATAGCACATATATGTTCCCCTGTTAGACTCGGGCCTCCTTCGTAATGGGAAGGAAATTAACCTACTATACCACGCTGGTCAGACGTGTTGGTATAGGGTATTGTTTCGAGTTTTCCTTCTCTTGCATAGATGTTATATTCGTTTTATATCCCTTAATCGTCTCTTACGATCACCCACGGGTAAGATAGGGGGTGGTGAAT
Source organism: Lymantria monacha (assembly GCA_905163515.2). NCBI lineage: Eukaryota > Metazoa > Arthropoda > Insecta > Lepidoptera > Erebidae > Lymantria > Lymantria monacha. Next base: position 1,446,356 of record LR991096.1, on the reverse strand, counting down.
TGTATTCTTACTCCACCACCACACAGAAAAATTTGTATAATACTTACAGTATATTCAAGAGGATATTGAAACGGCTCCAGCATATCCGAGGGATTAGATTTCGTTTAGATTGGTCCGATACCGTTCCGTTATTAAATTAAAATGTTTATATTTCGCAGGCTTATTTTAGTATTTCAAGTATTAAAGTTCTTTAAAGCTAACATTTGAAGAGAATGTTTTCCTAACTAGCTTTTGATCGCAACTTCGTTCCCATGTAAATTATATGTGAGGTAAACAGGAAAACCTGTGTAAGATGTTCAAGGTACATGTATTCAGTCTACAAACTACGTCAGCCTTTATTTATATTATGTTTTTTTTGTATAAAGAAATTACCGTACTTCCGTATGTCAGTGCTTATTTTTGGTCATTTTAATTCCATATAAATTCAAGTAAAAGTTCTGTGTGGTAGCTACTGGCTACGAATACTACCAACCCTTACTTTGCTCGTGGATGTCGTAAAAGATGACTAAGAGGCTTTTATCGATCTGGGCCAACTCCATCTGATGCCGTTTGGTCAACAATTACATTTCCAACGAGGGTTGACATCTGGCAGGCGGCCGTTCATAAATCTGTTGCAAATAACTTTTACAATATGTATCATGAAAGAAGAGTACATATTGTATCGACCCCAGGTAATTGGGATAAAAGTAGGAGAATGATGACAAATTCAAGTAAAAGTATCAATGTAAAATTTAATCTCCTTTTTTGCACCCGTTCTGGATAAAAATTGACAAAATCTGAAACACGTGTTTATTTTTTACGTACAAGTGTTTGTGTTTAATTTGAAGACCATGGGTATTTTTATTTTTTTAAAAACCTTTTTAATTGCGTTGCTTTGGTGTTGAATTTAGTAAAAACCTTACTTAGGTACGCCATAATAAGAAACTACTATCAAAATTTCATGTATAGTTTCAATAGTTACGGCTGGACGTTGATCAGTAAATCAAACTGATTTTTTTTATATGGCGATATCAAACTCTATAAAGAGTCAGACGTGTGAGTATGCGTTTTCGTGAGAACAAACCGACAAGAAACTTTCAACTGTATATGTGACTATGATTCATTTAATTTTCTTTTTTTTTTCAGGTAATACTGATTTTCAATCGTGTGCATATCTTACATATATGTAGGTAAGTTAACAATTAATAATATAATCTGCAGAGCCTTATTATTTCATCATCATGGCTCGTATATGTCCCATTGTTGGGATCGAGCCTCCTGCATAGTGGAAGGAAAATTCCTATACCACGCTGGTCAAACGTATTGGTATAGCGTTTTATTTGGAGTTTTCTTCTCTTACTGGTATATATGCGTTTTATATCCCTAAGTCGTCTCTTACGACCACCCACGGTTAAGATAGGGGTTAGTGAAATATATATATACCCCGTCACATGAAAAAAAAATTGTATTAAGATGGTTTTTGTAGTCTAACCAGTTTCTTTAGAATATCATTTTGTAACGCAGCGACTATCATCTAGAAGGCTCTTGATACTGCTCAGTTCTATTGTAATTAATTTCAGTGTTTTTTTTTACTATTAATAAAATAAAAGCGATTCTAATTATTAATTATACACATAATTCTGTAAAGTCACTATTAATAAGTATGCACTGTCGAGATCTAATCTGCTCGTTCTAGCATGCGACCCCACTCGTTATCGTTGTTTAAGTTAAATATAAACAATAATTAAAATTAGTCCTTACGGTGACAGAATTAATATACTCCGAGCTCTTATTGTGGTATTAGATTTTTTTAAACAAACTTTCAAAGTACTATTTTATTTACATTGGAAAAGTTATAATGACTTGAAGCAATTTCTCATAATTTATTACTTAATTCATTGCTTAATAAATTTAAATTATCATTAACTTCATTCAGCCTTTTGCCGTCCTCTGCTGGACTTAGACACCTCCCATACTGTTATAGAGGATAAAGTCGTAATCGCTACGCGTAATACGCTTGGTAGGTAGGTTGGAGATCGCAGTGAGATGTTATACATTTCCCAGGAGGAAACGTTCGTTCAGTGAGCGAGAGAGCTGGAAGCCCATCTTGAGTGGGTGTTGGTAGGCAGCGGCCTTGCTATACTCTTGATATTTCAAAGGTCTATGTGCGGCAGTAACACTTACTATGGTGTGCTCTGCCTTTTTTATTTCTCGTTAATGTCATTTTATACAAGAAGTTGTTTTCTTTAGTTATGTTTATTTTCATTAGTTTTTAACGAGAACAAAATAAATGTTTTTCTTTCTTTCTTTCTTTCTTTGAAATACAAAAAATAGATTGTCCCTTTCATTATTTTATTTCAAGTTAACGCAGGGCTTGACAAATATTTCTGTAGATAATTTTCTTGAGTTAAATTTTAAATGAAATAAAGAAATTTTATTAAATATAGTCGGCGCGGTTATATACTGCTAGCTTTTTGAGGCAAGTTTTTCTAAGTTACCTATATATTTTTAACAGATAACCGCATATTTTTTTGGTACAGAGTTTTCTCTTTGTTCCGGGCGATTTTATTAACTTTGAATAAACGAGTCTTAAATTCAACCTCATTCAAGAAATCAATTTGCAAACTACAACATATATTTATTTTATTTTAAAATGAAATGAGATCTAATTAAATTTTCTATGGTGACGGAGTAAGAGTATAGGTCACCACCCACTTTCTTGTCCTTGCTTGTCGTAAAGGATTAAGTGAGTGAAATCAAATCCTATACCAACACGGTTGACTAGCGTGGTATAGTAGGACAATTGTCCATCTCATTGTGTAAGATGCTCAAGTCTTATATGAAATGAATTGATGATGAGATGGCATTGAAAAAATACCATGTGACACCGGAGTTTAATGACAAAAATTAATAAAATGGTTAATGCCATCAAGTTTGTAGCGTTTTATATTTGTCAATTTAATTAAGTTTTTTAAGTGTCTTAAATTCTCTATGGTTACGTTATAGATACGAATGTCAGTTGTGCCAGTTAAATGTAAAAGTTAGAATTTTATTGTCCGAGACTATAAACTGTAAGTACCATTATCGTACTATCTTATGACACCACCTGCCATATGTAGACCCTTGAAAGTATATACGATAAGAGATAATAAAGTTGTTGACTCTACATAGAAGACAAAGACCTTTGACCCGCCCTAATGGCAGTAAAGACGTAATGTACAATAGATTATGGCCCTGCTGGCTGTGTCACTGCTCGGGATGGTTTGGGCGGGGTGTGATTGGATCTAAGTCTAATCTAAATAAAAATAAGACTTCCATACCTTCATCGATTTTTGAAATAGCAATTACCATCGTTTTAAAAGAAGGAGAACTCGAATTAAAATTCTATGCCAACTTTGCTGACCAACCATTCTCCTACTCTTATCTCAATAATTTGGGGTCGATACAATATGTACTCTTCTTTGATAGTACATATTGTAAAAATTATTGGCAATAGTTTTATGATCGGCCGCCGGCCGGTCGTCAACCCTCCTTGGGAATGTATTTGTTGACCAAACGGGATCAGATGGAGTTGGCCTAGGTCGTTATAAGGGCTCTTAGTCGTCTCTTACGACATCCACGAGCAATGTAAGGGTTGGTAGTATTCGTAGCCGCTACCACACAGTAATGATGACCAACGTGACGTATTAAACTAATTTCTAGTATTTAAAGGATACCCAGATCGAACACAGGGACGTGTATATAACCTGAGAGAATTGATATTATAAGAAAAAGAACGAAAAAAAAGTGAAAATCATTATGAGAAATATTTTCATCATTATTATCATCATCTCAGCCCACATACGTCCCACTATTGGGCTCCGGCCTCCTTCACAATGGGAGGGAAATTGACCTACTATACCACGCTGGTCAGACGTGTTGGTATAAGAGAAATATTTTATAGTAACAAAATTTTACCATTGAGAAATAATATCTATAGATAATTTTTTACCATTATATCTATTGGTTCGTGGCAATAAAAAAAATAATCAAATCACTCTTGTGTATGTTGTAACTGTAGTAACAGTACAAACATTACTTTGAAGTGTACTTAAGGAACTTTTAATTACCTCGTCCATCATCAAGACTCCCCTGGTACGAGACACTGGCAGGGTTGTCACACGTATACGTCTTATACAAAGCGACAATTTAACCTCTTAATTACTTCATACGCGTATAATGTGTCAACAAAATTTAAGGTGTTAATAAGAGGAGGGGTAGGGGAACGTTGGATATGTTTCAAACTTCTTGCATACTAAATTTTGTGGAAATAAATGGCGCTGGTGCCGTTTCTGAGATTTTGAATACACACAAATATACGAGTATAAATTAATATTCAATTATACAAGATTTGTTTGTTTAAATATATTATATTATTTTAAAGTTATTACTATATAGCTGTGTGGTAGTGGCTACGAATACTACCAACCCTTACTTTGCTCGTGGATGTCGTAAAAGACGACTAAGAGCCTTTTATCGACCTGGGCCAACTCCATCTGATGCCGTTTGGTTAACAATTACACTCCCAAGAAGGGTTGAGGTCTGGCAGGCGGCTGATCATAAAACTATTGCCAATAACTTTTACAATATGTACTATGAAAGAAGAATACATATTGTATCGAGCCCAAGTAATTGGAATAAGAGTAAGAGAATGAATGATTCTTTTAAAGTTATTGCTAAATCTTATAATATAGGTGGTTATAAGTGCTACTTGAGTTTTCTTGCCGGATCTTTCTCAGAGTGGCCACGTTCCGATCCGGTGGTAATTTAATTGTTTATTTAGATTTTTAAACTAATAAATTGCCACAATATAATAATTATTATAAATTAAATGTTTAATAATAACTGATCATAAACAATATATTTTTTTTTGCATATCGAATCATTTTCTTTTTGTACTGGCAATGAATTCGTATTAAAAATGTGAGTCAAACATTAATAACTAATACTGTAGCGGGTATATATACATTTCTGTAATAATGATAACTTATTGGATGTGAGATACTCTAGTCCTCCCGTGACCATGAACACTGTAAAGTGATCGAAAGGTGGGAAAATTAAAAATCAAATAAAACGCGATACAATCCGTAATTTTTTTTTAAATCATAAGTACGTACCAGCTGGATGGTATCCACACTAGAGAAAATCAATGACCTATAATATTCCTTCGCAATAAAACATATACATTTAATTTTGTATAAAATCCTCAATTAATTAATGAATTTAACTGATATCAGTTATACAAATTACACATTGTATAAGGATAAAGGTCTTTTGTCCTGCATGGGCATGGAACATACTACAATCGGCGTGGAAAGTCACCATAATTACGTTTTATACAGTGATAAACATTATAATGAATTTCCATTTTGTTAGCTAAAAATCCAACAGCATATCAACTACAATTAAGAATAAAAAGATAAAATGCGTAAAGCGTGTTTATTTTTACCCGACTGCAAAGGAGTGGTATTGTGTTTAACAGTCTATGTACGTATGTATGTTTGTATGTATGTTTGTATGTTCCTTTGAAGCACTATATATACCAAACGCCTGGGCCGATTTTTATGATTCGCACGTCAATCGATTCTTCTTAATCCGGCGAGTGTCACTAAAGATATGACGTTATTGAAAATTCAATATGGCGACTACTGGACGCCATATTGTGAAAATTAAAGAAATTAAAGTCAACAAACTATATCGAGTGGGGTATCGTTAAATAGGTATTTAAAAATCATTTTTAGTTTTCTCTCAACATGTTTCGATTTGACTGGCCGTTTAGGATCTATATCGATTTAAAGTTTCGTAACAACCTTTCTCACATATAGGTTTTTTAGACAGTAGAAATTTACGATGAAAAGACGAAAAATTCATATAACTGGATGTGGATGGACATATACTGAAGTATTTAGTAGGTATATTGTCCAATATACCATAGGTAGTCCTACCTAAAGTATCTAATGTCTGACGCGGTCGCCCATCTCCAATTTCTAACGATTTAGTACTCAACTTCAGTCCAAAAACCTAATTATGGTTAGGTACTTACCTACTTTTAATAAATAAGATAACTATAGCTACCTAGGTATTTATAACTAAAACGTGTAAAATAAAAAAAAAAATTATTAAAAAAATCAAAAAACCCGACTGCGTAAAAAGTCACCAAAACTACGTACATAATAAAAAAATTGAAAAGAAAAAAAACAAGCACTTAGATGTCCGGTGGTCTAGAATTCCATAATATATTATTGAATAAATACTATTGCAGAAAATGAAATATATTTTAATAATAGAACATGACAACTGAACAGTCGGGATCCTTTATTCGACAGCAAATCTAATTTTTCAATGGATCCCGACTGTTCAGTTGTCATGTTCTATTATTAAAATATATTTAATTTTCTGCAATAGTATTTATTCAATAATATATTATGGAATTCTAGACCACCGGACATCTAAGTGCTTGTTTTTTTCTTTTCAGTTTTTTTATTATGTACGTAGTTTTGGTGACTTTTTACGCAGTCGGGTTTTTTGATTTTTTTAATATTTTTTTTTATTTTACACTTTTTATTTATCGAAGCGTTCGCCAGCCCTAGGTACAGGTCAGATGTCCCTAATGGCCTCCAATTAACTAAGTCTGCAAGCTCTGTATTTACCGGGACTCCTGGAAAATCTATCATTAAGTAAGGAGGAAAAAAAACACCGTGCGTTTTTCCTTTGTGAACAGAATCTATAGAGATTTTGTTATATACGTTTGATTACATTAGATGAGTAATTGAATAATTACATTTGACTTGAACATTTCTATTATTGGTTTTATTACTTTTAATTAATTTCTACATATCATTCTCCTGATCTTTACCCAAGTAATTGGGGTCTCGACACGATATGTACTCCTCTTCTGACATATTGCACGACTCTTTTACAACATTCACGAGCAAAATAAGGGTTGGTAGTATTCGTAGCCGCTACCACACAGATGACTTTTTATTTTTTAATGAATTTCTACACATGTGAAAACTTTAATTATTTCTGATGTTATTAGCCACTTTAGAAGAGTTCTTGGTCACGGGAGGACTGTTATTGGAGTCCGCGACAATGTAGGTTGTATAGTGTTCGAAACATCGGGAAATTAAAAATCAACTACTAATACGATAGAATCCGTAAAAATAGTTTTATTTGAAATATCAAAACGTTATTCAATTTCAGCTAATTCGGGTAAAAGGTGATCTTAGTTTTCTCATTTTCGTATTGTTTTCTAGTCTATTGATGTTCACTGTTAGATACAAGGCTTTTTAAAGTGGATAATAGCCACGCTTGGCATGCAATTTGACGACAATCCAACCTGGTAAGCCCTTATCCGGATTGTTCTAGAAAAGTAAACATCACCAGACGGGCTTCTTAGTCAATACACTAGGTCCTTATCCCTTTAAGCAAAATTACTTTTTATCTTTCAGTATTGGAGCTATTTATATATTAAGAGATACAAAAATGTAAACAATGGGAACACACATCTGTTAAGCCTTATGTCAGATCGCTTTACGTCTGTCAGTTGCCTCAAACAGAGAATTATGTGAAGGTAACGAGCTCTCCCATTGTATCGGTGACGCCTTCAACAACAATAGGCCGGCACATGTCCTATAATTGGCGGTTTTGATCAATCATAGATTGTGTCACCGACCGGCTTTCGTGATCACGTCTAACGTAGTTATTAACGTTTGTCGTTCTTATTAAATATACTTGGCAAATTCTATAGAATTATGTGTAATCTTAAACCGGGCCTAGTCGCTACGTGTTCATACAGTTTTCTGAGAGCAAAAGCATCCAAATACATGTCATTTAGCGTTGAAAATAGGATTTTATGAAAAAAATAAATGAGTTTTTTTGCCAGATCTTTCTTAATGTGAAGTATGTGTTCCTATCCGGTGTTAACTTAATACATTTATTAGTTTTTTAAACTAGTAACTTGCCATAATATAATAATCACCATAAACTTAATGTTTAATAGTAAATAACATAAACAACATATATATATTTTTTTATTAGAATTTTTCTTTTTGTATTGGCACTAAATTTGTATCAAAAATGTCAGTCAAAGTTTTAATAACTAATATTGAAACGAGTAGTAATAACTATGCCTTATTGGACGTGACATACCTTAGTCCTCCCGTGACCCTGAATCCTGTTAAGTAAACGAAATATCAAGAAAATTAAATATCAATTACAAACGCAATAGAATCCGTAAAAAATAGTTTAATTTCTAATACGCGTGTAAACAAGTCACTTAATAGTAATATAACATTTTGAAGAGTTACACAATAGCCTGCATCATTTATTATATATTTGAAATATATTTTATGTTACATACGATCGAATTTTCGTTAGATTTTTTGCAATACTCTCAATGTTTAGACATCTTCGTTTGTGCATAATATAAAATATTTAGTAAATAAACGTATATTGTATTTAAAATTGTACGGTAACAAACGATAGCATAAAAGCCCTTAGAAATTTGTATGGACTTCCAGCGACTAGGCACATCTTAAATCTCATTTCACCGTAAATCCTCTATGTAGAAAGCATCATTTGTTTGATATTCTTTTTAAGTTTTTCATGTGCCTAGCCGTCGTGGTGTTGCAGAGACTATAGGAAAGTATCCATTTTAAATGAAGTTATATTATAACTAGAATATATATAAAAACTTTATAAATCAATATTTTCTTTATGAAATGCTCTACAAACTTATCCACTGTGGGTTTTCAATTTTATTTTGTAGGGGGGCGTATTCATTACATAGTGAGAATCGAACAACTATCTCAGTAATAAAGCCCGAAGGCTACAAAGTCTAGAGTTCATTGTACAAACTGGGTATAGATCGTATCGAAAGTAAAGATCGCAAGTTTGGATTTTATTGCCCTAAGTTAGATAGTATTTCAAGGCTCTGGTATCGTTTCCTGTGTGGGGTATAAAGTACATATTAGTCTACACATTATACATTTTAAATTCTATTTATCGATCCATTTGCTTATCGACATTCACGGTTAGATATAGACTACGAACAAATTTGATAGATAGAATAAAATCGCTCCCGTTACATTGCAAATCTTTCTCGTAGTAAGTAAAACAAGCCAAGTGGGTAGATAGCGTTAATGGTCATCTTGATACCGCAACGACGTCAAAACAATCACTAGGTCGCCATTTGAATTAAATCTAGACGTATTTTTGTTATATTTCGTTTTAAGACGTTTGAGTTTTTTAACGATAATGAACAAGAGTGACTGTGTCTCACTTCTAGTCATCAAATTATTTACCACTTTTAAATAGCATATAACACATTTGCGATGTTGAAATTCTCGTTCCTGAGTACTATGTATATGATACCAAACGCGAGATTAACAACTTCAAGATTGATATTTACTCACACTTTACATGTTACGGTAGCGCGACAAATCCTTAGCTATAGTTTACTCATCTACTGTGTATAATGTGGCCAATGTCATATTTCATCAGTTAGTGAAGTCACCACAAAAACAGAAATTAACAACAGCTTGCCTTTTCGAGATATAAAAATAATGAACGTGTGATTTTATATTATCGTTAGTTCGTAAGTTTGCTAATATCTAACTGAAAGCTGTACGAAACAACGTGCAGATGTTCTAAATAGCTATCTGAGATTGTATTTTTCCAGACTGTATTTTTCCAGACTTGTTATTAAATACAATTGCGTATATATATAATTTAAAATATAATGTGTGAATATATACGTCCACTGTTGAATATAATTCTCCTGAAGAAGTGGTAGATAATACATTATAGTCACCACGTTTAACAAGCGGTTTGACGATTGCAGTTGACGCTTGTTGAGTAAGTAGCACACTTGATGGTAAGTGTTACTGCCGTTCATGGGCCTTTCCAAGACCAGGGGTAAAGCTAGGTCGCTGCCTATCAAACATGCGGCTCTCTCGCTCACCGAACGAAGTGTAAGCACATTGCCATCGCTCAGACCTCGATTTTCTCCGAGAGTGTGGTATTGCCTCGGACGGACCGTCTCGTGGCTGTTGACAGAAAACTGTCAATAACGGTGTCATACCACTACTGGTTCAGTGGAGTCCTGCTGTCCATTTTTCATGCAATCCCTTAGGCGATATTCACAACTTCTAATTAACACGATAAAAATACACTTAAACATAATTTTATTATACTTGATTATACTATAAATATCATGCGAATACTTGATAGTGTTTTAAATATTTTTCATACTTGTAGCTATGATTTGATCATTTTACAATTACTATTAGCTTTGTGAAAATCAAAACGTTTATTAGGATGTGCCAACAGATGGCGACATTTATTTCTTCTGCACCTTATTTTTTACCTAATATTATAAATCGTTGGAGAATTAAAATGTTAAACTATATTATTAACATAAACCTTTTAATATATTCACTTAATATTATTAATTACTAGGGTAAGTAGTTATCAAAATATTGATGCAGTATGGTAGCAAAACCAAAATAATGATCTTTGAAAGAGATGAAGCCAGAACAGATGTAAGAGTAACAATAGGTAATGATGTACTAGAGCAAGTGGATGAATTTGTATATCTTGGATGTGGATTTAGCCGAGATGGACGGTACACCACTGATATAGAGCGAAGAGTGAATGCGGAAAATAGAGTGAACGGAGCGTTGGGGCAACTTCTCGGCAGCCACCACCTCAGCCAGAAGGCACGTGTAGCAATACATAACGCAGTGCTTGTCCCAACATTACTGTATGGAAGCGAGAGTTGGGTATGCAGAAAAGAGTATGAAAGTAAAATTAATGCGGTCGAAATGCGATCTCTTCGGAAAATCTGTGGAGTTAGGCTGACCGACCGCATTCGTAACGACGACGTAAGAGAGCGAGTAGGTATGAAAGAGAGTATTGGTGTAAAGATGCGAAAGGGAATGCTCCGATGGTTCGGACATGTGGAAAGAATGCCGAACGAACGCCTGGTTAAGAAGATATACAATGCGAAAGTGGAAGGATGTAGGTACCGAGGGAGATCGAGACTAACCTACCTAGACCAGATCGGTCAGGTACTGAAGGAAGGTGGAGTCAAGAGTCTCCGAAACCGGCGAGCGTGTATGAAGAGAATTATGAATGTTGAGGAAGCGAGTGAAGTATGCAGAGATAGAGTTCTCTAGCACTCTGTTCTCTCTGCCTACCCTGCAAGGGATATGGCGTGATGATATGTATGTATGTATGATGCAGTATTAAAGTGGAAATTTTATAAACTCAAAAAAAGAAACAACTTTCAGAAATAATATATAGAGATCCTGTTTTTATTTAATCACGATGAAAGAGAACTTTGTTGCCCTTGACCATTGAATGTTTAAAACTCGCGTAAACATCAGAAATCATTTTGATGACCTATAGTTAAATTACTACGATTGTTATCGTATTACAAGTACAAATATACTAGGAGATACTGTTCATATGTGAAACAACAAACAATTATATATCAGTTACAAGTGCTACGAGTTTTAGAACATTCGAGAACACGTGTTCACTTTGGCTTTGTAATTCACTCGTGTGGAATTGCGGCTCTAACATAAGAGAAATGTATTAAAATTTACGACTTTAATAATTTAGCTTTTCATTTCATTATAATTTATAATTTAATCCAATTATTATATACTTATACAGGTGAACCAGTGCATATCAGAATACAATTTATATTATATATATTTTTAAATTTAATTGTTTATGGTGGCAAATAACACATCTGATGGTAAGTGTTACTGCCGCTGCGGCATCAAATCGGATTATAATTGATTCAGAAAAAGATGATGAAATCGGGGAAAGCCGTATTTCCACATTAGACTCTTTATTTTGTGACTCCTCTTCCGAGATCATTGATATTTGTTCGATTGTGACATCATCAGTGAATCATTAAATAGTTAACTTTGTTGTAAACTGCTTTTATATTGGAATCAAATATTTTATATTGCGGGGGACTTTACAAACATACAATCAGCGGACCTAAAATAAAATCGGACTTATGGCCACAGTTCCCATGACAGTGGCAGATTATCATGATATATGAAATCCTACGCCTTCTGAATGATCAATTCTAATACGCCAATACAAGGATTGAACCGGAACTGCCTGAATTAGACTGCTCTATATCTCAACTGAGCTGTCTATTCTCAACGACAACGGCCAAATTTGTCTTCATATTCTAATAGTTATCAGCCAACGAAAACATATATATTATTCGTTGATTGAAATCTTGCTAGATCGATTTATCACCCCCGAAACCTCCTGTATACTAAATTTCATGGCAATCGCTGGTAGCCATTGCTGAGATTGTGAAAATATAGATATATACAAAATTTGCTTGTATTGCCAAAAAAGGTAGAAGAAAAATTAAACAGAAATTCTATTTACATTTTTCTTGCATTTAATTTCAAGAGTTTTTATTTTTAAAGTTCATGACATTTAATATAACATTAAATCTTAGCATTGAGCAAAAGTTATTATAATAGCCGTTGTTCAAATACACAAGACGAGCAAATAAAGCATTATAATATATAATAATGGGGTAATTACCCTTGCGGAGGGTAACAAACTGAATTTGTTGAACCGTTCGCCTTTGATTCATTAGTCGCCCGCACGTTCTACGTCTTAAAGGTATTATGTAGCTTAACTTACTTTGTTGGAGCCTCAGGCTCATATAAAAAAGCGTAGGCATACATTATAAATATAATTAAAACATTACACTTATTATAATGTGGGTTTCAGGATCCATGAAAATTCCAAACAAAAACTTCTTGTGATTTGGGTCCTTATTTTTTTATTTCTTCTGGTGGCAAATAAGCAAGCAGAACGCTTGATGGTACGTGTTACTGCCACTCATAGACTTTTGCATACCAAGGGTACAGCTACGCCGCTACCTACCAATTAGTCCTAGTCGCTCCAAAGCGAGGCCACCGCGTGAGGACGACGCCTCGACATCAAGACTTGTTGGTCGAGATGACGGCGCGTTGACTCTAGAGGATACCCGCGAGGTTAGACCGTCAGGTGGGCCACCGAAAACAAACACCGGGTTCCGTTGACCCACTCGTACGGCGTCGAGAGGTACATTGTTAGGCGGGTCTACGGAGTCGTGCGCCGCTTCTCCCATCGCCCCGGACGGATTAGTGGGGTGTGGCCGCACCGTAGCCCCCGCATGTAAAAAAAGCGTGTGTTAGAGTCTTCTTTTCGACTCTATTGATTGCACATACGGCGCAGTAATGAAAATCGATCTATTGTACCATTGGGTGGGTTCGATTTAAATTTGGACAATAGTTTTTCCGGGCTGGCCACGGACATCAAATATTCGGCACCAGTAACTGGCCCAATAGCGATGGGGAGGGAATACGGTTGGTTAGGAAGCCACGCGCCACCCCTTTGTCGACCCAGCTGGAACGGACAGAGGCGTCGTGTGTCCAAACCATAGCCTGACAATAAAAAAAGGGTTTTGTGGTAAAATAAAAAAAGGGAATGTGAATTCAATGCGAAAGTGAAAGGATGTAGGTACCGGGGGAGATCGAGACTAACCTACCTAGACCAGAACGGTCATGTACTGAAGAAAGGTGGAGTCAAGAGTCTCCGAAACCGGCGAGCGTGTATGAAGAGAATTATGAATGTTGAGGAAGCGAGCGAGGTATGCAAGGATAGAGTTCTCTGGCACTGTGTTCTCTCTGCCTACCCTACAAGGGACATGGCGTGATGGTATGTATGTAAAAAAAGTTAGTTATGACTATTATATTGTTACTTAGTTCCCCAGAGTTACAATGATATTGTTTATATTATTCAATTCAGTTTTATAACAAGTTATAAACAGAGTGCATTTATTTGCTATCTCTCCTCGAGCAACGAATGATGGAGCTCACATTACCAAGTTCCATTACCCTCGCATACATCATATTAATTATTACAGTTGAACTTACACGAAAACGCAATCCCGCTCCTCCCCAGCTCCCGGATCGCCTTAGAATTAAATAATGCCACATTAGGTCACTTACGGTACATTAATCATGAGTTAGTGTTTGGACTTTATGCTCGTGGCTGCACTAGCGTAATCAGGATTCATCTTGAAATATAAAATGTGGCATCGTAAAAATTCTTATCTTGTTATGTATATGTTGATATATATTGGGATTTCATCATCATCTCAGCTCATATGCGTCTCATTGCTGGGCTTGAGCCTCCTCCGTAGTGGGAGGAAATTGACCAACTATATCACGCACGTCAGGCGTGTTGGTATAGGGTTTTGTTACACGTTTTCTCTCTCTTGTATAGATGTTATATGTATTTTATTTACCTTAGTCGACGCTTACGATCATCCACGGGGAGGGGTGGTGAATTGTATTCTTACTCCGTCACTACACGGAATGATCGTTTGTGGCGATTGTATCCGCAAGAATCGTCTTGCACGTAGGTATTGGTCTCGAACGTGCTTGCTATTTATGTGAGTGATTTAATATTGATTGCAAAAGTAGGTAGGGCAGTAATGCCTGAAAGCACAGATTTTTTTTTATCGAATTGCTACAAGATCCGTGTAGTTGTACTAACTCTAACGTAAGATCACGCTCGTTACGCCATAAACTATACTCCCAGAAGATGTGGTGAGCTGTTTGTTCAAAATCATAGTTAGAGTTGCAATATAGACAAAATAGTGAAGGTACTAGCTTCAAATAGAGTAATTTACGTCTGAAATTCCCATGACCGGTTATAAATTGAGCTACTTAGTCGTGGTAGATAAATACTATTTGCCCTGGACATATGTTGTTAGAACCTCTATGTTTTTTAATATATTCTTCCTTCTGTCATCACCAAATCGTTTGACAAGCACGGTAATCGTGGACTTTATATTCTTTAAGATACCTATGTTCAGTAGTCTTAAATCTAATGTCTACATTCTGATGCATAGGTGAATACGTACCTAAATAAAGTCTGAGTAAATCGCTTGTAAAACTATAAAGTATATAATGTGAGATATAATAGTGTGATATAATGGTAACATTATAGATTAGCTAAAGTAAACATCGCAAACATTAGTTTGGAGGGGATAGCGAGCAGTGAAAGTAAATCAGAAACAACGTTGACCCAGAAAGTTAAAAGTTTACACACTTAGTGTATGTCGGCAGCAATGTTGACCCAATTTGTGATTTCTCGAGGGACCATACGTGGGTCTGTAACTTACCTATGACATTTATACTAGCAGAAAGTCCCGGCGGTGTGTGGGACTACAAATATACAATCGTAATCTCTTTCTAGTGTAATTGTTTCAAGTTACACTTACTGTAATTGTTTGTTTGTCGTTAAAGATTTTAAAGGCCATTTGTGGTTATTGTATAAGAATACTTGTCTTGTGGTGACCTTAAACCCATATCCCCGTAGCAGCCGTAAATCTGACTATACACATTTTCTTTTGGAAACAGTGAGACACTGAATGTGTACTCTCGAGTTAAATTTCTTTTAATTTTTTTTTATAGTACATCATCCATTTGATGACTCTAAGTGTTCGAAACGTCGGCAAATAAAAAATGAAATACAAACGCGAAAGAATCCGTAAAAATATTTTTATTTCAATTGTCTTTAATTTTCAAGCCCATTGCTTATTTTTAATTTTAAGGAAGGATCTTCTTGACGTTAAAAATAAATAATAAACTACGTCAAGCATCTTTCGAATATAAACAGCTACTTCAAACGGAATCTCAAATCAGTGATCATAAATTCACATAGAAATGTAATTCAGCAACTCAAAGATGATAGACAACGAGTACTAAAAGAACGTTAACGTCGTAGCCTCTTTGCGCAATGCTACGGTAATAACGTAGAGTATGTAACTTGCTACGTGCGTAGCACACACGTAGAGTTTCGTTGCAACATTTGAGTCGTTAGTGCCGATGCTGCTGTTTTAGACTAAAGTTAATTTAGCTCAGCAAAATTGTGTGAACACTGAAAGTTCTTTTGATCGCCTTTTAGATCTTTGACGATAAATTATGTTTATTTAAGCTTTGTAATTGACTTGCGACCTGATTCGCTACAATCATATCAACTGTTATCGGAGCTTGACGCAATATCTTCCAACTTTTATCTTAAATCTGATATATTGATTTGACGTTAACGTTTACATATCTTGCTTTGAGCCGTGCTAAGAGATAATTTACTAATAGAGGAAATAGCCTCATGGAGAATTGTCCTCATAGCCTTGATATTAAAGTTTTATTTTATGATACATCACACACCGTTTTATTTTAAGCTATTGCATAGCTTTTATCGCGGGCTTTGAGCGCGGCGACTGAATCAAGAAATTCCGTAACCAAAATAAAACCTAAGATTGTATGGTTGTAAAGCAGCAGTTAATTTTGCACTGACTATACACAGGCAGCGTGACCGAGTGGTCTAAGGCGCTGGTTTTAGGCACCGTAGGCGTGAGTTCGAATCTCACCGCCGTCAAACTCTTGTAATTTACTTTTGCAAAATTTATTTATAATAATTTGATAATATTATAAATAAAACAGTTTAAAAACGTGTACTTTAAATGTTTTAATCAATTAGTAGTTTTAATAAATAGGTATAACTTGAATTAATATTAAAGAAAAAAGAACTTGAATTAATATAAAAAAAAATACTACATAAATAAAAAATAAATAAATAATTATAATTGCATAAGTTGATAAAAAAATGCTATGCAATAGCTTTACCGCGGCAGTCCCCGAGTGCCACACGTATTTTTTTTAATGTGATGTAATAGTTTATTTAATTACTAGCTTCTGCCCGCGACTTCGTCCGCGTGGAATGGTTATTTTGGGCTAACGTTAACTTCAACTCGCGAATTCGTTTACGTAAAAGGTGGAAATATTTTTAAATAATACATACGTTAAAGCTGTTTTAGGTACCTACATGACCCTTTTATAAGTAAGAGTAGAACATTAAACCTTAAGTAAAATAATAATAATAATCTTTATTGAAAACTAAATACATATGACAGTTGACATAGATGTCTTTGCCTCTTGAATTAGGTAATACCTGTGTTTCAAGAGACAGTTCCTTTCCGAAATACATAAATCTTGAACATCAAATTATTTTACAGTAACATACATTATAAATAATGAATATATATATATATACAGTAACATACATTATAAATAATGAATATATATAAATAATGAATATATATATATTACGTAATAAAGACTAATGATAAAGAAATCTATAATAAATGAATGAGTGAGAATTAACGTGTTAGTGAGCGCGCCCACACGTTGTGTGTGTGTGTGAGAGAGAGAGAGAGAGTGTGTGTGTGTGTGTGTGTGCGTGTGTGTATGTGTGTGTTGTGCGTTTGTTTGTGTGTGTGTGTGTGGTGTGCGTGTGTTTGTGTGTGTGTGTGTGTGTATGTGTGTGTGGTGTGCGTGTGTTTGTGATGTAGTGTGCGTGCATGTATGTGTTTCTTTTTTTTTTGTGTGTATTTGTAGTTACGCGAAATAAGTATTTAATAGTGATTCAAGTTTGACGTAATCCATATAATGCAATGTAGTACCATATAAAGTAATGCAAGTAAAAGTATTGGGTCTTATCTATACTTTCTATAGATATACACTACCGTCCAAAAGTTTGGAAGCACACCTGTTTTCAAATAAAACAAATAAATGCCGACTAATAGCGGTAAAAATTAGCAATAATCTTAAGTTTTACAACCTTTTACGACTGTCTACACAAACACAAAAGGATTATTATCCTACATTCATCAAGTTTTATGGAATTCCTTAATATTGACGAAACACGTGTTTTATGACTTAATCCGTCGGCTACTTTATCCTATGCAATGGTGTAGTTTTATTGATAATGTTTGCTGGTTTTAACTTTTTTAGACCTTATTCAGTCGCACTTGAGTATTGGCACGTGAAAGTTGTGATATTAACATTGTCTGTATTCGAAAGATATCGGCTACTACTTTGACCGTATTTTTTCTTCTGAAAATGGCAAAACGCAAGCAAATCACGCTTGAACAGCGAAGCGCTATTTGCACTCTACGCGAGGAAGGATACAGTGAACGTCAAATCGCAGAAAGGCTCGGAATTTCTTGTAAAGGTGTCCACTATACCCTTGCTAGAAAACAAGAAACGGGGAAAAATGAAGATAGAAAGAGATCTGGTAGGCCCAAATCCACAACAAATCAAGAGGACAACTTCATTAGAGTTCTTTCTAAACGGAATCGACGCTTAACTGCACCACAGATCACTGCAGCTCTGAATGATACGCGAGAAACACCCATTTCAACAACTACTGTTAAAAGACGCTTACTGTCTGCGGGATTAAGAGGATGTGTTGCTGCTAAAAAACCCAAACTAACAAATCGACATAAGAAAAATAGACTAGAATGGGCAAAAGCGCATAAAAACTGGACTATAGAACAATGGGAAAATGTCCTTTGGAGTGACGAATCAAAATTTCAGATTTTCGGATCCAATAGACGTGTCTTTGTACGCCGGTCAAAAGAAGAGAGGGCTTCAGAGGCATGTACAGTGCCTACCATCAAACATGGTGGTGGTAATGTCATGGTTTGGGGGTGTTTTGGCAACAGTAAACCCGGCAATCTTGTGAGGATAACCGGAAAATTAAACAAGGAAGGCTATTTAAAAATTCTCCAAGATTCTGCCATACCCAGTGGACTAAGTCTCATTGGTTCTGGATTCATTTTTCAACAGGATAATGATCCTAAGCATTCGTCTAAATTGTGCCAGAACTTTTTAAACAAGAAAAAAGCTGAAAACATTTTAAACATCATGCAATGGCCATCTCAATCCCCTGATCTTTCTCCCATTGAACTTGTTTGGGATGAACTTGACAGGAGGGTGAAAAGTCGTTGTCCTACGAGCTCAGAACATTTGTGGCAGCTATTAGAGAACGAATGGAACAAATTAGATAAAGATTATTTTAAAAAATTGATTAATAGAATGCCCAGAATATGTGAGAAGATTATAAAGGAGAAAGGTGGACACTTTGATGAAGCTAAAATTTAATCTAATTTACCATTGTATATTATTTTTTTATTTTGTTTAAGTTAGTTTCTGTTTGTTCTTTATTTTTTTATCAATACATTTAAATTTAAATGACTTAGTTTGGTTTTATTCGATTTTACCTTGCTGCTTCCAAACTTTTGGACGGTAGTGTACACTACCGTCCAAAAGTTTGGAAGCACACCTGTTTTCAAACAAAACAAATAAATGCCGACTAATAGCGGTAAAAATTAGCAATAATCTTAAGTTTTACAACCTTTTACGACTGTCTACACAAACACAAAAGGATTATTATCCTACATTCATCAAGTTTTATGGAATTCCTTAATATTGACGAAACACGTGTTTTATGACTTAATCCGTCGGCTACTTTATCCTATGCAATGGTGTAGTTTTATTGATAATGTTTGCTGGTTTTAACTTTTTTAGACCTTATTCAGTCGCACTTGAGCATTGGCACGTGAAAGTTGTGATATTAACATTGTCTGTATTCGAAAGATATCGGCTACTACTTTGACCGTATTTTTTCTTCTGAAAATGGCAAAACGCAAGCAAATCACGCTTGAACAGCGAAGCGCTATTTGCACTCTACGCGAGGAAGGATACAGTGAACGTCAAATCGCAGAAAGGCTCGGAATTTCTTGTAAAGGTGTCCACTATACCCTTGCTAGAAAACAAGAAACGGGGAAAAATGAAGATAGAAAGAGATCTGGTAGGCCCAAATTCACAACAAATCAAGAGGACAACTTCATTAGAGTTCTTTCTAAACGGAATCGACGCTTAACTGCACCACAGATCACTGCAGCTCTGAATGATACGCGAGAAACACCCATTTCAACAACTACTGTTAAAAGACGCTTACTGTCTGCGGGATTAAGAGGATGTGTTGCTGCTAAAAAACCCAAACTAACAAATCGACATAAGAAAAATAGACTAGAATGGGCAAAAGCGCATAAAAACTGGACTATAGAACAATGGGAAAATGTCCTTTGGAGTGACGAATCAAAATTTCAGATTTTCGGATCCAATAGACGTGTCTTTGTACGCCGGTCAAAAGAAGAGAGGGCTTCAGAGGCATGTACAGTGCCTACCATCAAACATGGTGGTGGTAATGTCATGGTTTGGGGGTGTTTTGGCAACAGTAAACCCGGCAATCTTGTGAGGATAACCGGAAAATTAAACAAGGAAGGCTATTTAAAAATTCTCCAAGATTCTGCCATACCCAGTGGACTAAGTCTCATTGGTTCTGGATTCATTTTTCAACAGGATAATGATCCTAAGCATTCGTCTAAATTGTGCCAGAACTTTTTAAACAAGAAAAAAGCTGAAAACATTTTAAACATCATGCAATGGCCATCTCAATCCCCTGATCTTTCTCCCATTGAACTTGTATGGGATGAACTTGACAGGAGGGTGAAAAGTCGTTGTCCTACGAGCTCAGAACATTTGTGGCAGCTATTAGAGAACGAATGGAACAAATTAGATAAAGATTATTTTAAAAAATTGATTAATAGAATGCCCAGAATATGTGAGAAGATTATAAAGGAGAAAGGTGGACACTTTGATGAAGCTAAAATTTAATCTAATTTACCATTGTATATTATTTTTTTATTTTGTTTAAGTTAGTTTCTGTTTGTTCTTTATTTTTTTATCAATACATTTAAATTTAAATGACTTAGTTTGGTTTTATTCGATTTTACCTTGCTGCTTCCAAACTTTTGGACGGTAGTGTATACAATGTATGTATATTATACATACATACATACACTTACGCCTATTTACGATTACACATACTTTTAATGTGTATGACATCGCTGTGTGGTAGCGGCTACGAATATTACCAATCCTCACTTTGCTTGTGGATGTCGTAAAAGACGACTAAGAGCCTTATAACGACTTGGGCCAACTCCATCTGATGCCGTTTGGTCAACAATTACATTGCCAATGAGGGTTGACGTCTGGCAGGCGGCCGGTCATAAAACTATTGCCAATAACTTTTATAATATGTACTATGAATGAAGAGTACTTATTGTATCGACCCCAAGTAATTGGGATAAGAGTAGGAGAATGATGATGGTGATGACCTCTCGTGAACAAATCGCCAATTTGGTCCAGAAAGGTCTTCCCCTTGTATTCATCCCATTCACGATTGCTTTATATGTTTGCTTCGTCAACCTCTGCCCACTCATTATTTCTTCCACTTCGTGTCCAACCCACCTCAGCATACCAGCGCTCTTTTATAACATTATACCTAATTTTATCTTTCATACTTACATCACACACAGCTTACGTAGAGCTGTCAGCTCTACAGCATTTATTCTATTTTCATGTCTTCCCCGCCAAATCTAACTTTCACTGCCATACATGAGGGCAGGCACTAATACTTCCTATACTTATTATTATTATTTAGGATGTGTAAAGCCGACGGAAGGTCATGAGCAGAAAACAAAACTAAAAATGTAGTGTGTGCAGAAGTACTTTGAAATAACATTAGTTTGAGTTTTTTTTTAATATAAGATTATAAGATCCAGTATTTTTATCGTAAATGCGCGCCCAGTACTTGATCATTATTTTGCTGCGATGTTATTTTTAAACTGCGATATTTCCTAAGATATGCATTGAAATCAAATAATGTAAAGAGCAATTTTGTTTTAAATTAAATACTTGTGATGAATAACTCATTTATTTGGATAAGGATTAATATTATGTTTATAAAAACACCTTCGAAAATATCACATTATTTTAAAACAAATTTGATTAGCATAAAAAAGGTTACAGTGAGTCAATCTTAAAAGATAGACATATGCTGTCGCGGACTTTTATTTAGAACTTTGAAAGGGGAACAATTATGTAGTACATAATTTTTGCGCAACTTTAACCGTTTACGTAGCGGAAGCTCTCAAAAGGAAACAAAAACCCGATTTTTACACATTCATCATTGTTGCTCTGCTCCTATTGGTCGCAGCGTAATGATATATAGCCTAAAGCCTTCCTCTATAAATGGACTATCCAACAAAAAAAGAATTTTTCAAATCGGACCAGTAGTTCCTGAGATTAGCGCGTTTAAACAAACAAACAAACTCTTCCGCTTTATAATATTAGTATAGATTAGTATAGATTATTATCGAACCGAATTATATAGTTAATTAATATTATCAAATATTTAGATTTTTATTTTAATTAATAAATATCTAAAAAAATATAATTAACATTATATGACTATGGCATTATCATACAATAGTTATAATTATATTAAAATAATTATTTTTCCGTTATATCTTTACCCAACCCTGAGCAATAGTAAAAGCAATTCACGATGTTTAATTTTATTTATCAATAAGATAACCGTGACTAAAGATAGTTTAGTGTGACGTACAACAGAATAATACGCAGTGTGTTATCGTTCACTGGTATTCTTGTCAATTTTAATGGTGACTGTGAAATACCATGTAGAGTCTGGATATGACAATTTTACTTGCATATAATAAGTGAGTCTTATCAAAATTGAAAATATAACGAAAAATACTCGTATCTATCTATAGTATTTTACATGTTTTGACTTAATAAAATGCGTAATAGCGTAAATGTTTCATTTATAATGCTTTTTCTTATGAAAATATTAAGAAAGAAGTTAAAAGAAAGAACAGTATTTATTATTTTTACACCGAACACAAAGAAAAAAGCAATAAATCTTAAATATAAATAGTAATGACGCACTAATTAGAGAAACACTACATTATGAATTTGGCAAACATCTCAGCCACAATAAACAAAAGAATCAAATGCTCATCATTTGCTGTGACCTCAACGTTACATCGTGACGTTGATATTCCTTTCTTTTTGAAATGTCCTTCTGTCCAGACGGTAGACGTCAAAAGCTGCCAGTAATGAGATCAAAATAAGAAACTTAAACGGAAGCCCAATCTCTACCTTACGGTAAACAGCCATTTACCATTAGGCTTATTTGTTTAGCACTAAAGTGAATAAAAAATACTTTCTTGGTAATAAAGCGCCACTAGATATTGCAATAGCGTGTGGTGACGGAGTAAGAATATAATTCACCATCTCCTTTCTTAACCGTGTGTGATCATAAGAGACGACTAAGAGATATAAAATGCATATAACATCTATACAAGAAAAGGAAAACTCGAACAAAACCCTATACCAACACGTTTGACCATCGTGGTATAGTAGGTCAACTTCTCTCCCATTATGGGGAAGGCTCGAGCTCTACAGTGGAACGTATATGAGCTGAGATGATAAAGATATTGCAAATTCATCTGCTAGTTTCTAAGATCATCTTGTTCAAACACGCAGTTCACCTTTCTAATGGTAATCGAATATAAATATAATTTCGTTCGACTGTATCTCGCTACTTTGAACTATGTCGTACGTCTATTTGTTGAGGAGACGTCCCTGAATACATTTTCAATCGTGATTTATGAATAATAAATAACAACTCCCCAACTAGAGACATGGATTTAATATTTAAAGCGTGCATCCACTCCAATCATGTTAATAACTGTACTGTATGTACTCGTATATATTTTGATTTAAATTATACTCAAGCAAAACTGATTTGTTAAATTTATATCATACACATAACACAATATGAAACCAGTATCGTATTCAAGATTACATCATATACATTTTTTTTTTCAAGTTTTCCTTATAAAAACTATAGTTTAGCGGGGAGCCTTTTTTGTGCAGGATGTTTTGGTGATCGAACTTGGGATAAGTTCATCACTCGACGTAGAAAGCCATCAAATAATGTTCCCAGAGCTTCGAAGGACGATTGGGCTCGGATATCAAGATGCGCACTTTTGACATGTGGATGATTTGGATAATATGACATCATCGTTTGTTATCCCCAATTTATATAGGATGTTTACAAAGTGTATTCGTTTCTTCGAAGTGATATTCGGATAAATTTAAATAGTCTAGTAAACGGACGTCAAATACAGATAATATTAAATGCTACATGGTTCAGGATGACTGACTGAAGGCGGGTAGAACGGTTTACCAATTTTCAAGTCTAGAGTGTGGCAGTCATTGTTTACTCGTAAATAAAGTTTATAATTAGGTATAGCTTGTCAAATATTATATAACTTGCCTTTCGTAAATTAGGTGGGGTATGTTATCGATTGCTAACAAAAACGAAAGTCGTTCGCTCATTCCTACGTTTAATAATTATACGCGTCTAGTACCTATTGAATGTATTTATTAACGTATTGTTCATACTGGGTCTCCGAAATAACGATTCGCATTTTGTTGAAGATGATTCGATTTTACTGTAAGTTTCAATGAAGGTTTTCGAGATCTGTCACTAAGAAATAACTCCTTATGCCGCCGAGATTGCCCAAACATACAATTAATGGACATATATTTAGCTAATGTCACAACAAATTTGCGTGTTACTTACTCTACGTACTTAGTCTATGTTACTCTATGACATGAGTTTTATTTTATTAATTAATTGTTGATTTTTGGCGGGAATATGAAGGCGTTATGTCCTGTGGTGTTTTGTTGAATACAATATTCAATATCTTAATATTTTAACGTGATATATTAAATAAATTGGATGAGATTTTATGTAATGACAAGCGAAAGAACTGCTGAGAAAAGTACAAAATACAAAAGTTCTTTACAAATGGCCCCCACTAAAATGTTCACAATTGTTAACAGTGTGGCTAAAGTATCATTGAAGGTGATGATATAACTTACTAAAAGACAATGACTACTTTGAAGAAATTAGATGTGAAAAATCTGATAAAATGTGAATAAAATTGTGACTCAACACTGGCATAAAGTGCTCGTATAAGTAGGTGATTGATAATACAAAAAAAGACGAAGAATGTTATAACATTATAAATAATTTAAGTGCATATTATTTAAAACTACTAAATATTTCAAATAGTAGAGCACATCGCCCTCTCATTAAGAAACCTTTCGCACAAGAGCATTTATGTTTTGAACTTACCAAGTTTTAATGAAGTGTCGCCCCAATATGCGCAGACTTGAAACTTGTCCCAACTATTTGCGAACGTCATACTTCACTTGGTTTATAATTCTGCACAGCGACATCTAGCGACGGAAATTTAAATGAAATTCTCCTTTTAGTGAGAATGCTTCTATTATGAAATTGCAACGGTTTAGAAGATTATTTAATACGAATAAGGAATACCTAAGTGTTTAAAGAATTGAAAGAGAGATCAGCTCTGTTAAACTGTCAGTTTTAATTATTATCAATACCTTTGACTAAACCTAGCTTTGCATAGAAGGATGTTTTCTTAATAAGTTGCAATAGATTTTGTTGCGAACTGTAGCAGGAAATAATTGATGCCAATCTATTCCACCATGCTGTTTCCATATTGTCTATGATTACGCTCAGGAGAGAAGTGGAGATTGAATACGTGATAATACCCTACATATAGAATCGGCGATAAAATCACAACTACAGTTAGATAAGATAGGATTAAAATTGTGTGGCTTGTTTAAAGTCCGTGCAGAGTACTTAGAAATTGTATTTGAACTTATAGCGTGTTGTAACTATATTTGGTGAAAATAATTATTTAACGTATTTCATGGTGCTTATATTTTGCTCATACATACCTACATATTTATGAGATTATTGTACTACGCCTGGTATACTGTATTTTAAGCTATATAGCTTATTGTTGTTCGTATATACTAAGGGTCTGCATTTATGGTTACAAAAAAAAGTAATATTTATGTCAATTATCCGTAAAACAATCTCTTTATATAATTTTATCATAGAATTGTTTCATTTTAGTTTGCTCTAACTTGCTGTGATGTTATACAGTTAATTATTATGTAAGTAGATTCTTTTGTAAAAACTTTACAATTAGTGAAGCTCGCGTTTATATGTGCGCTATATATATATATATATATACCGTGGAATCTAATTGGCTGTTTTCCCGAAACGTATATACTCGGTTAATGATATAGAACCATACTATAGCATTTATTCAATAAAATAAAAACATATTTTTTGTCATTTGCAATCCCAGACGTTTTCTTAAAATATCATTTTTGCATAACCGTAACATGTTTTTGTGTAATAATTTTGTTATGCCTAAGGTCGTTTGATGCCTACGGTCGATGCTCCTATCTTAGTTACCTACTTTATTTCATTACTTTAAAACAATGACTCCATTTTTCCTTCATACTTTGTCGGGCTTAGAACCATCTGATTATTAGTTAATAATGTAACAAAGTAATGATGATTAATAAGTAAGTACCTACTACCAAATTATGTAATTCAGGCGTACATATTTAAAAAATTGGAATCACCTTGCCTATTTAACAACGATTAGAAAATCATAACTCTTACCTAATTATTTTATTTATTCTACGACCTGTACTGAGGCAAATGTTCAAAGTGTTGTCCATTCACCTCAATGCACAGCCTTGCACGTTTTAATAAATTGTCTTTTAATGATTGTAGCGTAATTGTGTCCCTTTCCACATCATTGAAAGCACTCACAATGTTTCTTTTTAAATCATCCACACTACGAGCTTCTTCGCGATAAACAATACGTTTAATTTCTGACCATAAACAAAAGTCAATGGGTGTTAAATCCGGGCTTCTTGGTGGCCAAGCCACCGGTCCACCTCTCCCGATCCAATTGGCATCGAATTGTTCATTTAGGTAGGCACGTACGTTGCGTTCGTAATGTGCAGGGCAGCCTTCATGCTGGAAGTACATGTTCCTGACGTATGCTAATGGCACGTTATCTAATAATGTTGGGATTGTCTCTCTTATCAAATCTAAATAATTACGCCCGTTCAAATGTCCGTCAATAAAAACTGGTCCAATAATCTTATTATTAATTATTCCCGCCCAAACATTAACACTAAATCTGATTTGATGTGAATGTTGTACTATCACATGGGGATTATTGAACTCCCAATAATGTTCATTATGTATTATGTTGTGTGGCTGATAAAATGGTCGCTGTTGTAGGCACAGGCGGATTTCTAATGCCACGTCTGCGTAACGAATCCAGGTGTTCTGGCTGAGCGTACAGGCGTCTAGCCTCCGCCAAGTTGTCTCCAGCAATCGCATAAAAACGAACCATGTCTAACCACTCTACGTTAGAGTACTGGTAATGACTTGTCATTTTTCACACTCGCGTTCGGGATTTGTCGTAAACAGATATACGTTTAAACCGTTTGGCAAAAAATTGCAAACTGACCTATTAAAACATAGGCCAAGGTCGCGCGACTCGGGCGCATCAAAAGAAAGGGGAAGGGGAAGAGTGTGCGGGACGCGAGGTGCGGGCGATTTCCGAGCTACTATGCCTAAAATTATTTTATTTTACCTATTATTGCGATTTAATACGAATGCTATGTCGTAGGCATGTTGGGAACAATACCGTTGCATATCAGACAAACTTAAGAATGTCTAGTTATCAGACTTTTTTTTTAAATGTATTATGTTTTTAGTTATGTGGGGGTGTTAAGAATGATTAACTGAGTATATACGTTTCAGGAAAACAGCCAATTAGATTCCACGGTGTATATATATATATATATATACCATATATATATTAGAGTGATTCATTTCCGCAAATTTTTTTTTTCGTTGCTCATGCAAAATATTAATCTACACATAGAAAAAAAAATTTTCACCAAATTTGAGATCTTGATATTAAGTTTTAAGTACTTGCAATTTAAATTTAAAGTTTTACTATTTAAAATGCATGTAAAAAAATTTTTTTTTTTTTTCAAGTTTTTAATGCTTACCCGGCTTTTACAATATCGCAAATCGGTTTGATGGACCTTGTGGGGAATTTCACGCTCTTCAAAATAGCCTTCGAGTTTTTTTATGTAACTCACACTGGTTCACCAGTAGGAGTCGTGAAAGTACAGTTTTTGATAAAAATATATTATTTTTTTAACAAACCGCCGAAAGTAGGAAGAAAAAAAGGACTGACTCATAAAATAAAAGTTATCCAACCAATATTTAATGAATTTACAGCCATTTTTATACCGGAAAATGTAAGAAATTGATAAATATTAACTCATAATGTTATTTAGATTCATTTTTATTTATTTATTACCAATAATTTTTTACTCATAATGAATACAAAAACAACATATGAATTGATAAAAAAGGTTACGTTATTAATTAGGTATGCTATAAAGCATCGAACCCGTTAACAAAGACAAGAGGGCCGGCAATATCATGCTAATTAACTGCAGCAATGTTAAAACATGCCATCTCGGGACTGCTTGGTGCAATTTTTCAAAGAATGATTTTTACTTATACAAAGTTGGCGTGAACAAAGTTGACGCCGAAAAAAATTAAATTTTTTACTAATTTTGGAATTTCGCTACAAAAAATTGAATAATTTTCATTTTTATGCTGAACGACTGAAATGTTGAAAAATTGCAAGATCTATGTTACAATTTTATTCTTGTAGTTTTTTTATGAATTTATGTATTGTTTTTGTATTCATTATGAGTAAAAAGTCATACTAATTTTGAAAAGGTTCGTAGTATAAAGAAATAAAATGGTAATAAATAAAAAAAAATGAATCTAAATAACACTATGAGTTATTATTTATCAATTTCTTACATTTTCCGGTATAAAAATGCCTGTAAATTCATTAAATATTGGTTGGATAACTTTTATTTTATGAGTCAGTTCTTTTTTTCTTCCTACTTTTGGTGGTTTGCTCGAAAAATTAAAAAAATATATATTTTTATCAAAAACATGCAGAGATAGAGTTTTCTGGCACTCTGTTCTCTCTGCCTACCTTGCAAGGGATATGGCGTGATGATATGTATGTATGTATGTTTATCAAAAACTGTACTTTGACGACTCCTACTGGTGAACCAGTGCGAGATACACAAAAAAACTCTAAGGATATTTTGAAGAGCGTGAAATTCCCCACAAGGTCCATCAAACTGATTTGCGATATTGTAAAAGCCAGGTAAGCATTAAAAACTAAAAAAAAAAAGATTTTTTTACATGCATTTTTAATGGTAAAACTTTAAATTTAAATTGCAAGTACTTAAAATAAATATCTCAAATTTGGTGAGAATTTTTTTTTCCATGTGTAGATTAATATTTTGCATGAGCACCGAAAAAAAAAATGTATAATATATATATATCGGGGGGCATAGTCCGGATCGTGCTCGTCGCGTCCCCTACCAGTCTAATTAGACTGCTAATCCGGCTCGATATGCGTACCGCAGTGCGGTTTAGGGCGTCCCCCGGAGGCGACGCGTACCGACCCGCCCCCGTCGGTACGAACTTCGGCAGTTGCGGCGATGGGGACCGCCACCCATCACGCCTTGCCCTGTCAGGCGAGTCGAGGAGAGCAGGGTGCCGGGTGGGCACGTGGAATGTTAGAGTTGTGTGGAAGGTACACGAGCTGATATCCGTCATGGCGGACAAACAGCTAGACGTGCTCTGTGTAACAGAGACCAAGCGAAGGGGCAGCGACGCCTGCGATCTTCCTGGTGGCGGGATGGCTCTGTGGTCTGGTGTACCACAGAGCGATCGAGCCAGCATGGGGGTAGGAGTGCTGTTGTCCTCTCGCTTGGCCTCAGGTGTGAAGGATTACGGAATGTATGATCCCAGACTTCTTTGGGTCCGTATAAAACTAGGTGTCACCAAGGTATTCATGGTTGCAGCATATGCTCCCGTAGGATCCTCGGTGGCATCAGACCTAGAGAAGTTTTGGGATAATGTGAGGGAAGTTCTGGATATGGCAGAAACCAGTGAACGCGTGATTGTATGCGGAGATTTGAACGGATGGGTGGGGACCAAGCGTCCCGACTATGAGGACGTATTTGGTCCATTTGGAGATAAGAGAGTGAACGACGCAGGTAGGCTCATAGCGGATGTATGCATGGAGAGAAACCTTATTGTGTCAAACACATTTTTCCAACATAAGGACATCCACATGTATACATGGAGAAGGAATGAACAGAAAAGTATAATAGATTTAATTTTGGTAGACAGTCGCCTCCGAAGCAAAATATTGGACGCAAGAGCCTACAGGGGCCCCACAGTCGATACGGACCACTATCTCGTTATTGCGAGATTTAGTGGTCTGTTCAGAAAGTGGAGGCACTGGCGAGAGTGTGTCCACTTCGGAGGGCTTGAAAGAATAAAGGTTGAAAGGTTGCAAGAAGAGTGTGTAAGAGAAAAGTATGCAGAGGGTGTCCGAGAACGGCTGACGATGGCAAGCCAGCCGCAATCGGACATTGAAGAATGCTGGAGAGTATTGAAAGAGAGTATGGTAGATACAGCGAAAGAAGTATGTGGAAGTTCAAAGAAGCATAGAAAAACAAATGGTGATGCATGGTGGGATGCGGAAGTGGCAGCTTCCGTAGAGCAAAAGAAGAAAGCGTGGCTGGACTATGTCTCTTCTTTGAATCTGAATGACAGTATGACTGAACAGAAGAAAGAAATATATCGGCAATGTAAGAATGACACCAAGGCCTTAGTGAAAGAGAAACGTGATAGAGCAAGTATGAGTGCAGAAGATAGGCTGACTAAAAACTTCGAGGGTAACACCAAACTCTTTTGAAGGGAGGTGAAGAAGTCTCGGTGTAGTTGGTCAGCCTTCAGAATGAATAAAATAAGGTCTAAAGGTGGAGACATTCTTACACAAACACAAGACGTGTTAAGGCGATGTAGTGAATATTTTGGCGATATATATGCGGATGCTACGGTTGGCGCCGGTGTCGCATGTGGTTTAGTAAATCAACATTCGACAACGGCGTCCTCCGATGGCATCAGTATGGATGAAGTTGAATGGGCGATAAGAAGTTTGAAAATTGGTAAGGCAGCAGGCATTGATATGGTGTCTGCCGAGATGATCAAGCTTGGTGGCTCCTGTGTCTGGGAGGCGTTCCTGTTGCTCCTCAATTTATGTTGGAGCTCGGGAATGGTTCCCGGGGACTGGAATAGCGCAGTCATCGTGCCTTTGTTTAAAAACAAGGGTTCACGTTATGACTGCGCAAATTACAGAGCCTTTTTTTTTAGGGGTGGGCTAAATTACAGAGCCATAAGCTTGACCAGTTTGGCAGCAAAAATGTACGGTAAAATTATTGAAAGGAGAATGAGGATGGTGTCCGATGGTTTACTGTGTGAGACACAAGGAGGTTTCAGAAGTGGAAGGGGATGCATGGATCAAGTGCTCTCTCTGCGCAACATTGTGGTGAAGCATCTGGCTCTAGGTCAGAGGGTTTTCTGCAGTTTTGTGGATCTGGAGAGAGCATTTGATACGGTTTACGAAAGGAACTTTGGGACTTTTTACCGGAGTATGGTATCAACGGTAAACTGCTGCAGGCTATGCAGTCCAGTTACATGGGCTGTAGAGCCTGTGTGTGGCTGGATGATGGAATGTCGCCTTGGTTTGACGTCAATTTCGCGTTAAGCAGGGGTGCGTTCTGTCAGCCAGGCTGTTTATCATATATCTGGATAAATGTCTCCAAAGGTTGAACGATATGAATGTGGGATTCCAGATGGGCGACTCAGTGGTCACTGCTCTGCTTTATGCAGATGATGCAGTCCTGCTGGCACAGTCAGCGACTGACCTGCAGACCCTAGTCGACACAATGACAGAAGATTGTAAGAAAAGGGGTCTATCCGTGAATGTGAGCAAAACCAAAATAATGGTCTTTGAAAGAGATGAAGCCAGAACAGATGTAAGAGTAACAATAGGTAATGATGTACTAGAGCAAGTGGATAAATTTGTATATCTTGGATGTGGATTTAGCCGAGATGGAAGGTACACCACTGATATAGAGCGAAGAGTGAATGCGGGAAATAGAGTGAACGGAGCGTTGGGGCAACTTCTTGGTAGCCACCACCTCAGCCAGAAGGCACGTGTAGCAATACATAACGCAGTGCTTGTCTCAACATTACTGTATGGAAGCGAGAGTTGGGTATGCAGAAAAGAGTATGAAAGTAAAATTAATGCGGTCGAAATGCGATCTCTTCGGAAAATCTGTGGAGTTAGGCTGACCGACCGCATTCGCAACGACGACGTAAGAGAGCGAGTAGGTATGAAAGAGAGTATTGGTGTAAAGATGCAAAAGGGAATGCTGCGATGGTTCGGACATGTGGAAAGAATGAACGTCTGGTTAAGAAGATATACAATGCGAAAGTGGAAGGATGTAGATACTATCAGGGGAGACCGAGACTAACCTACCTAGACCAGATCGGTCATGTACTGAAGGAAGGTGGAGTCAAGAGTCTCCGAAACCGGCGAGCGTGTATGAAGAGAATTATGAATGTTGAGGAAGCGAGTGAAGTATGCAAAGTTCTCTGGCACTCTGTCCTCTCTGCCTACCGTGCAAGGGATATGGCGTGATGATATGTATATATATATATATATATATATATATATATATATATATATATATATATAAACAATATATATATATATTGTTTTTAGTCAAAATAATATATTTAAAATATGAAGATAAATTTGGCCACGGCCATCAATTAACCGATAATTCTATTTCAGATAGCCGCGGTTCAATCCTTGGTAATCACTTATTTATTATAATTCCGTTTTTTTAATTTTTATAATCATATCTATCCATCAGCCCGTAGACGTCCGCTGTTGGATATAAGCCTGCCCACGAGAATGCCACTCGGAACGGTCCTGCGCCGCTTGCATCCAACGGCTTCCTGCTACTCTTAAGATGTCGTTAGTCCACTTAGTTTGTCGTCCGACGCTACCTTGTCCGTTTCGTGGTGGCCACTCGAGAACCTTTGTTCCTCAACGGTTCTCGGTTTGACGAGCAATGTGGCCTGCCCATCGCCACTTCAAAGTGCTAATTCTTCGGACTATGTCGGTTACACACGTTCTTTTACGTACATACATACATACATACATATCATCACGCCATATCCCTTGCAGGGTAGGCAGAGAGAACAGAGTGCCAGAGAACTCTATCTCTGCATACTTCACTCGCTTCCTCAACATTCATAATTCTCTTCATACACGCTCGCCGGTTTCGGAGACTCTTGACTTCACCTTCCTTCGTTCTTTTACGGATTTCCGTATTCCGGATTTTATTGCATGGCCACTGAAGACAATGATCGGGTACCGGTGGCCCGCTCGCACTGCGTAGACAGGTGTTTGCAGGGTGGGTCTATGGGGTTGCGCGCCGCCTCTTCCGTCGCCCGGACCGATTTGGCGGGTCGCGACCACCTCCATAGTCCACCACTAAAAAAAACATTCCGGATTTTATTGCGTAGATGAATACCGATCATAGCCCTCTTCACGGCACGCTGAGTCACTTTGAGCCTTTTTATGAGGCCGACATTTAAAGACCACGTTTCAAAATAAAATTTACAAAAAATACTAGTTACTAAAAAAATATACAGCGAGCTAGCTGAGCTTGGTCATCCAGATGTCATATAATTTAAACATTATGTCATCATTCTTTTGTCTTACCGACCAGACGGGTCATCATCATGCATATTCTTACCAATTCGGCCTACGTATGACAACCAAATTATCGCTTGTATTGTCGTCTTTCTGGTAGGCGTTCTACACGCCGTCTATCAAAACACGTTTACACATGTTCACATACTTAGATTTTTCAATTAGAATCGGATCAATTAAATCCTAATAGGTTCAAATCCAACGTACGGTAATAATTTTTCCTTCGTTAGTTTTTATAAATAACCTATCATCAATCAATCTTTCTTTTACTGTCCACTGTTAGACGTAGATCTCCGCCATAGATGCATAGGGCATAGTGTCGTAATTGAATGTTCGGTAAGCAAGTTTGCGATCATAGTGAGGTTACGTCTGCAAGAGAAAGCTACTGTCCACTTTTCTAGTGATACCCTTAATGTGAGACAAGACAATTAAGGGATGATAACAATTATATTTTTATACCATCGCAACAAGACTAATGAAGTAATATAATGTGGGTAAATATAAATGTATAATTAGTTAATTCCACTATCGTGTACCGTGTACAATTGAATAAAAAGTTGCAGGTCACAGAAAGTGTTGCGCAAAGTAGCGAGAGCCGGACGCATGAATAATATATGTAGAACCTTCGCTCCGTGCGTTTGACTAGGGATTAACTCGACATAATTGCGATGCCTACGAACACAAGTCTTATTAGTGAACACGATATATATATAACATGTTTACTATAGATAATATTATATATTTTATTAAAAAAATAATAACAATAAACATTTCTAAGTAAATAATCTTTATATTGGAGCTTTTATAAATATATAACGAATGCACGACAATTACAACCAGACTCGGAACGGCAATTAATCGCTTGCTGAAAGTGTATGGGAATTGAATCCTTGACACTGGTACGATAGGTCCGATATCTTAACACGACACTAAAACATCTGTGCAGTTTACAATATCATTTTATTATTACACTAATTCAAATATCCGTGTGGTGACGGAATAAGAATACAATTCACCACCCTCTATCTTACCCGCGGGTGATCGTAAGAGAGGACTAACGGATATTAAATGCATATAACATCTATGTAAGAGATGGCAAACTCGAAACTAAACCCTATACCAACACGTCTGATCAGCGTGGTATAGTAGGTCAATTTCCCTCTCATTATGGAGGAGGCTCGATCCCAACAGTGAAACATAATTATATAAGCTGAGATAATGATAAGAGATTTTAAATATATAAATAAGTCTTTTAGGTTTTAGACAATAGGGAACGATTTTTTTGCTTAACCGAGTTAGTTAAGAGAATCTGTCTTAGTTACTAATAACGTTTACTCAATAAATGAATAACGTTATAACACGTACATAACTGAAATACGAAAACAAATTTGTTAAAATGATATCATAGCAGATATCATTTCATGTCGATTTCACATATCTGTGATCACGTTACATGATCTACTATCATATCTAAAGGGGTCTACGCGTGAATGTAAGTAAAACCAAAATAATGGTCTTTGAAAGAGATGAAGCCAAAACAGATATAAGAGTAACCATAGGTAATGATGTACTAGAGCAAGTGGATGAATTTGTATATCTTGGATGTAGATTTAGCCGAGATGGAAAGTACACCACTGATATAGAGCGAAGAGTGAATTCGGGAAATAAAGTCAACGGAGCGTTGCGCGTTGGGGCAACTTCTCGGTAGCCACCACCTCAGCCAGAAGGCACGTGTAGCAATACATAAGGCAGTGCTTGTCCCAACATTACTGTATGGAAGCGAGAGTTGGGTATGCAGAAAAGAGTATGAAAGTAAAATTAATGCGGTCGAAATGCGATCTCTACGGAAAATCTGTGGAGTTAGGCTGACCGACCGCATTCGTAACAACGACGTAAGAGAGCGAGTAGGTATGAAAAAGAGTATTGGTGTAAAGATGCGAAAGGGAATGCTCCGATGGTTAGGTCATGTGGAAGAATGCCGAACGAACGTCTGGTTAGGAAGATATACAATGCGAAAGTGGAAGGATGTAGGTACCGTGGGAGACAAGACTGCAAGGGATATGGCGTGATGATATGTATGTATGTAATTATATTTTTTAATTTCTAAATATATTTACCAAAAAATATCGAGCTAGGCTCATCAGCTCTCATGCTAGGCTCAGGTCATCCATATATTATTAATATAGTTGTACATACTATTCGTCTCCCAGTCATCAGTAGATGCAATGGGGAATATTCATGATATTTTTTTATTTTTTTAAACGTTTCTACTAGTTATTACATTACCAAAAATAAATGTAACACATCCAAAATACACTACCGTCCAAAAGTTTGGAAGCAGCAAGGTAAAATCGAATAAAACCAAACTAAGTCATTTAAATTTAAATGTATTGATAAAAAAATAAAGAACAAACAGAAACTAACTTAAACAAAATAAAAAAATAATATACAATGGTAAATTAGATTAAATTTTAGCTTCATCAAAGTGTCCACCTTTCTCCTTTATAATCTTCTCACATATTCTGGGCATTCTATTAATCAATTTTTTAAAATAATCTTTATCTAATTTGTTCCATTCGTTCTCTAATAGCTGCCACAAATGTTCTGAGTTCGT
Source organism: Lymantria monacha (assembly GCA_905163515.2). Taxonomy (NCBI): domain Eukaryota; kingdom Metazoa; phylum Arthropoda; class Insecta; order Lepidoptera; family Erebidae; genus Lymantria; species Lymantria monacha. The sequence continues at coordinate 1,410,228 of LR991096.1, read as the reverse complement.
AGGACAACGACTTTTCACCCTCCTGTCAAGTTCATCCCAAACAAGTTCAATGGGAGAAAGATCAGGGGATTGAGATGGCCATTGCATGATGTTTAAAATGTTTTCAGCTTTTTTCTTGTTTAAAAAGTTCTGGCACAATTTAGACGAATGCTTAGGATCATTATCCTGTTGAAAAATGAATCCAGAACCAATGAGACTTAGTCCACTGGGTATGGCAGAATCTTGGAGAATTTTTAAATAGCCTTCCTTGTTTAATTTTCCGGTTATCCTCACAAGATTGCCGGGTTTACTGTTGCCAAAACACCCCCAAACCATGACATTACCACCACCATGTTTGATGGTAGGCACTGTACATGCCTCTGAAGCCCTCTCTTCTTTTGACCGGCGTACAAAGACACGTCTATTGGATCCGAAAATCTGAAATTTTGATTCGTCACTCCAAAGGACATTTTCCCATTGTTCTATAGTCCAGTTTTTATGCGCTTTTGCCCATTCTAGTCTATTTTTCTTATGTCGATTTGTTAGTTTGGGTTTTTTAGCAGCAACACATCCTCTTAATCCCGCAGACAGTAAGCGTCTTTTAACAGTAGTTGTTGAAATGGGTGTTTCTCGCGTATCATTCAGAGCTGCAGTGATCTGTGGTGCAGTTAAGCGTCGATTCCGTTTAGAAAGAACTCTAATGAAGTTGTCCTCTTGATTTGTTGTGGATTTGGGCCTACCAGATCTCTTTCTATCTTCATTTTTCCCCGTTTCTTGTTTTCTAGCAAGGGTATAGTGGACACCTTTACAAGAAATTCCGAGCCTTTCTGCGATTTGACGTTCACTGTATCCTTCCTCGCGTAGAGTGCAAATAGCGCTTCGCTGTTCAAGCGTGATTTGCTTGCGTTTTGCCATTTTCAGAAGAAAAAATACGGTCAAAGTAGTAGCCGATATCTTTCGAATACAGACAATGTTAATATCACAACTTTCACGTGCCAATGCTCAAGTGCGACTGAATAAGGTCTAAAAAAGTTAAAACCAGCAAACATTATCAATAAAACTACACCATTGCATAGGATAAAGTAGCCGACGGATTAAGTCATAAAACACGTGTTTCGTCAATATTAAGGAATTCCATAAAACTTGATGAATGTAGGATAATAATCCTTTTGTGTTTGTGTAGACAGTCGTAAAAGGTTGTAAAACTTAAGATTATTGCTAATTTTTACCGCTATTAGTCGGCATTTATTTGTTTTGTTTGAAAACAGGTGTGCTTCCAAACTTTTGGACGGTAGTGTATAAACCATTAAGCTAAAAAAAAATATTAAAATTACTATCATTTTTGGGCGATAAAAACGCGGCTATTATGGCGCGCTTCTGTGACGTCAGAATACACACACATGTTGGATGTCATTAACGAAATAGTTGGTTCACGAAGTTATTGAAAATTAAAAAAGGGAGTGTAAAGTCAACTTATTACCATGGAAAAGAACAGAAAACCGTATTATAAATATTGTGTCGTTCCTATGTGCCAAAATATTATCAAAACTGTACCTAACAAAGTATATTTCCTTATGCCGAGAAATGTAATAAATAAGAAAAAAATGATGCAAGGCGATAAGAAAAGACAATGTGTTGTGTTTGAGCAGTTTATACTGCTGTGAAGATCATTTTAACGTAAGTAAACACATTTGAGAAGTGATGAAGTACATAAAAGAATCATTTTTCCTTAATTACATGCACATACTTGTTTTGTTAACAAACTTCGACGTACATATACCTACCTAGTTTACGTAAAGTTCTTAAAGATATATTCTCAATATGTAATAGGTACATGGGTCTAAAAGTAATATATGTTTAGTCATCTATGATACCTATGAATGAAAACATGTAACTTATTAGAGTAAGAGAAAAGTTTGAAATTATTTATTATTCATTTTTCTATTGGGTTTCAGATACAGATAATTATATGCAATACAAAAATAATGGCATTAGAACAGGGACAAAAAGTGACGTTTGTTAAGTCTCTCATTCACAAGGATTAATACTTGAACACAGAAAACTAATAACTCATGAAATAACTGGGTAACGATAGAAAATAATCACTATAGAAACGCCTTGATACCAGAAGACTCGAGTGTACGATGACGTCACGTCAAGACGACAAATTTCTAAAACGCAACGCGATTGGTTGTTCAAGAACAACCAATCGCATTGCGTTTTAGAAATTTGCGAGCAATTTCAAAAAAGCCGCTTTTTGATAATTAAATTTCACTATTAAATAATGATGAATTTCAAAAATAATTGTATAGGTATGTTATTTAAGCAATAAACATACATACATACATATCATCACGCCATATCCCTTGCAGGGTAGGCAGAGAGAACAGAGTGCCAGAGAACTCTATCTCTGCATACTTCACTCGCTTCCTCAACATTCATAATTCTCTTCATACACGCTCGCCGGTTTCGGAGACTCTTGACTCCACCTTCCTTCAGTACCTGACCGATCTGGTCTAGGTAGGTTAGTCTCGGTCTCCCTCGGTACCTACATCCTTCCACTTTCCCATTGTATATCTTCTTAACCAGACGTTCGTTCGGCATTCTTTCCACATGTCCGAACCATCGGAGCATTCCCTTTCGCATCTTTACACCAATACTCTCTTTCATACCTACTCGCTCTCTTACGTCGTCGTTACGAATGCGGTCGGTCAGCCTAACTCCACAGATTTTCCGAAGAGATCGCATTTCGACCGCATTAATTTTACTTTCATACTCTTTTCTGCATACCCAACTCTCGCTTCCATACAGTAATGTTGGGACAAGCACTGCGTTATGTATTGCTACACGTGCCTTCTGGCTGAGGTGGTGGCTGCCGAGAAGTTGCCCCAACGCTCCGTTCACTCTATTTCCCGCATTCACTCTTTGCTCTATATCAGTGGTGTACCGTCCATCTCGGCTAAATCCACATCCAAGATATACAAATTCATCCACTTGCTCTAGTACATCATTACCTATTGTTACTCTTACATCTGTTCTGGCTTCATCTCTTTCAAAGACCATTATTTTGGTTTTGCTCACAAGCAATTAAGCAATAAAGATTACAAAAAAAAAAATATTTTGTTCACTTTGGAGTCACGTGCATATTCCCTATTTATGCAATAAACTACATAAAAAAAACAAGAATAGACTTTGTAAAAAATGCTTTTATAAAATCTCAGATAATCTAGATACAGAATTATAATTATAAACAGCTTTTTTTTGCAGCATGTCTTATGTTGGCCAACGAGCAAGAAGCACACCTGATGGTAAGTGTCACTGCTGCCCATGGACCTTTGCTATACCAAGGATATAACTAGGCCACTACCTACCATTGCAGTCCCCAAACCCACCCACAGGCTGCCGGCTCTCTCGTTCTCCGAATGAAGCGCAATAGCACATTGCCATTACTCCATTACTCAGACGTCGATCTTTTGCGAGAGTCTTACCCCGGGCGGACCGGCTCGCGGCTGTAGACAGAGAACAGTCAACAGCGTGGTCCTACCACTATTAAAAGCAGCTTTTCTATTCAGCAGTTTCCTCTTTATTATAATTAAACTGTTACACAGTTTTTTTATTATTATTATAATTATAAGGCGTAGCGTGTTTTTACAGAAGGAATTATTTATTTTTTTGAGGATTTAATGAGGATTTTAGAAATTATACTATTCTTAGATATATATTTTGAATATATATACATATATATATATAGATATATATTTTGAATATATATATATATATACTAGCTTTTGCCCGCGACTTCGTCAACGCAGAAGTCATCTCTGACAGAGTTAAATATAAAAAGCAATGCAAGGTGTTGAAGGTTTGTCGCTAGGACGATGATCAACAGCGTCAAAAACTGGGATGCGGTCGCCGCCTTCTACGAGTTAGTTGTCTAACGGAATTAGGCAATAGGGTGGGTCCGAGAGAAAATACTCTAGGTTGACACGCTCTACCGTCGTTGCTTTGGGCGGCGTAAGCGTGACTACCTGTATTGAGGTTCACTGCATGAGGGCTTCGACTCGAGATGATACCCGGTTGCGGTGGCCCGCCCGCACAACGTAGATGTACGTGTACGGCGCGCGTGTATCTATATACCCTAGCCGGTCACTAAAGAAAAAGGTGGTTCAAAGTTCTATTCATTCTACAAATTATATTGGCTTTAATATACTATTTAAGGTATGACCATGGGATAAAAATATAATTATCGCCACCCTTTATTTGACTGTTTTGTTTCACCAGCAGAGTTGCGACCTCGTTAGATATGATTTATTATTTGAGTTATAGAGTGAACATTTTTGAAGCTAAACTTAACCTGTATCTTAAACTTAACCTGTAGGCAAGAACCTATTGCCGTCTACTGTGTGTATTGTGTGAGCTCTCACGCCGGCACTGGTCGCCACGACAACTCTCGTGCAGGGTTGATGGAGAGGGAGAGAGAGAGAAACACGTGTTTATTTATTTTTACCGAAGAATATTTGTACGTAATTTGAAAAGAATCGATAAAGAAATTTTCTCCCCATACACACTTTGCCACTTTGTTACAGCCCCTTAGGGGCGGAATTCATAAAATCCTTTCATATTGAATCTCTATGTCATAAAAAGAAACGTGCGTCAAAATTTAATGTTTCTAGCTTTAATAGTTTCGGTTTGGCGGTAATGAGTCGTTCAACCCGCTTCATAGGCCTAATTTAGGTGAAAATTAACAAATGCCGGATATTACCATAGAATATTTGATTCGACTCGTAATTTGAAAAGAATCAAAAAAAATATTTTTCTCCCCATACAAACTTTGGCACTCTGTTCTACCCACTTAGGGGTGTAATTTCGTAAAATTCTTTCTTAGTAAATTTCTATGTCATAGAAAGAAACTACTGTCAAAATTTCAAGTTGCCAGCTTCAGTAATATCAGCTTGGCGCTAATGAGTCGTCCAACCCGCTTCGCAGGCCTAATTTACACCCCCAGAGGGTGCAAATTGAGAAATGTTGAAACACGTGTTTATTTATTTTTACTGAAGAATATTTGTACGTAAGGGACCGGCCATTAATCACGCGAGCTTTGAAGGGTTCTGGAGTCGTTTGACAAAAATCACGAAGTCCTAAACCTTCACAGTCTTGAACCTCACCACGTATTACCAAGGGGGAGGGGGGTTTAAAAATGCTAAAAACAAACTCACGTGATTAATGGACGTCCCTTAATTTGAAAAGAATCGATAAAGATTTTTTTCTCCCAGCATTATTTAAATTGGCATAACTTTTTTATTTATGGACCAATTGACATGAAATAAAGCCTAAATGTTAAGTGAAGCTTACCACAATATATAAACGAAGCCAATCTGAGATTAGCGCGCACAAAAGCACAAACAAACAGATAAACAGACAAAACATTTAACAATCATTGTTTTGGGTTCAATTTGTGTTGATAAAGGTCCCAGTAATATTTTTCTCATATATCTTCCATGTACAGACAGCAATCCGTTACATTTTTATTATATGTATAGATATATATAGTTTTAAATCGTTTATCTGTATTGACATTAAATAAACTTTGAGGCAGTTTTTAATTCGAGTTTCCTGCTCTTGCAAGTGATGTTATCTGTTTAAGTTCCCTAGTCGTCTTCGCGGTGGAGAAAAGGCATGGTGAGATATATTTTTTTAGAGACAAGAACTTTACTAAGAATATAATCCTTGTAATGCGAGACTTTAATACCTTTAATACAATTAAAGGTAACAAATTACATCCAGACTCAAAACAACAACAATTAGTAGATCGCACAAAGTATTGTTCTAGATGGTAATCGAAAACGCGGCAGTTTTTAATTTAAATCGGTATCTTAATCATCCGTGATAATTAGCCATGTAGTGACAAAGTAAGGATACACTTCGCCATCGCCTGTCGTGCCCGTGGGTGATCATAACAGACGACTAAGGGATATAAGACGCATATAACATATATGCAAGAGACTCCAAAGCTCGAAACTAAACCCTATACCAACACGTCTTACCAACGTGGTATAGTAGGACATTTTCCCTCCCATTACGAAGGAGGCTCGAGCCCAACAGTGTGACATACATTAGATTAGGTGCTGATCATCATATTCTTAATCACTACGCCACCTGTTCAACCAAAGTTTCACCATCATTCTCCTACTCTTATCCCAATGGCTTGGGGTCGATACAAAGTACTCTTGTTTCATAGTTATTGGCAATAGTTTTATGACCGGCCGTCTGCCAGATGTCAGCCCTCCTTGGGAATGCAATTGCTGACCAAACGGCAACAGATGGAGCTGGCTCAAGTCATTATATGGCTCTTAGTCGGCTTTTACGACATCCACGAGCAAATTAAGGGTTGGTAGTATTCGTAGCCGCTACCACACAGGTATGTTCTGTTCAATCAAAGTTTATATATTAATATTATTTGCGATTGTATAACATTATTGTATATTGTAGAATTACATTTAGTACGAGCGGGTAAGACGTAAATAAGTTTTCAAGTACATTAGCGAGTTACCGCGTGTACGTGGTTAGTTTGTGTTCGCGACGCGACGGTCCGCCACCGACGGTACGTACAAATTGTATTCAGCTCGCCGTAATACAACTTCTAGTAACTACTAATGTTATATACAGCCAGTACTAAGTGTACGACACTACATTAACAAAAGTTCCCGTGTCTCGAGCTCTGACTCTTAATTTTATTTTGTTCTAATCGTGCTAAGCTTTAGTTGATCTAGTTATTTACTATTCTGAGATTTATTGTTATTTATTTTTTAATTTTAAACGATTATGTTTTAAGTTACTCATCTTGTAATACGTAGGTGAACACAGTGTTCAATTCCACGTAGCAGCTTTTGTGTGACACGTGTATATAAACAGACCAAAAAAAATGTAAAAATGAGAGTACTTTAGATGTTTACATTGGCCTGGGCCAACTCTATGTGATGCTGTCTGATCAACAATTACATTCCCAAGGAAATCAAGCCGACTGTCGGTTATAAAAATATTACTAATCTATATCCACTAAACTTTTGCAATAAGTACAATGAAAAAAATAGTTCATATTGCGTCGACCATAAATAATTGGTGAAAGTGAACGAAGATGGATCATTTTTACATTTTTTTTCATGTAGATATCATAATAAAAACGGGATAAGAAAGTATCAAGTGTGATAGCAACGCTCTCTTGGGGACGTCATAACACCAACTGCGAACTTCAACCTGCGTAGTAAACATTATCCCTATTGTGAAGGCTTAGTCTAAAAGTGAACGTTGATATGTTGATAAATGCAATACCTTACCTGAACTGCGAGTTTAATAATAGTACCGATACAATAATACAAATATCATAAGGAGTTTGTATCGTACTGAGTACACTCATCAAGTATTATTAATGTTAGTCTACGATGCTACGCAAATCTATGATTGCTATTTGTGTCTACGAATGCTACGACCATGTAGCACAGCTTTGTAGCACACATGCTACATCTGGCGTAGATCTTGCTACGGAAACATTCAGAAATACTAAGCCACGATAACAATGAGGGTTCTTTTATTCGTCCATCATAAGCAAGCAAATAACATCACTATTCAACAATAATTGAACCTATATTGGTTGAAAAAGATAAAAGGGACACCTAAATTGATTGATTTATTTTGCTGTATGACATATCAATTGCATCGAGCCCTGTATCTGCTCTGGATATTTATATATTAAATAATAGTAAATTAATTGTTAATAAAAAAATAATACACTAATTAAAATTATTACATATTATAAATTACAAAACTTAAAATAATATGAATATTAATTAAACTCCATTAATGATCAGCTTTACTAACCTTCACACACACGCACGCACAAAAATTAAAAGTGATCTTGAACTAGTGTTACAAAATTCATAAATAAAATACTTATTCATTCTTCATCTTTTTGTGGGTCGAGCCAAAGATTATTTATATTTAGTATTTAAAAGATTTCTAATTTCCTGAAGTTTTTCTGGAGAAATCATTATACTTCTGCTTTTACGATAATAAATGTGTGAAGCTCATCAATATAAAAAATAATTCATGACGTCACAATGCCAAGATTGTTATTGAACAATTACAAAAGTCTTGGTACAATATATACACGCATGTGTAAGGTAGCGTATTGTACCGAGCGGGCGGTGCGGCGTCACCCGCGCAGGACCGCGCAGGCACCGAGTTGTTAGAACTCACTGAATATTTGATGTATTCACAGCAAACTTACACTACAGTTTGACGTTTTAGCGTCACAAACTAATTGAGTAATATTACGATTTTTTTTACTTCCTCAACACCCTCAGCCCATATTGTCGTGTTGGCTCGAGCATACGCCATTGGATGGCAAATATACAACACAAATAATTTGCCATAAGAATTTCAAGTTTGAAGATTTCCCTTTCGTACACTGATATTATTTTTAAATACCTTATTATTCTCTGCGGAGCCTGAAAATGGTTTCATTGATAGAGAAAAATAAGATAGGCACGATTCTCTTGGTATGGATTGATTTTCTTGGTATGGATTGGTGATGAAGAAGGGTGAAAGGTATGTGATAAGGAGGTTTATCAATATAATAATGAAGGGAACGTAAAAATTTTAAAAGCCCCAAAAAAGATGAAGGGATTTTGTGAATAAGGATATGCGTATGGAAGCAGTGAGTGCAGATTTGGCGGCGGACAGAAGTCTACGAAAGGAAAAGATATGTGTTGACCACACCTAAGATGGAAGGAAGATAGGGTAATGATGACCATAGTATTTTCTGATTACATAAAAGAAGAGAAACGATAGTCAGTCATTCTATATCTCACTCAGTCACCACACTTAGATGAGAATATACAAAAGAATTTAGATATAGCGGGCGCCTGCCTCTCAACTACTCTCTTTGATTAAATATATTTAGCTATTAACAATGTCTTTGTGACGTCACCGTTTAGGTATTCTTTGTTTTACCTTTGTGCATAATTCTATAATGGAACGGTGCACATAACATAATGCCCGTGGTATTTAAACCATAGTAAATGGTGATTTTACACATTCACATAACAGGAGACGAGAGTAATGATTGCACTACGCGATTATTACACAAAATAGTTTTTACAGCATTTTATCGCCTTTTTACCCGACTGCAAAGGAGTGGTATTGTGTTTAACAGTCTATGTATGTATGTATGTTTGTATGTTCCTTTGAAGCACTATATATACCAAACGCCTGGGCCGATTTTTATGATTCGCACGTCATTCGATTCCTCTTAATCCAGCGAGTGTCACTAAAGATATGACGTTATTGAAAATTCAATATGGCGACTACTGAACGCCATATTGTGAAAATTAAAAAAAATTAAAGTCAACAAACTATATCGAGTGGGGTATCGTTAAATAGGTATTTAAAAATCATTTTTAGTTTTCTCTCAACATTTTTCGATTTGACTGGCCGTTTAGGATCTATATCGATTTAAAGTTTCGTAACAACCTTTCTCACATATAGGTTTTTTAGACAGTAGAAATTTACGATGAAAAGACGAAAAATTCATATAACTGGATATGGATGGACATATACTGAAGTATCTAGTAGGTATATTGTCCAATATACCATAGGTAGTCCTACCTAAAGTATCTAATGTCTGACGCGGGCGCCCATCTCCAATTTCTAACGATATAGTACTTTACTTCAGTCGAAAAACTATATATAGTTAGGTACTTACCTACTTATTAATAAATAAGATAACTATAGCTACCTAGGTATTTATAACTAAAAAGTATAAAATAAAAAAAAATAAAAAAAAAATCAAAAAACCCGACTGCATAAAAAGTCACCAAAACTACGTACATAATAAAAAAAACTGAAAAGAAAAAAACAAGCACTTAGATGTCCGGTGGTCTAGAATTCCATAATATATTATTGAATAAATACTATTGCAGAAAATGAAATATATTTTAATAATAGAACACGACAACTGAACAGTCGGGATCCTTTGTTCGACAGCAAATCTAATTTTTCAATGTTAGCGTTTATACAGTCGCCTAATGATAAATTGACTATCGTTTTGACGAGCGATTTGATTTGCATATTTCTATTTCAGCCAGCCGTAACATGATTGGCAGATTTGATTTTTCTATTTAAAACTGCACTCGTATAGTTTTGGTGGCGAGAATGCTTGATTTTTTTAAAGTGATTCTATTACATGGTCATTATTTTGCTACCCTTTTTTTCTGCAGTGGACTATGGACGTGGTCGCGCCCCGCCAAATCGGTCCGGGGCGACGGAAGAGGCGGCGCGCAATCCCACAGACCCACCCTGCAAACACCTCTCTTCGCCGTGCGAGCGGGCTACCGGTACCCGATCTTTGTCTTCGGTGGGGCATTATTTTGCCAACCCACAACTCGGCGCTATTAGTTCACAAACCGTAGTGAGGTTCACCGCATGAGGACGATGCCTTGGTGGCGAAAGGTACCAGGGCGTCGACTCAAGATGGTACCCGAAAGAGTAACCTGCGGTACCGATGTCAAGGGCCGCATACCGGTGGACTTGCACGTTTTCCACCACAGGCATTCAATTAAAAGTGGCATTTACATGCAGCGCATACTCAAATCTGATTGTAATATTTAATCTGCTTACCTACCAATAGATAGAGAAGAAGACACACACGCGCACGCACGCACACACATATATAACAACGTACAAACTAACAACTAAACGTAGAGCCAAAGTATATATTGTTCGGATAAATGTATATCGGGAGAGAATTGGGTCGCGCTCCAAATTTATCTTAAATACATTCAAGAAATCGCATGTATTTATATTTCTTTATGAAAATGGGAACAAGATCACGTGCTCTTTGTTAAAGTTAATTGGTTCTATTTTTTTTTTTTAACAAAACCGGGAGTTTTTTTAACAGAAAGATATGTATTGAAAACACGCTTCGACGTTAAAAGTCTTTTATTCGGCTTCTTTTGTTAGATTCCTTCTTTTTATCGCGGAAATTAGAAATTCCAGTCACATGCCGTTCTCCGTGCCTATTATTTTTTTGTTACTTCTATATTTTAAAATTTGTGACGCGGATATTTTTGTCAATATAATCACATGCATACTGTATATAATTAATGAAATACGAGTATATGTATACTAGTTCTTGCCCGTGACTTCGTATGCTTAGAAATTATATGTGACATTTCCTTTAAATATGATGTATTGTGTTGTAGGGTAGTCATCATTATCTCGCTCTTATCCCAATTACTTGTGGTCGATGCAATATGTACTTACATTACTTATATCGTACATATTGCAAAAGTTATTGGCAGTAGCTATATGTCCGGCCGCCTGCCTGACCTCAACTCTCATTGGGAATGAAATTGTTGGCATCAGGTAGAGTTGACCCAGGTCGATATAAAGCTTTAAATCTTTACTACATCCACGAACAAAGTAAAGATTTAGATTATGATTGTATTCGTAGGGGTGTGGTAGCGCCCTATAGCAACTTGTATAGGGTGAAAAATATTAAAGCAAAACTTACGCCTTATTTTATCTCTTAGGAAGGAAGGAAACAGTAAAACTCTGTCTAGTACTTAATATGCTAATTTTTAAATATGTAAGAAGTTAAGTGATAGTATGACTGCAATTTTTTTTTCACATATTTTACAAACTTAAGAGATAAAACTTGACAAATGCTGAAACACATGTTCATTTATTTTTACAAATTTTTTGTTACTGGTCCGCGGCTGTAGACATAAAACTGTAAACAGCGTGGCACTACGAATATTTTGCGTTTTGCGTGCGTTTACGCTTAATCCGTTAATATATAAAGTTTTTTTCGCATATAAATTTTGCTACTACGTTTCATCACTTTAGGGTTTGATTTTAGTAAAAAAATTTTCAGTGAGTCTCTATATCATACAGAGGAACTATTTTCAAAATTTTATGTTTCTAGTTTCAATACTAGTTTCAGCTTGATGTTGATCAATTCAACCAGCTTCTTTATAGTAAATTTAGTTAATATCTTCCGATGAACACTTGAAGAACTTTTTCCATGTCCCACCGTTGGACAACAATATACTCTAACTTAAGAGGGCAAAAGCTATGGCCCCATAACCCACCTTATTCCCTCCCCATCGCCATTGGGCCGGCCACTGGTACCGCTTCCTTGCCTTCCGGGGCCAGTATAGTAGTACCATCCCCCGTCGACGCCCCAGCTAACTGCCGGAGCGTCGCCCTCACGCGGTCAGCCTCTCTGCGGGTGAAGGACTATTCCCCGGTCCAGTCACCCGCGGCCTTGGCTAGGGCGGCATTAGGCGCAGATACTCGCGCCTACGCCGCCCCAGGCGGCGGAGCGTCTCACCGAAGAGGATTTCCTCTCGGAGTCGCCCCGCCGCCTCCTTCCGCGAGACAACTGTCTCGCAGAAGGCGGCGACCGCGTCCCAGCTCCTGACGCTGTCGAACATCGCCTTAGCGATGGTCGGCAGTGCCAGGTCGGCACCGATGATCGCGACGAGTTCACGGCGCTGCTCTGCCCAGGCCACACAGACCTCGCGCGTGTGCTGCGCCGTGTCCTCGTCGCAATCGCAGTGGTGGCAGGACGGTGTCCTCTCCCTCCTCACGACCGTGTGCAGGTACTTGCCGAAGCAACCATGCCCCGTCAAGACCTGCACCAGTCGGCTGTCGACCCAACCACTCCATCAGCACCGGCCGGAAGGCTTCGATGGTCCGAACACCGAACCGAGGCCTTTCCAGCCGGATTGCCCAACGGGCAATAACGTCACGGCGGGCGTCGCTCCGCCAGGCGGCCAACTCACTAAGCGAGACGGTGCCGCCCCCTGCCCGCGTCACTGATACCCGCCGGTACAGTCCGGCGAGCATCTCCGCCTCCAAGTCCCACGGGGGTGTTCCGGCCAACAGGCATGCTGCGGCCGCCACAGCAGTGCCCTAAGTCGGACGGTCAGGGACCCCGCCCACACGGGTGCGCCGTACAGGGCCATCGACCGGACCACCCCCGCGTACAGCAGTCGGCACGTAGCGCTGGGTCCGCCCACATTCGGCATAAGCCAAGATAGGGCGGACGCCGCGCCGACAAGCCGTGGAGCAAGCCGACGGAATGCTCCCAGAACCACCATCGCCCGTCGAGCACCAGGCCCAGGTACCTCATATGGGCCCGGATGCTGATGGGAACCGAATTGACGGTGATCGAGGCATCGGTGGGTGGCGCGGAGGTTACTCAGCGCCGCACGATAGGGGCGACCCCAGGGGTCACGCTCGAGACTGTCCAGCATCTCCTGCCGACTAACGTCCTTGGCCTGACGGATGGCCAGCCTGAAGGCAGACCGCGCACTGCGGTAAGCCTCGTATAGCTGGCCCTCCCGCTCAGCGTCGCGGTGACGCCGCTGACTGCGGGTATACGATTTCCGAGCACGTATGCACGCAGCTCGAAGCTCTGCCAACTCCCGAGACCACCAGGGAACCGCCCTCTTCGAAGGAAGACACCGTACACGGGGCATGGCCGCATCGCAAATCTGCGTTAACGCACAGCGAATGCGGCCAGCCTAAAACTGTATACCTAACCATCTAGTGAACTATATGGACAGATGGATAGGTATGCAGTTTTATATCAAGTATTCCTTCTCTAGCAGCGATATTATATGATTGTTCCTCTCGTTATTGTTGAGATTCAAAAGGTCACAACTTATTAGGTTTATGTAAATAATCTAGATCTATCTGTGTGGTGACGGAGTAAGAATGCAATTCACCACCTATCTTACCCGTGGGTGATCGTAAGAGACGACTAAGGGATATAAAATGCATATAACATCTATGCAAGAGAAAGAAAACTCGAAACAAAACCCTATACCAACACGTCTGACCAGCGCGGTATAGTAGATTAATTTCCCTCCCATTACGGAGGAGGCCCGAGTCCAACAGTGGAATATACATGGGCTGTGATGATGATGTGATATGAAATAATTAGACTTAAAATTGAAAACATCATAATAAATAATACAATTTTGTAGTACAAAAATGAACAAGAAACTATCTTTTAAAATTATTTATTTTCTAATATATAAATTACAGGATTATCTTTAGAATTTCGCACTCATTTAGATCACAAATCTTTTGTCGGTAAAGACGGCAACCACATGATGCAGTATAATACTTTTTTCGATCCCCAAATAGTTGTTTGTATGCTATTATCGCTTCACTGTACAATCATTATTCTATGTGTGACTCCAACTTGTATATACAATGATACAAAATGTGTCTCGCATTGATTAAACCTTTGTTATTTAATAATCTGATTAATTATCGTCGTGGATGGTCGAGCCAAGCCTAGCCTTAAAGCGCATCGGCTGTTTATTTAGCTTGTTATGTCAAAGAGAAGTGGGTCAAACTGAAAGCGGCGGCTTAACAATGTGTACGGCTTATTAATATTACGAGAGCCTTTGTTACTAGAGCCGCTTTGACAGGAATTAACAATTATTTTAATATAAAAGTTTGTATATTTTGAACTAGCCCGTGTACGCGATGCTTTGAATTTTGTTTATTTCTTAAGGTACACTGTTTGGTCGAAGTATCATAATAATGCAATATAATATAATGATTTCTGATATTAACGCTAGTGTCGCATATTGAAGAAAAAGCATTTTATACGGATTTTGTCGTGTGAAATTTATTTTCTGTTTGGTTGCGTTGCAATCCAATGGTAACTTATTAGATTTGTTAGGTTTAAATTTGTAATATGTCATAGTATAATGATTACTATAAATTGAATGTTTAATAATATCTGGCGTAAAATAAAATAATATTTATATAATATTGTTTTCGGTCACAATTTAATAACTAACGTAGCGGGTAAATGCAAATCTCTATACTAACGATCACTTGTTAGACGTCTTAGTTCTCCCGTGATCATGAATTATTCCCGTGGGGATCGTAAAATCCAGTGAATTGCGGCAATCACCAGCCCATCTGGCAATCGTAGTGATTACTACAATAAAGCTCAACTCAACACAGTTCAACGATGGACAGCTAAAGGTCTTTTAAGAGACATTTTCTTCCAATTTGACGATTACTTCTCGAGACTCGCTTTCAAACTGATATCACTATATGCTGATAATAGAAATAATAACGTTCAGTACGTCTCATCACCCTTCATTCACCGTCTACTGTTAAACGTAGGTCTTCAATACATGCATTATGAGGAGATAGTGGCAAAATTGTTACGCTTGGTAGGCGGGTTTTCAATCGCAGGGAGTTGTTATACGTTTCTCAGGATTGAACTACTGCCCACTCTCCTGGTAAAACTTTAGCCGATTTTACGACTGCCATGACCAAATAAAGGGTGGCTACAATTGTATTCTTATACCTTGGTCATATTGGGAATCTATGCCTTATTATTTTGCCACATAATTTAGAAAATTTAAATCAATCTTTTCAGTGAATAGACCTTTAGTAGAAAGTACATATTCTACTTATGTCAGAGTTCATCCGTTAGATAACTCCCATTACTAGCCTGAAGCTTTCTAGACTTTATTACATTGCACGATCTACTGAGTGCAATTTGTCGGACTGACCCCGAAGCTGTCTATGTGTGTGAACATACTATAACATACTAGGGGACACCTTCCGGCTTTTAGGTAAACAGTATTATGTTTTACCAGAAGACCTTTATAAAAAGTGTATTTTTATATGGTTGATGGTGGCTAGGTATTTGCTCATTGAACAATTATTAAGTTTTTCTGAAGACCATGATTGCGATTTACCAATAGATGGCGTTTTTTTTTAATATAACCGGCAAATTACCGCTAGATAGCGTTTTGTTGTGTATGTTTTAACTGTATCTTTTTTAATGAAAACATTAATTTTTGATATATTAAAACGAATGAATGAAAGTGTGTATGATGAAAAAAGTATTATGTGGCGGCTTCGAATACTACGAGGTGAACGGTCAATGGAACTATTGTGAAGAAGTTTGCAATATGTACGATGTAAGAGAAGTAATTATTGCGTGGACCCCAAAGTAATTGGGATAAGAGCATTACGCTCTTATTATGATGATTCATTTTCATATATTACTTAACGTGTGTTTCTTGTAGCCGTGTAAGAGGGAAGTGGAGTTTTTCTCATCCCATCTGTTTTTCTTTTTTCATTTTTCCTGCATTTCTAAGGGTCAAATCACGGCGTCATTTATGGAGACCATTGCGAATCTTGGCTTACGGGACTCACATTGCTAGGAATGTTTGGTTGTTTGGATTGGTACCCAAAAATTTTTCGTTAATATAGGCGCAAACAATGTTCAAAATTATATCAAACATTTATAATCATGCAGTATTATGAGAAATATTTCATAAAACCTGCTTCAAGCATTCTGTAAATGAGAACAGGTCAATAACATTTTATATATATAAATACTTTCAAATTTCTACCTCGTTTCATCTCTTTACGGTTATTCTTGTTAATAGAAAATTCTTTGTTTCATTAATAAAAAAAGAATAGATGAATTAAACAAAAACATCCACATCATCATTCTCCTACTCTTATACCAAATATTTGGGTTCGATACAATATGTATCTACTCTTCTTTCATAGTACATATTGTAAAAGTTATTGGCAATAGTTTTATGACCGACCGCATGCCGGACGTCAACCCTCCTTGGGAATGTAATTGTTGACCAAACGGCATCAGCTGGAGTTGGCCCAGGTCGTTATAAGGCTCTTAGTCGTCTTTTACGACACCCACGAGCAAAGTAAGGGTTGATAGTATTCGTAGCCGCTACCACCGCACAGCAGATCTCATCAAATGAGAAAGCAAATCTCATAGTACACATGAAACCCATAAAAAACAGATACTGGATACGGACAGATTTGATTAGAAGCTAAATATAACAAGATGTCGTGGTTATATTCTGCGTGATCTCTCTCTGTGAATCTCGTGGAAGGAGAACCTTCACTTGATGGCATCCTATTCCAGATTACGAGTGAACTGTGTCTGCTAACTTCAATAAGGCGCGAAGATTCCACCGTCGCACGAGATTTGGCTGAACAGTAGATCAAAATGCAGGAATCAATCATCCTTAATATTGTAGATAGCCAATACATGGATATAGGTCTCACCACGTGAATGCTACTTAGAACGGTCTTGTGCCATCTTCATCCAATGGTCCTCAGCTATTTTTAAGATAACAGTCTACCTAGTGGGGAGTTCGTCTGATTCGTGGTCAACGTGCGATGTGGCCTGTCCATTGTCACTTAAATCTCGTTTTTCTACGGAGTTTAGTATTCAGAATTTTATCACGTAGAGAAATATCGTGTGCAGCTGAGCATATTTAATAACCCGTGAAATGACGTTGAGAGGCTGACATTTACACATCACGTTTCAGTGACATAATTAACTTATATAATTAATATACTATTGACATTTCACAGGGTATATTCCGTCTGGCGTGTGAGCACGTGCTGCGTACAATGCGGCGCGGCCGCGAGACCCTGCTCACACTGTTGGAGGCGTTCGTCTACGACCCGCTGGTGGAGTGGGGCGGAGGAGGCAGCGGCGGTGGCAAGCGCACGCGCACGCAGCGTGACGTCAGAGCCGCACTAGCCATGCTCGCGGTGCGCGCACAAGAACTGAAGCACCAGTTAGGAGAGGTCACGTAAGTATTATACAATCTATCAACTTGTTAGCGTCACGTATAGTGCTCGACATTAAATATTTCACGTCGATCTTTGGACAAAGACAATTGGTTAATTTCGACTTATTAGAGTGTTTTCTCTATCCCACACTACCTATGGGGTCTTTGTCAGTCGTTATACAAATGCGAGGAAGTGCATTCACGCCCATCAAAAAAAAATATAGTTAAAATCATAATAATTTAGAAGAAAGTATGTAGAATTGGTGTATTTTATTTAAGAAAGAAACGTTGAAATTGTTTTAATGCTCTACGAAGCCGATGTTGTCTCTTTTCAATTGTCGATGTGCGTTATTAATTGCCGGGTTTATTATATTTCGTTATATTTTTGAGGTTCACATTCAACTGTCGTACTTATTCTGTGTCTAGATTTTGATTATATCATATGACTAAGGGGACCAGTAATATAGTCAACTAAAATTAGAGGCCAGCCATTGATATTACTTGGCTCCAAATAATGTCCTAAACAGGAATCGAACCACCACGCCATATTTTTAGAGTTGTATTTACGTTGATCCGTTTGCATGAATAATTAATATAACGGACACAAATAATACCTAGATTTAGAACAATAATTTCGGATCGCACATATACATGGGAATTCAAGCCACGGTACTGCGACATTTTAACCATTACACCATCTGTGCAGTCAGACTTGACCAAAAATTATTTCATAATTCAACTTTTATCAGTGTATTTTATGAGAAATATTTAATTTCAATTGAATTTAATTCCATCGTGTTTATATCGATGTATTGAATGAACAATATTCGTGTATTTCGAATGAATTGTTATATAATATTAATACGTCCGTACAATATGACATTTGGGAAATGAAGACACGCGTGTCACTTACAAATTAATAAGTTATTAATAATTACATTAAGTGTCCTTAGTTTGGGGGATAACAATTTTCGTTTCTAACCGATATATGATTGAAAACAAGACGCTATATTTTAAAACTATATCTTATTATACATAGTATAGTGTCGCCGTTATTGTCTATGCGCATAGATTTTTTTTAAGGACGCAATGGATAAAATCCATGTACAGTTTTGAACAGTCGATAGAGTGATTGAAGAGGAACGTTTATATGTATAATACGTGTAAAAAAATTGTAATGTGATGTCGTGAAAGACATATTTTATGCGCTTACATTGCAAACGCTGGCTAAACCTTACGAGATATATCAGAAAAGTATACTAAGAAATTATATCTAAAAAGATCTACAAAAATAGGCCGTAATGTATATTTATCTGCTAAGGATAACCCACAGTTACTATATTTATTTTTACACATTACTAAAATATAACGGCTTATTACGGAAGCTATTTTTAACAATATAGTGTTACTCCTCATCTAATTAAATACATTAGATACGTAATACGTTTAATATACATTGAAATTAAAACACATATAAAACACATATAATTAAAATGAATATCAGAGATTTAAAATGCGGAGACGGAGTGACCGAATACCGAAGCAAAGCGATGGCGGGCACTAGTCCTTACTAATATTATAAATGCGAAAGTAACTCTGTCTGTCGGTCGCTCTTTCACGCCAAAACTACTGAATCGATCTTAACGAAATTTGGTACACAGATAGTCTAGAGCCTGATAAAGGACATAGGCTACTTTTTAATGCAAAAAAGGGGTTGTAAAGGGGGATGAAAAGATGTAAGAAAGTATCGTCGTTAAAGCCAGAAGCTTGAAACTTATTTTTAGGCTATTAATTAAATATTAAATAAATATGATATTAAAATTTTGTATAAAATTTACCCTTAAGGAGTAAAATAAAAATACGGGATGAATTTTTTTAAGAAAGTAACCTTTTATGCGGTCGAAGCCGCAGGCAGAAGCTAGTATAATATAAAACAAAAATAAATGCGTATGATACTGCAATTTAATATTGAATATGTAATTATTATTATTAATAAATTTTTCATGTTGTTTATTATGAATATTAATATAGTCTTATTTTTATCTATCTCTGCAAATATTCCGGCATGGAAAAAAAATGATTACGTTGGTATATTGTGAATGTTTTCACTATCGCGAAGTGCCTGTACAACAGTATTTTTTTTTTTGTTTCAGGGAACAATTTTTAGCTGTACTGCCTGAAATCAAGCAGAGTACCGAGAACTGGCTTAAAGAAAATGAAGAATTAAAGTCAGTGGAAACACGCCTGCAAGATTGTCACCAACAGATGGCACTCATCAAGGAAATAGAAGCCTATGGACCAAATCTAAACAGCCACCCATTGTTTGCGATCTCACAAAAATATTCCTCGTATAAACAGGCTAAAAACGCAGTAGAAGATTCCATGAAAGCCTTAGTGAAAATATTGAAAGATTTCGACACGCAGATTGAAAAGTTTTCAAATACCAATGAAGCGATCAATGGACCCCAACTAGTTGCGTGGGTGCAAGAGTTTAATAATGCAAATGATGAAGAAGAGAAACCAATATTCGAGCATATTAAAGAGTTTTTAACGAATGCTGGCCAAAGTTCTATGATATCACAATGCGAGCAAGCAGAGACGGAACTATATCAAAGCATGAAACAGACACATCATCTTGTCAGAGTATGCCTCGAATTACTATCACAGTACGTCGCGGTATCACAATTCTATCCGCAAAGCTATACGGAATATCACCGCATACTAATGTTCAGAAAGTTCTTAGCCGCTGCTTTAGAAAGTAAAAGTCCGGAAGTATGTCGCGAAGTAATAAATCAAGTAACAGCCCTGGTGAACTCAGAAAACAATAAAAGTGATACATCACAACAGATAATATCTTATAATTATAGATTACAAACTATGAATGCTGAAGCTAACGCTAGTCTAACAAAGGCGATAGAAAGATTGCAACTTGAAGGTGGCCCGGATGCTTTAGCAATCACTCAAGAAGCATACCGTGAAGCCAAAACGAATATTAGTAACTGGGTAAGGGCTGAAGAAAATGCAGGAGCAGCCTTAGAGGGCGTTGTCATCGGTATGCTGTGCAATTTGAATAGAAGATATTTGATGCTTGAAAATGGTGCTCAAAGTGCCGGAGATTGTCTTGTAGACCTAACTTCTAGAGAAGGAGAATGGTTCCTGGATGATATGAGTGCTCTTTCTATGCAAGCAGTTGAACTACTATCCTTACTACCTTTACAATCAGCATCTGCTGAAGATGCTGCTATGCCGGTTGCAGTGGAATGTGTCAGAAACGCTAATCTTTTACTTGCTGATTTGGTACAGTTGAATTTCAACTTTAGCACTATAATATTACCAGAAGCTGTAAAGAAAGTGCACTCAGAAGACCCGTCGGTGCTGTTAATGATAAACGATTTGAACGCAGTTATCATGCAATCACCAGTGCCATTGAATGAACTGGTGACGCAATTGGAGCTACATCTTAGATATTTAGTTATGGACATGGAGGTGAGTGTAACGAACGAAAGTAGTCTGTAACTCTGTATGTATTGTCAAAATAGTAATTGCTTTTTCGTATTATTATTTTCACAGTATATACATATATAGCTTTCAATACCTTATTACAAGGATAATTATAATGATCGATTTTTCGGTTCATGTATTAAAGTTTTTGTAAATGAAGGGAAAATAGAAGGAAAATATAGTATTAAGTATAATTTGTGTAAAGAACGAGATCATGTAATGATTTCGGATGGTTTGTATCAGCGATTTTTTTATATGCTTACTGTTGTGGCCTTGATTCCAGTCGCCAGCAACTAGTGCACCTATCTTGGCAGCTGAGGTGCGTAGCCGCTACGAAGCCCTCCTATCTGCGCCCACGCCTGAAGCAGAAGTACAATCAGCCGGTCGCATGCTCTTGATGGGCTTTAACGGCCTTTTTGCAGCAGTGGAGTTGCGGGCTAGAGAATTGGCTGATCACCTGGCAATACCAATTCCTCCTGCTTGGAGAAAGATAGATCATATCAGTGAGAGCATGCACATGTCTGTAAGTCGTTTTTCCGTATTATCTGTCATGAACCATTTATAGAAATGAAAATCTGATGGTTTTGCTTAGTCAAATAACTAGGTCTTACTATTATTGTATTTAAACTATTTGCGTGAGGCTTCCATAGATATTTTCTATAATATGTTACATTCAGCTCCATGTAATGTGTTTAGGCGGCGCTACAGAGTCCCGTATTGCGATCAGTGCTAGAAGATATATTCCTGATCCGTCGCGTGCAGACCATAGCCGAGGTATACGCGATGTGCGCCCAGATGGCGTGCGCGTTCAAAGGCACCGGCCCCATAGCGTTGTACGACGACGCCGCACTCTGCAAACCAGTTAGAAGGTATTTATCATACTTTCTCATCAGCTTATATACGTCCGACTAATTGACCCCGAGAATGGATATTGGATTACACTGCCAAGCTGACCAGATCGTTTAGCAAGGTTTTATATTGAGTTTTCTTCTATAGTAGTGATTACATATATGTGTACTACGCCCCTAAATAGAAAAGAAGGGGAAATTATTTATTATATTCTTAATCTAGCAAAACATCATTATGACGACGATTGGGAACGAATCATATTAGAGTTAGTTCTTGATGAATGACATCGTGCAGATTTCAGAGAACTTAGTCAAATTCGTTGCACTATATTCTGCTTCTATAGAAGCTGTATTCTCTTTTGCCTAGAGATATAAAAAACACGCTGCTGCTATTATAATATTAAGTTATAGCAATAAAGATCGGTGATTACAAGAATTTCCTTCACCCATTCATTCCATGTTCTTTCTTTCCCCGTGTAAGACGGGTTTATCCGTGTGGTGACGAAGTAAGAATACAATTCAATTGAATACAATGAAATTGGGGAGCCAATACAGTGGGATATGTGACTGCACGCCGCCTATCCACGAACGACAATTGAAATAATATATACAATTTATCGTCTGTCATAGAGTTAGTTCAAACAACTAACAGTTAAAAGTAAAAATTTGTACTGTCATTCAGGTTTACGGCGGAATACGTGTCGCGGTGTGTGTTGGGTGTTCACTCTAAGGCGTTGGCTTCCGTCTTGTGCTTGTTGCTGCGCCGCGCGCGACTCGACCTCCATGCCGAAGTAGAACAAAAGGAAATTGGTTCGTAGTATTCTGCTTTCATTCTTTTTTTTATTATTTCCTTTAATGAAACTCAGCAAGACTAGGGCACACCCAAGTAGCTGTCTACCCTAAGAAAAGGGCTGTTCTTAAACATCTTTTGAAGAAGAAAATAATTTTAGAAGTTTTATTTTATATATTACAACACTCAGCACTAATTAAATAATACTTGTATTGCGGGGGACTTTACAAACATATAATTAACGGACATTTGTTGATTGACAAAGTATTGCATTTCATGGGAATTGAACCCACGACATTGACGCGGGATGTCGGTATCATAACCACTACGCCACCTGTGCTGTTGCATTTAGTTTAAGTTTTTTTATTATATAATTGTTAGCTGTTAGCCGGAGATTGTTTAGATAGTTTGGTCCGGTGAGCGCTGAGGGGTCTCACACAGTGATAATATTGTAAATGAAATCGCCCAAGGACACCCACTGTCAGCTAAGGAGCTTGGCTTGAGACGTCGTTGGAGTCAAACTGGTTGTGCCTACGTTTGTACAGTTATTACTTCTAAGTGACGAGTGAAGTAGCGAGGCCATGTAAGCTATTAGTTAAGTGAATGTAATATCTGTTCAAATCAAATCATTTATTATGGATAAGCGCTATAAGGGCACTTACATTTTGTCAATTTTACATATTTTTTAAGTTAATCTACCACCGGAAGCGGCCACAAAGTAAGAAGATCCGACAAGAAACTCAGCGGGCTCGTAATTTTTTTTATATTATATGTTTTCATCAATATTATTGGATACATGTTTAGTCTATATTAGCTCCAGTGAGATGGCCTTCGAGTAAAGATTCATTTTTTAAAAGTTAAATACAAGATTAACAAAAAAGAACAGAAATGGTTAGACCAGATTCCACAAGCGGCTCCCGATCACGAGTTATGTTGTTTGTTGTCATCCTCGTCGATTATAAATATATATGTCAATGGATAGCTTTAGAATATCAAACTAATAATATTATATGTCTTATATTATGTAGGTGCGTCATGGAGTGTTCAGTTGGAGTGTTTGTGTGAGAAGGCGCGTCGTCGTTGTGTGGTGTCGCCGGGCGCCGTCGAGCGCGGTGCATCGCTGGCGCGCGCCGTGCAGAGCGCACGCGCACGTGTGCAGCGCGCCTCGCGTGCGCACTCGGAGCACGCCCGGCGCGCGGCCGCCGCACACCGCACACGTCTCACGCACGCGGCGCACACACACCTACACGCTGAGGTAAATGACCAACCCATGGCTGGTCAACATTGAGTCTTAGCCGCACGTGTTGACTAGTATACGAATATTACTATATACTGGGGGGCATAGTCCGGAGCGTGCTCGTCGCGTCCCCTGCCAGTCTAGTTAGACTGCTAATTTGACTCGAATGCATACCGTAGTGCGGGTTAGGGCGTCCCCTAGAGGCGACGCGTACCGACCCGCCCCCGTCGGTACGAACATCGGCAGATGCGGCGATGGGGGCCGCTACCCATCACGCCTTGCCCAGTCAGGAGAGTCGAGGAGAGCAAAGTGCCGGGTGGGCCACGGACACGTGGAATGGAAGGTAAGTTGCACGAGCTGATAACCGTCATGGCGGACAAACAGCTAGACGTGCTCTGTGTAACAGAGACCAAGCGAAGGGGCAGCGACGTCTGCGATCTTCCTGGTGGCGGGATGGCTCTGTGGTCTGGTGTACCACAGAGCGATCGAGCCAGCATGGGGGTAGGAGTGCTGTTGTCCTCTCGCTTGGCCTCAGGTGTGAAGGATTACGGAATGTATGATCCCAGACTTCTTTGGGTCCGTATAAAACTAGGTGTCACCAAGGTATTCATGATTGTAGCATATGCTCCAGTAGGATCCTCGGAGGCATCTGACTAGAGAAGTTTTGGGATAATTTTAGGGAAGTTCTGGATATGGCAGAAACCAGTGAACGCGTGATTGTATGCGGCGATTTGAACGGATGGGTGGGGACCAAGCGTCCCGACTATGAGGACGTACTTGGTCTATTTGGTGATAAGAGAGTGAAAGACGCAGGTAGGCTCATAGCGGATGTATGCATGGAGAGAAACCTTATTGTGCCAAACACATTTTTCCAACATAAGGACATCCATATGTATACATGTAGAAGGAATGAACAGAAAAGTATAATAGATTTAATTTTGGTAGACTGTCGCCTCCGAAGCAAAATATTGGACGCAAAAGCCTACAGGGGCCCCACAGTCGATACGGACCACTATCTCGTTATTGCGAGATTTGGTGGTCTGTTCAGGAAGTGGAGGCACTGGCGAGAGCGTGTCCACTTCGGAGGGCTTGAAAGAATAAAGGTTGAAAGGTTGCAAGAAGAGTGTGTAAGAGAAAAGTATGCAGAGGGTGTCCGAGAACGGCTGACGATGGCAAGCCAGCCAAGAGAATATTGAAAGAGAGTATGGTAGATACAGCGAAAGAAGTATGTGGAAGTTCTAAGAAGCATAGAAAAACAAATGGTGATGCATGGTGGGATGCGGGAGTTGCAGCTTCCGTAGAGCAAAAGAAGAAAGTGTGGCTGGACTATGTCTCTTCTTTGAATCTGAATGACAGTATGACTGAACAGAAGAAAGAAATATATCGGCAATGTAAGAATGACACCAAGGCCTTAGTGAAAGAGAAACGTGCTAGAGCAAATATGAGTGCAGAAGATAGGCTGACTAAAAACTTCGAGGGTAACACCAAACTCTTTTGGAGGGAGGTGAAGAAGTCTCGGTGTGGTTGGTCAGCCTTCATAATGAATAAAATAAGGTCTAAAGGTGGAGACATTCTTACACAAACACAAGACGTGTTAAGCCGATGGAGTGAATATTTTGGCGATATGTATGCGGATACTCGAGTTGGCGCTGGTGTCGCATGTGGTTTAGTAAATCAACATTCAACACCGGCGTCCTCCGATGGCATCAGTATGGATGAAGTTGAATGGGCGATAAGAAGTTTGAAAAATGGTAAGGCAGCGGGCATTGATATGGTTTCTACCAAGATAATCAAGCTTGGTGGCTCCTGCTCCTCCTAGGAGGCGTTCCTGTTGCGCCTCAATTTATGTTGGAGCTCGGGAATGATTCCCAGGGACTGGAAAGCGCAGTCATCGTGTCTTTGTTTAAAAACAAGGGTTCACGTTATGATTGCGCAAATTACAGAGCCATAAGCTTGACCAGTTTGGCAGCAAAAGTGTACGGTAAAATTATTGAAAGGAAAATGAGGATTGTGTCCGACGGTTTACTGTGTGAGACACAAGGAGGTTTCAGGAGTGGAAGGGGATGCATGGATCAAGTGTTCTCTCTGCGCAACATTGTGGAGAAGCATCTGGCTCTAGGTCAGAGGGTTTTCTGCAGTTTTGTGGATCTGGAGAGAGCATTGGATACGGTTGTACGAAAGGAACTTTGGGACTTTTTACCGGAGTATGGTATTAACGGTAAACTGCTACAGGCTGTGCAGTCCAGTTACATGGGCTGTAGAGCCTGTGTGCGGCTGGATGATGGAATGTCGCCTTGGTTTGATGTCAATATCGGCGTTAAGCAGGGATGCGTTCTGTCAGCCATGCTGTTTATCATATATCTGGATAAATGTCTCCAAAGGTTGAATGATATGAATGTGGGAGTTCAGATGGGCGACTCAATGGCCGCTGCTCTGCTCTATGCAGATAATGCAGTCCTGCTGGCACAGTCAGCGACTGACCTGCAGACCCTAGTCGACACAAGGACAGAAGATTGTAAGAAAAGGGGTCTACGCGTGAATGTGAGCAAAACCAACATAATGGTCTTTGAAAGAGATGAAGCCAGAACAGATGTAAGAGTAACAATAGGTAATGATGTACTAGAGCTAGTGGATGAATTTGTATATCTTGGATGTGGATTTAGCCGAGATGGAAGGTACACCACTGATATAGAGCGAAGAGTGAATGCGGGAAATAGAGTGAACGGAGCGTTGGGATAACTTCTCGGTAGCCACCACCTCAGCCAGAAGGCACGTGTAGTAATACATAACGCAGTGCTTGTCCCAACATTACTGTATGGAAGCGAGAGTTGGGTATGCAGAAAAGAGTATGAAAGTAAAATTAATGCGGTTGAAATGCGATCTCTACGGAAAATCTGTGGAGTTAGGCTGATCGATCGCATTCGTAACGACGACGTAAGAGAGCGAGTAGGTATGAAAGAGAGTATTGGTGTAAAGATGCGAAAGGGGATGCTCCGATGGTTCGGACATGTGGAAAGAATGTCGAACGAACGTCTGGTTAAGAAGATATACAATGCGAAAGTGGAAGGATGTAGGTACCGGGGGAGACCGAGACTAACCTACCTAAACCAGATCGGTCATGGACTTAAGCAAGGTGGAGTCAAGAGTCTCCGAAACCGACAAGCGTGTATGAATAGAATTATGAATGTTGAGGAAGCGAGTGAAGTATGCAAGGATAGAGTTCTCTAGCACTCGGTTCTCTCTGCCTACCCTGCAAAGGATATGGCGTGATGGTATGTATGTATGTATGTAACTATAAAAAAATATCTTTGCCATACATACTATTGCAATTAAACTGAAGGCTTACATTTAAGCCCCGTTAAGTTTTCTCATATCCATAGTATTGTACGAGTAAAGTTGATACATTATTTTATTTAATGACTTATTAGACAATTTTGCTGTAATCAATTAGAATAAAAACTCAATCGGGCGTGATCGGATGAATCTGATCGGATTATTTTTCTAATAGGTCTTTATTCAAGTCCCAAATGTAGTAATAATTTTTCGTTCGCAAAAATACTAATAATAATAATAATATAACAATATTTACAGATATTAGGAACAAGTCAAGAGACCAGCGCGCAGCTAGCACGTCGTTCGCGTGAGCTGAGCGCGGCCGTGGAGCGACTGTCGACCGCCGCCGCCAAGGCGCACACACTCATCACAGCGGCGCGTCAGAGGTACGTACTTATCATCATTCCTCTCTTATCTTAATTACTTGGGGTCGCCGCGATTTATACTCGTCTTACGTCGTATATATTTCAAAAGTTTTGATTGTTTTATGACCAGCCGTCTGACCTGACGCCAACATTCCTCGGGAATGTAATTGTTGACTAGAGGGCATCAGATACAGTTGGCTCAGAGATAGATACAGTTGGCTCAGAGATACATCTATATAAATCTCTTAGTTGTCTTTTACAACATCCAACGAGCGATGTAAGGGGTGGTAATGTGCGTAATCGCCACCAGACAATAAAAATAGCATCACCATAATGTTTTCAGAGTGAAGTGGGGTGCCGGCGCGAACCCGGCGCTGTCTAGTGTCGCGCTGGCGTTGGAGCGAGCTGGCGGGTGGGCACGCGCGCGCGCCACACGCCTCGTCACCGTGGGCGGCGCTCTCGCCGAGCACGCGTGCGCATCGTCAGCGTTACGGCTGCACAAACATCAACATAAACATCATCATGCACTACTCACACATCTACATCACTGGGAAAAGGTAACACAGTGATTTATATGTGGTAGGGCCACATTCTCGACAGTTTTCTATATAGAGCCGCGATCTGGTCCGTCCAGTGTAATACCACACTCTCGCAGAAAATTAATGTGCTGTTGCGCTTCGTTCAGTGAGCGAGTGAACCGGAAATCCAACTTTCTGGTGGGTTTCGATTGATAGGCGCTGCCTATAGCCTAGCTGTACCTTCGGTACTGCAAAGGGCCGTGAGCGGCAGTACCACTTACCATCAGGTCTATTGCTTGCTCGTTCGCCACTAAGCAATAATAAAACGTATGATATACTGACACATTCTTTACCCGTCCTCTCCTATTAGGTGACTACCCGTCGCCGTCGTATAGAGCAAGAACCTCTAGTTTCGCAACGCCCTGACAATACTAATTTGTTGTCGGGACGCGAACGGGGTACCCGAAAGGGTAAATTACAAGTTTGTCCACGGAGTCAGTACCAGTGGTCAATCCAACGACGATGAGGAGAGTATATGATAGATTATGGGGTCACACACCGTTCGTCCATCGGTCCGGAACGTCGAACCAAAGCTTGCCACAAAAAAAAAACCAAAATAACCTGTTGATGTAGTAATTCATTAATATGAAGTTAAATAGTATTTTTATATTAAAAAAAATATTTAACTATATTAGTCTTTTTAATTTTGATTGGATTAAATACTTATATTAGTTTTTTCATTAATACGGCGCCAGTTCTTTCATGACACATCCCAACCCGCTAGTGGTTGGGGCGGCTTCCTACACGCCCTCTCATATTTAAAAAATCCGACGTCCGCGGCACGTGATCGACGATGACCACGACGATATCACACTCGCTCTATTAAGAGCTTACACGGCCCGCGGGGCCATTATACATAAATATTCGCGGTTTCATCCTCACCGTCAAGGTGCGAAATCGCGACGCGCAAGAATCATAAAATATCCAAACGTGGGCACGCCCACTTTGCCTCCAGCGACGCCCCAAGTTGAAGTCCGTTCTCCCCAGCGGGAGCCTTTGGGAGATGTCGCTTAGCTTACTTTAATCGGGTTGAGAGCCCTCAGCGCTCACCCATAGTCCGCGTAAAACTGTCAAAGCCATCTGCGGCTAACAGCTAAACAACAAAAACGGTGCCTATCACGTGACGCCATTAGTGTATGCCGCGTGGTATTTTTGAAGATGATTGGTATAAGAGTAAAATGATTTAATCTTATATCTAGATAAAATGTTGTTTTAAATTTATCTATGTAGGTTTGTAGGACAAGCAATACTTTATTATAACGCCCTCTTTTGAAATAAAACTACTTTTACGGATTCTATCGCGTTTGTATTTGATTTATAATTTCCCGACGTTTCGAACACTTTACAGTGATCATGGTCACGGGAGGACAGTCCTCCGTACATTTTTAAAGTATTATTTTATCGTCTTTATATGTCGTGTGTCATCTACTGGACAACGATTATACATTGTACCGACTTAATACTCTAACTTTTCAATTATAATTGTTTTATACCATGACACAAACCTATTATCCAAATTATAAAGATTTAGCATTTAAAATGCCAGATTTTATTTTTAATTATAATGGTTTTTAGTATTAAGTGCAATAAAAAAAATTAATAAAAAACTAATTTTATTTACAGGCATGTGTTCTTGCACAAAAATATTCATTGAAAGTGACACCGGTCGAGGAGTCGTTAATGGAGATGTTACACCCGGAGGGAAACATTGATACACAATGGGTGAGTATTTTTTATTGCAAACTGCGACAGACGAGCTGGCATACCATTTGACAGTATGTGGTCTCACAGACTGCTCATAAACCCGATCTTACTGAAGCATAAATTGCTTTAAAACTGGCCACAGTACCAATAATCTGTCTTTAGTATTATCTCTTTGTAAAAAAATAATGCTTTTTAAATATAACCCAAGACACTGTTATATACAAATCTAAAAAAAGAAAGAAATAGATTGCGCCGTCACTTACCATGTCGCATTGTTAGTCTAAACCACTCTTGAATCCATCTGAATATATAAAAAAATCGGCCAAGTGCAAGTTGTACTCGCGCACGAAGGGTTCCGTAAAACTAATAAAATCAAGTCTGTTGTATGAGAGCCCCCTTAAATATTTATTTTATTTTTAGTATTTGTTGTTATAGCGGCAACAGAAATACATCATCTGTGAAAATTTCAACTGCCTAGCTATCACCGTTCTTGAGATACAGCCTGGTGACAGACGGACGGACAGCGAAGTCTCAGTAATAGGGTCCTGTTATTACCCTTTGGGTACGGAACCCTAAAAATCATCAAAATTAGTCCAGCGCTTTTTGAAGGAGTTCTAAGTCGTTAGAAGTCGAAGTGACGTAATAAGTCTAGACTTAATACTAGATAAAACAAATCTAAGACAGACTGTACAGAGGGCAATGGCGGTAGATTACTTATTATGCCATTATCGTCGATTAATACGTAGGACGATACTTTATGCGTGAGGAAAGACCGACATCCTACCCGAAGGGGGGACATCGGTCGAGGCGAGGGTACTCCTCAGGGGTATTCCGTCGGGCCGACCACTGACGTCAAGTCACTCTGCTCCGGTGGTCGGCCCAACGACGAAGGCGACGTCACGGGTGGGTTACGGGTGTGCGTGCTTACACCCCTCTGTCACCCCGGATGGAGTGGTGCGAGAAGTGCGCCGACCGTAGCCCAATCCCAAAAAAAAAGAAGAAAAAAAAAGGACGATACTTTATGCAATACCCAAATTATAGTTTCGAGTCTGGGTGTCATTTGTATGCGTTGAATAGTTGGTTTTTAACGTTTCATATGATACAAGTATTATTTCCTTAGTGGAGGATTTTGACTTAAAAAAAAAGTCCTTGAAAACTATCAATACTACAGCTATGTGCCATGGCATTTAAGTTTTCACCAACATTTTTCTCTCTATCGTACTGCTCTGATGGTCATCTCTGCGATTTTTAACTAGTATATTAAATACCTACTCCCCTTTTTAAAAATAAAATTTGTAAAGAGTGTTATTGTAATAGTATGATGTGGCTTGTATAATATACTGTTGTTAAAAGCGATAATTTCCACCTACCATCAGCTGGTCAGCTGACTCGTCTACAACTATAGATGATAAAAATAAAAAACAAATTATTAATTCAATTGTAAAATTACAATTTTCTTATTCATGCAGTCCAATCAGAGTCAGGTAAGGATTTGCTTTTGTTATACAACAAGTGCTTCGAATCATCAAACTCACACCGGGTTGAGAGCCCTCAGCGCTCACCCATAGTCTGGACCAAGCTGTCAAAGCTATCTGCAACTAACAGCTAAACACACAAAAGAGAAAAATAAATATTGAGCTCAGACGTCCATTGTTCGACTTCGTTTTTAGAACCGTTCTAAGTTATTAGAAGAAATTATTTGTTTTTTATTTTTTGAATCCATCTCGTAAATTAGTCGCAATGTTCTGTTTGCTTTTTATGTTATAAAAGCTTTTATCAATGTTAATTCTAAACATATTTTTTAATAAATGTTAGAGAACTAGACAATTGTTAGAGAGTCATAACTATCACCGTGGCCATTACTTCGTTACGTGGTCAGTAGGTCTACCACTAACATTGAGAAAGCAATAACGTTTCAATGCAAGTCTTAATTAAAGTAATATATAATATTACTCAGTTCCCTATTAGGACTTCTAAAAAATAGGGGCAATTACAGAATTAAAGGGGGCTTTTAACGTTTGAAGAACATTAAATCGCACATTTGTACTTATGTATCAATCTCACTTTCATATATCAGTTATTGTAAATGAAGAACTCCAGAAAAAAAATTAAAGAAAATAGAAAAAAATATTGAACACCCGATTTTAAATTGCATGGATGCCTAAACACATCATATTGCCGACTAAGAAACAAAGATGGCGTGTTTTTACGAACCAGAGTGGGCGTGATTAATTAGTCGTACGATATGTGAGACCCTTTGCCCGCTCACTCATCTCACTCCTCTTTCAATTGATATTGTTTTTATATTATAATTATGTTACGTTATGATTGAAATAATAATGATATATTTTTAACTCTGCAGGTGGAGAACGTGTCATTGTTATTGCGTGAGATGATATCAACGTTGAGTGGTGAGGCGACCGCGTTGGGGGGACGTGTCCGCGCCGCCACAGAGGCGGTGCGTGGGGCCGCGCGCAGTGTCACCCCCCATGTCACCGCCCGCGCCGCCCTGCTGGCCGACGTGAACGCACCCCTACATACACTTAACAGCGAGGTAACCGTGCACAACATCATCTCAGCTCATTTAAAAGTCCCACTACTGGGCTCCAGCCATCTACTTTGATAGAGGAAATTGACTCACTATGCTACGCTAGTTGGAAGAGTTTATATAAAGTATTATTATTGCAAGTACTTTTCAGCCTTTAAGAGCATAAAGTAGAGCATTAAATTTTGCTGCATTAAAATTAGTACCAGATAACGTTTACTTTTGTAACCTAAAGATTCGCTAAAAAGAGATATCCTGATAATCAGCCCCTCAGAGGATACATTCTTCCTAAAGATGTAAAATAGGATAAAAGCTTTAGATACTACTTTATATCTTACATACATACATACGTATTATATATATATACATATATATCTTATTGCTATAAAGTATACGGTAATTGAACAGGGCAACAACCCGGCATCGGAGTGGGTCACCCGGGAGAAGTCTATGTCGGAGCTGACGCGTGCGTGCGCCAACGTGCGGGAGGACGAGTCGGGCGTTCGCGCCGCACACTCCGCCTCCGACTTGTTGGCCGAATCGCTCCACAAACACCACGAACATTTGCTGCAGTAAGTAATCGCGACGCTATTTTATACTACTATTTGACAAAATTAAATAATTTATTATAAATAAACCGAGTGAGGATAATTACATACATATTTTGTGTTAAATAATTATATAATCTACTATTGGATTGGCTCCAATTGAAAAGAGCCTACAAGAAACTCAGAATTATATCTTTTTTGTATAAAAATGCATTTTTGCTTCAGTGTCGGGCTGAAGCGAAAACATATTCCATGCACAAGCTTTTTTTAATATAATGCAATATCTGGACCTGATCCCACAAGCGCTGCCCGAACTATAATCCCTGCATAATTCCATCACTTTATTAACACTCATTATAGAGTACATGAACAACCTGGTCTTCCACATATAACTATCTCATTCGTGTCAACATGTTCAAACCAAAATATGTGAAATCCTACACTAAAAACTAATACTTTTGTTGAGGGGACCTTCCTTCCCTCCATCAGTCCGTAAACGTCCACTGTTGGACATAGGCCTCCCCACAAGAATGCCATCTGCAACGGTCCTGTGCCACCTGCATCCAATGGTTTCCCCCGACCTTGATAATGCCATCAGTCCACCTGGTGGGGAGTCGTCCTACGCTGCGTCGTCCGATTCGTGGTCGCCACTCGAGAACCTTTCTTCCCCAACGGTTGTGGGTTCGTCGAGCGATGTGGCCTGCCCATTATCACTTCAACGTGCTAATTCTTTCCTTACAAACGGGGGGCCTTACAAACTTATAATTAAAGAAATTACAACTAGACTGAGAAAAACAATTTGGAATCATATATTTTTTTATATGGGCATTGACCTCGTGACACTTGGTGCTGTATGTATCTTAGTCATTATACATAATGTGCAATTTTGCAGGTTACCTACAACGTGGATGAGTGAGTACAGCGGACGTAAGCTGACGCGGCAGGTGGCGGTCGCCACGCCCGCCAAGGGGAACAACACCACGAGACAAGGTCAGTGCGAATATACTCTTATATCTATATACTGACGTCCTATAATCCCTCTACTAAGTACCATCGCAAAATAACGTTAAGAGGAGGACATTGATACTGTTTGTCGAATATATTGATGTCATATGGGTTAGGTCTACTGTATAGCTCCGTCTCCACTTTTACTCTACTTCGAGGTCTGTTGTCCATAAAGTCGGCAAGGCGATATTGGCTTTAGGCGTCATTCTGCTAATTTAAGGTCGCATACGGCAAAGGTGACGAAGATGGTCACGTTAAAATTTAGAAGTAGGACATCGAAGTCGATAAATTTAATTTGAAAACTCTTATAAAAATTACCAGGTTGTCTATAAATTTCGCATAATATGGAGTACATGACACAGACTTGCATTACTGTCATTTGACTGGAGTTTTGAGGAATGCGACGGCACCTTGATGGGGTTCACTGTAGACTCATAATTTCCGCCGCTATTGGAAACGTGGTTAATAGTTGTGAGGTGCAACGTATACTGCACCTCATATCGTTTGAAACACATACTGACTGGACTCTTACGTCATCTTTTAAAAGTATTATTTGGTATATTTCAGGTGGAGAACGAAACGCGGTGGGTGCGGGCGTGTGGAAACGCGTACGGCTGAAGCTGGAGGGGCGCGACGAGAGCGGTGCATCTTCCTCGACCCGCCGGTACACGCTGCATGAGCAGGTACTGAACATCTATCTCACTCGTATATACATATGGCGGTACCAATAAATTATATAACAATTTTACAAAAGTGCTTAAGAAACCTACCATTAGGTTTCATTTTATAATTGTATTAATGCTGTCATTGTCTGTTACAGGTGGAATATTTAATATCGGAAGCTCGGATGCCGGAGAAGCTGTGCCTGATGTACGAAGGTTGGATGGCTTGGGTGTGAGCATACCGCGGCTACCCGCCGGTCTCCCGCCCCCGCCTGCGCCTGTGCCCCCCGGCCCGAGCGCAAGCGACTCGCGCCCGCGACCCGCGACTGCGGCCCGCGACAGCGACACTCGCACGACGAGCGACAGACACGAGCGCGACACAACTCGCGCCCAGACGAGCCCGCACAACATCAACATGTATGTTATAGGCGAGCTCGTGGTACCAACGGTCTTTTTTAATAGTTTTATCTCTTCTCATTTTACATTGATATGTAGCGCGTGCTCGCTCGGTTCGGTCACTCTAATATCTTAATGCTATCGCTGTTACAGCCGCTCGGACGACCGGACCGAGCGGTAGGGTTAGATTATTGTTTACGTAGAAGGCTTCCGCGGTGGCCGCCATCACGGCGTTAACTATCACCCGCACGGTGTTCGCCAACTGATATCACCAATGACACAGTCATTTGAGGTCATATTGTATTTTGGCTGTATGGGACTGCGTTCCCTTTGCCAAATAATCTCTATGGTACGAGTCAAGTTAGGACTAGTTTATCTGTGGCCAAGTTAATGATATATTCATTAAACATAACTGTAATTTGTCGTTATAACTATACGTAATCATAATAATTACATGAAATAATTGTCACACAGAATCACATACAATAGACCGGTGGTCCTATGACCAATCCTCGGTACAATACAACAATCATTTTCAAGGTACACAAAGTCAATGTTTGGAAACTGTGACGACTAAATTACTACTCAATATCACTGTCATAAATTATTTGTAGCTTCAACTATGATAACTTTTTATATATAAAAAAAAATAATAAAATAAAAAAAAGAAAAAAAAGAATACTGTATTTAAACGATATGTACGCAGAATCCGAACGCTGATTTATTCAATTTTCTTATTTTTATGCTCTGTAGATGTAATATTTTGTGCTTTTAATACTTCTTGAAATATTATATATATCATTTAAATCACTCGCTAATAATTATCCTTGTAGTTATATCACAGTTAGCCTCATGTATGTAATAAATAGATATATATATATACAACAAACAAACGAAAACTGAATACATTCATATAGATTCTGCAATTATATAATATTTAGCTGATATATAAACTACCGTATTTTATAAATTCATTATTACATACTAACTGTTAAATGTATTAATATAGACGTTTATTGTAGTTCTACTCATTTCCTGTAAAATATAATATATATTTATGTATAACATTGGTTATGACAACTGTTGTTTTGATAATGGTGACAGCGCAGTGCTTGACGATCATTGTTATTATATTTTGTCCGATTCTTTTCTTACATTTATAACTCCATTTTTTTTCACTCTTAATTCTCCATGAACTTTAGCACTGAGAACGCTTAGTACTTTCAAATAGTATACCGCGCTTATAATTATTCTTATTCAATCCACGTACAGCATAGTTTATGACGCTCTTTATTAACTAAAAATTTTAAAAAAATCATCAAAGTTATGTTAATTTTAAATTAGAGCCGTTCAAACTTCTATATAAAAATAGGCACAGATATACAAAGCCTATAAAAAGTTTCACTTAGAACTAATAGAGAAATCAACAATATTCATTGAAGTGGGAGAGATACGTGTCACTTTTTTCTTTAGTGTGTTTCATATCCACTCATCCATTAATGTCTGTTCGAAATAGATCATCTATAGATGTAATAAGCCTATCGCTATGCTTGATTGACGAATTTGGAACACTTGGTATTATAGATGAACCGGGACTGTATAATAGTTTTTTTATTATTAATTCGTGACCATCGAGACAAAGCCCTTCGGTCGAATATATGTGTTATCTTAATAATCTGCATATAACAAAGTCACATAATTTTAATTATACTTATAACTCTGTATAACTTTGTAGCATGATATTCCACTTCATCATATTGAGTATCAGCTCGTTACCGAGTCAAATCATTACTATTGATTGGGCGCTGATGACCAAGTACGATTCTTGTGGGAATTTTGGCAGGACATACTGCTATGTCATATTCTCTACATTTCAGGCACCTTTTCTGTATTACATTATAAAATACTAGTACAGTTACTTAATATAACACTGTAAAACTTTTTAAGTATGGAATATAATTTCGGAGCGCCAGATGACATTTTCATGTTACTGCCATAACAAATACAAAGAGGAAGTAAGGGTGTCCGCATAGTATTTTTAACCCTGGCATAATATTGAATTGCTTCAAGTGACAACTTAGGTCAAAGTAAAGTTATCTTTAGAATTTAATTATAAATTTAATATTGTATATTGTCTTCATCGCTATGTATTAGCCGGTACCGTATATGGATATACCACTGGCTATTTTTTTTTCATATATTTTGGCAGATACAATTATACAAAGAATAGTTAAATACTATCTAAAACTCATAGTCAATAAGTACCTAGATCGTCATTCTCCTACTCTTATCCCTATTACTTGGCGTCGATACAATATGTACTCTTCTTTCGTAGTACATATTGTAAAAGTTATTGGCAATAGTTTTATTACCGGCCGCCTGCCGGACGTCAACCCTCCTTGGAAATGTAATTTTTGACCAAACGGCATCAGATGGTGTTGGCCTAGACCGTTATAAGACAATCATCTCAACTCATATATGTCCCACTGTTGGGCACGAGGGAAATATACCTACCACACCACGCTGGTCATGCGCGTTGGTATAGGGTTTTGTGCCGAGTTTTCCTTCTCTTACATAGATGTTATATGTGTTTTATATCCCTTAATCGTCTCTTACGATCACCCACGGGTAAGATAAGGGGTGGTGAATTGTATTCTTACTCCGTCACCACACGGGAAGACAATAAGTACTTAGATATATATGAATATTAACCTTAGCATCTATTGACAAACGAGTCCATAGGGAATGCAAAAACAGCAATATACTTTATAAATAGATACCAGTTAAGACGCAGAAACCTATGTCGCTATTCTGTGGTTACGCATCTTCCCTTGTATGTATCGTTTTAGCTTTGTTTACCACTTTAATTATAAATAATGGTACATTAAGTAAGGTAATAAATACAAAATAAACATTTCAAATTATCATCAACTTGCACTTATCTCAATTACTTTTGATCGACGCAATATGTAACAACTCCACTTCCATAGTACATATTGCAAAAGTAATTAGCAATAGTTGTATGACCGGTCGCCTGTTTTATATCAACTCTCATTGGGAATGTAATTGTTGGCCAAGCAGCATCAGCTAGAGTTGGCTCGGGTTGATATAATTCTTTTAGTCGTCTTTTACGACATCCGCGAGCAAATTAAGCGTTGGTAATATTCGTAGTCGTACCACATAGCACTTAAAATATTTCAAATATTTTACCAAAATTTAAAACTACGTTAGTTGCAAGGTATTTTTAGTGTTGCTACTTTTGCCGCTTAAATATCATGTGTGATATCGTCTTCAAGTAGATTTATCACCTGTGCTATAGAATAAGAAATATCAAAACAGTATTCACTCCCTATTTAACACCCTTAAGGAGAAATATATTCGCTGAGGGCCTTATCTTTGGAATATTTCCCATCTGGGATTGAATTTCATAAAATCCTTTCTTCTCTCTACATCATAAACTTGTTATAATACCCGTAGTTTTACAGGAGATGAGTATATAGTTAATATAATATGTATCGCTTACGCATGCGACTTCAAGTGCAAATGTTACAGTTAACTATATTGTATTGTGTGTGTGTTTATTTGTTTGTGATGGTGGATGCATTTGTCACTTCAATAATATTTAAGTAAATTTAAATAATTAGTAGCCGTACCCTTTGTGGCGGACTTGTTCTCACACCTGTAAGGACTGAACCTAAGGCGATATAATTTTAGAGGTAAAATATAAAATTATCAGCAACCTAAAATTTATGGAGCAGCTCCATAACTTGCTACTGCAAGTTAGGACAAGTACTTAGGACGAAATAAATTCTTATCTCTTTTTTCATAAGTTTTTCATATCCCCCAATATCCCACAAGACTTGCTCGTAGATATTGCAGTCCATTTTAATGGCTTATTGATACTTCTCCATGATTGTGCCGTTATCTGTTTACCCATATAAATATTGTATATGAACAGACCATTATATGCAAAACAGCTTCAGAGAAAAAGTAAAACCTTGAGGAAACAAGATTATTCACTGAGATAATATACAAAGCTGGGCAAACTAAATTAGACAATAGGCATCTTGTCAAAAACTCTAAATCATTAGAAGACACAGCTATCACTTCTCTGTATTTATAGAAGCCTTCACCTAAAAGGGCTGGCTCGACCTTCTGTTCTATACAAGATAAATATCGTGCATTAAATCTTTCTGATCAGACACTTATTCAATATAACTTATATAAGCTGATAATGTCAGGGTCAGCTACACAGCTTCAAAATTTAAGCACTATTCCAGTCAAAAGTTTAAAAGTTCGAACTAATGACTACATACGATAGCTCGTGTACGTCTCTAGTATATACAGTTAATATATCATTGTGTTAATTCCTATTCATGTCTTAAGTATAATCTACAGCACTTACCTATTATCCATTTTAATGTCTTACTTTAAATTATTCTATTGAATCGGAACGTGGCCACCATTTAGAATCGCTATGGTATTCAGGGTTCTTCATCGAATCGAGATGTAATATTTCCAAATTACATTATGCAAAAAATTATATCTGGGCCATACGAGTGGCCCCTGATGATCAAGGTAAAACGGTTTCCTCGTTTATTCCCTTGTTTTAGACCAAACAATGTTTTTATTAAATCCTTGCTTCTGTGGGAATATATGACATTAAAATATCGCATTGCCTTGAGAAATATAGAAGCATTATCAGTATAAAAAAATCCTGTAATTTGTAATTATTATATGTAAAAAACTCTTACTAAATATTAAAATAAAATTTAAAAACAAGCCGACATAAGCGTCGCTTAGTATTTAGTTTCAGTACATTATTTTACTACAAGATTTTGTCTAACTTCTGTATGTAAGTTAGGGACAGTACCCATACTACGTGACCCGTTCAGGAGAGATCCTCATAATTACAACAACTGATCTCAGGTGAAGGAGCGCTTTTAAATTTTCTTCACGTAATTGGGCTGTATTCAACATATTGTTACATTCGCCGATTTAAAACTCATACCACCACTACTAGACGTTATTTTATCAAAACTAGAAAATCTTCTTTCTCCTGTATAATCCTAAATAAAACTCCTTTAATATGTCAATGTCTACAGTATCCAGTAGTTACTTTGCACTCTAGCGTTTTCTTTAATATCAAAAACGACCGTACTGTTCAAACGAAATTAAATCGTTAGTTAGTTTTTCATCCCAATTAGATACTCTAACAGTAGAAAATGTGTGAATTTATTGCTAAGTAAGCATATGCATATACGTACATTGGCCATGACGCGAGAAGCTCCATATTAAGACCAATTTATATAACTTGAAAATTTAAAAAAAAATTGCGGGAAATTAGAAGTTCTTGACGTATTACGAAGGTCATCGAAGGGATAGAGGGTCAAAAACGGCTTACGTAGTATGGGTACGTTTCTATAGGTTATAACGGACCCTTTATCGATACCAATATTATTACTATATACGTAATAATATGTCTATTAATATCCGGTTTATGTTATATTCTATATAGTCTCACTCAAATTAGATTATTATGAACGAAATGCATCCACCTACTGTTTGTTTGTAAGGCTTTATATTAAAATAAATGTTGTATGTAAGAAATTGTGTTTTATTTTATATTTTAATTAAAATGATGAGTTCTATTATCAACTTATCAATAAACTGGATACCACTAAGGGTTGGTTGGACTCTATAATTTGTCACCCAATCTTTTGACTAAATGTGTTCAATCTATCGTCTACCAAATAGTCTCGAAAACTAAAATATAAATCAGAACAAAAGAAAATTGCCGTAAATGTCAAGTACTATTTTATATTTAGACCTACGTTCAGCTGTGGACGGCAATAGGCTGATATTTCTTGCACTAAAGAAATAATAATTTTTGTGTTGCTGGGGACTTTACAAACATGCAATTAACGCAGACAAATTACACACAGACACAGAATAAAACTTTGTGGATCGCACAAAGTATTGTCCTACGTGGGAATCGAACCCACGGAAGGTCGGTATCTTAACCACTACGCCATTTGTGCAGTCAAATGATGATGATGATTTTATATTTGACTAGTTTTAAAATAAAATATTAGTTTGTTTTTTTTTTTTTTTTTTGTACAACGCATCCTTTTGTCCTTGTTACATAGAGCTTCCTCGCTCTGAGCAGGTAAATCTTTCTACAAGACTTGGGACGTCATTTCTTTTCAGCCTTCTAAACTGTGGGGTACACCCACAATTGGATACCGTACGTCCATATTGGCTTCAGAATGGCCTTGTAAACGGTGATTTTGCTGTTTGCATTTAGCTGTGAATGTCTTCCAATAATCCAGTACATATTACGCAATTTGGTATCCAATTGCTTTCTCTTCGTCCAAATATGTTTTTGCCATGTCAGCCTTCGATCAAGGTGCATGCCCAGGTATTTTGCGTGCTCTGCTTGGGGAATTATTTCTTTGTTCAGCATAACTGGTGGGCAGCTGTCCTTTTTTAGTGTGAAGGTTACATGTACCGATTTGGCCTGGTTAGCTTTTATCCTCCAAGTTTTAAGCCATACTTCAAGACTATCCAAGTGCAATTGTAACAGCCTTGATGCTGCACCAGGATTACGATGGGTAGCCAGTAGGGCTGTGTCGTCAGCATAGGTTGCCACTTTGGTTTCGTCCATTATCGGGATATCAGATGTGTAGATAGTATAGAGGGTAGGTCCAAGTATGCTGCCCTGGGGTACTCCTGACTTTATTTCTTTTAAATTTGACACATCATCTCCAACACTCACTTCAAAGCAGCGTTTGTCTAGATATGACTTTAGGATTAGAAAGAAGGAGTGCGGTAGCAACTTCTTGATTTTGTAAAGCAATCCTTCGTGCCATACCCTATCAAACGCCTGGCTGATGTCTAGGAACACTGCTGAGCAGAACTCCCCCCTCTCAAGCGATCCACTTATAACATCGACAATTCTATGCACTTGTTCGATTGTGCCATGGTTTTCTCTGAAACCAAACTGATGACTCGGTATGATATCTACAAGGTGTTCTTTCATTCTGTTTAATATAACTTTTTCGAGGAGTTTTCCTGTTACTACCAGGAGGCTAATGGGACTATATGAGGAAACATCTTGGGGTACTTTGCCAGGTTTGAGAAACAGAGTATTTGAGCTGTCTTCCATTGTCCAGGGAAATAAGACATGCGCAGGCAGGCGTTAAATATCTTGACGAGCGCCATAATACCCTTTTTCGGTAGTTTCTTCAGAAGGGTTGCATCTATGCAGTCGTAGCCTGGTGATTTTCCCTCTTGTAGACTCCTTACTTCTTTGACTATCTCAGCTGGATATGTGTTTTTAAGTGGTAGGCACATTTGAAGTGCACTCGATAAATTTTCTTTAATCATTGGGCTCTGTCTCGAGATTGCCTCAGGAAAAGGCGAAAAGACTTATACCCAGATGATCTGAAAAGACAGCCGCTTTTTCTGAGTCTGATCTTGCCCATCTAGCATTAGAGTTTTTGATTGGAGGGATGTGATTATTTGGCCGTTTGATTATACTTGTGGCTTTCCAGAGCGAATAGTTTGTATCTGCAGTCGGAGTCAGACCAGAGAGATACGACTGTACATTTGAATTAATAAATTCCTTGGTCATGCATTTAAGTTCTTCAGAGCATCTATTGAAAGCTGTTTTGTCTCTGGGGTATCTGGTATGTTGCCAGATTTTTCTGAGATTGCGCCGTTCCTTTATTTTGTCTTTAATTGATTTAGGGTATTCATTTTGTTCCGGGCCTACTCTTTTCCGTGGTTTAGTTGATTTACAAGCTGCAGTGTGTATAATTCTGTTAAAATTTTCTATCTCTCTATCTATATCACATGTTGTCACCACTGGGTTTTGTAGCT
This sequence comes from Lymantria monacha, assembly GCA_905163515.2. Classification (NCBI taxonomy): domain Eukaryota; kingdom Metazoa; phylum Arthropoda; class Insecta; order Lepidoptera; family Erebidae; genus Lymantria; species Lymantria monacha. The sequence goes on along the minus strand of LR991096.1, from coordinate 1,367,184 downwards.
TTATCTCGGATGTGATAATATTCTGATATAATTCCCAATTTGTATGTTTGTTATACATCTTAGACGAAGGCTCACGTAGCACTATATGTGAATTTAGATCTAGTCTCACCGGTGTGTGGTCTGATGACAGATCGGTATAGGATTGAGTGGTCATATAGTTACGGCTAATATTTCTTACAATAAAGAAGTCTATCACATCGGGGATTTTATGTGGGTCAGTAGGCCAATGCGTTGGCTTTCCCTGTGACATGCATTCCATTTGACATTTTGTGATGGTTTTGTATAGTTGTCTGCCTCTAGGAGATATTATTCTTGAGCCCCAGTAAGTATGTTTTGCGTTCCAATCCCCGCCACATATGTATCGAGAGCCCAAGCGGGAGAAGTAGAAGTTGAAATCTTCTTCTGTTATTTTGTGTCGAGGTGGGCAATAGACAGCAGATATCGTAGTCTCAGCATTGTTCTTCGATTGAATTCTAATTGATGTAGCCTGTATTTTGTCAGTGCGGAATTCCTCGAGAGTGTAGTGTTTTATATTTTCTTTTATGATTATAGCGGACCCTCCGTGGCTTAATAGCCACGGAGGGTCGGCTCGGCGTCGGGTTGTGTACATTTTGTAATTTCTAAAAGAGATGTGGGTCCTTCCGGTGAATCTTGTTTCCGATATCAGAGCTATGTCTATATTTTGCATTTGCAGGAATACAAGTAGTTCTTGACGACGTTCCGTCAAGCCGTTGGCGTTCCATATGATTATTCGCAAATTGGTCAGGCCTTTACAGCTAGACTTGCGATAAGCTGGAGCATGCGGTCCATCATTTTGTCTATCATGTCTGACATGAATTGTTGTAGTCTTTCAAACATTGTGTCTAAAGTATGTGTTAGTTCGTTGTCTTGGTTTGTTGTTTTGGGGATTGCTGCTATCTTTGCGTAGCTTTTTTGTTTAGATTGAGTAATTGTCGGTTGTTGCCTTATGACTGTTTTATTTTGCTGTGCTGGTTCTATATTTGTGTTGGTCTCCTTGGTCTTGGGTTTTATCTTAAGTATCTTTTCTCTGTACTCCCTGTATTTTATGCAGCCTTTATAGCTGGCGGGGTGCTTTTCTTGGAAATTTGCACATGTAGCCTCAGTTTCAGGCGTCTTACTGCATGTGGAGGTGGGATGATCATTTCCACATTTCACACATCTGAAGGGTCGGCAGCACTGATTTTTGGAGTGACCAAATCTCTGACACCTTTTACACTGCATGATTTCTTTCTTTTTGTGTGGGGCTTCTATAGTTACCTTCATTTGGTTGAGGTATTTGATATTAAAAATATCCTTATTATTTGGGTGTGGTTCAAGATCCACATAAAATAATGGTAGTGGATTTTTGGTGACTCTATGCTTCATGTTTACCACCTGTCTAACTTCATGACCCTGTGCATCAATTTGTTCCTTTATGTTTTGGGTATCTTCAGTGGAGTGCAAGCCTCTCAGTATTACTCTGTAGGATCTCTCGCATTTGAGTTGGTATGTGTAATGCGCAATATTTTTGGCAGTGAAGTTTTCTGTTAATAATTTATATGTTGCTATATCACTTGGCATTAGTTTTACCACATGGCCTGATTTTAGTGTCTTTAGAGTGTACATTTGTTGATCCACCAGTGAATTGACAGTTTTTTTCAAGGCCGTTATGTCAATGACTCCAGTTATAAAAATCGGTTCTGGCTTTGGTACGTATTCTTTCACAGTTTTCTCTGTATTGTCGCATTGCAGGATATCAAACCTGTTGTGTAGGTATTCCAGTTATGTTCTTGGCTAGTTTAGGTTTATTGCTGTGTATTTGGCTCTCAGTCTTCCGTTTCTTGTTTCTTTGTGGCATTCTGTCATTTTGCCAATCATTTTGGTTTGCCATAGTATTATCTGCAGCTGGAGTTGGGCTTAGCTCCATTACTTCACTTTGGTTTCGGTCTTTTATTTCATTACCATAGTGAGCCAATGTTGGTAGGCTATTACTTCGCTCTTTGGTAAACATGCTTCTATATAAAGTTTGCTGTACCATATTTGACGTGTTGTTCAATTTTAGATTTTTATTTTTATTTTCTTCGCTCATATTATTCCCACGAGTAAGGTCGAAAATATAGCGTCGCTTGAAGGGTGACGCCTATTCCCTCAAGAAGGCACAATACAACAACGTTAGCCGGGTCCGTTGAGGTTGGCGCTAAGAACTTGCTACCTGCAAGCCATACATCTCTTCAGCGCGTTTCCCACTTTAAGATTAGGGTGAATTTTGAAGAGGCTTTCTATCTCTTGACACAGGCGGTGAAGCCAATGCCCCCGATTCCATCTTGGAGTTACGGGTTTCGGAGGTCATTTCCTACCCCCAACAAGTCTGCTTGTTAGGCAGGCTGAGTCAGGTTATTTACTGCCGCCTGAGACTCGGCGTTGTCGCTCATTTTGCACCACTCAGGGGGGACGTGTAGGGTGGGTCTAGGAAAAGATGGTAAAATCCTACGGACGTAAGTACGACGTATTAGTTTGTAAAAATTTATTGATGACGAGTTTACCGTAACACATTTTTTATTGAAAATGTTGAGGTGATAAAACGTATGACGTTTTTAGTTTTTTGAACGAATTGTACAGATACCAGTATTTTGCTGTCATAAGGAACACAATAATCATTATAAAATAAAGCAATTCATGTTACTTGTAAGACAGTAGGATGTTTTCGTTGTATGTGCTATTTTAAATTTGTAGTATTACTACAAATTTATAATTCTCTCGAATAGTACATGCATATTGCTGTGGTATTATCCTTCTTCGTTATAAAATATTTTCGCCGGCTGCTTTTAGCTGTTTTACGGTTAGAAAACATTTTCATTTTACCAACAACTTTATTATCTCACTCTTAACTTGTAAATAATAATGAATTTACTTCGAGTTTTTTTATTCATCCGTCACATATATAGCGCTGTTTATAAAAATCGATTTTAACGCGTAATTTATATAATCGATTTTTAAAAACCGATTAATATTATTATAAAAATCGATTATAAAAAAATTATAATCGATTATTTTTTAACATCCCTACGGTCAAGTAGATGTGGTTTATACCGAATAGAGTAAGGCATTCGATCGTATTGACCTCAATATCTTAAACGCCAAACTGCAGACCATAGGCATACATAGCGACCTATTAAGATGATTTTCCTTGTATATAGATAACAGATCACAAGCTATGGTACTCAGCAACTATATATAAAGGTGGATTTCCATTCCCAGTGGAGTTCCACAGGGATTTCTGCTTGGTCCATTGTTATTTACAATATATGTGAACGATATTCACACTTGCTTGCGATCATGTCAACTATTATGCTTTGCAGATGACATGAAGTTGTTTGCAACTATTTCAATTTCTAAGTATATAATTGCACTTCAGTCGGATCTAACGCGATTACAAAAGTATTGCCTAACGAACAAACTCGACCCTAACCCTGGGAAATGTTCAGTAGTTACTTTTAATAGAAAACGCGACCATTCAACTGCTCATTATATTATACTTTTAGGGTTCTAACTATAGCAAGAACTGATAGAATACGTGACTTAGGTATTCACCACGCTACCAAGTTACTCTTTGACACAAACGTTGATGCTATTGTCAAGAAAGCCTCTGAATATTATTAGGGTTCATAATGAGACTCTCTAAATGCCTTACTGAAACAAAAACACTCAAAATTTTATATTGTACGTTCGTACGCAATAATTTGGTATATGCATCTCAGATATGGAATTCGCGATATTTCAAGTATATTGACCGTATTGAAAATGTACAAGAGCGATTTATTAAATACCTTTCATTATCGTCATCATTCTCCTACCCTTATCCCAATTACTCGGGATCGTTACAATATGTACTCTTATTCCGTAGTTCATATTGTAAAAGTTACTGGCAATAGTTTTATGACCGGCCGCCTGTCAGACGTCAACCCACCTTGGGAATGTAATTGTTGACCAAACGGCATCAGATGGAGTTGGCCTAGGTCGTTATAAAGCTCTTAGACGGCTTTTACGATATCCACGAGCAAAGTAAGATTGATTTATTAAATACCTTTGTTTTCACCAAAAGATCCCTTATCAAATCCAATCAATACCTGCAACTCTATAAAAAATTTCATTTATTGCCACTTATAAAACGCCGTGAGATAACTGACTACATATTCCTTTTAAAGGTCATACAGAATCATATAGATAGTCCAGAGCTCCTATATAAAATTAACTTTAATGTACCGTACAAATCTAGTCGTTTTTGTCCACCAGTACAGATACCACTAGCAGCAACAAATTACAGGTAAAACAGTCTTATGGTACGCGCAAGCAAAATTTTGAAGTCCGTAGATCATTTTTTAGATGAGAGAAAATTTGGAAAATTTATTTTTTGGTAGTTTACTTGGAATTTCTCCAGATTCAAATATAAAAAAAAAATTTCATGGTCATATCTGAAAACTAGATACTTGGAGCTACAATTTGCTTTTTTTATATTTGCTGTACGATCATTTTCCTCGGAGTTACAGCTCGTTGAATTTTACTCAAAAGTTTAGATTTTTTTTATATCCCTTAATTTTTGTTACTAGTGTAGGTATAACAAGCTGTAAGTTTTCCTTGATTTACAAAATAAATAAATAAAATTATATGTCTTTCTGTAATAGAATCAAACTTTAACACGCTCGCTCAAGTCTTCACAGCGCACCGTATGGGGCGCGTGGAAACAGTTTCGGGGCGGGTGGGCCCCCTGACTGTGGTCTTCTCCGCGATGGCTTACGAGCCATCGGTGGTTGAGGTTGGTATATCCGCGGTCACCCTCGTGCTTCAAACTTAAGCATTGAGTCTGTAATTGTTATATACTCAGCTAATGTTATCGTAATATTGTTCGGACCATATACGTCCCCCTGTTGGGCGCACTACATACACCCTGCCAGCCAGAGGAGGTTGGCATGATTACGAGATTTCCACCTGTAGTGATGTTATCTTATTAAATTCCTTGGGTTTACAACACCTCCAGGAATATATTATGGTAATTTTTGCGAAATAATATCAATCTTAATTATTATTGCATAAGCATTGTATTATCTCGAGTAAAATAAAGTCAAAGTATATGGTACTTTCATTAATATTACAAATGTGAAAGTTTGTGAAGATATTTGGATGTTTGTTATTCAATCACGCGTAAACCGTTCAACAGATTTAGAGGTAAATTAGCATATAAAACATTGCCTGGATTAAAACACATAGGATACTTTTTACATCAGCGATTAGTTCCCATGGGATAATAGTACAACTTAGGGAAAGTTACTAGTGAATAATATTTGATTGTATTTCTATAGTTGGCGTACGCGAGTATGGGGTAAATAAAAGTGTATAAATAATTAATTATTAATTTATTTTACACAATATTTTCATCAACTAACGACAGACGATCGTCTAATAACTAAAATAATCCCGATATAAAAATATTTCCTCTCCTTATCCGTAACATTGTTATATATTTATAATATTGACAGATTCTTTTTACACATTATCAATTCGTGTTCAAGTGATGCGTATATATTCACAGAGACGTTTCTATATAGTACATTAAACAAATACAACACAATTTACGAGTTACAATTTGGCCTAACAATATGTACATTACAACAATGGAACGCACATATTTACATTTGTCTTTCAAAGCGAAGGATAATAATAATAAAACAACAGAAACATTACGTCACACATTTATGGCAAATCGTCAGAGTCCCACAAAATAAAAAAAAACATTAAAATTTCATATGAATCATAGACAATTATAAAACACAACATAGTTTTATTTTACATAGTCTTAAATCGAAATAAATAAATTATTTTTTTCTTAATATAAATGTTATTTATTGCTTATTGTCAAATCAATTTATAAAATTCTATAAAAACTGACGCTCGCCAGCCGTCCGCGAACAATTCCTAGACAATTTATGTACTAATTATTAATTTTATTACTAAACCAACATTATTTATACAGATATATAGGAATGTGGACAGTTCGGGCTCGAAGCACCCGCTCGTGGCGCAAAGTATATCAAATATAAACTTGAACATTAGTCTTAAGTCTCAAACACGTGGAATGTACATGTAAGCTAAATATTTAGATATCTCATCATACAATAACACGTATCACGCAATGATATGATTTATTTTGATTAATATTATATATTTATCATAATATATATATATATATATATAGCATAAAAGTAACAGATAAAAACTTAAAGGAAAATATTGACGTAAGTACGATTAGAACTAAACTGGGTGCGCACAATGACACCGTTTGAAACATAATTAGAAGTACTAGAAGAAGAATTACAACAGACAAAACGATAAGAGATTAGAATAAATTAGAATCAGCGTTTCTTAACCTTCTTGACCGATCGCCGGCGACCCAAAGTGAATAAACATAGTTGAACCCCAAATATATCGTTCACTTCATAATAAAGAGTATAACTAAAATGCCGAGGTTTGTAAAAATTTATGGTTATAAATAAAACTTTGATAGCGACATTTCTCTGGCATATTTCCGATACAATTTCAATACCGCCCGCGATTTAAATTCGCAATGCGTGATTAAGAAACGCTGATTTAGAAGCTAAAACTAGAAGGACGGATAGAATCGGGTGAAGATACAAAATGTTTTATATAATGTGCGAGCATGACGCACGTATACGTAGGTCGCTCGCGCGCGCGTTGCGCTGTCAGTGTCGGTCCTCGCGCACCAGCTGCGCCGTGTCCGCGCCGGTGTCGGCCGCCGGCTCGAGCGCGCGCGGCGCCGCGCCGCCAGCGCCGGGCGCACCGCGCGCCTCAGACATCGACACGGAGATGACCGCCGACACGACCTTGTCCTTCAACTCGTCCGGCACTTCGTATATACCCGCTGTCGACATACAACACGCATTAATAGATATACAATGAGAGGTGGGTTGGCGTTCTGAAATCGGTGTTATAAATTGCCGAAGAGACCTGTACAATGTACGTACAATTCCTCAGTCGAGACAAAACCTGTTGAAGAATCACTAGAAAAACGAACAAATGTGGCGATTATGGCAAGGGCCCGCTTCTAGCATTTTTGTCCAATGGTCAACGGTGGCGTGTTTATAGATCTGCAAGCAGTTTTATAAATGGTGATATACTCACGTAAGGGTGGTTCGGGTTCTCCGGCGGCTTGCGCCCTTGTGACCGCTTCATACATGGGGTTGCTGAAATCGCGACCCTTCCGAGGTGTCTCTTCGAGTGTGTAGGCGGGCTCGCTCCCGGCGGCGCCCGCTACGCCTCCGAACTCCACGTTGGAGCCCTGACGGAACGACACGCTCTGCGACGACGCCAGGCTACTCAGACCTCCGCCCTTACCGCTACAAAAATATTACTTTTTAGTTTATAGTCGGTTTTTATTTTATAGTTAATAATCCAGTCTGGAGTTACAGACTGGAACTGAGTCTTGTCCTCGATGTCTCTGTCGATCTAGAACACATTGATACTCTACTGCCTAGTTGAGAAGCTCCTCGACGGTATCGCACAAACCAAGCTTTCTATGACTTTCTTTACGCAGGAAATTAAAAATAGACACGATCACGGTCATTTTGAATGGACTATTCTATTCATTTATAAATTCTTATTTGAGTAATGACAAGTGAGTTTCTTGTAAAAACTTCAGTTATCGTTTAAATTACGCGCCGTTATCCTCGGTGTTGTTAACTGCTGAAGTTCTATAGGTTCTATTAAATTTGGAAAAGAATGAAATCCAAACCTACGTCGTCATCATAGATACATCCTACGACAATAACATCCATATTGTGCGGTATAAAAGTAGCAAAACTACCACTATTTAATTTTAAATATTACTTTCATTAAAAAAATATTTTAATAAATGTATAACATTTTCATTGCATTGACATTTCCTCTTCCCCTTCGTGTTGCCGTTATGATACTTCCGTTGCATCATTAGTGGTGAATTGTACTGTTACACATATCTAGTATTAATTGATAACTTACAAAGGTCTCTTGCGCACGACGAACCACGCGGCTGCGGCGGCCAGTGCTAGCACGAGTATGAGTAGCACTGGCACGAGTACAGCGGCGGTTGTGGCCGACCGCGAGTGAGCCGCGGCCGCTTCGCCCGCGCACAGTGGCGGCTGGAGGGGCGCCCGGCACTCGCACCGAACACCGCCGTCCTCCTCCACGCACGTACCGCCGTTCTCGCACGGGCAGGCGCGCGGCAACGCACGCGGCGACTCCACCGCTGCATCACATAACATTTGATTATCATTAACATCACAGCTTATATATGTCCCGTTACCGAACTCCAACGACGACGTAAGAGAGCGAGTAGGTATGAAAGAGAGTATTGGTGTAAAGATGCGAAAGGGCATGCTCCGATGGTTCGGACATGTGGAAAGAATGCCGAACGAACGTCTGGTTAAGAAGATATACAATGCGAAAGTGGAAGGATGCAGGTACCGAGGGAGACCGAGACTAACCTACCTAGACCAGATCGGTCATGTACTGAAGGAAGAGAGAGAGAGGAGTGGTCAAGAGTCTCCGAAACCGGCGAGCGTGTATGAAGAGAATTATGAATGTTGAGGAAGCGAGTGAAGTATGCAGAGATAGAGTTCTCTGGCACTCTGTCCCCTCTGCCTACCCTGCAAGGGATATTGCGTGATGATATGTATGTATGTACCGAACTCCAACCACCTCTAAAATAGGAATTAAATTGCTCTACTATACCACGCTGGTCAGACGGATTACTATATTCTACATACATTTATTTCGAATTTGCCTTCTCTTGAATAGATGTTATCAGCCTGTCATATCCCTTAGTCGTCTTTTGCGACACCCACGGATAGATAGGGGATGACGAATTGTGTATTCTTATGGCTCCACATAGAAATTTATTAATCTATACTAATACTAATTTTACTAATATAATATTATAAAGAGATAAAGTTTGTGAATTTGTGACGTTGTAAGGGGTAATCTCTGGATCTACTCAACCGATTTTGAAAATTCTTTTACCAATAGAAAGCCACGTCATTTGTGAATGACATAGGCTATATATTTCACTAAAAAAACATATGGTTCATTGCCAAAGCTTCAATAATGTAAGCCAAGGTATGAAAAACCTTGGCATAAAATATCTTTCATCGCAATCGCTGCGGAAACTATGAATGTTAGAACAAAAAAATGTTCTACAATATTAAAAAACATATAAATATCTATAAAAATCTTTGCGGTACTATATGTCTAACTATTATAGTTATGTCAGTATAACTACTTTTTTGAAAGAAATGTTAACAAAAACCAAACCATGCCTAAATGAGCACGTTATCATGTCTTTGTCGTTTGTATTAATCCTTATCTAAATAAATTATTTATTATTTAAAACTATTTCGGTAGCTGAAGATTACTTTTTAAATTATTAAAAACTTAAACACGGCGAGAGAATGGGGCTTAAATAAAATTACAAAGACCCTCTAGAGGTCATTTATGCAAAGTGTCTCACCAGCATCGCAGGCGAGTTCTTGTGTTATACGTTTGGGTGGCGCCTGCTGGTCGGGGCAGACGCAGCGTCGGCCGCCCGGCACGCCCAGGCACAAGTGTGAACATGGCGCCTTGGTGCACTCCGAGCGAACAGACATGTTGTAACGTAAAGGATGGTAAACTGAAATTTTATAAATTATAAGATTAGTATAAAGTATAAATCATGCCTGACTTAGATAGACGGACTGAAGTTTCAAAGAATAAAATATAGTAATTTTTATTTATATATATATATATACTAAAATCTAGCTCATAGCTAATGGAATCATTATATACATTATGTAGCAATGTTATTTACTTCCTGAATCATCATCATCGACCTGATGTTATCGTAATTATTTAAGGCTAAAGCAACATGTACTGTTCCTCCATCGTATATATTGCAAATAAGGAAGGAGGTCTTTCGTTTCTTGAGATGTGCGGTATATTGATTGACCGTGGGAAAGTGGTGGCTCCTCCTTTCTTTCCTCCATTTATAAATGGATTTCCACCATGTATCACCCAATTCGATCAATTAAATTGCAAATAGTTATTGGCAATAGTTCTATGAACGGCCTGACGTCAACCTTTCTTGGTAATGTGATTGTTGACCAAATAACAACAGATGGAGTCGCCCCAGGTCGATATAAAACTCTTAATCGTCTTCTACGACACTCTCAACAAATGTAAGGCTTAAGTTTGGTAGTACACGTAACTGCCACCACACAGCTATTACGTGAATAAGGGTTATTAAAGATAATTAAGAACATACCTTTCACAGCCGAGGGGTTGACTAGATCCTTCGATATGAGGAATGGTACGCCCCTTCCAAACTTATCCTGCCTTACAAGTTCACCAGTGTCCCTCGTCACCCAGTACAATGAGGACTCGAACACGTCTAACGACAATGGATGTTTCAACAAGTCACCCTTGAGGATCACCTTTCTATTAGAACCGTCGTGTCTCATCATTTCAATTGTATTCAGTTTTGTGTCAGCCCAGTATATGGAGTGGTCCATTGCGTGATCTATTGCTAAGCCAGTTGGATGTCTTATATTCTCAGTAACAATTGGTCTTCGTTTGGAACCATCCATCCAGGCAATTTCGATTTTAGGAGCGGAGCCTGCATCGGACCAGAACATCCTACCCACTTGCGGGTCTAGAACTATAGATGTTGGGCTCTCAATACCGGCAGACACAATAGCTCGTCGATATCTGCCATCAGTTCTGGCAACCATCACTCTACCTCGAGGTTTAGATCCAGTTCTGTCGGCTTCAGTCCAGTAAAGGTTATCTCCAGTGTAATCTACGGCTAGAGCAGTTGGTTTAGAGCTTCCTTTCATGTTTAGATCCTGTGCAAATCCTATTTTAACTTGACCATTTAGGGCATTAACCATGTAGGATCGTTTAATGGTCTTGTCGTAACTGTCAGCCCAAAAGATCATTTGGTGTTTAGGGTCATAGTCTATAGCTTCTATTCTCTTCTCTGCTGTAATGACATCGAATTCTTCATTCTTCTCTTGTGAGAATGCGTGTATTTCTGGTCCATTGGCGAACAGTAATATAACCTCGTCATCAACGGCTTTGCATACACCCGACAAGTTATCTGCAAGTCTGTAACAAAATAGTTATAACATATATTGTAAAACTAGAATTAACCGTCTATACTTTGTTATTAAATATGTTTTGGCTTATAGAGGTTACAATGAAGAGTGCGTTTATATATTATCAAAATAGAATCATAAATTCCTCGTGATGCATTTAAATTTTGACGAGTGTATTGTGTGACTTGGATTCAAAGTCAAAGTATAGATTCCAGTAGCTAGGTGTATCGGCAAGGAGCAATACAATGGTTTATGAAGCCGGCTCTGCTCTTCTGTCACCCCACACGGCTGAGCAAAGTAAGACCGACCAAAAAAGAAATAAAAAATAGGTTTCCGACTAGGAAAATCTAGCTGAAAGTCATATACGAGTATATTTAGAACTTACGGAAGCGAAAAATCAGAAATAGATTTCTAACTTGGAAAACCTACCTAAAATGTATGAATCTAAGGCACGGTCTGGCCAGTTAATTTACTGTTCCACCCCATAATTGACTGTCAAACACACACAGACACACACACACACACACACATGCAAACACATACACACACACACACAGAGAGAGAGAGACACGCGCGCACACACACAGACACACTCACACACACATACGCGCACACATACTTACGCTGTCAATACTCATATAGTACGCAAACATACACACTCGTAATCACTGTCATATTCATTAATTCGTTCATATCCATATCCTGGCATGCCATACCGCTCTCATATGATCAACAATAAATCTCACAGTCTGTTACTCTTGAATACCATGAAACATTAATTACACGTATATTATCATTAAGTTTTACATGGGGGCAGGTGCTCTGATACTTATAGTACAGGCTATGGCCTAGTTTAAGATCAGACCACCTAATCTTATGAGAATACATTAATTGATTAGTAATTGGTTTCAACAAATTTGTTCATAACAACAGGTTTTGTTTCATATTATGACGGTAGCCATAAGTATATTGTAATCAAAATACCTCCTAATATTCATCACTTATGAAAAGTGAAATTGATATCATGTATTTTAATCGCATTCAAAAAACTAAAATTTAATTTCTAAAATTATGATTGACACATTCAATCATTGTATTCCAATGTTTTAATTATTGGTAAAACTCATACAAACGCGATGAAATCCATGAGATTAGTTTCATTTGATATGATAAGTTTGATATTAGAAATATATTAAAAATCTATGTATTTTAGATCTCATGTGAATGAAAATGTTAATTATTATATATTATATTAAATTGATATCTTAGAATCATTTAATGTATAATCTAAAATCTTATTTGTAAGCAGAAATAAATTATTATTATTATTATTATGTTGAAGGTTCACTCATTACAATAGCGAGTCCATCCAACTTTCCACTCATTAGCACGTAGACGTCTACAGTTGGACATAGGCTTTCCCATGAGGATATCACTCAGAAAAGTCTTGCCAACTGCATCCAACGGTTCCCTACTTTTAAGATATCATCAGTTCACCTAGTGGGAGAAATAGTGAATACTCACTTGAATCCATCTCTGCAGTCACAGCTGTAGGTACCGTTGATGTTGTGACAGATCTGTGAGCAGTGATGTGTGCCCGCGGCGCACTCGTCCACGTCCACACACTTCTTCTTGTCCACCTGGGATATTATCCAGCCCTGGAAGCACGTGCAGATGTATCCGGTCGACGCCGCACCGCCCGCCAGCGTCAAGTTTGTACAGAAATGCTCGCAACCACCTGTAAAATGAAACAAAGATAAAACTGATACGTTTATAAAAAAGCCGATGTCCGCGGCACTCGATCGACGAAGACGACGACGCCATCACACTCGTTCAACTAAGAGCTTACACGGCGCGCGAGGCACATAAATTACCGTGGTTTCGTCCTCGCCGTAGAGGTGCGAAATCGCGCCGCGCAAAAGTCATTAATCCAAACATAGGCGCGCCCACTTTGTTACCAGCAACACCCCAAGCCGAGGTCCGTTCTCCACAGGGGGAGCCGATGGCGATGTCGCTTAGCTGTCTTTAATCGGGTTGAGAGCCCTCAGCGCTTACCCATAGTCCGCGTAAAGCTGACACAACAATCTGCGACTAACAGCCAAACAAATACAAATAAAAACTCCAAAAAAATCCTATAGCCTACCGTTGACTCAGCGTGGTTGTTCAATTTAAATGTAGGTATACTTTTTTTCAAAAATTTATCGTCAACCCGCCTGGTGATTATGGCATTTCCCACAGTGACGAGGTCAATGTCTTACGCTATGTCCTAATTGGCTGTCGCAATACGACACGACTTTTATTGTCCAACCGACCAACACACGCGACAAAATTAAAACACATGCTTTTGAATGGAGCTGTCCTAACTGACAACTCGCACTGACGTGCGACATCGCATTTGTTGGTCGTTGTGTTTTAAATTCAAACCTGTTCTATTTTGTCGTGTCGGTCGTCCGGGCAACACGTGTTTTTGGTTGATAAGTAAAATGAATATAGTACGAGATCCGACTGCAGGATTAGTACGCTCATCGGTTATTTGCTAAAAACCAAATTTTTATGTATATTTATAATTAGGAGAATATATATCTACCAAGTTGCCTATCAAAATTTGGCCGCTAATATTTTTAATTAAATTATTTTTAATTGCTTTTTGGGAAAAAATTTAGGTAGGTGTAAACAGGTATGATTTCGACACATTTATACGTTCATAACGTATATTTATTAATTATATATCAAATTGAAGTTAATTTTTTTCTATTAATTATCATATATGGTTACCTAATTAAATCTGGCCGCAAATAAGGGTTGCTGGCTGTTAAAGATGATAAATATTTAAGGTAGAGTGAAAGAGATAACGCGTAACATCATTTGTCAGACGAGGATAGCGATTGCCGGCTGTGCGACGGTTTTAAGCCATTGCGCTGGCTGTTGCCAGCAACCCTTATTTGCGGCTAGATTTAATTAGGTAACCATATATGATAATTAATAGATAAAAAAAATAGCTTCAATTTGATATATAATTAATAAATATACGTTATGAACGTATAAATGTATCGAAATCATACCTGTTTACACCTGGCTGCGAAGAGGTGCGGCCAGGTGCGCAATGGCAACCGTGATTTTTTAAAATAATTATGTAAATTGCCGTGATGTAGACAATATTTTATTTAAAAAACAAGTGAACGAACTTTTTTCCCAAAAAGAAATTAAAAATAATTTAATTAAAAATACTAGCGGCCAAATTTTGATAGGCAACTTGGTAGATATATATTCTCCTAATTATAAATATACATAAAAATTTGGTTTTTAGCAAATAACCGATGAGCGCACTAATCCCGCAGTCGGATCTTCGACTAATACTATGACATATATATATCTTTGACAACGACATTTCGACGACTGACGACAATGCAATTTGGACACATCATTATTGTCGTACGACCAACTTGTTGCACGGCAATGCGAACAACCGATTTTGTCGTAGAACGACTTGCCAATTAGGACGTAGCCTTACAGTGCATAGCAACAGGGTTATGGATCGATATAGGCGATAAGGAGAAATATAGTTTACATAAATGCATACACGTGGTTTAATTGTAGATTAAATATTTTAATAAAGAATTTTTTAAAGATTTACACCCTGCATTGAGAACATAATCCTTGTATTCCAGGGGACTTTACAAACATATAATTAACGGACACAAATTACACCCAGATTCATAACAATAATTTGAAAAATACATACATCATCACGCCATAACCCTTGCAGGGTAGGCAGAGAAAACATGGCTGCCCTGAAGTCCCTGGTCACCGAAGCGGTGGCCCATAAGGAAGTACTTCTGGCAGTCTCGCTCGACATCAAGAACGCCTTCAATAGTCTCCCACACGAGACGCTGAAGGAGGCGCTCCGCTTTCATGGAGTGCCCCCGTATCTCCGGAGGCTGTTGGAGGCGTACCTCGAGGGAAGGCATGTGCTCTGGGAGAGGGGCGACGGGCGCATACATCGCCATCGGGTGGAGTGCGGCGTTCCGCAGGGATCGGTCCTCGGTCCGGTTCTGTGGAACATCGGATTCGACTGGCTCCTGCGGGGTCGGCTTCTTTCCGGGATGGGGGTCATCTGCTACGCGGATGATACCCTCATCACGGCGAGGAGGCCCGACTTCCTGGGGGCTGCCCGATTGGCACGGGAAGGAGTCGCGCTCGTCGTGGGCCGGATTGGCATGTTGGGCCTGAGGGTCTCGGCGGAGAAAACCGAGGCTCTCCTATTTCATGGTCCAGGTCGAGGTCCCCCCCGAGGAGCACACATCAGCGTGTCTGGGGTTGCCGTGCCAGTGCGGGCCCAGATGAAATACCTTGATTCAAAATGGAATTTCGGGCCACACTTTGCCCAGCTCGTCCCGCGGCTTGTCAAATCGGCCGCGGCGCTAAGTAGGCTTCTGCCGAATACTGGAGGTCCAGGGTCGTCCTGCCGGCGATTGTACACCGGAGTCGTGCGGTCCATGGCGCTGTATGGTGCCCCTATTTGGTCGGAGTCCCTCACTGCCCGCACTAGGGCCCTCCTGCGACGTCCGCAGAGGGTCATGGCGGTAAGGGCTATTAGGGGCTACCGTACGGTGTCGTGGACTGCAGCAACATTGCTGGCGGGGGACCCGCCTTGGCCACTTATAGCTAAGGCCTTGGCAGAGGCCTAACGGCTGCGCGTTGTGGCGCGGGCCGGCGGCGAGCAAGTCTCCGCGAGTAGACTGGGCAGAGATTTGGAAGTGGCCCGAAGAGGAGTCATCCGGCGGTGGAGAGAGGATCTGGAGTCCCCTCTAGCAGGGCGGGGGACTGTGGAGGCGGTCGCGCCACATCTCCACCGCTGGATCAGAAGAAGGCACGGCAGCCTTAGCTTCAGGATGGTGCAGGTGCTTACTGGACACGGGGTCTTCGGTAAGTACCTGCATAAAATTGGAAGAAGGGGCCCCTGGATGTCACGAGTGTGGCGCGCCAGTGGATGATGCGCGTCACACTCTGGAGGTTTGCCCCGCCTGGGGGCCCCAACGCCACGTCCTGTCGGCGGTCGTTGGAAGAGACCTGTCGCTGTCGACCATCATCTCCAAGATGCTCGACAGCGATAGGTGCTGGACGTCGATGGCCTCGTATTGCGAGGCCGTCATGGAGAAGAAGGAGGCTGCGGAGCGGGAACGTGAGGCGCATGCGTCCGCTGACTCGCTCCGTCGCCGGCGTCCGGGGAGGAGGAGGCGCCGTTATGCACATCTCCTCCCACCGCCTTGAGGATCGACAGGGCGTAGCCAGAAGGCCAAGCGTTGGGGCGTCGGGGATCGAATGTCAGTAGACGATCTCTCCGGCGCCCCGTAAAAGCGCGGAAGGGGGCCGCTGTGGTTTTAGTGGGTATTTCGGTTGGACTAGCCGGCCGGCGAGTCCCACACTCCCTCCCGTCTTGACATCGGCGGGCAGGGCTTAGCGCGCAAAAGCGTTCCCCATCGTCAACAAAAAAAAAAAAAAAAAAAAAAGGCAGAGAAAACAGAGTGCCAGAGAACTCTATCCTTGCATACTTCACTCGCTTCCTCAACATTTATAATTCTCTTCATACACGCTCGCCGGTTTCGGAGACTCGTTTCGAGTCTCCACCTTCCTTCAGTACATGACCGATCTGGTCTAGGTAGGTGAGTCTCGGTCTCCCTCGGTACCTACATTTTTCCACTTTCGCATTGTATATCTTCTTAACCAGACGTTCGTTCGGCATTCTTTCCACATGTCCGAACCATCGGAGCATTCCCTTTCGCATCTTTACATCAATACTGTCTTTCATACCTGCTCGCTCTCTTACGTCGTCGTTACGAAATGTAAATAAATATAATGTAAATGTAATTACGTAATTTGTAAATTGCCTCAAATATTGTCTTGCGTGGGTATCAACGCGACGCTGGCACGGTATCTTTATCACTATATCATCTGTGAAGTCATTATATTAAGAGATGAACCTACCTTTGTCCATGTGACTACAAGTGTGTGTATGGTGACAGCCGAGCTCGTCGGACGCATCCCCACAGTCATCGGCAAAGTCGCAGAGTTGTGTGCGATCGACACAGTGCTTGTTGGCGCATTGGAACTGTGTATATGGGTCGCAGGGTCGGATACGTGAAGCGCATAACGTCATGTTATTCTCATCGGACCCGTCGCCACAGTTATCTATGCCGTCGCATACTTGATACCTAAAAATGCAGGAGTACATTTTAGTATTTTTTTTTTTTATATACGTCCCAATGTAGAGTTCTAGTCTCCCATGGGATGGCAATAGACCTTCTATTTTGCACTGGTCAGATGAGTTTTAGTTTGAGTTTGTATTCTCTTGCAGATATTATTTTTCATTTACAAAATACAAACACCTATACTAAAAAAAAATAATCCTAATTTTTGGTCTGCTCTGGTCTGAACACATTTAGCACAATCCGCCCAGGGCGACAGTGGAGCAGCGCGCGGCTTTTAAAACTACCGTTCGTCCTCCGCATCGCCATTTTACCCGACTACTGGTACTGAGATCAAGCCCGATACTAAGAATTAATAATAATGAAAATTATAACTAACGGGCCCACATAATTTATACGGAGACGGAGTCCTGGATAAAAGTTAGTATATAATTAATTGACAAGCTGTCTTATACATTATGAAAGCTTTTGTATCATCTCTAGAGCGTTATTCATCAGCCCTGACCAAAAAAGAAGAAAATATAGTCAAATATAAAAAAATCACTTACCTGGGCACACATCTGTGGTTATCACAGTGGAATCGCCTCAATGTGTCGCAGTTAAAGTTGGTACATATCGATGCCGCCTCGTCGGAACCGTCCCCGCAATCGTCCGTACCATCGCATAGGTCTGACTGTGATACGCACAAGTTGTTCGCACACTGGAACCTATACAATTAAAACATAATTCAATGATAATTGATTCAGTGTGGCAATTGAAAATAGAAATTACATAATATATAGCTAGCGTATTCTTGTTCCTTAGATAAATTTCATATGAAGAATGAATCCTTTTTTTTTTACTTAAAAGACACCATAAACTAAATAAAGTTAATCTTATATCTCGAGAATTTGTCTCATTAAAATTAAAAAAAAATCCATTTCAAATATAAAAACTTACCTGCTTTCAGGACAGTATCTGCCGTTCGGGAATCTTGGAGGACATCCAATTTCATCAGACAAGTCTCTACAATCCCTGTCGCCATCACATCTAAAGTAAGCAGCGATACAGTGACCAGATTTACATTGGAAAGTTCCATTCTTGCACTTGAAGCCACCGCAATCAGCCTCGTCGGTATTATCGCCGCAGTCGTCTTCGTGGTCACAGCGCCATCTCGACGATATACATTTTCCATTACCGCACTTGAACTCTGATTCGGAACATTCTCTATACTTGTGCTGGCACACTGATTCACTTTCGTCACTTCCATCGCCACAGTCGTCAGTAAAGTCACAAAGCCATTGTTTGGGAATGCATCGCTTATTTTCACAAGTAAAGTCTGTATCGGCATTACATGAGGGACAGTTCTCGGGTACCTCATCTGACCCGTCCCTGCAATCATCTTTGCCATCACAGAACAACCATTTAGGGATACATCTGTAATTAGCCTGTCCAGGGCACCTCCTCCATCCTGTAGTACAATTCTTCTGGCGACACATATAGGCTGGCTCATCAGAATCGTCTCCACAATCATTATCGAAGTCACACATCCATAATCTGGGAATGCATCGACCATTTTTGCATGAAAACTCGGTGTCAGGGTTGCAAGGCCTATTATGACACATAGCAGGATCTTCATCACTATTATCCTTGCAGTCTGGGTCACCATCACATTTCCAACTGTCTAAAATACATCTACCACTGTTCTTACATTTAAATTCAAGAAGTGGACATTCATGGGCACATTGAGCTTCATCAGAGCCATCCCCACAGTCATCGCTTCCATCGCAGATGGTTGCAGCAGGCGTGCAATTAGTGTTTTTACACTGGAAAGATCCAGCTCTACAGTGTCGTACAGGACAGGTGTCGGGTTCGTCAGATCCGTCCATACAATCCTTCTCTCCATCGCACTTCCAGAACCATGGTATGCATTTCTCATCGCGGCCGTTGCATCTATGCTGGCCATCAGTGCAATTAGCAATGCAAGTTTTCATATCTCTCGCAAGGTAATACTGGTTTGGACAAGCACACTTGTACGTTGTGGCTCCCTCTTCGCCATATCCCTCAATATTTAAATAACTCGATTCATGAGGTGGAGCTATCAAACACAAATGTGAACATCCTCCGTTGTTGTCACCACAAGGGTTGTTATACGGTAACTGTCTCAATGGGTGTACTATATGAATATCATATGGTCTATGGGTGGTATTTCTCAAAATGGTCCAATTTTCTCCAGAATGTTTATTTGCTTTACTGATTGCTTTGAGATTCCAGTCAGTCCAGTATATTTCATCATCAAATAAGCTAAGAGCGAAAACGTGTGGTACTTTGTTGCCTGAAAGTACAACATGTCTGTGTCTTCCCTCCAAATCTGAAGAACCAATGTAGTCTAAATGAGCGTCAGCCCAATAAAGCCTGTCCGTGAAATAATCGATGGTCAGAGCGTTTGGCCATGCAATGTCATCTTCCCAATTCAAAATAGATGTGAAGTTAGATCCATCCATACCCATTTTACCAATGTAAGCTTGTAAATGCCAGGACGAGAAATACAAGTAACCAGTTCCTGGATGAACAACAATTGCCCTTGGGTCTGTTACGCCAGTTTTCAATGTCTTCCTTCTTGTACCGTCCAATTCAGATACATCCAGGTTCTTTGAATGTCTGTCGAGCCAATAAAGTTTCCTTCCTATCCAGTCGACTCCTATACCTTCGAGACCATGGGAATCGTGCCTTATAACCACTTCCTTCGTTGGATTAGGATCTGTGTAATTAGATCTATAAATTGTTTTGGCGGAAACATCAGCGAAATACATTCTTTGCTCTTTGAAATCAAAGTCAATCGCTACAACATTCATTAGATCTTGATGCATTAGATTATAGAGGGAAGCGTCAGTTGACATATTCCTAACATAATATTTGTTAGTAAATATGATCCAGGCTGTGATGTTATCCTTGCGTTTGCAAGTGTGCTCGTCTGCCTCACGTTCATAATATTGGTCGTTACATTTACAGTAATATGATCCAGGCGTGTTAGAACAATACTGAGAGCAGACCCCTGGAGTTTCTATACATTCATCTACATCGGCGCAGGCTTTACCGTCTGCAAGTAGTTTATATCCTTGGTTACAGTCACAGTAATATCCAGTTAAAGTATCAATACATTTGTGTCCGCATTGGTTGACTTCTAATTTCGCGCATTCGTCAATGTTACAGTGCGCTGGTTCATCAGAATCGTCAGTACAATCAGAGACTTTGTTGCATACCAATCTATTGTCAATACATTGATCGTTATTACACTTAAATTGTCCAGTTGGACATGTCTTGTTTTGTTTAACGCAATCTACTTCATCAGAATGATCGCCACAATCATCTTCTCCATCACACCTGAAATGGTTTCGAATACATTTGAAGTTTTGACACTTGAATTCTTGATCAGTACATTGTTTGTATTGTGTATTGCAAAGTTTCCCTTCATCTGAACCATCGCCGCAATCGTTATCGTGATCGCATACCCAACCTTGATTGATACAACGCCCATTAGTGCATTGGAACTGATCGTCAGAGCATGGTGTTGGTGTTGCGCAGTGGTGAATTGTAGAGTTTTCATCAGCTCCATCGATACAGTCAGGGTCACCATCACAAATCCATTTCTTTGGTATACATTGAGCTCGTTGCCAAAATTTATTTTCTTCACATGTATACTCAGTTTCAGCGTCACATTTTCGTTCATTGCATTGATGACGATCGTCTTCATCACTGTTATCGAGACAATCATTGTCACCATCACAGATGTAGATCCTCGGTATACAGTTGCCGTTATCGCAAGTGAAAAGGTCCCCGAAACAAGTTCTACCTTCAGAGCGACAGTATTCTGGTGGTTCATCAGCTCCATCACCACAATCATCATCGCCATCACAGTACCATGTAGCTGGTATACAACGGTGGTTGGGGCAACGGAAGCTGTTCTGAGGGCAAGTTCTCTGAGCACAATGTAAAGGATCTTCATCAGAGTTATCACCACAATCATTATCACCGTCACATAACCAGTAAGGCTCTACGCAAATGTTGGTCTTCTCGCATTTCAAATGATTAGTAGGACAGGTGGTGTTCATCGGACAAAGTTCATGAGTTTCGTCAGAGGTAACATTATCTTTACAGTCATTGATTCCGTTACAAACTTGAGACATAGGGATACAGCGAGAGTTTAAGCACGTGAACTCTCCGTTCTCGCAGGGTGGATACTTACAGCCTTCTTCATCAGATCCATCTTTGCAGTCGTTCTCATGATCACACTTCCAAGACTGGAAGATACATCTGCCATTGTTACAACGGAACTCGCTCGGTGAGCAGGAATGGTACGTGCAGAAGTTCTTATCTTCATCAGAATTATCACCGCAATCATTATCACCATCGCAAGACCACATCTTGCTGATACACTTGCCGTTAGCACAGAAGAACTTGCTTGGATCACAGGTAACGTTCTTAGTAACGCACATACGTCCTTCATTAACCAATTTAGTGTTATCATCGCATTTACATTCGACAGTGTTATTCGGCGCAGGATGGCAGCTATGCGCGCACCCACCATTACTTAACTTACAAGGATTAACTTGACATTTCTGCCTGCTTGGGCTGTAAATATGGATATCGCGCGGTGAGTCTTCTAATCTTTTTACCATTTCAATCATATTAGCTCCAGTGTGTTTCTCAGCACGGTAAACACCCCTTAGTTGAAGATCGGTCCAGTAAATGTAATTACCGAATACTGTTATAGCAAACGGATAGATAGTAGCACTTATTAGAACTTCTCTTTCGGATCCATCCATTTGAGAACGTTCAATTTTTTCACGAACGGCATCAGTCCAATATAGCATGTTATCGTCAAAATCAATAGTCAAACCGCTAGGCTGTGATAAATCTTTATCAATAATAGCTTTCTTTAATGATCCAGCCATTGTAGTTCTATATATTTTGCCTGACGTTCCAAATCTACCCCAATCTGTGTAGTACAATGTTCCATTACACGGATCTACGACTATAGCTCTAGGGCGTTCTACTCTCGCAATCATCACTACCTCGGTGCCATCAAGATTCATTGCATATATTGAGTTGTTTGAACTATCTGTCCAGTAAATCTTTTTCTGAGTCCAATCATATGAAATACCTTCAGGATTAATTCCTTTGCTGAGAATATTCTGAATGCTCGCGCGGTCCGGATTATTTGCCGACATCCAACCAATCTTCGCCCATGGTCTAATTTGAGTAAAGAACAGTTTATTATCGGCGTAATCGAATTCCACTCCAACAACATTAGTTAGATTGACAACGGGTTTGAAAGGTACACCCGTAGATTTTGGGTCCATGTTAATGGCGCGAATCTCTGTCCTGGTTGTAAATACAAGGAATTCTTCCACAACGTCACATTTCTTATCATTGGTCTTTGATAATTGTCCAGTAGCACAGTCACACCTAAACGAAGCCGGCTTATTAGCCTCGGGCGGGAAACTGAAGCAGAGCTGGTCGCATCCACCATTGCCAAATCTTCTGCAAGGATTAAGATCATCCATAGGTTGATTGTTGACATCAAATATAACAATGTCTCTTAATTTAGGTAGATTAGTTCGAACTTTTTCAGGCATCGACATATTACCAGGTAATTTGGAGGCCTTGTAAATAGTTTGTAAATTTCTATCAACCCAGTAGACACTGCCAGTATGTATCGCAATACCCAGAGGATTTGGTAGGTTTGATCGAATCAGTTGTCGGTTGCCACCATTGTAAGAAATCTTTTGGATCTGATCAAGTTTGGAATCAACCCAGTACACATCATGTGTCATCATATCAATAGTAAGGTCTCTTGGGTTGGATATTCCAGAAGTTACCACAGTCTGCCAATTACTTCCGTCAAGGTATGCTTTACCAATTCGTGGATATTGTCCGTAGTCAATCCAATACAACAGTCTTTTCAAAGGATTGACTGCTAATTCTCTTGGGGCATCCATTGTGGTTTTGACGAGAACTTTCCTGTGTGATCCATCTAACCAACACATTTCTACGTAGTTCTCATGCGGGAAAACGTTTGTGAAGTACAAGTTACCTGCAACCCAGTCCACGGCCAATCCTCTAATACCATTGCTACCTATTCCATCTTTGACGATAGGTTGTAACTCGGTGCCGTTAGGTCTGATTCGGAATATGCCATTCCATTGCCCGCGATTGAATTCCACCCAATAAATATAGTTCTCCGAAAAGTGGACATCTACATGCAAAATGTGGTGACCTAAACCAGTTACTGGCACCATAGCTTCAGCGCTCGAGTCAATACTGTATCCCCTAATCAGATCTAACTGGGAGACAACCGCAAACGTCTTGAATGGAACGCAATTGACTTCATTCTCTTTTCTGTAGCCAATAGAGCAACCACAAATTCGAGATCCACCATCACCAGGTATGCAGATCTGTTCACACCCACCATTACTTTGAGAACATGGATGATGAACCATCTTTCTTTTTTGGAATATAGTAAAGGATTTCAAATCATTCTCATTATCTAATACAGTTTTAATATTGTCCCCGTTAGGCAGATCTGCTTTTATGATCTTCTCGTGTAGAGGGTCCAACACGTAGAGCCTGGAGTCTACCACAGCAATGACTTTCGGATAAGAAATTGCATTAGATTCGGTCATAATAGTTTTTCTATCATTTCCATCAGTATTAACACTGTTGATGCTTGCTGGGTATTGGGTACTGAAGTAAAGAATTTTCTTCTCTACATCAATAGTGACTGCTTCTGGTCTTTCAATTGTATCAACAAGGATGATGGGGTTGGTACCATCCATGTTTGCCTTACCAATCTTAGCTGGTACTCCAAAACCACCTTCGTCGGACCAGTACATTTTTCTGAAAATAGAAAATATAATTTAAAAATAATGTCGGTTTAAAAAAATTCTTTCATATTTGCTTTAGCTTTTATACCGATTTCCTATGGCAATATTTAACCTAGGCAGTTCTAAATTATCTTATAACCTAGACTTTAGCTAGTATACTAAATAACTCATGTGATAATAATAGGAATCCTACGTCTTCGTGTCGGTTAGTATCAAATATGTCACCACACCTTACTTGCCCGTAGAAGTGGGATCGGCAGGACTTTCCTCGATAACTTATAACACTATCTACGATCACCATCCAGACTGCCTAGCGTGGCAATTACGGTATAATCCTCCACCTGTGGTCTCCCTTTACCAACAGTAAAAGTAGATAAACTGATGATGATGAAAAATGCGTTGGTTACCATCGTCTCATCATCATTCTCCTACTCTTATCCCAATTACTTGGGGTCGATACAATATGTACTCTTCTTCTTCTTATATATGTAATCTTTCAATATATATGTAATCTTTCATAGCACATAATACAAAAGTTATTGGCAATAGTTTTATAACCGGCCGCCTGCCTGACGTCAATCCTCTTTGGGAATGTAATTGTTGACCAAACGGCACCAGATGGAGTTGGCCCAGGTCATTATAAGGTTCTTAGTCGTCTTTTACGACATCCACGAGTTGGCAGTATTCGTAACCGTTACCACACAGCGTGGTTACCATCGTCTATGTTAATAAAAGTGTACACCTAACCCTCAGGGAAACGTGCGTGAGTGTCGTTGTGTATGTACATGTATAAAGCAAAATCGACAAAAAATTCAACAATTATCAATTTTTATTGCACTCCATAATATTATAAAACGTCTAAAAATCTACATACGTGACAATTAGGGACCTTGTAGAGCACGGCAAAAGAAGAAGAGGTCTTTCTTCTTTACTTTTATGAAGTATCATAATTTTATATAGTTTCGTGTATTTAATTTTTAAAATAATATTCTATTCTACTACTATATATATTTTTTTTAAATATCGGTATCAAGTACTAACCCTTCAGTTGGATCCAAACAGATTCCTTTCGGTTTAGCAATAGACATCCTGCTACCATCATTTGACATAACAATAGATCTATATTTCACTTTACCATCCACCCGTACAAGTTCGATATTGCTGGCTGCTCTATTCGCCATGTACAAGTTCCTGCCGAGCCAATCAAAAGCAATCGCTGATGGTGCCCCAACGATACCGGTGTCTTGTCCGAAGAATTCCATCTTATTGCCACCACCATAAGGCATACTATAAATCGTGCAGTTCTCCTCGTCTTCATTATCTCCAGATATAGATTGGAGCCAGTAAAGTGTGTGACCCTGTCTGTCGTAATCGAGTTGAACTCCTCCTATAATAAATTTAGGTCATATTAATAATTAATAATAAAATACTAAGAAACGGCAAACTTGGATAAAGGAATATCTGAAATGCATTATTATGAAAACGCTATCTGGTTTGAAATAATGTTTTTAATATTGAGCAATATAAATAAATATATTGCGAGACATACCTTGAATACCAACAATGGGAGCGAGTTGTCCAGCCCTGCCGGAGCCGTCCATGGATAGATCGATCACTTGACTTCCCTTTAGTACCATAAGATACGCAGACTCCTCTGTTTAAATAATAAAACAATTAATTTATCTCGACTGAGAAATACAAATAACATTGTATGAATAAAAATGTAATATTACCTTCAACACATTTGCCGTCGGCTAATAGTCTAAATCCAGGTTGGCACATACAAGTATATCCCAAAGTTTGGTTCGGGCTCAGTAAGCAAAGATGTTGGCACGTATCCTTCTTACAAGGTGACGTGTATTGTGGCTGGAGCGATGGGTGGTGGACGTGGATGGACAGCGGTTGCGAGATCAAATGTGATACAACGGTTTGATTTATTCCCTTGAACTTATGAGCCGACAACACTCTGTTAAGTTGACGATCAGTCCAATATAATGTATCTTCGAAGAGAGTCAGGGAATGCGGATGCAGCAAATAGTGACTGCCAGCCAAAACTTGCTGTCGCCCAGTACCGTTATAATAGCAGAAATCAATAAAGTCCAATTTGGAATCAGCGAAATATACTCTTTGTGTCGCAGTATCCAAAGTCAAACCGTTGGGCCAGTAGATTTTGGTTGTAATTATAGCTGATCGCTGCGTGCCGTCCATACCGACTCTTTCGATTCTTGGATTTTCTCCCCAATCAGTCCAGAACAACCACCTGGCGTTTGGAGCCGGATCCAAGCACATACCTCTAGGCTGTGTGATATTTCCACTGAGCAGTGCTGTTCTTGATGTACCGTCCTCTCTAGCCACTTCAATAGTATTAAGCTTGCTATCTAACCAGTAAATATTTCCTCCAACCCAATCGTAGGCTAAACCTTCAACGAGATCTAAACCAGTAGAAATAAGAACTTGTGGCTCACTTCCACGGTCTAATCTTGAAATCTTCTTTAATTTCATGTCTGACCAGAATATAGTTCCTGTATGCATGTTTGAGGCAGTTGCTACAACATTTTCTACATTAATAGGAACACGTTCCAAACCCTGTTCATTTAAGTCTGCTACTAGAATGGAATGTCTATTTGAGATGATAAGGAATGCGCTGGAATGGTTGTTAGCTTTGCAGGTATGGTTATTTATAGTAAGTAAGTAACCATCAACGCAAGAGCAGACGTAGGATCCTTTGATATTGGTGCAAGTTTGTGAACAAAGACCAGGTGGATTGCATTCGTCAATATCTTTGCAATTTTGGCCGTTAGTATCCAATTCTTCACCGGGTGGACATAAGCACAAAGGTCCGTTCGGAGTTTGTTTACAGTCATTGGAACATAGACCGGATTGGTGATCACATTCAGCCAAATCACAACCAGCACCTGAAAAATACAAACTTTTATTACAACTTTAATTATGAATACTTAGCATAAATTAACGCATATTTTTTTTAAAAGCAAAATCAATATCCTAAAATAATTGACTGGACTTTCCCTGGCTCGGAGATGTAATGAATTCTAATGATCCTGATATTTACCTTCATCAGCACCATTCGGGCAATCAAACTTGCTATCGCAGACTTGTGTGTGATTGACGCATCTGTCGGTGACACCGGGACATGCCCATTGATCATGTGGACATCTGTTAAACAATAATAATTCATGTTGAAATTTGTATTAAAAGCATTAAATAGCAAATCCATAATTGAGAAAATTTAAGAATCCATGAGAGAGAATATTCGAAACGAGGACTAACTAACTATACTCTCTCCAGAACTATCTTCAGAATTCAAACAGAATGTTTCCAGCATTCATTTAATGCATTTGGTGACGGAGTAAGAACACAATGGTCACCAAATGGAAGTATTGTTTACAAACAATTTTGGAGATTTATTGAGGGTTCAGTTATACCTGAAAGGTGGAGCTTTGCAGGCATGTTGCACACCCTCATCAGAGCCATCTCCGCAGTCATCATTGCCGTCACACACGTAGGCCTTGAACACGCATCGTCCGTTATCACAACGGTAATAGTTGTTAGCGCACGACATCACACCACAGGACGCAGGCTCATCAGATAGATCTTCACAATCAGGGGTTCCTATAAAACGACGATTATTAGACAAAATTATTTTAATATAATCGGAATGGTGATGTGGTTATTATCATTTTTATGTTATATTTTTAATAGAAGCATCTCTATGTCATATATTTGACATATTTTTAATTACATACTTATTCTTATTGAGTAGAATTCTAGAGCAGGTCTCTCAATTTTCAAGTTTGGTTTATTCAAAGATCGCTATTTGCTAACATATCAAAGATAATTTAAGTAATTTTGGATGTCAAACATCTTGGGTCTCTCATTAACAGGGATCCTAAATATTTTCCAAATGACCATCATAGTAACTTTACTATAAAAAATGTTAAGGTCAAGTGTTGTAGGTAGAAACTTGATTACGAGCGAAAAATGATTGTCACATATGGGACTCATCAACAATTATTTTTCGCTCGTAATCAAGTTTTTATAAATAATCAAGCATGTTAAATGCTACATTTCAGTAATTTGTTGCAGGTAGTTTAATTTACTCTTAAATAGGTATACACCAGAAGTGAATGAAAGCTTACCATCACAATACCAAGTGGTGGGGATGCAAATACCCGACGACTTGCACTGGAACTGCTTGTCGGGCTGGCACTGGTGTGGGGCAAGTGACGGGCAACCTGCCTCATCACTGCCGTCATTACAATCTGGTATACCATCGCATTTGTATGCTTCCTGCAAGAAGATAAATACAATGATTAATTAAAATATTTGATATGAAATCCTATCCGTGTGGTGACGGAGTAAGAATACAATTCACCACCCCCTATCTTACTCGTGGGTAAGAGACGACTAAGACAGTGGGACATATAATAAGCTGAGATAATGATGAGATGGTGATATAAAATCCGGATAGGCGTTGTGAATATGCATAATTAGTTTCCGTATACATACTACACGTGTCATAGGCGACAACTCATCAGACCAACATTATGAATAGAATAATTGCTCACCGTAAGAATGCTAACTACTCACGACACTTACCATGGATTTTTATACTAAGACCATTATGCCCAATATCTGCGAAGGTGATAGTAATGTACTATTTACCAACAACGCGTATAATTTAATTAGATTTTTAAGAAGATTGTTACCTGGACACATTGCTTGAGGTCGGCACATTTAAATTGGTTGGCAAGGCAGGAGACAGGCGGACAGTCGGCTTCATCTTGCTTGTCGAAGCAATCGTCGTCTCCATCGCAGACCCACGATGCGGGAATGCAATGTCCAGTGCGGGGGCATGTGAACTGAGAATTGAGAAATAATATTAATAAACAGAACTAATCCCTTGCTTTATAAGCCCCAATAGATAGAAGTATAAGTAATATCTTCTATTGATTGATATTAGGAATATTGTATAGAGTTTGTAGGTTGTAAAGATAACGGGGCGTTAATGGGAGGGACGGTACTTGCCGGGCTGACCACCAAGGTCAAGGAATCGTACCAAAATGAAAAAATGGTGACCCTAAAGACAAGCAGTGGAAATTCATAATACTCAATCCAAATTTAGTATTTACGTCCATTTCAACGTGCTTCAGAACACTGAGGAATAGGTTTATCACCATATTTTAAATGTACTCTTTTTTATTAATAAAAGAATTTTCTCTCTGTTATTATAGTTTATTTTTATATTGCTCTATGTTATGGCGATCCTAAATCATCATCTTAAAAGACCTTACCTGATTACAAATAACAAGTTAATCCCGGGATTAATGCCTCAATTAGTTTTATCAGAAGATTTTATTGTTACTAATGTAATTATAGAACTGTAAGCTGTATTAAATAGGACCACAAATCCAGGAAATATCAATTTTCTGCTGTAACTAACCTGGAAGTAGGCACAAGTCTTCTCAGCGCAATGAGATCCTTCATCGGAACCATCTCCACAGTCGTTTTCCGAATCACATTTCCAAGTATTGGGTACACAACGCCCATTGTCACACTGAAACTGCGAAGAGCTGCAGGTCACGTTAACACAGCCAGATTCATCGGAGAAGTCACCGCAATCGTTTTCAGAGTCACATTTAAAGGTCGCAGGTATACAACGACCTGACTTGCACATGAATTCTGACGCGCTGCATGTTGTTTCTGAGAAAAAAAGAATATATCTTATAAAGTATAACTACAGAAATTATTGTTGCTAATAAGTCCATTATATGAGGAGAAAAATACTTATTTTATTAACAAAAACTCACTAGCAATCAGTACCTACCAACTCGAAAAAATTAAGCGAAAAAGAAAACTTGCGTCAAACATCAACAACCAAAGCGGTATAAGAGTAATGTATATTCATTGTAAAGGTCAAAGGTCTGGACATTTATCATGTAATAAAACAGACTACTTACTAGTACAATTTTGTTCTTCGTCACTGTTATCCAAGCAATCGTCATCGCCATCACAAACCCAACTCTTTGGAATACACCTCTGGTTGTTACACGTGAAGTCCCAAGAATGCGGACATGCCTGTACAGGCGGCTCCAAATTGGGATCCGCAATGCAATTAGTGCCATCGGGACCTATTTTCTCTCCATAAGGGCATCCACATTTCACTGTTAATAGCTCAGTATTATTTCTTGGTACAGCAAAGCAGAGTTTCTGGCAGTTTCCATTGTCTCTCGAGCAAGGTTGCATTGGGTCTATCCTTTGAACCGCTTCACTGTAAACTTTGACTCCGTATAACCTATTCGTTTGAGGTTCCCTAACCATTATATCTTCTTGTTCCCCTGTAAGTTTGTGTAGGCGTACAATAGCGTCCAATCGCCAGTCTGTTATATACATAAAATCTTTGTTGATAACTATAGAGAATGGATGTCTGATCAATCTTGAACTGACTGTTTTTACGTCTGTACCGTCCAGTTTGGAATGTTGCACGTGATCTAATAAAGCATCACACCAATACAATCTGTCTAAGTCAAAGTCTATAGATAAACCATTTGGCCAACCGAGGGTAACGTTTTCAAAGACTAATAGATTCGTACCGTCAGTGTAAGCTCGACTAATATTAGCAGGTCTGTCCCATTCTGAGAAAAATATAAACCCTTTATTCGGATGTACTACAATCGCTCGTGGTCTCTTTAAGTCTTTCAGCAATGTTCTTTTGTAAGCTACATTTCTAGTTGATAAAACATTCAAGGTTCCTTTTCTGGAATCGATGTAGTATAGATTTTTGGATGCCCAATCGACCGCGAGTCCTTCGACGCCTTCATTTTGTGATGCTAATACTATTTCTCTTGTAGTACCATTCCTGTGTACTCTATAAATAACATCCTGCAATACGTCTGAGTAGTATATGTGCTCATCTCGGGCATCGAAGTCCAATCCTACAAAACGAGCTCTCCTTGAAACGACAGGTAAAATTGCGTCACTGAAACCTTCTATTACGGGCTCTAAAACTTTTCCTTTAATGAACCTCTGCTGGGAATACATAAGGAATTCTTTGACTAAATCACAGTTTCTTAGATCGGTTTCTAAACGGTAGCCAATATTACATGCACAGCGGTACCCTAGACCACCGTTTTGTATGGCGGTCACAATACACATTTGGGCGCATCCACCGTTATTTACTCCACAAGGATTGTTGACCGAAGTTTGTTTTAATGAGTGTATCACAGTAATAGCTTTTGGTTCACTAATATCTTTCGTTTTATATATGGCTTGAATACTGGACGATCCTTCGTACTTATTTACTGAATTGACTCCTTGTTTGGTACTATCGGACCAATATACTCTATCTTCGAACAATGCCAATCTCGATGGACTAGGGACCTGTTGTCCTCTTAGTACTAGGAAACGATGATTACCATCGTAGTCTACGGTTTCAATGTAATCCAGAAGGGAATCACACCAGAATACGCGTCTGGCGATTATATCTACAGCAATGCCGGATGCTTTGTAAGTCGCTTCAGAGACAATTGATTTGGTGTGTGTTCCGTCCATATTTGCTCTGACAATCTGCAATAATTTAAATTGATATAGTTGTGATAAAAGAAATTAAATCGATCGATATCGATTATAAATAGAAATTTAAGCGATTTATTTAATAAATTTCACTGAAATGAAAATATAATTCTCAGAATTGAATACCATAATATGACGAAAATACTTTTTAAGTGATTGGATTACTTACTTGACTACTGTCAGCAATAAACATTAAACCAAGCGTTGGATCTAGCGCCAAATCTGCTGGATTGGTCAAGTTGCTACCTAAAACTACAGCATGAAATCTTCCATCTAATTCAAAAACATCGATCTTTTGCCCGATAGCATCAGCTACATACAACTTGTCTCCGACCCAGTCCACGGCAAGGGCCACGGGTGCCCAGGAGCCTGCTACTGTAATATCCGTGCCTGTATAGCTGTTCAGTCCAGCTGGTATATTCAATTGTTGAGCGTGAATCTGAAATGTTTAATATATTTTTTTTTACTCAAACCAGTTACGAGCTATATAATTTTTCACTTTAATCGGTATCTACGCACCTTTCTGGTTTTCAAATCTGACCAGAACAGTAAGTTTCTTCGATAGTGGAAGTCGAGGCCGGCGGCTTGCGTAGCATTAGCGAGAGATGTGGCGGAGCGGCCGTGTACATCCATGCGCAAAACTGCTCCTGCATGCGCTAACAGCAATGACGGCGCCGCTGAACCAGCCGCTGTACATCGGGAGCCATCCACGAGCGAGTACCCCGGCGCGCACGCGCACTTGTATGCTAAAATTATTAAAATATTCTCAATATATATGCGTAGGTTTAAAAAAATCATCATCATAATCTTAGTTTATAAATGACCCACAGCTGGGCTCGGGCCTCCTCCACAATAGGAAGGTATTTCACCTATTATATATTATTTGTTAAAGGAATGTATCAATAAAAAATTTCTTTCTTTCTTTTTCTTTTTTCTTTCTATTATGCTATGCTAGTCAGACGGGTTGCTATAGGGTTCTATTTAGGAGTATCCTTCACTTGCATAGCTTTTATCTGTATATCATATCCCTTTTTTTTGGCGGCGCGCTATGGAATGGTCACACCCCGCTAAATCTGTCCGGGGCGATAGTAGAAGCGGCGCGCGACTCCATAGACCGCCCTACATGTACCTCTCTACGTCGAGCGGGCCACCGGAACCCGGTCTTTGTCTCCGGTGGCCCGCCCGGTGGTTTACCCTCGCGGGTACCCTCTTGAGTGGATGCCCCGGCAGCTTTCGCCGTTGGGCATCGTCCTCATGCGGTGTGGCCTCGCTCCGGGCGACCAGACTAATCCCCGGTCCGGTCACCCGCTGCTTTAGCTAGGGATATCATATCCCTTACTTATGTTTTACGATACACAAGAAAAGGGGTGGTAAGTTGTATTCTTACTTCACCACCACACGGAATTAAAGTTATATAGTTTCAAGTGTCTTACATCCTTGTGTGTTGGCACACAGCTGGTGGCAGTAGCCCCACTCCTGGCACTCGTCGCGGTCGATGCACGTGCGGTTGTCGGACGCTAACATCAGTCCAGCCGTGCAGACACAAGTCCCGCCGATAGGAGACGCGACACATTTGTACTCGCACTCGAGAGCTGGACATGACGCAGTAGCTGTGAACAATAAATCATATCTATTAATACACTTTTCTTGAATATTTTACCAAAATCTAACCACCATTAGTTAAATTATCTTTACGAAGGATAGTGTCAAGGACTGAGGATACAAAAAATGTTTTAATGGGATCGAAATATAGGTAGGTATTCTCCACTTACTACTCTTAAAAGCCGTGACTGTCATTTTATTTGTTACTAGCTTTTGCCCGCGGCCTCGCCCACGTAAAAGGTTACTTTCATAAAGATTTTCATCCCTTATTTTTATTTTACCCCTTAAGGGTAATTTTTTTACTAAATTTTATTGTCGTATTTATTTATATCTAATCAATAGCCTAAAAATAAGTTTCAAGCTTCTGGCTTTAAAAATGACAATACTTCCTTACAACTTACCATCCCTCTTTACAACCCTTTTTTGCATTAAAAAGTAGCCTATGTCCTCTAGACCATCTGTGTACCAAATTTCATTTGGATTCGTTCAGTAGTTTTGTCGTGAAAGAGCGACAGACAGACAGAGTTACGTTCGCATTTATAATACACTAGCTTATGCCCGCGACTTCGTCCGCCTGGAATGGTTACTTTGGGCTAACGTTAACTTCAACTCGCGAATTCGTTTACGTAAAAGGTGGAAATATTTTTAAATAATACATACCTTAAAGCTGTTTTAGGTACCTACATGACCCTTTTATTAATAAGAGTAGAACATTAAACCTTAAGTAAAAGTATTGGGTCTTATCTATACTTTTATAGATATACCATATACAATGTATGTATATTATACATACATACATATATACATACATACACTTACGCCTATTTACGATTACACATACTTTTAATGTGTACGACATCGCTGTGTGGTAGCGGCTACGAATACTACCAATCCTCACTTTGCTTGTGGATGTCGTAAAAGACGGCTAAGAGCCTTATAACGACTTGGGCCAACTCCATCTGATGCCGTTGGTCAACAATTACATTCCCAATGAGGGTTTACGTCTGGCAGGCGGCCGGTAATAAAACTATTGCCAATAACTTTTATAATATGTACTATGAATGAAGAGTACTTATTGTATCGACCCCAAGTAATTGGGATAAGAGTAGGAGAATGATGATGATGATGACCTCTCGTTAACAAATCTGCAATTTGGTCCAGAAAAGAATGACGTGGTCTTCTCCTTGTATTCGTCCCATTCACGATTGCTTTATATGTTTGCTTCGTCAACCTCTACCCACTCATTATTTCTTCCACTTCATGTCCAACCCACCTCAGCATACCAGCGCTCTTTTATAACATTATACCTAATTTTATCTTTCAGACTTACATCACACACGTTACGAAGAGCTGTCAGCTCTACAGCATTTATTCTATTTTCATGTCTTCTCCGCCAAATCTAACTTTCACTGCCATACATGAGGGCAGGCACTAATACTTCCTATACCTATTATTATTATTTAGGATGTGTAAAGCCGACGGAAGGTCATGAGAAGAAAACAAAACTAAAAATGTAGTGTGTGCAGAAGTACTTTGAAATAACATTAGTTTGAGTTTTTTTTTAATATAAGATTATAAGACCCAGTATTTTTATCGTAAATGCGCGCCCAGTACTTGATCATTATTTTGCTGCGATGTTATTTTTAAACTGCGATATTTCCTAAGATATTAATTGAAATCAAAAAATGTAAAGAGCAATTTTGTTTTAAATTAAATACTTGTGATGAATAACTCATTTATTTGGATAAGGATTAATATTATGTTTATAAAAACACCTTCGAAAATATCACATTATTTTAAAACAAATTTGATTAGCATAAAAAAGGTTATAGTGAGTCAATCTTAAAAGATAGACATATGCTGTCGCGGAATTTTATTTAGAACTTTGAAAAAGGAACAATTATATAGTACATAATTTTTGCGCAACTTTAACCGTTTACGCAACGGAAGCTCTCAAAAGGAAACAAAAACCCGATTTTTACACATTCATCATTATTGCTCTGCTCCTATTAGTCGCAGCGTAATGTTGTATAGCCTAAAGCCTTCCTCTATAAATGGACTATCCAACAAAAAAAGAATTTTTCAAATCGGACCAGTAGTTCCTGAGATTAGCGCGTTTAAACAAACAAACAAACTCTTCCGCTTTATAATATTAGTATAGATACTTTCACGTCTTTCTTTGCTTTTCTTTTAACTACCCATACATAGATGGTTTTGAAATTTCGCATACAATTTGTCAGGAATCTTTATATAAAAAAGAAATACCTTTCAGTCAGAACAAAAATTATTGTTCCCGAGGATAGAAAAATGTTTGACAAAATCTATTATTTCAAACGAATCATGAGCATAGCTAGTGATAACCTGACAGATTATATGAATGCAAAAATATTTTAAAAGATAAAGGTATTTAAATTAGTAAGAATAAAACCGGAAGTATAATTATCAAGTATAGTTAAGTTAGTTAATTTAGTTAACATTTATACATTTTTTTTAAACTCTCCAACCAAGTTACATAAAACCAATGATTATATATCAATATCAGTTGTGAAATTTTATTATCTGCCACCTACAAATACTGAATGCCAAAACCGGTCGTGAAATTATACTAATCCTCTATCTAATTTTAGTTTAAAATTTAAGTTTTTCAGCTTGTGAAATGTTAGGTTTATTCAAATGCTTCGCGGACGGTGAAAGTGGTTTTATTTTCAAAATTTTGTAATTTTTAATTTAGTATTCAACGTAATCGTGGTATTTTTGACTCAATAAGGGCACATATCAGCATTTCCTACTCCGCAGAAGATGCTTGGCGCATCACTGAATATAGCACGATTTATGCATGGAAGACACAAATATAGAAATAATTGAAATTAAAAAAGACCACCAAAGCCGTTAGAGAAACGTTAAACACATCTCTAGAATGCGTGTCACGTTAAACATGATACGTAGCAATCCGTTTGTAATTTCAAGAAGAATATTTGTCATGGTTATAACAATAAAGAAGATTAGTTTATACGACGTTTTTATCATTAAAAAATATCAATAGCATTACAAGACTATTTACATATAGCAGTACTAGGTAAACATGATTGCACTCGTATGCATGTAGATTTTGCCAGTCGCATTCTCGAAAACATTACTTAATATATTTATATTATTAAATAAGTTCGAAACAGGAAATTAAAAATCAAACACCAACGCGATAGAATACGTAAAAATAGTTTTATGTCAAATGTATACAGAGTGGAAGTGGACCGCTCCCGAAAACAAAGACAGGTCAGGATATTTGCTTGACTTTATATTAAGACATTATTTAAAAACTTAATATAAAGTCAAGCAAATATAATTATTTAATTATTTCGATTGACAAAGCTAAGAACTATCTGAATATCTGATGTTTACGCGAGTATATACAGGGTGGAAGCGGACCCCTCCCGAAAACAAAGACAGGGAACCCTACTAGTCCTACTTGTAATTATAGGCTAGAAAAAAAATCGATTCGGATGAAAAATTTTTTTTTAAGTCAAGTGTATGCAGGGTGGAAGTGGACCGCTCCCGAAAACAACGACAGGTGACCCTACTAGTCCTACTTGTAATGGTAGGCTAGAAAAAAAACGATTCGACAAAATCGCTTGGTAAATGTGATGGCGATCATAGTAAGATCTTATACGTACCCCAGGAGAACGTTTACGTCCATTCGCCACATAGTCCCACAGCCGATTTTGACGACTGCCACGGATAAATAAGAGATAACGACAACTATATTCTTATTCTATCCGTAAATTGAAGCACATAGGCTACTTTAATCCCGCAAAAATGTACAGTTTTATTTGGATAGATTTGTTTGACATATGTCCATAAATCAAAGCCATGAACATCACTAATTCAATTTGTAATGTTAGAAAGAAGAAAAGAAAATAATCTTACATTACAAGATTTCAGTTTAGGTAGTGAATAAGAAGGCAATTCTAACTTTCAAGGACCAAGTAGCTTAAAAATGTACCGTCTTTAGATATAATTCTGTTCGCATTAATAAAGAAATAGATTGCTTATAAAATACTCTTTCTTTTAGTAAAGGTATTATGTGTCGAGTCCCAAGTGTTTGTTTTATATTTTCCAACATTATTTGAAACATATTTTAAACATGCCTTTTCTTGTTTATGTAATTCAATGACTGTATTTTAATATTTCATGCTTCCATCTGTTCAATTTCATGTATTTCGGCATGTAACTTCTTATACTCTGTAAATAGGGATGAAACTATTGCTATACAAAGAGCAAAGTTGCCAGACTTCGAACTAGCCATTGAGAAATTCTTGAAGGCGAAACTCAACACCTTTTGTTTTACCCACAATTCAAAGAACTTGGGACATCATTATTGGCAGTCCGCTAAGTTATGCGTTTAGATGAGACAAATTATTTGTTAAGTTACATAATTGTAAGATATAATATCTTATAAAGTAATTTCAACTAAAATACAACTATGACAGATAGAGGAAGATGCCTGAAATTATGTAGATAGATTTTGATACTGTGTTAGTGTTCATTGGCAACTTTGAATCATCTATTCCTACGGATATTTATTCCTAGAGTCGTTTTTTTTATTATTTCACGATGTTTATCAATTGAAGGTTAATTCCGTGTTTTATCAATTGAATTACTTTCAAGTACCTAGGTGAAATATTAGCATCGCACTTT
Source organism: Lymantria monacha (assembly GCA_905163515.2). Classification (NCBI taxonomy): domain Eukaryota; kingdom Metazoa; phylum Arthropoda; class Insecta; order Lepidoptera; family Erebidae; genus Lymantria; species Lymantria monacha. Next base: position 1,329,048 of record LR991096.1, on the reverse strand, counting down.
TTGGCAACTTTGCCACGCAAGTACCGTTCTTTGAAATAAAAGTAATTTTTACGGTTCTTGTCGCGTTTAATATTTGATTTTTAATTTCCTTATAATTCGAATGCTTTATAGCGTTCATGATCACGGCAAGACTAAGATGTTTCACGTCCAACAAGTCACCGTTATTACAGAGATAACCTATAACCTTATCTCATAAATACGTTATTTGATAAAATAAGATTTTTTTGGAATCTAATAGGTATTTACTAAGTATATACATATTCGTACAGGTATAGGCTTAGAAATGCTAATATTGACCTAATGTATAGCTTTAGGTAAATGTATTAAGTTTAACAAATACTCACAGCAAGCAGTTTCTTCGTCAGCGTTATCGTCACAGTCCTTTTTACCGTCGCAGAGCCGTGACCTCTCTATACATTTGTGCGTGCCCTTCGGCCCACCCTTAGGACATAAGTATTTGTTGTCGGGGCAAGCTATAGCAGTGCAATTGGCTTCGTCAGTTCCATCTGAACAATCCTTATAACCGTCGCAGCGGTAAGATGCAGGGATACACAGAGCATTCCCACAGCGGAATTGTCCAATGTGGCAGGGTGGGAAATCTGTAATAAAAGTTTGATATTAAAAAGTATATTTAGTTATTTTACAAATTGGAATGTATTTTCATATTAACGTTTAGGATTCGGGAGTAGTATATTACCGATAAGTGATTAAGAACCACTTATCGTGAGGAAAAATATTGGTCATGAAAACGTTATTGTAATTTTATATACGACCGTTCGTACTTGGGTCAGAAATATTTTTTATCCAATCCAAGGAGGCACCTTTTCTGTCATCATTTTATTGCTTCTAATCTTTTCGCTGTCACGGTAGGCAGCGACATAGTTGCGCCTCTGGTATTGCTGAAGTCTATGTGCAACCATTAGCATTTAACTTCGTCTACCTGCTCGTCTACCACCAAAGGCTAAGAAATTGAATAACTTTGGAAAAAAATAAACCTTGGTCTTACAAAAACCTAACAGATTTATGTAATCACCTACATTTGCGTAATCACCTACATTTACGTAATTAATTTATAAAGCCCTTTTTGTTAATACACCACTTGAAGAATTTGAAATATACTTATAAACTCTTCGAGCTTTTCTTTTCTTGTTTTTTTTTATATAATATTTATAAATATATTTCAAATAAAGGATATAATAATAATAATGGACAGGATACTTACTACAATAAGATTCGTCAGAATTATCACCACAATCGTCTTTATGATCACATTTGGCTGATGCATCTACGCACTTCTGTCCGTTGAGACACCGCAACTGGTCCAGTCTACACGCCAGCTCCTGTCCCGGGCAATCCTGTTCATCACGTCCCGTTCTACAGTCTAAGTAACTGGAAAAGTCAAGATGAAAATGTTCTCAAAAAATAATTTAAACATGGGAGAAGAAAATGAACAAGAATTTATTTTTCGGAATTCTAGATGAGCCTGCTACAGACAAATTATAGTATAGGGTTTTATTTTCCAGATTTCCTTCTCTTGCACAGTTGATATCTGCTTAGAGTGAAGTATGCAAGGATAGAGTTCTCTGGCACTCTGTCCTCTCTGCCTACCCTGCAAGGGATATGGCGTGATGATATGTATGTATGTATCTCTTAGTTGCCTTCATACGGCCACTCACGGGCAAAAGAGGAAGTGGTGTGGAAATGCAATGGAGAGTGATAGTTTAACCCAAATAAATTTTGGGTATAGCATTTGAATTAAATCTAAAAAAAATGTAAATATATTCCCTTGAATTTTAGTCGCATCGCCACCTACTGGGACAATTGTTAATCCAGAGCATTCTTAAATCCACCTGAATACATACAAAAATTTCACCATAATCAGTTCAGCCGTTTAGTATGAGTTCGGTCACTCGTCTTTGATTTACAATAAAGCCCCGTCCACACAGTATTCTTGCTCCGTCAACACATGGGTAGCTATATGATGTACTCATATTTTTGCAAATAATTGATGTTTAAGAGCCTGCATATAATAATTTAAATTGTTTAGTTGATTTTTTTTATACTGACCCATCACATCTCTTATCTTTATGTATACAGGGTCCTTGTGCGGCCACTTTGCCAGGGCCAGCGCCTTCGACACCGCACTGGAAATCATCAGCTTGACACTTGCGATACGCTGTAACAAATAAACGTACAAAATTATACAAAAGCCTATAATTCAGGCGAAATGTGAGATTGGAGCACCACCAATCAATTCACAATATGTACTATAAAAGAAGAGTACATATTGTATCGACCCCAAGTAATTGGGATAAGAGTAGGAGAATGAATGATGAGGTATTACATAAAATTGTGATTTCTTTTAACAATAATTAACAGTAAAAAAATAAGTCAACAACAATTATGTCATTATATAATCACATATTTGCTTAGGTGTTACTTAAAATTTATGAGTCATTAGTGACAATGAAGATGAATTAGTCACGTACGTTTAGTATTAGACGTACTGTGCTATTTACAAAAAGTTATTTGCAAGCAAAAAATGATTACTAAACTTGTAGTAATCAAAATAAAATACTAAATCTATTAGATTTGGGTCGTCTCATTGCTAAATATAGTTCTAATTGAAATGTTAGAATATTAAATCGCGACAACATTTTTGTGTCAGCATATAGATGGCGTTTAAAACGTCTCCGTAAAGGCGATAAGGAGACTCTATTTGGTTATCATACATGCCAATTTTTCCTAATTGGTGAAAAAATGGTTGAAAGGATTTCTAATAGTTGTGCATTCAAATTCCATGTACTCGCATGATATTCAGTTTTTACTGGCAAATAAGTTTTTAAAAAGTAAAGTACTTTCAGTGTGGTGATGGAGCAATAATACAATTCACCGCCTCTCTATCTTGCCCTAATCTTGAGTGTCGTTAAAAGGGATATAATATGCAGATAACATATATGCAAGAGAAGAAACATCGAACATAAAACGCTGTCCCAACTAGACGAGTTGGTTCCTTCGTCTATGTACCACTTCTGGGCTTAAGTTTCCTTCAAAATCAGAGGGGAATCGACCTATTATGCCGTATCAGGTTTATATAAGGTCTTATTTGAAGATTTCCTTCTTTTTACATAGATTGTTTATATAATATTTCCTTTTCCTTTCCCTTTGTTTACTTTTACAACAACCATATAGAAGAAAGGAGATGAATAGTATTCTTGCGCTTAGTTCAGTGAGTAAGAGAACTAGTATCCAAACTTGGGTGGGTTTTGATTGGTAAGCAGTGGCCTAGCTATACGTCTAGGATTGCAAAGGTCCATGGAAGGCGGTAACATTTACCATCAGGTTGAGCTGGCTGCTCGTTTGCCACCATAAGTAATAAAAAACCTATAATCAAATATAATCTTGAATCCTAGACATAATATTGAATATATACATCAGTATTCAATCAGAAATTGAAATAAATGTTATCTAGTTGACACAAAATGTCGGCGTATCTGTTTGTATCATTGCCACCTGGGCTAATCTAATACAAAATACAACATCGAAAATAAGATGCAAAAAAAAGCTCAGGTTTTACGACAAAATGTTCAACGAACCGCCTTTGTCGAGATAATGCGATTTTCATATAAAGTTATGTAAAAATCCGCCTATAGAGGGCGCCTTTGAGCGGCAAAGTGCTCCAACACCGCGCCAAAGCCCCACAATGTTTACAAGAGACTCTTTTCAAGCCTTTTAAAGTTTTTTTTCATCGCAAAATTTATATATGTACTAGGTACGTAGATATTTAAAAGTAATTAAAATTTAATATTTTAGTTTGGTCAATTGATGGGTTTCTTGCGACCTAGACATCTGTGTGTTATTTCTATATTTTCAGAGTCTCGTCAAAGGATATGAAGATAAATTTTGCAAGAATAGAAAGTAGCTTAGTTGGGAAATCGAGCAGTCATTATATATAAATTGTATAATTTTGTAGTATATCATATTATTTTGATATATGTCGTAATGTTTAGCTAGCGTTTGCAATGTAAGCGCATAAAAATTCTCTGCTTTTTCTGTTATAATGTTCATGTATTATATTATACATATAAACTTTCCTCTTAAATTACTCTAGCTATTGACGAAAACTGCATTAAAATCCGTTGTTTAGTTTTAATGATCGTAGCGTATAGACAACGGCTACGACTTTGTTTTATACTATATATAGATACAGAACATACTTAAAAATAAATACTACGAAAAAGTTACCTTTTTGAGAAAATATGACAAAATGTTAAAACAAGAATTGTTAAATAATAAATAAAACAAACAAAACAGATATAATAAAAAAAATGATTAAAAAAATCAAAAAACCCGACTGCGTAAAAAGTCACCAAAACTACGTACATAATAAAAAAACTGAAAAGAAAAAAACAAGCACTTAGATGTCTGGTGGTCTAGAATCCCATAATATATTATTGAATAAATACTATTGCAGAAAATGAAATATATTTTAATAATAGAACATGACAACTGAACAGTCGGGATCCATTGAAAAATTAGATTTGCTGTCGAATAAAGGATCCCGACTGTTCAGTTGTCATGTTCTATTATTAAAATATATTTCATTTTCTGCAATAGTATTTATTCAATAATATATTATGGAATTCTAGACCACCAGACATCTAAGTGCTTGTTTTTTTCTTTTCAGTTTTTTTATTATGTACGTAGTTTTGGTGACTTTTTACGCAGTCGGGTTTTTTGATTTTTTTAATCATTTTTTTTATTTTACACTTTTTAGTTATAAATACCTAGGTAGCTATAGTTATCTTATTTATTAATAAGTAGGTAAGTACCTAACTATATATAGTTTTTCGACTGAAGTTGAGTACTAAATCGTTAGAAATTGGAGATGGGCGACCGCGTCAGACATTAGATACTTTAGGTAGGACTATCTATGGTATATTGGACAATATACCTACTAGATACTTCAGTATATGTCCATCCACATCCAGTTATATGAATTTTTCGTCTTTTCATCGTAAATTTCTACTGTCTAAAAACCTATATGTGAGAAAGGTTGTTACGAAACTTTAAATCGATATAGATCCTAAACGGCCAGTCAAATCGAAAAATGTTGAGAGAAAACTAAAAATGATTTTTAAATACCTATTTAAGGATACCCCACTCGATATAGTTTGTTGACTTTATTTTTTTTAATTTTCACAATATGGCGTCCAGTAGTCGCCATATTGAATTTTTAATAACGTCATATGTTTAGTGACACTCGCCGGATTAAGAGGAATCGATTGACGTGCGAATCATAAAAATCGGCCCAGGCGTTTGGTATATATAGTGCTTCAAAGGAACATACAAACATACATACATACATACATACATAGACTGTTAAAAACAATACCACTCCTTTGCAGTCGGGTAAAAAGGCATCTAGTGGATTTGTGTCAAAGCTTATGTATGTATCAAGAAACGTTTCGTTTCGTTACTATGGTGAACAAGGTTGCAGACATTTCATATTGCGGAGCATATCTCTCGACACGGCTTTGATCAGATTATAGTATAAAGTATATAATTCGTTCTCTAGATATAATTCTTACTTTAAAAATGGTTAAATTATATAAAATTGAATATTCAATTATATAGCTACTAGATATTTCTTCTACTTTTTGGTTATGTGAATCAGTTATTAGCCGGTATCATTATTCGTCCGAGTCTTCAGGTTGATTTCACGCTCAATAGGATGGATGGACAAAATACTTTTGTATTTCCGCCAGAACTACTTATTTTATTTTATTTCTTAAAGTTGCAAACGAGCAAGTAGCACACCTGATGGCAAGTGTTAATTGGTTTTGGGGTGTCGGGGATAGAATGTCAATAGACGATCTCTCCGGCATCCCGTAAAAGCGCGGAAGGGACCGCTGTGGTTTTAGTGGGTATTTTGGTCGAACCAGCTGAACAGCGAGTCCCACACACCCCCTCGCCTGTCACCGGCGATGGTTAGTGCGTAAATGCATTTCCACAGCGTGAACAAAAAAAAGTGTTAATTCCTCCGCTCCTACCAAACAAAATCCACCCAAGTTGTGCTTCAGATCTCTTGCTAACCGATCGAAGCGCAATAGCACACTATCGTTGCTTAAACGTCGATTTTCTGCGAGAGCGTGGAGTGTGGAGTGGGGTAGTAACCCCAGACAGACCGGCCCGCTGCTGCAGACAGAAAACTCAACAATGTGGCTCTACCACTACCTTTTAAAAGTAAGTTTATATAAGTATAATTTAAGAGTATATATTAAAACAAATAAGCTGAAAGAAATATTTAGACCAAATAGCATGTTTACATCACAAAAAGCGTCCGCTGTTCATACAAATGACCGTATAACTTAAAAGATATGTTTAAGGTAACAAAGTACGGTTGAGGGAATAAAACTCACAAGTGGCAATAAAAGAGGGAACATAATAATTGCAGTCTATTAAAACTTTTCCATGGCGGCGGCGGGAAACTTGTCCGTATGTTTCCGCTTTAAAAATAGTGACGAGAAGTTATTATAAGTTTATGCTTCGTATGAACACTAGTTGTGTCGACGGATTCACACGCGATAACTATCTATTAGCCATTCCGTACCGAACTCGAGACAACGACGGTTTTTTGTCTCATTTATTCTGTTGGGTTTGTTTATATTTCATTATTTCAGCTTAAATATGGGACATAGGTATTGAATGTTAGGCTCAAGCCTCTTCCACAATAGGAGGGAAATTGACCTACTATACCACGCTGGTCAGACGTGTTGGTATAAGGATTTATTTAGAGTTTACCTTCTCTTTCATAGATGTGATATGCATAATACATATCCTAATCATGTATTACAATACCCACGGGCAAAGCAAGGGGGAATCCCTATAAGGTGACTGAGTGGGAATACAATTCACCACCCCTATACCATAATATAACTCAATACCAACCAGCCTGAGCAGCGTGGTATCTCAATTTACCGCCTATTATAGAGGAAGAAGAGAATGTGACAATAACAACATCCTAAGATATCACACCATACTAAATAACCACAGTGCATGAAAATAAATAAGCGGTGATTATTTCCTGTGTTCTAAAATATAACTGACAATCGCCAAAACCGACAAACCTTTTAATTAACGCTAAAATAGAAGTTAGTAGTTGGATGGCCCGGTTACTTTTGTTTTGACAGTTATAAAACTTAAAAGTGACGTTATAATGTCCATTCGGTTAGTGTTGCCAGTTAAAACGCATCTGTCACAAGTTTCACGAAACTTTTCTACTACTGCAACCCAGTTTGATATACTATCTGACAAAAATTATGGCGGATCGTGCCAAAAAAATAATTTAATTATTTCATTTTATGTTATATTTTTATGTTATAGCGCCTGAAAATATTTCAAGTAAATAGCAGTTAGTTCTTAAATGGTAAATTAGCTTAACTTCTTACTCTTTTAGACTTTAACTAAGTAAATACTTGTGTAGCGAAAATTTTGCATTTAAGGAACTAATCCTTTTATTATGATGGCATAAACCGAATAATGTTTTTTTGAAAATGAAACTTATAATAACTGAATAACTAAACTGATCGTCGAGCTCTATTTATTATGAGCTCCAAGAGCTGTTCTTTTAGCCACTTTCCACATTATCGTCGAGAAAGGCTACTATTAGTCTATTTCAAAGTAGTAATTAATTAATTCGCTATTAGATAGTCTTGTCCAATGAGAGTGATCGCAAGCTATCTTAACGGAACTTAACAAATCTTTCATGCTATCCACATTTAAAATATTTTAAACGAAATACAAAACCAACCACCGAAACCCTTTTCACAGATAGTAGAGTCTATAGCAGCCTCGCTTCAAAACAAACATGGCCTGTACAGCAAACTAAGTGAACTAAAATTTTAATTACAGAAATGTCATTGAGAATCAGTTAAAATATCACAGCATCCTCGACAATTTCACGAGACAACTGATTTACATGAAAACAGGCACATCAGAGATACGAACACCAAACAAAAACGCAATTTCCACACCATTAAAACTTGCCCACTTGTTGGGACTTAAAACCAATTGTGAAAGATCCCCGCGCACTCACAGAGCAACCCCCCTATATCCAACGATTCTTCAGCACGAGAGAGAGTAGAAGCTCAAGCGGAATTGGTTGAAGCACTTCGTTTACAAGAGTTCTCTTTAAAAAGAAATAGGACGGTGTATTTCGGTAGCATGTTTATTTAAGTATTGCTCCGTAATAGCTGGTGAGGTAGTATGCAAAGGAAAATATTTTTGTAACAACTCAAAGCGTTTCATATAAATGTGAGTCGAGACAAATATTTAGGATGTAATAGCGAAAACAAAAAATGGTATAGTTTACAGCTCACTGAAGACAGACAATCTTTCAATACAATTTACAACATTATATGTTGAACAACATTATTTCGGAATCATTGAAAGCAGTACTTTCACTAAATTGTTTGACTTTACTTCTCTATAACTAAACAATGCTTGTGTTGTAAAAGTTAATTCTTTTAAGGGAAGGACTGAAATTGTAATCTATACTAATATTATAAAGAGAAAAGGTTTGTATGTATGTTTGTAATGAATTGGCTCAAAAAGTACTGGACCGATTTAAATAATTCTTTCACCATTAGAATGCAACATTATCACTGATTATTATAGGCTATTTTAAGTGTAAGAAAAATATAAGGATTACTACTAAAATTACAATATTGTTACCCAAGGTGTAAAAAAGCGCCCATAAAATATATTTCATCGCATGTGCTGCGAAAACTATTGATAATAGAACCAAAAATGTTCCACAATATTAAAGAACATATCAATATCTACAAAAAATGTCGCGATAGCATGTGTCTAACTATTGTAGTTATGTCACTCTAACTACTTTTCAACATTTTAAAATTTATTAGAAATTTCGACCATAATCAGACCAAGTTATTTATACCTTTGCCTTAATCCTTACCTAAATAAATGATTTCTCAAGCAAGGCTGTTTAAATACCTGTAAATAACTTTTTATTTTATTAAAGTCGGACACTCCATTCAAAAGACATTACGAGTATAATAAAATTGAAATAAAATTAATTCGCCGCCGTGACGCGCCGGTGCGGCGGGGACGGAGTGCAGGAGAGGGGCACATCTATGAAATAGGTAGCCGCGCGGCTCGCTCTGAGAAATTTAAGCCCTCCCAATATGTGTAATGGAACAAGACTTTCGGTTATAGAATTGCGAGACAATGTGATTGTAGCTACTATCATCACCGGCCCCGCGGCCGGACAGCTTGCCCGCGGCCGGACAGCTTGCTCACTTTCCGCGGATCCCGATGATACCGACGGATTGTCCTATATCTTTTAAAAGATTACAGTTTCCTGTAAAGATATCGTTTGCCCTTACAATAAATAAATCCCAGGGACAAACTTTTTCTATGGTTGGCATCGATCTAAGAAAAGAGTGCTTTTCTCATGGCCAACTATATGTTGCACTTTCTCGAGTAGGGTCGCCTGAAAATCAATATGTTTTAATGTCATCTACAAATACCACTGCTAACATAGTGTATAGTGAAGTATTAAGGTAAAAATGGAAAATTAAAATAAAAATCTAATAAAATTTAAAAGTCTTTAAAATAAAAGATGTACTTGAATAAAGAAATGATACACAAATAAAAAAAACTACATTAAAATAAATAAAAAATATAAATCAAAAAGGAAAAATAAATGTAAAAAAAAACATAGCACTTAAGTCGGGGTGCTATATTTTTTATTCTATGAAATATGTGATAATCAGTACGTATACAGTAATAGTAGGTATATAATGTATCTAATTATTATTAGTATACCTATACTCTAAACCTCTGTGAAATGTTTTTAAAAATTACCAGTTACATACATACATACATATCATCACGCCATATCCCTTGCAGGGTAGGCAGAGAGAGCAGAGTGCCAGAGAACTCTAGTTCTGCATACTTCACTCGCTTCCTCAACATTCATAATTCTCTTCATACACGCTCGCCGGTTTCGGAGACTCTTGACTCCACCTTCCTTCAGTACCTGACCGATCTGGTCTAGGTAGGTTAGTCTCGGTCTCCCTCGGTACCTACATCCTTCCACTTTCGCATTGTATATCTTCTTAACCAGACGTTCGTTCGGCATTCTTTCCACATGTCCGAACCATCGGAGCATTCCCTTTCGCTTCTTTACACCAATACTCTCTTTCATACCTACTCGCTCTCTTACGTCGTCGTTACGAATGCGGTCGGTCAGCCTAACTCCACAGATTTGCCGAAGAGATCGCATTTCGACCGCATTAATTTTACTTTCATACTCTTTTCTGCATACCCAACTCTCGCTTCCATACAGTAATGTTGGGACAAGCACTGCGTTATGTATTGCTACACGTGCCTTCTGGCTGAGGTGGTGGCTGCCGAGAAGTTGCCCCAACGCTCCGTTCACTCTATTTCCCGCATTCACTCTTCGCTCTATATCAGTGGTGTACCGTCCATCTCGGCTAAATCCACATCCAAGATATACAAATTCATCCACTTGCTCTAGTACATCATTACCTATTGTTACTCTTACATCTGTTCTGGCTTCATCTCTTTCAAAGACCATTATTTTGGTTTTGCTCACATTCACGCGTAGACCCCTTTTCTTACAATCTTCTGTCATTGTGTCGACTAGGGTCTGCAGGTCAGTCGCTGACTGTGCCAGCAGGACTGCATCATCTGCATAAAGCAGAGCAGAGACCACTGAGTCACCCATCTGGACTCCCACATTCATATCGTTCAACCTTTGGAGACATTTATCCAGATATGGACTTTTAGACGTGAGACACCTCAGTCCTCCCGTGACCAGGATCACTGTAAATTGCTCGAAACGTCGGGAAATTAAAAATCAAATACAAACGCGATAGAATCCGTAAAAGTAGTTTTATTTCAAACTGACAAAATAATTTAGTATGTAATGCTACATTCATGCTTGGTTAAACCTCGACAAGTGCCCACAAACACAAGCATGTGAAAGTGATGTTTGGCTTGGCTTGCGTGAGCTTGTCACCGAAACGGGCTTAGTGTAGGTTTTTGGACGCAGATCAAAAGAAGCTTGTGGCAGACCCTTGCGACATTTTATATGTTCGCACATGTTTAGTCTCTCACGAGCTGACACCTAACGGGTGTTTTTATACTGCCCTGTATACGACTACATATCAACCATGAATAATTTCTTTCTTTTTTTCTAATATTTTAAATAAATATATGTTAAGTCAAACGTAATAGTGGATATAATTTCAACGTCCACTTCTTCCATGTTTGCCTGCACATTTAGTCTGCCCGAAACATACCAACGCACTCGCAAGCGTGTAAATGGCATACAAGCGTTTGTAAAGGCTTGGAGCTTATGGACGTTTGCCAATCCTAGGCCAGCGTGTAAAGGTAGCATTGTATTATTTAACAGTAAATGCCAGATGTATTACAAAATTTAAAAATGCCGGGGGTATCCGTCACGCGGTCACCCTCGGAGGCAGCGGACTAATCCTCTGCCCCTCTGCGTCCCAGTTCTGACACTATCAACTATGGCTTTAACGACGGTCGGCAGCGAAATTACAGCGAATTCACGACGCAACTTGTGAATAATCGTACAAAGTATTGTTCTATATGGGAATCGAACCCGTGATACTAAGTACTACGCGATCTGTGCAGTCAATCTGTATAACATAACAGAACTAAATATTGGTGTTCCAGATTATTCCATAACGATTCAATGTTGTCGTGTGTTGGTCGGGGAGATAGGCCTCGTTAGCATTGGTCTGCAACCTATCTAGGAGAAGGAAAACTCCAAAATATAACCCGAGGAGATGGGCCTCGTTAGCATTGGGCTGCAACCTATCTAGGAGAAGGAAAACTCCGAAATATAACCCGAGGAGATAGGCCTCGTTAGCATTGGGCTGCAACCTATCTAGGAGAAGGAAAACTCCGAAATATAACCTGGGGAGATGAGCCTCATAAGCATTGCGCTGCAACTCATCTAGGAGAAGGAAAACTCCGAAATATAACCCCCGATCCAAGGTGTAAACCGACCCGTGCTGAGGGATTCGCGGCCAGAGGGTAAGCTGGTCAAAAACGGAGGGTGCATGTGTTGGTGGTCACAGGGCACAGCGGTGATTCCACCTTGCCTCCACACAAGGGCTCTGTGGGGGTGGATCGTTTAATACCCTACTACTCGTGGGAACGCTATGGATTGTATGAAAAAATTTAAAAGTCCAAATGACGGCGATGCGGTTCGCAACCCTTCACGTCTCGATCCCAATGAGGGCGAAAAGCGGTCTACGGAGTGCCGTTTTGCTACGTTGAATGTAGGAGGAGGAATGAAAGAGAAATTAAACGAGGTATGTCAAATGATGGATGATAAAAAGATTGATATTCTTTGTGTGAATGAAACGAAGCGAAAGGGATGTGAGATAACTAGTCATGGACCTTATACGGCATACTGGTCCGGGGTACCAATGACTAGTAGAGCCTGTCAGGGAGTTGGTCTCCTTCTTTCTGCTCGAATGGCTCAATGTGTGAAAGAGTATGATTGTGTGAATGCTAGATTAGTATGGTTAAGAATGAAAGTGGGTCTGACCCGTATTTTTGTTGTAGGAGTATATGCTCCTGTAAACACGGGTTTGACTAAAAATAAATGTGAGCAGGATGGAAGAGAAAAGTTTTGGGAGGAACTAAGAGATGTTTTAAGATTATGTCAGTTAAATGAAAGGTTGATTTTGCTAGGTGATTTTAATGGATGGGTGGGAGTAGGCCGAAAAGGATTCGAAAACGTTTTAGGAAGGTTCGGTGATGAAAGTGTGAATGAAAATGGTCAAAGTCTGCTAGAGGTGTGCTTGGAATGGAACCTTTGTGTTACAAACACTATGTTTGAACACAAAAAGATCCATATGTATACACGCGAAGCAAAGAATGTAAGAAAGAGTATGATTGATTTTATAATAGTAGACAAAAGACTCAGAAACAAAGTTCTAGACACCAGGGTGTATCGCGGTGTTGGTATCCATACAGACCACTTTTTAGTAATGACTAGAATAAGTGGTCTCATAAAAACGTGGCGAAACCGGATACATAACCCGACAAGTGTACTAGAAAGGATAAAAGTAGAGAATTTGCAAGATGAGATTGTTAGAGAGAAGTATAAAAGTAAACTGACAGAAAAATTGTATGATTCGGCTGATATTAGTGATATGGAAGAATTATGGAAGACTTTTAAAGAAAATGTGGTAAATGTTGCTACAGAAACATGTGGCGTGACCAGAAGAAGGAAAGTAAATAAGATGAAGAATATATGGTGGGATAAAGATGTGCAGAGTGCAGTTTGTGAGAAGAAGAAAGCCTGGATAGATTGGCTTGCTATCAGAGCCACTGAGAGAATAGAGAAAGCAACGATTCATGATATAGACATAGCCAAAGAAGAGTACAAGAGAAGAAAAAGAGAAGTGAAAGAAATTGTCAGAAAAAAGAAAGAGGATCAGAAAGACGAGTACGATAGAAGATTATCGCAGGATTACCAATCTAATTTAAAGATTTTCTGGCAATCCATAAGATCAGCTCGAGGTAAAGTTCAAAGTACAGAGCTTGCCTCGATCAGGGATAAGTATGGAAGGATAGTGAATAGAGAAGAATGTGTACTAGAGAGATGGAAGGAGTATTTTGAAAGCTTATTTGAAAGAGAAGAGCCACAAGATCTATCATTTGAGAGTGAAAGAGATCTTGAGGATGGAGAATGTGTTACTATGGTGGAAATTATGAACGCACTGAAAGGTATGAAAGCGGGTAAATCTGCAGGATACGACAGGATTACAGTTGAGATGCTGACAGCTGGACAGGATATCATAGCTAACATGCTATACCAGCTCTTCAATCTCTGCTGGACTAATGGCCAAGTACCTGACGACTGGTGTAAGGCTGTAATTGTACCTTTGTACAAAGGGAAAGGTTCGCAGCAAGATTGTAGGAACTACAGGGGCATAAGCCTCCTTAGCATAGTCGGCAAACTGTATGCGAAAGTATTGATTGAAAGAGTAGTGAAAGTAACCGACAAGAAAATATGGGACGCACAAGCAGGTTTTCGAAAAGGTATGGGTTGTACGGATCAAGTCTTCTCCTTACAATGCATGGCGCAGAAGTTTTTGGCTAAAGGTCAGAAAATCTTTTGTGCATTCATTGATTTGGAGAAAGCTTATGACAAAGTGAGGAGGAATGAACTGTGGTCGGTACTGTCTATGTATGGGGTGGACAGCCATCTTATTCACGCGCTGAAATCCATCTATAAGGATTCCAGGGCATGCGTAAGAATAAACGGAGCCTACACGGAATGGTTTAATATCGATAAAGGTGTTAGACAGGGATGTGTAGCGTCCCCGTGGTTGTTTAACCTATTCATGGATAGCTGTTTGAAAGATCTGAAAAATAATGATTGTGGTTTACGAATGAATGAGTTACTTATCAAATGTCTTCTTTATGCCGATGATCAGGTATTACTTGCATCATCGGCAGAAGATTTGCAGGCGATGGTAACTACTATGCATGAAGCTTTTGAAAGAAAAGGTATGAAAGTAAATGTAAGTAAGACGAAAATTATGGTTTTTGAAAAGGATACATGTATGACGGAATGTAACATTTTTATAAATGGTGAGGAACTGGAACAGGTGAAAGAATTTTTGTATTTGGGTGTTTTGTTTACTAGAGATGGTAAAAATGATGATAATGTTGAAAGAAGAGTAAATGCTGGTAATAGAGTGAATGGGGCACTATACACCTTTATGAAAAGCAGAAACGTGTCCAAAAAGGCACGTTTAGCTGTACATAAGGGAGTATTAGTACCTACTCTCATGTATGGTAGTGAAAGTTGGATTTGGCAGGGAAGACATGAAAGTAGAATAAATGCTGTAGAGATGAGAGCTCTTCGTAGTATGTGTGATGTAAGTATGAAAGATAAAATTAGGAATAATGTTATAAGAGAGCGCTGTGGTGTGAATGAAGAAGTAGTGACAAAGATCAAAAAGAGTATGCTGAGGTGGTTTGGACATTTAGAAAGAATGAGTGACGAGAGGTTGACGAAGCAAATATATAAAGCAAGCGTGAATGGGACGAATACAAGGGGAAGACCACGTCATACTTTTCTGCACCAAGTTGGAGATGTGTTGACGAGAGGTCTTATTAAGAGTATGCGTAATCGTAGAGCATGCATGAAGACTATTATGAGTGTGAATGAAGCGATGGAAGTATGCCAGGATCGTGGTTTGTGGCAATCCGTAGTCTCTGCCTACCCCTCTGGGAAACAGGCGTGAGGCTATGTATGTATGTATGTATGATTCAATGTTAGTTCCATGTAGGTACATAGAGAATACTATAATCCGGTTCATATCTAAGCAAGCGTAATAAGCGGATTAATATAGCTACGTTAAATCGCAACATGCGCAAACCGCTTCACTGAATTAATGGACAATAATATATTAATGGAAGATCTTAAGAAGATATTTTTTATTATATTTAGTTGCAAACAGTCATGGACTATAGCGAAGCCGCCTTCTTGTCATTAGTACTATAAATAAATATAAATAGAATTTGTGTCTTTGGTTTTCGGGCAGAAAGAAGCGCAGTAGTAAATTGCTATAAATCAGATATCAATTTGGAGAGTCTGGTGTTACCTTGAAAGACCCAATATATTTATGCTGCGGGCAGAAAATTATTAGCAGTATGTCCTACCACTACTAAACATTTTATTATTTTTGTGTATATAAAACTGGCTATATCATGCCAGAGTAAGAATATGTTTTTTTTTAAAAGGCGTACGTACTGACGATAGATCGAACTCACATACTCCACATTAAAAAAAAATCAGCCAAGTGCGAGTTGTACTCGCGCACGTAGGGTTCCGCAAAACTGAAATAAATCAAGTTTATTATTTGGGAGCCCCCCTTAAATATTTATTTTATTTTTAGTATTTGTTGTTATAGCGGCAATAGAAATACATCATCTGTGAAAATTTCAACTGTCCAGCTATCACCGTTACTGAAATACAGCCTGGTGACAGACGGACAGCGAAGTCTCAGTAATAGGGTCCCGTTTTTACCCTTTGGGTACGGAACCCTAAAAATACCATTCTTCTAGTGACAAAAAAAAAAGAAAGGATTCCTTTTTTTTTTGGAAAGGTTATGGTAGTGGTAACTGCCTGGCGTGGCGGAAGGAACAGCTCATCCCATAAAATATCCGTACACAATCTCCTTATTACCAAGTGTTCAGCCGCGTCAAGCCCTGTCTTCAGTTGCCCGTCTCGGTACCATTATAAAGACCCCTAAGTCGGGAAAGTAAAGGCTGGTGACAAGTTATCTTCTCAAAACTTTTCCATAATAATATCAGTAAAGTTAAATAGGCATTGCATTATTACATATTAAAACAATCAAAATGGACAGTAATATATAAATCGAATTAGAATATTTCACATATACATCAGAGTATGCCGCGAGTACACTCAAGTCTGTCGACAGTCACCGGTTGGTCGGGGATTAAACCAAAATAGTTCTAACTTTTAATACGTTCCGGGCCATATTCGGTCGCTGAGTGTACCGTATAACTCGGTGTTGCCACTTTACCAGATTACTTAATTTAATAAGGTAAATTTGTTACACTTTGGTAAAATAGAAAAGGGTTTTGTGTATTATAGATTTGAACTCACTTTATCACTACGAGAACCATTGTCTCTTTATTTAGTAAGCAATTTTAATATACAGTTTTTTTTTCTCTATTAATTTTAGAACAATTTGCTGAAGAAATATGACGTATAAAAAGAGAACAAGAAAAGCGAGCTACAATTTCTGTTATTTTATAAAAAACGTTAGAAGTATGAAACTACAGTGATGACCAAATATAAAAATGGTTTAGGAATTATTTAATATACCATTCTATAAAGGATCTTAATTCAAAAGATTTCTATCAGGATATTTAGTATTCGTAAAGAATACGTGGAGTATTTTCCGGTAAATTGGGGTGATTTTTAACACGAAACGGCAACACCTAATCGTGTCGTCGACTTTTTTATTTAATCTCGCTTCGACACTCGATGGTATTGTGAATCAAATTACTTCGGTAAATAAAATTTAAAAGTTTTCAACAGATTTTAGAATTGAATGTGAAATAAAAAATGCAATGTATTTAAATGCAGATACCTTAGATATAGCGTATAAGAACGTTGACATTTTAATCAACGATATTTAAAAACACTAAATATCTAAATATATTTAGATGAGAAATTGCCTCATTTAATATAAATAATCAAATATTTCATTTTTACTTTTTATTTGAAATTAATTTAATTATTTACCATCATATAAGAACACAAGGCAAGCAAAAAAAGGCGCAAGCTGAGAGGATGAAACAAGAAATTCAGCGGGCTCCTCACGTTTTAAACTGCTTAGTAAGTAAGTGATACTCTCCGAACCGGATTACGAGTTAACTAAAGCAGACTCTCAACCACGGTGAAGGGAAATAAAAGACCGAAATATATATTGCAAGTATAGGCCTGTTCAGTGAGCATGACCAAACCATACTACAAACTACAGTCAAAAATAATATAATTAAAATACGTTAAGTAAAAAACCGCTACTTTGTACAATTATTATAATTATAAAAAATAACTTGGGAATTTAAACGACAATAAAGATTGACGCATGAACCTTAATACTTAGAATTATATGTAAAAAAAATTGCTTGAATGAAAGGCTATGATGAGTAGTCATTTTATATCAACACGTGTAAACAAACAATTTTCATTCCTAGTACGACTTCATCTTTAGTATAAGACTATAAATAAATATCACTATATTTGATACTGAAGCCTCTGACTCGGTCACGTGGAACGGACGAGTGAAAGGCGATTAACGAAAAGGTTCTGTCGAGCGAATAGCGTATGCTATTGGCATGGAAAGGTATTTCGCTAACATACTTTCTAAATCTATACAATACAAAAATGTAGACGTGTTTTATCTATATTTCTTTAAAGTTATCATCATCATCATCATCGTTTTAGCTCATACAACTCCCACTGTTGAGCTCGACCCTTCTCTAAACGGACGTGAAATTATCCTAGTGTACCACACTGGACGTGTTGGTATATGGTTTTGTTTCGAGTTTTCCTTCTCATGTACAGCTGTTATATGCATTTTATATCCCCTAGTCGTCTCTTATGATCACCCACGGGTAAGAAAGGGGAAGGTGAATTGTATTCTTAATAGGCCTTTAAAGTTAATTCTGAACTAATAAATATTATAAGTTTGCCTTGTGTTGTGAATTTTACATACATATTATTTACGGATAGAAATACCCGAACTCTGGACAGTTATTTGTGGATTAGGGATACAACTGTCATACATTCGGCATGGCAGGTTAATGCTATGACTATTGTGTCATATGTGCAATTTGTTCGACTATTACTATTAAAGACACGTCATGCCAATAACACTCGTATTATCTGTTTTTACCAACGACAATTAAATTTTAACATGTAATATGTATGTAATGTCATATTCATTTAAACCAAAGACCCTTAAATTTTAGGTAACTGTAAATGGAACTGAAATTAGGAAAATTATTAATGAAACATTATTTTAAATTATTATTTTTGATGTTAATTAATGTTAAATAAGATTATATTTTTTAAACAATATGCGATATAAATGATATTGTTACGTATTATCTATTATATCTTAGGTGTTACCTAAAATTTAAGAGTCGGTTTTTAAAAGGTCATAAGGCAAGCAATCTTACATATTGCATGATACGTAACAGGCCCATATCATGAGAGCCAATTTTTTACAATTTTAAATTTCCATATAACAAAAATAATATTTTAACAAAAAAAAATAGATTAATTAAAATTCGCTACGCTTTTATCTTTTTTTTTTACTTCAGTATTTTTTTTTCTAAATCTCAACCTACATTCGAACGCCGACAATATAAAGCATAGTACTCACTGCAGTCGGCCTCGTCGGTGCCGTCGACGCAATCAACCTGCATGTCGCACCGGTAGTGTGGCGGTATGCAGTACGTCTTGTTCCAGACATACTGCCCGCACGTTAGCTGACTCGCATCACATTCTGGTGGTGCTGTGGACAAAATAAAAAGCATTATACACGGACCATATAATCTATTCATCCTCGATGATGAGTCATTGTTGACATTATTTTTAAAAGATATATTCTATTGGACATTAGCCTCGTCATAGGAGTGATAATAATATAATCGTTAAACTTGACAGGATTTTCGAATCCGCCTGACGAAAGTAGTACAATATCCTAATAACCCTTCCTCGATGAAGGAGACTTTTATTCAAGGGTTTGACGATAATAAAATCATAAATAGACTTAACTAGTTTTTATTGTTTAGCTTGTATAAACAGCGTATTATAACATTTTTCATATATTGATGGATTAAAAATTACAATCCACCATCCTCTATCGCGCCCGTCGGTGTCATAAATGACGATTAAGGGATATCATGTGCCAATAACATCTACGCAAAAGAAAGAAATCTCGAAACATAGTTATGTTTCATCCGTCAATGCGTCTGACTACTACACAGGATGTTTTACTACACAGATTAAAGTAGATAAACTTCCCTCCTATTGTTGAGAAGCCCAGCAATAGAACGTATATGAGCTCAGCTGATCATTATAACAAAAAGAATTTAAATGGCTTAAATCATTAAACTTATTTGAATAATACCATCAATTTATAATAAACTTAATTAATAATTGTTTAATCTTTTCACACAATAGTACAAAGATGTGAGGCGTAATTAGTGACTATTATCGACCAGACGGGAACGAGTCGAGGTAAGAGCAGTCGTAGTGGCCGTCCGCCTCGTTGCGTACAGTGTGTAACGCGCTTATAATCGAGGTCTACAAATGGAATTTATGCTCCACTGCTCAAATAGTTTGATTGAAAATTGAAATTGTGTCTATATGGTTAGCTTTATCCGTGTGATGACTGTGTAAAAATACAATCCACTACCACCTTTTCAGTGTTCTTGGGAAATGTATAACACGCCTGAATGAAGATCATAGGATTATACCACTTGAAAAGACTTATATAATTGGATGGACTTTAGCATTAATATTTTATAGCAAATTCATAATTACATACATACGTACATATCATCACGCCATATCCCTTGCAGGGTAGGCAGAGAGAACAGAGTGCCAGAGAACTCTATCCTGGCATACTTCACTCGCTTCCTCAACATTCATAATTCTCTTCATACACGCTCCCCGGT
This sequence comes from Lymantria monacha, assembly GCA_905163515.2. Lineage (NCBI taxonomy): Eukaryota > Metazoa > Arthropoda > Insecta > Lepidoptera > Erebidae > Lymantria > Lymantria monacha. The sequence continues at coordinate 1,308,714 of LR991096.1, read as the reverse complement.
TTCGGAGACTCTTGACTCCACCTTCCTTCAGTACATGACCGATCTGGTCTAGGAAGGTTAGTCTCGGTCTCCCCCGGTACCTACATCCTTCCACTTTCGCATTGTATATCTTCTTAACCAGACGTTCGTTCGGCAATTTCATAATTCCTTTCTAGTAAATATTAGATCTGTTAAAATGCATACTCATTTCATAATGAATAATATCTTTCAAGTCTGTTTTCCCTGTTAATCGAAATTCCCATATAAATGCAGTAGTAACCGTGTCTACGATATCTGCTACGCGCCTACGCGGGTGCTACGGCTCTTTTGTTTCGCTTTCTACACTCGTGCGTTGTTTGTTCCACGTAGAGCTTTTCGTAGCTGTACATTTTTTGTAAAAAGTTCAAAGTACGTGTACCTGAAGGCTATATCACAAGTATTAAGTACTGAAACCTTTTGTATTATTTTTTAGCGATGTCTTCCTCGATAAATGAACTATGCAAACTAAAAAGAAGTTTAAATTTGAACCAGTAGTTTCTGAGATTAGCATTTAACCAGACAAACAAATTCTTCAGCTATATTATTAGTATAAATTTAATAAGATAGTCAACAATGTTTGTTAAGCGCCTATAAAAATATTTCGTTTCCATACCTTGGGTAAATAAACCTTGGGGAATTTTCTTTGGTATTTCAATTTTATCCCTTGATCGTCTCTTACCATCACCCACGAGTAAGATAGGGGGTGGTGAAGTGTATTCTTACTCCGTCACCACACGGAAAGGCATTACGAGTCTTTAAAAGAATAATCGAACAAATTGCACATATGACACAATGGTCTAAAGTATTAACCATTGTGTAGCTGTGTGGTAGCGGCTACGAATACTACCAACCCTTACTTTGCTCGTGGATGTCGTAAAAGACGACTAAGAGCTTTATAACGAACTAGGCCAACTCCATCTGATGCCGTTTGGTCAACGATTACATTCCCAAGGAGGATTGACATCTGGGAGGCGGCCGGTCATAAAACTATTGCCAATAACTTTTACAATATGTATTATGAAAAAAGAGTACAAATTGTATCGACCCCAAGTAATTGGGATAAGAGTAGGAGAATGATGATGATGATGATGGTCTAAAGTATTAACCTGCCATGTTGAGTCTATGACTTTCGAATCTCAATACACAAATAATTGTTCGGCGGGGTGCATTGTATTCTTACTCTCTTACAACACGGCAACATGGATTACGTAAAACCTAAAGCAATAAAATGCAAAAAGCATTTTGAATATTATACGACGAACTAAAAGTAATTTCACTATTTTGTTAATGGTTGTCTTTATCTGTCGCGAGACAATTATTCCCGTTGAGCGACTCCGCCGCTTGACACCCGATTGATTGAGTGCTTGCAATTATTTTGATGCATTTATCGCCACGTGAATACCAATTATCGACTACATTTTATTTTGTATCAAGAGGAAAATGAAAATATTCAATTCATCGAATTTTCTTTGAACACATGAACGGTAGTGGTTTGAATAAAAGATTATATGAAAAATTTTGAAACCCCACCCATAGTTCTACATTCTCGTTTGTCACGCAGATGATCGCGTTTGGATTTCTCGTTAGAAAACTACTATTACTAAATTTTCAACAAGTGATCCCTCAGCGTGCTTTTTTACACTTTTTATGGGAAGCTAAGAGGTAGCGACATTATTGCACCACATTAAGAATTTATTTGCGCACATATTTTTGATACGAACGTTGAAATTTCGAACGTTAAAATTCGACCAGAAACTAGTGGTCCAACTCTGTTCTACTAGTAGAATCTTCCGGCTGGCCACGGATGTCAAGGATTCGGTACCAGTGACCGGCCCAATGGCAATCAGGATAGAATATAGTGGGTGATGAGGCCATGCGGTGCCCTTCCATTGCCCTGGACGTCATGGACGGCGAGTGTCCGGACTATAGCCTATCCAAAAAAAAAGACTTATACACCTCAAAATATAGGCTTGAATACCATATTGTCAATATAGCATGTTATTGTATTGGTTGAAAAAAAAAACTCTAAGTATATCTGTGCTTTCGTTAAATCGCTAACATTACATCGGCAACACTCTTCGCTAAAACTTAACTTGACACATAGTTTCTTATCTTAGCCCTCGTAAATATGTGATTTACTTTAAATTGCTTTGATAGAGATCGGGCTGGCTGGGAGCCACGTCTTGGCATGCCAGTATTGGCCACTTATTCGTGATCTGCAACGCGAAACACAATAGAGGCAAGATTTACCTGCAATTAGATTTGTGACTTGGCCAAATCATAAATATATTTTTTGCATTATGTATATAACTTATAAAAGATGATTTTTACGAATGGTGGTCATGTCTGCAAAGCCTGGCTATTATCGTCTATTCTTTAGACTTTTCAATTTAAGAGTCACACGGTGTGGTTTCGAATGTGAGATTGTTACGTTGAGCGTCTCTCCATAAAGTTATTCATTTCATAATTATCATCAACCTCTTCTTAGATGACATAACTCCTACAACTAGATACGAGCCTCCTCCACAGGGAATATTAACGAACTACACGACGCTATTCAGACGAAACATAAAGGGGGTGATGAATTCTATTATCTTTCTATCACCATACGGAAATTCTCTGTGTGGTAGCGGCTACGAATACTATCAACCCTTACCTTGCTCGTGAATGTCGTAAAAGACGTCTAAGAGCCTTATTAACGACCTGGGCTAACTCCATCTGATGCCGTTTGGTCAACAATTACATTCCCAAGGAGGGTTGATGTCTGGCAGGCGGCCGGTCATAAAACTATTGCCAATAAGTTTTACAATTTGTACTATGAAACAAGAGTACATATTGCATCGACCTCAAGTAATTGGGATAAGAGTAGGACAATGATGATGATGACCATACGGAAATTCTAAGTTATTATTATATTTACGTTAATAGCTATAGTTTAGGAAATGTCCGAATAAGATTCTCTTTTAATATCAATATTTATTAACAATTGGCAATTAGTTTTCTAAGCACGTAATATAAGAAATTCAAGTTTATTTTTATTTATTTATTTATTTGTAATAAGTTTGTATTTTTGAAGTCTAAATGTGTGTAGTATCATCATCATTTCAGCTCATATATGTCCCTTGGGCTCGAGCCTATACCATAATGAGAGGGCAATTGACCTACTATATACCACGCTGGTCGGACGTGTTGGTATAGGGTTATGTTTCGAGTTTTCCTTCTGTTGCTTAGATTTTATATGCGTTTTATACATAAATATATAATAATTTATGTAGTATATTTCTTTAATAATACAAAATATGAGTTGCAGTATTTTGGAATTTTGCCCCTAAGGGGATAATACAGCCGAGGTACGATATACAGGTTTAGTATATTTATTGCTGGTAATAGACAATCGTTTCTATGATCCACAGGGGTATAATAATCTTGCTAACGGCTAGAGGAATTACGGCTATTTGGTTTGCAAGAACCTTATTTATGTACCTTTAAACAAATGTTTAAACCTACATACACTATAAACAAATAGTATACAATAATGCTATTTATTTTTCAATGATTATTACGAGATCGATTCTTACACTGATTAAAATTTATGAGATAAACCACACATACATAATGTTAAAATAAATAGTTGGAAATAAAACAATGCAACTTTCTGTCACGAAATACTTGAAACTAAAAGATGACATCCATTTTTTTAAGGTAACAACCTGAACTTAATAAATAATATTTATATATCAGGGGCATTACGAATATGTACCACCAAGTGGGGATTCGTCCTACACTGCGTCGTCCGGTACGTGGTCGCCACTCTAGAACCTTTCTTCTCCTGCGGTTTTCGGTTCTTCGAGCGATATGGCTTGCCCATTGCCATTAAATTTGTAAGTATTACTACGTAATTTCACAGTACTTTTCAATCTATATTGTAAAGTCTTTAGTTAAATAAAATATTGTATTCAAAGTAATACGACTTTATAATTAAATTAATTGTTTGAAGTGCAGCGGTAGTTAACGCAAGCGAACGAAGCGATAGTGCCCGCGTGTTTGTGCCATTGTTAAGCTTAAAATATAATATTGTGCCAGTAGCACCGCTCATAGAGATTACTTACTTAAGCTAATATTTTGTTTGAACAACTAAGTCATCTCGCATCATTATTAATAATATTTTTAATACATCAATTATAACATTTGTTATCTCAGCAGTCGTCGTGATGACGGTGATTGGACAGAATTTAACTTGCGGGATACGTCATTCTCAGTAAATTTTAACCAGATTTACTAACGTAATCATTGCTCAGCTCGTATTTATAGCAACGTTAATCAGATATGACTTTTCTTGATAAATGAATCTGATAAAAGAAGATAATTTGGAACCAAACCTGGTACTTACATTTAGTGACGTATTGAAACTCATCAGCTTCATAACGGTAACCCAGCCATCAGCCCGTGTAGTCCGTAGAGATTCAACAAAAAAGAGAGGGAAATTGATCTATTAAATATCACGCAGTTCAGGCAGCTTAATGTTATCTCCATAATTATTGTACTGCTTAATCGTCTTAAACGATACAGAAGGACAAGAAAATGGGTTGGTGGACTGTACGAGTACACTTACTCCGTGTAAGTCTATGCGTATAACGGACACGAATAGGTATGCTATCGTAAACTAAATATATGTATATTATAAATATTTTAACTTAAAAACTCAGGGATGGTTGAAAATGAGGTTCAAAACTTGTAAACAGCAAAAGTTGAACCAAATCCTTTTGCATTTTAATTTAATTTTATTTTTCTGTTGTAATGTAAATTTATAGTCTGTGTAGTTTTAGTTTTGAAAAGCCATAAAACTATTTTTTTTGACTAGAAATATTCTCGCCCAAATAATCCAAGACGACATAACCTACCGTTTTACCCCCCTAGCGCTAATTGGATTGACCACCGACACTGATGCCTTGACATCAGTGACATCGTAATAAAATACTAGGGAGTACACAATGATGTGATCGGACTACAAGACTCTACTGCGCCGATGCAGTTCATATAAAGAGAATTTTATGTGAAGAGAAGAATCGATGCACGGCATAGCTTTTTATTGCACTCGAACGAAGACGGTAGATTAAAATGAACCCACAGAGTTCCGAGCCTTTTCATTGTGAAAAGATGCAATATCGAGTATGTCAAAGGCGCAGTGGTTTAACTAGCAATCTCCGATCAAGTTTATCACGGCTATCCAGTTCATTTGGTGTATTTTTTATTTTTTTATCCCACATAAGTATTGATTATTTGATTGATCATTTAATTACAGAATATAGGTAATAATAAACTCAGCCGGGTGGGTCACTGAAGAAAAAGACCGCGTTCCAGTGACCCACTCGCACGGCGTCCAGACGTTTATGTAGGGCGGGTCTACGGGGTCCTGCGCCGCTTTTCCTGTCGCCCTGGACAGATGAGCGGGCGTGACGTACCGTAGCCCGACGCCAAAAAAAAAGTAATAATAAACTCGATAGGTGGACTAACTACATCATGAAGGTCGCAGGTAACCGTTGAATGCAGGTGGTACATGGCCGTTATAAATGGCATTCTCGTGGGGAGGCCTATGTCCAACAGTGGACGTTTACGGGCTGATGGATGGATAGATGGAAAGTTATTAGTACAGTAAGCTCAATGTCATATCTAACTGTCATTAGTAAGCAAATTATAGTCCATTAGACATGTAAAAATAAGATAAATAAAATTTAATGAAATAGTTATTAACTTCTATTGAATAAAATATATAAACATACATACATATCATCACGCCATATCCCTTGCAGGGTAGGCAGAGAGAACAGAGTGCCAGAGAACTCTATCTCTGCATACTTCACTCGCTTCCTCAACATTCATAATTCTCTTCATACACGCTCGCCGGTTTCGGAGACTCTTGACTCCACCTTCCTTCAGTACCTGACCGATATGGTCTAGGTAGGTTAGTCTCGGTCTCCCTCGGTACCTACATCCTTCCACTTTCGCATTGTATATCTTCTTAACCAGACGTTCGTTCGTCATTCTTTCCAAATGTCCGAACCATCGGAGCATTCCCTTTCGCATCTTTACACCAATACTCTCTTTCATACCTACTCGCTCTCTTACGTCGTCGTTACGAATGCGGTCGGTCAACCTAACTCCACAGATTTTCCGAAGAGATCGCATTTCGACCGCATTAATTTTACTTTCATACTCTTTTCTGCATACCCAACTCTCGCTTCCATACAGTAATGTTGGGACAAGCACTGCGTTATGTATTGCTACACGTGCCTTCTGGCTGAGGTGGTGGCTGCCGAGAAGTTGCCCCAACGCTCCGTTCACTCTATTTCCCGCATTCACTCTTCGCTCTATATCAGTGGTGCACCGTCCATCTCGGCTAAATCCACATCCAAGATATACAAATTCATCCACTTGCTCCAGTACATCATTACCTATTGTTACTCTTACATAAAAAAATATATAAATGTCCGTGTAATTAGAATTAATTATGTCAAGTATTAAATTCATCATCATCTAAGCTCATATATGTCCCACTGTTGGGCTAGAAACGTCTCCATAATGGGTAGGAAGTTGACCTACTATACCACGCTGGTCAGAGGTGTCGGTATAGCATTCTGTATAGAGTATTCCTTCTCTTGCATCAGATGTTATATGCGCTTTATATCCCTTAGTCGTCTCTTACGATCAGTAAAATAGGGGGTAGTGAATTGAAAGTTATCAAACAGAAATAATACTCAATATGATGAAATTTAACATGGACTGGAAATCTTTGAATTTCCAATAGGTGTGGGTTCGAATCTCAGTTGTGACAATCATTTTTCGCTCGTAATCGGGTTTTTATTAATAACCAAGCATATTAAATGCAAAATTTCAGCAATTAAAATATCAATTCCTTGACATCGGTAGTCCGAAAGAATCTTTACTTACCCTATATCACACATAATAAATTTAAGATCATGATAGAACAAATATTTGGATTATTGTATAAGAAATATAGGTCTTCACTTCTAGACGTTCATCTCCAGACCTCACGTACGTTATACTTAGGGATTGCGAGACCCTCACATCCTCACGTCCTAAGATATTAGACCACAAACTCATGCGGAGACTTGCTACATTAGAAATAATTTTTAAAGTATATTAGAACATTTTTATAGTAACACTTGCATCTTTTTTTATTGTGGTAGGGCGACTCTGTCGACAGTTTTCTATCTACAGCAGCCGGTCCGTCTGGGGTAGCACCACCTTCTCGGAGAATATCGACGTCTGAGCTGTGACAATGTAATATTCCGCTTCGTTTGGTGCGCAAAAGAGCCGCTAGCACAACTTTCTGGAGGGGTTTGATATTTTCTTTGGTAGGTAGCTGCGTAGCTGTACTCTTGGTATTACAAAGGTTTATGAGCAGCAGTTACACCTACCATCAGGTGTGCTGCTTGCTCGTTTGTCAACATGAGCAATAAAAAAATCTTTAGCGAAAAACAATAGTTATTTGTTCACGTCAGTTTTATTTTTTAACGGTTGAAACTTGGATGAAATGTATATGTATCGTCATCTAAGCTTATATTTGTCCCATTGCTGGGCTGAAGCCCTCTCTACAAATACATATGGTTGACGCAATTTGTACTCCTCTTCCATCGTACATAATGCAAAAATTATTGACAATAGTTTTATGACCGGCCGCCTGCCAGACGTCAATCCTCCTTGGGAATGTAATTGCTGACCAAAAGGCATCAGATAGAGTTGGCCCAGGTCGGTATAAGGCTCTTACTCGTCTTTTACAACATCCACGAGCAAAGTAAGCGTTGGTAGTATTCATAGCCGCTACCACACAGCTACCAAACATCGCAAGTGTACAGTAAAAATTAATATTCATTGTATTCTAATAAATGGTACTGAACTATGGAAGCGCAAGGAGAACAAACACTGAAATATTCATTTTATATACAAAGATAAACTAATAAAATAAGGCTGACTACTCACGGCACGACTGAAACTCATCCTCGCCCTTCTCGCAGTCCTTTTGATAGTTGCACACCCATAGCGCGGGTATACATTTGCCCTCCGGACATCTGAACATGCCGCTTGGACATATTGTGTCAACTAGAAAAGAAAAATAAAGATTGTGTTATTTCACAGTTGATAAAAAAAAAATAACATTTTTTCATATCATTTATAGTAACATTATTATATTTATTTGTAATTAAAACAAAATGCTGTATAAAATAAGTAATATATACACTTAATTTAAGGGAATCTATGGTATATTATTGATATAAATTTCAATTTTAACAAACGGCGTAGCGGTTAAAGAACTGACCTACCATGTCAGTGTCGCTCAATTCCTACACAGGACAATATACGGTGCGCTCTACAAACTACAAACTGTTGTTCTCAATCCAAAAATAGTTTCTTTCTAATAATTGCAAATTTGTAAGGTCTCCCGCAACACAAAGATTACTTACCTTAATGCTGTATTTTTTAGACAAGAAACGTATTATCTCAATCCAAATGTCATTTGTATTTGTTGCTTCCATATTTGTAAAGTCCCCCGCAATACAATGATTAATACTTTAGTACTGTATTTTTTAGAAATGAAAAATCGTTAACACTGGAAATTATGATCGAAAAATCGGATGCGACTAGTCGTAGTTTAGTAGGTGGCCTATATTCATACGGACGGTGCGGTAATATAATCAGCTTATGTCAATTTATCGTGTTACAGGTAAAATGTAGTTACGTTACGTTACGTTACGTTCGCATGACGTACTCGCGTCAAGAATGGGGGGTAGCGTGAGACGTAACTGAATATTTGACGAGGTACAATGTTATCGAAATAAGATTTTCGGTATTAGGTTTAACTATTGTGTTGAATCAAATTTATATGATAAAAATACTGGTGAAGTTTATGAATTTGTAACATTATTCAGACACGCCTCCTACCTTTCCTTTTTATTTGTATATATCTTGCATTATTAAGCATTGCCTTCTTCAAAAGTGAGAAGAAAATTTGCCTATTCCATGCTGGCCACATGGATTTTCTTTAGAGTTTTCCTTCATCACTACTCACTCCCTGACACTGACTCACCTACCTAGACCAGATCGGTCATGTACTGAAGGAAGGTGGAGTCAAGAGTCTCCGAAACCGGCGAGCGTGTATGAAGAGAATTATGAATGTTGAGGAAGCGAGTGAAGTACGCAAAGATAGAGTTCTCTGGCACTCTATTCTCTCTGCCTACCCTGCAAGGGATATGGCGTGATGATATGTATGTATGTTTTCCTTCATCATTACATCATACTCATGCTCTTATGCTAATTACTTGGGGTCGAATCAATATGTACGCTTCTTTGTACATATTGCTATAAAAGTTATTAGCAAAAGTTTTATATCGGTAGCTTGCCTGATGTCAACGCTTAAAATGTAATTGTTGATCAGACGGAATCAGGTGAAGTTGGTCCAGGTCGATATAAAGTTCTTAGACGTCTTTTACGACATCCACACTCGAAGTAAGGGTTGGTAGTATTCGTAGCCGCTACCATACAGCATCTTGAAGTAATATTATTTGTACACTTTTTTTTGCGGTGGTCTATGGAGGTGGTCACGTCCCGTCAAATCAGTCCGGGGTGACAGAATAGAAGGCGCGCGACCCCATAGCGCCCCACCTCGCAAAGCGCCTCTCTTCGCCGTGCGAGCGCGCCACGGGTATATTATTTGTTCACTCGTCTTTTGCGATGGTCGTAAAAAAGAAGAAGTAATTAAATTCATTAAATATTAAATCGCACATAATTTCTATACGAATGAACTCACGGTCAAGGCTAGTATAAATACTTACAAATCGAAGGCCAACCCAAGTTAAACCCAATTTTCAATAATAATAATAATAATAATATATCTTTATTTGTTCAAACATGTGTACACATACAAAGCATGCAAGATGTAATTATTTTAGAGTCCAATCATGTTTGGCCGTTTGTGTCGGCGTACAAATATTTCATTAATAAAGTTCACATTAATCAAGAAATGTCATTATCATCAAATTAATAATATTTCTCAACAAATTAAAGTAAAGATTAGAAGATATTATACATGTCAAAGTCGTACATCATATTAAAAGTCAAATATCAAATATTTATAAAATTCATGTCAAAAAATATATTTTCTATTAAGTTAATACAAAGTAAAACAATATCGAATTAAGTAAATTTACAAATATGTCTACATCTTATTATCAATAGCTAATTCAATTCTGTCCAGTCTTTTTCTTCTAGATAATCAACAAGATTGTAGTATGCTTTATGGATTAAGAAATTAACTAATACATGTTTGAATGTCTTGTTGTTCAATTCCCTCCAATGTTTAGGGAGTTTATTATATATATTCGGCGCCATACATATGACACTTTTGCGCATGAGTGCAGTTCTTGCTGGATGTACACAGATTCTATTAGCATCACGTCTATTGCGCGGGACGGCGTTTTGTAGTCGAGGAAATAAATTAGGGTTATTCTTCACGAACATTGCAGTTTCCAAGATATAAATACAGGGCAGAGTCAATAATTTAAATTTTTTAAAATATGGTTTACACGTTTCTATTATTTTCAACCCGAACATAGATCTAATGCACCTTTTTTGGGATTTAAATGCGATGTTAAAATCTGTAGAATTACCCCAAAAAACGATGCCGTACCTTAAGTGTGTTACAGCTAGTCCGTGATACGCCATGATTAAGCTGTCTATATTGACAGTTCCGCTGAGAGAGTGTAACGCAAAAGCTGACTTACTAACTCTTTTACTAAGGGTCTCTATATGTGATTTCCAGTTGAGTTTCTTGTCAATTACTAAACCAAGGAATTTATTGTTATCTACATTCTCAATACTTTTGTTATTTATATTAATTTCTATATTATTTGTCATTGAACGTTGGTTAAAGTGCATTATTTTAGTTTTATTCAAATTGATTTTTAAATTATTATTATTTAGCCATAGTACTATCGTATTTATGCAATCGTGAATGTCAGTTTTATATTGTGTTATATTTTTATCGTCATTTGAAATAGTCACAGTACTATCGTCTGCGAATAGCGTCATAGGATATTTAGTTGATTTTGGTAGATCATTAATATATAAATTAAATAAAAGGGGGCCTAACACACTACCTTGAGGTACGCCAAATAGTACAGGACATTCGTTCGACAAATATATCTCCTCCTTTTTTGTAGCTGTATTAATCCTAGTAATTGATGTCATTTGTACTCTGTTGGTTAGATATGACTTCATTAAATTCAGTACATTACCTCTTATACCATATGCGTCAAGTTTATTAGTTAGAATGTCGTGTTTTACGTAATCAAACGCCTGCGTCATGTCACAAAATATGGCACAAACAGGCGTTCTTTTGTCCATTTTTACTAACACTGTATGGAGAAAATCATAAATAGCCATGTTTATGGTTCTATTTTCACGAAATCCTTTTTGCTCCTGACATAATATATTATTTTTTTTAATGTAATTATTTAAATTATGTTGTATGAACTTTTCAAATACTTTGGAAATAACAGGAATAAGGGAGATTGGTCTATAATATTCCATCATCTCTTTATTCTCTAATAAGCAAACGAATATATTTTATTAGTTTACGAAAGCATTAGCGAGCTATGAACATATACGGACAAGAACTAAGAGCTCAAAGTGAACGAACGCGTATAAATTATAAGCGATCGTAATAAATCTTGGCGATCGTTTATCTCATATTATTAATCGTCAATGGCTCTTGAAACTGTGAACAACTTGAAGATACTGAGAGTCTAAGTTGATTGTGGGCAAATATAAACTTTGGACGGGGATATTCAATTACACATTTCAATATTAAACAGTGTTTATACAACGATATTGGAATTCTTTGACTGTACAAATGGCGTAATGGTTAAGATACCTGCTCTATTAGATGACACGGGTTTGATACTCATGCAGGACAATACTTTGTGCGGTCCAATCAAATAGTTGTTCCGAGTTTGGGTTAATTTGTTTCAAAAAGGTACTGTTGTAAGGAATGTTGTTATAAAAAATCAGCTTAAAATAGTAAAGTGCCACAAACATTAGCACAAGAAAAAAAATGCAATTAAAAAACGTAAAGGTGTACATTTATGCATTGAAAGATTCGATTAAAAAACGCTGAAGACTATTTGTGAATTGAAGAATTCGAATACAATACCTCAGTGTTGGCGGTGCACAATCTAACCACTGGTACATCGATAGTTCACTAACTAAGAGTGTTAACCAACAATATCAAATGACCAAAGTTATTAAAGGCATTGTCTTATAAAACTGGGTCAGTTTGTGCGAATTTCCTTATATTTAATTATATCTAATGAAATGAAATAGAGCCGGGTGGATTTCACAGGAAACACGTACTTATTATGTCTATATTATAACTAACTCTTGCTTGCGACTTCGTCCTGGCTGAAACTGCATGTGGAGGGGGGGTCCTCGTTGCATTAATGTTTTTGGAGTGAAAACTTCTTTTGGCGCACTGCACACAGATTTTTTCGTAGGATGTATAAGTGAGGCTGATCCGTCACGCTCTGAGGTGAAACACTTGATCGGGTGAACTCGGGACCACCGAGTGTACACGAGCGGGAAAGATGCAATCAGCTGCACTTCACTGCTGTGTCGCTGTGTTTACTATATTCAATTTATATGTCATAATAGTTATTATTAATTATTATCAATTATTAATTATATTTTTCATAGGTTTAAGTGTTCCCTTCTATCGGCAGTCCTCATGACTGCTTGGTGTTTTTTATTAGTGGCAGAACCACACTGTTAGTAGGTTTCTGTCTACAGCCACCGGCCGATCCGTCTGAGTTAGTAGTACTACACTCTTGATATCTTATTTTAACACCTTTATGTATATACCCTGTTTATGACAATAAAGAAATTGAATTTGAAGAAAATCGACTTCTGAGCAGTGGTTATGTACTGTTGCTCTTCGTTCGGTGAGTGAAAGAACCGACAGACTAACTTTTGTGTTGTAAGGGGTAAATATCTAACCATCCTCCATCCATCCTTTGAGGATTTTTTGTTTTTGGAATAAATCTTTTTAATGCTACTAGATACTTATTTGTGCTAATTCTTAATACAATAAAAAATCAAGTGAATGAGAGGCAAATGCTGAAACGTGTTGTTTTTTTTTTCATTTTTACTTAAGTATATATATACATACATATCATCACGCCATATCCCTTGCAGGGCTGGCAGGGAAAACAGAGTGCCAGAGAACCCTATCCTTGCATACTTCACTCGCTTCTTCAACATTCATAATTCTCTTCATACACGCTCGCCGGTTTCGGAGACTCTTGACTCCACCTTCTTTCAGCAGGTGACCAATCTGGTATATATATATAAAAATAAAATAAAATAAAAATAATAAATAAATATATATATCTATGCTTAAATTGAAGACAATGGTAGATATTTTTCATTTCCATACAATCTTTGTCACTGCGTTTGAGCCCTCTTTGTAGTTCAATTTCGTAACATACTTTCTAGTGAATGTCTAAGTTACAAAAGGAAGCCACTATCACAATTACATCTATCTTGTTTCAATATATCCGGTTTTATGTTGATGAGTCAGTTAATCAGCTTCTTTTTTATACACACATAAATATTACTCTTACATAAATACTAATATGCCTTTAGATATAACATGTTTACATCCTTATTCTGCCGGCACAGGTTTTAAATCCCTCCCCCATACGTCGACCTACCCACAACCAGGATGTAGGGCTCGACATGAGGATGTCACGTAGAACAATTCTAAGCCAACGATTATTTATAATTTACATTTTCGTCCATCCTACATTGCACCATCCGCTAGCTAGTAGGCTTCAGCGTACTTGTCCAAGGAATATACATCAATAATTTCTAAAGATAAAGATCACTGGTAATTTCCAAAGTATAAACATGAAAATGGCTAACTATGAAACCAGATACAATCGCTGGTCTTGTTAATACAATTTACTTCAAACTCAATTAAATTTATTTTATTAATTTTACAGCGCCATCTATTAATAATTATTTGATCATTATCAAAAAATTCTTGATACATTTACTTTATTATTTCATTAATATACATCTAGCATTATCCAAAATCAATTCTAATATCTATATATTAATGTACCTTGGTATATTCTAATATGCCACACTATATTTTAACAAACATATCTAGCGCATGGAGAACGCCGGCACCAGATTTAGTGGTTTATGTAGTGGGTTTAATCGGAATAATTCGGATATTGGCAATACAAATGTAGGTGTAACGTGTCTTTAATGTCAATAGGCCGTATAGATGCTTTTACATTTCAATAACGATATAATTAAAAAGTAAATGAAACAAAAATCATAATAAATTTAACTATTCCCTTTCAAAAAATAAAACAATAATAACAATTATTACCCAAATTGAAACTAATGTTTCAGATAATATATGGCTGATTCTCAAAAAAAGTCGAAAATGGCTTTATCGAGTTGATCAGTTTTTTTTTAACTCGTGATCGAATTTTTTTTTGCTCAAGTTGTAGTATATGTCTTGTTTGAGGAAAATATTATAGTGGTCCCCAACTGTTTTGAGTTTGAATTGAATATAAAAAATATATATAGAATATAAAAATATGCTATGATTATTAAATAAAAAAATGCTTACCTTTTAATAACATTACATGAGATAATGACATTAAAAATGTAATATTCAACAAACTTTTTGTCAAAGTATTCTATATTTATTAGAAAATAATTCATTCCCTCATTAAATTTTTTTATGAGGGAATGACAAAACGAAACAAAATTGCTACAAACTTAGGAACATAACCTTACTTTCTTACGAATTGTAAACATTACTTTATTACTACCGAAAACATATAAAAATATGTTATGATTATTAAAAAAAAATGCTTATCTTTTGATAATATTACATGAGGAAATGACATTAAAAATGTAATAATCAAAAAACTTTTTTTTTTTTTGTTCTGTTCGTCCATTCGGACAGGCAAAGGGATCAAAGCCCATACAGCCAAGTCATCATTTCTTCGTATTATGTAGCCTTAATAGTCATTGTCTGTCAGTAAGTCAAGTCATTACCATTAATCAGGCGCTGATAACCTAATCAATGATTTTCTTTGGGAATTTTGGGCAAATATGAAAATACACGTAAACCACTATTATACCATATTCACTACACTTCAGCACTTTAACTGTACCATATTGCATAAAATACCAGCAAAATTATTCAATATAACACCACAAAACACTAAAGAAATGAATATAATACAAGAGCGTGACATGACATTTCCACATTCGCGCCAAAACTATCCTAGTGTATGTCTCAAGGGCAGTGTTGCCAACTACAACAAAAAAAAAAAAAAAAATTAAGGTGGGACTTGGTAGGCTTTGGAGTATTGCTCCAATCATACTGTTACAAAACGGTGAGGGAATGATACTTTTTTTATGGACAAATTTTGAATTATATTTAAAAATATTTCCATTCGCATTTATGAAACTATGAACTCATATAGGTATAGTCAATACTATCCTATATAAATAAAAAAATTGATAATAAACAATTTGTTAGGAATTTTATGTTTTAAGTTAATGATTATCTTCAAATTTAGCGCTTGGGACATAGTGAGGGAATGATTTTCAGGGTACTTTCTTGGACATGTCTTTGTTGTTTATCATATAAAAAATAAATTTGTTTCATACATTCGTAGATATGAGATAGGCCTCGTTAGCATTGGGCTGCAACCTATCTAGGAGAAGGAAAACTCCGAAATATAACCCGAGGAGATAGGCCTCGTTAGCATTGGGCTGCCACCTATCTAGGAGAAGGAAAACTCCGAAATATAACCTGGGGAGATGAGCCTCATAAGCATTGCGCTGCAACTTATCTAGGAGAAGGAAAACTCCAAAATATAACCCCCGATCTAAGGTGTAAACCGACCCGTGCTGAGGGATTCGCGGCCAGAGGGTAAGCTGGTCAAAAACGGAGGGTGCATGTGTTGGTGGTCACAGGGCACAGCGGTGATTCCACCTTGCCTCCACACAAGGGCTCTGTGGGGGTGGATCGTTTAATACCCTACTACTCGTGGGAACGCTATGGATTGTATAAAAAATTTTAAAAGTCCAAATGACGGCGATGCGGTTCGCAACCCTTCACGTCTCGATCCCAATGAGGGCGAAAAGCGGTCTACGGAGTGCCGTTTTGCCACGTTGAATGTAGGAGGAGGAATGAAAGAGAAATTAAATGAGGTATGTCAAATGATGGATGATAAAAAGATTGATATTCTTTGTGTGAATGAAACGAAGCGAAAGGGATGTGAGATAGCTAGTCATGGACCTTATACGGCATACTGGTCCGGGGTACCAATGACTACTAGAGCCTGCCAGGGAGTTGGTCTCCTTCTTTCTGCTCGAATGGCTCAATGTGTGAAAGAGTATGATTGTGTGAATGCTAGATTAGTATGGTTAAGAATGAAAGTGGGTCTGACCCGTATTTTTGTTGTAGGAGTATATGCTCCTGTAAACACGGGTTTGACTAAAAATAAATGTGAGCAGGATGGAAGAGAAAAGTTTTGGGAGGAGCTAAGAGATGTTTTAAGATTATGCCAGTTAAATGAAAGGTTGATTTTGCTAGGTGATTTTAATGGATGGGTGGGAGTAGGCCGAAAAGGATTCGAAAACGTTTTAGGAAGGTTTGGTGATGAAAGTGTGAATGAAAATGGTCAAAGTCTGCTAGAGGTGTGCTTGGAATGGAACCTTTGTGTTACAAACACTATGTTTGAACACAAAAAGATCCATATGTATACACGCGAAGCAAAGAATGTAAGAAAGAGTATGATTGATTTTATAATAGTAGACGAAAGACTCAGAAACAAAGTTCTAGACACCAGGGTGTATCGCGGTACTGGTATCCATACAGACCACTTTCTAGTGATGACTAGAATAAGTGGTCTCATAAAAACGTGGCGAAACCGGATACATAACACGACAAGTGTACTAGAAAGGATAAAAGTAGAGAATTTGCAAGATGAGATTGTTAGAGAGAAGTATAAAAGTAAACTGACAGAAAAGTTGTATGGTTCGGTTAATATTAGTGATATGGAAGAATTATGGAAGACTTTTAAAGAAAATGTGGTAAATGTTGCTACAGAAACATGTGGCGTGACCAGAAGAAGGAAAGTAAATAAGATGAAGAATATATGGTGGGACAAAGATGTGCAGAGTGCAGTTTGTGAGAAGAAGAAAGCCTGGATAGATTGGCTTGCTATCAGAGCCAGTGAGAGAATAGAGAAAGCAACGATTCATGATATAGACATAGCCAAAGAAGAGTACAAGAGAAGAAAAAGAGAAGTGAAAGAAATTGTCAGAAAAAAGAAAGAGGATCAGAAAGACGAGTATGATAGAAGATTATCGCAGGATTACCAATCTAACTTAAAGGTTTTCTGGAAATCCATAAGATCAGCTCGAGGTAAAGTTCAAAGTACAGAGCTTGCTTCGATCAGGGATAAGTATGGAAGGATAGTGAATAGAGAAGAATGTGTACTAGAGAGATGGAAGGAGTATTTTGAAAGCTTATTTGAAAGAGAAGAGCCACAAGATCTATCATTTGAGAGTGAAAGAGATCTTGAGGATGGAGAATGTATTACTATGGTGGAAATTATGAACGCACTGAAAGGTATGAAAGCGGGTAAATCTGCAGGATACGACAGGATTACAGTTGAGATGCTGACCGCTGGACAGGATATCATAGCTAACATGCTATACCAGCTCTTCAATCTCTGCTGGACTAATGGCCAAGTACCTGACGACTGGTGTAAGGCTGTAATTGTACCTTTATACAAAGGGAAAGGTTCGCAGCAAGATTGTAGGAACTACAGGGGCATAAGCCTCCTTAGCATAGTCGGCAAACTGTATGCGAAAGTATTGATTGAAAGAGTAGTGAAAGTAACCGACAAGAAAATATGGGATGCACAAGCAGGTTTCCGAAAAGGTATGGGTTGTACGGATCAAGTCTTCTCCTTACGATGCATGACGCAGAAATTTTTGGCTAAAGGTCAGAAAATCTTTTGTGCATTCATTGATTTGGAGAAAGCTTATGACAAAGTGAGGAGGAATGAACTGTGGTCGGTACTGTCTATGTATGGGGTGGACAGCCATCTTATTCACGCGTTGAAATCCATCTATAAGGATTCCAGGGCGTGCGTAAGAATAAACGGAGCCTACACGGAGTGGTTTAATATCGATAAAGGTGTTAGACAGGGATGTGTAGCGTCCCCGTGGCTGTTTAACCTATTCATGGATAGCTGTTTGAAAGATCTGAAAAATAATGATTGTGGTTTACGAATGAATGAGTTACTTATCAAATGTCTTCTTTATGCCGATGATCAGGTATTACTTGCATCATCGGCAGAAGATTTGCAGGCGATGGTAACTACTATGCATGAAGCTTTTGAAAGAAAAGGTATGAAAGTAAATGTAAGTAAGACGAAAATTATGGTTTTTGAAAAGGATAAATGTATGACGGAATGTAAAATTTTTATAAATGGTGAGGAACTGGAACAGGTGAAAGAATTTTTATATTTGGGTGTTTTGTTTACTAGAGATGGTAAAAATGATGATAATGTTGAAAGAAGAGTAAATGCTGGTAATAGAGTGAATGGGGCACTATACACCTTTATGAAAAGCAGAAACGTGTCCAAAAAGGCACGTTTAGCTGTACATAAGGGAGTATTAGTACCTACTCTCATGTATGGTAGTGAAAGTTGGATTTGGCAGGGAAGACATGAAAGTAGAATAAATGCTGTTGAGATGAGAGCTCTTCGTAGTATGTGTGATGTAAGTATGAAAGATAAAATTAGGAATAGTGTTATAAGAGAGCGCTGTGGTGTGAATGAAGAAGTAGTGACAAAGATCAAAAAGAGTATGCTGAGGTGGTTTGGACATTTAGAAAGAATGAGTAACGAGAGGTTGACGAAGCAAATATATAAAGCAAGCGTGAATGGGACGAATACAAGAGGAAGACCACGTCATACTTTTCTGCACCAAGTTGGAGATGTGTTGACGAGAGGTCTTATTAAGAGTATGCGTAATCGTAGAGCATGCATGAAGACTATTATGAGTGTGAATGAAGCGATGGAAGTATGCCAGGATCGTGGTTTGTGGCAATCCGTAGTCTCTGCCTACCCCTCTGGGAAACAGGCGTGAGGCTATGTATGTATGTATGTATGTTTTATTAAAAAAAAACAACTTTTCATAATTCACGATTCTGGTTTATAAAAATGATCAAAGACATCAATTTCGATTTTTTTTGAGAATCAGCCATATATCTTCATCCTTCTGCACAGTGGATGAAAATTAAATTTTTATCCAATAAAATATATATCTGATATTCCAATAAAGTTGCCGCTAAGAGATATGGCTATAACGCGATAAAATATATAAAAACAATTTGTTTTATAAGTTTTTATGTACTATAAGTATAAAATTATATACGTCGCTTGAATATTGTGTTCAAGAGAAAATTACGTGAACCTGATATTGTTCACTGCCGGCAACAATAGAACTACGCTTGGTGCATATTAATCTGGCCTAGACTCTGCACTATGGAGTGAGATACGAGTATGTTGAATAACTACCTTAGATTGTAATAATACTACCTTCTTTTTAATTTTAACAATCAGCTACTAATATGAGTCATTGTTGCCAACCTCAGATAAATTTATCGTTCACGGTTCTTTTTTTAAACAAAATCCTGTACTAAGGAAATAATGTTTATATTGCGGAACTTAAGAATAATAAAATTAACGGACACAAATTACAACCAAAATCAAAACAAAAAGATATTTAAAAATAATGCATATAATAGAATGTATATTAAAAAACTGAAAATATTCTTTAGTCATTGTCGCTGTTAGCGGAGTTTCAATAGATACATAATATATAGCCAAATATGCCGGTGAGATGCAAATCCTCGTTGGCACACGTTCCCAAAGGTGAAATGAAAGGTCGACTCAGCAATGGCGTCCGCCAGTGAAAAATAGCGCCAATCTCATGCCGCTGGCGCGCCTCACATGTTTGAATTTAGAACGCAGAAAACACCGATTGATTTACAGCCAGGAATTTTAGCGGGCATTTGGATTGATGTTTCACTCTACAGTTATTTTTACAAATTCTGAATAATTTGTGTTAAATGTTGACAATTTTAGGTAATTGATCTTTTATAAAACTAGTTTTTGTACGTAAATACAAGTATTAAACGAACATTTACCAAAACCGCTACACTTTGCTAAATTAGGTTAGTTTCGAAATAAAACCGTACATGACATTTCCAATAATCGATTTAATGGTTCGACTAAAAAATTAAAAAACAATCAACGCGAGTCAGTTTCGCCCACCGAGGGTATATACTTTTCGATATCTCATCCATCGTATGGTTAGCCGTATTATCAAATATCTATATATTGAATAGCAATATAATAGATATATAACATAGGAAGAGAGCTTTTTGTTTATTCTTTTTCGTTAGTTTTTAAAGTTATCCTCTAAAATTTTCGCACATTTTAAGGTGGAAAACACATCATAGTGTGTCATCCTGGTGACTGAATAAGGAACTATTAGTATCGAAATGAACATTAAAAGTGGAACAAGCGTTTTTTTTATGATATTGTATTAGTTCTATAATCTATGGAGGAGTTTGTTTTTAAAATTTATACCTATCTACGATATTTTTGATATTGAGGTTTTTGTAATTTTCTTTTACTTCCACTGTAAGATTGTATGTAGTAAAGGAAGTCTAGAAGACTTCCTTCAACAAATTTCATAAATCTATATTAACAGGAGATAATACCTGACAGGAATTATTAGACTTATACGAAGTAACATAGGTATAGTCTCAGCGGAGGGAAAGACGAAAAAATTATCGCATAGTGATTCCAGTGCTTTGTTATGTACGAATATCTAAAAAAAAATAACAAAAAAACATATATATTGATTTTTTAATCCTTTATCCTTAAAAGAGGCACAGATTATCACAAACTCTTTGAAATTTCGCGTTAATTGGATGGATTTATATCAGTAATCTCTTTGAAATTTTGGAATGAGTTTAGGAGAGAAAATTACCGTAAATATTTAAAGCAACGATAGTAAATATTTGTTAAAATTCAGTCGCAAAGAATCTCTTGCAAAGTTAATTATGTAAATTTTGTTTTCATAGATTTGTTTAACTTAAGTGCAGTGAAATTGAACTAATACAAAGCTCTTAAAGTCATTAGGCAAACATTTAAGAGAATATTCTTATAGATAAGGCTTATGTTGAACGTCAATAACAACTCCTAAACTTCAAGTAACACCCCGACTAGAAATTTTTTCGTCTTCCTTAGCAGGACCGGACCGGGCATGCCCGATCTGGACCAGATAAGGTATGTAACGCAGAAGATATATCTGGACCCGATCAGGAAAACCTTATCGGGTCCAGATCAGGCATTCCTGATCGGGTCCAGATCAGGCGTTCCTGATCGGGTCCGGATGAAATTTTACTGATCGGAACCAAAACAATCATCTGCGTTATATATCTTGCCTGATCCGAAACGAGTATGCCCAGTCCGGTCCTTTTAAAAAACATGAATATCTTAAAGAACATGTTTAATAGGTGAAAATATAAATTAATATATGACGTAGGCACCGAATGCAGTGCTATATAGAGAGTCCCAGTGAGCCGTTCCAATTGTGGCGCAACCACCAGATGCTAACGACTGCAACTGTCGCCTGAATTTCTCATTCATGACCTGATCAATCTGTTTTAATCTGATTCGATAACAACTAATTTAATATTAGGCCATGTTATTACGCTTCGGAGAATCTTAACACCGCGATTCAAATAATGACGTCATTTTACTAACGCCATCTATTTATTATGACCCAAAACATTAAATGTTAGAATGGTTGTTACAATATAATATTTCTATCTATCTATGTTTTCAAATGTTAGGTACATATATATATATATATATATATATATATATATATATATATATATATATATTATTTATTTTTTACTTTAAATATAAATTATTTTTATATTATTAATTAAACATTATTATTATTATTATTAAATACATATGATTAATTAAAGATTTCAGATTAATCTCCTCTGATGCAAATACAATTTCGCCGTGGCATAAATATGACAATCATGTCACTTTTTTGAATTTTGATTGATATTTTTTTGTGTTACGAAAACTGTTTCTGGTTCTGATATACTACAAGCCGTACTATATACTTGATGATATTTCACATCAGGCTATCCTTATTTGGTCCTGATCCGGTATGCCTTACCATACTTGATGTTATTTCACATCAGGCTATCCTGATCAGGACCAGACCTGGTCCTGATAGGGTTTGCCGGATCCGGCATACCTCATTCTGTCCTGATCGGGTCCTGATCCGGTATGCCTTACCATACTTGATGATATTACACAACAGGCTATCCTTATTTGGTCCTGACCTGGTCCTGATCCGGTATGCCTTACCATACTTAATAATATTTCACATCAGGCTATCCTTATTTGGTCCTGATCTGGTCCTGATCCGGTATGCCTTACCATACTTAATGATATTTCACATCAGGCTATCCTTATTTGGTCCTGATCTGGTCCTGATCCGGTATGCCTTACCATACTTAATGATATTTCACATCAGGCTATCCTTATTTGGTCCTGATCAGGTCCTGATCCGGTATGCCTTACCATACTCAATGATATTTCACATCAGGCTATCCTTATTTGGTCCTGATCTGATCCTGATCCGGTATGCCTTACCATACTTGATGTTATTTCACATCAGGCTATCCTGATCAGGACCAGACCTGGTCTTGATCGGGTTTGCCGGATCCGGCATGCCTCATTCTATCCTGATCGGGTCCAGATACATGATCTGGTTGAACCATACTTTTTTTCTAGTCGGGACCTAAGGTACAATAAATTATATAAAATTGATATCTAATATTTAAATTGTTCAATGTTATAGTGACGTTAAATAAAATTAATATTTAGGAAACACCTAAGACGATAGAAATTATATAAAATATTTATGTTATATTGTCACTTAGGTGTTTCCTTAAATTTAGGGATCGTTGATTCAGCCATTAGACTGTTTACGTTATCATCATATAGACTAAATATCCCACAGTTCGTGTCCATGTCGCTCACTTGTCCAACATTGGATAAAGAAAAAGTGGTAAATGTATGGCTTTATATTATTAAGAAGTAGCTGTTTTATATAGTACAGAAGTAGTATATCCTAATGTGGAGATAAGTGGAATTTTAAATGTGAAAAACCTATATTTGTAAATATAATATGAGTTAAGAATAAAAATAGGTAAAGAAATAAAAACTAAAAAGAGAGTTTCAGTGGCAGGGCCACACTGGTGACATTATTCTGTCTACAGTCGCGCGTCGAGCTGTCTGGAATAATACCACATTCTCATATAAAATGGACAAGTGACTTGTGAGCCATGACAATTTGCTGTTGTGCTTCATTTGGTGAGCGAGTGTAACCTGAGCCCTGAGTAGATTTTGATTGGTAGGCAGCGACCTAGACGTACCCATAGTATTGTAAACATTCACAAGTGGCAGTAACACTTACCACCAGGTGTGCTGCTTGCTAGTTTGCCACCATAAGCAATAAAAAAAAATATTTGCTAGATTTGAGCCAAAGAAAGAACAACAAACAACTTTGCATTTTCGCAGAAGGTGCATTTATGAATAAAATGTCTACCCAACTAGGAAAATAAATAAACAAACAAAAAAAAAGAGAGAGAAACTATCTCAAGATGGAATTACTAAAATTATTATTGTTACATTTTGATCTTTTAGAGAACCTGCAATAAAATATATTCGTCTCAAATAAACTTCATATCATTATAATAATTTAATTTCGTTCTTTTTTTCTTCTTTGAAATTTCTAAACAGTCGAGACTCTCTAAAGTCGTTTTACTGCTTCGCGATACACAGAAAAACATTATTTAAATAATTATATTAAACTGAGATCTCTTGGAAGATTTTGTAAATGTATATAGCTGACAGGCTTGTAGGAGAGAAGGTTTAATGTGATTTCAGTTTGCGAGAATTTGTCAAAAAGGCTGCGTAAATACCTTAAGAAAAAAACAATTTATTACCCTAAATGCCTCTAGCATCTTTTTTTTTTTAATTTAACAGTAATAACTAATATGTTAAAATGAATAAAACTCATCATCATCATCATTGCAGCTCATATATATATATATATATATATATATATATATATATATATATATATGTCCCACTAATGGGCTCAAGCCTCCTCCATAATGGGAGTTAAATTGGCCTACTATACCACGCTGGTCAGACGTGTTAGTGTAGTGTTCGCTTTGTTTCGAGTTTTACTTCTCTTGCATAGATGTTATATGAATTTTACATCCCTTAGCCGTCCCTTACTATCTACCCACTACACACGGGTAAGATAGGGGGTGGTGAATTGTATTCTTACTCCGTCACCACATGGATAGAATGAACCTATTGGATCTTATTTTTATTCTTTACTAGCGACCTGTCCTCGTTTCACTTCGGTATTCGGTACCTCTGTCGTGGGGACAGAGGTACCGAATAAAATTAAAAGAATTTAATAAAATTTTAAATCTCTGAGAACGTCTAGGATATTCATTTTAATGATATGCTGTATGTAACAAACAATTTTAATGTACATTAAAATGCACTAGGTATTTAACGTAGTTATTTAATTGTATAAAGAATAATGCTGTATTAGTAAAAATAGTTTCCTAAATAATTCTTTATTTTTTTAGTAATGTGTAAAAATAAACACGGTTTCTGTAGGTTATCCTTAGGCGATAAGTATGTACCATCTGCGTCGTTTTTTTAGGTCATTTTAAGATATACAATGTCGTATATTATTTTGATATGCCTTGTAAAGTTTAGTCAGCGTTTGCATTGTAAGCGTATAAAAATATGTTTTTTAGGACATCATCATCATCATCACAGCCCATAAATGGTCCACTGTTGGGCTCGGGCCTCCTCCGTAATGGGAGGGACATTAACCTACTATACCGCGCTGGTCAGACGTGTTGGTATAGGGTTTTGTTTCGAGTGTTCCTTCTCTTGCATAGATGTTATATGCGTTTTATGTCCCTTAGCCGTCTCGTGCGATCACCCCCGGGTAAGATATGGGTGATGAACAGTATTCTTATTCTGTCACCACACGGAAAGGACATCACATTACAAATATTTTAAATTATCAGCTTTTTTATAGTATACATGTATTATATACATATAAACCTTTCTCTTGAATCACTCAGTCTATTGATAAAAATCATATTAAAATATGTTGAGTACTTTAAAAGATCTAAGCGTTTAAACAGCGGCCATTTTGTTTTATACTACGCATAGAAGAAAAAAAAGCCATCATCATAAGGTGAAAGTCACCATAGCGGGCAGGAATGAATACACGTCGGTATTGCCCGCCACGTACTCAAAGGTAATAAACCTAGTTATAGTCGGCACAGTTATAACCGCGACCGGCTCAAATTGGTGTTTATGGCCCTTAGCTAGTTTATTTGTTGTAAATAAGTTTACCTTATACAACATATAAAGTTATACGAATATATCTGGGATTACAAATAGCATATAATAGGGGGCATAGTCCGGAGCGTGCTCGTTCGCGTCCCCTGCCAGTCTAATTAGACTGCTAATCCGGCTCGAAATGCGTACCGCAATGCGGGTTAGGGCGTCCCCCGGAGGCGACGCGTACCGACCCGCCCCCGTCGGTACGAACATCGGCAGTTGCGGCGATGGGGGCCGCCACCCATCACGCCTTGCCCAGTCAGGCGAGTCGAGGAGAACGGAGTGCCGGGTGGGCACGTGGAATGTAAGAGGTTGTGTGGAAGGTAAGTTGCACGAGCTGATATCCGTCATGGCGGACAAACAGCTAGACGTGCTCTGTGTAACAGAGACCAAGCGAAGGGGCAGCGACGCCTGCGATCTTCCTGGTGGCGGGATGGCTCTGTGGTCTGGTGTACCACAGAGCGATCGAGCCAGCATGGGGGTAGGAGTGCTGTTGTCCTCTCGCTTGGCCTCAGGTGTGAAGGATTACGGAATGTATGATCCCAGACTTCTCTGGGTCCGTATAAAACTAGGTGTCACCAAGGTATTCATGGTTGTAGCATATGCTCCCGTAGGATCCTCGGTGGCATCAGACCTAGAGAAGTTTTGGGATAATGTTAGGGAAGTTCTGGATATGGCAGAAACCAGTGAACGCGTGATTGTATGCGGAGATTTGAACGGATGGGTGGGGACCAAGCGTCCCGACTATGAGGACGTACTTGGTCCATTTGGTGATAAGAGAGTGAACGACGCAGGTAGGCTCATAGCGGATGTATGCATGGAGAGAAACCTTATTGTGTCAAACACATTTTTCCAACATAAGGACATCCATATGTATACATGGAGAAGGAATGAACAGAAAAGCATAATAGATTTAATTTTGGTAGACAGTCGCCTCCGAAGCAAAATATTGGACGCAAGAGCCTACAGGGGCCCCACAGTCGACACGGACCACTATCTCGTTATTGCGAGATTTAGTGGTCTGTTCAGAAAGTGGAGGCACTGGCGAGAGCGTGTCCACTTCGGAGGGCTTGAAAGAATAAAGGTTGAAAGGTTGCAAGAAGAGTGTGTAAGAGAAAAGTATGCAGAGGGTGTCCGAGAACGGCTGACGATGGCAAGCCAGCCGCAATCGGACATTGAAGAATGCTGGAGAGTATTGAAAGAGAGTATGGTAGATACAGCGAAAGAAGTATGTGGAAGTTCAAAGAAGCATAGAAAAACAAATGGTGATGCATGGTGGGATGCGGAAGTGGCAGCTTCCGTAGAGCAAAAGAAGAAAGCGTGGCTGGACTATGTCTCTTCTTTGAATCTGAATGACAGTATGACTGAACAGAAGAAAGAAATATATCGGCAATGTAGGAATGACACCAAGGCCTTAGTGAAAGAGAAACGTGATAGAGCAAGTATGAATGCAGAAGATAGACTGACTAAAAACTTCGAGGGTAACACCAAACTCTTTTGGAGGGAGGTGAAGAAGTCTCGGGGTGGTTGGTCAGCCTTCAGAATGAATAAAATAAGGTCTAAAGGTGGAGACATTCTTACACAAACACAAGACGTGTTAAGCCGATGGAGTGAATATTTTGGCGATATGTATGCGGATGCTACGGTTGGCGCCGGTGTTGGATGTGGTTTAGTAGATCAACATTCGACAACGGCGTCCTCCGATGGCATCAGTATGGATGAAGTTGAATGGGCGATAAGAAGTTTGAAAAATGGTAAGGCAGCGGGCATTGATATGGTGTCTGCCGAGATGATCAAGCTCGGTGGCTCTTGTGTCTGGGAGGCGTTCCTGTTGCTCCTCAATTTATGTTGGAGCTCGGGAATGGTTCCCAGGGACTGGAATAGCGCAGTCATCGTGCCTTTGTTTAAAAACAAGGGTTCACGTTATGACTGCGCAAATTACAGGGCCATAAGCTTGACCAGTTTGGCAGCAAAAGTGTATGGAAAAGTTATTGAAAGGAGAATGAGGATGGTGTCCGATGGTTTACTGTGTGAGACACAAGGAGGTTTCAGGAGTGGAAGGGGATGCATGGATCAAGTGTTCTCTCTGCGCAATATTGTGGAGAAGCATCTGGCTCTAGGTCAGAGGGTTTTCTGCAGTTTTGTGGATCTGGAGAGAGCATTTGACACGGTTGTACGAAAGGAACTTTGGGACATTTTACCGGAGTATGGTATTAACGGTAAACTGCTACAGGCTGTGCAGTCCAGTTACATGGGCTGTAGAGCCTGTGTGCGGCTGGATGACGGAATGTCGCCTTGGTTTGACGTCAATATCGGCGTTAAGCAGGGGTGCGTTCTGTCAGCCAGGCTGTTTATCATATATCTGGATAAATGTCTCCAAAGGTTGAACGATATGAATGTGGGAGTCCAGATGGGCGACTCAGTGGTCACTGCTCTGCTTTATGCAGATGATGCAGTCCTGCTGGCACAGTCAGCGACTGACCTGCAGACCCTAGTCGACACAATGACAGAAGATTGTAAGAAAAGGAGTCTACGCGTGAATGTGAGCAAAACCAAAATAATGGTCTTTGAAAGAGATAAAACCAGAACAGATGTAAGAGTAACAATAGGTAATGATGTACTAGAGCAAGTGGATGAATTTGTATATCTTGGATGTGGATTTAGCCGAGATGGAAGGTACACCACTGATATAGAGCGAAGAGTGAATGCGGGAAATAGAGTGAACGGAGCGTTGGGGCAACTTTTCGGCAGCCACCACCTCAGCCAGAAGGCACGTGTAGCAATACATAACGCAGTGCTTGTCCCAACATTACTGTATGGAAGCGAGAGTTGGGTATGCAGAAAAGAGTATGATAGTAAAATTAATGCGGTCGAAATGCGATCTCTGCGGAAAATCTGTGGAGTTAGGCTGACCGACCGCATTCGTAACGACGACGTAAGAGAACGAGTAGGTATGAAAGAGAGTATTGGTGTAAAGATGCGAAAGGGAATGCTCCGATGGTTCGGACATGTGGAAAGAATGCCGAACGAACGCCTGGTTAAGAAGATATACAATGCGAAAGTGGAAGGATGTAGGTACCGAGGGAGACCGAGACTAACCTACCTAGACCAGATCGGTCATGTACTGAAGGAAGGTGGAGTCAAGAGTCTCCGAAACCGGCGAGCGTGTATGAAGAGAATTATGAATGTTGAGGAAGCGAGTGAAGTATGCAGAGATAGAGTTCTCTGGCACTCTGTTCTCTCTGCCTACCCTGCAAGGGATATGGCGTGATGATATGTATGTATGTATGTATGTACAAATAGCATGAGATATGAAAGATCTAAATTACAAGTCTTTAAACGTATGTAAAACGCGAGTGGCGGTCAATTCAAGTACTTATACCTGTTATTTCGTTAATTTTAAACTGTGCAACTGTTGCATAGACTTGTTTTATGGTTTACGCCATTTATTATTACCAGTGCTTTCATAAGCATTATTTTCACATTGAAGTCATAAAAACCAATTGAATAATATCACTAGGAGGTAAGGCAGCAGTAGGTACTCCTCTGGAAAGCGTATCGCCATCCGCAATCGCCTACTCTTAGATTTTATTGGTTCCTAAACGATGACATTATACTAGTCTTCAACATATCAGCTGATGTATTTCCCACTGCTGGGCCGAGCCTTTTTTTTGCGCTGGATTATGGATGCATCTCGCCCCGCCAAATCGGTCCGCGGTGACGGAAGAGACGGCGCGTAACCCCATAGACCCACCATGCAAACTCTTCTCTTCGCCGTGCGAGCGGGCCACCGTTACCCGATCTTTGTCTTCGGTGGTCCTGCTGAGCTCGAGCCTGCGAGCCTCCTCAATAATAGAAGCGATTTTGACCTACTATACCACGCCGATCAAACTTATTTGTATAGAGTTTTATTTCCAGTTTTCCTTCTTAAGAGAAAAAGATAAATGTAATTATTTTATTAGAAACCATAATCTTCTTTTACGACACCCGTTGTTAAAAACGGCAGTGATGAATTGTATTCTTACTTCATCACCATATGGATAACCCAACCTTAGGTAGCTTTATGTACATTGAGGACAAAGACTGAGTTCCGGTGGCGCGCTCGCACGGCGTAGATAGTTAGTAGATACTTGCAAGGCGGATCTATGGGGTCGCACGCCATTTCTTGTGTCGTCTCGAACGGAGTCAACGAGGTATGACTAGTCCATAAGGCGGCCACAAAAAAAAAATGAAAAAAAATTATCTTCAACTGTAGACATTGATTAATTGATGTATAGGACTTTAGCTATCAGGTCAACCACTACGCCATTTCATCATTCTCCTACTCTTATCCCAATTACTTAGGGTCGATACAATACGTACTCTTCTTTCATAGTACATATTGTAAAAGGTTATGGACAATAGTTTTATGACCTGCCAGACGCCAACCCTCATTGGGAATGTAATTGTTGACCAAACGGCATCAGATGGATATGGCCCAGGTCATCATAAGGCTCTTAGTCGTCTTTTACGAAATCCACGAGCAAAGTAAGGGTTGGTAGTATTCGTTGCCGCTACCACACAGCCCCACTACGTCATTTGTACAGTTGATATTTATAGCCCCTTTTACCTATTAAGGGGTAAATATAATGTAAGTCAATAAAATAAAATAAAAAATTAAAATATAAAAATTGCATTTGATGATAAACGACCCGTGATGTATTACGAAGCACTCTAAATCAACACCACTCACGCTGATGTGCTCGGTTGAATAAGGAGTGAGGCTCTCTAGACTCCCTAGAGGCACATCGGAGCAGGGAAATTCTTGACTCGCATTCTTATACACCGAGAAACTACACGCTTTACAAGATTGCTGGCTTTTAGTATGGTTCTTGTTGATTAGTCTTTTGCTATAGGTATGATTGTTAAACTTGAGATTCTTGGTTAGATAAAGAAATTGTCACTGGGTTTATTCCATATAGTTTGGCTCTTTTTTACAAGTTCAAGACGCAGTTGAGAGAATAGATATCTTTATATCATGAGTGGTTTTTCTTTTTACAAATAATATATCAATAATATGCCCTCTTAAGCCCATCCGTATATCTAGCACTGTACTGTTGCGCTTCTCGTCACTCCCCTTTACTTTTTGACTGACAAGTGAATTATGTTTCCTGTCTCCCGTATGTATATAAGCCTCAGAGTATGCCTCAGAGGGCAGTGGAATTATTCTTTCCGACTCCCTTTAGCCTTTTCTAACTAAATTTATAGCATGCTCAATGAACATTAAATGCATCTCTCAGTACTCCGGAACCCGGTTCTTTTTCTTCGGCGGCCCGTCCGAAGGATTACTCTTTCGGGTATCGTCTGCAGTCGACGCCGCGTTAGCTTTCACCGTAGCGGTTAGCCAGAGGCTCATACCTCAATGTCATTTATGGATATCTTTGTGTATCTAAGCTTATAGGAGTTATAATGGTTAGAATATGTGTTAGGGATTGTCCCAAAAAAAAAAATAACTGACTTAAAATGTACATACCTACATTATAATGAAAAGAGAAAAAATGTTTTTTTTTTACAACGAGTTTCGTACACTTAAAATCATTATTTAAAAATTAATATCGTTTAAACAAAATAATATTTAACTAATAAACTCAACAGATGAATAATTTGAGATTGACAGAAATTGTTGTTTTGCTTAGCGATATAACCTAAATGATTTCACTATTTAGATGATTCTACAAACTGCGTAACCAACTTATCCTTATTGCAAACACAAATATTTTCTTTCATTGGAATACGGGTACAAGCCGAGACGATCCTATAAGAAACTCTTTTTTTAAGCATAAACTTTTTAAAATAAAATAGTTTTTTAAAGACATGTTTAATTTGTTACTTTTTTTTTAAAACATGTTTAGTAAGTATTAATTCCCTTCGTACCAAGATATATATTTCTTTATTCATATAAAGAAACATAACTATATCAGTTACCAGATGCAAGTATTGATGATTCAATAACAGATGTTACATAGTGTCTATTTACTTCAATATCGACATTTTGCCGGCTCGTTACTCGTCCAGAACCTCCGACATCTTTTATTCAACAGGCCAAATACCAATGAACGACTCAATGTGAACGAATGAACGGAGTCAGATTGACGATCGTGGCAACCCTACGAAACTATATTCAAACTTTAACTAATCTTATAACTATAGGGTCAAGGCTTAAATTTGCATAAACATGATTTTGTATTGTCGTTGTCAATTTTGATGAAGAAGTTACCAGTAGTTTATGTTTAGAAGAGTGCGAATGGGTCAGTTGACTTTACATTCTGTTCTATTGTATATTCTGGTTAAGGCAAATAAATCACATCTGAATTTCACAAGTCAGATGTGTATAAATCATCCAATTTGCATCTGAATAAACGATATTCGACTCTGTATTGAATACTGTTGAATTTTCTGTTGGTAGCAAAAATGTTGTGGATAAATAACCGGTGTCCGATAATCTTCGATATGATTTATGATATCTGCAGTAAACGAATGACATGATTTAAATGAATTTATAAATTTGTATTTTTATT
The DNA here is from genome assembly GCA_905163515.2 of Lymantria monacha. Taxonomy (NCBI): domain Eukaryota; kingdom Metazoa; phylum Arthropoda; class Insecta; order Lepidoptera; family Erebidae; genus Lymantria; species Lymantria monacha. Next base: position 1,276,457 of record LR991096.1, on the reverse strand, counting down.
TATTTTTCAATTAAATTAATTTATTGTATTTTCCGTGTGGTGACTGACGGTGTAACAATATAATTCACCACCACACTGATCACACCACATTCTTATTCGGGAGTATTCGTAAGAGACGACTAAGTGATATGACATGCCCATAACTATTATGCAACATAAGGTAAACTCGAAATAAAAGCTATATATACATACATACATACATACATATCATCACGCCATATCCCTTGCAGGGTAGGCAGAGGGAACAGAGTGCCAGAGAACTCTATCTCTGCATACTTCACTCGCTTCCTCAACATTCATAATTCTCTTCATACACGCTCGCCGGTTTCGGAGACTCTTGACTCCACCTTCCTTTAGTACATGACCGATCTGGTCTAGGTAGGTTAGTCTCGGTCTCCCTCGGTACCTACATCCTTCCACTTTCGCATTGTATATCTTCTTAACCAGACGTTCGTTCGGCATTCTTTCCACATGTCCGAACCATCGGAGCATGCCCTTTCGCATCTTTACACCAATACTCTCTTTCATACCTACTCGCTCTCTTACGTCGTCGTTACGAATGCGGTCGGTCAGCCTAACTCCACAGATTTTCCGCAGAGATCGCATTTCGACCGCATTAATTTTACTTTCATACTCTTTTCTGCATACCCAACTCTCGCTTCCATACAGTAATGTTGGGACAAGCACTGCGTTATGTATTGCTACACGTGCCTACTGGCTGAGGTGGTGGCTGCCGAGAAGTTGCCCCAACGCTCCGTTCACTCTATTTCCCGCATTCACTCTTCGCTCTATATCAGTGGTGTACCTTCCATCTCGGCTAAATCCACATCCAAGATATACAAATTCATCCACTTGCTCTAGTATATCATTACCTATCGTTACTCTTACATCTGTTCTGGCTTCGTCTCTTTCAAAGACCATTATTTTGGTTTTGCTCACATTCACAGCTATATATAAATATATAAATATATGAATATATCGTACGATCGCTCCTTGAAACTGACGAACTTCACAGCATACGAAGTATTTCACATAATCTCGTCGCGAATTCCTAAGAAGCCCAGTAGAGATATCTATGATATCTCTATGGAACTATTAGCGACCGCGGCGGAACCATTATCACAATATTTGGCGGTGCTTTTCAACCGTTGCATTCAAAGTGGAGTGTTTCCAAAAAGTTTTAAGGTAAGCAGGATTTCACCTTTATTCAAAGGAAAGGGCAAGCGTGAGAGTATAGATGGATACCGACCTGTATCTATAATTCCCGCGGTTGCGAAAATTTTTGAAAACGGGTTGAGACGTCGCTTGACAGAATTCCTCGTAACTAATGGGGCAATATCAGAACGCCAATATGCATATCGCAGTGGCCGTTCCACCACTTCCCTTGTTCGTGAAGTCATCCGTCGAATAACGGAGGCATGTGAGCGGAAACAGCAAGTTGCTGTGCTGTGCTGCGACCTATCGAAAGCTTTTGATGTTGCCGATCACACTGTTCTGTCAGCCAAACTTCAACACTATGGTATTGGAGGTCGTGCACACTCTCTTTTCACAGACCTCTTGTGCAATAGGACGCAGGTAGTGGTTGGTGACGGAGGTGCGACTAGATCTGAAGCTCTGGGAACTACAATGGGTGTAGCGCAAGGATCATCGGTTTCCAATATTCTGTTCTCTCTGCTACTCAATGACTTGCCCCAACATGTGACTGAAGGTGAAGTTTTCATGTACGCGGATGATGTAGCTGTCATCCTGAGTGATCATACACTAGACCGGTTAGAGGAGCAGATGAACCGTACAGCTCGACAGTTGGCGCAATGGTTTGAGTGGAATGGACTAGTTCTAAACCTTAAAAAAACCCATTTTATCCATTTTTCTATTTCTGGTAGACAGGTTAGAAGTATGACTGTATCAATAGGGAAGACAGTTATAGAACAAGTAACGTCCACAAAATTTTTAGGATTTCATATAGACCGTGGACTTACATGGAGAACGCATATTGACAAACTCTGTGCAAAGTTGGGAAGTGCATGTTACGCTCTTGCAAGGCTGTCGAGGGTGGTGTCTGCAGATGTGGTCCGCACCTGTTATTTTGTGACTGTACAGTCACGGCTACAGTATGGTGCAGACGTATGGGGACACGCCGCCGATAGGGAGCGAGTGTTTCGATCGATCCGACTCTACTCCCTGTTTTTGCCGGCGGGTTTTGTTCTGATCACAGCGTGATCAACATTCCAAAGTGACAGAACAGCATAATCCACAATTCCACTTCAATGACTCGTCTAAGAAGCGATGAAAATCCATAAATAAATAATTTTCGGTTTTGCTATATATTGTCTCATTCCTGATACTGTAGAGAGAATGCTGTACGGCCCCTGATTGTGTTAGGGTAGTCGTTAAAATTACACAGAACAAATGTTGATAGCGTTAAACTGTTTACGAGAGAGCCATCAAAGTTTTTATTATCCGTTTATATCGCCGTTTGAGTCGCGTTATTGGTAAGTGTTGCAATTTTATTGTACTTTTTTTGTTGTTGTTTCATCTCTTCGTATTAAATGTGTCACTTAATTTTGTTGCTCTTATAAAAAATTAATGAATTTTCACTCGAAAAAATATTGTGTCTTTCGTAGTTAATTCGTGTTCGGGTGCCGCTTTTGGGATCCGGTCCAGCCATTATATTTGAACTTTACATTATATGGGGGTTCGAAGGATATTACGCTAAAGCTAATTCTTACTAAAAATTGTACTATTTTTTTATAAAAAAATCAGTATAGAAATAATAATAATAATATAGGAATTCGCTGAATTTCTCGTCGTATCTTTTCAGTAGAGGTCAGGTTCCAATCATACATTTTTAATTATTTTTATTAATACAATATTTAAAAACAAAAATTAAGTTTCATGTATTATCTAAATCTAATCTTTCGAGTGTTTGCATGTCTACCAATATTTAAATTTCATCATAAATCTTAGGTTAAAGAATAAACATATAAATAAGCGTTAACGATTTTAAAATGGCAACTTTACTTAAATGAGGGGAGTAATTACAAAGTTATGGCATCTCAGCCAATATTGCCACATCGAAAAATAGCTAATATACCTACCATTATGGTAATATTTTTTTTATTTGTGTAAACAATATTAGCTAGAGCCCACAATGTTGCCTCGTCCGAGATATTTTACGAGCAATAAGTTGACTATAAGTTGTAATTGGTGTGCCACAATCGTGACCGGCACACTTATTGCACACGACTTACTAGTTATTACGTCCATATAGGTTGGTGGTATGTAACTACTGCGTATTTGTTATTTTATTAAAATTAAGTATTCGTTTTATACGACACTTTCCATCTGGTGACGAAGTAAGAAGAAGCTCTCTATTTTGCCGGTAGACGACTAAAGATTATAATATGCATTTAAAATACGTATACATATGTATATGTTTAATATGTACGTTGTCAATACTCCTTTTGTTTATTTTTTTACACATACATACATACATATCATCACGCAATATCCCTTGCAGGGTAGGCAGAGAGAACAGAGTGCCAGAGAACTCTATCTCTGCATACTTCACTCGCTTCCTCAACATTCATAATTCTCTTCATACACACTCGCCGGTTTCGGAGACTATTGCCTCCACCTTCCTTCAGTACCTGACCGATCTGGTCTAGGTAGGTTAGTCTCGGTCTCCCTCGGTACCTACATCCTTCCACTTTCGCATTGTATATCTTTTTAACCAGACGTTCGTTCGGCATTTTTTTAAAGTTCGTTTTATAATCAAACTAGGGTAGTTACATAGCAGGGGTGTGCGAATATCGGTCGAATCGAATCGAATTGAATAGTACTATTCGATTCGAAATTCAAATCGAATAATTCGAATTATTCGCACACCCCTAGTACATAGTTAAAGTAATCCCTCACAGCTAAATTATAAAAATTATTCAGAACTCTTTGAAAGTAACTAATAACGAAAATTAGACTTCATAAAAGTGAAAAATTGTACGCGCCTATTAATTTCCGTGTGGTGACGGAATAAGAATACAATTCACCACCTAATTTACCCGTGGGTGATTGTAAGACGACTAAGGGATATAAAACGCATATAACATCTATGCGAGAGAAGGAAATATCTCGGATCCTACCTCAACCTATATCAACACGCCTGACCAGCGTGGTATAGTAGGTTAATATATTTTCCATTTGGAGAAGATTCGAGCGTGGGCCGCGTTGGACGACGTGTATGAGCTGAATTAATTCGTTCAACATTTGTACGTTAGAATATGTTTCAGGCGACTGCTTCGTTTTTCCAATGGTGGTGGCGAATGCCGACCGAGAAGGCTTATAGCTTCAAATATCAAGGACCATAAAATATTATTGATTTTGTCCGCTAAGTAATTCTCAATGATTAATATGAATTATTGTTCTGTGTTGGGCACAGGCGCACCTTTTCTGACTTTACACCTTTTCTATAAAAGAAAATGAAATACACGAGCGAAACAGTGGTAATACTATATAAAAATACAGTAGCTCCTTCCTTCCACAAATTTGTGAGTAAATATTATCGTTTATCTTAACAGAGTATTAAAATATCACAGAAGGCATACGGAGATAATAGATCTAAGAATTTTTTGCAACAGTAGTAGTAGTAAACACATTTGAACACACGTTCCTAATTTAACATCTATTTACTTTATTAAATAAACTATAACTATTGGTAGGACCACGCTATTGACAGTTCTCTGTCAGCAGCCGCGGGCCGGTCCGTCCGGAGTAGTACCACACTCTCGCAGAAGATCGACGTATGAGCACATGAGTAAATAAACGTACAGAGACAAACATTCAAACAACCGCGCCACGGTAGGTACATCACTACAAGTATAATGCGTGTGTGTGCGTGAGCACTGGCGGCTCGTCACGTACGGAACGAAACTTGTATAGGCTGGTTCGGCCAGTGCTCAAACAAAGGGCTTACTCACCGCTCGCTGTGCATCGCGTCGTGCGTGTTTGTTGAAATTTGAATTAATTAGAAAGAGTGTAAATATGGTTTATTGTACTGTGTGCATGAACAACATGGGGAAAGACTCTTTTTTCAGGCATTACAAAGACTTTAACGAAAGCTGTATACAATTGGGTTTTTAAAAATACCTCCTGACAACTTCATCGCATTTGTTGAATTGCTTGAGAAGAAATTTCGAGAATATGTCGATCTAGAAATAAATATTGTTAATATTGGTAGTGTTATACTAAAACCTATACAAGATTGTAAATTTGATATGCCATGCAAGTGCTTTCCCATTGATTATTTAAAAAAACTTTATATGTGAAAGCCGAATCTCTACCATAAAGATAAGGAAATTGAATATACTTAATATGCTGTATAGACGAATTAGCATACAATATTTATTCGAGTCTACCTCACCTAGTAGTGACGTCATAGTCCTAAGTACCACGTTTAACAAACGTCACATTAAAATTTTAATAACAAAATAAAATCATTCATTGAACATTTCTTTATGAAATTATCCGTAAAAGTGGCTCGTTATTTATATAAAATTGTAATAACGAAATGAACGGGCAATAATAAAGACAAGGATCCATCGACGAATGAAATAATTGGAGCGAAACGAGTTCACTCATTTTGTATGCCTTTATTGGTTACGCCGTTTGTCATAATTATTGTGAATATTATAGGCCCGCGGCGTTCATTATTATTTTCGAATATATAGTTAAAATTAAATTCATATTATTCAGAATATCAATTAATGAAAATATTTATTAATGTGATGATCTCGTTAAATATATTGTGGATTGAGTTACCCATTATACGTATAAACTGGTTTTGTGTAGTGACGCCGACGAATACTACCAACCCTTACTTTGATCGTGGGTATCGTAAAAGATGACTAAGACTTTTATATCGACCGGGGCCAACACAATCCAATGTCGTCTGATCAAGAATTTCACGCCCAAGGAGGGTTGACGTCGGGCAGGCGGCCGATCATAAGACTATTACCAATTTTTTTGGAACATGTGCGATTGAAGATTATACATAATTACATATTACGTTGACTTCCTTCGGCCATACCTATTGTAGTTCAGGATTGAGCATAAGCTTCCCGAAGAGGGGATATTACTGCGTAGGAATAGGTAAGAATTTTAATGTAATATAAAAATGACTATTTTCCGTGTGGTGACGGAGTAAGAATACAATTCACCACCCGTTACCTTAACCATGGGTGATCGTAAGAGACGACTAAGGGATATAAAATGCATATAACATCTATGCAAGAGAAGGAAAACTCGAAACAAAACCCTATATCAACACGTTTGAGCGTGGTATAGTAGGTCAATTACCCTCCCATTATGGAGGAGGCGCGAGCCCAACAATGGGACATATATGAGCTGAGATGAATACATGATAATAATAATAATGACTCTACACTGCGCAGATAGCGTGTTGTGAGTAAGACTGCACAGGACAATACTTATCTACAAACAGTTGTTCCGAGTCTGGGTGAAAATTGTGTCCGTTAATTATATTTGTAAAGTCCCCCGCAATACAAACATTATTTCTTTAGTACATGATGTCTTTTCATTAAAAAAAAAGAGACTAATACGCATTCCTATTTGATATCGGACGGGGTCCACAAATTAAAGGGTCCTCGTGTATGAGCAGTAAATATGCAAAGAATGATTATCATTTCAAGTCTAATGAAATTGAGACCCTCTTAACAAGCCGATAAGTCGGTCGGTATATAATTATTAACGGACATTGGATGGCCATTACCTGCCTCCAATGTACGTGCACAGTCACGTAATATCGGCTATCAATAAAAATGTCAATTTCCATTAGGGACGGTTGTACCCTATAATTCGACCACATTGCTATATATTAAGTAGGGTGCCACGGAAGCACCCATGAAAATTATTTAAATCCTGCCAATATATCTTCGACAGGATATTACGAGTTATGGACCTATGAGGAAATATTTAGTTGTAACTGTTTTCATTTTTTTTCTATAACATTAATATTTATTTACACCATTTAACCGACTTCAAAATAAGAAGAGGTTCATTGAGTATATATGTTACCTTAGAACAATTTTATTGAGTAACCTATTTTGATGATTCTTTTTTTTTATTGAAAGCTGGGTGCTTCTGATGTGGTCTCATTTTAACTAAATCAAGATCTGACCAGTAATCAAAAATCTCCAGCTGAGAGAATTCGTCTACTGTAGCCTACTGGTTAGGTTAGGGTTGACAATGTTTTATATCGGGTTTCCCTTCTCTTGCTATGGTGTTATCTGTATGACCATTAATCTATTTTCTCTTGGGAGAGGAAATGATGGTGACTATTGTATTTTCTTTGATATTACATGAATGTAATGCAATTATCATCTAAGTCATATACATCCCACTGCTGGGCTCGAGCCTCCCCCACAATAGGAGGAAACATTATGTACTATATCACGCATGATCAGATAGTATAATTTTCCTTTTCTTGCAATATTATCTGCACATCATATCCCTTTGTAGTCATTTACAATACCCACAGACAAAGTGCGTGGTAAATTTTCCGTCATTACGCGGAAAACTAAGCAACAATTAATTTAAATAGATTTATTATGAGTATTAGGAGTGCTTAATTTTGTGAGCACGTTAAGCCGTCACTCAAATATCTTGACATCTGTTTTAACTAGGATAACGTCATCCTTTTGGGATTCAAAAGTCATATAATTATAGTTTTGTGTTAAATTTCATATTTTTAACCGACTTCAAAAAGGAGGAGGTTCTATGTTATTAGTTAAATTGCAGACCTCGATATATTTGTGATAATTCTCTTTATTAACTATTTTATTAAATAATGATGTATTTAATAAAACATTTCAAATTGCAATAAGCTATTTACCTGATGCCAAACTTTATCTATATACCTATATGTAATAATATATGTAAAAATATTCATAAGACAATTTTGGAATTTTGGACTCGCAGCATGGGATCTCGCAAGTTTTGCAACTTTAGCTGTTACAATAACACAAAGTCAATTGTTTTGAGCACATGCCATAGAAACGAAAAATCCAACTAAATTAATGAAATTCCATTCATCTAGCGGGGCTAACTGTACTATATATAGTTAGGCACATACCACTTACCGAGAACGGGGTTATAATCACGCCTATCTATTATGAGACTTTAAAATAACATAAAATTATTCTCCCGTGTAATGGTATTAAGAATACAAAGTGTTGACAATCCTTCCTTTAGCAATAGAGTTGTAAAATGCTGTCTAAGGAAGCGCTGCGAGACTCTTGCTGCAAGTCTTGGTCTTGCATTTGGGCAACACCACATTTGATGACGTATTTTTTTTCTTTGTGTGTGTCTTAGTTGTTAGCCTCAGATGGCTATCATAACTGTACCCAGACTGTGAGTGAGCGCTGAGGGCTCTCAACCCGAAGATGCCGTTCTGATCAACAATTACATTTTCAAGAAGGATTGACGTCAGGCAGGCGGACATAAAACTAAAGTTTATAACTTTTGTAATATGTACGATGGAAGTAGAGTACATATTACGTCGATCACAAGTAAATAATCAGCTTTGTAATAATAATCACGATCGTAGGGCATTTATTACTTAAGGCACACAAATGCAATTCCACGAAGCCCTTTCACTATTCTCATTCATGCTCTATTTAATACCTCTAACACAATTATTTAAAAATTAAACGCTTTATTTCCGTAATGATTACATCATAACATTTGTACTACATACAATTACAATAACCCTTGATCACCACATTAAACAATGAGGTAATTCGAACCTGAGGCATGTTTTCATATTCGAATTATTTAATTGGACAAGAGTAAGGTGCTTTGACAAATTACCTTAAACTAGAAGCATTTCAATATCTGATGCTACATTTCTAAGTTCTATAGGAGTAATGTCTGTCATCTTTTAATTAAATATTATATTTATAACTTGTTACCCTGAGTATGTAAATTTTTCAGCATCATCTAAATATTATTACTTTATTGTAAGACATGAAACTCTTAGTATGAAAGAGTTCTATCTAAGCCCTAAAATAAATTGATTCCATTTGTAAAAATTAATATGGACGTCCAGAAAATCTAAGCTACAAATAGCTTACGATATCTATACCGTTTACGCTTATATTGCAAAGCTTGGCTAGCCCTTAGGAGAGATCAAAATAATATACTATGAAATGGAATATCTCAAAAATTTTGACACGAAAATTATATGTCTATCTCTTAAGAATAACCCTGTCACCTTGTTTATCTTTTATATATTACTAAAAAATAATGTTTTAATTACGAAGCTATTCTAAATACCATCATTCTCCTACTCTTATCCCAATTACTTGGGGGTCAATACAATATATACTCCTCTGTCATAGTACATATTATAAATGTTATTGGCAATAGTTTTATGACCGGCCGCCTGCCAGACGTCAACGTTCCTTAGAAATGTAATTGTTGACCAAACAACATCAGAAAGTTGGCCTAGGTCGTTATAAGGCTCTTAGTCGTCTTTTACGATATCCGCGAGCAAAGTAAGGATTGGTAGTATCCGTAGCCGCTACCACACAGCCTGAAGCTATTTAAGCTATTCTAAATAATATTTTCTCAAACATGCTTGGAAATTTGAGCATTATTTTGACAACCTTCTTCGAGATAAATCGAAATTGCTGTACTGACCAAATACACGCGAGCAGCGGCCGGCAAAAAATGTGTGAAAATCCATATCTGTCGTGTTAGCGACCAAATAAATATATATGGAAATTCATATCTATCGTGTATTTTAAAAATGGAACGATTTGTTACTTCAAAACATGGTAACTAAATAGGCAACTTATCAGAGTTTTATTTAAATTTCGAACTGGCTGGTTTGAAAAAAAAACCTGTTTGATGATGGAAAAAAAACAAATGAACCCTTTAGCACGCGAACAATGTTGTTCGTTGTTCGTCATGTATACAGTTCTACTTAGCTTTAACTTCCGCGCATTATTTGAGAAAGGCACTATACAAGCCTTGGCCACAACTAGGAATTGATGGCCGTCCATCAATGCCTCTTTTGCTGGCCGCTGCAGTAATGTACTATATTCTAAATAATATTACCAGAGATTTCGAATGCGTGATCAGAGCGACCCAAACCTATATTTAGTGAATGCGTGTCGCTAGTTTAATTATAAACAAATAACTTTGATGTTGTATATAAACCCGATTACTGAGTTTTGTTCAGCTATCGTTGATTCTCTTTAATTCTTATCTTAAACAGTATAAGTTTGTTATTTTATGTGGACAATGAAACTGTATAAACAATTCTAGTCGTTGATAAGAAACAATAAGGTTGGTGCCCAAAGTAACAGTTTATTACGTGGCGATTACGTGAGGTCCAAAGATAAGCTGTTTCATACCGCCAGCTCCCGCATAAATAACGACTTTTTTTACCCATATAAATCTTTAGAGTTTTACTGATATTTACTTATGATAAATTGCTTATATTAATTTTATATTTAAAAAAATATTATTATTTATTCTTGTACAATATTATTTTAATAAGCTATAGATAATTATTAGATACATTATTTTTTAATTTAAAACTAATTTTAACGTCTCTAAAGTTGTTAACATAATCTGTTATCCTAAATAATAATGTGTCGCTGTGTTTACTATATTCAATTTATATGTCATAATAGTTATTATTAATTATTATCAATTATTAATTATATTTTTCATAGGTTTAAGTGTTCCCTTCTATCGGCAGTCCTCATGACTGCTTGGTGTTTTTTATTAGTGGCAGAACCACACTGTTAGTAGGTTTCTGTCTACAGCCACCGGCCGATCCGTCTGAGTTAGTAGTACTACACTCTTGATATCTTATTTTAACACCTTTATGTATATACCCTGTTTATGACAATAAAGAAATTGAATTTGAAGAAAATCGACTTCTGAGCAGTGGTTATGTACTGTTGCTCTTCGTTCGGTGAGTGAAAGAACCGACAGACTAACTTTTGTGTTGTAAGGGGTAAATATCTAACCATCCTCCATCCATCCTTTGAGGATTTTTTGTTTTTGGAATAAATCTTTTTAATGCTACTAGATACTTATTTGTGCTAATTCTTAATACAATAAAAAATCAAGTGAATGAGAGGCAAATGCTGAAACGTGTTGTTTTTTTTTTCATTTTTACTTAAGTATATATATACATACATATCATCACGCCATATCCCTTGCAGGGCTGGCAGGGAAAACAGAGTGCCAGAGAACCCTATCCTTGCATACTTCACTCGCTTCTTCAACATTCATAATTCTCTTCATACACGCTCGCCGGTTTCGGAGACTCTTGACTCCACCTTCTTTCAGCAGGTGACCAATCTGGTATATATATATAAAAATAAAATAAAATAAAAATAATAAATAAATATATATATCTATGCTTAAATTGAAGACAATGGTAGATATTTTTCATTTCCATACAATCTTTGTCACTGCGTTTGAGCCCTCTTTGTAGTTCAATTTCGTAACATACTTTCTAGTGAATGTCTAAGTTACAAAAGGAAGCCACTATCACAATTACATCTATCTTGTTTCAATATATCCGGTTTTATGTTGATGAGTCAGTTAATCAGCTTCTTTTTTATACACACATAAATATTACTCTTACATAAATACTAATATGCCTTTAGATATAACATGTTTACATCCTTATTCTGCCGGCACAGGTTTTAAATCCCTCCCCCATACGTCGACCTACCCACAACCAGGATGTAGGGCTCGACATGAGGATGTCACGTAGAACAATTCTAAGCCAACGATTATTTATAATTTACATTTTCGTCCATCCTACATTGCACCATCCGCTAGCTAGTAGGCTTCAGCGTACTTGTCCAAGGAATATACATCAATAATTTCTAAAGATAAAGATCACTGGTAATTTCCAAAGTATAAACATGAAAATGGCTAACTATGAAACCAGATACAATCGCTGGTCTTGTTAATACAATTTACTTCAAACTCAATTAAATTTATTTTATTAATTTTACAGCGCCATCTATTAATAATTATTTGATCATTATCAAAAAATTCTTGATACATTTACTTTATTATTTCATTAATATACATCTAGCATTATCCAAAATCAATTCTAATATCTATATATTAATGTACCTTGGTATATTCTAATATGCCACACTATATTTTAACAAACATATCTAGCGCATGGAGAACGCCGGCACCAGATTTAGTGGTTTATGTAGTGGGTTTAATCGGAATAATTCGGATATTGGCAATACAAATGTAGGTGTAACGTGTCTTTAATGTCAATAGGCCGTATAGATGCTTTTACATTTCAATAACGATATAATTAAAAAGTAAATGAAACAAAAATCATAATAAATTTAACTATTCCCTTTCAAAAAATAAAACAATAATAACAATTATTACCCAAATTGAAACTAATGTTTCAGATAATATATGGCTGATTCTCAAAAAAAGTCGAAAATGGCTTTATCGAGTTGATCAGTTTTTTTTTAACTCGTGATCGAATTTTTTTTTGCTCAAGTTGTAGTATATGTCTTGTTTGAGGAAAATATTATAGTGGTCCCCAACTGTTTTGAGTTTGAATTGAATATAAAAAATATATATAGAATATAAAAATATGCTATGATTATTAAATAAAAAAATGCTTACCTTTTAATAACATTACATGAGATAATGACATTAAAAATGTAATATTCAACAAACTTTTTGTCAAAGTATTCTATATTTATTAGAAAATAATTCATTCCCTCATTAAATTTTTTTATGAGGGAATGACAAAACGAAACAAAATTGCTACAAACTTAGGAACATAACCTTACTTTCTTACGAATTGTAAACATTACTTTATTACTACCGAAAACATATAAAAATATGTTATGATTATTAAAAAAAAATGCTTATCTTTTGATAATATTACATGAGGAAATGACATTAAAAATGTAATAATCAAAAAACTTTTTTTTTTTTTGTTCTGTTCGTCCATTCGGACAGGCAAAGGGATCAAAGCCCATACAGCCAAGTCATCATTTCTTCGTATTATGTAGCCTTAATAGTCATTGTCTGTCAGTAAGTCAAGTCATTACCATTAATCAGGCGCTGATAACCTAATCAATGATTTTCTTTGGGAATTTTGGGCAAATATGAAAATACACGTAAACCACTATTATACCATATTCACTACACTTCAGCACTTTAACTGTACCATATTGCATAAAATACCAGCAAAATTATTCAATATAACACCACAAAACACTAAAGAAATGAATATAATACAAGAGCGTGACATGACATTTCCACATTCGCGCCAAAACTATCCTAGTGTATGTCTCAAGGGCAGTGTTGCCAACTACAACAAAAAAAAAAAAAAAAAATTAAGGTGGGACTTGGTAGGCTTTGGAGTATTGCTCCAATCATACTGTTACAAAACGGTGAGGGAATGATACTTTTTTTATGGACAAATTTTGAATTATATTTAAAAATATTTCCATTCGCATTTATGAAACTATGAACTCATATAGGTATAGTCAATACTATCCTATATAAATAAAAAAATTGATAATAAACAATTTGTTAGGAATTTTATGTTTTAAGTTAATGATTATCTTCAAATTTAGCGCTTGGGACATAGTGAGGGAATGATTTTCAGGGTACTTTCTTGGACATGTCTTTGTTGTTTATCATATAAAAAATAAATTTGTTTCATACATTCGTAGATATAGTACGTCGTTTTATTAAAAAAAAACAACTTTTCATAATTCACGATTCTGGTTTATAAAAATGATCAAAGACATCAATTTCGATTTTTTTTGAGAATCAGCCATATATCTTCATCCTTCTGCACAGTGGATGAAAATTAAATTTTTATCCAATAAAATATATATCTGATATTCCAATAAAGTTGCCGCTAAGAGATATGGCTATAACGCGATAAAATATATAAAAACAATTTGTTTTATAAGTTTTTATGTACTATAAGTATAAAATTATATACGTCGCTTGAATATTGTGTTCAAGAGAAAATTACGTGAACCTGATATTGTTCACTGCCGGCAACAATAGAACTACGCTTGGTGCATATTAATCTGGCCTAGACTCTGCACTATGGAGTGAGATACGAGTATGTTGAATAACTACCTTAGATTGTAATAATACTACCTTCTTTTTAATTTTAACAATCAGCTACTAATATGAGTCATTGTTGCCAACCTCAGATAAATTTATCGTTCACGGTTCTTTTTTTAAACAAAATCCTGTACTAAGGAAATAATGTTTATATTGCGGAACTTAAGAATAATAAAATTAACGGACACAAATTACAACCAAAATCAAAACAAAAAGATATTTAAAAATAATGCATATAATAGAATGTATATTAAAAAACTGAAAATATTCTTTAGTCATTGTCGCTGTTAGCGGAGTTTCAATAGATACATAATATATAGCCAAATATGCCGGTGAGATGCAAATCCTCGTTGGCACACGTTCCCAAAGGTGAAATGAAAGGTCGACTCAGCAATGGCGTCCGCCAGTGAAAAATAGCGCCAATCTCATGCCGCTGGCGCGCCTCACATGTTTGAATTTAGAACGCAGAAAACACCGATTGATTTACAGCCAGGAATTTTAGCGGGCATTTGGATTGATGTTTCACTCTACAGTTATTTTTACAAATTCTGAATAATTTGTGTTAAATGTTGACAATTTTAGGTAATTGATCTTTTATAAAACTAGTTTTTGTACGTAAATACAAGTATTAAACGAACATTTACCAAAACCGCTACACTTTGCTAAATTAGGTTAGTTTCGAAATAAAACCGTACATGACATTTCCAATAATCGATTTAATGGTTCGACTAAAAAATTAAAAAACAATCAACGCGAGTCAGTTTCGCCCACCGAGGGTATATACTTTTCGATATCTCATCCATCGTATGGTTAGCCGTATTATCAAATATCTATATATTGAATAGCAATATAATAGATATATAACATAGGAAGAGAGCTTTTTGTTTATTCTTTTTCGTTAGTTTTTAAAGTTATCCTCTAAAATTTTCGCACATTTTAAGGTGGAAAACACATCATAGTGTGTCATCCTGGTGACTGAATAAGGAACTATTAGTATCGAAATGAACATTAAAAGTGGAACAAGCGTTTTTTTTATGATATTGTATTAGTTCTATAATCTATGGAGGAGTTTGTTTTTAAAATTTATACCTATCTACGATATTTTTGATATTGAGGTTTTTGTAATTTTCTTTTACTTCCACTGTAAGATTGTATGTAGTAAAGGAAGTCTAGAAGACTTCCTTCAACAAATTTCATAAATCTATATTAACAGGAGATAATACCTGACAGGAATTATTAGACTTATACGAAGTAACATAGGTATAGTCTCAGCGGAGGGAAAGACGAAAAAATTATCGCATAGTGATTCCAGTGCTTTGTTATGTACGAATATCTAAAAAAAAATAACAAAAAAACATATATATTGATTTTTTAATCCTTTATCCTTAAAAGAGGCACAGATTATCACAAACTCTTTGAAATTTCGCGTTAATTGGATGGATTTATATCAGTAATCTCTTTGAAATTTTGGAATGAGTTTAGGAGAGAAAATTACCGTAAATATTTAAAGCAACGATAGTAAATATTTGTTAAAATTCAGTCGCAAAGAATCTCTTGCAAAGTTAATTATGTAAATTTTGTTTTCATAGATTTGTTTAACTTAAGTGCAGTGAAATTGAACTAATACAAAGCTCTTAAAGTCATTAGGCAAACATTTAAGAGAATATTCTTATAGATAAGGCTTATGTTGAACGTCAATAACAACTCCTAAACTTCAAGTAACACCCCGACTAGAAATTTTTTCGTCTTCCTTAGCAGGACCGGACCGGGCATGCCCGATCTGGACCAGATAAGGTATGTAACGCAGAAGATATATCTGGACCCGATCAGGAAAACCTTATCGGGTCCAGATCAGGCATTCCTGATCGGGTCCAGATCAGGCGTTCCTGATCGGGTCCGGATGAAATTTTACTGATCGGAACCAAAACAATCATCTGCGTTATATATCTTGCCTGATCCGAAACGAGTATGCCCAGTCCGGTCCTTTTAAAAAACATGAATATCTTAAAGAACATGTTTAATAGGTGAAAATATAAATTAATATATGACGTAGGCACCGAATGCAGTGCTATATAGAGAGTCCCAGTGAGCCGTTCCAATTGTGGCGCAACCACCAGATGCTAACGACTGCAACTGTCGCCTGAATTTCTCATTCATGACCTGATCAATCTGTTTTAATCTGATTCGATAACAACTAATTTAATATTAGGCCATGTTATTACGCTTCGGAGAATCTTAACACCGCGATTCAAATAATGACGTCATTTTACTAACGCCATCTATTTATTATGACCCAAAACATTAAATGTTAGAATGGTTGTTACAATATAATATTTCTATCTATCTATGTTTTCAAATGTTAGGTACATATATATATATATATATATATATATATATATATATATATATATATATATATATATATATATATATATATATATATATATTATTTATTTTTTACTTTAAATATAAATTATTTTTATATTATTAATTAAACATTATTATTATTATTATTAAATACATATGATTAATTAAAGATTTCAGATTAATCTCCTCTGATGCAAATACAATTTCGCCGTGGCATAAATATGACAATCATGTCACTTTTTTGAATTTTGATTGATATTTTTTTGTGTTACGAAAACTGTTTCTGGTTCTGATATACTACAAGCCGTACTATATACTTGATGATATTTCACATCAGGCTATCCTTATTTGGTCCTGATCCGGTATGCCTTACCATACTTGATGTTATTTCACATCAGGCTATCCTGATCAGGACCAGACCTGGTCCTGATAGGGTTTGCCGGATCCGGCATACCTCATTCTGTCCTGATCGGGTCCTGATCCGGTATGCCTTACCATACTTGATGATATTACACAACAGGCTATCCTTATTTGGTCCTGACCTGGTCCTGATCCGGTATGCCTTACCATACTTAATAATATTTCACATCAGGCTATCCTTATTTGGTCCTGATCTGGTCCTGATCCGGTATGCCTTACCATACTTAATGATATTTCACATCAGGCTATCCTTATTTGGTCCTGATCTGGTCCTGATCCGGTATGCCTTACCATACTTAATGATATTTCACATCAGGCTATCCTTATTTGGTCCTGATCAGGTCCTGATCCGGTATGCCTTACCATACTCAATGATATTTCACATCAGGCTATCCTTATTTGGTCCTGATCTGATCCTGATCCGGTATGCCTTACCATACTTGATGTTATTTCACATCAGGCTATCCTGATCAGGACCAGACCTGGTCTTGATCGGGTTTGCCGGATCCGGCATGCCTCATTCTATCCTGATCGGGTCCAGATACATGATCTGGTTGAACCATACTTTTTTTCTAGTCGGGACCTAAGGTACAATAAATTATATAAAATTGATATCTAATATTTAAATTGTTCAATGTTATAGTGACGTTAAATAAAATTAATATTTAGGAAACACCTAAGACGATAGAAATTATATAAAATATTTATGTTATATTGTCACTTAGGTGTTTCCTTAAATTTAGGGATCGTTGATTCAGCCATTAGACTGTTTACGTTATCATCATATAGACTAAATATCCCACAGTTCGTGTCCATGTCGCTCACTTGTCCAACATTGGATAAAGAAAAAGTGGTAAATGTATGGCTTTATATTATTAAGAAGTAGCTGTTTTATATAGTACAGAAGTAGTATATCCTAATGTGGAGATAAGTGGAATTTTAAATGTGAAAAACCTATATTTGTAAATATAATATGAGTTAAGAATAAAAATAGGTAAAGAAATAAAAACTAAAAAGAGAGTTTCAGTGGCAGGGCCACACTGGTGACATTATTCTGTCTACAGTCGCGCGTCGAGCTGTCTGGAATAATACCACATTCTCATATAAAATGGACAAGTGACTTGTGAGCCATGACAATTTGCTGTTGTGCTTCATTTGGTGAGCGAGTGTAACCTGAGCCCTGAGTAGATTTTGATTGGTAGGCAGCGACCTAGACGTACCCATAGTATTGTAAACATTCACAAGTGGCAGTAACACTTACCACCAGGTGTGCTGCTTGCTAGTTTGCCACCATAAGCAATAAAAAAAAATATTTGCTAGATTTGAGCCAAAGAAAGAACAACAAACAACTTTGCATTTTCGCAGAAGGTGCATTTATGAATAAAATGTCTACCCAACTAGGAAAATAAATAAACAAACAAAAAAAAAGAGAGAGAAACTATCTCAAGATGGAATTACTAAAATTATTATTGTTACATTTTGATCTTTTAGAGAACCTGCAATAAAATATATTCGTCTCAAATAAACTTCATATCATTATAATAATTTAATTTCGTTCTTTTTTTCTTCTTTGAAATTTCTAAACAGTCGAGACTCTCTAAAGTCGTTTTACTGCTTCGCGATACACAGAAAAACATTATTTAAATAATTATATTAAACTGAGATCTCTTGGAAGATTTTGTAAATGTATATAGCTGACAGGCTTGTAGGAGAGAAGGTTTAATGTGATTTCAGTTTGCGAGAATTTGTCAAAAAGGCTGCGTAAATACCTTAAGAAAAAAACAATTTATTACCCTAAATGCCTCTAGCATCTTTTTTTTTTTAATTTAACAGTAATAACTAATATGTTAAAATGAATAAAACTCATCATCATCATCATTGCAGCTCATATATATATATATATATATATATATATATATATATATGTATATGTCCCACTAATGGGCTCAAGCCTCCTCCATAATGGGAGTTAAATTGGCCTACTATACCACGCTGGTCAGACGTGTTAGTGTAGTGTTCGCTTTGTTTCGAGTTTTACTTCTCTTGCATAGATGTTATATGAATTTTACATCCCTTAGCCGTCCCTTACTATCTACCCACTACACACGGGTAAGATAGGGGGTGGTGAATTGTATTCTTACTCCGTCACCACATGGATAGAATGAACCTATTGGATCTTATTTTTATTCTTTACTAGCGACCTGTCCTCGTTTCACTTCGGTATTCGGTACCTCTGTCGTGGGGACAGAGGTACCGAATAAAATTAAAAGAATTTAATAAAATTTTAAATCTCTGAGAACGTCTAGGATATTCATTTTAATGATATGCTGTATGTAACAAACAATTTTAATGTACATTAAAATGCACTAGGTATTTAACGTAGTTATTTAATTGTATAAAGAATAATGCTGTATTAGTAAAAATAGTTTCCTAAATAATTCTTTATTTTTTTAGTAATGTGTAAAAATAAACACGGTTTCTGTAGGTTATCCTTAGGCGATAAGTATGTACCATCTGCGTCGTTTTTTTAGGTCATTTTAAGATATACAATGTCGTATATTATTTTGATATGCCTTGTAAAGTTTAGTCAGCGTTTGCATTGTAAGCGTATAAAAATATGTTTTTTAGGACATCATCATCATCATCACAGCCCATAAATGGTCCACTGTTGGGCTCGGGCCTCCTCCGTAATGGGAGGGACATTAACCTACTATACCGCGCTGGTCAGACGTGTTGGTATAGGGTTTTGTTTCGAGTGTTCCTTCTCTTGCATAGATGTTATATGCGTTTTATGTCCCTTAGCCGTCTCGTGCGATCACCCCCGGGTAAGATATGGGTGATGAACAGTATTCTTATTCTGTCACCACACGGAAAGGACATCACATTACAAATATTTTAAATTATCAGCTTTTTTATAGTATACATGTATTATATACATATAAACCTTTCTCTTGAATCACTCAGTCTATTGATAAAAATCATATTAAAATATGTTGAGTACTTTAAAAGATCTAAGCGTTTAAACAGCGGCCATTTTGTTTTATACTACGCATAGAAGAAAAAAAAGCCATCATCATAAGGTGAAAGTCACCATAGCGGGCAGGAATGAATACACGTCGGTATTGCCCGCCACGTACTCAAAGGTAATAAACCTAGTTATAGTCGGCACAGTTATAACCGCGACCGGCTCAAATTGGTGTTTATGGCCCTTAGCTAGTTTATTTGTTGTAAATAAGTTTACCTTATACAACATATAAAGTTATACGAATATATCTGGGATTACAAATAGCATATAATAGGGGGCATAGTCCGGAGCGTGCTCGTTCGCGTCCCCTGCCAGTCTAATTAGACTGCTAATCCGGCTCGAAATGCGTACCGCAATGCGGGTTAGGGCGTCCCCCGGAGGCGACGCGTACCGACCCGCCCCCGTCGGTACGAACATCGGCAGTTGCGGCGATGGGGGCCGCCACCCATCACGCCTTGCCCAGTCAGGCGAGTCGAGGAGAACGGAGTGCCGGGTGGGCACGTGGAATGTAAGAGGTTGTGTGGAAGGTAAGTTGCACGAGCTGATATCCGTCATGGCGGACAAACAGCTAGACGTGCTCTGTGTAACAGAGACCAAGCGAAGGGGCAGCGACGCCTGCGATCTTCCTGGTGGCGGGATGGCTCTGTGGTCTGGTGTACCACAGAGCGATCGAGCCAGCATGGGGGTAGGAGTGCTGTTGTCCTCTCGCTTGGCCTCAGGTGTGAAGGATTACGGAATGTATGATCCCAGACTTCTCTGGGTCCGTATAAAACTAGGTGTCACCAAGGTATTCATGGTTGTAGCATATGCTCCCGTAGGATCCTCGGTGGCATCAGACCTAGAGAAGTTTTGGGATAATGTTAGGGAAGTTCTGGATATGGCAGAAACCAGTGAACGCGTGATTGTATGCGGAGATTTGAACGGATGGGTGGGGACCAAGCGTCCCGACTATGAGGACGTACTTGGTCCATTTGGTGATAAGAGAGTGAACGACGCAGGTAGGCTCATAGCGGATGTATGCATGGAGAGAAACCTTATTGTGTCAAACACATTTTTCCAACATAAGGACATCCATATGTATACATGGAGAAGGAATGAACAGAAAAGCATAATAGATTTAATTTTGGTAGACAGTCGCCTCCGAAGCAAAATATTGGACGCAAGAGCCTACAGGGGCCCCACAGTCGACACGGACCACTATCTCGTTATTGCGAGATTTAGTGGTCTGTTCAGAAAGTGGAGGCACTGGCGAGAGCGTGTCCACTTCGGAGGGCTTGAAAGAATAAAGGTTGAAAGGTTGCAAGAAGAGTGTGTAAGAGAAAAGTATGCAGAGGGTGTCCGAGAACGGCTGACGATGGCAAGCCAGCCGCAATCGGACATTGAAGAATGCTGGAGAGTATTGAAAGAGAGTATGGTAGATACAGCGAAAGAAGTATGTGGAAGTTCAAAGAAGCATAGAAAAACAAATGGTGATGCATGGTGGGATGCGGAAGTGGCAGCTTCCGTAGAGCAAAAGAAGAAAGCGTGGCTGGACTATGTCTCTTCTTTGAATCTGAATGACAGTATGACTGAACAGAAGAAAGAAATATATCGGCAATGTAGGAATGACACCAAGGCCTTAGTGAAAGAGAAACGTGATAGAGCAAGTATGAATGCAGAAGATAGACTGACTAAAAACTTCGAGGGTAACACCAAACTCTTTTGGAGGGAGGTGAAGAAGTCTCGGGGTGGTTGGTCAGCCTTCAGAATGAATAAAATAAGGTCTAAAGGTGGAGACATTCTTACACAAACACAAGACGTGTTAAGCCGATGGAGTGAATATTTTGGCGATATGTATGCGGATGCTACGGTTGGCGCCGGTGTTGGATGTGGTTTAGTAGATCAACATTCGACAACGGCGTCCTCCGATGGCATCAGTATGGATGAAGTTGAATGGGCGATAAGAAGTTTGAAAAATGGTAAGGCAGCGGGCATTGATATGGTGTCTGCCGAGATGATCAAGCTCGGTGGCTCTTGTGTCTGGGAGGCGTTCCTGTTGCTCCTCAATTTATGTTGGAGCTCGGGAATGGTTCCCAGGGACTGGAATAGCGCAGTCATCGTGCCTTTGTTTAAAAACAAGGGTTCACGTTATGACTGCGCAAATTACAGGGCCATAAGCTTGACCAGTTTGGCAGCAAAAGTGTATGGAAAAGTTATTGAAAGGAGAATGAGGATGGTGTCCGATGGTTTACTGTGTGAGACACAAGGAGGTTTCAGGAGTGGAAGGGGATGCATGGATCAAGTGTTCTCTCTGCGCAATATTGTGGAGAAGCATCTGGCTCTAGGTCAGAGGGTTTTCTGCAGTTTTGTGGATCTGGAGAGAGCATTTGACACGGTTGTACGAAAGGAACTTTGGGACATTTTACCGGAGTATGGTATTAACGGTAAACTGCTACAGGCTGTGCAGTCCAGTTACATGGGCTGTAGAGCCTGTGTGCGGCTGGCTGACAGAACGTCGCCTTGGTTTGACGTCAATATCGGCGTTAAGCAGGGGTGCGTTCTGTCAGCCAGGCTGTTTATCATATATCTGGATAAATGTCTCCAAAGGTTGAACGATATGAATGTGGGAGTCCAGATGGGCGACTCAGTGGTCACTGCTCTGCTTTATGCAGATGATGCAGTCCTGCTGGCACAGTCAGCGACTGACCTGCAGACCCTAGTCGACACAATGACAGAAGATTGTAAGAAAAGGAGTCTACGCGTGAATGTGAGCAAAACCAAAATAATGGTCTTTGAAAGAGATAAAACCAGAACAGATGTAAGAGTAACAATAGGTAATGATGTACTAGAGCAAGTGGATGAATTTGTATATCTTGGATGTGGATTTAGCCGAGATGGAAGGTACACCACTGATATAGAGCGAAGAGTGAATGCGGGAAATAGAGTGAACGGAGCGTTGGGGCAACTTTTCGGCAGCCACCACCTCAGCCAGAAGGCACGTGTAGCAATACATAACGCAGTGCTTGTCCCAACATTACTGTATGGAAGCGAGAGTTGGGTATGCAGAAAAGAGTATGATAGTAAAATTAATGCGGTCGAAATGCGATCTCTGCGGAAAATCTGTGGAGTTAGGCTGACCGACCGCATTCGTAACGACGACGTAAGAGAACGAGTAGGTATGAAAGAGAGTATTGGTGTAAAGATGCGAAAGGGAATGCTCCGATGGTTCGGACATGTGGAAAGAATGCCGAACGAACGCCTGGTTAAGAAGATATACAATGCGAAAGTGGAAGGATGTAGGTACCGAGGGAGACCGAGACTAACCTACCTAGACCAGATCGGTCATGTACTGAAGGAAGGTGGAGTCAAGAGTCTCCGAAACCGGCGAGCGTGTATGAAGAGAATTATGAATGTTGAGGAAGCGAGTGAAGTATGCAGAGATAGAGTTCTCTGGCACTCTGTTCTCTCTGCCTACCCTGCAAGGGATATGGCGTGATGATATGTATGTATGTATGTATGTACAAATAGCATGAGATATGAAAGATCTAAATTACAAGTCTTTAAACGTATGTAAAACGCGAGTGGCGGTCAATTCAAGTACTTATACCTGTTATTTCGTTAATTTTAAACTGTGCAACTGTTGCATAGACTTGTTTTATGGTTTACGCCATTTATTATTACCAGTGCTTTCATAAGCATTATTTTCACATTGAAGTCATAAAAACCAATTGAATAATATCACTAGGAGGTAAGGCAGCAGTAGGTACTCCTCTGGAAAGCGTATCGCCATCCGCAATCGCCTACTCTTAGATTTTATTGGTTCCTAAACGATGACATTATACTAGTCTTCAACATATCAGCTGATGTATTTCCCACTGCTGGGCCGAGCCTTTTTTTTGCGCTGGATTATGGATGCATCTCGCCCCGCCAAATCGGTCCGCGGTGACGGAAGAGACGGCGCGTAACCCCATAGACCCACCATGCAAACTCTTCTCTTCGCCGTGCGAGCGGGCCACCGTTACCCGATCTTTGTCTTCGGTGGTCCTGCTGAGCTCGAGCCTGCGAGCCTCCTCAATAATAGAAGCGATTTTGACCTACTATACCACGCCGATCAAACTTATTTGTATAGAGTTTTATTTCCAGTTTTCCTTCTTAAGAGAAAAAGATAAATGTAATTATTTTATTAGAAACCATAATCTTCTTTTACGACACCCGTTGTTAAAAACGGCAGTGATGAATTGTATTCTTACTTCATCACCATATGGATAACCCAACCTTAGGTAGCTTTATGTACATTGAGGACAAAGACTGAGTTCCGGTGGCGCGCTCGCACGGCGTAGATAGTTAGTAGATACTTGCAAGGCGGATCTATGGGGTCGCACGCCATTTCTTGTGTCGTCTCGAACGGAGTCAACGAGGTATGACTAGTCCATAAGGCGGCCACAAAAAAAAAATGAAAAAAAATTATCTTCAACTGTAGACATTGATTAATTGATGTATAGGACTTTAGCTATCAGGTCAACCACTACGCCATTTCATCATTCTCCTACTCTTATCCCAATTACTTAGGGTCGATACAATACGTACTCTTCTTTCATAGTACATATTGTAAAAGGTTATGGACAATAGTTTTATGACCTGCCAGACGCCAACCCTCATTGGGAATGTAATTGTTGACCAAACGGCATCAGATGGATATGGCCCAGGTCATCATAAGGCTCTTAGTCGTCTTTTACGAAATCCACGAGCAAAGTAAGGGTTGGTAGTATTCGTTGCCGCTACCACACAGCCCCACTACGTCATTTGTACAGTTGATATTTATAGCCCCTTTTACCTATTAAGGGGTAAATATAATGTAAGTCAATAAAATAAAATAAAAAATTAAAATATAAAAATTGCATTTGATGATAAACGACCCGTGATGTATTACGAAGCACTCTAAATCAACACCACTCACGCTGATGTGCTCGGTTGAATAAGGAGTGAGGCTCTCTAGACTCCCTAGAGGCACATCGGAGCAGGGAAATTCTTGACTCGCATTCTTATACACCGAGAAACTACACGCTTTACAAGATTGCTGGCTTTTAGTATGGTTCTTGTTGATTAGTCTTTTGCTATAGGTATGATTGTTAAACTTGAGATTCTTGGTTAGATAAAGAAATTGTCACTGGGTTTATTCCATATAGTTTGGCTCTTTTTTACAAGTTCAAGACGCAGTTGAGAGAATAGATATCTTTATATCATGAGTGGTTTTTCTTTTTACAAATAATATATCAATAATATGCCCTCTTAAGCCCATCCGTATATCTAGCACTGTACTGTTGCGCTTCTCGTCACTCCCCTTTACTTTTTGACTGACAAGTGAATTATGTTTCCTGTCTCCCGTATGTATATAAGCCTCAGAGTATGCCTCAGAGGGCAGTGGAATTATTCTTTCCGACTCCCTTTAGCCTTTTCTAACTAAATTTATAGCATGCTCAATGAACATTAAATGCATCTCTCAGTACTCCGGAACCCGGTTCTTTTTCTTCGGCGGCCCGTCCGAAGGATTACTCTTTCGGGTATCGTCTGCAGTCGACGCCGCGTTAGCTTTCACCGTAGCGGTTAGCCAGAGGCTCATACCTCAATGTCATTTATGGATATCTTTGTGTATCTAAGCTTATAGGAGTTATAATGGTTAGAATATGTGTTAGGGATTGTCCCAAAAAAAAAAATAACTGACTTAAAATGTACATACCTACATTATAATGAAAAGAGAAAAAATGTTTTTTTTTTACAACGAGTTTCGTACACTTAAAATCATTATTTAAAAATTAATATCGTTTAAACAAAATAATATTTAACTAATAAACTCAACAGATGAATAATTTGAGATTGACAGAAATTGTTGTTTTGCTTAGCGATATAACCTAAATGATTTCACTATTTAGATGATTCTACAAACTGCGTAACCAACTTATCCTTATTGCAAACACAAATATTTTCTTTCATTGGAATACGGGTACAAGCCGAGACGATCCTATAAGAAACTCTTTTTTTAAGCATAAACTTTTTAAAATAAAATAGTTTTTTAAAGACATGTTTAATTTGTTACTTTTTTTTTAAAACATGTTTAGTAAGTATTAATTCCCTTCGTACCAAGATATATATTTCTTTATTCATATAAAGAAACATAACTATATCAGTTACCAGATGCAAGTATTGATGATTCAATAACAGATGTTACATAGTGTCTATTTACTTCAATATCGACATTTTGCCGGCTCGTTACTCGTCCAGAACCTCCGACATCTTTTATTCAACAGGCCAAATACCAATGAACGACTCAATGTGAACGAATGAACGGAGTCAGATTGACGATCGTGGCAACCCTACGAAACTATATTCAAACTTTAACTAATCTTATAACTATAGGGTCAAGGCTTAAATTTGCATAAACATGATTTTGTATTGTCGTTGTCAATTTTGATGAAGAAGTTACCAGTAGTTTATGTTTAGAAGAGTGCGAATGGGTCAGTTGACTTTACATTCTGTTCTATTGTATATTCTGGTTAAGGCAAATAAATCACATCTGAATTTCACAAGTCAGATGTGTATAAATCATCCAATTTGCATCTGAATAAACGATATTCGACTCTGTATTGAATACTGTTGAATTTTCTGTTGGTAGCAAAAATGTTGTGGATAAATAACCGGTGTCCGATAATCTTCGATATGATTTATGATATCTGCAGTAAACGAATGACATGATTTAAATGAATTTATAAATTTGTATTTTTATTTATTTTTCAATTAAATTAATTTATTGTATTTTCCGTGTGGTGACTGACGGTGTAACAATATAATTCACCACCACACTGATCACACCACATTCTTATTCGGGAGTATTCGTAAGAGACGACTAAGTGATATGACATGCCCATAACTATTATGCAACATAAGGTAAACTCGAAATAAAAGCTATATATACATACATACATACATACATATCATCACGCCATATCCCTTGCAGGGTAGGCAGAGGGAACAGAGTGCCAGAGAACTCTATCTCTGCATACTTCACTCGCTTCCTCAACATTCATAATTCTCTTCATACACGCTCGCCGGTTTCGGAGACTCTTGACTCCACCTTCCTTTAGTACATGACCGATCTGGTCTAGGTAGGTTAGTCTCGGTCTCCCTCGGTACCTACATCCTTCCACTTTCGCATTGTATATCTTCTTAACCAGACGTTCGTTCGGCATTCTTTCCACATGTCCGAACCATCGGAGCATGCCCTTTCGCATCTTTACACCAATACTCTCTTTCATACCTACTCGCTCTCTTACGTCGTCGTTACGAATGCGGTCGGTCAGCCTAACTCCACAGATTTTCCGCAGAGATCGCATTTCGACCGCATTAATTTTACTTTCATACTCTTTTCTGCATACCCAACTCTCGCTTCCATACAGTAATGTTGGGACAAGCACTGCGTTATGTATTGCTACACGTGCCTACTGGCTGAGGTGGTGGCTGCCGAGAAGTTGCCCCAACGCTCCGTTCACTCTATTTCCCGCATTCACTCTTCGCTCTATATCAGTGGTGTACCTTCCATCTCGGCTAAATCCACATCCAAGATATACAAATTCATCCACTTGCTCTAGTATATCATTACCTATCGTTACTCTTACATCTGTTCTGGCTTCGTCTCTTTCAAAGACCATTATTTTGGTTTTGCTCACATTCACAGCTATATATAAATATATAAATATATGAATATATCGTACGATCGCTCCTTGAAACTGACGAACTTCACAGCATACGAAGTATTTCACATAATCTCGTCGCGAATTCCTAAGAAGCCCAGTAGAGATATCTATGATATCTCTATGGAACTATTAGCGACCGCGGCGGAACCATTATCACAATATTTGGCGGTGCTTTTCAACCGTTGCATTCAAAGTGGAGTGTTTCCAAAAAGTTTTAAGGTAAGCAGGATTTCACCTTTATTCAAAGGAAAGGGCAAGCGTGAGAGTATAGATGGATACCGACCTGTATCTATAATTCCCGCGGTTGCGAAAATTTTTGAAAACGGGTTGAGACGTCGCTTGACAGAATTCCTCGTAACTAATGGGGCAATATCAGAACGCCAATATGCATATCGCAGTGGCCGTTCCACCACTTCCCTTGTTCGTGAAGTCATCCGTCGAATAACGGAGGCATGTGAGCGGAAACAGCAAGTTGCTGTGCTGTGCTGCGACCTATCGAAAGCTTTTGATGTTGCCGATCACACTGTTCTGTCAGCCAAACTTCAACACTATGGTATTGGAGGTCGTGCACACTCTCTTTTCACAGACCTCTTGTGCAATAGGACGCAGGTAGTGGTTGGTGACGGAGGTGCGACTAGATCTGAAGCTCTGGGAACTACAATGGGTGTAGCGCAAGGATCATCGGTTTCCAATATTCTGTTCTCTCTGCTACTCAATGACTTGCCCCAACATGTGACTGAAGGTGAAGTTTTCATGTACGCGGATGATGTAGCTGTCATCCTGAGTGATCATACACTAGACCGGTTAGAGGAGCAGATGAACCGTACAGCTCGACAGTTGGCGCAATGGTTTGAGTGGAATGGACTAGTTCTAAACCTTAAAAAAACCCATTTTATCCATTTTTCTATTTCTGGTAGACAGGTTAGAAGTATGACTGTATCAATAGGGAAGACAGTTATAGAACAAGTAACGTCCACAAAATTTTTAGGATTTCATATAGACCGTGGACTTACATGGAGAACGCATATTGACAAACTCTGTGCAAAGTTGGGAAGTGCATGTTACGCTCTTGCAAGGCTGTCGAGGGTGGTGTCTGCAGATGTGGTCCGCACCTGTTATTTTGTGACTGTACAGTCACGGCTACAGTATGGTGCAGACGTATGGGGACACGCCGCCGATAGGGAGCGAGTGTTTCGATCGATCCGACTCTACTCCCTGTTTTTGCCGGCGGGTTTTGTTCTGATCACAGCGTGATCAACATTCCAAAGTGACAGAACAGCATAATCCACAATTCCACTTCAATGACTCGTCTAAGAAGCGATGAAAATCCATAAATAAATAATTTTCGGTTTTGCTATATATTGTCTCATTCCTGATACTGTAGAGAGAATGCTGTACGGCCCCTGATTGTGTTAGGGTAGTCGTTAAAATTACACAGAACAAATGTTGATAGCGTTAAACTGTTTACGAGAGAGCCATCAAAGTTTTTATTATCCGTTTATATCGCCGTTTGAGTCGCGTTATTGGTAAGTGTTGCAATTTTATTGTACTTTTTTTGTTGTTGTTTCATCTCTTCGTATTAAATGTGTCACTTAATTTTGTTGCTCTTATAAAAAATTAATGAATTTTCACTCGAAAAAATATTGTGTCTTTCGTAGTTAATTCGTGTTCGGGTGCCGCTTTTGGGATCCGGTCCAGCCATTATATTTGAACTTTACATTATATGGGGGTTCGAAGGATATTACGCTAAAGCTAATTCTTACTAAAAATTGTACTATTTTTTTATAAAAAAATCAGTATAGAAATAATAATAATAATATAGGAATTCGCTGAATTTCTCGTCGTATCTTTTCAGTAGAGGTCAGGTTCCAATCATACATTTTTAATTATTTTTATTAATACAATATTTAAAAACAAAAATTAAGTTTCATGTATTATCTAAATCTAATCTTTCGAGTGTTTGCATGTCTACCAATATTTAAATTTCATCATAAATCTTAGGTTAAAGAATAAACATATAAATAAGCGTTAACGATTTTAAAATGGCAACTTTACTTAAATGAGGGGAGTAATTACAAAGTTATGGCATCTCAGCCAATATTGCCACATCGAAAAATAGCTAATATACCTACCATTATGGTAATATTTTTTTTATTTGTGTAAACAATATTAGCTAGAGCCCACAATGTTGCCTCGTCCGAGATATTTTACGAGCAATAAGTTGACTATAAGTTGTAATTGGTGTGCCACAATCGTGACCGGCACACTTATTGCACACGACTTACTAGTTATTACGTCCATATAGGTTGGTGGTATGTAACTACTGCGTATTTGTTATTTTATTAAAATTAAGTATTCGTTTTATACGACACTTTCCATCTGGTGACGAAGTAAGAAGAAGCTCTCTATTTTGCCGGTAGACGACTAAAGATTATAATATGCATTTAAAATACGTATACATATGTATATGTTTAATATGTACGTTGTCAATACTCCTTTTGTTTATTTTTTTACACATACATACATACATATCATCACGCAATATCCCTTGCAGGGTAGGCAGAGAGAACAGAGTGCCAGAGAACTCTATCTCTGCATACTTCACTCGCTTCCTCAACATTCATAATTCTCTTCATACACACTCGCCGGTTTCGGAGACTATTGCCTCCACCTTCCTTCAGTACCTGACCGATCTGGTCTAGGTAGGTTAGTCTCGGTCTCCCTCGGTACCTACATCCTTCCACTTTCGCATTGTATATCTTTTTAACCAGACGTTCGTTCGGCATTTTTTTAAAGTTCGTTTTATAATCAAACTAGGGTAGTTACATAGCAGGGGTGTGCGAATATCGGTCGAATCGAATCGAATTGAATAGTACTATTCGATTCGAAATTCAAATCGAATAATTCGAATTATTCGCACACCCCTAGTACATAGTTAAAGTAATCCCTCACAGCTAAATTATAAAAATTATTCAGAACTCTTTGAAAGTAACTAATAACGAAAATTAGACTTCATAAAAGTGAAAAATTGTACGCGCCTATTAATTTCCGTGTGGTGACGGAATAAGAATACAATTCACCACCTAATTTACCCGTGGGTGATTGTAAGACGACTAAGGGATATAAAACGCATATAACATCTATGCGAGAGAAGGAAATATCTCGGATCCTACCTCAACCTATATCAACACGCCTGACCAGCGTGGTATAGTAGGTTAATATATTTTCCATTTGGAGAAGATTCGAGCGTGGGCCGCGTTGGACGACGTGTATGAGCTGAATTAATTCGTTCAACATTTGTACGTTAGAATATGTTTCAGGCGACTGCTTCGTTTTTCCAATGGTGGTGGCGAATGCCGACCGAGAAGGCTTATAGCTTCAAATATCAAGGACCATAAAATATTATTGATTTTGTCCGCTAAGTAATTCTCAATGATTAATATGAATTATTGTTCTGTGTTGGGCACAGGCGCACCTTTTCTGACTTTACACCTTTTCTATAAAAGAAAATGAAATACACGAGCGAAACAGTGGTAATACTATATAAAAATACAGTAGCTCCTTCCTTCCACAAATTTGTGAGTAAATATTATCGTTTATCTTAACAGAGTATTAAAATATCACAGAAGGCATACGGAGATAATAGATCTAAGAATTTTTTGCAACAGTAGTAGTAGTAAACACATTTGAACACACGTTCCTAATTTAACATCTATTTACTTTATTAAATAAACTATAACTATTGGTAGGACCACGCTATTGACAGTTCTCTGTCAGCAGCCGCGGGCCGGTCCGTCCGGAGTAGTACCACACTCTCGCAGAAGATCGACGTATGAGCACATGAGTAAATAAACGTACAGAGACAAACATTCAAACAACCGCGCCACGGTAGGTACATCACTACAAGTATAATGCGTGTGTGTGCGTGAGCACTGGCGGCTCGTCACGTACGGAACGAAACTTGTATAGGCTGGTTCGGCCAGTGCTCAAACAAAGGGCTTACTCACCGCTCGCTGTGCATCGCGTCGTGCGTGTTTGTTGAAATTTGAATTAATTAGAAAGAGTGTAAATATGGTTTATTGTACTGTGTGCATGAACAACATGGGGAAAGACTCTTTTTTCAGGCATTACAAAGACTTTAACGAAAGCTGTATACAATTGGGTTTTTAAAAATACCTCCTGACAACTTCATCGCATTTGTTGAATTGCTTGAGAAGAAATTTCGAGAATATGTCGATCTAGAAATAAATATTGTTAATATTGGTAGTGTTATACTAAAACCTATACAAGATTGTAAATTTGATATGCCATGCAAGTGCTTTCCCATTGATTATTTAAAAAAACTTTATATCAGATTTAGAATTCATCATTCGATTAAGAGATATAACAAATTATTAAAAATCAAAAATTACAAAAATAACTATTTAGAGCAAGCAATTTGTAAAAAAATATCCATACATAAAAAAGCTGACAAACGTTTTGTGTATTTATTTTCATCCTCAAGTGCCAACCCTATCAGAATAGGTAACAATTTTGCTCCCTCCTTAGAAGCTTGGTACGTTTATTTAATCATGTGGTATGAGTAATTGCAATGTGCTATTGCGCTTCGTTCGGTGAGCGAGAGAGCCGGAAGCCCAATTAGGTGGATTTGGGGTTTATATTGTTGGCAGCGGCCTAGTTATACCCTTGGTATTGCAAAGGTCCATGGGCGGCAGTGACACTTACCATCAGGTGTGCTGTTTGCTCGTTTGCCACCAATAGAAATAAAAAAAATAAAAAAAGCTTGCTCGTTTGCCACCATCGACAATTAAAAAAAAAATAAAACTATTTTTTACAAATTCTATCACGTTTGTATTTAATTTTTAATTGCCCGACGTTTCGAACTCTTTACGGGCGTTCATAGTCATGGGAGGTCTGAGACTGAGCTCTCCCGTGACCATGAACACTTGTAAAATGTAAAATACAAACGCTATAGAATACGTAAAACTAGTTTTATTTCAAATATGTAATACTCGCGTAAACATTAGAAATCAGATCGGGTTGAGAGCCCTCAGTGCTCACCCATAGTCCGCGTAAAGCTGTCAAAGCCATCTGCGGCTAACAGCTAAAAACACAAAAAAAAAATTAGAAATCATTAAATAAGATAAGAGAAAAATCAGACAAAATGTCTTAAAAATAAACATAAATATTGTCATGACTTTTTTAATAATAAACGCACTACCGATCAATGAAACAAATTAAATATATAATTGAACAAAACTGCAAACAATAGAAACCATTTTCAAAACAATAGATTAAAAGGTCTATTCAAACGAACCGCTCATTTACAAAGTTGGTTCTCTTATAAATTCTTAATTATATTGAATGATCCATTTAACTTAAACTGCTGCAGTGGTCACCGATAACATTCAGCCCGCTAATTACCACTTTGTACTTAATGGGAGGGATACTAAACTGTCACGGCTTTCTAACGATATTTCAAGTCTTCATTTGCGTTTCACATAATAAATCATACAACTGTCATTATACTTCTTAAATCGATTTTGTCTTCTTTGAATATCTTATTCGTATTAATGTTAATAATTCAATTTAGCATTGTACTTATTTCCCAAACAAGTAACATTAGACATAAATCGTCTACACACTCATTCAGTCATTAGCTAAGAATACTATTGCACGCCTCTTGCTTTACTCTCGATATATGAAAATCAAGCACTTTTCAAAACTAAAATGACTGTATTTTTCTCACACTGCACTTATAGGATAATATTATCATACATATATCAAGAAAAAACATTCGTTTAAACGTTTTTGATATTTATAGTATACTCCACGTCGTATCCATCTCAATTCTGTTGCAACAGCTGCAAATAAGCATTGATGACGATTTCATCGGTGAGTTTACGATAATAATTATATATAAGTGTATTTTCCTTCAAATTTTTTTTCATTGCCAATTGAATACCAAAAAATTACAAGATTTTTATTCAAACTATTATGATTAAAAAGTAGTACTATATTTTAAAAAGACTACTCGCGTTAGTAAATTGAGAAAATCATTTTGAAAAGACATATTTTGCATGTCAAATTGTTATATTGTTCCTAAATATTTTAGATTTTCTCGAAATCTTCTCTCGATTTGCCTAATATATCACTGTAATATTTTATTATTTAAGCAGTTATATTGGATAATAACAAGAATCTTAGCTTGATAATGATAAGTCATACCAATATCCACTTCATAACTTCACCTCCTTACCAAGGATATCCTTCCCTCTCCATACGACCTAGCAGATAGGTGAGCGATTGCAGATTATCCTATTAAGTGGGGAATCTCAGGGAGTGTACTCCTAATGCACTTTTTATAAACTTCTCAGGAGCCTAATCCATTTAGGTAATTTTTATTAATTCCACAGGAAAGTGATGAGTATGAAATCACGACGAAGAACTTGGATTATAGGCCGGGCTGTTTCTACTCATTTATAAATAAGTCCATGGTCTTATAGCACAGTCAAACAGTCCCACAGATAAGTCAAAGTTTCGAATTATACTTTTGAATTACGTAATAATATAAAGTTTAAGCGTCAGTAATATTACGAAATAAAATAGATGTACAATAAGTCTTAAGAATATCAAAGGCCCTCCAGCTACGTTATAAGAGCGAGTCTCGTTACTGCCTCTTACATATTCTTCGAAAAGCCGTCCTCAATCTCTGAACATTGTATTGGAGAATTTGCGTTCACATTTTACAAACCGAAAGAATAAATCATTTTTAAAAATATTTCATTTCCATTCCGCGTTGGTCTCGAAGCTTCCGCTAAATATTCCGGTGATCTGTCAAAAAGTTTGAAGATATTTCAAGATATATATTTGAATACAAGCGTTGAGGATAGACAAGGGTATATCTATGTTGGCAATGGTTTGCCCGAGTCGTTGACAAATGAGAGTTATAAACATTAAGGTAAAGCGCGCCACAGGTGGGATGAATCACTTCAAGTATTCCTATATACAGGTTGAGGAAAAGTAGGATAACCCATGTAGATCTCACAGAGATAGATAACTTAATCCACAAAAATAGGAGTTTCGATTTAAAAATACAATTGTTAAATGAAGTTTTTAATCTAAAATTTCCCTTGACGTGATTTTTGCTTAAAATTAAGAAAGTTTCGATTCTGAGATCTTCAAGGATCTATACTTTTTCCTCATCGTTTATTTGAGTTTTAGGAATCACCTTAAATCATATTTGTTCGTGAAAGTACTTAATATTTCCGATATTTTTCAGATTTCCGATGTCAAAAATAAGAGTTTCCATTTAAAATGGCAAAGTTAACCTAGAAATAAGCTTTAAATTGAAGTTTAAGGTCGAAAGTCGTAGTGCAGTACTTAATTATTAAAATCTTTGACTATTATATTTTCTGTTGTTGTTGGCGAAATTAGAATATATTTTTATATAGGTAAGCTTTTGCATTTTATGCACTCATCACAATAAGAGACTCATGACATAAATTGCGCGGAAAACCCTAGAGATTGTGCGGCGGCCATGTTGACGGAAGTTCTGGAAACGCGGGAAGCGTTACTGGCATCCGCGTTGACGCACTTCCGGCTTGCACTCGTTAT
The DNA here is from genome assembly GCA_905163515.2 of Lymantria monacha. NCBI lineage: Eukaryota > Metazoa > Arthropoda > Insecta > Lepidoptera > Erebidae > Lymantria > Lymantria monacha. The sequence goes on along the minus strand of LR991096.1, from coordinate 1,241,120 downwards.
ACACAGATGGTACGGCCACATTATACTATTGTAACATTATTATTATTTTACTATTTCACATACTTTGTACCTTTCAAATTTAAAATGTATATTATTTGAATCACATTCAATGCACTATTGCATGTGAAAGGAAGAAAACTGTCAATAGTGTGGCGCTAACAATAAAAACTGATGCTTAATCTCTTAGTGAGACACTTTACCGATTTTTACGAACCCCATAACTGGCAATTGTATTATTTCTACAGATTAGAACATGAAAGTGGAAGGATGTAGGTACCGGGGGAGACCGAGACTAACCTACCTAGACCAGATTGGTCACGTACTGAAGGAAGGTGGAGTCAATAGTCTCCGAAACCAGCGAGCTTGTATGAAGAGAATTATGAATGTTGAGTAAGCGAGTGAAGTATGCAAGGATAGAGTTCTCTGGCACTCTGTTCTCTCTGCCTACCCTGCAAGGGATATGGCGTAATGAAATGTGTGTAGAACATAAAAATATACTTCTACAAATGTATAATGACAAAATGATTTTAAACTGAGCATTGAAGTCATATAACTATTGCAAATGTTGTAATAAAAGATGCAGAATAAAATGTAGCAGATGGTTCGCAAATGCCGTTAAGGAAACTAGAACATAAAAGTTGTGTCGCGATGGCAAATGTACATTCAATGTTTATGGCTTTCGTGTTCGATGTTTTTAAAGATGAGATTTTATGTATAGCACTTTTATTTAAACACCACCCTGCACTAATGTAATCCTTATATTGCGGGGGACTTTACAAACATGTAATTAACGCAGACAAATTATATCCAGACTTAGTACAATAGTTTGTGGGTCGCACAAAGTATTATCCTGCGTGGGATTTGAATCCACGACATTGGCACGGAAGGTTGCTATCTTAACTATTACGCCAGCTGTATAGTCTTATACAAACTTATTCCGTGATAATGGCGCTTGCAATATTACCAAAATATTGGGCAATCAAAATCAATAAAAAATCATCATCATCATCTAAGCTCATAGACATCCCACTGCTGGGTTCAAGCCTCCCCCACAGTGGGAGGAAAATTTACCTACTATACCACGCTGGTCAGACGTAGGGTTTTATTTCGAGTTTACCTTCTTTTGCATAGATGTTGTCTGCTTATTTTATTCCACCCTCCCCTTTTCGATACCTAAGCGGGTGGTGAATTGTATTTTTACTCCGTCACTAACCGGAAAAAATACTTACATGATATAAACATCGTTAACCAAATTTTTTTCTTCTTTTTTAAAGCCGAACAATCCTTCTTCGCCAGACTATGTTCTAGACATCGTTCAAGGCGGCATATCCATTAGCAACGTGTAATCAAATTATATCCAGACTCAGAATAACACTTTGTGAATCGCACTAAGTATTGTTCTGCGTGGGAACCGAACCTACGGCACTGGGATGGAATCTCGGTATCTTAGTCATTACGCCATCTATACAGCAACAGTTAGGATATGATGAGTTCATACACTTAAAATATAAGGTTAGAATTGCTAATGTCTAAATTTTATAGCTATTGTATACAAATTTTATCCGTGTGGTGACGAAGTAAGAATATAATTCACCACCCCCTATCTTGTCCGTGGGTGATCGTACGAGACGACTAAGGGATATAAAACGCATAAACATCTATGCAAGAGAAGGAAAACTCAAAACAAAACCCTATACCAATACGTCTGACTAGCGTGGTATAAGCCTTCCCATTACGGAGAAGACCCGAGCCCAACAGTGGGACATATATGGGCTGTGATGATGATAATACAAATTTCATCATAATCATCATCATCACAGCCCATAAATGTCCCACTGTTGGACTCAGACCTCCTCCGTAATGGGAGGGAAATTAACCCACTATACCACGCTGGTCAGACGTGTTGGTATAGGGTTTTGTTCCGAGTTTTCCTTCTCTCGCATAGATGATATATGCGTTTTATATCCCTTAGTCGTCTCGTACGATCACCCACGGGTAAGATATGGGGTGGTGAATAGTAGTCTTACTCCGTCACCACACGAATAATACAAATTTAGTGGTTAAGAAAAATAGAATAGCTAATAGGGAACATAGGACTGTTCTGAGAGGTATTCTGTGGATGCCTCTGTGCATTGAATACCTACGGGCGGATTAAAATAACAGAAATACATTGGAGTAAATACAATTAGCTATCGCTTACATATATTTCGCACCATTTCTGCCGACTGCCCGAGTCGACAGTTGGGCGCTAATTTATTCTCGACGTCCGCTGTGACTGTGGTAAAGCGCGATACAGCGCTTTTTGCAGCGACAAAATAAAAACAAGCCGCGTCTAAAAAGTTAATTCCTTTTAATTTATGCTCGTTGGTCGGCAGATTATTGAGAGCGCTAAGTAAAGAACTTTGTTCAGATATTTTTATATATTTAAGTGAAAATTGAGGTTTATTTTTACTGTTTATGTAGCCACGTCAACATCTCCAGTTTAAAATCACGGCCCACAATTCAGACTTCGACTTAATAAACATAATAAGTTATAGTTTTTTTTTTTATATCAATACAATTATTACGTGATTCAAAAAGTGTGGGTCAAAATTGATAAGTTATGAAATAAATTAATAGCTTAAAACTTATTTAATAATTATGATTTGTTTGATAATAACTTACTAAAATAAATAGAAATAAAGTATTAATTTTTCGGTATTAATGGCCCTCCCTTGACGATTAATGTAAATGACTGCACAGATAGCGTAGTGGTTAAGATACCGACCTCCCGTGCCAGTGCCGTGGATTCGATTCCCACGCAGGACAATACTTTGTGCGATCCACAAAGTATTGTTCTGAGTCTGGGTGTAATTTGTCTACGTTAATTGCATGTTTGTAAAGTCCCCCGCGATACAAGGATTACTTCCTGTACTAAGGATGGTGTCTTTTAAAAAAAAATTAGTCTTATTACTATTAAAGCAGTTGGTGTATGGTATATGTGAGCTGAGAGCATGGCAATTACCCTTAAGCAAAACAAAGAACTTTGTGCTTGTAATATAAAAGATAGATTACGTAACTAGATGGTTACCAAATATCTCTTATATTCTAATTTAATAATCCATTAGCGAGATCCATCACCAGCTATTAGTTACCCGATAGGCACAAGCTAACCCAAGGTAAGCTAATCCAATAACAGCTCTATATACGAGATATTTCATTTAACGTAATGAAACGGTAATTCTATCGTTTCCATATTATGGCCGACATTAATAATGTTTCGTAAAGGTTAACATCATTATAATTTAATATTATTCTTGTCATTTACAACTTATATACTATTGTTGGCATCGGGCCTCCTCCACAATGGGAGGGAAATTAACCTACTGTATTAGTGATTTTGAAATGACCCCACACTGAGCGATTATATCGATGGAAACTTCACAAACATACAATTAACTGATACATATTATATCCAGACTTAGAAAAATTGTTTGCAAGAATTATTCTAGGTGGTGATCGAACCACGACATTCAACTCAAGAGGTACTTGGACTAGCCCACCACAAGCGCACTCAAATTATATATATAAAAAAATATTGTGACAAAATATAAAAATTAATATCAGCAATTAAGCATTAGTAATCTTAAAAATACATCTATTTTTACCGCATTGCGATCTAAGCTGAAAAAATGCTAGAGTATATTATAATTGACGCCGGGCTGATCACGGAAATCAAGAATTTGGTACTAGCGCTCTTGCCCAATACTGATGAGGTAATGCTGTACGTTATGGGGTCGCACGCCGCACTTTCCTCACCAAAGGCGGAACGGGCGTGAAGTGTCCAAACCAAAAGTAAATTTTTCAACCTTAATAATTTTCTCATTCACAAATTTGGTAACTAAAATATTGTGTTTTAAGCGGCTGATATCAGATATAAATAAAGCAGTTTGCTGAGTCTAGAAGCTACCAAAGGTAAGTGTAACGAGGACCGTAATAGCACCTAATTTCCGGGAGCCATTTCACGGCGAACCGACTGCGGCCAGATGACGAATTTATTTAGCGCCCTCGAATACATTCGGTATATGATTGATGACGGTGAAATGTGTGTTTTTATCTTAACAATTGAATAATGAATGGTATTAGATAATGTACGGGTGGTAACTCTAGTCATTTATAAATATAGTTTGCGGCCGGGTGGATTTTTAATAGATATGGGTTCAATTCTTGTATGAAATATTCCCTTCTGCGGTGTTTATAAAAACTTAACAAGACAAATTCAAATTTATTTATTATGCTGCCCCTGCGAGGGCACTTACATATTGTCATTTTTTACATTTTAATCTAATAAACTACCACCGAATCGGAATGAAACCACTACTGAGAAGATCCGGCAAGAAACTCAGCGGGTAAAACTGCTAAATCAACAAAAATAATGCATGTGCATATTGGGGTATATGTCAGACATTATCTTTTGGATTATTTTTGAGAATTATATTATATTGAAGTGCATCAGACTGGAGCTAATACTTATTAAACATGTTTTATGCAAAACAATATAAAAAGATGGACAAATTCACTGAGTTTGTAGCCGCGTCTTTTCAGTGCGGTCGCGTTCCGGTCCGATGATACTTATTTGAATAAATTTAAGTTGAATTTGTAAAAATTTACAAATTGCTGTGTGGTAGCAGCTACTAATATACTACCAGCTATTACTTTGCTTGTGGATGTTGTAAAAGACGACTAAGAGCTTCATATCGTCCTAAAATAAATCCACTTGATACCATTTTTATCAACAATTACATTCCCAATAAGGGTTAACGTCCGTCAGACGACCGATCATAAAACTATAGCCAATAACTTTTGCAATATGTACGAGTACATATTGCATCGATTTAAAATCCACAAGTAATAGTAGGAGAGGGATAAGAGTAGGAGAATAATGATATATAAACATTATCAATACTTAAGTGGCTTATGGCTAATAATTGATTTGAATTTGAATGACACCCACGGGCAAGATACGAGCATGGTATTGTACTCTTTCTCTGTCACACGGAGAAGTCAACATTTAATATATCTTAAACCAAAAAGCAATCTTAAACAAACATAATAAACGAATGAATTGATACACTTTAGAAGCATTGCTCATAAAGCCATCACAATTCACATATAAAAAGAGATTGCACACTTAAAAGTGAATACTTTCAACAAGAATAATTCTTACAAAAGCATGGAATTCAAACATTCCCTCCTTTATACGAGATACTATTGTATGTTGAGTAATAAAGACGAATAGGGGCGGAGGGGGGATGGCAGTGAAACGGTAACAAAGCCACAACTCACTCCAATAAATGAGGAGTGAGTAGAGTTACTTATAAATGTAATAATGTTTGAACAAATAAGAAATAATAGAGCTTACATGGAGACAGTGAGCGCCTGTAACAGAACTAACTCATTACTTTTATGGTAAGGGCTTACATATAAATTGAACTATGATTCCCAGTTAATTACAATTCTATGAAGAACTAACTTTTGCCATTCTTTAAATAGTAACTAATAATGACATTACACTCTTATATCTTTACAACCAGCGAAGCCCAACAGGCTTAGACGGTTTTTACGACTACTTCGAATAAGTAATAGGGGAGTAGGTACAGGAACTGATGAAATAAATTTTTAACCAAAATCATGTCAAAATTTTAAGATGAAAAAAGTCCAGTTAAGTTTCAGGGTTCCAGTTCGAATATCATTATCAAACATAGACTTTGTTATTCGTTATAGAAATATCAGAGAAAATACTAGGATCTGTCGAGACAGTTTTGCCAGGTGGCTGGGGTGACGTTATCTGCGTCTTCATACCGCTCGAGCGTCTACGAGTTATGATTTCGTTGTTCAGCAAACTGGAGCATGTATGCTTGGTGAGAAACATCGCGGGAGAGGAAGCGACAAGGGATTAATGCTATTATAAAGATTAAAAGCCTTTTCATGTGTTTTATTTTAATAACTCGATCTCTTTATTATTATTTTTTAAATTGTATTTTTAATAGTAAATATGAATCACAAATTAGGCGTACAAGGCCGTTACTGTTTTTCGACAGACATTTTGTTTTAATAACTGTTACTCAAACTGTTGTAAATATTTTACGTTTGATTTAACTAAATTTTATAGAAAATAAATTCGTTTAACTAGGAAGCTCATAACAGCAACTTCAACCGCCAACCTGCCTGTCAAGCGTGGCCATTGTGGCATTAAAGAGAGAAAAAGAGAAGAAACAAAAGAGTTTGATAAGAAGTCCGCCAAAAAAGGCTTATTGATGAATGGAAAGTAACATATCTTTACAAAATCAGGCTATTTATATCCATCATCACATTTAAGTATAATTACACTGAGGTAGACAAGCGAATGATAATCGCTGCGGCTTATGCACTATGATCACACCAATACGAAGAGTGTTGAAACAATCTCGCAGACAACAAAATAAATTGCTGAGCGCGTCTCAGGGGGATTGTTTTTAAATTTTGTTATACAAACACTTGTTCTATATCGTATACTATATACGAGTAAGACGGCAATTTACATTACTCCATACGTGTGTAAGAGATGGAAGATTTCTCTTGTCAATTTTGAATTGAAACTACTGCCGGGTGTATCGCAGAAGTTGTTGCAAAATCTTAGCGTGTGGTTTAAAGTTTTGTTTTTGACACACAATTAAATTTCCTGTGCATTTGTAAGCTTGATGAAAGAGACGAGAACACACCGACGGAAGAAATAAATCTATGTGTGTATGGGTGACATTATAAAAATATAATTAACGTACACATATAGCATCTAGACTCAGAGTTCATTTGTCAAACTTACAAAATACTGTTTTGTCAGGCATGACTCTAAATATTGAATAGGACGGATTAGTTAGACCACTCCGCAATCAACGCCATCCATATGGAAGACATGGGACTATGTTACTTATTGAAAACTTAAAATAAATCTTATATCTGTCTGTTATGGACAAAAAAGAAAAAGAATTGCTGAGTAGCTACTTAGCTTGTAAAAACACTTTGAAAGTTATTTTTTTTAATGTATTTGTCTGGTTAAGAGAATATTTTTCTTTACCCATTACTACTGTGAAAGCCGAATCTCTACCATAAAGATAAGGAAATTGAATATACTTAATATGCTGTATAGACGAATTAGCATACAATATTTATTCGAGTCTACCTCACCTAGTAGTGACGTCATAGTCCTAAGTACCACGTTTAACAAACGTCACATTAAAATTTTAATAACAAAATAAAATCATTCATTGAACATTTCTTTATGAAATTATCCGTAAAAGTGGCTCGTTATTTATATAAAATTGTAATAACGAAATGAACGGGCAATAATAAAGACAAGGATCCATCGACGAATGAAATAATTGGAGCGAAACGAGTTCACTCATTTTGTATGCCTTTATTGGTTACGCCGTTTGTCATAATTATTGTGAATATTATAGGCCCGCGGCGTTCATTATTATTTTCGAATATATAGTTAAAATTAAATTCATATTATTCAGAATATCAATTAATGAAAATATTTATTAATGTGATGATCTCGTTAAATATATTGTGGATTGAGTTACCCATTATACGTATAAACTGGTTTTGTGTAGTGACGCCGACGAATACTACCAACCCTTACTTTGATCGTGGGTATCGTAAAAGATGACTAAGACTTTTATATCGACCGGGGCCAACACAATCCAATGTCGTCTGATCAAGAATTTCACGCCCAAGGAGGGTTGACGTCGGGCAGGCGGCCGATCATAAGACTATTACCAATTTTTTTGGAACATGTGCGATTGAAGATTATACATAATTACATATTACGTTGACTTCCTTCGGCCATACCTATTGTAGTTCAGGATTGAGCATAAGCTTCCCGAAGAGGGGATATTACTGCGTAGGAATAGGTAAGAATTTTAATGTAATATAAAAATGACTATTTTCCGTGTGGTGACGGAGTAAGAATACAATTCACCACCCGTTACCTTAACCATGGGTGATCGTAAGAGACGACTAAGGGATATAAAATGCATATAACATCTATGCAAGAGAAGGAAAACTCGAAACAAAACCCTATATCAACACGTTTGAGCGTGGTATAGTAGGTCAATTACCCTCCCATTATGGAGGAGGCGCGAGCCCAACAATGGGACATATATGAGCTGAGATGAATACATGATAATAATAATAATGACTCTACACTGCGCAGATAGCGTGTTGTGAGTAAGACTGCACAGGACAATACTTATCTACAAACAGTTGTTCCGAGTCTGGGTGAAAATTGTGTCCGTTAATTATATTTGTAAAGTCCCCCGCAATACAAACATTATTTCTTTAGTACATGATGTCTTTTCATTAAAAAAAAAGAGACTAATACGCATTCCTATTTGATATCGGACGGGGTCCACAAATTAAAGGGTCCTCGTGTATGAGCAGTAAATATGCAAAGAATGATTATCATTTCAAGTCTAATGAAATTGAGACCCTCTTAACAAGCCGATAAGTCGGTCGGTATATAATTATTAACGGACATTGGATGGCCATTACCTGCCTCCAATGTACGTGCACAGTCACGTAATATCGGCTATCAATAAAAATGTCAATTTCCATTAGGGACGGTTGTACCCTATAATTCGACCACATTGCTATATATTAAGTAGGGTGCCACGGAAGCACCCATGAAAATTATTTAAATCCTGCCAATATATCTTCGACAGGATATTACGAGTTATGGACCTATGAGGAAATATTTAGTTGTAACTGTTTTCATTTTTTTTCTATAACATTAATATTTATTTACACCATTTAACCGACTTCAAAATAAGAAGAGGTTCATTGAGTATATATGTTACCTTAGAACAATTTTATTGAGTAACCTATTTTGATGATTCTTTTTTTTTATTGAAAGCTGGGTGCTTCTGATGTGGTCTCATTTTAACTAAATCAAGATCTGACCAGTAATCAAAAATCTCCAGCTGAGAGAATTCGTCTACTGTAGCCTACTGGTTAGGTTAGGGTTGACAATGTTTTATATCGGGTTTCCCTTCTCTTGCTATGGTGTTATCTGTATGACCATTAATCTATTTTCTCTTGGGAGAGGAAATGATGGTGACTATTGTATTTTCTTTGATATTACATGAATGTAATGCAATTATCATCTAAGTCATATACATCCCACTGCTGGGCTCGAGCCTCCCCCACAATAGGAGGAAACATTATGTACTATATCACGCATGATCAGATAGTATAATTTTCCTTTTCTTGCAATATTATCTGCACATCATATCCCTTTGTAGTCATTTACAATACCCACAGACAAAGTGCGTGGTAAATTTTCCGTCATTACGCGGAAAACTAAGCAACAATTAATTTAAATAGATTTATTATGAGTATTAGGAGTGCTTAATTTTGTGAGCACGTTAAGCCGTCACTCAAATATCTTGACATCTGTTTTAACTAGGATAACGTCATCCTTTTGGGATTCAAAAGTCATATAATTATAGTTTTGTGTTAAATTTCATATTTTTAACCGACTTCAAAAAGGAGGAGGTTCTATGTTATTAGTTAAATTGCAGACCTCGATATATTTGTGATAATTCTCTTTATTAACTATTTTATTAAATAATGATGTATTTAATAAAACATTTCAAATTGCAATAAGCTATTTACCTGATGCCAAACTTTATCTATATACCTATATGTAATAATATATGTAAAAATATTCATAAGACAATTTTGGAATTTTGGACTCGCAGCATGGGATCTCGCAAGTTTTGCAACTTTAGCTGTTACAATAACACAAAGTCAATTGTTTTGAGCACATGCCATAGAAACGAAAAATCCAACTAAATTAATGAAATTCCATTCATCTAGCGGGGCTAACTGTACTATATATAGTTAGGCACATACCACTTACCGAGAACGGGGTTATAATCACGCCTATCTATTATGAGACTTTAAAATAACATAAAATTATTCTCCCGTGTAATGGTATTAAGAATACAAAGTGTTGACAATCCTTCCTTTAGCAATAGAGTTGTAAAATGCTGTCTAAGGAAGCGCTGCGAGACTCTTGCTGCAAGTCTTGGTCTTGCATTTGGGCAACACCACATTTGATGACGTATTTTTTTTCTTTGTGTGTGTCTTAGTTGTTAGCCTCAGATGGCTATCATAACTGTACCCAGACTGTGAGTGAGCGCTGAGGGCTCTCAACCCGAAGATGCCGTTCTGATCAACAATTACATTTTCAAGAAGGATTGACGTCAGGCAGGCGGACATAAAACTAAAGTTTATAACTTTTGTAATATGTACGATGGAAGTAGAGTACATATTACGTCGATCACAAGTAAATAATCAGCTTTGTAATAATAATCACGATCGTAGGGCATTTATTACTTAAGGCACACAAATGCAATTCCACGAAGCCCTTTCACTATTCTCATTCATGCTCTATTTAATACCTCTAACACAATTATTTAAAAATTAAACGCTTTATTTCCGTAATGATTACATCATAACATTTGTACTACATACAATTACAATAACCCTTGATCACCACATTAAACAATGAGGTAATTCGAACCTGAGGCATGTTTTCATATTCGAATTATTTAATTGGACAAGAGTAAGGTGCTTTGACAAATTACCTTAAACTAGAAGCATTTCAATATCTGATGCTACATTTCTAAGTTCTATAGGAGTAATGTCTGTCATCTTTTAATTAAATATTATATTTATAACTTGTTACCCTGAGTATGTAAATTTTTCAGCATCATCTAAATATTATTACTTTATTGTAAGACATGAAACTCTTAGTATGAAAGAGTTCTATCTAAGCCCTAAAATAAATTGATTCCATTTGTAAAAATTAATATGGACGTCCAGAAAATCTAAGCTACAAATAGCTTACGATATCTATACCGTTTACGCTTATATTGCAAAGCTTGGCTAGCCCTTAGGAGAGATCAAAATAATATACTATGAAATGGAATATCTCAAAAATTTTGACACGAAAATTATATGTCTATCTCTTAAGAATAACCCTGTCACCTTGTTTATCTTTTATATATTACTAAAAAATAATGTTTTAATTACGAAGCTATTCTAAATACCATCATTCTCCTACTCTTATCCCAATTACTTGGGGGTCAATACAATATATACTCCTCTGTCATAGTACATATTATAAATGTTATTGGCAATAGTTTTATGACCGGCCGCCTGCCAGACGTCAACGTTCCTTAGAAATGTAATTGTTGACCAAACAACATCAGAAAGTTGGCCTAGGTCGTTATAAGGCTCTTAGTCGTCTTTTACGATATCCGCGAGCAAAGTAAGGATTGGTAGTATCCGTAGCCGCTACCACACAGCCTGAAGCTATTTAAGCTATTCTAAATAATATTTTCTCAAACATGCTTGGAAATTTGAGCATTATTTTGACAACCTTCTTCGAGATAAATCGAAATTGCTGTACTGACCAAATACACGCGAGCAGCGGCCGGCAAAAAATGTGTGAAAATCCATATCTGTCGTGTTAGCGACCAAATAAATATATATGGAAATTCATATCTATCGTGTATTTTAAAAATGGAACGATTTGTTACTTCAAAACATGGTAACTAAATAGGCAACTTATCAGAGTTTTATTTAAATTTCGAACTGGCTGGTTTGAAAAAAAAACCTGTTTGATGATGGAAAAAAAACAAATGAACCCTTTAGCACGCGAACAATGTTGTTCGTTGTTCGTCATGTATACAGTTCTACTTAGCTTTAACTTCCGCGCATTATTTGAGAAAGGCACTATACAAGCCTTGGCCACAACTAGGAATTGATGGCCGTCCATCAATGCCTCTTTTGCTGGCCGCTGCAGTAATGTACTATATTCTAAATAATATTACCAGAGATTTCGAATGCGTGATCAGAGCGACCCAAACCTATATTTAGTGAATGCGTGTCGCTAGTTTAATTATAAACAAATAACTTTGATGTTGTATATAAACCCGATTACTGAGTTTTGTTCAGCTATCGTTGATTCTCTTTAATTCTTATCTTAAACAGTATAAGTTTGTTATTTTATGTGGACAATGAAACTGTATAAACAATTCTAGTCGTTGATAAGAAACAATAAGGTTGGTGCCCAAAGTAACAGTTTATTACGTGGCGATTACGTGAGGTCCAAAGATAAGCTGTTTCATACCGCCAGCTCCCGCATAAATAACGACTTTTTTTACCCATATAAATCTTTAGAGTTTTACTGATATTTACTTATGATAAATTGCTTATATTAATTTTATATTTAAAAAAATATTATTATTTATTCTTGTACAATATTATTTTAATAAGCTATAGATAATTATTAGATACATTATTTTTTAATTTAAAACTAATTTTAACGTCTCTAAAGTTGTTAACATAATCTGTTATCCTAAATAATAATGAAATTGTATTTTTTTTTTGCATTTTAACGTTTTAAACAACCAATCGTCGTATTCGTATGCACGTTATTATGAATACAGAAAAGATAAATGCTAAATGTTTTTTTTTTATTTACATTATAATTCTATTGAATTTTTTTTAGTTTTGGCTATTCTCTTTGGTAATAAAGACTTACAGTTATGTGATAGACACTTGTGGATTGCAGCTGAAAAATCAACGTTTCGGTTATGGAGTCAACACTAATAAAATGCTGAAATGTTTTCCCCTTTGAGAATAACAATATTAGTTTTAATAACTTATACATACATATCATCACGCCATATCCCTTGCAGGGTAGGCAGAGAGAACAGAGTGCCAGAGAACTCTATCTCTGCATACTTCACTCGCTTCCTCAACATTCATAATTCTCTTCATACACGTTCGAAGGTTTCGGAGACTCTTGACTCCACCTTAATAACTTATCAATAATATATATTGGTATCATCCAGGTAAAAGGTACTACGCACGATAGATAAATAAAATCATTAAAAAAAAACTACTTTTCTTTACAATAATTGCAAGTTAATACAGTAAATGCCGAAGCAATACAGTAAATGCGAAAGCCACTAAAAAACTAATAGTTATAGTATAGAAAATATAAAAGCCACACATAATCTACCAAACATTCTAAATAATAAAGAAACAAACCAAAGAATAAGACGTGAATATGCAAAAAGGTATTCACTGTGTTTTATATAATAAGAAAACGCTAGAATACAATACAAGCTGTATCAGATAACCAAATTTTGTTATAATACGTTATTGGCAGCTTGTTTCTATTTTTATTTAATAATTATTATCTATTAAACACTAAATTTGATATCAAAAATGCTTATGCTGCTGTCATCTGTTACAGTTTTAAGATTGAACATTGCCAAGTTAAGGATTGCAGACTACACCCAAGAAAAGAAATAGATTCTAGTGCTAGCAGAATAGACGGATAAGGATACTACCCCGCGCTTCCATCGTTGCAGACATCTTGGCAAGGTCACAATGGTCGATTAACTAAACAAAAAGTATTGCAGCCTAATCTCATGCACGACTGTGAATTGACTCTAAAATAATACACACAAAGCAGAATAAAATTGATCATTTCTACAAAGAATATATAAAGAAAACAAAAACAGAAAATCCAAAAAATAAATTATGGCGGTCTAAATCTCATGCACGGATGTGAATGGACCCTAAAATAATGTCACACACACAAAACAGTATAAAGTTGCCCATTTCTACAAAGGAGGGTATCTAGAAAACAAAAACAAACTGTTATTAGAGCCCTCTGTCGACGTACCTTTGAAGCGTATCTTTTTAACGAATTGCTTCGGTAGACGAGGCTTCATACGCCCCGCTCGGCCTGAAAACATATTCTGTATTGAAATATATATTTATCTCTTCTATCCTTACCTGTTTTGTTCCGTTTAAATCGTTTTACGACACTCGCGGGATGAAATGGGATGGCAATGGTAGGTATTCTTATTTTTTTAACAGATAGTTAAACAATTTTACTAAACTCCGCATGAAATGAGGCCACGCCAATATTTTAATGGCAAAAAATATTAAGTAATATTAATTAGAATTGGAATGCTTGGTCTCAAACAATTATAGGGTAAAACGATCCGTGTGGTGACGGAGTAAGAATACTATTCATTACCCCATGTCTTACCCGTGGGTGATCGTACGAGACGACTAAGGGATATAAAACGCATATAACATCTATGCGAGAGAAGAAAAACTCGAAACAAAACCCTATACCAACACGTCTGACCAGCGCGGTATAGTAGGTTAATTTCCCTCCCATTACGGAGGAGGCCCGAGCCCAACAGTGGGACTTTTATGGGCTGTGATGGTGATAGTGATAGGGTAAAAATAATTGAATTAATTTAATCATTTAACTTGTTTTTGATTTTACATATTTACTTATAATAAAAAACCGCAATTACATTAAGCAAATAGTTATCTTATATAGCAATTATTATTTTTAATGATTGAATTATGCGATACCTGGCGAAAATCTGTTACATTATGTGGAATTACTTACTACCTGTGGGGGTAGGTTCGTTTGCATAGTAAGTTAGCTATACAGTATTATTTTTTTTAAACACCAACGTACTCCAGTGGCATTAGTAATAATATCAACATTTATAATATCCATAATACATCAATTACAATTTTTATTACCTCACCAGTTGTTATGACAACAGCGATTGGTAAGAACATTTGACGGCCATTGTTACTATACTTTAACTAATTCGTTAACATTTACAAATAGTCCACATTTCTATACTAAATGAATTAATATTCAAAGTGTGGAAAGACATGAGTAAGAATTCTCCTTACCCTTTATCCCAAATGGCCCATTTCTGGCAGGCTATATCCCACCCATTCCGCACCAGAGATCTGCATTTGGACGCGCTCCATAACCTACCGCATGCCCTCCCAACGCTATTGGACTGATCACTGGTACCGATTCCTTATCCTCGATAGCCAGCCTGGCTAATCCCGATTAATTATATCCGGTATTCCATTATTTTGTATTTTATAATATTATTCAAACATGGGGTGTTTCCTTTATTTAAAAAAGCCATCATATTTCTATTTATATATCTATCAAATAAAGCTAGCTAGTCTGAAAAATACCTTCATACCATATAAGTATAAATAAGAGGTTTATAAAATATTGTTTACGCGCGTAAAGCTATCTCTTTTTAAAATTAAACCACAAATTTATATGAGAGGGGTATTAGCGAATTTAGCAAGCTGTCAAGAACAGTAAACATTTGTGGACACATTTACACAACAATAAAAAAAGGAGACAAAATTAAAGCGAACGCTCCCTTTATGCCTTTGTAAATAGCTCAGTAAATTTTGTAACGATATTTACGTAACATGTTGAAAATAATGGGGGGATTCAAAATACTGAAACGAGATTAAGATGTCAACTGGTGAAGATTAAGCCCTAAGCCGGGGAATCGGAAGACAATTTAATTTTAATTTAATCCACGCGAGTCGGTAGGTCGAATGGAGTCATGATAATCTCAGATTTGGAGCTTACCCTCCATACTGTCTTGACGTGTCGTCTCCTGTAAGGAAATTGATTGGTTCTGAAATTGAAGTGCCTTTTAAGTCCCCTTATTATTATTTTTTTATAAAAATATTAAATCTTTGATTTTCTTTACATTGAATATTAAAGGAAACGAGAGACTCCTAACAGCTTCCTATTTACACGCTTTTTACTTTTTTTACTTTATTACATATGTAGTATTACATATGTAATCAAATTATTGTTACTGATTTTATCGCGTTTAGTATTTACTTGTCCGACGTTTAGAATATTTTTCAGAATTCATAGTCACTGGAGATACTTTTTTATTATTGCTTTGAACGACAAACGAGCAAGCAGCACACCTGATAGTAAATGTTACTGTACCAATAAAACCCACCTAGGAAATTAGGCTTTCAGTTTTCTCGCGCACCGAAAGAATAGGACATTGCTACTTCCTCAGGCGTCGATTTTCTGCGAGTGTGTGTCACTACCTCGAACGGACCGGCCTGCGACTTTAGATAGACAACTGTCAACAGTGTGGCCCTGGCGACCATTCTTCGATGGTTAAGAACAAAATAGTTTTATTTCACCACATGAGGTTGATTAGCAGAGGTTAAGAAATGATTACCACACTTGTAGATTTGATTGAGTTGAGATTGAATAGGCTGAGACTAGATTAAGTAGACATATATTATATAATTAATTACTATTTGGATAATAGTATCAATAGTAATAAATCTAGTTAAGCGTCAGTTGCAGAGGAGTGAACTATATAATCCCCGGTTTGTATTTATAAGGGCAATCCCCTCCCCTGCACGCACCAAGCGAGGTGCCCAGACAAATTTAATTCATATTACACAATCTCATAAGAAATTTTCACGCGAAAATGAAATTTATTTTTTTTGCTTCGTTAACGAAAGTTTTATAATTTTGTGTTGCGTTTTAAATTATACTAAACGCGATTTGTCTACTACAAAATATATAAAAGAAATATATACATTTTTTTATTTATTAAGATTTTATCTCTTAGCAATAATACAACCAGGACTAATACAGGACATCTTCATACATGTATTTTCAAGTTTATATTGAGAATTGTTCTTTATTTATTTCTTTCAGAACGTTGCAGAATAACGAATAAAGAAGAAATGAACATATAAGAGGAAGTTTGAAAGTTGCGCCAGTGACAGAAAAGTTAAGGAGTGAAAGGTTGACATGGTATAGACATGTGATGAGACGGGATGAAAGTAATGTTGTGAGGTAAGTTTTAAATATGAATGATGAAGGCTTTAAGAAAGGAAAGAAGATCGAAGAAAAGATGGATGGAGTGCGTGGGGCATCACATGGATAGACAGGGAGTGACCACAGAGATAACGTCTGATAGGGTTGTATGGAAGGAGAAGACATATTGCGTCGACCCCAAATAAATTGGGATAATAGCAAGTTGATGATGATGATATGCTAAAATCAGAAGTTCTATTTTTACCTTATCAGCACATGAAAATTAACTTAATTACTGTATATTAACTAAGTTATACCTATTTTTAATTATATTTATGACTATATCGATACAAAAAGTTTGAGACACGCAGTCTGAAAGAATTTTCATTATAATAATACAATCCAATAACTCACAATTCACAAGTATCGTACGACCAAACTTCATAATTGTCCTTTTACTAAACAGGAAAATCAAAGCGAATACCTAATTTCTTTACAATTAATGGTGACTTTTTGCATTGAATTGTCTTAACAAAGACCAGAGATTAGCTCAGTTGGAGAAGAATGCTCCCGTTTAATTAATAAGCAAATAAATTCAGATTTAAATTCTCGCTTTAAATCTGTATTATATCCTGCAATATTAGCGATTCCATTATGTTAGACCTTTATTTCTAATGTAATCCTTTGTCGTTATTAAATTAAGTTAATATACCTTTTTTATTCTATTTGTTCAATTACCTACACAATGATGAAATGAACGGTTTTCTTATTGTTGTTTCATAATAGCAAATGATGTAACATTCTAATTTATTTGTCGTAAACCCCGCGACAGAACTTAAATATGCTCAATATTACACTTTACTTTAGATAAAACTAATAAACTACCAACGAATCGAAAACGGGACGACCAATGAGAGGATCCATCAAGAAACTCGGTTAGTAGTGGTAGGACCAGGCTGTTGACAGTGTTCTGTCTACAGCCGCGGGCCGGTCCGTCCGGGGTAGTACCACACTCTCGCAGAATATCAATGTCTGAGTAATGGCAATAGGCTATTGCGCTTCGTTCGGGAGCGAGAGAGCCGGAAGCCCAGCAGGGTGGGTTTGGGGTTTGTATTGATAGGCAGCGGCCTAGCTATACCCTTGGTATTACAAAGGTCCATGGGCGGCAGTAACACTTACCATCAGGTGTTCTGCTTGCTCGTTTGCCACAATATGCAATAAAAAAAATAGTAACCCTAGCGTTTTTGCTCAGTCAATACGGAGAGAACAACACTAAAACTAATAAGACGATGCAGCATTGTTCCTTTATTATAATTTTCGTACGTTTATAATTTATATGTTTATATTTCGCACCGTTCTTTTTCTTCTTTTTTTATATTGGCAATCAGCTACTCATACGAGCCATTGTTGCCAGTAACAAGTTACAATTTTTTACATGTCTTTAGTCTCTTCACTATAGTCATTGTCCATCAGTAAGTTACATCGTCGCCAACAACAGTGCTATGGTCATACTGTTAATGGTATTTTCTGGGTATTTCGGTGGCAAACGAAAACGTTATAAAGTACTTTTATAGCATACTAGCTTCTGCCCGCGGCTTCGCCCGCGTAAAAGGTTACTTTTATAAAGTTGAACTATTATCCCAAAGTAACACATTACCGGGATAAAAGTAACCATTTTTATTTATATCTAATCAAAAGTCAAATAACAAAATGTTTCGTCAATCTAGCTTCAATAATAACCAATTTCCATATAAACTTTCCCTATTTTTATTTTACCCTCTAAAAAAATACCCTTAGTTTTTTGTTTTACAAAAGTTTAATCTCATATTTATTTATATCTAATCAACAGCCTAAAATAAGTTTCAGGCTTTAAAAATGACGATACTTCCTTACAACTTTTCATCCCCCTTTACACCCCTTTTTTTCGTATTAAAAAGTAGCCTATGTTCTTTGTCAAGCTCTAGACTATCTGTGTACTAAATTATATTTAGATCGATTCAGTAGTTTTGGCGTGAAAGAGTAACAGACAGACAGACAGAGTTACTTTCGCATTTATAATATTAAGTAAGGATTCACTACATCCCAACAGTTCCTCCGCATCACATTCCATAAAATAAAATAATTTAACGTATCACGTTAAATATAAATACTAAGATAATATTAATATAATTCAAGACTAAGTTTATATACATGACACGTTTATATACATGACACGTTTATATACATGACACGTTTATATACATGACACGTTTATATACATGACACGTTTATATACATGACACGTTTATATACATGACACGTTTATATACATGACACGTTTATATAAATGACACGTTTATATACATGACACGTTTATATACATGACACGTTTATATACATGACACGTTTATATACATGACACGTTTATATACATGACACGTTTATATACATGACACGTTTATATACATGACACGTTTATATACATGACACGTTTATATACATGACACGTTTATATACATGACACGTTTATATACATGACATGTTTATATACATGACACGTTTATATACATGACACGTTTATATACATGACACGTTTATATACATGACACGTTTATATACATGACACGTTTATATACATGACACGTTTATATACATGACACGTTTATATACATGACACGTTTATATACATGACACGTTTATATACATGACACGTTTATATACATGACACGTTTATATACATGACACGTTTATATACATGACACGTTTATATACATGACACGTTTATATACATGACACGTTTATATACATGACACGTTTATATACATGACACGTTTATATACATGACACGTTTATATACATGACACGTTTATATACATGACACGTTTATATACATGACACGTTTATATACATGACACGTTTATATACATGACACGTTTATATACATGACACGTTTATATACATGACACGTTTATATACATGACACGTTTATATACATGACACGTTTATATACATGACACGTTTATATACATGACACGTTTATATACATGACACGTTTATATTCCCGCCAAAATTCCTTCGCAACGTTATAAAATTAGTTGTATTATTACCCTTTAAGTATCTCTGAAAATTTTACAGTTTATTAGGATTTTCCAAAAGATGGCAGCATATATTTTCTGAATTTTATTTTATATTTATAGTATTACCAATAGTATTTAGAATGTGCAAATTGTCACAAGATGGCATGTTGATAACTGTATTTTTTTTATTCAAAATATTAATTTTGATAATATTTATTTGTACTTTCATCAATAGAGGGGAATATAATATTCAAAATGGTGGATCAAACATAAGTGTTGACGCAGTATTATGCGAGAAATTTCATAAACATAAAAAACAACTTACAGAAATATTAATACAGAGATACTTTCTTTTCAACGTTTTCGTTTATATTCTACGTTTGTTACGCACCCTTGATTTCACTCTCGCTAACACTGTTAATGCTAGCGAATGACTTGAACACGAAAATATATATTTAAACCATACATTTATATCAACTCACGTCATATGATAATGGAATAATAACACAATGTTTCCACAATTTAATTTCGCGTGGGAGACGTACAAACCGTCTCTGAGAAATCACCAGGAGAACAGGCAGCTGTTCATTCCTGGAAAACTTAGAACATCCACTGCGATCTTTAGCTCGCCTACCAAACTGTTGATATCATTTCTCATGACGAGGCCTATGTATAACTGCGACTTCTATATGCTGGCAGTATTAACGTATAAACTCGATATATTATATTTTCAATTATTTTTTTTATGAAGATATATTTCTTGTATTGAATGGGACTTTACAAACAAGAAAACGGATACAAATTACATTCACATCGCTTATCCGGAAGAATAGTGACACAATTCTAAAAAGCTACATTTTTCAGGTGGGTCAAAATAAGTATTTCCTTCTTTTCAGCTCGGTTCAGCTATAAGATTGCTTGCTTGTGTGCCATCAAAACCTATAAACTAAGAGAACAATTGTCTAACTCGTTATTTCTGCCCAATCTTAAATTCATCGTTGTTTCTTACGCTTAGCTTCCTACAATTATTGTGAAGTAAGTTATCACCGACAACATTTAGTCAAAAATAAAGTTATACTTTTATTTTATTTTGATATCATTTTGACTTCTTCTATCGACGCATACATAATTTTATTATAATTAAAAAGAAAAATATGGTAAAATTTAATATGTTTCTAAATATTTATTGAAATAAACCGCTGCCAATGGACAACGTGCCCAGAATACTGGCAGCATTGCCACGTTGGATGGCAATACTTAACTTCTGTGCCAAGTAAAGGCCAGAATTTCGCTCACATAACGCTTCATTAAGGCATTTACATATTTACATCCTTAAATATATTATGGGTCCCAGGCCCTCGGGGTCCCAACGTTTCCACTCTAAAAGACTGAAATATATTTATTTTTAATAAAATTCATATGTAAGATAGAACAAAACATTGTGTATTAATAAGTAAAATATTAAGGCAATTTCCAATTCTAAAATCGTATGTATACATTCAGAATAGATTTGCATACAAATAATTAGTTTTCCTACGAGTCTGGAACGAAAATGTAGATTCGTGGAATATTTAGATATTCACGAGGCAACACGTGTTTTCAAGTCGACAATTCGCAATTCTAATTATGCATTTTCCATGTAAAATTTTAATATAAATATATCTCTCATAAAATATATCTTTAGCTTACAGAATAAAAGCGCAGAACATCTAACATATTTGCCTTTTTAACTTGTATAAAGTCCTTTGCCTTACCTTTGTGGAATTTACATTGGGGCCTACATTGGAGACAGAAATTATAAATTAAATGAATATTAAAGTTACGGTATTTACATAATATTCTGCCACGGCGGGGCTCTTGGAAAGATTCGACCGCTATTTGTGTACCTGTAACAAAATTGAGAATAATATTAATAGAGAGTTCTGTTTAAAATATATACACAGAATATATTTTGAGACCATTATTTTATGACAAATACAATATTTTCTCTGTGGAGAGACATTCTTTGCAGTCAATATATCTATTATCCTAATAATGAACACTTTTCGACATAGGCTTTCCCACGCAGTAAAAGAAAGAAAGCGTTAAATTTCAGACAAAAAAAACGTAACATATTAATTACCTTAAAGAGAAATAAAATATCTCACGCTAAGAATGGATTTCTGATATTTACGGGAGTATTAAGCATTCAAAATAAAACTATTTTTATGGCAAATATAATTGCCCGACGTTTCGAATATTTTCTAGCGTTCATGATCACGGGAGAACCATGATCCATGATCGTATATCCGAATCTTCGAGAAATTAAAAATCAAATTCAAGGCGAAATTAAAGGCGTAAATTTATTAGGAACATGTTAGAAATAATAAAATACTGTCTCTCTGTATTGCCAGAAAAGGCATCCAGTTCAACATAATTTAGACAGCAAGACGTCCTGCGCTGCTTTTCAGTTGGCATCCCTTATGAGTGACATAAAAACAATAATATAATATAGAAAGATTATGTCATAATTGCTCTCAAAAGAACGCCGCTGCTCATCCGCCTCCCCTGGTATTCTTATGCGACATTTTACTACCCCCATAGGAAATAAATGGTAGCGATAGTTTGCATCCTTAGCTGGAAAACTGTGTTTTTATTTTCAAAATAACAAAAACCAATTCCTAAAAATATATTATATTTATTAGCAAACGTATAAAAATCCTGAAATGTCTAAAATCATTTAAATTATTATCGTTTTACCTGACTGCCTTTATTAAAATGTCTTAAGCCTGTAAGTATTTTCGATTTGAATAACCATAAACCGTAGTCCGATAATAATAAATGATATAATGACCGAGATAAAGATGTAGTTGGGCAGATCAGTAGCCGTTTGATATTTCCAGTACATTAGCTCGATATCCAAGAACAGTTTTATGTTCAAACAATTCAAGAAACAAATGGAGAAGCTAGCCAAAATACTTATTGCTTAGTTAGAATGAAGAATAATGGTGTTCTTAAATGAAAATGCGAATGTATTACGGGAGACAAGAGTTTATTACAAGTAATATTAGTCTCGGTATTCTAAAATACACGTTACGAGGGTCTTAGCAGGATCTATATGGTTTAATACCTCTATATGTTTTCCACTATTAAAGACAGAATGCATGATTGTATATTTTTGTGATAGGCTATGGTGTGGTCGGTGTATAGCCGTCTAAGAGGATGGTAGAATGGCGTGGTATTTCATAATCTTTTTTTTTGCGGTAGACTGTGGATGAGTCTCGCCCCGCCAAATCGGTCCGGGTTGACGAAAGAGGCGGTGTGTGACCCCATAGATCCACCATGCAAACTCCTCTCTTCGCCGTGCGAGCGGGCCACCGGTACCCGATCTTTGTCTTCGGTGGTCCGCCCGGCGGTTTACCCTCGCGGGTGTGATATTTCATAACCTACATGTGATCTCTCTTTGCCTATCGAAATAAACAGCATTTTTTAATTTTAGGTGGCTCGCTCAGGTGCTATCGATTCCTTAAAATCAATATGTATTGTGCATGCTGGTAAAACTCAGCAATGGAGGCACTTGGACGGTACAATCAAGAGTCTTTAAAGATATATGGACCGGCATTGTTACTCTAAAAACAAGCTAAACAATTTGAAAGTATTTCAAAGCATCCAACAACATCCCAGAACATCGTGGTATATTCTAGAATGTTGTGGATACTCAAATTACTGAAATTTAGCATTTAATATGCTTAATTATTTATCGTAAGTAAGTAATCGCGTTTTTATAAATGTTGTGGATATTCAGAAATATTCTGCAAAAATCTCAAATCACTGTACAACTTTCCAGAACATTCTCGAATGTGTGGAATGTTCTGGAATAATGTAGACAATAAATAAAACCGTACAGCTAATTGCAGGAGGATTGATAGTTTTTATAACACTTTATGATCTTTCTTTACCACGTGGGGAACTATTTGTTAGTGCACTATTTTTTTTTTTGATGGCACAGGGAAAAGTGTTGTTACGAACTTCTCTTTTCCGTTTGATAACAAAGTAAAAATACTATTCACCACATTTCCTGATCGTGGGTGTAACGAAAGATAACTAAGGGATATATATGTAAATAACATCAATCCAAAAGAAGAATGTAGGTACCGGGGTAGACCAAGACTAACCTACCTAGACCAGATTGGTCAAGTACTGAAGGAAGGTGGAGTCAAGAGTCTCCGAAACCGGCGAGCGTGTATGAAGAGAATTATGAACGTTGAGGAAGCGAGTGAAGTATGCAAGGAGAGAGTTCTCTAGCACTCTGTTCTCTCTGCCTACCCTGCAAGGGATATGGCGTGATGATATGTATGTATGCAAAAGAAGGTAAACTCGAAATAAAACCAGATACCAACATATCTGATCAGCGTGGTATAGTAGATAAATTTCCTTTCCCATTGTGGACGAAGTTTAAGCCCAGCAGTGGGACGCATATGAGCTGAGATGATGCTGATAATGATAAAATATTTCAAAGGAAATAATTTCAAAGTAGGTAGCTATATATGTATATAATACATATATTGGGACACATTTCCATCTATATTTGCGTATAAAAAGTATTCAACAAAGGTCAACGTATTGCAAGTAGGCTTTAATACTAAGTGCGGTATGTCAGTAACTGGTAAGTGAGGTCGCCAGGGAACGAGTTCAAATATATATATATATATATATATTGAAGCCATCATAATCAGCCTAGCAGGAATATTCTAGAAATAAAACGCAAACATTTTCTAAACGTATTAAAGTGCTATGCGACACTGTTTTGCATATAGATATGTCGTATACACATGGTTTCATTTACATTATAATATCAAACTGTCTCAAATATTATTTAAATATACTTTTAAATTTTAAACAAGTGTATTTGTTCTATTTTATAAATAAAGAAATAAAATTCTTTACTTTTCGTAGAGGTTAATAAAACCAGCGTTCTTTCTGTGCACGTTCGCCACTAGCAGCAAATTATTTGAATAAGTTTTAAGATTTTATTTTTATTTATTTTTTCATATATTATTATTATAACATACATAAATAGCGTATAAAATGATTAATTTATACTAATTTTTCGTGAATATTTGAAATGAGTGTATATTCGTTATTATCCAGCTCACAGTATCACTGCTGGGCTCAACCCTCCTCTACAGTGAGAGAAATTGACATATAATATAGCGCTTGTAAACAACTTACTTTAACATTTTCTTTCCAGTTTCTATCTTTTATTAGCTAATATTATTGAATAGCAAATATTTAATCAGAACAAGAGTATCAATTAAAAAGCTTATATCTAATTCAACAGTTACATATTTTCCACCCTATTTTTTTACAATCAGACGCCGAACTAATTGTGTCTCTTCTTTTTTGTATTTTTTTTCTTTTGTCTTTAAAAAAGACAATACTCTGTGCTAAGAACATAATCCTTGTTTGCAGCACACTTTACAAAAATATAATTAACAAACGCAAATTACAATCCGATTCAGAACAAATTGTGATTCGCAAAGAGTATTGTCCTGCATGAGAATCGAATAATACGTAACATGGTATATAGTTCTTTAACCTTTCAACTTTACTAATGCGTCATGTGTGCATATTGATACCATAGCACCTGACTCTGGTAAGATCATGAAATATGAAAATATCTATCATGATATTACATTCAAATCCCATTATTCATGTTGCGACTGACTCAGAAGTAATGTAACATTCAAAACAGTAGAATATTTCCACGGAAGTTTTATGTACCGTGAATTTTTTACTGGATCATGTCGATCTTGGGATATCTGCTAAACATTTTAGCTGCGACAATAAAACTTAAAATTATTTTGGATGCCATATTATACGTCACCAATTACCATACTGGTGATGCTGTGTGATATTAGCTACAAATACACACTTAATGTTACTTGTGGGTGGCTAACTAGGGCAGTTGCCCTATATAGATAGAGTTCTATCTGATGCATTTTGGTTTATACTTACATTCCCAATGAGATTTGATGTCAGGCAATTCCCAATGAGATTGCAAAAGTTTTGGCAAAAGTTCTATGATAGGCTTCCTGCCTGTCATAGAACTTTTGCCAAAACTTTTGCAATATGTAGAATGGAAGAAGAAAAGAAGAATATATTGCGTCGTCCTCAAGTGATTGGTTTGCCATCTCAGATTAGCAATTAGGTTTGTTTAGAAATTCATGAAGTTTTTCAAAAAGGTGACAAATTTTGCTCGATGCTAAGATTTCCAAAGAACAAGTGCCCTGTTGTTATAAAATTGCTAATATCACTGACTGCTAAGTCGCTCTGAAAATTCTTTTACTATTAACCCGTATTGAAAAACTCTTTATGTTGTTATGTTATATTTGTTGTTATCCTTTTTTTTTGCTATTAGCTCGCTTTATAAAACTATTTTCCTTTTTAGCTCGCTTTGTTTTGTCCTTAGCTCGCACTGAAAAGCACAGCTTTTACTTAATAACCAATTTAGTCGTTTTATTATCACCTGATTTATACATTGTTAGGCCAGTTTCCTCCACGATGCTAGCGAATTGAATAATAATATTGGTCAGATGATTTGAGGTATTTTATATCGAAGTTCATTATCTTGTGTTGTTGTAATTCACTTCTTTTCATTCTCTAGTCCCTCTTTATACCCACATGAGAGGAAACGGTGGTGAATTAAATTGAAATCATTGAAAATCTAACATTAGAATACAATAAATACGTTCGCTTAGTTATAGATATATCGATGAGGGCCTACTTTATATGAAAAGGTCCGGGACTACTAATGAATTGGGTAACGAATTCCACTTTACATTCTATTGGAGAATGCCGTGTTTTACTGAGAGCCGAATTTTTATACCCCAAAAAAAGGGTGCTTACTTGTTTTATCAATTCCGATTTGGTGGCGCGTATTAATTACATTATGTATATTGGAACTTGCTCGGGTTCATCTCGAACGCTTACAATTCACAAAGTATACCTGCCGATCATGTCAGCCTGCTTGACCTACTTTGGATGCTCATCGGACGTATGCGCCGGCCCTTAACCTGTTCAAGCTGTCCGCACATGTTACGTTTAGTTTCAAAACTCTTTGAAATGTTCTCGACTGTAAAGGCCTTCTACCAAATTGAGATTTTATTAAGACAGTAATCCATTCTTGTTGCTCAGAATCCTTTACAAACATATAATGAGCAATATGACTCCAAATATTAAACCATTGTTTTTTTCGTGTGGTGACGGAGTAAGAATATAATTCACCACCCCCTATCTTACCCGTGGGTGATCGTAAAAGACGACTAAGGGATATAAAACGCATATAATATCTATTCAAGAGAAGGAAAACTCAAAACAAAACCCTATACCAACATGTTTGACCAGCGTGGTATGGTAGGTCAATTTCCCTCTCATTGTGGAGAAGGCTCGAGCCCAACAGTGGGACATATATGAGCTGAGATGATGATGATGAATATTGTTGATAATATGTGAAAATTTAAGTATAATAAATACGTAATAAAATAAGTCACAAGCTTTTAAAGTTATTAAATGAGTCATATTCTATCCCTTTCTTACAAAACGATTTGTATAGGACTGACGCAGATTAACATAGAGATTGCAAGAATGACGTCATATTTATATACAACTCTCTCTTTCTAATTGTTAAAATTAAAATTCTTGTAACTAGTTCAACATGAAAATAAATTCCATGTTATTTTCACAAATCCACATAGTTTTTAGCCTATTATATTTTTCATCTAACTATAATAATTGAATGGAATATAAAACTTGGCTCATACGTTATAACGGCAGGAATTTCGAAATGAAATTAGTATAATCATCATAAGTGAAAACTGTCGTCTTCTTTTTTGATAACGTCGTATACGTGTCTCTGTGAGGCGTGTGACGTCACGGACGGTATGCAATTACTAGCTCCAGTGTCATACGCGGAGACGCTCCAAAACGCCACATGACATACTCATTAAACACGCCGACATGCCTCGTATGTTACACTTTCTTTATATACCTACGTGGAATAGGAAAAATGCAGGGACAATACGAATGGCGTAGTGAGACAGAACACAATCTCCTTACCATTCGGTAGTGTGCTTGTACTAAACGTGACCTTATTTACTGAGATTTAGCACTTGACTTGTTATAAAAAAAGAAAATAATTATGACCCATTGAAAATCCGTATGTGGTGGGTATGACAACCAAATTATATCTCCCACTTGATAATGTGATAGATAGATATTTTTACAAGTCATCTTAGCCATCTATTAGAAAACCAATGTGTGTCGATTTAATGCTCTACATTTTCTTTTAGGATTGTATTAAATGATGTCTTAAATAACTGAGATACAAAATTAATATGCAAGAAGGGGGATAAAATATTTTATGGCAGCGAAAAATTATTACCACAGCGATTGTCTTACTAACTGTATAAACATGTTAGGATTTCAATGTATCTTTTGCACTGGAAAACTGTTGAATATACTTTGAGAGTTTACTCAAAGTATAGTAATTAACTATTTTTTATACAATTGCCTGCCTTTGGAAACCAGACCGAGCAGTTAATATATTACACAATATTTGTGTTTTAAAGAAAATAGAGCGGAATGTCTGGGTATTCATTTATTATATTTATTTGATAGAAGTGAACAAAACAAAAAAATGACTGCACAGATGGCGTAATGATTAAGATACCGACCTTCCGTGCCAGTGCCGTGGGTTCGATTCCCACGCAGAACAATACTTTGTGCGATCAACTAAGTGTTGTTCTGGGTCTGGGTGTAATTTGTCTGCGTTAATTGCGTGTTTGTAAAGTCCCCCGCAATACAAGGATTATTTCCTTAGTGCAGGGTGGTGTCTATAAAAAAAAAATAAAAAAAAATATCATAGTTCTGTTATATTTTAGTAGTAGACTGCACAGATGATGTGTTGGCTAAGATACCACCATTCCAAGTGTCACGAGTTCGATTCCCACACAGTACAATACTTTGTGCGATCCACTAATTACTGGTCTGGGTTTGAGTGTAATTAGTGTCCGTTAGTTATTATATGTTTGAAAAACTTCCCCGCAGTATAAGAATTATGTAATTCGTTCACGGTATTGTCTTTTCAAAACAGAAAAAGAAATATAATGAATTTACGTTATTATCTGAAAAATTATTCAAATGACCAGACTCGAAGTGATCTAAAAAATATCTAAAATAAGAAAACCTTAGGCAAAAAGTGTTGCGAGTAAATTTTTCTAAGTAAAAAATACTTCGTGTCTCGAATAACTTAAAATAAGATAGTTGAAACTAAAAATACAAACTCCGGCAATGGCAATAATTAGCATCTCATCGCTTGTGCCCTCTTCGCCTCAACGCCTCCATGTTGCCCGAGGGCATTTACATTTTTATGAGAATGCACCAAACTCCTAGCTAAATTAAACTCAGTGCATAAAAAGGAACCACAACTTCTTTGCGTTGAAAAAAAAAGCACAATTGATGAAAGCATGTTTGATAATATTTTTGTTCATAAGAGAAGAAAATCTGGACTTCACACCCAATATGGTATATCTAGCTAACAGGTCAATTTGCCTATTTCATAATGGAGACGTAAAATGTGGTCTTTAAATATCGACCTCGTAAGACCTCAGTACCATACAACGCGGTGTTGATAGTCAATACTTGAAAAATGTAGGTCATAAATTCTAGAAAGTTCGAAATAAAACCCTATACCAACCCGTCTGACCAGCGTGGTATTGTAGATCAATTTCCCTTTTATTGTGGTGGAGGCTCAAGCCCAACAGTGAGCATATCATCATCATCATCATCATCTCAGCTCATATATGTCCCACTGTTGGGCCCAGAGCTTCCTCCATAATGGGAGGGAAATTCACCTACTGTACCACGCTGGTCAGACGTGTTGGTATAGGGTTTTGTTTCCAGTTTTCCTTCTCATTGCATAGATGTTATATGCGTTTTATATCCCTTAGTCGTCTTTTACGATCACCCACGGGTAAGATAGTGCGTGGTAAATTGTATTCTTACTCCGTCACCATACGGATAAGGAGTGTATCTTCTCCCATAATTATGTAACCTATTTGCATTATTTAGTCGTCTTTTACAACTCTTTTACTCTGTCATCCGGCAACACAGACTATTTTATATTATGGAAGCGCATTAAAAAAATTGCTTTCCTTAGCGACCAAAAAGAACAACACAAGAAGTAATTTGCCAGCGCATAAGCAGTCTTTTCTTTTAAAATGGTACAAATTGTGAATTTTCCTCTTAAGCTTCGTCGAACGCAATCGCTGGCGCGTCCCACGAGACAGCGGGGCTAAGACAGATGAAGGCACCGCGACTATAATTGAACTGGTACGCCTCAAACTTAACTTCAAATAGACCTATATTTAATAATAGTATAATAATAGTAGTTTTATAAGCGAATCATTTATTGCAAACAATTTTGCATAATAAATAGATAGAAACATTTTGACGGCTGACATTAAAGTAATATTTATTGGATACTTACATTAAATATTTTTCTTTGGTAGCGGAGTAAGTATACATTTCATCCCATATCTAGCCCGTGACGGTCGTAAAAGACGACTAGAGGATATAAATATACAGATAAGAGAACCATTCAAAATACGGGGCCCATTTTTTACAATTTTTTACCTAATCGAGGATCACTAACATACGCGGCCAAGACCCAATTTCATTGGTACTTTTGAAGATCACCACCGTCCTTCTTCCTAGACCAGCCACATGCATGGGTTCGTTCTCTAACATCAAAACAAGAGAAAAAACAACCAATCCTAATATTGCGAGGAGTTCATAATAAACAAATTAACGGACATAATTTTTAGGGGTCTACGCGTGAATGTGAGCAAAACCAAAATAATGGTCTTTGAAAGAGATGAAGCCAGAACAGATGTAAGAGTAACAATAGGTAATGATGTACTAGAGCAAGTGGATGAATTTGTATATCTTGGATGTGGATTTAGCTGAGATGGAAGGTACACCACTGACATAGAGCGAAGAGTGAATGCGGGAAATAGAGTAAACGGAGCGTTGGGACAACTTCTCGGCAGCCACCACCTCAGCCAGAAGGCACAAGCAATACATAACGTAGTGCTTGTTCCAACATTACTGTATGGAAGCGAGAGTTGGGTATGCAGAAAACAGTATGAAAGTAAAATTAATGCGGTCGAAATGCGATATCTGCGGCAAATCTGTGGAGTTAGGCTGACCGACCGCATTCGTAACGACGACGTAAGAGAGCGAGTAGGTATGAAAGAGAGTATTGGTGTAAAGATGCGAAAAGGAATGCTCCGATGGTTCGGACATGTGGAAAGAATGCCGAACGAACGTCTGGTTAAGAAGATATACAATGCGAAAGTGGAAGGATGTAGGTACCGGGGTAGACCGAGACTAACCTACCTAGACCAGATCGGTCATGTACTGAAGGAAGGTGGAGTCAAGAGTCTCCGAAACCGGCGAGCGTGTATGAAGAGAATTATGAATGTTGAAGAAGCGAATGAAGTATGCAAAGATAAAGTTCTCTAGCGCTCTGTTCTCTCTGCCTACCCTGCAAGGGATATGGCGTGATGATATGTATGTGTGTGTATGTAACGGACACAAATTACAGTCTGACTCAGAACAACAGATCGTGGATCGCATAAAATATTGTCCTATGTGGGCATCGAACCCGCGACACATAGCATAATAGGTATATTTTAACACCTACGCCATTCGCGCAGTCAAATGTTAAGATTATAATTTTTAGCGAAAATTTGATTTATTCCTTCAAAACATCAACATCATCATGCAGCGATTAGCTGTAATATATGGACGTCCCCAAGGGCAATAACGCCAGAACTGCAATGCTTCGCAGGTGAATTGGCTATTGATCGCAATTGGCGCTTCAATATCTCAACCGAACGAAATGTAAACAAAGTCTCATAACATCTATAACTGTGTGTACTTACAATCTGTAAAATGTACACCCACTTAGGGGTAATGACATTATGGGCTCCTGAGAGAAAATAAAAGTAGATTGTATGACGCCATATCGCTACGTAAAGAGCTTGTTATCAACGTAACGTAACGATGATACGAGAATGTAATATGCCTTTAAATTGGGACATCAATAATCTTCAAGCTTTTATGTGATACGGAGTAAGGCAAGGCACGGGGAGCACACGCTTTTATCATATAACGACCAAATTGATTGAATAATGTCGGGAGCAATTTGAACATCTTTTTTTTTATGAAATTGGTAAGAAAAATCTTAATACCTTCAGATACATATATATTTTCATATAAAGACTTTTATAAATAATTTAGATCTATTTATAAAAACCCGATTACGAAACGAAAAATGATGTCACAAGCGGTATTCGAACCCGCACCTATTGGGAGTCTGGCCCAATCGTGCTGCCACTTACACCACCGTGAACTATTTTAGGACATTCAAATCTCGCTAAGTATATAACTAATAATAATAATACTTCAAACTTTGCAGTTAGAATTGTATTAAACGATGACACAACCTTGTTATTCAAATTACTGAAATTTAGCATTTAATATGCTGAATTATTTATAAAAACCCGATTACGAAGCGAATTTAGACCTAAATATATGCCTGCTATAGCATGCTGTGTGGTAACGGCTACGAATACTATCAACCCCTGCTTTGTAACTAAGGTAAAAAACGACTAAGAACTCTTATCTATCTGATGCCGTTTGGTCAACAATTACATTCCCAAAGAGGGTTAACGGCAGACAGACTGTCGATCATAAAACTATTGTCAATAACTTTTGCAATATATACAATGGAAGAGGCGTACTCGTATATATTGTGTCGACCATAATTAATTGGGATAAGAGCAATGTGTTGATATATTATTGAAATTTCGAAATATATCAGTTGGACTATTAGAAAATTTTGTTAGAACCTTTTATAAATAAAAAGTTGTAGGAATACAAAAAGAACTACTAGCTTAATCTAAATGAATTCCCCTAATACCTGACAGCAATTTTCTGTTCGTATTGAGAACTTGATTAGAAAATTGTGTTTCATTTCTAAACAAAAAGGTACCCTTTGATGATGATATATTTATATTCTTTGAAACTGAAACTCAAATTTAAATTCATTTATTATGTATAAAATCTGCGAAGGCACTTACATATTGTCATTTTTTACATTTAAATTTAATCTAATAAACTACCACCGGATCGGAATGAGACCGCCACTGAGAAGATCCGGCAAGAAACTCACCGGGTTTGTCTTGTCTTAATTATATTTTATCTATGTTATTTATTTCTGATTTTTTATAAAAAATAGTATAACATACCTATTATGTAATTAGCTCCAGTGCGATACCCAATAGTTCAAATACAACGTAAAAGACTATGACTGAACCGGATCCCACAAGCGGCACCCGATTACGAGTTAACTACTAGAGCAGCCATCACTCCCCTCAACCACCTTGGAGGGAAGGGACCCAAACCCGCTCAGCGCTGCTACCGCAAGCAGACCTTTCAGTTAGCATGACCAAATGATATTATAAAAGTTAAAATAGCTACCATAGACACGGTTCTAGTCCGTCTAAACAGGAGGGAAAATTGAGTTACTGTGCAACGCTGGTCTGACGTGTTGGTATAGAGTTTTATTGGCAGTTCTCCTTCACTTGCATAGATGTTATAGGTATATTTAACGGGCAAGATAAAGATTGGTGAATTGTATTTTATATGACCACAAAAATTAAAAATGTGTTCATCATCATCATCATAACAGCCCATAAAAGTCCCACTGTTGGGACGGCCTCGTCCGTAATGGGAGGTAAATTAACCTACTATACCGCTCTGGTCAGACGTGTTGGTATAGTGTTTTGATTCGAGTTTTCCTTCTCTCGCATAGATGTTATATGCGTTTTATATCCCTTAGTCGTCTCGTACGATCACCCACGGGGAAGATCTGGGATGGTGAATAGTATTCTTACTCTATCACCACACGGATTAAAAAAAAATGTGTTAGCAAAAAGTTATTCAATAATTTATTTTTTGAGTCAATATGCTACGATGTCAGTCTTCTCAAAAGGCGAAAAATGATCTTATAAAGGATTGAGACCCTACACTGCCTTGCGGTCAGTCTTATCTACCGAGCGAGTGAAGAATAAGTTATATTCCACCAACAAAAAAACTAATAACTAGTGCTCTAATTGACTGATTGAAATGAATGAAGATGGCGTTTAAAGCGTTAAAACAATTCTTTATTTGATCTACATATGATTGACCTGAGTCTAAATATGATTTTTTATTAATTGTATGTATCTTGTTTTCCGTATGGTGACGCAGTAAATCCAATTCATTACCCTTTATCTTATCTGTGGATATCGTTAAAACCGAATAAATAATAATCATCATCATCATCACAGCCCATAAATGTACCACCACTGGGCCCGGGCCTCCTCCGTAACGGGAGGGAAAATAACCTACTACACCGCGCTGGTCAAACGTATTAGTATAGGGCTTTGTTTCGAGATTTCCTTCTCTCGCATAGATGTTATATGCGTTTTATATCCCTTAGTCGTCTCTTACGATCACCCACGGATAAGATAAGGGGTGGAGAATAATATTCTTACTCCGTCACCACACGGAAAAATAAATAATAATATAATATGTATAAACATGGTAATAAAACCCTGTACCCATCGGTAAGCACAGCGCAGTATAGTAGGGCAATATCCCTCCTGTTAGGTAGGAGGCTCTAGCCCAGCGGTGAGACGTATATGAACTAAAATACTAATGGATTCTATCGCGTTTGTATTTGATTTATAATTTCCCGACGTTTCGAACACTTTACAGTGATCATGGTCACGGGAGGACTGAGGTGTCTTACGTCCAATATGTCATTGTTATTACAGAAATTTATTTATATCTACCCTATAAGATATTAAATTTTGACCCACATTTTTATACAAAATTAATGAATAGTTTTTGTTAGTTTTGTAAAAATTGTAAAATTGCCACAATAATAATTATCATAAATTAAATACCTTAATAATAACAAACAACATAAATTTTATATATAGAATCATTCTCTTTTTGTACTGGCAATGAATTTGTATTAATTTTGTATAAAAATGTGGGTCAAAATTTAATATCTTATAGGGTAGATTAAAATAAATTTCTGTAATAACAATGACATATTGGACGTAAGACACCTCAGTCCTCCCGTGACCATGATCACTGTAAAGTGTTCGAAACGTCAGGAAATTATAAATCAAATACAAACGCGATAGAATCCGTAAAAGTAGTTTTATTTCAAATGTGTAATACTCGCGTAAACATTAGAAGTCATTAAAATACTAATGATTGTTTCTTAAGATTCCGTGACAAATTTATTTACAAAGTCTTATTTAATAAAAAAATACTGTAACTAATTGTGTGTAAAATCGTGTGTGTATCTGATACGAGGCTATGTAGTCAATATTTATGACTCGTAGCGGCGTAAGGGTGTTTATTTAACATATTCAATGAAGGGGAAAATGTATATTGTGTGAGTTATCGCTAAGGATGACTTATGGGAATGATGGCGGCCACCGGGCCGATGCTAATAGCTCTGTGGTGAATGTTCGTATTTGATGTTAAATGTATCTATACTTGTATATTGATAATGCATGTTACAGCGGTTTTAACTTAATTTGTGTTTTCTTCAAACCGGATACTTCCTACTACTAGGCCCAAATCTACTCCATAATGGGCGGAAGCTTAAACTTCTACATCACGTTAGTCAGACTTGCTTTGGTGTAGAATTTTATTTCGTGTTTCTTTTTGTTCGCTCTAGTGTTGTCTGTGTATATTCCTTGGTTGTTTCTAAGACACGAAAAAAGCCAGGGGGTGGTAAACATATTTTTACTCTGTCACCACAAGTTTTCATCTTTATCTTGATTAGAATAAATATCGTATTTTAACGAAACTTATTAAAATTCTTATGGCACATGAAATGACTCAATTAAGTATTCAAATACATTTGCTAATTAACAATACCAAATGTGAACAAGCATCCATATGCTTGAGACATACATATGTTTTTTTAAATCATCTCATCTCTCATCTCATCTCAGCTCACATATGTCCCATTGTTGGGCTCGAGCCTCCTCCGTAACGGGAGGGAAATTAACCTACTATACCACGCTGGTCAGACGTGTTGGTATAGGGTTTAATTTCGAGATTTCTTTCTCTTGCATAGATGTTATATGCTTTTTACATCCCTTAGTCGTCTTTTTCTTCTTTTCTTTTCTTTTGTTACGATCACCCACGGGTAAGATAGGGGTGGTGAATTGTATTCTTACTCCGTCACCACACGGGATAAAATGTCTGCATAAACGTTGTAAAAACATCGATTACATATGGTATACCCAACAAAAAAAAAACATTTTACGTATTAATTAAATATTAATTTAGTTTAAATAATTAAATTTTAATACACATATTTAATTCATTTGGACTCGATAAGTACCAGTACAGTTTAAAGTGGTAAAATAATTACACAAAAGTAAACAAAATAACACCACTAAAAGCACTAGACAGAGAAAGCTTTTTAAAGCAATTAATATAGCGCAAAGCTTGGAATTTAAACGTTATAAAATGTAGCCACAATTAACATTAGGGTACACAAACTCTACATCAAATTAACGAAGCAAAACCTTGCAAAAGTGGCTATAAACTAGCGAAGACTAAGTACCACGTACGTACAAGACACACGTCACAGTCGACTCTCATTTAGCATGGGAATGGAGACACGCCATTACCCGACACTGCTCAAATACTCAAACGTTCTCAATGTCTGAGAATAAACTTGAGAAATATATCTTTAACAGTTGTTATAGAGGAACAAACGGGCAACTAGTTCAACAATTGGACCAACTGGTTGTTCTGTTTAATGAAAAGTGATTTGTTCATTAATGAATAGCATTACCAGTTACCATTATGTTGGCGACTTGCTTGTCTGACACCAAAATCAATGGTGTCTCCCACCCATTATCTATTTAATGGAATAAAATCATATCATTTTCTTTTTCAACGCGATATAAAGTAAATTCTTGCATCACTGGCAAATGTACAAAAATATTAATCATAATAAAAATTGCTCGTAGACTCAGTATAATCATTTTTAGATAACACAAAGGATTGTCTTGTGTGAGAGTCGTACTTATCTCGCATCAGGCATCGAGATCATTAAATTAAGTACGACCTTTCATTTTTCACTCGTAAATAAGTTTATATTTTCCGTGTGGAGACGGAGTAAGAATACAATTCACCACCCCCTAACTTATCCATGGGTGATCGTACGAGACGACTAAGGGATATAAAATGCACATCTATATCTATGCGAGAGAAAGAAAACTAAAAACAAAACCCTATATCAACACGTCTGACCAGCGTGGTATAGTAGATCAATTACCCTCCCATTATGGAGAAGGCTCGAGCCCAACAGTGAGCTGAGATGAGATGAAATAAGTTTATATAAATACCTACATATGTACTAACTACAAAGGCAAAATGTAATACAGCTTTGAAGGTAATAGGTATTACAAGTAGGTTTTAAGTTATGTTAAAAATACCTGAAATACATAAGATTAAATCTTTGCCAATCAACCAGTCATCTATGTCTGCTTTGTAATTAGTATTCAACATAAATCTATATCTAAATTAATAAATTATTATTTTTTATTTACATCTCAGATCATAAATGAGCGTTTTATCAACATCTTTTAATTATTGTGACCTGAAAGTTGTTGGACAACTTAGCATAACAAAAAGTTGCCCGTTTATTAAATAATTTTCTTGTATTCATCTCCAGAAAATTTGGATGACTAGTTGTCATAAAAATTTGCCTTGTATTTTATCAATGTTTTTTGCTATTAAAACAATTTAGACAAGCTTATTATTTTAATATAGCTTAATTTTAAATAACATTCAGATTCAAGTAATAAATTTAGTGGAAATAATTTGTAAATAATATTTAAATTGACTTTATGTATTAGTAATAACGCTATATTCAGGGTTTCAGTATGTTGACGATAAAAAGCTTGATGAACTTGAGAACTAGGGGCGGTTGGTGATGGTTTGATCTTGCCAACACAAGATGGTGGTTTGATCTTGCCAAATAGGACCGTCCTTGTGCATTTAAAAGAAAATACTGGACAAAAATTTTTCATAAAAGTCGCAAGAAGTTGTTGGATGAACGTGGCACAAGACATTCTGAGTGGCATTCTCATAGGTAGACCTATGTTCAACAGTGGACTGATGTAATGGATGGATGTGAAAATACATATAATAATTTTCCAAAATATCGAATTTCATTGGTTAATGGTGTGTTTGTAAGTCATAAAAAATAAATATATCTACTTTCATAGTATTTAGTAGATACTGAATATTGTGCGCTGGATCTAAGTACATAATTTTTGACATAAACACAGTTGAACAATGATACCAAGATAATGAGTGCAGAGTTAACAAGCGACCAGTCATTACAACGAGCGCGCACCGAGTGTGAAGTACCCGGGTGGTTTGCGACCGTCTAACGGTATATTATATATTACACGTTTGAGTAATGTCTTTATGGGATCTGGTCCAGCTATAACCATTTGCATTATCTTAGAGAATTATATCCTGGTTCGAAATGCAAAAGACTGGTGCTACCACTTATTTGTCAATATACAAATTTAAGATGAAATGTAAAAATTAAAAATATTCAAGTGCAAGTGAGGTTTATGTATTAATTTTAAATTTGAATATACGTATATATATTGAATTATTTGACGAATGATATTTTGCAAATCTCTTCTATCGCTTCTAGCAAACTGAGTATGATATTTTTTATTGTTACTACTTGTTTTGAAATTAGCGATAGGAAAGGAACCCGACCACTTTCCCAAGCGAATAATGACTGCGGGATAGGGTCACCAAAGTGTTTCAAAGTTTGTCCAAAGCAGATAAAAGGGTTTTCACGTTTTGATAGTTATTAGGTCATGTGATTTTTTTTTGCTATTGTTTAATCAGCCCCTTAGTTAACCGTCCGTTTTGGTAGCAGCAGCCAGCATATAAAACTTACAAGACGAGCGAGCCCCGAATCGCTACTTGAACAAACCACTATGGATACCTTTTGGCCACCCATTCACCGGACCGCCGATACCGTGTGGAGAAGTGAATTCCGAACTTTCAGACAAATATTTTCGCATCTACAATATGGATTGTATTCGGTACATGACAACAGCAAACTGTCTGTATTCAATTTTACCGTGAAAAATTAAATGCCTCGTCGGGCATACTTAGGCAAACTTCTTACAACTTCCGTATAACTTCAATCAAGTTCGACAACGAGTTGGGAACTTGCCCGATTTAAAATATTTGCGCTATCTACTGAACTATTATCGAACTACCCATTGGTTTTTGCTTAACCCAGAATATTCTTATAAGTAACTTCTTTCAACAATGTTTGATAAGAATTTTATACAGTAAATCTTATTAACTATGACAGATTTTTTCCTGGATGAAGAAACGAGAATACGCAGTTTCAAACTATTGAGTAGTTAACGCATTAAACATAACAAACAAACAAATATTCGCATTTATAATATTAATTAGCATGAAAGTGCCTCTCATTAAAGGCGAGGATATCGTTACTAGTAGCTCGTCTAAATAACGACAGAGCCATGACAAGATAGGGGGTTGCACAACATCTCTTTCGCCACCGCGGTAGATTTAGGAGGCCTATGACTGGACCATAGTGCTTGAATTATAAGTACACTATTCTCTTATTTGTCTGATAGTATAATAATTCTACAGTTAATTACAATATGTCCATCTTGTAAAAAGGCTTAAAGTCCTTTAGTGTGCTAGGGAAAAGGCTATTTTACGGATTTGTCTAAATAATAAAATACGCAATAAGGAAATTTAGAAGAAAGGGAGTAACTGGGCAAACTATTTCATAGAAACGATAACCGTTAGGTAAGAAAGGTTCTCTCTGGTGTGGCGACTACGAATCGGGTGACAACAGCGCAGGATGATCTCTCACTAACGGCTCGTTCACGACCTTTCCGCTGTGAGCGGCGGCTAAGCGCGGGGCGGCGAGCGGTAAGATCAAAAGTATAAAAATGTTTGAAGCACTCATAGCAAAAACGCACGCGGTTTTTTTGAGCGAATCGCTGCAGCGGCGCGCGGTGTGGTGAGCGGCAGGAACAAAAGTACAAGTGAATGAGTGCGACGCCACGAAACAGAGCGACGCGGACAGCGGTATAGGAGGGACGTACTCAGCGGCGTAGATAAAAATAAAACATTTTAGACGATTTTGTGGCGGTAATGGATACCAAGGCATTATATACTTATATGTGCTGCAGAATATAATCAAAAGTTTGCACACTCATTCTTGTGTAGGTACTCATAAAACTTATCTGAAATTTTCTGTAATCTTTGTATTGGTCACGAAATTCGCAATTTAAATACCGATATTTATTTAGTTCGTGCACTCCTTCTCTCATATTAAGAATATCTTGTTTTAAAAATGTACTGCTGTCTAATCAGAGAAGGGATAATTTTGATAACGCCATGATTTTGAACACGTTTTGACTACCTAAATACGTCCACCTAGGCCGCTGTGATTAACCTCTACTGAAGGTACGTGGCGTGCAAAACGCACCGCTTGCCGCGCGGCACGCCACGCCGCGCTTAACTAAGACCAAAGTCGTGACCAGGCCAAGTGGACTGCCAATATCTAAAAGTCGCAGGGACTTTTGGGTGTTAGTGGCACAGGACCGTTCTGAGTGCTATTCTCGTGGGGAGACCTATGTCCAAAAATAAAAGTCCAGTCTACGGGCTGATGGATGGATGATTATAATATTCTAAATTTGATTCTCTTATAAGGTGTCATCAGTTTTTTTAATCTATAGAAATAAAAATGAATTCATTTATAACTTTTATAAATTACGAAGATTTGTCATTTGACATGATTATTTATAAAAATATTTGTGAACGAAAAATTATTACCATACATAAGTATTCGTACGTATTCGTAATATAAATTATAAATAAAATATACGTATTCGTAAATTACCATAGATACGTATGGTAATTTACGTATGAATTGAACGTTTAATCATATTTGAAATCCGTTCTCACAGTCTTACCAATTAGGCAAGTGGGAGTAGTTACGTATGATAACCAAACTGCAAATCGCATTATTGTGGTGAAGTCCCACGTGTGGTAACCATTTTTCGTTCGCAAATAACTTTATTTTCTATGTAGAAAATGTCACTGCAAAGTATAATTTTGTAATATATTCAGTCAAAAGGTTGTTGTTTAAAAAAGTAAATCGGATTCAAGACGGCATCCCTCGGTAAATTCTCTTAAACACCATTGCGAAAAAAAAAGGTTAAATATTGTACCATTTAACGTAGCGGGCAGTATTTTACGTAAAATCGACATCGAACCCCGATACATACGATCCGGGAACAATAAACAACAAAGGACGTTCATTAGAATTCGCGTATCGTGCCGTCCGCACAACCAAAGGGTTCTCGTATAGAAAGAAATCTATGCTGCGTTCACTTTATATAAGTGGCTTGCTCGAACAATATTTAATGAAGCCTTAATATAAAAAGTGATCATGCATCTTATCCCACTTATTTGGGGTCAATGCAAAATGTACTCTCCTTCCATACAGCCCTATGAGTCATCATCTATGGTCACTCCTTGTCTATCTATGTCACCTTTCATGTAGTCCATCCATACTTTTTTTGGTCTTCCCTTACACCTAAAGCCTTCCACATACATATTTACAACTTTCCTCACAACATTATTTTGATCCCGTCTCATTACATGTCAAGCGTTCACTCCATAGCGTTTCCGTCACAGGCGCAACTCTTGAACTTTCTCTTATGCGCTCCTTCCATCTTCTATCTTGCCCGTGAGGTCCCTAATATAGAAAGTCGATAAAAAATATTATAAAACACTTTCTTTTTCACTTCACTTTTTGTGATGGTTAAGAAATATAATTCACCACTTGTCCCAATTTTGCTCGTGGTTATCGCAAAATACCAATAAAGGTTATGACTATGCACATACCGTCTGTGCAAGAGAAGGAATACTCGAAATGGAACTCTATACCAACCCGTCTGACCAGTGATATAGTGGGTCAAAAAATCCCTCCTGCTTTGGAAGAGGGTTGGCCCTGAAAAGCTAAGTAGGTTGGAATATCAAAGAAAAACAGAAAAGGAAAGATAATTTGCTCCTTTTTTTTTATTGCATTTGATGGCAAACGAGCAAGCAGCACACCTGATGGTAAGTGTTACTGCCGCGCATGGACCTTAGCTAAACCAGAAGTATAGCTGGGCCGCTGCCCACCAATATAAACCCCAAACCCACCTATTTGGGCTGCCGGCTCTCTCGCTCACCGAACGAAGCGCAACAGCACATTGCCATTGCTCAGACGTCTATCTTCTGCGAGAGCGTGGTACTACCCCGGACGGACCGGCCCGCGGCTGTAGACAGAAATCTGTCAACAGTGTGGTCCTACCGCGATGAAAGCTCCTATAAGAGAAGTCTCTTATAGAAGTAAATTGTCTTTCCTTTCCTTAACTTCTCAACCCTGGTCTTTTCTGCATTTATATTTGATCTTTTTTCTTATGCCTCATTCCAAAATTATAAGTATTTTAATTAAAATAAATAGCCACAGAAAATGAATCTCGCACTAGTACGTTAGTGCTACAGGCGAGTGCAGTACGACAGTAGCTGTATACTATTACTGACTGTTCTAGAAACTTCGCATATTCAATGCATTTTTTTTTATTTCCATTTATTATATGTTCCTAAAATCCTCCAAAATACAAACATTATTTTCTTAATTCAGGGTATAGTCACATTAAAACATTATATTATTATAAATATGGTTCTTATCTACTAGGTATATAGATGTGAAGTACAAACATTTTCCACTAAGGGAGGACATCTAGTATACCACACTAGCTAGAGTGATTAGATTTTTTTTATTGTGTATGGTGGCAAAAGAGCAGGCAGTACACCCGATGGTAAGTGTTACTATCGCTTATGGACGTTTGCAATACCACGGGCACAAGCTAGGCCGGTGCCTAGCAATCAAAGCCCACCTATAAAGTTGAGCTTCCGGCTGTCTCACTTACCGAACAAAGCGCATATTGTCACTGCTCAAACGTCAACCTTCTCGATAGTATGGTGCTACCCCCACCGGAGCCGCCCGCATATGTAGACAGAAAACTATCAACAGTGTGGGCCTACCACTACTATAGTACTAGAATAAAGTTTTATTTCAAGATTTCCTTGCAGTCATAGTCTGCATAACCTCCCTTAACGATCTAATACGATACCCACGGGGAAGGAAGAGTTAGTAATAAATTATATTCTTAATGAGTTACCAAATAACAAACATTTTACACTTGTTAGAACAAGTACAAAGCTAAAGCAAATTAAGAACAATTAATTACTTAAAATTCTGTACTGATTGCTTTTGTATAAACTTAGTACCAACTTAGTGTTCAAAAGTTAATCAAACATTGGTTAACTCGTAAGTAGATACCGACTGGGCTGAGTTAGGCTGAAAGTCTGTTTTAAAAAATTCACCTAAGTTCTAACTTAGTTTTATACTTAACAACTTCGGAAACAAAGAGGTGGGATAAAGTTTCAGAACTGGTATTAATTAAGCGAGGTTTTGTAATAACTTTTTTTTTATAAATTAAAGGTTTTATTGCTTAAATTTTGGTGGCCATCTCGTATATAAATTAAAACAAAAAATCGCTAACGCTCAACACTGACACGATTTATTATACATCTATACTGTTATTGCCGTGTAATGACGGAGTACGAATACAATGCACCACTCCCTATCTTACCCGTGGGTGATCGTATTAGACGACTAAGGGATATAAAACGCATACAACATCTATGCAAGAGAAGGAAAACTCGAAAC
Source organism: Lymantria monacha (assembly GCA_905163515.2). Taxonomy (NCBI): domain Eukaryota; kingdom Metazoa; phylum Arthropoda; class Insecta; order Lepidoptera; family Erebidae; genus Lymantria; species Lymantria monacha. Next base: position 1,197,295 of record LR991096.1, on the reverse strand, counting down.
AAAACCCTATTTCAACACGTCTGATCAGAGTGGTATAGTAGGTTAATTTCCCTCCCATTATGGAGAAGGCTCGAGCCCAACAGTGGGACGTATATGAGCTGTGACGATGACGATGATGATACTGTCATTATAAAGCGAAAAAATTGTTTGTTTGTTTATTTAATCGCCCTAATCTCAGTAACCATTGTTACTATAATACATAGCGCTGCCACATATAAGAGCGTAGCAGTGTTTATAAATATTAGCAAACCAATCAAATTTTATATCAATAGGACACCGAGAAACACAGCGTAATCGCCGTCATTTGTCAGATCAGATCAGATTGTTCTTGTTTGAGTCTGGGACTCAAACAAGAACAATCTGGGAATCGAATGGGAATCAAAACCTTGACATAATTGAACCACTGACATGATTGGTCGTTATTTTAAACCACTAAACCATCTGTGCAGCCGTGTGTATTTATTAATAATGTATTATTCTAAATAAACACATATGTGTAATTATTTGAACGTGTGTTTTCAAGTTAATTATCAGACGTGTGTATACGCACGGATTCTGTCAATTAGTGCTGATTTAGTTTGTCTTTGTATCGCTAACTAGCTCGACTGTTCGGGGCAAACACGTTTGCGAGCCGGGGTTGTGTTAAGGACTAGTTACAAAATGTCGCCCCAAACTATATTTGCATTTACCCCACTACACAAATTTATCTGTACCCCAAATTTATCTGTATATGTCTAATTTTCGGTTCTTCAAGTTAAATATTAGTGACGAACACTAAAAGTCAGTGATAGGTATCTAGCAGACAAAGTGCATCGAACGATTTCTGATATTTACGCGAATGTTACATAATTGAAATAAAACTATTTTTACATTTGTATTGGACTTTTAATTTCACAGGAGGACTAAGGTGTCTCACGTCAAACAAGTCATCGTTATTTCAAAAATTATTATTGAAACGTAGCGGATACTTAAAAATTAAATACAAACACGATAAAATCCCTTGAAATAGTTTAATTTCAAAATATATCTATATAGTTTCCACTGTGATGAGGACCTGTGAGAGGCCTTTATTATTTAGTGAGCGTCGTAAAAACTAAGAGATCACCAGTGATCATCAATTGCAATAACCAACCTCTCTACCAAATGCAGTCATTATAACATCATTCTACTTGGAAGAAGCGCTTATTTTCTACTACAGACATTGATAGACTTGAATGGTTCTATGATGTATAAGTTATTCTCTCAGTCTGCTTTTACGACACCTAAATAGTGATAAATTACTGGTTTGGCAATATTTCTAATTATTACCACACAGTATTTCAGAAAATAAATATGTATATAACACTGATAGCGCAGTGATCTAAGACCTGACCTTCTGTGCCGAATATCGTCATGAATTTCTAGGTAGGATTTGTTCCGAGTCTGTGTGTTATTGTGTCCATTAATTGTGTATTTATAAAGTCCCCCGCGACCTCACAATTTATTCTATAATGCGAGGTGCTATGTTTAAAGAAAATATATAAGCAAATAAGTATATATTTTAGATATAGTGACATTGTTAATATATAACGTCGGTTCGTATATGATCTAGATTTAATTTGTCGCTTCCCTGGCCTACGTAATGTATCTTCCCTGTCGTAAATATAAATACTTTATCGTACCGTGACACTAATAATATTCTTAGTGAGTCTTTACTGAAACGTAAGATTAATCGATGAAATATCTTTTCTTGTAAGAAAGATATTTCTTTTTTCTTTACAGAACATATGTACCTACGTCTAATGGACAAGAAGAGCTTTTCCTTACTGGAGTCCTAATTTGCTATATCATAAAGGTCTACGGGGTGTTGAATCGTATTCTTACTCGGTCACCATACGGATAAACATTGCATGCAAAAATACAATGCAAAAAATATTGATGAATTAATATGTTGACCTGCAATTCAATAGTTTTATGTCAATCCTGGATCTTTACTTGATATCTTGTCCAGTTTTTTTTTAATTTATATTTAGTACGATCAGTTCTCCGTATGGTGATAGGATAGTAATGTCAAATGATGCAAACAGCTATACCAACCCATCTGGGTCACCAAGGTCGTATAGTGGGTCAATTTAACTTCTGTTGTGGAGGAGGCCCGAACCCAGCACTTTAAAAAACAAACACCACACTACACTAAGGAAATAATCCTTGTATTGCGGGGGACTTTAAAAACATGCAATTAACGCAGACAAATTACACCCAGACTCATAACAACACTATGTGGATCGCACAAAGTATTATCCTGTGTGGGAATCGAACCCATCGCACTGTCACGGAAGGTCGGTATCTTAACCACTACGCCATCTGTGCAGCAGTGGAACGTATTTCAATTGAGATGATGACAGGTTGAATACGTTTGTAAAGCGCGGCGATTATAGCATTTTTTCCTTGCGTGGGGAGATTTATATCCATTAGTGAGCGGCTGATGATGATGATGGCGTGATTTTAAAAAAAAAATCCAGACGCAAATTTTACATTTATTTTTAAAACTTAACTTACTTAATTATTTAAATGACTTAATAAATTTCAAGTACCTAAAACTATTTCTAAAGAGCTAAAGGCAAACTTTTCTTTGTGTAACGATCAATCGACGGGGAATACTCCTCGCAAATTGCTCAAAGCCAGCAGACAATCACATCGGTATTTTATCTACCTTTATCTGACTCACTGATTTAGAAGCTACCAACTACCTACTACCTTGTACCTACAGTCAAATTCAAATATCAAATATTATTTTATCAAATATAAATGTTTCAGTATTGTGTCTGAGTTATAATAAAATTCGTTCCAGCCTTTCCTGCTCGTGGGTGTCATAAAAGACGACTAAGAGATAAAATATAGAGATATTACCGATGCAAGAGAAGATTCGACATAAAACCTGCTGTTTAGTCAGTGTGGTGTATTAGGTGGATTTTCCTCTTATTGTAGAGCTGGCATTAGCCCAACAGTGCTGGCGGGCCATCGATGACAAGGGCCAGGTTCTGGTGGTCCGCCCACACAGGACAGACGGAAAGGCACGTGTATAGCAGATTATGGGGTCAGACCGGGTGATCGGACCGGGGAATAGTCCGGTCACCCGAGGAGAGGCGACCGCGTGAGGACGTCGACTCGAGAGGAACCCACGAGGGTAAACCGCCGGGCGGGCCACCGAAGACAAAGATTGGGCACCGGTGGCCCGCTCGCACGGCGAAAAGAGGAGCTTTGCATGGTGGGTCTTTGGGGTCACGCACCGCCTCTTCCGTCGCCCCGGACCGATTTGGCGGTTCGAGGCCACATACATACTCCATCGCAAAAAAAAAATAGGTTATGGGGTCGCGCGCCGTCCCTTCTGTCGCCCCGGATGAATCGAGCGAGGTGTGAATATATTCATAGACAAAAAAAATGCACAGCAAAGGGGATGGTATGAAAGGGAAGCAACTTATAGGGTTAAAAGCCGGATAAAAGGAAGGACGCCCTCCTTTATTATATTCTTACTGCATTATTATATGAATAGTATTTATTAAATTACTAAGAATTTAGAGTAATATAAATGTGAAAATGTACACTTGCCCAAATTGGTCAATTGGACACTTAATAAGGTGAATCTTGCTTCCGATTTACCTAGATAATAAGATTAATTTACGGAAGTTAAGACATGGCTCGGAATCTCCTCCAAACAGCTAAACTGTAGCCAAGGAACCTAGAACATCCAAACCAATGCAATTTAAACTTCCTACCAAGTAATTATCTGAGACTTAGCGCGTCTGTTCAACATCTTACTAGAGACGTAGAGGTTGTACACAATTAAATACCACCTTGTTGAGGGCCAAAGAATGTTTTATAACAATTTTAGATATAATTGTGTGGTGTCGGAGTAAGAATACAGTTCCCCAACTCATTTCTTGTAGATGGGTATCGTAACAAATGACTAAGGAATGTAATATGCAGACAACATCCATACAAGACAAGAAAACTTATTATAAAACAAAACCCTTTGCCAACCCATCTGTGACAGTAGGCCAATTTCTCTGGAGGAAGCTCTAGCCCAGCTGTATATGAGCTGATATGATGATTAGGCAACAATTATTACGAGTATATATAAATTGCTGCACCATTAAGGAGTCTCAGAAATAGAAGCAGGCAAATATAAAGAAGAAACGTATAAAAGTCAAGTTGTAATGGTGGCACTAAGACGCAGAGGAAAGAGCATTTGGATGCCATAATTAAACGACCAATATTTACTTCCCTAGGGAAATGGTATTAACTGGTTGAGATATAATATAATCAAGATAATCGACAGTAATAGTATCATGGAATAGATGATACCAGCTTCGACCACCAATCCGCCTGGCGAAGAGGCCCACATCCAACAATAGACATTAATAATGTGAGGGTCCTCAGTAACTTTTCAATCATCTCATCATCATCATCTTGATCATATCCCAATTACTTGTGATCAACACGATATGTACTCTTCTTCCATCGTACATATTTATGTCTGGCGGCCTGACTGATATCAACCCTTATTGTAAATGTAAATGTCGATCAGTCCGTATCAGATAGAATTGTCTCAGGTTGATCTAAAGCTACCAAAGCCAAAGACCGGGTTCCGGTGGCCCGCTATAGGCGGGTCTATGGAGTGACGCGCTGTTCTTTTTATCGCCTCGTACAGATCTTACGGGGTGTGACCATCATAGCTCACTGCCAAGAAAATAAAGCACAAAGGTCGATCTCTTGGTCGTCTTTTACGATATCCACGAGCAATGTCAGGGTTGATGGTATTGGTAGCTGCCCACACGGTATTAAACTCTTAAATAATCTTTCTAAACAAATTAGTTGTTTTAGAATTCAAAATCAAGCAGTACGTTTAACTTTAGCTTGTGAATGATTCAATATATGATCGTAGTTAGTTACCCGGTCACTTCCCAAGATACATACTTCAATAAGCTCTATGCAAATTAAACTTAACGCTAACTTGGTGCATACAGCGCTTGGACTTACTAAGTTCAACACAACCGACTCGGCAATCATTATCTTCAATTACTTGTATTATAGTACCGATTTATAACTTGAGCAAATTAGAATATATGTTATTCATTTGAAATAAAAATATTTTTAGGGATTTTATAGTGTTTGTATTTGATGCCCTCTAGAGACCATGAACATTGTAAAGCGTACGAAACGTCGGGCAATTTAAAAATTCGAGTAAATACAAACGCGATAAAATCCGTAATAATAGTTTTTTATTTCAAATGTGTAGTAATACTCGGGTAAATATCAAATATCAATTTAATTGGTTTTGTTACTATTATAGTTTTACGCATTTATATCTATCCGTAAAAGAACGGCAGTTAACTAAATAGATTGGAGGTAACTTGAAATAGAGCGCTATTCCAACACGTCTGACCTGAATGGAGTAGTAGACCAAATTTCTTTTAAGTAGCAGATTTACGGTCAACAGTAGGACAAAGATATGTAGTTATACTTGAATGGAGAAGCCGAGGTTTAACAAAGTTTCAATTTGTTATGTAACTTTTATTGTTGGACAATAGAAGACATATCAAGAGTAGATCTTTGAATTGCAAGAATAAGCAAATAAGTGAATTATTTATATAAATATTTATTTATTATTAAATAATATTATTTTCTAAAAAATCTTTAAAAGAACTGCATAACGTTTTTCGTTATTGAGAACTAGCTACTGCCCGCGGCTTCGCCCGCGTAAAAGGTTACTTTCCTAAAGTTTTTCATCCCCTATTTTTATTTTACCCCTTAAGGGTAAATTTTTACATGTTAATGTCATATTTATTTATATCTAATCAATAGCCTAAAAATAAGTTTCAAGCTTCTGACTTTAAAAATGACGCTAATTCCTTACAACTTTTCATCCCCCTTTACAACCCTTTTTTTGTATTAAAAAGTAGCCTATGTCCTTTATCAGGCTCTAGACTATCTGTGTACCATATTTCACTTAGATCGCTTCAGTAGTTTTGGCGTGAAAGAGCGACAGACAGACAGAGTTACTTTCGCATTTACAATATTAGTAAGGATTAGGTAATATTTAATTATTTAATGTCAGATTTATGTTAGACAGCTACCCCTGTCATACGCGCGCACACACAAATGAATAGAGAATAGCGGCGTAGTATCACGGCATGACCACATTTGCCTCAGTACCTACCCAATCTATCATTTCCAGTAATCGACACAATTTTACTGCCAAGGCGCGCAAAAAGATGTTTCATATCACAAACTTTCAATACCTATCTATTATATACAGGTATAGTATGTTATTTACAAATCGATAGTGCTGTCAAAAATACAACAATCATCAACGATGACTGCTCTCACGTCTTTACTTGTGTTCGGGTCGCACAATCGGCGATCTTCTTTCTTGCCATATTTCTGTAGTGCGCCCGGTTGCTGCCTGACCACAGCACTGCGCACTCTTATTGTCCTAACTTTTGAAATACTGTACCAAACGACACACGGTAAAAGGCAAAAAATATGTACTTTAAATATCGAAAGCAATAAAAGCATTTGTTTGCATAAGAATCAATTCGTTACTATAAAATGTAAATAATTTGGTATTAATTGCCGATGCGGCAATAAATACCAAATTATTTTGAATTTTTAATTTACTATTTTAACGATAAATGCTTACATATTAAAAATAGATATATGCTGTCGCGGACTTTTTAGTAGAACTATTTAAGAGGTACATTTCCACAATACATAACATTTGTCTCAGTTTCAAGATTTTGGCAGCGTATGCAAAAATAGCTCACAAATGCGCGTTTTTGTCTGACTTAAGCAATACTTATCGTTATATTTTAGCCAATTTACAAAATATCTCTATAAATTATAGCCTATGTGTTATTCTGATGTGTAAGCTATATTACTATAAAGTTTCATCAAAATCCATTCGCTAGTTTTTGCGTGAAAGAGCAACAAAGATGTTCACATCCATACATTATTACAAACTTTCGCGTTTATAATATTAGTAGGAAGTAGAATAGTAGGATAGTAGGATCAAACTTGGTATACGACGACCGTCAATAGTCTCGCTAAAGGATTAATCCAGATCGTGTTTAATCAGCCATTATTTTTTTCTTATTTCTTACGTGTATTTTATATTAACTATTGTATAGCTTACTAGTTTTAATGCACTAATTTCGGCTAAAAGATGGATTTTATATCTATATCTAGTTCACCAAAAATAGTTTTAAAGCTAATAATACATAACGCTGTGAAAAATAAGTGTAAAACAGCGTTTTTAAATGTTAACATAATATAATAACAATAATAATTATTATAGATATTATTAAAATTCACATTAGTACGAATATTACAGGACAATGTAGATTTTCAAATAAATTAATAGCATTGAATATTGATACAAGCTAAGGAAGCTGCTGGATAGTTTGCACTAGCCGAATATATAACAAATCCGAACATAACTACTCGTTCCAGTTCACAAATAAACTCATTTACAATTGTAATCAGGCCATTCCATACTCGATAAATTATTGAGGATATTAAAATGCAGGCCTCAGATTTGCATTGCAGCAGTACACTTTTATTTGTCTGGAAATGATATTTATTCTATTATTATCCTGTGTTTTAAGAGTGGTCTATGCCAAAAATCTGCAAGTTAGGACCTCAAGCATTATCCTTGTTACTGTTAGTCTTATGGTAGCTTTCACCATCTACCACTAAATTTTAGGATATTTAAGGCAATGCCATCATTATCATCATTATCTTGCTCTTATTCCAATTACTTGGGGTCGACGCAATATGTTATCTTCCTCCATACAGTCTTATCAGACGTCATCTCTGCAGTCACTCCCTGTCTATCCATGTCATCTATGGCAATGTAAATGACATAAAGTTGTTTTGTTAATTAAAGTTAAGTATTTTTTTTTGTTAGGTACGCCTAATATATTTCATTTTTTTACGCAACTTTGATTTTATGTGGCATTTATAAGGCTTTAGGCATTACCTAACATTTAGAGATTGTGGCTCAAAAAGGTTATTATATCCGTTTTAATTAAAAACATCTAAATTTTATGTAGAGAATATAAACAATAATGTTACATATTTATTATAAGATTTATTAAATATTGATATCATGTGTCATATAGAAGTCTTAGCTTTTACTTAAAATTTAAGTGTCGTTATTAATAATAAGTACTATTCATCCAGTGATATAAGTATGTCAGTATCTCTAGCTAGATTTCAAAAATGGACTATATATTGTGTTTTGTCGCTAAGAAATTTTGAATTGAACAAATTAGCAATTGTGTTCAATTGTCCAGGAGAGCATTACCGTAAGCCTGGCGACTCTCGGCACCGAGGAGATCGTCAGGCGGATAGAGGCGCTGGGGTTGAGGGTGGCCCTGGACAAAACGGAGGCCCTCTTGTTCCATGGGCCCCGCATGGGCCCTCCCATCGGCGCCTCAATCACCGTCAATTCGGTTGACATCAGCATCTGGGCCCATATGAAATATTTGGGCCTGGTTTTCGACGGGCATTGGTGGTTTCGGGAGCATTTCCGTAGGCTCGCTCCGCGGCTCGTCAGCACGGCGTCCGCCCCATAGTGGCTTATGCCGAATGTAGGCGGACCGAGCGCTACGTGCCGACAGCTGTACGCAGGGATCGTCCGGTCGATGGCCCTGTACGGCGCACCGGTGTGGGCGGGGTCCCTGACCGTCTTAGGGCTCTTCTGTGGCGACCACAGAGGGCCATGGAGGTCAGGGCCATACGCGGGTACCGCACGGTGGCGACAGAGACGGCGTGCCTTGACGCCCGCCGAGACGTCATTTCCCGTTGGGCAATCCGGCTGGAGAGTCCTCGGTTCGGTGTGCGGACGCAGCATACGCCCGAGGTTTGTGCCGCTTGGGCACAGCAGCGCCGTGAACTCGTCGCAGTCGTCGGTGCCGACCTGGCGCTGCCGACCATTGCCAGGGCGATGCTCGACAGCGTCAGGAACTGGGACGCGGTTGCAACCTTCTGCGAGGCAGTGGTCTCGCGAAAGGAGGCGGCGGAGCGCGTGCGCGAGGAACGTCTCCTCGGCGACTGGGGCGACGCAGGCGCGATTACCTGCGCCTGATGCCGCCCTAGCTGAGGCCGCGGGTGACTGGACCGGGGAATTAGTCCGTCTCCCGCTGAGAGGCTGACCGCGTGAGGAAAGACCGACGTCCTCCCCGAGCGGGGGACATCCGTCAAGGAGAGGGTACCCCTAAAGGGGTATTCCGTCGGGCCGGCCACTGACGTCAAGTTCACGCTGCTCTGGTGGTCGGTCCAACGACGAAGGCGAGGTGTCACGGGTGGGTTACGAGTGTGCGTGCTTACGCTCCTCGGTCGCCCCGGACGGAGTGGTGCGAGGAGTGCGCTGACGGTAGAACACCCAAAAAAAAAAGGAGACCATTACCATCAAAACTCTGGTACTCTTTTACATGGTTTTTAAGACTCCTATAGGCAAGTTCGAGATGGCGATAGTTATTCTCAATCTCCACATATCGCTATTCAATTTATTTACTACTCGAACTAATCAACCGCGGTCATCTCAATCAACTAATTTCCATTTGAAATACATTACTTGCCCATATGCTACTTCAATCGCAGCGCGGCTGATTAAATATTAACATGATATGTAATTTACTTAGCTGGAGGCGATACGCTATGACGTCTTAACATTGGCTTTAAACAATTCTAAAACAAACATCGACATACCACACTACAGAGTTACTTATTACAGTATTTGTACAGACCAGTAACATTGAAGTACTTTGTTTATAAGTACGTAAGTTTTGGTAATAAAAGTACTGTGATTATAAAATTAGCGTTAGCTAATTTTGTGTATTAACACTGAAAATTATCAAACATCTAGTAAGTATACACATAATTATATGTCCCACTGTTGGGCTCGGGCCTCCTCCGTAATGGGAGGGAAATTAACCTACTATACCGCGCTGATCAGACGTGTTGGTATAGGGTTTTGTTTCGAGTTTTCCTTCTCTTGCATAGATATTATATGCGTTTTATATCCCTTAGTCGTCTCTTACGATCACCCACGGGTAAGGTGGTGGTGAATTGTATTCTTACTCCGTCACCACACGGATAAATTTAATTAAATTCATTAATATAATATGACGATAAAATCTATTAAAAGAAGGAAAAATGAACATAAAACTATATGCCAATCCATCAATCAATTTCTCTCCCACAGTGGAGGAAGCCCAAGCTGTGTGGTAGCGGATACGAATACTACCAACCCTTACTTTGCTCATGGATGTCGTAAAAGACGAGCTAAGAGCCTTATTAACGACCTGGGCCAACTCTATCTGATGCCAATTGGTCAACAATTACATTCCCAAGGAGATTGACGTCTGGCAGGCGGCCGGTCATAAAACTATTGCCAATAACTTTTACAATATGTACTATGAAAGAAGAGTCTCGTATCGTATCGTATTGTAATTGGTATCGACCCCAAGTAATTGGGATAAGAGTAGGAGAATGATGAGTGGAGGAAATCCAAATAGAGAAAAGAGAGATATAAAGCCTGGAATGATGGTAGACACAATTGATCTTGAAAAATAACTTCAGTTAAACTGTACCTATATTATCAACCAATTTTGATGAGCAGTAACTAAAGTATAAGGTTGTTTTTCGGTAGGCTATGATCTGGATACACCCAGCCCATTCCATCCAGGGCAACGCAAGGGCGGCATGTGGCCTGATAATCCACCGTCTTCCCTTCCCATCGGGCCGGCCACTAATACCGCCCGTTTGACCGGCCAGGAAAGGTACAAGGAATTATCATTTCATTGCGTAGAACTTTAGAAATATACGGATACATCCCGACTCAAAACAACAATATATGACCTCACAAGATATTATCCTGTGTGAGAATCAAATCAGCGTTATTCGGTACGGTAAGTTGGTACCATATATTGTATACATTATACCTCTATGGAGTTAACAATGACGTAATATTATTTTGGAATTTATTGCAAAAGAATGCGATATAGTAATTAATGTTTCGTTCACATTCTCTATTTACAGATAAACGATTTAATCTGCCATCTATCGGCAATGTTTATAAATTGCGGTGACAAGTACTTTAACTATAATAATATTCAAAATTATTCATTTAGTAAGTATATGTTATGATAAAACGGATCAATGTGTGAACGAACGAAAAATTGATTACTACATGAAGTTGTCACACTAGCTTAATTACAACTATTTTTTATTGTCTATCAGCCAGGCCGTTGCCTACCTTGAAGGAAGTGCTCTTCTTAAACCTCGTTTGAAAAAGAACATGTCATAGCACTCGTAAAACACGATTGCTAAAAACGTATAGTCGAGGACCGTATCGTTTCCAGGTGAAATGGATGAACCCTGCTACGGTGTCGAGTGGTACGGTGGTAAAACGGTGACGGTCGTACCAAGTCAAACAGTTTCTCAGAGCACTCTTCGTGATAGACCGTTTGTTGCAACATAAAACCGACAACGACCGCCAATATCAGTACCAAGCGTGACGCTGGAGACATTACCCACCTTTGTAGGAAGGTTTATGTCCAACTGAAATGGGAAAGAATGGAATTTGAAAGATGTTGAGTTACTATATAAATCAGGACTAGAACAGTAATTACAATCTCTATAAAATTATGCACAACAAATTCTCTTTTAATTGTAATGAATATCAAACGATATAATGAACAGACAAGTCCCTCAGCCAGCGCCGTCACCGATTTCAGTTTGCTTAACGCCAATTTATATGTAAATTTGTCAGACCTTGAAGCGCGACGGACTAGCTTATTGTATGAAAACAATTAGCAACTGAAATATGGCCTCTTATTACAACATTCGACGAGTTTCATACTAAATTACCAAGCATATTTGTCTTAAAAGTTAATAAATTAAAATATTATATGAGGCGTCAAAGACTCTATTAATTCATAGAGCATTGCGTTAAAACTTTGTACATTTACTACGTGAAATATTATGAAGGTTTATATGAAAAAAATATCCCTTAAGGAGAGAATTGTGGTTAAATGTCGACATCCCCCTTTTTCTTACTTAACTAAACAAAGCCGTTCGGAGAGCTAGTTAGGTAAGTTCTAATTTTAAACTATATCAATGTCCGTATAACGACAAAATAAGAGTACAATATTTATTGCTATTTAAGGGTCAAATAATCGATGGTGAATGAGAAATATATAATGTTTTTTTTTAAATAAAAGTATACACCTTAAAACTTACATTTTATAGCGCCATCTAATTGTAAATAACTATTATCATTAAGTAAAAAACATTCAGAAAAAGTGTAGCCATCTGTTGGTAAATCCTAATAAGCGTTGTTGATTGTTAATAAAAACTCCAGCAGTAATTGTAAATTGAGTAAATATGTTTGCCGTGTGGTGATGGAGTAAGGATACAATTTAACACCCTCATATCTTGCTCACTCGTGACTCTCATAAAAAGACTAAGGAATATAATGTCTACGAAAAACCCTAGACCGAGACTAACCTACCTAGACCAGATCGGTCATGTACTGAAGGAAGGTGGAGTCAAGAGTCTCCGAAACCGGCGAGCGTGTATGAAGAGAATTATGAATGTTGTGGAAGCGAGTGAAGTATGCAAAGATAGAGTTCTCTGGCACTCTGTTCTCTTTGCCTACCCTGCAAGGGATATGGCGTGATGATATGTTTGTATGTATGTAAAAACCCTAAATAAAACCCAATATCATCCTGCCAAACCCAGCATGGTATAATAGTACAATTTCCTCTCCTATTACAAAAGAGGCTTGAACTCAGCATTTGAACATACATGAGCTGAAATGATTATGATGACCATGAGCTATACGCAAAGGTAAAAATTTACAACAGTACGAAATATTCAGGCGGGAAGTTTAGTCTTTAAGAAATTAAAAAAAAATATACTCATATTTATTAATTCTGAAGCAACATTGTAGCTAGCTAGGTAGGTAATTTTATCTGCATACCTAAATACAGACAAGAGTATTTTAAAACATTAATTTGCCATTTCGAATGTTCTAGCTCGATTCACATGAATTACAAAAAGCGTGATTCATCAAGACACACGGCAAGAACTCTTGTAGAGTTTACCAAATATAAATTCTTATACATATATCTTGTATATTATATTTAATGTAAATGTTATTAAATTAATTAATAATTATTTTAATTATTATAACATTGTAAACTTTATGTCTGATTAAAGGTCAAAAATATAATACGTACCCTAACCCTTACTTTCCCATAGGATTAAAAGGGTCAAGGGACAAGCAATAGAATAAGAAGTAACACTCTTCGGGGAAATTTATAACACCAACTAGAATCGCCAACCTGCCTGTCGAGTGTGGCGATTATAGTATTAATCCCTCTTGTGGTGTGGTTTGTGTCCCCAAATGGACTTCGATAGGCATCTGCCTATCGAAGTCCATCTGGTAATGGTGATGACTTGGTGTAAAAGAAAACCTAATTTTAATATAAAATGTTAAAACTAATATCTGATCTAAGAAACTTGTTATTAACTTATTAGTTCGGCAAGCTGTCGCTAGATGTCGTTATTATAAAATACGTAGAAAAGAAGACGCGTTCTAAAAGTTTTTTCATAAAATCGGTTCAGTTAAAAGTGTCGCCGAAATAACGTACACACCTGTCGTTTCAAAGACCACTATTACGCTTATATCTTTGTACATAACATTTTACCGCCGTCAGGAATCGAACTTCGGGTCGTCGTAAAATTTTAAGAGATTATTAGGTAACCCGCCTGTATCACATTGTATAGTGGTGGAAATACTTTTCTTTTATAGACAAGTCTGTTATACAAGAGGACAAAGTAACAATAGAATAAGTCATCCCGCCTTCCACCGACTAAGGATAAGCAGATAACATCATTGCGAGAGAAGGGAAACTCTGAATAAAATTGTATACCAATCATTCTGGTTAGCGTGATAAAACAGAAGTATCCAAGAGTAGAGACACAGAAACACTCAGAGGAAGGATAACCACGTCTAAAACATAGTTTCAGACATTGTGTCTGTCCAATAGTTTACTTTTTGTGTTAAAAATTATTACTATAGCTAACGTAATCATTTAAATTTTTATGAAAGTTTATTCAGAATAGCCACATATGAAGAATGTATAATATTTTCAAAAAGTTAAATGAACGCAGGTCTCTAAAAATATAGTTTTATATATAAAATAAAAACAAAATCTTCTATGGTTATTCTTTTTCGTAGGGAGCCCGCCCGAGAGTGTGTTTCGAGGGGCCCGCGGCTGTAGACAGAAAACTGTCAAAAGTGTGATCCTACCACTAATAAAGTTTTTTTGGTACTGTCATTATTTAAAAACGAGAAGCCCATACTACACTTACAGAAAGATAAATGTCCATACCCATACAAGGAGCTTTCAAATAATAAAAAGTATATCGTTCCATAGGTGTAAATACCACGAGTATTATCTAATGTATTCATAACGCTAACTTACCTGTGGGTTCATTTAAAACAGAAAAGCCCAAAATAAATCCGTTGGGACACGGGGTGGTAGCGTAATATTAACAAAAAAAAATGTACTGAAAACAAAAACCGTTGGCTCATAACTTCGCTATAAAACGCTGTCGGCACCTAAATAAGTATTAACTTTAATCCTCGGCGCCATTCCTGCGGACGTTGCATTGATAACAATTAAATGCAGGGTATAGAGAGAATTTATATATATATATATATATATTGCAATTTGTATTATCATTATTTTTAATTGGCTATGATGGCAAACGAGCAGCACATCTGATAGTAAGGGATACTGCTTCTCATCAATCTTTGAAATACCAGGAGCAGACCAGGCATTTTCTTAAACCTTGTTTAAAGAACCAGATCATAGCGATTGTGAAGTACCGTATACCACTATATCCACAATATATCTACCCCAAAAACTATTTATATTGCGCGCAATACTTGGTTAGTAAAAGCACAATGGAACGAGGAGGAAGAACGTAAGGAGCCATGAGACTTATTACGTTTTCGTCAAGAATCTTAGAAAATGAAGGAAAAGACAAATTAAAATAACAAACCGTCGTCCATTCGACGTATTATAATAGATTAATTTCCCTCTTATTATGGAGGAGGTCTGAACTGGATTGGGACATAATTAATTATATCAAATACAGGAAAAGAAAGAAACAGAATATACTTATTGCAGTAACTGTCTCTGTCTTCTTTAGTATTCAATTGTAGTGATGTTTCAATGACTGGCCGTTAGGAGAAATTAAATAAGACAGGTGGCAAAGTTAAGCCGCCGTTGACCCAATTGTAACCAACATTCAAATCCAGGTGAACACCTAAAATTTTACTTATTTTTGTATAATTTAATAAAATTGCTTCGTTGGATTAGCGGTTTGCGCAGCTGTTTTGGTCTTAAGTTCGAAATTTTAATCTAGTGTTAATAAAAGGATTCTGGTACTAAGTTCGGTAGACGATAACAATAGTAACGCAAAAGAATATTATATTCACTATTCCTAGAGTTCCCGTAGATAAGAATTCTATGGATAAGAGTCAAAAATCGATTATTATAAGCAGATAACATCATTGCAAGAAAAGGAAAACTTGAAATAAACCCCAATGTCAATCCATTAACCCAAATGCTGGAGTAATTCCCCTCATTTAAAGATGATTTTTTTTTTCTAGGGGTGGGTTATGGTCGGCGCTCTTCTCGCACCACTCCGTCCGGGGCGACAGAGGGGCGTACGCACGCATACCCGTAACCCACCCATGAACCTCGCCTACGTCGTTGGACCGGCCACTTGAGCAGCGTGAACTTGTCGTCAGTGGCCGGCCCGACGGAATATCCCCTGAGGGGTACCCTCTCCTTGGGCGACGTCCCCCCTACCCCGGGGCGGACGTCGGTCCCTCCTCGCGCGGTCAGTCACCCGCGGTCTCGGCTAGGGCGGCATCAGGCGCAGGTAATCGCGCATACGCCGCCCCAGTCGCCGGCGGCGGTTCGCGTCGTCGAGGAGACGCTCCTTGCGCACGCGCTCCGCCGCCTCCTTCCGCAAGACTACTGCCTCGCAGAAGGCTGCGACCGTGATTGCAACGAGTTCGATTACGACGAGTTGATGATTGCGTGATTGCGACGAGTTGATGATTGCGACGAGTTCACGGCGCTGCTCTACCCAAGCGGCACAAGCCTCGAGCGTATGCTGCGCTGTATCCTCGTCGCAATCGCAGTGGTGGCAGGACGGTGTACTCTCCCTCCTGACGACCGTGTACAGGTATTTGGGGAAGCATCCATGCCCCGTCAAAACCTGCACCAGTCGGAAGGAGAGCACCCCGTGCCGCCGTTCCAACCACTGCATCAGCACCGGCCGGAAGGCCTCCACGGTCCGCACACCGAACCGAGGCCTCTCCAGCCGGACTGCCCAACGAGCAATGACAACGTCTCGGCGGGCGTCGACGCGCCAGGCGGTGAGCTCCCTCAATGAGACCACACCGCCTTCCACTCGCACCCCCGACACCCGCCGATACAAATCGGCGAGCATTTCCGCCTCCAGGTCCCACGGGGGAGTCCCGGCCAACAGGCACGCTGCTAAAGATGATGATGACCCTGTGGTGACGGAGTAAGAATACAATTCACCACCCCCTGTCTTACCCGTGCCCCTTGGTTGATAGTTAGAGACGACTAAGGGATATAAAACGCATATAACATCCATGCAAGAGAAAGAAAACTCAAAACAAAACCCTATACCAACACGTCTGACTAGCGTGGTATAGTAGGTCAATTTCCCTACCATTATGGAGGAGGCTCGGCTCAAAATATATGAGCTGGGATGATGAATGATAATCCGAGCCTAATAATGAGACATCACATATTTTTTTTTAACTGAGTTTTAAGAAATGCAATTAGCCAAGGCATGAGGGGCTAAGTAATAACTTAAGTTAAAGTTACTGAGAAAACATAAGTTAAAGTAACAATTGCTTCTATTACGTAGTACGTATTCTGTATATAAAACAATGTACACGTTATTTCTGTACATTTAGAAGTTAACTGTATACATATATAAGGTAGACATTCCTCTCAGGGTTGATATATCAGCGCTTTAGATACTTTTTTGTTGACGACCGCCATCGCCCTAGCCAGCCAACTCTTATGCGCATTACTGGAGGTCGAAGCACTATGTGTTCTCTTTTTCAAAATAAAGCCTGTTAATTATCATCTCTGCGTTCACTCTCTTTCTATCCACATATGCATAGTTTTATCCTGTCTCACCACATGTCCATACCACGTCCATCTATTTATAAAGGGGAAGATTGACCTATTGTATCATGCTGGCCACACAGGTTGTGAATGGGGCTTTATTACATGTTTTTAAATGTTGACAATATTTATTAAATTTTTACTTTCTTCATTTTTTATTATATATAAATTAAAATAGTTTTAACTGTGATATTGTGTATTTCATTTTCTTCAATAGTATATTTGAAGCTGTATTTCATTTTCTTACATAGTGTATTTTACGTAACAAAAAACAAACAAATACAAGAAAAAGCGCAAAACAATGCGAAAGTGAAAGGATGTAGGTACCGGGGGAGACCGAGACTCACCTACCTAGACCAGATCGGTCATGTACTGGAGAAAGGTGGAGTCAAGAGTCTCGTGAGAATTATGAATGTTGAGGAAGCAAGTGAAGTATGCAAGGATAAAGTTCTCTGGCACTCTGTTCTCTCTGCCTACCCTGCAAGGGATATGGCATGATGATATGTATGTATGTATGTACAAGGAAAAGGTTTTTGGACACAAGTTAGCTCAACGAATAACTCGCTACGTATCATACTCTGTACTCATAATGAAATGGATAAAAATCTTAATAAAAACTATACATATATACTCGCCAACCCTAGTTCGATATCCAATTCGCAGTCAGAGCGAGTAAGGTGTTATTGCACATGTTGTACACGTACATTGACTCCCACCAACTCCCACTATTACTACGCGAAGCTCACACCTTGTCTTTTTGCTTTTAAAATCCATTATATTTCATTGCATATATACCCACTTAAATATAAGAATTACTTCAAAGTATTAAATAATTGCATATATTTTTAAAAATATACTATAAGGATTTCTTTTGTCTATTAAAACAATTAAATCTACCATAACAATCTATTTTACTATTCTCTTCGTGCGGTGATGGGGTAAGAATACAATTTACCACCCCATAGCTTGCCCGTGGGCGTCGTAAAATACAACTGAGTGAATTAAAATGCATCTAACATTTTTGCAAACTGTCTTTGTTTGACCAGCATGGTACGTCAATTTCTTTCTATCCTGAAGGAGGTCCGAGCCCAACAGTGGGACGTATATAAGCTGAGATCATCATGATAATTATGAACTTTAAAAAGTAGATTATCAGCCTGTTTGAAAAAACAAAGTTTATGAATCTTAAAATATAACGCTGCGACGAACAAAAGTGATGCAAGTGACCATGAACTTAGTAAGACGAAAAAAGGATTGGTTTTCAGTCTTTCATTATCCGTCATCAGCTGTTAGACGTACAATAAACTCTTTCACAAATGATGGTATAATACAGCAATCGCTATGCGTTGCACCTTACCAAGCTGGCCGCGGACGTCAGGGATTCGGTACCAGTGGCCCAGTGGTGTTGGGAAGGGCATACAGCAGATTATGGAGCCACGGGCCGCCCCTTTCGTCGCACTGGACGGACTTGGATTTGAACTCTTAATAACAGTGGCTTGCTATACGATTACAGATGTTTATAAAAACTCGTTTGCGAGTGAAATATTATTAAAACAATTTTAATTAAAATGTGAAAGTATTAAATCGGGAAATAATGTGCAATATAATAATAGTTTATAATAGATGGCGTGTGGAACGTGTGAGTAAATACGACAATGCGAGCGATAATTTGGTTATCATACGTAACGCCCACGCTCGTATTGTATATAATAGATATTATCAACAACTTGACGAACGTGGGCGTATACGACGATTGGAATATATTTTTCAATACATATGGGTTCTAGTCCCATGTGTGACAAGTTTATTTTTTTATAAATAACCTAACTTGTTAAATGCTTAATCTCAATTCATATTATATCTTACGTCTTCAAGGTGACGTATGCCATCTATCGGACAATGTTTACACATTGTATAGACTTAATACTTCAAACTTTACAGTTAGAATTGTATTAAACGATGACACAACCTTGTTATTCAAATTACTGAAATTTTTAGCATTTAATATTCTTAATTATTGATAAATACTCGATACGAAACGAAAAATGATGTCACAAGCGGGGTTCGAACCCGCGTCTATTGGGAATCCGGCCCAACCGTGATGCCACTTACACCATCGTGAACTATTTTAGCACATGCAAATTTCGAATCATATTATATCTTACGTCTTCAAGGTGACGTATGCCATCTATCGGACAATGTTTACACATTGTATAGACATAATACTTCAAACTTTACAGTTAGAATTGTATTAAACGATGACACAACCTTGTTATTCAAATTACTGAAATTTTTAGCATTTAATATGCTTAATTATTGATAAATACTCGATACGAAACGAAAAATGATGTCACAAGCGGGGTTCGAACCCGCGCCTATTGGGAATCCGGCCCAACCGTGATGCCACTTACACCATCGTGAACTATTTTAGCACATGCAAATTTCGAATCATATTATATCTTACGTCTTCAAGGTGACGTATGCCATCTATCGGACAATGTTTACACATTGTATAGACATAATACTTCAAACTTTACAGTTAGAATTGTATTAAACGATGACACAACCTTGTTATTCAAATTACTGAAATTTTTAGCATGGCAAAAAGGGTTGTGAAAAGTTATAAGGAAGTATTGTCATTTTTAAAGCCAGAAGCTTGAAACTTATTTTTAGGCTATTGATTAGATATAAAAAAATATGACAATAAAATTTTGTAAAAAAAATTACCCTTAAGGGGTAAAATAAAAATAGGGGATGAAAAACTTTAGGAAAGTAACCTTTTACGCGGGCGAGGCCGCGGGCAGAAGCTAGTTTTTAAATAAGACACAATAAAGACGCATATATTGAAAATAATAGCAATAAATATCATCATTTTTAGCTTACTCTTATCTGACACTAGGTGGGGTCGGCACACCATGTTCTTACTTTTCATAGATTACTGTCCGCCGTTATATTTGCACTCACTGCTTTCATACCCATATCCATATTTACACAATTCATCCATTCTCTTTTTGGTCTCCTACGATTCTCACGTCCATCCACAATCATATTGATACCCCTCATCACAGGTCTTTCATCCTTCCTCATTACATGTCTATACCAATACAATCTCGCATTCCTAATCTTCTCTATCACTGATGTCACTTTCAGGCTTCCCTTTACATACAATGAGTAATGTTATCTAACCTTGTTATCTCGTACATCCATCCGCACAGCTTTACAAATACTTTTTTTTAAACAAACGGTCTATATGTACGTCCCAATGTGGTGGGCTCCCCTTACAATGAGAGGGAGATTGGCCTACTATACCATACTGCTCAGATGAATTGGTTATCTGATAATACATCCCTTAAGCGTATTTTAAACCATGCGAAATAGTGGGTGGTATGTTCTATTTTTATTTCATCACCACACGGAAAGCTTACCTACCTAGCTACCTTCTTAATTGAATAAAATAACTTCTCTCAGTCCCGTTACGTGAGACGAACATGAATCTTAATTAAGGTTTATAAGCTCCCTTCCTTCTAAACCATATTATATAGCTATCTATGTAACATAAATGCTATTTTAATATATTTCTAAGCTATCCATATACACACAATATAAATATTATTATATGTATCTCTCTAATCATATTTAAGATACTTTTTAAACAAAATTTAATTTGAAACTATTTCTGCTCGAATATCTTCAATTATACAGACGCGTACTACTGAATAAATAAAAGTACATATTATATCATCGGATCCGAAGACCGAAATCACCCTCAATTGTCTAACTTTATAAATTCATTCGTCAAATTATTTCATACGATATAATAAGTCCGCATTGCTATGTAAATTTAATCGTAACGATGGAATTGTATTATTACGGGAACTTTCACTCGTGTACGGAGAATATGAAGAAACACAAAGGATTTTAAAGGGCATATAAGTCAAGTAATTGAGAATATTGATATTCAACATTTTAAGTTATAAATTTCTGATGTTTACGTGAATATTTGAAAAAAAATGGAGTTGTAGTCAGTTCTCTGTGTACAGCCGCAGGACGATCCGTCCAGGGTAGTACCACTCTCTCGCAGAAGATCGACGTCTGAGTAATTAATTGCTGTTTGTTATCGCGCTTCGTTCGGTGAGCGAGAGTGCCGGAAGCTCAACTGGGGTAGGTTTAGGGTTTGTATTTGTAGGTAGCAGCCTACCTAGGTCTATGGGCGGCAGTAACAGTTACCATCAGGTGTGCTGTCTGCTCGTTTGCCACCAAAAGCAATAAAAAAAAACACATTTAAAATAAAACTATTCTTACGGATTCTATCGTGTTTGTATCTATTTGATTTTTAATTTCTTGACGTTTCGAACATTTTACAGCGTCGTCCTCTCGTGACTGTGAACGCTGTCCGCCACCAATATACCATTTTTAAAGATTCGATTCGTGTCCGCTACAATGGAATTTGCTTAGAATTAAAAGAACTGAGAAACTAAATCTCACTCTTAATGTTTCCGGCACAAATCAAATATACCCTTTAAACCGCGGTGCCTTGATTGAATTTAGGCTTATACAGTACTATGTTTTTTTTTTGTTTGTCTTCTCTTACATTAATGATTATCTTCTTGCGTCCCTTAGTCGTATCTTTCGATCACCCATGGATAAGAAAAGTGGAAATTGTATCCTTATTCCGTCTTCACGCGAATAAACAACAATATAACCTTACAAATATATTAAACACAAAATTTTACAAATTACTTTACACAGATCACGTCATCTCCTAGAAAATATTTCGTTGGTGAGTATTTTAGGTCTTCATACCAGGTACTTATTCCTTATGACACTGAAAATTCCACCCAAATAAGTAAAACATTATAATACCTTTCTAATTGAAATGAAAAACGTATTTCGACAAGATGTTTATCATAACAATGCGGAGACGTTTAAACGTAACCGGTTTACATGTGATCATAACAAATAAAGAATAAATAAATTCATAATTTAAATGCGGTCGAAATGCGATCTCTACGGAAAATCTGTGGAGTTAGGCTGACCGATCGCATTCGTAACGACGACGTAAGAGGGCGAGTAGGTATGAAAGAGAGTATTGGTGTAAAGATGCGAAAGGGAATGCTCCGATGGTTCGGACATGTGGAAAGAATGCCGAACGAACGTCTGGTTAAGAAGATATACAATGCGAATTTGAAAGGATGTAGGATGACATTTCCTGATCGCGGGTGTAACGAAAAATAACTAAGGCATATATACATATGTAAATAACATCAATCCGAAAGAAGGATGTAGGTACCGGGGGAGACCGAGATTAACCTACCTAGACTAGATTGGTCACGTACTGAAGGAAGGTGCAGTCAAGAGTCTCCGAAACCGGCGAGCGTATATGAAGAGAATTATGAATGTTGAGGAAGCGAGTGAAGTATGCAAGGATAGAGTTCTCTGGCACTCTGTTCTCTCTGCCTACCCTGTAAGAGATATGGCGTGATGATATGTATGTAAATTCATAGTTAAAATAATACCTACATATACAATAATATACATTTAAAGAAACAAACGTTTACAATTATATTGTCAAAAAGTTCTACCACGAACAATTTTAATAATCAATTCGGTTAGTAATGTTGATGCAACAAGTGAACAACACAAAACACATTTGTCATGACACGACGCAAACAAATTGAGTCCATTACAGACCGACTGAGTTTATAACTACTATGCTACTCAGTCTGAGACAATACTGGCTGCCGGCTGGGGTCGGAGTCGGCCGTTTTCAGTTCAGAGACAATACCGGCCGGGGACGGATTTGGCTGTTTATAAACAGATGGACGGAATTAATTTCTTCAATAGCTGTCCTGCCATCTAACAGCCTGCTGATAGCCACTATTAGAGTCCGCCAGTCCTCCCGTAATCATGAAAACTAGTGTTTGAAACGTCGAGAATTCAAAAATCAAATACAAACTATATAAAATCCATAAATATACCATAGTTTCATTACCATTCAGAACGCGGCCGCAAGTGGATAAGATTTATTAAGTTCCTTCTTTTAAATAAAATTGTATACAATATTTAATAAGTATTGGCTCTAGTATCCGTGTGGTGACGGAGTAAGAATACAATTCACCACCCCTTATCTTACCCGTGGGTGATCGTAAGAGAAGACTAAGGGATATGAAACGCATATAACATTTATGCGAGAAAAGGAAAACCCGAAACAAAACCTTATACCAACACGTCTGACCAGCGCGGTATAGTAGTTTAATTTCCATCGCATTACGGAGGAGGCCCGAGCCCAACAGTGGGACATATATGGGCTGTGATGATGATGATTGGCTCTAGTAAGAGAGCCACAATATATTCACTAGTTCATTATCGTATAGACCATTCTCACATATAATCACAATTGTGTGCATAAGAGCAAGAGTGTTCGGTGTGTAATCATCACAAATTGGTGATCATTGACTAAAATATACTATGGGAGTGTGTGATGTGGAACACGAGGAATTATGAACTAGTTATATAAATTTATATTTCTCGTGAGACTGTATATGTATACTGCCATTTAAAAGCAAATTGTATATAGGTACATGTAAATAAAAGGTCAAAGTTTGCCGTGTGCTACCAGAGAATAAATTCACCACCCCACATCTCGTCAGTGGATGTCGTAAAATACGAATCAGCTCATATATGTCTCACTGTTATGCTCGACCCACCTCCACAATGGGAGGGAACTTAACCTACTATACCACGCTGGTCAGACATGTTTAATTATCGCTTATTATATTACGTTTTATTCTCCATACAGACCTGGAGACCTATTTTTACTATTACATACTCAGATACGAGTACCTACGTGTTATTTTTTTCATACAAATAGGAAATTACGTATATCATTGTGTCCCATCAACACATAATACCGGAAACAAGTTATGATATAAATTATCGATAAACGTCCCTATTACATGCATGTCAAGGAAATACCGAACACGTTTAGGACAACCATGTAATTGTATATTTCGTATTGTATCATTCAGTATGTGGCAGAGTAAAAAATAATTCAGCTTCCTATGTTATCCATATGTGTGTGTGGTGGGTTCCACCGAAAACAAAGACCGACTTCCGGTAGCCCGCTACGGCGTAGAGGTAAGTGCAGGGCAGGTTACGAGGCCGCTCGCCGCCTTCTCCGTCGTCCCGGAGGGATTGGGGTGCGTGTGATTATACTCATAGCCTGCCACCAAAAAAAAAAATGGTGCGATGGGTTGAAAATTTAAAATAAAACCCTATACCAATCTGTCTAACCTAAAGAACTGTATAGTTAAATTTTCCTCCCATTGTGGAGGAGGCTTGAGCAATGGGTAATAAGAGCTGAAATTATGATGATATTGATTATTGCTATATGAGGACAAATAGCGAATACAAAATAAAAACAAGGAAAAGTCAGTTGTGAAATCATTAGGCGAATGGGAACAGTAGAATTCTCTTGGACCACTTATTGTAATAAGTTAAACAATAATTGCTAACGCAATTGCCGCTGTATGGTAATATTAAGAAGGCATATTTCCAACAGTGGATATGAATATATCATAAATAACTCCACAAAAAGTTTATTAAAGACTATCTTAATTCGTCAATAAATCGCATTTTGACGTTTTAAGAAATTGTATAAAAACCGCTAGCAATTTCCTATTATGCATTCCTATAGCATGATGGCATGGTAATGAAGGACAGGGCAAAAGAATGCACAATGCATCTCGCGCTGTACAATGGAATAGCTTAGTGGTGCGACAAGACACGGCTTACGTAGCACTGTGATGAGAGTTAGCGGTTGAGAGCTGAAGTATAGACACAGGTGAATATCTACTTTACAGATTCCCGTCCATTCTCCAAAGGAATAGACAGAGACTACTGAGTTCACAAGCCATAACCTTGGCATACCCCTTTTACTTCACTGCCACACCACAGATATGGACAAAAATGACTTAATTTGTAAAAATTAAGTAATTTCTGGGGCATTTTGGAGCAAACAAGTAATATTAGAGAAATTTGATTTGATGTGTAATTTAGATGCAAAATCACTATTTAAAATAGTAAGGATACTGCTGTGTGGGGGTGACTAGGAATACTACCGAACCTTCCATTGCTAACATCAGCTATAAAAGACGATTAAGAGCTTAACATAGACTTGCGGTCACTCCATATGATGCCGCCTGGTCAACAAACATATTTCCAATGGGGATTGACAGCGGGCAGACCAAAATTATTGCAGCGTTTTTAATAGAAAAAGCCTACACATTCAGCCGACCCAAGTGATTGGGATAAGAGCAAGATGATGTGATACAGTGTAGTAACCTTGTTACGTTACCTTTAGAGGAGGTGGGAAGTTTATAAAAACCCGATTATTAGGTGGGAAGTTCCCAGGAGTGGGCAGACGTACCAATAGATAAAAAATATCCTATATTAAAGGAAAGAAGACTTGTTTAAATAGTTGTTAGGCTCACGCCAGTATTATGTCTGGAGTCATAAATGAACCAGCTCGGTCGTGATAATACCACATTGTCAGTGAATACTTGATATCTGAATAATATCAATTCATTTTTGTTCAATTAATTCGTTTTGTGAGCGAGAGTTTTTGGAAGTCTAAATTGTCCCTTATGGTAGGTAGCGATGTTACTGTGTCACTTGTATCGAGGTTAGAATTATCACTTAACGTTAGGAGGGCAGCATTAGAGACAATAAAATAATGTGTGGTAAAAATAGGGAAATTATCAGTGGTAGTCCCAAGGTTTCCGCTCGCTCTTCATACATGACCATACCCTCCCACTCGAGTACAAGGAACGAATATTAAAACCCATCCATGAAGAAAATGTTAGCAAAATGCGGTGTGCAATTTTAAAAATTGTCTCGTGTTGAGTGCCTTAAGTTAAAATTACTTTTAATATAAAATATTTACAATAATATTTTATGTTGATATATAAATCTATTTATATAGCTTATATCTTTAAAAGAACGACCAGTGATTGGCATGAAATTTAGTTTGCAGGAATTTTCGGGAGTGAAAAAACGATTCTAACTATTATTCATTTATAGACAATATTGCTTTGTCAGTGTTTTCGGAACAGTCGCCGTTGGTCATATTCTAATAGTTTTGAATCAAAACTATTAGAATATGACCACCGGCAACACCCTGCACTAAAGAAATAAACCTTACAAGGGTTCACTTTCCAAACATAATTAAAACAGACAAATTACACTCGGACTCAGAACAACAGTTTGTGGATTGCATAAACAATTATTCTGCGGGAATCGAACCTGCGATACTGCAACGGTAGGTCAGTATCTTACCTACTACGACATATGTGTAATCAAATTTATGTCAAAATGGTGGACCACACAGCATCAGCTGGTATTGTCTTTTACGACATTCGCGAGCAAAGTAAAGATTGGTAGTATTCGTATACGTCAACACACAACATATGTTAATTAACATAATAAATAAATGGATTATTAAGTTATAAATTCATGAAAAAGAATGCATTAAAAACATTCTCATTGCAATTACCACGCAATCACATAAATGATATGTTCGATTACCACCAGGATATTAGATGAGAGAATCAGCTGCGACCGCCGCGCCGTCGTCTCTCTCAATATTCTAACTCGAAATAATTGGCACGTCTGATCGCCGATGAAGATGAAAATTTTGAAGAAACTATGAATTTTAAATGTACTTTCTATATGTATTAACTTCCATCTCTGAAGTAGTATCAAGTAATTGGTTTGATTCCACTTGATTTGATTCTGGACACAGTAATGTATCCACCAGTATGCGGAGGAATTTGATAACGGACTTTGTTTTTATTCTCAATATTTTAATTTTAAACTTTGAGTTAATTAAACATGAATTAATATTATACGACATTCTATTATGTTGAAAATTGTAACAATAGTTTTTTTTTTTGTAATAAATTGATGTACGATTAATAAAATAATTGTGTATTCAAATTGGTATTTTTCATAGTCCACATCGATGTAATTCGTTTCCATGTAGTAAAATGGTTAAAACCATTATTGTTAAACTAGTGGTATGGTATATGAGAAGGGAATACGGTAGCTCATAGAGTGGCCCGCCGCAACTCCATCGTCCCGAACGGCGTGTTTAGATTATAAGCCTGTAAAATAATGGATTGCAAATTATCAAAATCAAATTAAAATATTAAAAATTTCTGTTTTTAGTATTTGTATAGATTAATATATATTTTAATATGATAAATCTTATTTATATAGCGGTAATAATGTTTCAATTAATATACACTATATAATAAACACAAATAAAACTCGACCAATCTCAAGTGGTATATTGGCCAAAAGAATTCATAATTAATTCAATCCGAAAACTTTTTATTGGAGTGACTTTTTAAAAAGGGGAAAAGTTGAAAACTGGACGAACAGTAATCAAGTTTTGCATCGTTATTATTCATTACACAAAAGGATTGGAATTTGATAAAGTGTGATTTTTTTTAGTGTGTTTGCAGAGAAGAATTTTTGAATTTTTTTTATTGCAAATTTATTGACCCAAAAGACCAATCAGATCAAAAGATTTAATTGGATATAAATTTGTTTAATATTGCTATAATGTAAAAATGTATTATATTATATATACTGTTTTCTGTAATTTCTGCTTATTAGATATCTAAAAAATACGTAGGTATAGATTAAATAGTAGGAAACCTCGAAATAATACCCTACATTAGGTGGCATAAAAGTACGTCAATTTCGCTCTCATTGTGGAAGAAGCTCGAGCCTAATGGGACATCTATGTTATAGGGAACAATATCATTTTTATTTAGAGTTTTGGCTTATTCAAAAATACGAGTCCCTTAAAGATTTAGGAGATGCTTTTAATTATAAATATATTTTTTGTTTCTAGTTTTTTTTTCTAGACAAATCACGCCACAATTGCTGGCAACACACGGGGTATAAACAATAAACGTACACAATTTCTAATTCTAAACTAAGATTAATAGACATTTTTTAAAAACATCCTGCACTAAGGCATAAATCCTTAAGTTACAAGGAAGGTAAATAAAAAATAATTAATGTTTTCAGATTAAAACCTCTATAATAACGATGACTTGTTTGCTGTGCGGTAGCGGCTACGAACGCTACTGACCATTAGTTTGCTCATGGGTGGCGTACAACACGACTAAGAGGTTTACACCTGAACCAACTCCACCTTGTGCCGTCTGGTTAACAATTGAATTACCAAGGGGTCGGGCATAAGACTACTGCCAACAACTTTTACAATATGTGCAATGGAAAGGAAGTGCATATTGCGTCAATCGAAGAGGAGTACACGTCGTATTACGTCAAATATCTTAAGTAGCATCCCAACACGAACAATTAGTGCGGAAAGATGATATTCAAACCACGAGTATAATTGAAATATAAAAGTGCCATATCAAAATTCCATAAAATAATATCTGTCTTTTCATATAAAATTAACTTATGACCTTAAAAAATACTATATCACCAGTCAGGAATCAAACCGAGCATATATCCGGATCACGTCATTACCTCCACAAATTGAGGTCCAAGTTCAAATGGCAGGTACAAAGCTCTTTGAGATATAAGTCGTTATAGTAAATTGGGGTAGGGTCAGACCTAAAGAGCGATAGGTGATTCTCAAGTGGTATTTGACATCGATAAGAAACAAAATCGATTTTCAATGATAATAAATTCTGCGGTGACGGAGTGAGAGTACAAGATGCTTCATCACTTATTATATTATCATCATTCAGTGTTTCAATGTCCACCGCTAGCCGTAAGCTTTTCGTGTAAATGACGAGATAGTAAAAGCGCGGCTCCAGCGTTGTGGGCATATTAGGCATTCTCACAACATTAATAGTCTTGTGACGTCAACTTTCACGCTCTATTAAAATCGATAGGTTCATAATATACCGGGTGTAACAGAGAATGGAACAGCTAGTCAGATGGGTGGTAGGTAATGATGGTAGAAAACCATAACCAAAATTTGATGGGAAAATGTCAAGGATCATGGAGACATCAGCTGTCTGTAAAGGCAACGTTTGTCATACTGTAACAAACGTAGTCATTGATTTATTTAGGTTTTAATGAATATTTAAGAAAGTATGTAGCATATTAATTATGATTTACTTGGTACATTTTATTCAATTTCAAAGAAAAAGCTACGACAAAATTGAAAATTTTAAATGCTTCAAATTCATTAACGAATCGACATTTTCCTTCCAAACTTTTGTTATGGATTCCTACCATTATTACCTACCACCCTTCTGACCAGCTGCTCCATTATCTGTTACACGCGGTATATACATAAATTAATAATGAATAGTACAACAATAAATTTGTAGGAAGACAGGGTGTTACAGAGATATTAATCTCATGATTAACAGTAGATCCAAGTAGCTACGCCAACTGCTACGGAGCTAATTTTCAGGTGGCTGTGACCACAATCTTTATAAAAGATTCGCGCTTGAGATAGTACCGTAGTTGCTACATTTTGGCAGGCGAATTTACCAGGAGTGATTTTTTGCCTACTTTGCTTGTCTCACCTTAACTGATTTTAACAACTTCGACGTCCAAGTAAGGCGTGTCTACGATTGCTTTCTTACCCGCGACGATATTTTTCTATAAGAGTCTAAATCCGCTAGAGCGCACCAGAGTAGAAAGCAGCAGCATCCTTCAAGGAAAAGCATATCATTAACTGCGATCGCTAAGCCGCCTAGCAAGGGTAGCCATTAGAGCATAGCTTTTATGGGGAGACCTATTTCCAGGAGTAGACCCCGAAAGATAGGCGGATTGTCGGCCATGGAATAACCTATTAAATTTCTATGTGCAATATGTACAAACGATAAAAAGAACTCCGTATAGAAAATATCAACTTAACAATTAACCTATATTATATTACTTTGTAAGCCCCTACGTGTTTAAAGAACATTTCTAGTATCATATAATAACCTATTTGAAGATAAAAATTATACACAATTACGTTTTTATCGCTGGCAACGGCAAATATTATGAGGGTTGTTTGGAGTACGAGCTGACAGAGTTAATTATATAGTTAATATTTTGAAACGTTATCCATCTAATTCACACTCAGTCCTTTTGTACAAACGCTACGGATGGGAACTGTGTAAAACCCGTAGCCTACAAAAAAGAAATCGAAGGCTTTTTTGTCTATTTGCTGATATTAATGAATGAATGGAGAAGATAGCAATTAAAATATGTTTTTATTGGGAATTAAAAATACAGAATATTACCGACATATTCTCACCCATAAATGTCCTTTTTTTGGCAGGTTATAGTCTAAACGAACATGGGCGTTTGACCTCATAGCATACTATATTCTTTCCCCATTGCGATTGGACCTGCCACTGGTACAGATTCTTTCACATTCGCAGCTGGCTTAAACTGCGAGAGAGAGAAACATTTAGAATAAATAGCTAAAACGTTAACACACCTGCAGACAGAAAAAAAATCTAAAGAAAATCAATAGAAATAATGTTTTAATAGAATTTTTATATACTGCTTAATCCTTAGATGATGGGAAATTTTGCAATTTAACAGGCACAAATCACACTAAACAATCTGTTGATCGAACAAAGTATTATCCTGCGTGAGTATAAAACTCACTAAACTCGGTACAACAGGTCGATATCTTAACCACTAATTTAAAAAAAATTCGTAACGGATATACCTAATGAACCATCAAGATGTCAAATATGTAAATCACATAGTCATTCAATACGATTAATGTAACGATTTACGACAAATACTTTACAAAGAAACTGTACAAAATCGGGTGACACAATTGTACTTCCCATAATTGGGGCCGCACCGACAATGGTCGCTATTGACGTACAAAACCATTGTCAAGTGCAAGGTTATAGCATAACACATTTTTGCATAAATTATCCACTTAAATTATATCATTCGTTATATCTATTTACAACTTATGCGGGCTGAGTGTGTGACCGTGAAAATATTGCAACACATAGGGGGCTTGTTAATGAAAACATTTAAAACTAAGTACGAAGTCTCAGGTCATCGTTATTATCAATATATAGAGTCAAGATTCCTTTTTCTTTTTATTGCTTACGGTGGCAAACGAGCAGACAGCACACCTGATGGTAAGTATCACTGTCGCCCATGGACCTTTGCAATACCAAGAGTATAGCTAGGCCGCTACCAATACAAACCCAAAACCCGCCCCAGTTGGGCTTCCGGCTCTCTCGTTTACTGAACGAAGCGCAATAACAGATTGCCATTAATCAGACGTCGATCTTCTGCGGGAGCGTGGTACTACCCCAGACGGACTGGCCCGCGGCTGTAGACAGATAACCGTCCACAACGTGATCCTACCACTATTAAGATTCCTCCATACTGAACAGAGTTGATTTACAATACTGGGCCGGTAGGTTGATATAGGGTTTTATTTCGAGTTTACCTTCTCTTGTAGTATTGTTATTTATATATTATATTAGTCTTTTATGACACCCATGGACAGGGCAGGAGAGGAGGTGAATTGTACGCTTAACTCCGCACCACGGCGGAAAATCAAATCTATAAAGTCTCCGGTATTAGGAAGTTATCATTTCGGATTGAAAGGTACTT
The DNA here is from genome assembly GCA_905163515.2 of Lymantria monacha. Lineage (NCBI taxonomy): Eukaryota > Metazoa > Arthropoda > Insecta > Lepidoptera > Erebidae > Lymantria > Lymantria monacha. The sequence continues at coordinate 1,165,346 of LR991096.1, read as the reverse complement.
GGTGCGCAGGCACTGGAAGTAGTTGAGGATCAGAAACTTGCTCAAAATATAAATATGGGTTTTAAATTGAGGAGAGGGAGATATGTCTATCAAATGATTTCTTTCTATTTGCATTTATTTAAAGACCAAACATTTAATTGTTGAAAAGTCTCATCATTATAATTGATTTGGCTAATTACTTATACCTAAATCGTGAATTTAAGTCCACGACAAATAATAAAAGATGTCCTTAAAGCAGTTATTAATTCAACTTTATAAATGTACTCCAAATTATCGAGTCGCAAATGTACTGCAAAATGTCTTGCAGTTATAATGTGTATTATTAAAGATGAAAAAAAAGTATTTAATTCATTCCCACCTTTACAAATAACAGTAAAGGCGGTACTAAAATCGACAATGAAATCATCATTATCACGCTAGCACTACTACTACTAGCACGTCTCACTGCTGGGCTCGAACTTCATCCACAATAGAAGAGAAATTGATCTATTATATCACCCAGGTCAGACGGATTAATACGATCTACGGACAAAAAAGGAAGGGGTAATTTTATTCTTACTCCGTCACACACAAAGCAATAAATGCAATCGTATTATTAATTATTCATTATTCTTAACTTAAATCCATTAGAATTCGGTGCCCAGAATTTGCGTATTCATTTATGTGTCTCTAATGCTTGGTCTAAATATGGCCATTAGTATGGCCATATAATTTAGTGCATTTCAATTAGAAGATTATTAGATTATGAAGGTAAATTTAACGCTTTTTTTTAACCCTGCACTAAGAAAATAATCCTTGTATTGTGGGGGACTTTGCGAACATACAATTAACGCAGACTAATTACGCCCAAACTCAGAACAACAATTTGTGAATCGCACAAGGTATTGTCCTGTGTGGGAATCGAACCCAGGGCACTGGCACGGAAGTTCGGTATCTTAACCATTACGCCATCTGTGCAGTTAAATACGTTAGCTTAATTAAATAACATTTATCTTTCTATACTAATAAATGAAAAGCCGTTTTTTCGTTCAGTTATACTGCGAAAATTACTGAACCGATCCGGATAATACTTATACTGTAAGATGCAGCGTGTTTCGGAGAAAGTTATAGTATATGATATGTTGGTGATTACTTATCCGGAAAGGAGAGAAGCGGGCGGCAGAACAGTGGCTATATATATCAACAAGTCCAGAAGAAGGTTGTAATTTGTGTCTATTTAATTACATTTCCTTAACTATTATATCCTTTGCGTATGGTTGCCACTTTTAAAAGAAAAAGAGAATCCATTTACGGGATAATGAGTAATTTTAAGCGTGTGAATCTGAGGTTTTAAAGGATATAATTCTAAGATAATTCTAGAAAGTTTTCAAGCGTATATTATGATAAAGTGAGTGTAAAATATTATTTTAGGACATTGTACTACCGTTCTTACTAATCCTAATGTTATCGTAGGCCTTGTTTGAAGAGTAGCTATTATTAACTATTTGAATAGTTACTACGAATAATTAATGTTACTAAACTAATCAAACCAACCAAACGTCGAGATTATAAGATTAACATAAATTGTAACGTTTAATTTGAAACCTTATTAAAGGCTTTAGAGGTAAAGGAAGACCAAACAAAAGATAGATGTACTGCGTGAGGCATGACATGGATAGACAGGAAGTGACTGCAGAGATGACGTCTGATAGGATTGTATGGAAGAAGATGACATATTGCGTCCACCCGAAGTAATTGGGATAAGAGCAAGACGGTGATGATGATGAATTTGAAACCTTATTAAAATTAAGTTTTATTGTTAACGATTTTTTTATTGACAAAATTATTCTTTTGTTTCGGATTAAGAATAGAATCGCCGTCTTAGTCTATGTTTGACTGTCGAGCGATTTAAAAAAAAATACTACAAGGATATCTATTTTTTATTTTTTAAATTAAAAGAGAACAAATTAATTATTGTGTTGCCAGGGAATTCAAATTCAAAAAACAGATACAAATTACAAACAGATTCGGAACGATCTTACTGTCTTACATTTTGAACCCACTATGCTCCACATAGACGGTCGACACTTAAGATCACTATGGTTATCTGGGAGTGATCTTAAGTATCGCTTACCAAGCCAAACTACCGTAAAAGAAATATCAAAAAGTTTTCACACACTTTTATAAACTGCTGTCTCGTTCCTTTCGACCTGACCCGATTACCGATATATTACTCATCCGCTCTCATCAATTGAAAAACTTCAAGATAAATTTTATGAAAATAAGTAAATGTTTTTGCTATTTACATATAAAAATATCGAGGCAAATAGATATATATATATATATATATATATATATATATATATATATATATATATATATATATATATATATATATATATATATATATATATATATAAAACATCACGGAAAAAAACTAAAATTTATTCATAATGTATCCTTGAATAACAGCCGATAAAAAACACGAATCAATTTGTAGAACTACGAGTATGATGCGCGCAACACTTACTACTTTTTGCCGCCATTGGTTTTCCTCTTAAACTTACCTGGAACGAAATAAAAATAATATTAATAATAATAATAGTGCAATGGATAAAACCATTTAGATATATTACTACTATGATTTTCCTTATTTTAGGTTCTGATAATAAGTTCTCAGTCATCTTTAAGAGCAGGAAACTCGAAATGCCAGCGTGATGCGTCGGTATAATAGTAGGGGAATTTTTCTCCTATATGGGGGAAGTTTGTAAAATAATGGGACGTAGGAAGTAATGGTTAATGAAGACATTATAAAGAAAGAAATAGTTTTCTTATGGAGTATTTTCTGGCAGAGAGTTTTCTGTAATCCAACTGTTGGGTATGACCATCTTCACAGTGGCAACCAAATTTGTTTACTCCTTGTTATGCGGGTTGATATAGTATTACCTCAAGTCTGTCTTCTCTTGCAATGTAAGTTCTTTCAAATGTATTAGTTGCTTTTTTACAACATACGCTATAAGGGAAAAGGTAATACCACTATTTGCTTATATCATCACTTCATGGATTATATTTAATTTTTAGGGTTCTGTACATACCAGAGTATGTAAATCTTGTACGCCATTTTTTTCGTGATGATATCAATTTGAAACTTGTGCCTAATACTTAGATCCTGTCCTGTACTAAAACTATGAGAAAATCATATTTTAAGTCACAAGAGGGCTGGTTGTGCTGTATTTCTGACTTGATACAATTGAATCAAAACATATGTCGTACTTATTGTTGATCTAGACCCATAACGATTGCAATAAAGCAAGGCCTTATTACACAGGTAAAAGGGAAAAATCTAAACCAAAAATGCGTGTGCACACGATAGAGTTAATAATTGTAATGTTTTGTCTACCTCTTAGTCATTTATGCGAACCGTTAAACGCATTCTATTAGCATTTACACTGTAGCAATGTAAAAAAAGTCCATGTTCATGACCCTGAGCGTGGTTCTCGGTATATTACAAAGAAAATGTTGGAACACAATTTCACGGCCATGTTTTTAATTAAAATGCAATCATTACATAACACCACAACAACACCAGACAGCATATTACAGAGATATCATAACGATATTAATGTAATATAGCGCCAAGTAACATGGATTCGATACATACATACATAAGAGGATAAGATGTTCTTATTTTTTAACACGCATATATATCTTTTGTTTGTAACGTAAAAGTAAAAGTTTGAATGTGATTTTTATCCACTTCTAAACGTCGTTTATACTTACAGGATAGTTTGTTCCATTATCCTTATAATATTAGCGATTTTTATATCCGTGAGTGAGATTTTGACGTGACTCAATAGATGTCGCTATCCTTATTTTCTACATCGCAACCAGATGAATAAAATTACCTATTTCGAGTCCAGATTGAACTAAAAAATGAAGAATAAAAAGTAGTTAACAAATAAAGAAATTACCACTTTTATTGATAACCAACCTAATAAGCATTAAAATAAATATTTTTTTAATAAATTTAAATTAAGAACAGAATAAATAATGAATTTAAATTAAGAAAAAATATATTGTATTGTAAAAAGGGCGTGGGATGGTTGTTAAGAAATTATCAAAATGGCTTTTACCAATATCTATCAACGAAATATTTATAAAAAAATGTACATCAAGCACCTCACGCTGTTTTACAATAAATATAGGTATTTCTATGTTAATCAATCTATTCATAATTTAAATATATTAAAAAGTATTTTCTACTTTTTTAGTTTGGTTGTCGTCAAAAGCCTGTTTTTTATGCTATAATTCATTTTAAGTAAAGTTGCTGTGTGGTTGCGGCTACGAATATTACAAATCCCTTACTTTGCTCATGGATGTCGTAAAAGAAGACTAAGAGCCTTATAACGACCTGGGCCAACTCCATCAGATGCCGTTTGGTTAACAGTTATATTCCCGAGGAGGGTTGACGTCTAGCAGGCGGCCGGTCATAAAACTATTGCCAACTTTAACAATATGTAGTATGAAACAAGAGTACATATTGTATCGACCCAAGTAATTGAGATAAGAGTAGGAGAATGATGATTTATTTTAAGTAAAGCACATAGCATCATATCGTTCCACAAGATGGAAAGTTTCTATCGGTCCAATTGGCTTACATCTTAATATCATACCGGGACAAGCCAAAAGAACGTTATTGTACTCCGTAGCTTGTGTGATTGTAAAAAAAGACTCAAGGTAATTTAAACTCGAAAATAAAAAAAACTGAGAAAATTAAATTATATACAATCTAGAATCGTAGACCTTTTAGGTCTACGATTCTAGACTTGCATAGAAATACAAATTCGAATAATAGAGTAAAACGAAAAATGTTTTCTTCGATTTGATTTGATTTAGAGGCAAAGGGAATCGAGGCCGCAAAACATTTTACATTTGCTCACAAATGAATTTTCCTTATTTTTTTCCCTTTTCCTTATCATAGTTTTTATCTGCTTATCGTTAGTAATCTTAAAAACACATCCTCGTAAAGAAATCGCTAATGCCATGTAACATTGTTAAGCCACGTAAATATTTTATTTTCATCATATTGTACTAATTTTAGTTTTTATAATATTGCGTAAGAATTTGTAAAATTGCATGACGTTGATTAAAAACGAATAAAAGAACTATTGTGTATACAAAGCCTTGAAGCGAGTATTTTACAATCATTAAATGTCTTAAATATAAATCATAATTTTAAATAAACATACAAGAAGGCAAAAAACCTGTTGAAGAGGAACATACGAGCATAAAAATATATGCGTAATTTCCCCAAGGTTAATATTATTATAGTTCTTTTTTTTTTTAAAGACAACATAAGCAATACAAGGATTATATTCTTAGTACCTATAAGCAACAAGGAAATAATCCTTGTATTGCGGGGGACTTTACAAACATACAATTAACGCAGTCCAATTACATCCAGACTCAGAACAACAATTTGTCCTGCATGGGAATCGAGCCCATGGCACTGACACTGTGGGTCGGTACCTTAACCACTACGCCATAGGTGCAGTCAAAAACTAGTGGATTAAAACTAGACTATGTCATTGATTAGTAAATAATCTTTTAAGGCGCCACCAAAAAAAAGAGAACGTCGCGTTCCATGCACGGACCGTCAACGTGTTGCCGGTGCTGCTACACTCCGTTTTAATAAGTATAATAGCTCTGTGCCTGAGACGTACCTAGACCGGTTAATGGAACGCTGTAGTGGACAGACATCTTAAAGCAGTAGTGAGGCATTGAGTACAGTCAGCTTATGGGGGGCAGGGACCGCCCTTCCGTCGTTATAGACAGTCACGACAAGGTTGGCTAGACCATGGTCTTTCAGAAAAAGAGGTGCCAATATAAGCGTCTATTTATAATCTTAAAAGTAAATATTGGGTTATCATTGTTTAAAGTAGTTTCTTTTTGTAACGTAGAGTCTCAGTTTGAAAGGCTTTTACGAAATTCAACCACAGAGGGGGTGAAATGTAGAAGTAATGTTTTTATGGGGTAATAAAATCTTTATCCATTGTCTTCAAGTATAAATTCTTTTCAGAAAATATAAATGAATATGTGTTTCAGCATTTGTTATTTTTCATCCTCTATTTACACCCCGTAAATACGGGATTAAATATTGAATTTATACTTTTAATTGATATCTTATTGAATTAAAAATTATCACAAAGAGCTAGCCTACGATAATCATCTATATACAATCAAAAACAGCATAAATGGCGCTAGTAGTTGGTAGACTGAATATATATGGTATATATAATATGAATAGTGCACAGCTACAACATGTTTGCTTCTGTAACACATGATTTCTACACAGACGAAACCGAAGACAGAAGCTAATCATACAAATAATAACGTAAGCCCATTCTCTGTGATGACGAAATAAGAATACACTACCCAAGTGTCATTGACGTTTCCATTCACGCGGGTATCGTAAGGGACGATCATGATGAGAACGAAACGTCATGAACTCATGATAAACATTTTTTTTAAATTACTAAGTTTATATTGTTATACTGAAATTATAATTGAAATTTCAAATTAAGTAGTTCCCTTACTGTATTAGTAAGGGAACTGGAATCTGTCAAATAACATATGAAATTGCTTTCATCTGTTAAAAGGTATCATTATTAAAAAATATGTATAATTCGGACTAAAGAAATAACACTTTATAGATACGTTTCTCAAAAACGCAAAGATAAATAAGCCAGGACTAGTGAGTGGCAAAATATATAACTAGTACGAAAAGTAATTTAAAATGTTTGATTATTTTTATATAAAAACTTACAAATTAAAATTACACATACTATACAATAATATTTAGTTATTGGGTCATAATTTTGCCAAAGGACCGTTATTTTTAGTAAGGAAATTGTCCTGAGAATAGCATAGCTAAATAATTAGCTAATTATACCATCAATTAAATATTTTAGAGAAAATTTGTAGATGTATTTAATGTATTATTAAAATTTAATATGTAAAGATTTTTGCCATTTATCGACGGAAAAAATACTGATCACCTGTTGATGAAAGTATACGTTAAGTATATATATTTTTGATTTATTTTAATTTTCAATGTAGTCAGTACAATCATTAAATAAATATTTTTGCCTAAAAATAATATAATTAATAGATACACGGAATAAAAATTAACATTCCTTTCTTTAGAGTAATAGAAGAAATTTATTGATAGATTTAAGCGATTAATATGACATACAAACTTCAAAAGTTGACAGTTTACTTTGAAGCTCAGCTCATTGCTTATCCAGTACACCACTATCTCGGCACGAAGGGCTAAATACCCTTTATTATGGATTAAATCTATGACCAACAGTGGGATTTGTAAATATTTAAACAATTTAGTTGGGACCTTGCAGAACGTTCCGTCTCGGCTGGCAGCTAAATAGGTACCTATACGGTAGGTGTGTAGAGCGCGGCTTAATGCGACGCCAGGCACCGGCTGGTACGGACGGTAACCAACATTACCACCATCTACCATTCAAAACACAACCTTAACACACTCAATACAACGTTTAATATCATAAAACGGCTTATGAACTAGAGATTGTATCAGCACGTGGTCACAATAAAATTGAACTTTAAAATTTATGCGATAAGATCTAAAAAACATTAGCTGTGAAGAAGAATACTGTGTTTACATACCACACATGCAAAACATAGTTTGTCATTAAATATTCAACCCTATCTTTATGAGTTTAAATTGAATTTTGAAGTAGATATATCGTGTGAATTATAGATTCAGGTGTCGTGTATTGAATTAGCAGTTATGTCTAAGTAACGGTTCGTGTGTGTGCGTGTGCGTAAGAGTTTACCTGTTGGAATACGGACAGCGCTTATTGTGATGGGTTTTGATTGATCTATTACCAGATTCGTGCTGGTGGGCATAATGGATGTTAAATTTATTAAATAACCTCGCCAGATAACCTTCGATATAAATAATATTATATTTTAGTGGCTTAAAGAGTTAGTAGGCATTTGTCAGTTGTATTATTGTTCCAGTCTAATGATAATGGAACACCGAGTTGGACTGAAACTTGCAGTTGATATTATACCAGTCATATAAAAGTTGTAGATTTGAGAACATTCACTAATTATATTTCTTTTAACGTTATGACGGCCGATGTTTTCGCGAGCTTACGTATTGTATGCAATAAAACCAAATTATAAGGATTTTATTGCTTTTTCTTTGATTTTAAGTTTTTTTCAAGTTTAGACCTCCAGATCTCGCTGACCGAACAAAGCGCAGAACACATTGTTGTCAATTCTCTGCAAGAGTAAGACTAAGGGGGCGTTCAAGTATTACGTAACGCAATTTGGGGGGAAGGGGGGTCTTGTAAAATGTTACAATGCGTTACATAGCCGGGAGGAGGGTTCAAACAACGCGTTACGTAACATTGTTATTTTATTAAATAAAAAAACTAGGGAATTAAAATTTCCCAAGTTGCCAAGCAAATTTTATTCTTTAGACGAGGAATAAACAATATACACATGTATTGCGAGTTTGGAAGCTCTTTTTATTTATTATTGCCGCAAATACGTTTAAAAACGGTCACTTGGGTGTTACGTAACGTTTAGGGAGGGGGGTACAGGGAAACGTTACGGCGCGTTACATGGGGGGGAGGGAGTATCAAAAATCTTCAAAAATTGCGTTACGTAATACTTGAACGCTCCCTAACCCAGACGAGCCATTATAGTTGCAAACACAGCACTATCAACAGCGTGAACATAGTAGGTACGAAAAATATCAAATAAACACACATCAACTATGTCACTATCACGAATTATATTCATTTCTTTAGTGTTATATTGAATAATTTTGCTGGTATTTTACGTAATTTAATAAAGATAAAATGTGCTCAAGCGTAGTGAATATGCTATAATAGTGGTTTACGTGTATTTTCATTTTTGATAAAATTTCCAGACTAATCACATTAATTTGGTTTTCAGCGTCCAATTAATAGTAACAACTTGACTTACTGCGGACAGTGACTATGAATAAGCCTTTCAATATGAAATAATCTTGTAAGTATTAAATAATCTTGGCTGTATGGACTTTGTATCCTTTGCTTGTCTGAATGGACGAACAAAAGCAAAAAAGCTGTTATGGACTAGTCTAAGTTTCATTCAAAGAGTCGATTCGCTCTGAGCAAAAGTCAATACGGCACAGGTCATTTGACATGCATGAAACAACAATTCTTAGACAATGCAAAATGAATTCTATTACAAAGTGGTAAGGTAATTTTATCTGTGAATAGTCGAAGGAGGTGAAGGCTCAAGTACCGTTGCTAGGTTACGGGTGTGAGGTCGTTGACCCGTGCGTACGCGCAAGCCTCGTGGGAAATTGATCTTTGCCTTTCATTCGGTAGGGATTTTGTAAGTCGTCTTCGTTTACACACGATTTAAAGATTGGCTAACCGTTTGTGTAATACCGGACGATAATAAACTTATATAAAACTTAGAAAGAAATCGGTTAATGGATTACTGTGTTTTGAGACACTGAGGTATGTTGGACGAGAAGATCCTCCTAAGTTTCCCGAACGCTGCCCAGCCGAGTTGGATTCGTCGGCTAACCTCTTTCTCGAATTTGGATCTACCTAACTGGACTGTTTGTCCAAGGTATACATAATGATCGACAATTTCGAGAATCGCATTGCCAACTAGGACCGGTACGGGAATGACATGGGCATTTGACATGACTTTCGTCTTGTCCATGTTCATTTGTAACCCCACCAGTTGGGATACCTTGCTGAGATCGTTGAGCGTGGTGCCAAGGTCCTCCATGGATTCTGTCATAACAACGATATCGTCTGCAAATCGAAGGTGAGTGATGTATTCCCCGTTAATGTTAATACCAAGTCTGGTCCAGTCTAAGAGCTTGAAGACATCTTCCAGTGCAGCGGTGAACAGTTTCGGAGAGATGACATCGCCCTGTCTCACACCTTTCTGCAACTGGATCGGTTTCGTACTCTTATCCCGGATACGGACTGACATTGTGGCGTTCCTGTACAAACACTTCAGTACTTCGATATAACGATGGTCGATTTGGCACCCGCTGAAGGGACTGCAGCACCGCCCAAGTTTCGACTGAATCAAAGGCTTTCTCATAGTCCACAAACGCTATACACAGAGGCCGATTGTACTCCTCGGTCTTCTGGATAATCTGCCGAAGCGTTAGAATATGGTTTATGGTGCTATAGCCTTTTCGGAAGCCAGCTTGTTCGGGCGGCTGGAAGTCATCAAGCTTGCACGTGAGTCGATTGGTAATGACCCTTGAAAACAACTTGTAGACGTGGCTCAAGAGTGAGATGGGTCTGTAGTTCTTTAGAAGAGCTTTGTCGCCCTTCTTGAAGAACAGCACCACCACACTCCTGGTCCACGACTCTGGAACGTCGCCCCCGAGAATAACGGAATTAAATAGCTTTTGAAGGGCTTTTAAGACCGGCTTACCGCCTGCCTTCAGTAGCTCTGCCGTAATTCCGTTATCCCCCGGTGCCTTACCATTTAAAATTTTATATATAATCATTTTTTTTGTACTGGCAATGAATTTGTATTAAAAATGTGGGTCAAAATACAAACGCGATAGAATCCGTAAAAGTAGTTTTATTTCAACACATTTTAATACGAGATTAAAACACCTCACATTAAAGAACAAATAATTGTAGCGACGCAAATATACAAATAAAGTACACAAATCACGTCCAAACTTTGATCATTTGATGGATCCCACAGAATATTGGCATTGAACCCAAGACACTTAACACAAGAGGTCATTAGTTTGAACATTCGCAGCATCTCTGTCGTTAGAACTATACATAAAGTAGAGATATATATATATATATATATATATATATATATATATATATATATATATATATATATATATAATAGATACATATATATAATAAAATACAAAACTTCAAAACGTATTAAGAATGGTTGCGAAATATGATAATAGCAATAAACCTTCAAATATGACGGAGATATAATTCGGAGCGGAAATTCCATAAGGAGATAAGTTATAATGGGATGCAACGGCACATTGAGGCAAGGTCTACACTCAATGGGACTTTATTCCGGGGCCTCTTGCGATAAAACCCCTGCGTAAACCATAAGCAAAAGCGGGTAGGTATATTATACAGAAGAAGTCTTTCTGCTTCTGGAATAGTGAAAATATAAATAGAAAAAAATTACTACGTTCAAACGAATTCTAAGTTCTTATTTAATGTCATTGCAGCTCATTTATGTCCCATTGCCGGGCTCGAGCTTCCTCTGCAATGGGAGGGAAATTAAACTAAAATTACCGCGCTGGTCAAGGGGATGTTATATGCATTTTATATTCCTTATGTGTGGTGGTGGTGAATTGTATTCTTACTACGTCACCATACGAAAGTATCACCACAAAAATCTCATCCAATGTAGTTGAGGTGAAATTACCAAGCAGAATCATAATTATGCATATATCAATCATAATGTTTATGTGTATATTCGAATTTCTATTAAATTTGAGTAATTTGCATAAATATGGGTTTCGATATTTATAATACTACAATTTTATTTAAATTAACTTATATAACGGTAAATTGGTTTTTTTAGGACAGGAAATATTGTGAACACAATCTGCTCAATGAGCCGGTAGCGAGGGAACGGACAGTGTGCAACCTTATAACCTGCCTTACGTACACCTCTCTTATATATGTGGCGGTACACCGCCACGTGGTTGTTGTCATCGGAGACCCATAAGGGTTACCCTTATGGGTCTCCGATGATTCTTGATTGATCCTTACCAAATTTGTCTATGATCAATATGAGGCGTTAATAGGATGAGTGAGGAATGAATGGCTAGAAAACAAATTTAATGTAAATAAAACTCTTTTATCTTATGAATTAGAACATACGACAACAGTCCCTTTCCAGTCCTTTTGTCAGGCCTTTGCAAGCTCGCAGCGGGAGCGAAAAATAAATTATGTCGCCGCCATTGACAACAGTAATGACCTTGTTTGAATATGAAAGAATTATTCACCTCCACTTGACGAGTATCGAAAACCTTTAGAGCGCCGGACAAAGCCGGCGGGGGCGCTTTGTTGCTCGGACAAATATTGCTATGATGATAGGGGCGGCCTAATGGGCGTTATTTGTGCCCGTAATGACACCTTTCTCCTTGTATTCAAATATATTTGCGCCTGTATTTATGTTACTGCCTGGTTGGCTTGGGTGTTATGCCAAAAGATATAGTTAATTTTCTTTCTCTTCTTTTGTCGAGGTCTCAATCGTCCAGGATGCAAGGGCGGTGAGGCGGTGGAGCTGCATAATCCACCATGTATGTTTAATACTTCAAAAGTCACATTTTACAGGCGAAGTCGCGGTCAGAGGACAGTACGATTGATTCTCATCATCGCAGCCGGTTATGTCCCACTGTTGGGCTGGGGCCTCCTCCGCAATCAGGGAAATTAATCTACAACACCGCGCTGGACAGCCGTGTTGATATACGGTTTTGTTTCGAGTTTTCCTTCTCTCGCATAGATGTTATATGTGTTTTATATCCCTTAGTCGTCTCTTACGATCACCCACGAGTGAGATAAGGGGGTGATGAATTGTATTCTTACTCCATCACCACATGGATAGTACGATTGATGTACCTATAAGTTATTTTTAAATCCAAATCCATAAAGTCCTGTTAGCCAAAACAGTGTGAAAATAAAAACTTCAATAATTTTATCATACATTTATAGATTATGACAGGTCGATATGAGATTTTACAATTGCCCTGAAAATGAATGTTGTATTCGAAGTAAGCAGGTGTTGGTCAGACTGCCGTTATTTGCTGTCGATCACAGGTAATCCTAACTGAGTAGGCGACGTCACGTCCTCCGTGACATTGCCTATTGAGCAAAGATTTGACAATATTCACGAATTGAATCCGACAACCTGTTTCAATAAACAAGATCCTCTTTTTTTAAGTAAATAAATTTGAAACTGTATAGATTTTCCTTTTATTTTTTTTTTATTTTTTATGTTTGAGATTGATATCTCACCGTGGGGTGACCCCCCCACCCACGGTATCTATACCCTTACATTAATATTAAAACAAACGAGCGGAAACATGCGTATTTAAAATATTCATAAAATTTCTATGCGCTCGCTACATTTTTAATTAAAGCATTCTCCTGAAATAACTTTGGAAAACTTTCTTATTACCTCAAAACAGCAGTGATAATATTTCGTGTTAATATATACAAGGTGGAGACGACCATACGACAATAATTTTAATCTAGTGTATCTGATGACTTGCCCAGCCTGTATACAAACTTTGAATACAATATGTCGTATAGTTTAGCTACAGCACATTACTTTGTATTATTAACATTTACCCCACTCTGTATAAAAAATTAAAATTATATGCCTATCACTACGAGATCAATGACCTCCCGGGCTGCATTGGTATCAATTAATATGAAGGTAGTACCTACATATCGCCATGTTACCACTTCAAGTCTTCGCCAAACGCAATACAAATCAATGCATATTATACCTTATTCCTGAGTCTCAAGATCCATATAAACCGTGTCATCAGACTTAAATAAGAAATTTGAAACTACCTAATGCGGCATAATGAAAGAAGATCCCGGTTTCATCAAGGTCAACTAAATGTGCGAAAGGGACAATTTTTTTTTGTTTCGCTTTATTGTTCAAAAGTATTATACCTAATAGGTCTGTAGGTCAGTGTGGCATCGTGATCCTGTGACGTGAACGTCGCGTCGCATGCGGTATTGATGATTTGCAAATTGTGACTGCTGCCTATCTTGAGTATATTGTTCTGCGGCTACAGTCAACTACTTTTGTTTATGACGTTTAAAAGTGTGTTGTGCGACATAGGAAGTTTTTTTTCTAGTGAACATGTACTATCTGAGTAGGTAACTGTAATTTTTTAAGTGAATTGTGCTAAATTAGACGCTTACTTTGTGTTAGAATAGTAATTTTTCTCATTTACAATGCCTCGTTATAATTACACAGCTTCGGAGTATACAGATATGATTTTAATTTATGGAGAATGTCACAGAAATGCAGCTTTAACCATACGTACGTACCGAGAGAGGTATGGAAACACACGTGTTTGTCCTACCAATGGCCGGACTATTGTACAAGCTGTCCAGAGGTTACGGGATAATCAATCCTTACTCACTCATATGGATAGTGCTCCTTCGCGTGTAAGAGCCACCCTAGATGAACAAATTTTGAATTATTTTGCTCGCCACCCAACATCTAGTCTGCGTAGAGCAGCTCGTCATTTTCGTGTAAACCATAAAACTATTTACAAAGTTTTAAAACGCGATAAACAGAGGCCTTTTAAATACAAGAAAGTACAGGCGTTGTTACCAAGAGACATGCCGGCCAGAGAAGCCTTCTGCCATTGGATGTTACGAAAAAATTTCGAAAACCCCGATTTCTTATACAATGTAATGTGGAGTGATGAAAGTACATTTACAAGGAACGGATTATGGAACCGCCAAAATCTCCGGTACTGGAGTCACCAAAATCCACATCTAACACGAGAGAGTTCGCACCAATACAGGTTTGCCGTCAATGTGTGGGCTGGTATACACAGGGATACTATAATTGGACCAATTTTTATTGATGGAAATTTAAATGCGGCAAAGTTTCTAGAATTAATTAACGGGCCTGTTACTGAGTATATGGACGGCCTTTTTCTAGACGTGCGTAGACAGATGTGGTACCAACTAGACGGTGCGCCTGCACATTCCGTGGTTGCTGCCAGAGAGTGTTTGTCTGGAATTTTCGGACATCAGTGGACTGGTCGGTATGGGCCAACACGGTGGCCAGCGCGGTCACCAGATCTCACACCATTGGACTTTTTCTTGTGGGGTTATGTGAAAGATGATGTTTATTTAACAGACGTTGATAATGTGGAGGACTTAAAAAATAGAATTGTACGATCTTTCGACAAGTTAAAATACATCGCCGTCAATGGCGACCTGTTAACAAGAGTTCGGAATAATATTTTAAGACGATATATTGATCGATCGGGTCCATGGCGCACATATCAAAATTTAAAAGTTTAAGGACCAAGTGAATTACTAAAGTTATCGTGATTATAAATTTAATAAAATAATCAAGTGAGAATAAATACCGCCCAAAACCTTAGGTGTAGGTATTTTATTTAACTACGTTCCGAAGTCGTAAAATATGACACGACGTCGCTCGCCGCTTGCACGTTGTCTACAGGTTAGTGAACTAATATTTACAAACGTGTTCTATTTTGTTTCAATATTTATGATAAAAAGTTTGTTTGAAAAAAATGTTTTTTAAATTTCCATGTGAGCACTTTTTTAATAGTTTCAAAATACTCCTATACACTAGTATTGACGGTGTTTTCATTTATTGTCGTATTGACGTCTCCACTCTGTATATTTTAATATCGCACCATTATTCTCGAAAATACAGGCAGAGTTATAGTAATTAAATTGGTCAGCCGACGAAACCAACTCGGCTAGGTAACGTTCGGTAATCGAACATAGCCCAGTGTCTGAAAGCAAGTCTAGGATCTAAAATAAAACTTTACATTTTTTTATTGCTTATGGTGGCAAACGAGCAGATAGCACACCTGATGGTAAGTGTCACTGCCGCCCATGGACCTTTGCAATACCAAACGTATAGTTAGGCCGCCGCCCAACAATACAATCCCCAAACCCACCCCAGTTGGTCTTCCGGCACTCTCGCTGACCGCACGAAGAGCAATAGCACATTGCCATTACTCATACGTCGATCTTTGCTCAGTGTCGTACTACCCGGACGGACCGGCCCGCGGCTGTACACACATCCACTCCACAGCGTGGTCCTACTACTATATAAATTACTTTATTACTTAATTGATTTTAATCTCCCGACGCTTCGAACACTTTACAGTGTTCATGGTCGCGGGGGGACTGTCCACGATCAGTGTATGTTAAAAGAGGAAATGGCTTATGGCACGGAACTAGAGTCCGTAAATGTAGAAGTCATAACTAGGCACTAAGACGCTCAGCATGCTATGGAGTGTGCTGTTTGGGATCTCTCTTCAAGATAGGATCTGAAACACGGCAATCTGTAGAAGTAACCTATACATATACCTATACATAGTACGAAGAATTAGCACGCTGAAGTGGCAATGGGCAAACCACATCGCTCGAAGAACCGATAACTGCTAGGGAAGAAAGGTTTTCGAGCGACTCTATATCTGATGACCCCCCCGCCAAATGAAAGAGCAGTACATATTGCGTGGACCCCAAGCAATTTGGATAAGAGCATGATGAAGATGATATAGATGCTTGAGCCCGACAGTGGAACATATAATAAGAGCCGCTGACTCTTTCAAGAATTACCATTCGCCATTAAATAACAACGAATTATAAAATCGCTTTCATTATATAAAATTGAATGGGTTTAATATCTCGTTATGTGAATGGTAATGGCAAATACCGCAAGTATTTGCATTTCAACACTTCAGAGCGTTCCGTCTCACTTACACTCACACGAATTTATATTACTACTATCCCTGTTGCGCATTATTATTTTTTATTACTAGTGGAAATGCATCGACCTGACTCGTTAAAGTCTTTGATATTCTGAAGAGTATTTCAGTTTATTAAATCAATGTAAAAAAATTTCATTGGTGCATAAAAAGATAGAATGATACTGCAGTTGTCTCTGAATTGACTTTTAACTTATGAAAGAATTTTTATCCAGTCTGTAATAAACATTTTGATGACTGAAGATGTAAGATATTAAAGGGTTGTTATGAAGTTTCAGGTTACATTTAATTTCATATTCTATCAACATAATAAGGACATAAAAAGATTATTTAAATAAAAATAATTCATAAAATAATGAAAATCTGTGTGGTAGCGGCTACGAATACTACCAACCCTTACTTTGCTCGTGGATGTCGTAAAAGACGACTAAGAGCCTCATAACGACCTGGGCCAACTGTATCTGATGCCGTTTGGTCAACTATTACATTCGCAAAGAGGGTTGACGTGTGGCAGGCGGCCGGTCATAAAACTATTGCCAATAACTGTTACAATATGTACTATGAAAGAAGAGTACGTATCGACTCCAAGTAGTTGGGATAAGATTAGGAGAATGATGATGATGAAATTATGAAAAATGAAAAAAGAGAAACCAAGAATCGATCTGGAGCTGTCTGTGAGGGACTCTGGCTTGTTGACTGTAAAGGACCAATTTCCCAACTGAGCTATTTTTAATATTATCTATCTAATTTTAATTATCTATTAAAATTGGATTACGACGAAGCAGAAAATATGCTCACAATCTAAAGTTCTCTCAAGAAATAAGTTACCATAAAATATAAAGACTAACACAACCGTTCACACACTCACACAGAGACACACATACTACACACACACCCACAAACATACACACAATGTTTTCAATTCATTATTTTTAATTTTTATTTCACCAAATGTTATCATATATTTGCTCATTATTTGGAAAAACGAACTGGTACCTTTAATACAAGTTGCTACAACAGCTTAGCTAAGGTACCAGTTACTAGATATGTATGATAATCCAAGCGCCGTAGCAAAAAAAGTAGGTTTGTAATGCAACGTACGGGACCTGGTATTTTTTTTTTTGGAATATGTTCAAGGTTGTCCCCTGATTGTAAATCCAAGTGGGCGCGGCGGGGGGTGGTTCACTTCAGCCGCCATCTTGGAAAACACGTTTTATTGAATATCTCGCGAACCGCGTATCGTACGACAAAAATTGTAGAGATCATTATTGTAGATAATTATATTTGCCATCTTTTTTACTTGAAACTTTTTTTTGCATAACACATAGGTTTTTAATTATAGCGAATCAAACTTTTTACAATATGGTTTTCACTAAATATTTATTTAATGGTCAATGATAAATTAAAAATAATGGTAACTGAATTGTAGAACATGAAATTACCTATAAATTTTGTAACAAACTTTTTCTCGTAGCAATTATAGTTTAAGAGCTATAACGCTGTAAATGAGATTATAATGCTGTATATTCAATTATGTCCCTATAAGTTGTAGTATATATTTCGGGTCGTTCGGAATTTCTCCCTCTTAACATTCCAACAGTATTCAGGTATAAATCCCAACCGTTTTACAAAATTGGAAGTCTCTATTAACTCGCTTCGCTACAAATGCTTCGGGAAATTGGCGAGTAAGACAAGGTTGAATTTATCACTTCTACCTCCAACACAAGATACGGCATGCTAGCATTCTTTCAGAGTGACCACCAGGTTCAAACTTGGCTTCGATTTTATCACGACGCTGAAAAATGGGGTTGGAAGCGAACGGCACAAGGGCTTGAACCAATTCGAACTGCTATGGCTCCTGCACCGTCGAGTTTGTTGCAAATAATATCGTGCAAATGCACCAATAATTGCGGAGCTGCCTGCGGATGCCGAAAAGCTGTTCTCAAATGTTCGATTATTTGCTCCAATTGCAGCGGCCAAACATATTAGATGCCATCCCAACCGAAGACCCAACCTTTGATTCGTCTCCTTCGGATATGGCGGAGGCAGAAGAGATAGATCCACAAGACGATGAGTATCTTCCCTCGACATCGAAAAAAATAAGACTCGCCCCGTAAAATAATGCGCCACTTTTTGTTTGTGTAAACAAATGTTTTTCCGTTTTTTTGAAGTAACATTCGTAAAATTCTTTTCATTTTAGTGATTTCGATAACAATTGGAGATACATAACAATAAAAATAATAACTATTACAATTCTTACGATGTAGCGGGATGTACTATTGTTTTTTGCTACATAGACAATCTTTTATGATGATACCGTTTTAAGTAACAATAAAGATCGACAAATTTATTAGCTGTTCTCCACATTATTTATAATTTTAATTGATTTGCAGCACAGCTGTATTGACATTTTTTTGAACACTTTATGCCATTGCGTATGCGTATAACAACACACATGCGTTACAACACATATGCGTTATGAAATGGTTTTCGTATACAGCGAGCAATATTGCCACTGATAATGTACGAGGTGCAAGTTTTACTAAGCTGCAGCTCTTAGACTATAAATGCTACGAGAAAAAGTTTCGTATAAAATTTATAGGTCATTACATGCTCTACAATTCAGTTACCATTATTTTCAATTTATCATTGACCATTAAATAAATATTTAGTAAAAACCATATTGTAAAAAGTTTGATTCGCTATAATTAAAAACCTATGAGTTATAAAAAAAAAAAGTTTCAAGTAAAAAAGATGGCAAATATTATTATCTACAATAATGGTCTCTACAATTTTTGTCGTACGATGCGCAGTTCGCGAGATATTCAATAAAACGTGCTTTCCAAGATGGCGGCTGAAGTGAACCCTCCCCCGCCGCGCCAACTTGGATTTACATTCAGGGGACGACCTTGAACATATTCCCAAAAAAAAATACCAGGTCCCGTACGTTGCAAAAAAAAAAGACCCGGCGCTTGGCCTATGACATCATATGAAATAAGATAAGAGTTGTAATAATTAAATAAATAAATAAATTATTGAAGTCAGTGAAAAATAAATTAAATTCATATTGTAATTATTTTTCTTTCATTGCCTGAATAAGCGAGATTTTCTGTAAATAAAACCAAGCTAGATGAATTTATCGCCTTGGAAACCACTTGCATACTAAATTTCATGGAAATCGTTGAAAACGTTTCCGAGATTCTGAATAAATAGAAATATTGAAAAAATGCTCGTCTATATAGATAATAAATATTACCCGAGCTCAGCTCAATCAGCTTTTTCCGTAGAAGACACTTGGGTCAAATATTATCAAAAAGTAATAATGCAAGTATTTAAAAGATTTGCTAGCTAGGGTTTGTTATTTGTGAATAAAATTAGTTTTTCTAGGAAAATCAATTATATACAACTCAAGAGGCAAAAGTTACAATCGGTTGAGTTCAACACAATATGTATTTTTTTTACATCATGCATAATGCATTTTTGTGAAAAGTTTTATGCCCGGCCATCTGCCTAGTTTTAACCCTTTTTGGGCAACAGTAAGGGTTAGTAGTATTACGTAGCTACCACCACAGAGCAATTGCTTATTTAAATATATAAGTTACATAATATACATAGATAGTAATGATAACCTAGTATAGATATATATATATATATATATATATATATATATATATATATATATATATATATATATATATATATATATATATATAACTTACTAGCTTCTGCCTGCGGCTTCGCCCGCGTAAAAATACTTTCCGAAAGTTTTTCATCCTCTATTTTTATTTTACCCCTTAAGGGTAATTTTTTACATGTTAATGTCATATTTATTTATATCTAATCAATAGCCTAAAAATAAACTTCAAGCTTCTGGCTTTAAAAATGACGATACTTCCTTACAACTTTTCATCCTCCTTTACAACCCTTTTTTGCATTAAAAAGTAGCCTATGTCCTTTATCAGGCTCTAGACTATCTGTTTACCAAATTTCAATTAGATCGGTTCAGTAGTTTTGGCGTGAAAGAGCGACAGACAGACAGAGTTACTTTCGCTTATATAATATTAGTAAGGATTACGTATATTTTAAAGGACAATTAAATACGAATTTGTTATTACAGTAGTTGTTATGACAGCTATAAATTAATAGAATGAATTAATTAATAACTAATTTACGAACAAGTTCACAGTCCGGCTCCATTTGGTCGCAGCATTATGTTATACAGCTTATAATAAACTTTCTCGATAATTATTTAAAAGAAAAGATTTTTCAAATACAGTTACAGAGATTAACGTGACAAACAAACAAAGAGCCAAATAAGCTCTTTATAGTATAGTAATACAGATAAATGATTTTAGTTTTAATATAAGTAGAGCACTCAATTCATTACAAATAGAAAGTTGCAGGGTTTTAGTGATTAATAGATGATATTCTAGTACCTTATAGATAATTAATTATATTATTGTTTCTATCTTTGTTGTACTGTGTAACTTTCTTAAAGAAAATTTGTTTCACTTTTGTAGTCAAAATACAATTAAAAAAACACAAATAGCCTTAATCAGTATTAAGCCTTTTTTTTACAGTGGACTATGGATGCGTCTCGCCTCGCCAAGTCGGTCCGGGGTGACGGAAGAGGCGGCGTGTGGCCCCATAGACCCACAGTGCAATTCCTCACTTCGCCTTGAAAATAATGAAACAAATGTATCTATTTCGTTATAAAATTTAAAAAATACAAGATTAATTTCTTTACAATGCCTTAAAGAGACATTGAGAAAATAATAGAGCAAGCGTAAATTAGTGGCGTGTAAACGAAGGGTCATATTAAGAGTACCTGTAATGATGAGGTACGCCAGGATCGCGGCTTGCGTAAAGCCATAGTCTTTGGCTATCTTTCTGGGAAACAGGCGTGAGTCTATGTACGTATGTGACTAGAAAGATTAAATTTGAAACCAGTATAATACCAAGACGAGGCATAAATAGTTTAGCCCTATAAAATTATACACCAGACCGAAATAATGTATTAAGAGTATGGAAATATTTTCAACGTTTTTTCACAAGATATGTGTATATAATATGTGGTTCATAATACTATCAACTCTGACTTGCTCGTAGATGTCATAAACGACAACTAAAAGCTTTATAATAACCTGGACCAAGCGATCGTTCATATAACTATTGCCAATATTATTTGCAATATGTACGATGAAAGAGGAGTCGACTAAAAGTAATTGGGATAAGAGCAGGAGAAGTGTGATATATTCTGTTCCTATTAAATGTATGTTTCAATGAATCATTATATATAATGAAATACAATATTCCAGTCTGAATATAGATGTCGGTCGGGCAGGGAGCGCTCATTTCAATTGGTACAATTATGCAAGGGTTGGTAATTAAAACTTGCATAGCGCGACCCAGACGTGGCCTGTTCAGATAATTGCATTTGCAATTTAAAACTATTTGCGTTTCCAATTATGACGTTGTGTGATGCATTTAGGTTAGTAGGACAAATGTGGGTTTGAAAAGAATGTACCAGGATTAAAAAGTCTTGTCTATTTTTAGGGAAATAAAATATGACTAAATTTTTATGGATTTTAATAGTAACGAGGGGCTTTAAATGTGCATAATACCTACACACTCGTTTCTTTTTTCATTCCTCCACTATAGAGCGTATGACCAGAAATATATAAATAAACTATTAAATCTAACAATTTTTTAAATCTGTCTCGCTGATATGGAGGTATAGGCCAGCAATTTTTGGATGACGTCCGTAACTTAATTTCTCTTAGCTCATGTAACTGCTACTTCTGGGCGCGAACCCAGTTCAAAATGAGAGAGAAATTAACCTATACCATATTGGTCCGACAGATTGTAATAGAGTTTTTTATAGTACCTTCTGTCTTAGAGTTATGTTGTCTACCTACTTAAACTTACTTAATCATTCCTTTAACTCAATTTCAGGCAAAAGTGACTTACTCTCTCAACATATAGATAATGTTTTAATGGCTTATATGTTAAATCCTTATTTCTTTTTTATTCTGTTGAGTTAAACTTTTAATTGAATTAAACTGTATCTGATTAGTCCCAAACTAATCTAATCACACTTTTCCACCAGAGTAAGCCATCCGCAATAGCCTCCATAAATGATACAAAAGTTACACCCATCAAGAGATCCCGAGTAACGCTTTTAATTGTCTTGAGATCTGCAACAAATTTAATCAGAAAAGGAAAAGTGGAGGATCGAAATAAAATAAAGAAAACCACTTCCTTCCCTCAATTATCTCACAAAAAATTACATATATCTAAATTTACCAGTAAGTCAATAAATAATAGGTTGTACAGTTAAGAGCGAAGCGCAACAATACAGCACAGCGGATGTAAAATAGCTGATATAGGAGCCTTCAGATAGATTGTAATAGTAAATATAGCAGAAACGCACAGAAAAATTGTCGAGTTGCTACAAGTTTCATACAACATTATTGCACCAGACGTGACTATACAATTATTGCAACCCGATAAAATAATGATCAAAGAGTTTCAGAACATGTCTCTAATGTCATATGAAGGTTACGACGAAATTATCAATTACCCTCCATATAAAACTGTCTGAGAACTGAAGTTTGTTGTTGAATGGCGCGCAAAAAAAAATGGCCGCCGGTACGGTCTTCGCAAAAAGTTAATGGTACATTTAATTGTCGTTTTTCCCGCGTCGACCTTGTCTAGTTTTTGTTGATAGTACTCGTGTTGTGTTGCTAGTTGGGCTAATGTGCTGGTCATGGTTGGAAAATTCTTTCGTTAAATTACAAGTCAGGGTTTTGAGCGTTACTTTAATAAAATGAAGCGTAATTAGAAGTTCTGTTATCAACCTTTTTTTCTTTTTCTTTTTTCGCCTTGGAAACGCATTTGCGCGCTATCCCCCGCCGGTGACAGACGAGGGGGAGTGTGGGACTCACCGGCCAGCTGGAACCCGACCGGACCCACTAAAACCACAGCGGCCCCTGCCGCGCTTTTACGGGGAGCCGGAGAGATCGTCTACTGACATTCGATCCCCGGCACCCCCACGCTTGGCCTTCTGGCCACGTTCTATTGTCCCTCAAGGCGGTGGAAGGAGGTGCACATAACGGCGCCTCCTCCTCCCCGGTCGCCGGCGGCGAAGCGAGTCAGCTGACGCAAGCGCCTCGCGTGCCTGCTTCGCGGCCTCCTTCCTTTTCATGATGGCCTGACAAAAGGAGGCCATCGACGACCAGCACCTGTCGCAGTCAAGCATCTTCGAGATGATGGTCGACAACGACAGGTCTCTCCCAACGACCGCCGATAAGACGTAGCGCTGGGGCCCCCAGGCAGGGCATACCTCCAGAGTGTGACGCGCATCATCTACTGGCGCACCACACTCGTGATATCCTGGGGCCCCTTCTCTTCCAATTCTGTGCAGGTACTTACCAAAGACCCCATGCCCGGTAAGCACCTGCACCATCCTAAAGCTTAGGCTGCCGTGCCTTCTATTAATCCAGTGGTGGAGATGTGGCGCGACCGCCTCCCCAGGTCCCCCGCCCTGCTACGGGGGTCTGTTATCGACCTGTTCACCGTGCGCCATGTTAAGAATTAAACATAACAGAAGAAGAAACCTTTTGTGCAATTCCACAAATTATTCTCAAGTTTGGGTGTGTATTTTGTGTCCGCTGATTAGATATTTGTAAAAGTGCCCAATTCCCTATTATCCGTGTGGTAACGGGATAAGAATACAATTCACCACCAACTTTCTTGTCTGCGGGTGTTGTAAAAGACGACTGGGATATAAGTTTTTTTATATAAAACCACATTAGACCAAGGGAAGAAATCCTTGTATTGCGAGGGACTTTACAAACAATAAAATTAACGTGCATAAATTTACACATAGACTCAGAAAAATAATTTATATATCGCTCAAAGAATGCGGGGATTGAACCAGTGACTAAGTCTAAGTCAAAGAGTAAAATTATATTAACTGAAAAAGAGTGGCAACTCGATGGTAAAATATGCATGTATGGAAAGTGCTGCTACCTAGAGCTAAGGCGGTGAACTAAAGTTGAAGTAATATACATATATACCTACGTATCTACATATTGTGTGTATGTAATTATATAGGATCTTTCTTTACTGTGAAACCTACCCTGAAATATAAAAATAACATATCAGCCGTTAACGAAACGGCAATAGTATAAGCTTAATAATGAAAATTGAGATAATTACCAGAAAGAACATTAATAACCGAAAATAGATTATTGACAATAAGTACATACGCTAGGAACAAAAAATAACAATTGTCAGTTGTCAAACTTTTGACAATTACAACAAAATGGCAGCTATGTTTGTACAAACAATTTGTAGGTGGCGCGACGATCAGTAAAAATAAGTAATGTTTTAACTGTGCCCCCCCAGGTCTAAGTATACCCATGCCATCTATGCAGCGAGTGATGCCATAATGCTAGAATATATATAAAAAATTAATCCTTACTCGAAGGACATTTCACTGGAGCTAATACTTATCAAACATATACAAGGTGGAGACGACCATACGACAATAATTTTAATCTAGTGTATCTGATGACTTGCCCAGCCTGTATACAAACTTTGAATACAATATGTCGTATAGTTTAGCCGCAGCACATTACTTTGTATTATTAACAATTTCCACACTCTGTATAAAAAATAAAATTATTCGCCTATCACTAAGAGATCAATGAGCTCCCGCGCCGCATCGGTATAAACTAAA
Source organism: Lymantria monacha (assembly GCA_905163515.2). Taxonomy (NCBI): domain Eukaryota; kingdom Metazoa; phylum Arthropoda; class Insecta; order Lepidoptera; family Erebidae; genus Lymantria; species Lymantria monacha. The sequence continues at coordinate 1,140,036 of LR991096.1, read as the reverse complement.
ATCATTGTTCGTGCGACACCCGTACGGGCTAGTCGCGTGATACGTTTGATTTCCTACATTCTTATCAAGTGAATCACAGCGGTGCATTCCTGCGGTTAGCGACGTAATGTCGAGCGACCGTTTTTTTTATATAGACTTTAATGGATAAACAAGTGTACGAACTAAGCGAAGATGATAATAATTTGTTGCATAATGATTTATTAAATGACAGAGAAATGGTTGAAATTGAAGAAAGTTATTCAGATGACCGTACAGAATTAAACAGAATGAATGAATCTAGACAAATAAGACCGGCAAAAAGATACTTAGAAGACGATGGAGAATGGACAGTTGTGGGTAGAAAAGAAAAAAAAAGGAAAGAAGATATTACACAAATATACATTTCATGTAATGATAAATTGCCTAAACAATTCGCCTTAGCCAAGCTTTTACAGGAACACGAAATTACCGACATAGTGAAGGTAAAATACATCAATCACCACAAAATTAGATTGGATGTGTCATGTGAAACCAGTGCAGTGAAACTGATAACCTGCGAATCTTTCATAGAAAAAGGATGGCGAATACAAAAAACCATGGAGAACCATATATCTTACGGTGTCATCAGGGATATGGAGCTAGAGATATCGGCGGAGGAGATTATGAAGCACATCACATGCCCTAGTCCTGCTGAACTAGTAACGGTTAAGCGATTAATGCGTAGAAATATAGACAAGAATGGTTGGACGGATAGCGAATGCATACGGCTTGGTTTTAAGGGTCCGTATCTGCCATCACACGTTTTTCTGAATAGCTTACGTGTAAAGATTGAACCATATATATTTCCGGTGTCACAGTGTTCAAAATGTTGGCAGTTTGGACATACTGCGAAGTTCTGCCCAGCCACAAAATTTGTGTGCCCAAAGTGTGGCAGTAACCATAAAAATTGCGAAACAACATCATTTAGATGTGTCAATTGTTCTGGAAGCCATATGACTTTGGAGCGATCGTGCCCGGCATATTTAAAAGAAAAAAAGCTGAGAGCATTAATGGCGGAGTTTAATTGCACATATAAAAAAGCCTTGATGATTTATGTTCCATTGAAATCACCTACACCAGAACCAGTCATGTTTACACAGGATATAGAGGAGCCCTCGTTGTCAGTTCAACCCGAAGAAACTTTACATAAAGCTACCTATAGTTCAATAATTAAACCTAAACCAGTTAAAAAGAAAACAACAAAAATTAAAATAAATAAGGATACATGTTGCCCCACTCCACTTCCTACCGATGAGGAGATACAGGATAGAGACAGCCCGCAAAATTCGACGTCCATGGCTAACAGAAAAGAAGTAAATTTTGAAGAACTTCTTACGAAGTTAAAAGATATTTTATTTTTAAGTAGAAACACTTTCAAAGAAAAAGTACATAACATAATAAAAACGTGTATAGAATGGTTAATTTTAGTGGCAGTGGAAAATATAGGTGATTGGTCTGTCTTAAAAAATATATTAGATTACTTTAATGGCTGATAATCGTAATACAATATTGAAACTAAATATTATCCAATGGAATGCACAGAGTATACGTCCCAAGATATTATTGTTAGAAAGTTTATTATGTCAGGAGAAAATTCACATAGCTGCCATTAGTGAGACATGGCTGGAACCTGCTCGTAATATAAAGTTAAATAGTTACAATATTTTTCGTAAGGACAGAGGTGATGGCTATGGCGGGGTTGCGCTTCTTACACACAAATCCATCAGATCACACGAGATATCGGTAAGATGTTCTAATTCTGGCATCGAAATTATAGGTATTAAGATTTACAACTGTGATTTCATAGAAAACATCATTTCACTGTATTGTTCTCCCTCAGCAAGTACCGCACTGAGCGATTGGGATAATTTATTTTCTAAATTTGGTAGTAAAACGTTGATATTAGGCGACTTTAACGGTCACCATACGAATTGGTCTACAAAAATCGATCAACGAGGTATTCAAATTTTTGACGCATTAGTGGACAATTCATTAGTCACCTTAAACGATGGCAATAATACTCGTCTGAAATTAGTAAACGGACTATTACAACAATCTTCGCCTGACCTATCACTATCATCGCCAGATATTGCTCTAAGAATGGACTGGTTCGTTCTTAATGAGAGTTTAGGCAGCGATCACCAAATTATTAAAATTACGTCTCATATTACACAAAATAGTAATTGGGTACCAAAAAGAAATTTTAAAAAGGCTGACTGGACAGGCTACACCTCCTTACTTCGGGATTTGTTTTCTAACATAGAAGTAAATAATAATCTACAAAACTGTTATGATATGTTTTTAGATTACATTAATTTGGCAGCAGACTTACATATTCCCTACACAAAATTGAATACAAATACTAATAATATTTTTTCACCTAAAGCGTATTGGTCGCCTGAGCTTTCTAAAGCAGTAGCGGAACGTCGATTAGCACTTAAAACGTTTCGCCGTAATCCTACCCCACAAAATTTACAAAATTTAAAAAATAAAATTCGAACAACACAAAAATTAATCCGTAACGCGAAAACTAAATGTTGGCAATTGTTTTGTTCCTCCGTAGATCAATCTTGTTCATATAAACAAGTATGGGACAAAATGAAGTGGCTTAAAGGTTATAAATATAAGTCTCAATACGTTGACCCAAAATTAGCCAAAGAATTACTAAATAACCTAACCCCTGACTTCGTCTCCCCTAATACGCCTACATTTTCCTCAGATAACTATACATTAGAAATAACAATATCAATGCAAGAATTAGAGAAATGTATTCGTTTAAAAGATACGTCGCCCGGTTATGACAATATTTCATATTCTATGATAAAGCATTTACCAAATAGTGGTAAAACATTTTTAATATCTTTATACGATAGATTTTTAGTTCATAGCTTTGTCCCTAAACAATGGAGAGATATAATGGTTATACCTATCCCTAAGCCTGGCAAAAATTCACACAATATATCGTCGTTACGACCAATTTCAATGATCTCGTGTGTGTGCAAAGTTTTTCATGGCATTTTACTCAATAGATTAGAATGGTACATAGAAAAAAACACATTATTATCCAATCACACATCAGGTTTTAGAAAATACCGATCCACACTCGATAATCTTTCCAGTTTAACATCGAGAATTCAGCTGGGTTTCTGCATGAAATACACAACCGTAGGCTGCTTTTTAGACATAGATAATGCATACAACAATGTAGATATAACCAGTCTAGTAAATATTTTAGATAATCTTGGAACGGGATCAAAATTATGCAGTTATATATATAACTTCCTTAAGGCAAGAAATTTATATGTTAAGGTGGATAATGTACTGCACTGCCGTACTACTGGTCGAGGCCTAGCTCAGGGCGATCCGTTGTCCCCGTTGCTATTCAATATCGTCACCATTAATATCTGTAGAACCATGAATTCAAATTCAATATTTATTTCGCAATATGCAGACGATTACGTTATGTATACTTTTGGCAAACATATCTCAATTATTAAGAATAAATTGCAATTAGCTTTAGTAAAACTCTTCCACTTATTACGAGACATCGGTTTGGACATCTCAGTGTCAAAGAGTAAAGTATGCATTTTCCAATCAGGTTTTCGGAGAGAACAGGTAGATTTAAAAATTAATAATATTACCTTACAGATTGTTGATAACGTCAAGTATTTGGGAGTGTGGTTCGATAAGGGTCTTAGGTGGGCTAAACACATAAACGATATTAAATACAAAATTTCATCCTACATTAATGTTTTTAAAGTATTGTCAGGGGCTAGTTGGGGTGTACATCCCATCCATTTGAGACGATTATATATCAGTCTAGTGCGTAGCAGACTGGACTATGCCAGTCAATTATATGGCGCCAGTTGTTCTTCACATTTAAATAATTTGGAGCGCGTACAAAATCAATTTTTAAGAGTGATTGGTGGATTTGTGAGAAGTACCCCTGTTCACGTAATGCAAAGTGAGTTATACATTCAACCACTTCATGTGCGAAGATTTTATTTATCAATGAAATATTGGCTCAAGATAAGATCTATTGAAGGTAATGAAACCATAACCTTACTTAAGGAACTTCAACGACAGAGTCAGAACTGGAGACGTAAAGCAAAGCCACCACTTCTGTCATGTTTAGAGAATTTCGAAACAGTATCTATGCACGTTAGTAAGCAGCTTGAATTGTTTTCATCTGACATTTGGTCGAGTCATTTTGAGCTATCAAGTTTTGTAAGACCTACCATTCACGCTATCGATAAGCCTAAACAGTGTTACCACTTGTCAAACCTCAAAAATATCTGTTCAAACTATATAAAAAATCAATATCCTAATTATTATACTATTTACACAGATGGTTCAAAAAGCAATGAAAAGGCAGGTGCAGCACTCTATGATCCACAAACAGAGAGTTATATTATGCTCAATATTAAAAGTACTTACATCTCAATAATGCATATAGAACTGATTGCTATTTTTGAAGCCATTTCGTATATAGAATCATTTGAACCAGGTAATTACGTCGTGTTTACAGACTCAAAAAGTGCATTGCAGCATTTAATTCGGTGCACCTCGCATATCCGTTGCTTACCAATAGCTTATGATATAGTAAACTGTATAAGGAAGTTACACCATAAAAAGAAATTCACAATATTGCAATGGATCCCTGCGCACATCGGTTTGAGGGGTAATACTGTAGTAGATCAGTTGGCAAAACAGGCTATTTCAACGGGTATTCCACTACCACGCGCGCCTTATTTTACAGATTTACTGTATTCAGTCAAAAAGAAGTGTGTTCAAATGTGGAGTGAATACTTCGATGAAAGATCTCGCACTGTAGGCATATGGTATAAAACTTTACAACCACATCCTTCCAATTATCTATGGTTTGCAGACTCCAATCTGTCCAGACAGGATATAGTAACTGCCCTTAGACTTCGTTCCGGACACATACCTTTGAACAGCTTTATCCGTATGATGAATAGGGGTTCTTCACCTGACTGTACTATGTGCGCAGTTAGGGAAGACGTCTACCACATCCTGGTGGAGTGTGTACGGAACGAAGTTGAAAGAAAACAGTTTGAGCATCAGACAAATATTTGTCTAAGAACGATTGGAGCCTGTAACAGTATTCTAGCGTCGCCTTTATCTGAAGAAGCAATATGGTTATATAATATAGTAAACATAGGGTTAAAACGTAGAAATAACTAGATTTTAATTTTTAATTTGTAATTCTAGATTTTAATTATTAATTTGTAATTCTCAACAAGGGTGACATGATCGCTTTGTGATCAAACCCTACCTTTTGGTAAATAAATGAAAAAAAAAAAAAAAAAAAACTAAAATGAAACTAGTACCTACATATCGCCATGTTTACCAGTTCAAGTCTTCCCCAAACGTAATACAAATCAATGCATATTATACCTTATTCCTAAGTCTTAAGATCCATACATATAAACCGTGTCATCAGACTTAGATGAGAAATTTAAAACTACCTAATGCGGCTTAATGAAAGAAGACCTCGGTCTCATGTTCAAAACTATTATAATAGGTCTGTAGATCAGTGTGCCATCGTGATCCTGTGACGTGAATGTGCGTAATTAGACGCTTACTTTGTGTTAGAATAGTATTTCTTTCTCATTTACAATGCCTCGTTATAATTACACAGCTTCGGGTATACAGATATGATTTTAATTTATGGAGAATATCACGGAAATGCAGCTTTAACCATACGTACGTACCGAAAGAGATATGGAAACACACGTGTTTGTACTACCAATGGCCGGACTATTGTGCAAGCTGTCCAGAGGTTACGGGATAATCAATCCTTACTGCCTCATATGGATAGTGCTCCTTCGCGTGTAAGAGTCACCCTAGATGAACAAATTTTAAATTATTTTTCTCGCAAATTTGACAGAGGTTGATAATGTGGAGAACTTAAAAAAAGGAATTGTACGATCTTTCGACAAGTTAAAATACATCGCCGTCAATGGCGACCTGTTAACAAGAGTTCGAAATAATATTTTAAGACGATATAATTTGTGCGTTCGGGTCCATGGCGCACATATCGAAAATTTAAAAGTTTAACGACCAAGTGAATTATTAAAGTTATCGTGATTATTTTAATAAAATAATCGAGTGAGAATGAATAGCGCCCATAAGTGTTACATGTATTTACCTACGTTTCGAAGTTGTAACATATGATACCACAAGGTCACTCGCGTGCCGACCACAGGTTAGTGAACTAATATTTACAAACGGTGTTCTATTTTGTTTCAATATTTATGATAAAAAGTTTGTTTGAAAAAATTGTTTTTTAAATATGCATGCGAGGACTTTTTTAATAGTTTCAAAATACTCCTATACACTAGTATTGACGGTGTTTTCATTTATTGTCGTATTGACGTCTCCACTCTGTATACAATCATTTTGATTAAAATATGTAATTTAAAAAATGACAAACCCGCTGAGTTTCTCGATGCATCTTCTCAGATTGTGTCCTCTTTTAGATCCAATGGTAAATTAAATTGATTACAGAAAAAGATTAAAAATAGACATTATGTAGGTAAGTGCCTTTATGGGGTCTTATGCATAATCCATCATCCCAGCTCATATACGTCCCACTGTTGGACACGAACCTCCTCCATAATGGGAGGGAAATTGACCTAGTAGTAGAAATTGATCTAGATGTTATATGCATTTTATTTCCCTTAGTCGTCTCTTACGATCACCCACGTGTAAGATAGGGGGTGGTGAATTGTATTCTTACTCCGTCACCACACGGCCGCTTATGCGATATTAAAACTTATGCACACGCACACTTATGCATAATAAAAGATTCGATTTGAAATCCCTTTATGGTGTAATATAGGGCAAGTATGCTATGACAAGGGTATATGAGTTGATAGAGGTATCATACGTTCTATATAGACTTTGTTGTGTGATATAGTTAAAATTCACGGCAGATTTAAATTAATAAACTTACACAAACCTGTATAACAAAACCGAAATATTTTAAAGGTCAAATATCTGAACAACTTAACACACAAATTGACCTTTCAGTTTCAAAATCAATTTCGTATTCAATTTAATCAAATATCAGCCCCACTGTAACGTGTAATCCTGAATTCCAGTACGTTTTCGATTAAGAATTCAACAAGTTAATTAATTCAACCACCAAATGGACTAACCATTTATATATTTTATTATGTTCCTGTGCTTGCATCATGCATTATGATGCTTTTCCTGATAAGTTATCGAATCATTTACAAAGTGTATACATTGTGAAGTGATTGAATTGGATCTCAGAAGTTTCGACTTCGAATATTCTGGCAATTAATTTTGTGTTGTAAAAAACGACTTAAGTATATGATATGCAGAGAAAGTCTATGCGAGTGAAAGAAAACTTAACGAATCCTATGTCAACCCGTCTGATCAATGTAGTAGCCTAATAATAGAACGTATGTATAAGGGTTGACAAGAAAGTACGTATTTCAAATTATTTACTTTGTAACAATAGAAAAAAATGTGAATCATTTTGATTTTTAATATATTAAATTAGAGGACATGTCGGCGTCCAACCATATTATTTTGAAACGGATTTGAAAAAGAAAATTCACATCTTTGTTGACTAAACTGAAGAAGTAAATATATTAAGTAATTTTGTTCTATATTCGGGTTACAGATTTGAACACAATAATACCACTCAGCACTAAATAATAAATAATCTGGACTGCACGGACGGTGTGGCGGTTCAGATGTCGATCTACCCTGCCAAGTGTCATGAATTTTATCCCCACACAATTAAAAATTTTGTGCTACCCACTGAATGTTGTTCTGAGTCTGGGTGGAATTTGCCTACGTTAATTATTTGTTGAGTATACTGCCTATAAGGCAGGTACATCTGAATGATGGCCGACTCAGAACAGCTTGGCTTAAACTGGCTTCCTTCGAAACAACTGACTCCCTTGTCTTGCCGTGTGGTGACGGAGTAAGAATAGAATTCACCACTCCCTATCTTACCCGTGAGTGATGGTAAGAGACGATTAAGGGATATAAAACACATTCAACATCCATGCAAGAGAAGGAAAACTCGAAACAAAACCCTTTACCAACACGTCTGATCAGCGTGGTATAGTAGGTCAATTTCCCTCCCATTGTGGAGGAGGCTAGAGCCTAACAGTGGGACATATATGTGCTGAGATGATGAATTATATGTTTGTAAAGTATCATACAATACAAGAATTATTTAATTAGTGCAGATCTTTAAAAACTCACCAAAGGTCTAAAGAATGTTTATTATGTGTATATATCATGTGTATTATAGTAATTATAAATACAAATATTATTAGAATTCACAACTACCATTCCTGAGCTGTGAGGGAATCAAATCCGTCGTTCGAAGAACACCAACCGTTACTAAACCCACCATTATGGTATGTTTTATTAGTTTAGACAGAAAGATTTTTCATTTTTGTTTTGAAATAAACGATATTCATCAATTTGTAATAGACAAATGTACATCTAGGACGAAACAATCGAATGATCAGCTCGACTAACTCTGTCGGCGACAAGAGACGGATAATGGCTCGTAGTTAAGCGCGCCGCAGTCTGCCATACAATTGTACTGCACAAGTATTACAAGTTTATTATTGTTTCAAGTTATTCAATATGCAGATTCAGTTTGAAAGCGCACAGCACTCGCTTCATAGAAATATTGATATTCCGTCGCATCTGGACGCCTAGTACATAGTGCAATTAACTGAGCGAAATAACTCGAAATTTGACGAGGAAACGTTAAGAATGAGAAAATGGGTGATGATTGCACAGTTTGTTAAAATACTGACCTACTGTGCCAGTGTTTGTTGGTTTAATTCCCACGCAGGACAATACTTTGTACCACAATTGTTGTTCGATAATTTTATCCTTCGCAATACCAGGATTAATTCTTTTATTAATGGATATTTTAAAGAAAAAAGGATTTCTTTTACTCCGTGAATACGCGGGATATTATATTTGTCATATCTTTATTTCTCAGCCGAGATATGTACCATTGTCGAGCCATCTTCTCTCTCTAAATCACGATGACCAAACGAGATATAAAATTTTCTTCCCAGTTTTTCTTCTCTGCTTAGACCTTTAGTCGTCTTAGTTTTATGAAATCACCCGGCAAGGACATAGAAATGAATTGTAGAGCAACTAAACTTACTTAGAAATGAATTGTTAAGAACTTTAATACCAAATGGCAAATATTTATTTATAAACTGGAAATCCAATTTTGTTGTTTTAAATTGTTATTTTGTAGTATAATTAGCCAGGGCGAGGCTGCCTCGTCAGAAGTAAGCTAAGCAATAAACAAAGCTATTATTGATATCAAAACTTGATCCGAAACTAGTTTTTGGTAGCTGTTTTCTTTTCTAATATAAATACGTAATAAATTTGTATTAAAATATTGAATAATTCAAGATTTAAATTAAGTGATATGATTTTTTATGCAAACATTTAATTATATGTTCAGACTTAGGCTTTGAACATCAAATATTAGAACGCCAAACGTCGTAATGTATAAGTATTAGCTTTTAAGTACTTATATAATTCTTCAATACGTATGTAAGTGAACTCTTAAACAGCTGGACCGATTTAGATATTACTTGTACGTGTTCAGTTAGATTCAAGAATGGGTTAGAATAACAATGGGTAGGTGGCGATCGAATTCTATGTTCTTTTTTTTAGATTTGTGTAGCAGCGCCAATGGTGGTATTTAATGTGTAATATATGTATTATTTTGTAGATGTCAGAAAAATATTTTGACAAATTTTATAATAAAGTACTTGACATTATGTAAATCATGGTACTTAAATGTAAGTTTAAAAATGTCTGTCTGTCAGTATCATTACAAATTGAGAAGGTTAAAACTAATTTAGATGAAAATTTTGAAGGTTTGTTGGGCATACGAACTGAATTGTAACAAAACTAACACTATAAAAACAGGAGAATTCCTATAATTGATTGAATTAGGCGATACATGGTGGAAACCCATTATTATCTTAAAATGGAGGAAAAGAAGGAAGAGTCTAGACACTTTCCTACGGTTAATCAATATACCGTACACCTCAAGAAAGGAAGGATTTTTTAATTTATTTCTTATTCCACCTCGATCCCATCCCGTATTCCTTCCATTCTAGAGGTGTACGGTATATTGATTAACCGTGGGGAAGGGGTAGGTCTTCCTTCCTTTCCTCCATTTTTAAGGAGAATTCCTAATAAACCTCTATACTCTATTCGTCTAGCTAAGACGATAATTGTCGTTTTCAGCAATCACCTTTAGATCTTAGTTAACACTTAAGACAGCATAAGTGACATATATTATGTACTATTTATGTCTTATATATCATCTAAAAATTTATTTTCTTTAACAAAGAACACCCTAATCAAGGTATTGGTCTCACTCCCTGTATTGCGGGGGACTTTACAAAGGTAATTAACGAACACAAAGTACACCTGTAGTGGTAGGGACATACCTACTGCTCAGTACAGTTCTCTGTCTACAGCCGCGGGCCGGTCCGTCCGGGATAGTACCACACTGAGCAGAAGATTGTCGTCTGAGCAATGTAGTTCGTTCGGTGCGCGAGAAAGCCGTAAGTCCAAATTTCTGAGTCGGTTTTAGTTGGTAGGTGTAATTACATATTTCTTAATTCTTCAGCAAAATAAGTTATGATTCTCAGTTGTCAGGCACAGCTACAACAGTCGACATGGTACGCTATTAGCAACAAATAATCTGACATTTATTGAATGACGTCATCCTAGAATATTATAGTGCCGCGGATAAATACATATATTATTCTATTATTCTACCAACAGAAAATTATTATTATCGATCAACTAATTTGACTTGTGAAAAAATCTAAGTAACGAGATTTGTACTATCTATATATTTAATTGCTTATCTACAAGTTCTCGTGTTAGTTTTAAAGCCTAATTTGACATTTAGAATGATCAAATTCGATAAAAATTATGTAGGTAATATTATTTCTCATGATTATAACTGATTTTAAGCGAATCTAAATGTCAAATTAATTTCATTTGGCTGGAAAAACACGGCACTCTGAAATTTAGAGGTCCGTAATGAATACGAAAATAAGGCAATCCTACATGTTGAATTATATGTAGATAATATCAATTATTTAAATTTTAGCCAAAAAGCACCCTGCACTTTAAATAATCACTATAAACTTTACAAACATATAATTCATCACAGCCCATATTTGTTCCACTGTTGGGCTCGGGCCTCCTCCCTTGTGGGAGGGAAATTAACCTACTATACCACGTTGGTCAGATGTGTTGGTATAGGATTTGGTTTCGAGTTTTCCTTCTCTTGCATAGATGTTATATGCGTTTTATATCCCTTAGTCGTACCCCCCACCACCCCCTATGGTGAATTGTATTCTTACTCCGTCACCACACGAATAACATATAATTAAGGGACACAAATTATATCCAGACTCAGGATAACAAATTGTCGAACCCCTAACACTTGGCACGGTAGTTCGGTGTCTTAACTGCACCGCCTACATATTTAATTTTAGCCTAGAGAAACTGATTTTAATATAATTAGGAATAATAAACGTAATTTCAATTACATTGATGTCTCGCTATGACGCATACACACACAGGGACACATACATATGTATACATATACTGTGTGTGTGTATTCACAATGATTACACAGAGTGCCAAATGGAAACGCCAGAATGATTTATTCCCGCGCTAATTTCGCCTTGAACTTGTAAACTCAATAAATATTGATACGAAGAGGTTATCTTAATAAAACAGGTGCTATGATAAATTATGTTTACTCCAAATTATTATTATATATCAACTAACTAGCTCGCAATTATCGACTGTACTTATCGTTCAATGTTCTATTCCAATTCTTGAGCATGGAAAAATACAAAGACTTCAATTCTGTAAGCCCAGAAATTCATTAATAACGGTGGTATTTAGACGGTTTATCAATAAAAAAAAACCATCAGCTCTCAGCGACAGAGAACCTCAGTAAAAGTTGACATTGAAGGAAGAAAATATTTTATTTTTAAGCAAGTGACAGTTCAGTTTCACTCCACCGTGATGACAAAAGACCATGATTCATAATCTACAGTATCTTGTACTCGTACTACGACCTTACAACTTGACGGAGCTCGTAAATAAGGCCACATTATCTAACAATAAAATTTATATCATTATTCAGCTTTTTGTTTATCCACTACTGGACGTAGGCGTCTCTCATATTTCGCCACAAAGTACGGTTCTGTGCCGTCCGCATCCAGCGACTCCCAGCAATCTTAAATTATACGTATCATGTGTATTTAGATGTTTACTGTGTACAATCAACGGGAAACTTCCAGAACAATGATTTGTTGATCACCATATTCCATGTGGCTTAAACGTCAAACGACGAGGACGGCATTTTCCTATTTCCTTAAGACAAAATATTGTATGGACATGGGTCATTACCGCATGTGTCGCTAAATGTAATCCTATTTCGGTAACAACATTACCCTACCTGTTAATGGGATATACACACATGCATAGCCATAGGTATATTTATGTAAACGTGCATTGTTGACCTTGTCTGGGGTACAAATGGGTGTTACCACTGTTTAATATATACTGGGAGCCTGAAGTATTAAAATAAAGGGCCAGGTTTTGTTTAGACTCCAGAACTCCCACAGATGGCATAATCATGTTAATTTAATTTTATTTATTGTTAATAAACTTAACTATAAAAGTTATTTTTGGAGATGAATAAAAAAAATATTGTATGATTGAAGACACGTTGATGATGATGATGATGAGTAATTATATCAGGATCTAAATAATTTAGTTGTGCCCTTACATTAGAACCATAATCTGATCATTATATTTCCTTTTCTCAATATTTTCTCGGCAAGATTTTTTGATTCGTTTAAAATAAATTTGATTTGTAAGTACATCATTAATTTTTAAGCACTCCATAACGCTTTGAATCTATTTTAACTATTTTAAGTTTTATTTCCAACAAAGCGCTGACGTTTTGAATGAAATCTAATGATTTTTTTTACGTAATTTTATTGACATAAAATATACTTTTTCGATATTAATAAAAGCAGATAAATACAGAATAAATATAGAAAATACATATAAAAACGTATTTTTTACCGTTTAGCGTTTCGCCGTTCGCTATTGAACCTCTTCTATATAGTAGTAGGTATGCCACATGACCTATTCATTCATTGGAGGTATTATTGCTCATTGTCACAGTTGGCGAGCGGGTTCACGATCACAGTAAAGTGTAATAAACACACGATAATAAATATTGCACATCGGTATTTGAAAAGAGGCAATCGGGAAAATTCTCCTCCTTATAGCGTCATCTCTGTCGCACTTTAGCTGTCTGATGTTTATCAGTCGTAGTACAAGTGTGAGGTTATATAATTGCGTCCAATTCAAAACATATATAGAGTTGTTAAAATCCTAATAATTGACAAAAAAAAGTTAAAAACTTTTTAGGTCTCGCATATTCTTTTCAATTGACATAATTTCAAATATTCTTTTGAATACTACAGCCAAACATAACTAAACATTTACAGCACTGAAACATTTTTTTTTATGTTAATAGATTACTGATTGATCTAAACATTTTTAAATCGAAAGTTGTCGGAAATTGAAGCATGTTGTTGTTGACCGGCTTGTCAGCGCATAGAACGGGAAGTCCAGGGTCCGATGATGTAGCAATTGGATTGATTGGACATCCGGAGGGGCCGGCCATTCTATGCAACGACTAGTCTCACAAAATCTTCGACTGGCAATGTCTCGAATTTTCTGGTTACGAATTTGGAAATTAAATTAAAATTGGCAAATTTTATCAATCAATTTATTAATGTGTCGACGTCCAGTGTTGGACATAAGTCTTCTCACGAGTATAGCTGTCAGTACGACCCTGTGAGATCTCCTATAAGTAATGCTTGAAATTTCGATATAAAAGTTGAACTACTAGGTTTTGGACATCCTTCCCGTAGTCATATATTATAAAATATTACGTTTACTTTAGTATAATTATTCATACATTTATAAACTGGATATAAGACGACCAAAAACCATACAAATAACGTAAAAATAACATTATCCGTATAAAGAACGTATTGAAAAGATGAATGTTTCAACAAATTGTTACAAAACATTTCACATTTGAAAGGCTTCTAATAAAATATACAGCATTATACACTCATACAATACATATACACGAGTATATCTACAACGTAAATAAATACAAACGCGTAAGAAAAGATATTACATTATGTAAATGTGCCGTCATGGTGATGAAGGAATTATTCGACTAAAGAATTAGGCTTTCTTTGCAACAAAACCTTCACTCGTTTTATATATCTTGCTATCTATAGCTATATATAGGTACCGGGGGAGACCGAGACTAACCTATCTAGACCAGATTGGTCATGTACTGAAGGAAGGTGGAATCAAGAGTCACCTAAACCGGCGAGCGTGTATGAAGAGAATTATGAATGTTGGGAAAGCGAGTGATGTATGCAAGGATAGAGTTGTCTGGCGCTCTGTTCTCTCTGTCTACCTTGCAAGGGATATGGCGTGATGATATGTATGTATGTATGTATCTTGCTATCTATATATCTGCTGTGTAGCAGCGGCTACGAATACTACCAATCCTTACTTTGCTCGTGGATGTCGTAAAAGACGACTAAGAGCCTTATAACTAACTACCTGGGTCAACTCCACCTGATGCCGATTGGTCAACAATTACATTCCCAACGAGGGTTGACGTCTGGCAGGCGGCCGGTCATAAAACTATTGCCAATAACTTTTACAATATGTACTATGGAACATGAGTACAAATTGTATCGACCCCAAGTAATTGGGATAGGAGTAGGAGAATGATGACGATCTTGCTATCTATATAAACTTAGTCTGGTCATAAGTTACAAATGAAAATGTATTATATTAAATGCTTTAGAGAAGTATTGTAATATTAATAAAACTTATATTTATTTATTGAAGTTTTTGCAATAAATAATTCTATTCGAAACTACGGCCTTTGCCTTTAATGCAGACGACTAAGTCCATTGTCTTTTACTACATCTACAGGCAAGAGAAGTGGTTGGATTGTATTCTTACTTCGTCACCACAGAAAAAGTTACTTAAACCTAATTCTATAATGTAAATTATGCCAATAACTGCAGACAATGTATGAGCTATTACAAAACTATAATAAACTTTAACAAAAGCCAAATATAAAATGATATTAAATAAAATCTTATAAGTGAAAGACTCACTGAGCTAAACGGTATCTGTTGATATTTTGCGCTTGATAAGAGCACACGGAAATTAAATCAATCACGTCTCTGTCGCATCACAGACATGAGATGTGCGATCACAAATCTCCCGGTGAATATAAACATCAAAATGGAACATATTTTTTATTTATTTTTAAAAACAAACGCCATGAAGTAAGGACATAATCCTTGTATTACAAGGGATTTTATAAACATATAATTAATATATACAAATTGCACTCAGAAGAAGAAAAAAAAGATTCTTAATTCTAAAATATTTTATCATTAGTAAGTACTGTTGCTATATCTCGTATAGGTTCACTTCATTGATTTTCAGTTGGGGAATATGGTTTGTTTTATTTTTATAATATTATGCGTTTTTTACAAATTCTAGTCGCTAATTTTACTCATTACTTACATCTTACTTAATATAAGTATAAGTATAAATTATTTTTCTATATTACTATTTATCTTAGATTTTACTTACCATCTAATTACTTCTACTCGTTATTTTATTAGATAATTAATACTTTTCTTTTCATTTCTAACATTAATTAAGGTATAGTTGTATATTTCCTTTCCGTGTGGTGACGGAGTAAGAATACAATTCACCATCCCTATCTTACCCGTGGGTGATCGTACGAGACGACTAAGGGATATAAAACGCATATAACATCTATGCGAGAGAAGGCAAACTCGAAACAAAACCCTCTATACAAATACGTCTGACCAGCGTGGAGTAGTAGGTCAATTACCCTCTCATTATGGAGGAGGCTCGAGCCCAACAGTGGGACATATATGAGCTGAGATGATGATGAATATATTTCTTAATGTTGTGCACTTATCTGTAATTGATGTAAACACTAGTTTTAAGCCACTGGAATGTTATTAGCATATGTTTGTGTTTACGTTGTAGAAGAGCCTTATATAACTAAATAAATAAATAGGAGGATCGCACAAAATGTTGTCCTATGTGCAAATTGAAGTCACTGTGACGTTACTTTTAAACATAAGCATAGCTGTTCTTTGTATGGTGATAGATTAAAAATGTAATATATCGCGATACTTATCTTCCGTGGGAATCATAAAATTGAATTGAGGAAGTAACAGGGGAAGTGATTAGTGGTGCTCGTTTAGGAAACTTATAAAAATTAACTACGAATACCAATCTGTCTGCCAAAAGTGGCGATTGCAGCATTTTATGAGAATTCTATGTCCAACATTGGACGTTACTACATGAAATAAACTATGTCTTGACTTGAATATTATAAATAAACCTCTGTAGCAAAAGTTTGCAAACTATAACCGATGGGTGCCTATGAACTTGGATAATTATTACTTGGAATTTGTTATATTTGTGGTAAGTGGGTCTATAACATTGCGAATTTCTATTTTAGGTTTAAGAGCATGAAGCTGAAAAGTACTAAAATTGTTAAGAAACCGCAGGCAAATGTGATGCGTAGATTAATTCGTTTATCTATAAATATTAATCGCCTATCCTATTAGACTAGACCAGAGTTTGGCAACCTTTTGAGTCGGAAGAGCCAAATATTAGAATTTATAAAAGTTTTTAAAGAGCCACAATATTTTTTGGCAACAATAATAATTTGTGCCTACTGCTCGTTAATGAATTCAGAACCATTTTTAAATATTTTCTTTATAAAGTATTTTTTTGCGTATAGAACTAAAGTACCGCAACTTCACATCCAAAGAGCCACATGTGGCTCGCGAGCCGCAGGTTGCCGACACCTGGACTAGACCAACGAGCAGTTAAGGCACAAAATCCTTTGATAGTACAATTATTTTATATCTTAGCTCATATTAGAGTTGGGTTTTCTTCTCAGTGGAAGGAAAATTGACGTGTATAGTAGGTCAATTTTCACGCTGTTACTAATAAAATTTTATGTCGATTTTTCTTTCTGTTGTATCGATATTATCTGCATATTATTAAGTCGTCTATTACAACACCCACGAGCGAGAGAACGGGGTGATGAATTATATTATTTCTGTCACCACACGGAAAATTAGTGGCACGAAAAGAATAAAATGTACTTCGTACCACAACTACGGGTACATAAGTGTTTATGAATTCTTATTATGCGGTCCACAATGATTGTTGAAAATTTAAATGCGATTTATCTCTATAAATTGTATTTTGGTAAAATAAGTCGGAAGACCGTGATCCGTGTGGTGACGGAGTAAGAATACAATTGACCACCACCTGTCTAACTCATGGGTAACGACTAAGGGATATGAAATGCATATAACATCTATGCAAGAGAAGGAAAACTCGAAACAAAACCCTATACCAACACGTCCGACCAGTGTGGTATAAGCTCGAACCCAACAGTGGGACATACCTATACGAGATCATCATCTTAGATGAAGTTGGAAAACAAGAATTTATTAATTATTATGAAGTAATTATTTTAAAAACAAAACTTTGTAGTTTTAAAAGATCAAATAGAACTACTATCGAATATACCTGACTCTACGTATCGTTTTAACGTCGCAATTTTTTAAACGATAGAGAGAAATACACCGACAGTCGCCCGTTTTTCGTAGAGGATAACGTACTTCTATTTATTTTTGAGCCTGTTTTTTGATCGTGAAAATGTAAACAACAAAATGTTTTAATGTTTTCTATGTTGTTGTTTTAACGACAACATACGAATGTAATACATATTGTGTTAACGAGAAAACTAAGCCGTCTCCAGCTTATGATAAGTAGTGATCGACGTTGAAACATAATCTTATCAAAATCTAAATCTATATAAAAACCTAGTACAAATTTTACCTAAGATAGATATATATATATTATTGATTTTATTAGTGGCAGGACCACGCTGTTGACAGTTCTCTGTCTACAGCCGCTGGCCGGTGCGTCCAAGGTAGTACAACACTCTTGCAGAAGATTGACGTCTGAGTAATGGCAATGTGCTATTATTGCGCTTCGTTCGGTGTGTGAGAGAGCCGGAAGTCCAACTGGGTGGGTTTGGGGTTTGTATTGGCAGGCAGCGGCCTAGCTATACCTTTGCTATGGCAAGTCCATGGGCAGCAGTGACACTTACCATCAGGTGTGCTGCTAGCTCGTTAGCCACCATAAGCAATAAAAAAATATCTATCTCAGGTAAAATTTGAGCTAGGTTTTACAACAGCGATTGTGATGCAATAAATAAGTCAAATCTTAAGTATACTTTGGAACTTGCATACATACATACCATTACGCCATGTCCTTTGCAGGGTAGACAGAGAGAACAGAGTGCCAGAGAACTCTATCCTTGCATACTTCACTCGCTTCCTCAACATTCATAATTCTCTTCATACACGCTCGCCGGTTTCGAAGACTCTTGACTCCACCTTCCTTCAGTACGTGACCAATCTGGTCTAGGTAGGTTAGTCTCGGTCTCCCCCGGTACCTACATCCTTCCACTTTCGCATTGTATATCTTCTTAACCAGACGTTCGTTCGGCATTCTTTCCACATGTCCGAACCATCGGAGCATTCCCTTTCGCATCTTTACACCAATACTATCTTTCATACCTACTCGCTCTCTTACGTCGTCGTTACGAATGCGATCGATCAGCCTAACTCCACAGATATATGTATATATATCTATATACTACGGAACGTTTTTTTTTTTAACTTCAACATTGGATTTGGCTTGGAAAATAAAAAAAAAACTAATATATATAGAGTGACCTCCTTTGCTGTGTCCTAGGTTTGATTGCCACTCACGATAATGTTTGCATATTTGTAAAGTGGTGGACTTTAATAAGCAAGATTTATAAATACATAAGTATTTATTTAATACGAAGTTTTATTAAACAAAAACATTCACTAATAAAGAGACAATGTATAAAATTACGTTCCCTTTAATCTAATTACAAATTTGTTTCGTTTAACTAAGGCCTCTTTGCGTAAATAGGATCGTAAAATACGAGTAAAACAAATCTACCCGCAAGAAAAGAAAGGCTGAAAGGACCAACCGCGGCCATGTAGACACTAATTATAATGTTGACCATTTATTCTACGGGCACATGTCCCGGGTAAACAGCTTACTATAAACTCGTACATATAGTAGGCACAAGGTTACTTTATCGCCTTTAGTGGCAGACGGCTAAGCAGTCCATCTGATGGCAAGTGGTGACTGCCACTCATAAACTTCAGCAATACCGGCAGTAAAGCAAAGTCGAGGCCCATTTTAATGTTGGCTATTTTTAATCACTCACAATAAGGATAGCTAGATTTCTTTCCGTTTTTTTTATTGTTGATCTTGGTGACAAGCGAGCAAGCAGCACCCCTGATGGTAAGTGTTACTGTCGATCATAGATCTTTGCAATACAAGGGGTACAGCTAGGCCGCTGGCTGCCAATAAAAATTGTCCAACCCACCCAAAAAGTTGGGGTTGCAGCTCTCTTGCTCACCGAACGAAATATACATTGCCACTGTCCAGATATCGGTTTTCTGCGAGAGTGGTACTATCCCGGACGGACCGGCCCGCGGCTGTAGACAGAAAACTGTCAACTGTGTGGCCATATCACTATTAAATATCATCATAACTATAATATATATAGCATAATATATACAGGAAGATGTAGGTACCGGGGGAGACCGAGACTCACCTACCTAGACCAGATTGGTCACGTACTGAAGGAAGGTGGAGTCAAGAGTCTCCGAAACCGGCGTGTGTGAAGAGAATTATGTATGTTCAGGAAGCGAGTGAAGTATGCAAGGATAGAGTTCTCTGGCACTCTGTTCTCTCTGCCTACCCTGCAAGGGATATGGCGTGATAATATGTATGTATGTATAATATATACATACCATAATCATAGCTATAACAGAAATGATGAAATTAGTTTCAAAACATAAATATTTACGTGTAACTCCGCGAACGAAAGTTTGTAACGGTATGTTAGCAATGTTACATACGTACGAGTATACCGCATGTATGCAGTGCATGGTGTTTGAGCCACCGGCGCCGTGTTAACAATGGATTACAATATACATACGTGATAAGAATTTAGTTTAAAATATAAATGCGACTAATGCATACCATTCTAACAGTCGTAAAACTTTATTAGGTTACTGTTTACTTTTAAAAAAATATAAAAAAAAAATCTCTAAGTATTTATTGGGGACAAGCGTATGGTCCGGCCACATTCAGCCCAAACCGTCCAGGGTAATGGAAGTGTTGCCAAGGCATCGGGTGATCGGACCGAGGACTAGTCTGGTCACCCGAAGTGAGGCCACCGCTTGAGGAACCACCCAAGACCACAAGAGGGTCACCGAAGACAAAGATCGGGTACCGGTGGCCTGCTCGCACGGCGAAGAGGGGTGCTTGCAGGGTGGGGTTATGGGGTTGCGTGCCGCCTCTTCCGTCGCCCCGGACCGATTCGGTGGGGCGCGACCATATACATAGTCCACCGCATGAAAAAATAAAAAAAAAACGGCAATATACTTACTGCCGTTTTTTTTTTACCATTACGATATTTTCAGAGAAAAAGGAAACAAAAATATTATGATGTGAATAAAAACCGTTCTCAATCACCTTTCACGAATATATTCGCTACCCATTGATTTAAGTTTTTTTTATATAACACCCAGCACTAAGGAAATAATTTTTGTATTGCGGGAGACTTTACAAACATATAATTACATACATACATACATATCATCACGCCATATCCCTTGCAGGGTAGGCAGAGAGAACAGAGTACCAGAGAACTCCATCTCTGCATACTTCACTCGCTTCCTCAACATATATTTAACGCAGACAAATTACATCCCGATTCAAAACAACAGCACAACAACAATTTGTTGATCTCACAAAATATTGTCCTGCGTGGGAATCCAACCCACAGCACTGACATCTTAACCACTACGCTTTATGCAGTCAACCAACTTAAAAAAAAAATCTCAGCTCATAAACGTCCCGCTGCTAAACACGATTCTCGTACACAATAGGAGGGAAATCGACGTACAATACTAAGCCGGTCAGATAGGTTGGTATAGGGTTTTATTTTGAGTTTTCCTTCTCTTAGATAGATGATACATGCATATTGTATCTTTTATTCATCTTCACCCACCCGAAAAATTAAGCTGCCGGCTCTCTCTTTCACCAAACGAAGCACAACAGTACATTGTCACTGCTGAGATGTAGATATTCTGCTCGGGTAGTACCACAGTACTACCCCGGACGGACTGGCCCGCGGCTGTAGACAGAGAACTGTCACTAGTGTGATCCCATCACTAAGAATCTATATACAGTACATGTGAATATCATCGAAATGTCATTGCACTGTGATATTAATTAACACCAACGCTTTAATATTGCAAATACATTGTACAAATATTTGTTTAGGGTATCACCCCAATGTTCAGTCACATTTAAAGTTCAAAGACTTACTTGTGATGTACTTACCTACCATATATATATTTTATAGTACTTTTCTAACTCTATAATACACTTTATTAATGATGGCTGCTCTAGTAGTTAACTAGTTATCCGTTGCAGTTTGATGCCATAATATTCTTGCATCATATTTGAGACTGTATCTATACAAACCCGTCTAACCAGCGTGGTATAGTGGGTCAATTTCTCTTCTATTATGGAGAAGGCTGGAGTTTAGAAGCGGGACGTAGATAAGATGAGCTCATGATGACGATGGCATTTGAAAATTATATCACATCATGATTAAAAGAACAACACGCTGGAGCTAATACTTACTAAACATGTCATAGACAATTTTATATGAAAAAGAAATTGATTACAAAAACATAAAAAAATAAATAGGTAAGTATGCTGAGTTCTTTGATCTGCTAAGTGACGGTCGCGTTACAAGACGATAGTAGATTATTGAATAAATTTAAGGTAAAAATATTAAAATTGACAATATGTAATTGCTCGCCAGGTTTATACATAACCAATGATTTTATATATGATATACTTTTTTAAAGATTGGACTTATTTTGACTTAGTTTTATAAGCAAAGTACTTTATATACCGACATTTAACGGATACAAAGCACACCTAAGTTAGACTTGTTACACCTCTCCTGAAATATAACACGAACTGCATTTGCCAATCTGCATGTTGCGTGGTGTAGCGTGGCGTTTGTTCAACAATGGACGTCGCTAGACTAATGTTGATAAAAACAAAGAATACAAATGCATAAAGGAAAAAACTTGGCAGTTACGGCATTATGTTCTATGAGGAGACCTATGTCTAAAAACGACGTCGATAGGTTAATGATGATGATGATGAAAGTATGCAAAGGACAACATCACTGTAAAGAAATAGAAAGGAAAAATCCTTAGCTGCGCCTCTTTACCAGCATACCTATATACAATCAACTATTACAATCATCTGGAGTATATCATTGCCCAGCAGTGGAATGCATATGGCCTTAGAATAGAGAGAAGAAGATTGGGAGTATTTTATCTTTTTGATAACACCACGCAGTAAGGAATAAATTCTTATCCATACCTTTCATCAGATCTTTACATCTAGAATCTGAACAATAATTTTGGGATCGCCATAAAGAATTCTACTGCCTAGAAATTGAACTATCCATTCGGAATTACAGATCTATTATTATTCTACTCCACCACCTGTCGTTGTTGAATCTGTCAAAATTTTAAAGGTCATCTTTTTTGCAGGGACATTTTTATAAAACAGAACGCTTCGTGCCTTTGGTATTAAAGAATCAACATCTAAAATTGAAAGGGTGAAAAAGAGAACGGTGTGTATTATCTTGAAATATATAACAAGGTCCTTTGAATCATTGTTTTCGCAATCTATACAAAATATCTTAATGTACCTGTACATACAATTGTGATTATAAATAAATATTACAATTGTACATATATTTCATTACTCATGTTGTATTTTATTATTTTATTTATCTAAATCTATCTTATTTCTAAATAACTAAAAATATTGCACTTGCGCTAAATTGACTTCTGATGTAAGTACTATTACTTCTATACACTAAATTTTTAATATTTTATAACATTACTTACTAAAAAACACAAACTGTTTTGCGTTTGATTTCTATGAATCGTATTTTGTTGTCTGATTTCCATGAATCACGTTCTGTCGTCCGATTTCTATGAACCGGGTCTGATTTTTCGCTTTTGCTAGTAATGAATATTGTATTAATAATAATGCGTATTGCATTAAGATTATGAGCCTTTGTATAAAACGGTTCAGGTACTTCATTGGAAGCTATTTACTAATTTATGTAAAATTGTTCTTGGTACACACAAGTCAAACTTGAAACCCTCCCAAGATTTTGAGGTCCTTAATCCCTCCGGATAAATTCTCAATGAGCAGTAAAATATGTAAATTTATGTAGATCTATTATAAAAGGCACTTTTCGCTAATTCGCCAAGACAGAGCCCGCTAAATAATTCACAGTTTTATTATTCATGAAGATTGTCGTTAAAATGTTGGACTCGAGAAATTTTCGGTCAATTTTTACCCCTGACTCCGGCGACGAAGGGCAACTTACCTGAAAAGAAACAAAGTTTTAATTAATTTCATTGATTAATTATTAATAACCGTAAAAAAGTACTTAGAGAAACTGTTTATTTAAATATCAACTTTTTCACAGTTGATAAAGAGCAGTGGTAAAAAAACCCCCTATGGTTTGTGTTTTAACATTGAGCTACCGAAATCAAGGAATCGATTTTGATAAAGGAAATACGACGGCTAATTGCAGCCCATGCAGATCTTCAGACACCAGACGGTTTGGGCGGATCATAGCTAGATCATAGCCGGCTAAATGATATCTAATTTGACATAGGGTACAATATTCAGAGATATCAATATCAGAGAGCCAATTAATCCGGCTGTCATAAACATTTATAATAGCTGACATAAGAAACTGTTACGAACAAACATCCTGACATCTGACATAATTTTACAATATCATTATTCTTTTCAATATATCAAATAACGAACGAGTACCTCGTTCCATAAATTAAAAAAATGGTCCCGCTTAATCCAAATTCATCAGAAAATCACACTATTACGACGGTCTAAATTATTATTGATTTAATTTATCTCCACAACAAATGTATAACAAAATATATAACATACGAGTGTGTTATGACAGCAGTATAAGCGGTTACCCACGTGACAATACAGCGTTATGCCATTACAAGCATTCCTGAATATATTTGGAACACATTGCAACATTTTGGACCGCTTACAAAATCTTCTAACAAATCAGACTATATATTAACTACTGTCCACTTAATAAATATCTGTGTCCCTCTCATATTTATAAAATAGGGGAGTCATGGCTACTGACAGTTTTATAAAAGAACACATAAATGGCTTGGCTCTGCTGCAGTCCAAATCACTGCGGAAAATCGATGTCTGAATAGTATTTGTTACTACACATGTAAAGGTACAAAATTCACACACACATTGCAAAAGACATGGACTGGACCTTTAGTATTGTGAAGGTCCATTAGCAGCAGATACTACTTACACCAAGTAGGTTATTTACTTTTCCTATGGGAGTCGTAAAACGCAGCTAAGAGTTAAGATCAAAGAATGGATAAACAGTACATTCCTAGAAAACTAACAGCCAGCTTGTAGCAAGCCAATTTTCTTTTTTTTGTCGAAGAGACTCCGCTGTAGGATAACTATTAAAACTAATAGTCATCAAAACAAAATTAAGTAGTTATTATGAAATGAATTCAAATCAAGGTTGTTGTCGTTGTTGTGCGAGTGAGACAACACTATGAACGTGAGCTCCGCCGTGCGCGCGCGCAAGGTACCGACTGGTACCGCTACTGCCGTAATGACAGATCAAAGTGTACTTACTCGTACCATAACAAACTGAACAAAACCCTAATGATAAATCCTTAAAAACTGTAGACAATTATGAGTTATTAAAAATAACATTTATAAAGTAAAATAATTATTTATAGCAAATATCATTTTAATTAAAAAGGAATATTGCAACTTTATGATATTTTTCATTCAAATCGAGTTTAATGAAATGTTTGAAACGCATTTTTTATTTACATGTCGGGCTACATTATTGGAGTTTTCGTAGTAATATCTAATTTAAATATAATAACAATATATCCTTTACTTTAGACTATTATTTAAGATTAAGATTTTTTAAATTGATCCAGTAATTTTTGAATTTATTCATCACATACAAAAATGATTTTTTTTCGTTTTATTAACCTCTACTTTATAATGTTAGATTGCCTTTAAAATATTACTACAAATAGACATACAATAAGTAAATTTGCAGACTATTTTATAGGTTTCATCCATTGATCGTGAACGAGTGTTCACGTCCACTGTTGATTACAGCTTCCTCAAACAGTGTTGAGGATAATTTTGCAATAATTACACTTCGCAGACGATTGCAAGTATTCGTTACTACAGGTAGACTTGATCAGATCATGGTATCAAACGGTATTAAGTTATTAGGGCATAAAATAATAAGAGTTTTGGGTGAGTTGGTTACACGCGATGGAAATGAGTCAAATAGTCGTCAGTAAGATAAATAAATCTGTAATAAATACCATCATCTCAGCTCATGTAAGTCCCATTGTTAGACTTAAACCATAATGACCCAGTATACAATGGTAGCCCATCAAGTTGGCATAGAGGTTTAATTAGACTTTTCCGTCTCGGTTATAAACCATTAATTAATTCCTTTGACCATCTTTTACAAAACCCACGGGTAAGAAATGGGGTGATGGTTTTTGTATCTTATATTTTCTTACACCGTTACTACACGGAAATCTATATAAAATCTATAAAAAACATTTAATTATTTTGTATTATAGAGTCAATGAGGATATAGTTGGCAGCGTGCGTCATTATGAATACTTAGAATTATATATGCCATCTTTATTTAATGATCACCGACTTACGGAACAAACTGTATACAATAACACGTTTTTTCACACAATTACGACTGGTTTTCATAGCAACAATGTTATTGAGAATCATTTTCCAAGTAGCATAGTTAAATATTGTTATATATCATAAATTAATAAAATGTACCAGATATTTAATGGAATGTTTATGGTAAATATGTTAATTTGGACCTTGAGATACTACGGCACAAGGCCTTTTGTGATGACATATGATACCTAAATTGACATTGTATTTGATAATTACTAATGGTTTAAACAAATAATACGTCAGTCATTGTTGATTAATATATTATTTTACAAATTATTATAACTCCTGTGCAACTGAAGCAAGCTACAATATAATCTAGGTATATCTATAAAAGAGGATGTTTGTATATATGACATCACTAAACTCGAAAACTAGTTCATCGATCATTATGAAAATCGGCATGTATATGTATTTTTTCACGGAGAAGGTTGATATTCTATCCTAATAGATGTAACACGCCACCAGGCGGCGCTAGAAAACAACCAACGAGCTGGGTTTGCTAGTAATTTATAAAATTTGATCTTCGTAGGTGTCGATAGTCTCGTTTTCACCAACGACTCCTAAAGTTTAGATGACATTAAGTAGGTATTATTATTTATTATTTTTATCTAATTTTAAATTTGTACATAATAATATTTTTATATAATAATTAGTGTCCGACCGAAACTGGTTTTTACGACCGAAACCGAATTTCGGCAACGGTCTCAGTTTCGGCCGAAACCGAAACTTTCTTATAAAGATCATGTTTTCAGAGAAAAATAAACAAAATGTATTATAATCAGTCAGTTTTATTTTTTTTCTTTAAATCACATAGGTAGCTTTAATACTTATTTATGTTGTTACCTAATGCACTGCAAACAAACCGGTTACGACATGATTACGCACGTGGACGCGGCCAAATGTCATCGTCGCTTGGATGTCATTTACCGCGCCGAACACATCCGAGTACAGCGCGGAAACTCCCGAATGCAGTTTCGGTTTCGGTCGTAGTTTCGGCAGGTTTGCTGTCGAAACCGAAACATAACCGAAACTCGTTTTTTTGCCCGAACTCGACCGAAACCGAAACCGAACATTCGGTCGGACACTAATAATAATGTCAAGCACTCCTTTATGCCACCGTAACTTATATAATAACTGTTATTATTACTATTTTCTATGCAGATCATACATGCTGACTTATATGCCTGTATCTATGCGCATAGACATACAGACTTGTGTGACATGTACTCATATGCGTATCATGTGCATGAAAAAAAAATCACCTCAGTGTTAAATGTCATTTATATTGGTTAAGGTGATACTTAAAATTTAGGCATCGTTGCTAAAACTAGGCATTAATCGTCAGTCAAGGACTGATTACAACATTAAATATAACACTTACTTAATAAGACACTTAAGCACATCATATTCTTAACACTTGAAATAATCAAAGGCGATAATATTAAGGAGGCGCGTACTTACGTATAGAAGTTGTGTGAAGTACCTTCCAATAATAATATCTAAGTACTGCGCAGTGTCGGTGACAGATACACCAAACATCGCAATCACTAAGCACACTTCAACATTCACAGAGCGAGAGAACCGTCATTGAACAAAGTACCAATAGTTAAGCGTTCCATATATACCTGAACAAAATCGATCCACGCTACAATTGAAACTAAAAAAAATATTTAAAAATATTATAACATACCCAAATGCTGTGTGATGGCGGCAATGAATATTAACAAACTTTACATAGCTCGTAGTTGTAAACAACGACTAAGAGCTTTACGTCAACAGAGCTAAGGCCATCTGATGCGGTTTGGTCAACAATTACAATTCCAAGAATTCCAAGGATGTCCAAGGATAAATAATTGGAAAAGTAGAAAGATGATGAGGATAACAGTACCTAAAGATCCTGCAAAATAATCATCAAGACAGATGATGATAGATGATCTCCCCCAGTGGATAATGCCATAATCATCACTGCATTTACCAATATTTTCAGAAAAATAGTGGCTGGTGACAAATTATATTTACCACCTGCAACCGCAATGAGAATCCGCACAGAGATTTTTTCGTTAAAAAAACTGTCTATAGAGGTTTACCTGTTAAAAAAAAAGCCAAATATTCCTATTCGGTTTAAATTGCCTTAAAATTAGAGCATAAATATCCCACTTAAGATTCTCGTTAATGGGCTAATCATTTGCATAAATACCCTAACTCTGCTAGCAGCTTCTCTTGGATGGACCAATTAATTACATAATGCTATTATTCCATTTAGTAATAATGTGTATAATAGCCTTAATATATAAAACACTATTTTTATTAGGTATGACAGCAGATGTCATGACAACAGCCACTCTGCGAACTATTGTTACCATATATAACATTCAAAAATCCACTCCTATTTGTGTGTCTTATTGTGTACAGCCTGTAAACCTTTCTCAGTAAACGAGCCACCTAAAAAAAAAATTAAACCCAATTGTTTCTGAGATTATAACAATACAACAAGCAAACTTATCAGATATATAGATAGAGAGAAGAATTATGCAAAAATTTTATATGAATGGCCAGATCATAAGTAGGTAGGAGGGGTTTAGGATGGCTGAAGGGCAGATGAGACAAATTATAATGGGAATGTCACAAGCAGACGGGAGTTCTATAAAGAGTGTACGACTTAATACAGCTCTTAATAGCTTTCAGTTTTGTGACGTGACAACCATTACCTATGACGGCAGGAAACAAAAGGAGAAAACAAAAAGGAAATAAAAATATATAAAATCCATAGCTTTATGTTTGTAAGTTAAATAGACAAGAATTAATATGGCTTATACTCGATAAAGTACGAACTTTGGCCTTTTTAGCAATTGCATACACATACAAACACATACATACCATCACGCCATGTCCCTTGCAGGGTAGGCAGAGAGAACAGAGTGCCAGAGAACTCTATCCTTGCATACTTCACTCGCTTCCTCAACATTCATAATTCTCTTCATACATGCTCGCCGGTTTCGGAGACTCTTGACTCCACCTTCCTTCAATACGTGACCAATCTGGTCTAGGTAGGTGAGTCTCGGTCTCCTCCGGTACCTACATCCTTCCACTTTCGCATTGTATATCTTCTTAACCAGACGTTCTTTCGGCATTCTTTCCACATTTCCGAACCATCGGAGCATTCCCTTTCGCATCTTTACGCCAATACTCTCTTTCATACCTACTCGCTCTCTTACGTCGTCGTTGCGAATGCGGTCGGTCAGCCTAACTCCACAGATTTGCCGCATTTCGACCGCATTAATTTTACTTTCATACTATTTTCTGCATACCCAACTATCATTTGTATGTGCTATCTATTGATAGGTTTGAAGTCGCTGTAAGGAATCTTTCAAATCAATTAATTATTATAAATCTTATATTAATAAAAGTAATGGCCACGCTTTTTAACGAACGACTTTTCATGCCAAATGTCATCGGTACGATCCCCACTTAGAACACAAATAATTGTTCTAAGCCTGGATATAATTTATTAGATAGAGACACATTACGTCAGGTTATGGAGCTGCAGTGACCCTGCCGTCGCCCCGAAAAAGGGTGTAAATGATATCTATTAATGAAATATTTGTGAAGTTATGGAATTAATTGTTGCGTTGACGATTAGTTCCTTAGAAAGAGACGTTGTCTTATAAGTTTCGAAGTTATAAGTGTATAATCTATTCTCTTAAGGGTATTGACTCAGTGAAGGCGTAGCTACATGCGAAAGGAGTCTAACTTGAAACCAACTATAGTTACTCAGTATAAAAATTTAATATTAAAGTATTGAATATAATATAAAAGACACGTTATTTTTGCGTCAACCAAAACTTATGAAAACCCATTTAAACTTTGACAAGAAAACTTAAAATGCCAATAAAATTATCGCAACTATTCTATCCGTCAAGAACTCAAGACATAGGCCTTCTCAAGGGTATAAAGACATAGTCGGCACGCTTGACAAGCGAAAAGGCGATCGCATTTAGTGTTACCAATTTCCCAGGAGAGTAATGTTGCCAATTTTTAGGAATTAGTATTATTTTACAATATGTAAAAATTAATAACACGGCGTAACTCTGTTATAAGTTAGCATATTCTCATGACATTTAGCAAGAGTTCAACGCTCGGATGTACCGATCGGTAAGCCGATCAGTCTCACAACCGGTCAGACCGAGATGCGTCGTTAAAACTCAATAAGACATTATTTAACTGCTTCGTAGATAAGGGGTCAAAATTAAATTCCATCATTTTGATGGAATTATATATATTGTTTTTAATATAACAAGAGGTGATGCTTGCTAAGTGCTCGTTTAGATTTTATCGAATATAAAAAAAATAAATGCCTGTCATTATTGTGGGGAATGGTTCATAGAGAAAGATATAAATTATTTTTTGGCGGGAACATGAAAACATCATGTGGTGGTCTTGTGTTATATTTAAAATCTAAATGTATTAACGTATTATATTAAAAATATTTGATAATATTTTATGTAATGTGATGCGTAGAAAGTGTTGGGGTGTAGTGAATATGACATAACGGTTATTTATATTTTTCACAACAGTGTAGCCTAATATTACGTAAGTCGACACAATATGTTTGTCTAATTCCTTTTTCATCGTACATATTACAAATACTTTTGCCAATACTTTTATGACCAGTCGCCTCTCTGAGGTCAAACCTCCTTGGTAATGTAATTGTTGACCAAACGGCATCAGGTGGTTTTGGCCTAGATCGATGTAAGTCTTTTAGTCGTCTTTTACAACACCAATAAGCAATATAAGTAGTTAACAATACGTAGCCGCAATTACACAATTAATCATACAAAAATAGAAAAACGTAAATTACTGAAATGAACACGTTCAGGTGTAGACAAGGTTATCATTAGACACCAATGAGTCAGCCAGAGTTAAAATCAAGCATTAGAACAGAATGTACATGTATTAGACAATTATGCGAAAATATACGTTTTTATATAATTTACATAGCGGTACCTCTATAACGACTTGAGGTTGGCACAACCGGTGCGGCGGCGGCGGCGAGTCGTGAGCGCAGACTGTTATTGTAACAAACCAGCTTCCACTGTCTATATGTAATTATAAGAAACACTTATAAATGATCTTAATATGCAATTAAAACTTTCCTATTTTTGTAAAATATATGAAACAAAATTTGCAATAGATCTAGGTTCAAGTACCTAATTTAATATCGAAATCTGATAGCGCGTGAAACATTCCTTATTAGCCGAAAATACAAGTCATTATTTGGTTATCGTACCCTACACACTGGCCTAATTGTTTAGTTAAAATGGATTTACAAATAAATATTGTGGGTTCAAATCTCGCGTGTGATAATTAGTTTTTGTTCGTAAATAAGTTTTTATAGATATCCTACCACGTCAAAGGCAGTTTAACATGTTAAATTTATAAGTAATTTTGTTTGTACAATATTCTACATAAATGTACATAAGAATTATCTCATCGGTACAGTGAAATGACAATTAGGAAGTGGATGTTTAATGTTAGGTAGACTAAAGATTATATAACACCTAAGAAACTTTTTCGCAATCAAAGTAACACAGTAGCCGATATGACCATCACCGAAATGCTTGTCCACGAGGTCAAAAGGTCGCTTACTACAGAGGATATACGTATGTCGCTTTACATTGCCAACAGAAGGCCTGGATTAGGTGAGGCATCGGCTATACTCAAACCAAAAAAAAAAACAAAATGACAATGGGTCCAAATATCACAAAGTACATCAACGAAATGGGCTTATTTTATACATCTCCATTTTTCTTCAGGAATAGAGAGTAGAAACAAACAATATACAACTTGAGTCAGGAAGAGACCAAAGCGGGTCACTGCGAACACAAAGTCAAACAAAAAGCGTATCGTCTCATGCTTTAGTGAAAGTATTCCCACGAGTGCGTGCGCGCGTATTGTCTGTAACTCGGGTGGGACAAGACACAAGGTTACAGCGGGTGCTTGATTTGAAATCTAATAAGCAGTTATAACTGATGGATACTTCATTTACTGTGGTGGTGGCGAATACTACCAACCTTTACGGACAATCAGGTGGATGTCGTAAAAGACAATATAGCTCACATTCCCAAGGAGGATTGACGTCAGGCAGGCGATCGATCATAAAACTATTGCTAAAACTTTTGCAATATGCGTGATGGTAGAAGAGTATACATTGCGACGATCACAAGCAATTAGGATGAGAGCAGGATAATCTTAACGATGACAATACTCCCCAATAATGCCTCTTTGAAAATATAAGTCTACTTCATCATACTGTTTGGAGGGCTTGGCATAGCTATATCGAATTTTCATTATGTTAAAATCCGGGTCGACCACAGATGTCAAGGAATTACCATGGTAATGAGGAGGGATCAGAGCGAGTTATGGAGACAAAGGCCGCCTTTTTTTCCGTCCCGGACGGAACAGAACGGGGTGTGTCCACACTATCATCATCATCATCATCTCAGCTCATATATGTCCCACTGTTAGACTCGAGTCTCCTCCATAATGGGAGGGCAATTGACCTACTATACCATGCCGGTCGACGTGTTAGTATAGGGTTTAGTTTCGAGTTTTCCTTTTCTTGCATAGATGTTATACACATTTTATATCGCTTAGACGTCTCTTTCAATCACCCACGGGTAAGATTGATGGTGAATTGTATTTTTACTCCGTCACCACACGAAATGACCAGACTATACCAAAAATAAAAGCCTACCAAGGAAACACACAAAAAAACTGGCTTTGGTTTTAATATGTATCGCCAAAACTGTTGCAATATGTACGATGGCAGAAGAGTACGTATTACATCGACCACAAGTAATTGAAATAAGAGGAAGATAATACTTTGTCATCAAGTATCTATAGACATCTTGTACCATCCGTAGCAAAAGAAATTGGTTAATGTATCGTCGATTAGATTTTATCTCTTATGACTTGCAAACAATAGCGTTATGACGCAAAGGTTGTCAGGTCATCGGCAGTTCAGTTTGTGCGTTTGTCTCATCACGCAATTTGAGGTACCATTACGCTATTTATCTTTGTGTGTTGGTACAGTACTAACTACCTGTATACGCACTATTAACTACCGTAAGTAAAACCAATATAGAGATATGTTCATACTTAACCAAGTTATTGAAAATTCACTTCTGTGGTTTGTATGTTATGTGGACCACCCACATGAGCCAGACAGTCGGAAACCCAACTTTTTGGGTGGGTTTGGAATTTTCATTGATAGACAACAACAAATTACAAGGCAATACTTGTATTTTCTCATCATTCTGCTACTCTTATCCCTATTACTTGAGGTCGATACAATATGTACTCTTCTTTCATAGTACATATTGTAAAAGTTATTGGCAAGCAAAAATTATTGGTTATTGGTAGTTTTATGACCGGCTGCCTGCCAGACGTCAACCCTCCTTGGGAATATAATTGTTCACCAAACAGCATCAGGTGGAGTTGGACTAGGTCGTTATAAGGGTCTTAATCGTCTTTTATGACCTTCACGAGCAAAGTAAGGGTTGGTAGTATTATAACTACTATAATTTATTTAATCAATATTTAAACACGCAGAATTTATTATCCAAGTCATTCAAGGAACATCCAAACATAATATTGTTTTAGTTTAGTTGACGAATGCCCTGCATTCTTCAACAAACTTTAACATGCCACTAAAGAGTCTTCCCCTCACAGGGCACATAACAAAGTGACTAGTTATTCTACCATCTACATAGTCACCATCAGACGCAAATCGTACCCGACAATTGTTTCCGAATGAATTCGCTGTAGCTGCAATGAAGTCACCGGTAATTGGCCCGTGATGCTAGGGTTGGAAACTGTTGTCAAGTTAATTTCTCCTTTAATTATTGGACTCCGGACGAGGTGAAGTAACGAATTGCAGGTGGGTTATGTACTGTTGTCTATATTACAAAGTTTAAGAGTGTGTTTTTTTGCCCCAAGTTTTGTAGACCGATTGGGGAATAATTAGATTTATTAAGTACAGGATTTCGGCGTTTAACAAAATCGTTTCTTTTAGCATCTGTTCGCTCCAAGCGTCATTTTAAAGCACAAAACCACGGAACAAGGAAGTTCCTTTAACCGTCTACAGTTTACGCGGAAGGATATATTTGGAAAAGCGTATAATTTGCGTACTCTGTAGATGCGTACTACTCAAATTCAAATATTTAATTATGTATAAGCTCTGCGGGGACACTTACATATAATTTTAATTTACTTATACCTTATTTTATCCAATGACGATTCGTATCCGACGGTATAATAATATGTTTTTGAACTTAATCTACCCAAAGATATCGTATGAGCTAGTGATGCAACGGAGGGGCCACAACGGAAATACATATGTATAAAGTAAATTTTAGCGATCGTAATAAATTTTCATAGCGAATAGTTTGATCCGATCGCTTTTATTATCAATGACAGCTGCTCTGTGCTGTCGATCGGCTATTGTTTGCATAACTGTCATTATGTTTACAAGTGCTTTGTATATTTTTGTACGTTTTCAATTGATTAATTGATTGAGCGTATTTAAGGATTTAAGCTAATTTATAACAAAACGGTTGATGTCAGGAACTAAGCTGATAAACTACTGCTAATTTTTTAACCGACTTCAAAAAGGAGGAGGTTCTATGTTTCATTGTATGTATTTTTTTTTTATGTATGTTCAGCGATATTTCTGTCTATGGCGGGCCGATTTTCAAAATTTTTTTTTCTTTCTAAAGGGAGCACCGACTTCAAATCGTGTTAGTGGATTTCTAGCATACATTGTAATTATATTTTATAAAAATTAATACATAATTAGAATTAGACAAGAATTAAATAGTTCATCTTATTTTTCGGTTTTTAGTGTTTTAAATAAGTATGGTTTTTGGCTGATCCTATTTTGAAGTCGGTTTACATTTTTTTTATAATTTGGAATATGTACAATAGTGCATATTGCTTTGATCCCAAGTGATTGGTATAAGAACAAGATAATAATGATAGGTATATTTTACGTAAT
Source organism: Lymantria monacha (assembly GCA_905163515.2). Classification (NCBI taxonomy): domain Eukaryota; kingdom Metazoa; phylum Arthropoda; class Insecta; order Lepidoptera; family Erebidae; genus Lymantria; species Lymantria monacha. Next base: position 1,104,680 of record LR991096.1, on the reverse strand, counting down.
TGTTCATATAATCATGTGTATGAATGTGGAACGTCGAGAGAGTGTTACTGAAAATCTTATAACGGCGTAATAAGAAGTTATTACAATAAGGAATAAACAATGTATTTTTTTTCACATAAGATCTCTTCATGACTTATTAATATTTTTTATTAAAATTTTATTTTTATCTTCCTGCCTTTTGTGTCTTACTCGTATCTTTCTATATGTATATCCTACTAAACCAGCTGCACTCATCCGGTATATACCGGTATATACGGTATATACATATGTATGCTACAAACACAAGAAAATTTCCATTAGTATTATAACATTCGTGATATAAAGAGTTTCGCTGAAAAATATGATGTTTGAACAAGATAACGTTGGTGCATATCCGTAAGTGCATTAGTGTAATGGTACCTCCTACGGGGGGCCTCCATTACGGGCACATATTGCTTGCTTTGATCTCATCATATATTGTATTGTTATATTGTAAACATTTCATTCTTTAATGTTTAATATATTTAATATGATATGATTTCCTGTATAGCGGAAGAGAAAGAATGCCAGAAAATGACGGAAAATTATCAAGGGCCCTAAATAATACGGCAACAAGGATGGCCCGGCATAAAATCTATTGCCAATTCGTTTGGCCAGAATCGCTCATCTAGTGAATCCTGTCCAACACTTAAACATAATATGGACTGAAAAGAAGAACAAATCAGTTCATACAGAATTATTCTAGAAGATAAATTACTATTAAAATATCAATGGGGACAATGGAGACCTCAACCATTAAATAGAAAGAAATGGATGTAATACAAGGATTATTTCCATAGTCTTATAGGCGTACACAGTCCCTTAATGTGCCATACACGTATCTCTACGGCCAAAAAAGAAGAAATTGTGGCGTCTTGGACTACGTTACAAATACACAACCAATAAGATAGCAATAGATTGTGGAACGCCACAAAGTATTATCCTACACAGGCATCGAACCCATTTGCTAAGGAGGTAATACTAAGACAATTACGCCATCACTTAAATTATTATTTCACAAATACGTTGAAGATTATTTATATTGAATGCTTGGTAATCATTTTACTTAGAACGCAGTTGGTACATCACCGCCCGTGAGAAACTTACTTCAATCGTGTATTATTTCATAACGTAAGAATTTGTTTATTGCCACAACTAAATATAACAGTTGGGTATTCAAACAGAATACTTCATGGTGCATCTATAACGAAATTGTTATTTGTACAGTGGAACATATATTAAGTATACTAGTTTCTATCTGCGACTTAGCTCGCGTAAAGAGTGATTTTCAAAATGTAAAATTTTATCACTAAATCTTATATCTTAAAGGAACATAATTTACTAACATTATCGGGACAAAAAGTAGTCCATGTGTTACTGCAGGAAATGTTCTATCTATGTTTAAATTTTTTATCCGAATTTGTTGAGTGGTTTACGCGTGTTTCAGTAACAAACATTAAAATATCCAAAAAAATCACAAATTTTAACATATATAATATTAAGTAGTATTAAATAAGTCCCTATTTAATATTTATTTACTTTATTTACAAAACCCGATTACGCGCGTCGAATAGGCGCGGGTTCGAATCCCGCTTGTGACATCATTTTTCGCTTCGTAATTGGGTTTTATAAATAATTAAGCATATTAAATGCTAAATTTCAGTAATTTAAATAACAAGGTTGTGTCATCGTTTAATACAATTCTAACTGCAAAGTTTGAAGTATTAAGCCTATAACAATGTGTAAACATTGTCGGGTAGATGGCATACGTCACCTTAAGACGTAAATATGATACGAAGCGAAATTTGCATGTCCTACAATAAGTCACGGTGGTGTAGTGGCAGCACGATTGGGCCGGAATCCCAATAGGCGCGGGTTCGAATCCCGCTTGTGACATAATTTTTCGCTTCGTAATCGGGTTTTATAAATAATTAAGCATATTAAATGCTAAATTTCAGTAATTTATTTACTTTCTTCAAATATTTTCCTAAATCTAAGTCTGTGTGTTGGGGCAGAGTAACAATAGAATTCACCACTTCCTCATCTTGCCTGTGAGTGTCGCAAGAGATGACTAAAAGATATAATATGATATAATGTGATATAACATGTATGAAAAAGAAGGAAAACTCGAAACAAAACCCTATACCAACACGTGTGACCAGCGTGGTATAGTAAAATCAATTCACCTGCTATTATGATTGAGGACCGAAACTGAAATAATGATAAATATCTGCCTAATAGATGTGGTGGTGGACGGTCATCTCTTGCAGTAATATTATCAATTTAAATCCTATAATGTTGTCTTTCAGCGACCATAGAAAAGCAAGGGTTGACGACTACTTTGAATCATAGTGTAACACAGCATGGAATAAAGTAACCATATACAAACGTTTTATTAAATAAAAGATGACTAAAAAGGTTACTAAAAGCGGTATGAAAAATTAATTAACTCATTTGCCACCTTGTAAATGAAATTTCTTATGTTCTATTCTGGTTTTAATTAAAACACCTCGTACTACTTGTGGCTAGAAAACACTTATTCTACGTACTACATCTATATATATATATCTGTACTAGATTTTACCCGCGATTTTGTCCGCGTAGAAACCGTGTGTGTCGTCTCTGTTAAATATATTCAATATTTGTGTTCTAAGGTGGAAAATAGTAAAGAAAAATTCATCCCTCATTCAGTACCCTTACGAAGGATATATTATCTGAATGGCTCATTTTTAGAATATGTCTTTTCAATGAGTATCTAATATTGTTGTGATATCAAGTATTTATTTGTCATTCACCTATCTCACCTCAAAAAATAATCCCCTATTTTGTAAATTTCTTGTCAGTTTTTTTGCCATTATTTGTCACTTTCTATGCTTTAGGTTCAGAAACCTAGAAGGGAGAAACTGACAAATACTGGCAATACAATATCCTTCGTTATTGCATCTAGGGAAGAGTTTTTGTCCTTAATTTGAAGGTAGTGGTTAGTTTTTTTTTCTGTATATACTATGGCCCAGCGTTTCACCTTTTATGGAGTTTAATATCATAAAATTCTTTTTTAGTAAGTCTCTATGTCATTAAAAGTAATTATTGTCAAAATTGCATGTTTCTAGTTTTAGTAGTTTCGACTCGGCGTTGATGAGTCAATCAACTAGCTTCTTTATATACACATACGTACAGAAGATACAGACTGCATATAACACTTTCACTTACACACACACTAGAAAAAGATAATGAAACTCTTGAATCTTTACCTGCTCATTGATTTATTTCTTCTTCTTCTTATCTCTGCGCAACCAAAGGAAATCACCTTTCAAAATACATTTCCTAGTCAAATTCTCGTTAATATTATTTACCATTGGTCCCTTTTTGAAATTTCTCTTCGTAGGAAATAATTGTTACAAAAAAAACCCGACCCACCGTCGACATGACGGAAACTAACGTGTGGGAAATATAGGGAACCGCTCTGAATCAAATCGGTCGTGTAATGAAATAACATGACGTATTATATTATTGTAACCACACGTTGTAGCATTAAACAAGACAGTCTTTTTGAAGTTATAATTCTTTTTGCGCGTTAGGGAAAAATTATGAGAGTACCTTTTTTTTTTTTTTTTTTGGGGGTGGGTTACGTTCGGCACACTCCTCGCACCACTCCGTCCGGGGTGACAGAGGGGCGCAAGCATGCACACCCGCAACCCACCCGCGACGTCGCCTTCGTCGTTGGGCCAACCACCGGAGCAGAGTGACTTGACGTCAGTGGTTGGCCCGACGGAATACCCCTGAGGAGCACCTTCTCCTCGACCGACGTCCCCCCCTCGGGTAGGATGTCGGTCTTTCCTCACGCGGTCGGCCTCTCGGCGGGTGACGGATTAAATCCCCGATCCAGTCACCCGCGGCCTCGGCTAGGGCGGCATCAGGCGCAGGTAATCGCGCCTGCGCCGCCCCAGTCGCCGGCGGCGGCTCGCTTCGTCGAGGAGACGCTCCTCGCGCACGCGCTCCGCCGCCTCCTTCCGCGAGACTACTGCCTCGCAGAAGGATGCGACCGCGTCCCAGTTCCTGACGCTGTCGAGCATCGCCCTGGCGATGGTCGGCAGCGTCAGGTCAGCACCGATGATTGTGACGAGTTCACGACGCTGCCCTGCCCAAGCGGCACAAACCTCGAGCGTATGCTGCGCCGTGTCCTCGTCGCAATCGCAGTGGTGGCAGGACGGTGTACTCTCCCTCCTTACGACCGTGTGCAGGTATTTGGCGAAGCATCCATGCCCCGTCAAAACCTGCACCAGTCGGAAGGAGAGCACCCCGTGCCGCCGATTTAGCCACTGCATCAGCACCGGCCGGAAGGCCTCCACGGTCCGCACACCGAACCGAGGCCTCTCCAGCCGGACTGCCCAGCGGGCAATGGTGTCGCGGCGGGCGTCGACGCGCCAGGCGGTGTGCTCCCTCAACGAGACCACACCGCCCTCCGCTCGCACCCCCAACATCCGCCGATACAAACCGGCGAGCATTTCCGCTTCCAGGTCCCATGGAGGGGTCCCGGCTAATAGACACGCTGCCTCCGTCGACACCGTGCGGTACCCGCGTATGGCCCTGACCGCCATGGCCCTCTGTGGTCGCCACAGAAGAGCCCTGAGTCGGACGGTCAGGGATCCCGCCCACACCGGTGCGCCGTACAGGGCCATCGACCTGATGACCCCTGCGTACAGCTGTCGGCAGGTAGCGCTCGGTCCGCCCACATTCGGCATAAGCCATGATAGGGCGGACGCCGCGCCGACGAGCCGTGGAGCGAGTCTGCGGAAATGCTCCCGGAACCACCATCGCCCGTCGAGCACCAGGCCCAAATACCTCATATGGGCCCGGATGCTGATATCAACCGAATTGACGGTGATCGAGACGCCGATGGGAGGACTTATGCGGGGCCCATGGAACAAGAGAGCCTCCGTCTTGTCCAGGGCCACCCTCAACCCCAGCGCCCCGATCCGCCTGACGATCTCCTCGGTGCCGAGAGTCGCCAGGCTTGCCGCCTCCTCCAGCGTCCCACCACGGGCTGTGACGAGCGTGTCGTCGGCGTAACATATCACGCCCAGCCCGGGCGGGAGGCTCCCCCTCAACGCCCAGTCGTAGCCGATGTTCCACAGGGTGGGTCCGAGGACCGACCCCTGCGGAACACCGCACGTCATGGGCGTTCGCACAACGTCCCCTACTCGGTTGGTGTAGAGGACGCTGCGCCCCTCCAAATAGTCCGCCACTAGCCGCCTCAGGTAAACTGGCACTCCGTGATATCGGAGCGCCTCCCTGACGCAGCTAAATGGCAGACTATTGAATGCGTTGGCGATGTCCAGGGACACCACCAACAGCACTCCCCCGCCGGTGACGGCCTCAGTCGCCACGGCCCTCAGGCGCAACAGAGCCGCGATCGTCGAACGACCCCTCCTAAACCCAAACTGGGCATCCGACAGATCGGGCCCCGTGTCGACGAGGTGCCGCTCGATGCGGGCAGCCAGCACCCTCTCCAATAGCTTGCCCGCATCGTCGAGCAGCACGATGGGCCTGTAGGCCGAGGCCGACTCTGGTGACCGTCCCGGCTTCGGCAGGAGCACCAGCCTCCCCTCCTTCCAACACCCAGGGAACCGCCCCGACGCTAAGCACGCGTCAAACAGCCCCCTGAGGCGTAGACCCAGGTGGTCGAGGACCAGGGCCAGCACGTGGTTGGGAACACCGTCGGGCCCAGGGGCGGTGGATTTTCCGCGCATGCGCGCCACCGCCGCCCCCATCTCGGGTTCCGTGATGGGCGGAACACTGTCATCATCGGCCTCCCGGTCGGTGTCTGGCGGAGCCATGACCGGGGGCGTGTGTTCCGCCCGTCGCGGGAACAGATCCTCGACGACCCTGGTGAGGAGGCCGGGCTGGAGAGTCTCGGTGAGGGGAGGGCCCCGCGCGCGGAGCTTACTCAGCGCTGCGCGATAGGGGCGACCCCAGGGGTCACGATCGAGACCATCCAACATCTCCTGCCGACTGACGTCCTTGGCGGTACGGACGGCCAGCCTGAAGGCCGACCGCGCATTGCGGTAGCCCTCGTAAAGCCGGCTCTCCCGCTCCTCGTCGCGATGGTGCCGCCGGCTGCGGGTGTAGGCCCTTCGGGCGCGTATACACGCGACCCGAAGATCCGCCAGCTCCCGGGACCACCAGTGGACAGCCCTCTTCGGGGGCAGACACCGCACACGGGGCATGGCTGCATCGCAAATCTGCGTCAAAGCATTGCGGATGCGGCCAGCCTCGGCGTCCACCCCGTCCAACTGGTGGGCAGAGGACAGCCACGAGTGAACGATGGCTGCCTCCGCCAGCAGGTCCCGGTCCAAACGACCCACAGCCCATCGCGGGAACGCGGAACGTCCGTCCGCCCCGTGACCCCTGCTGGGCGTCGGGAGGGTCTGGGAGACCTCAATCCGGATATATCGGTGGTCCGATAGGGTCTCAACCTCCTCAGCGACGCGCCAGCTCCTCACGCGTGCGGCGACAATGGGGCTAGCGAACGACAAGTCCACTATCGACCCGCCCCGCTGACGCACGCACGTTTGCACCGAGCCCCTGTTCAACAAAGAGAGGCCCAATGCCGCCGCCCACAATTCGACCGCCCGTCCTCGGTCGTCCGTCGCGGGGGACCCCCACGCCATGGACTTGGCGTTGAAGTCCCCCAGAACGAAGACTTGGCGCGGTGCCAGTCGCCGTAACGAGGCCTCCAAGATGGTGAGGGAGGCCCCGAAATCAGTCACGCTCCTGTTAGGGGAGAGATAGACTCCGAAAAGCGTAATCTCTCCCCATTCCGCCGCGACGTATCCGACGCCCCTGTCCCTAAGGGTCAGAGACGGCGAAGGCCACAACGTGGAGGCGACGATTGCCACAGTGCCGTCGGTGCTACCCAGCCAGTTAGGTCGGTCGGGCACCACGTACGGCTCCGCGGCTACGGCTACTCCTATCAACCACTCCGCCATGGCTTGCAGGAAAACATCCTGCGCACCGGCGCAGTGGTTGAGATTGGCTTGGAGGAGACGGATGGATTCGTGGTCCATTAACAGACCGTATCCATCGTCTCCTCCTCCGTGCTAACGGGCGATCGGGTCGCGCTCGGAGCGGGCGCAGGCCCGGTCGATGGGCCGCCCCGCCCCTTTGGGGCCGATGCCGGGGGTCTGCAGTCCCCAGAGCCCATGCGGTGCTTGGCAGGCCTATTGCCTGCCGCACACGCGGGGCAGTGGGGCACCGCAGAGCACGATGCCGCCTGGTGTCCAGCCTGACCGCAGCGGAAGCATAACCCGCTGCAGTCGAAGCAGTTGCGACACGTCGGTCGGGTATGCCCGACCGCCATGCACTTATAACACCTCGCGGGCCGGGTTTCCAGCACGGTTACCCGCGCCGAACTCCAACCCACGAGGAGCCTGCCTGAGTCGGCCAATTTCTTTACCGACTCCACCGGACATTGCACCCAGACAGCACCGACACCGCCCGGACCAGGGCGGATGGTGCCAATCCGGACAGTGTCCGAGACACATCCAGTACACGCCACAATGGCCTCCTGAACGTCCTCCACTGTCACGGAATCGTCCAAACCCGTGAGGCGCATCTCTGCGCACTTGACGGGCCTGGCGATTCGGACTCCATCCTCCGGCCCGAACAGCCCCCTCAGCTTCAAGGCCACACTATCGGCCACCTTGACGCCCTCGGCCCCAGGGAACTCGAGAATACGAGCCCCTGTCCGAGCCTTGCGGGTCCTCGCCTCAACGCCTCCGATGTCGGAGACGTCCAGCTCCCGCCGGGCGCGTCTTAGGACGGCCTCATAGTTGAGGCCCCTCTCAGCCGCCTCAGGCAACACGGTAATAATGACCGCAGCTGTCTTCGGCGACTTGAGGCCCCTGCGCGACCTCTTTCCCCCTTTGCCGCCTCCCGCCTGGGGAGCGGCGGCCACAGCGGCACTCTTGGCCGCCGCTCTCCGCTTCTGGCCGCGTGCCTTCCTGCTGCGTTCAGCCACCTGCCAGCCCAGTTCGAGTCTGGCAGCAGCGCTGGGCGCAGCAGGCGCAGTCGCGGGTGCGCTAGCCGGAGCCTTCAGTGTAGCCGCTGGCGCCGGCCACTGCCCGGCCTTGGCGGGAGCCGGCACCGTGCCAGCCTTCCTCTTGGCCCCCTTGGGCCCGCCTACGGCCGCGGCGTAGGTCACCACGTGGCCACCCTGACATGGCAGCGAGGCGGGGGCTGGGGCTTGCGGCCGCTTCGCCTTGTCAGCGGCGAGCGGTGGTCGGAGGGGTGCCTCGGGCGGAAGACGATCCGCCACGGCCTGGATGCGCGCGTCCATCATCAACTCAATTTTGGCGAAGATGACGCGCATCGCCTCCTCCGGCACACCGTGCACCGCAGGCAGCGGCTCCTCCCCCTTCTTGGGCCTTCCGCGCTTCCTGGCGGCGCTCACAGCCGACGTCGCGGGCGCAACCGGCGCAGCAGTCACCACGGGCGCAGGTGGCGCCACGGACGTAGGTGGCACCACGAGCGCAGAGGACGGGCCCGCCCTCCCCGGCGCAACCTGTTTCGGCGGCGAAACCGGTGTCGGCGGCGCGGCTGGCACTAAAAGTGCGAATTGAGACCGCAGGTCAGCCATGTCCTTGGCCAACCCGCGGTTCTCCTTCCGCACCGCCGACAACTCCGACTCAAGTTTCCGGTTGCGCTCCCGCAGGCCGGAGACCTCCCTACTGAGGCGGGCGTTCGCGGCCTGCAGGGCCGCCACCTCACCTCCTTGATCGCCTTGACCCGGAACCGGCCTCGCCGCCACCGCCGACCCACGACCTCTACGCCCACGACGCGCGGTGGGGACCTTAGGAGGAGGCATGACGACAATCCCCTCCGAGTCGGAGCTGCCGCCCTTATGCAGGGGGCGCTTCCGGACACTCGGGGGGAGGGCCTCTTCCCTCTCCCTGACATTTATGGCCGCCGTCGGAGCCTTCGCCGCAGTGTGCGGCTCAGACTCCTCGGCGGCCTCGGCAGCCGAGCTGCCCTCCTCCATGCTGAACGGCCCCTCGTCCAGCCTTCGGCCGACCTCCTCGTCGGACGGCTCTGCGGCCTTCCCGCCCTCGTCCGAGGACTTTTCCAAGGCCGTGTCGGTGTCGGAGCTTCTGGCGCTCTCCGACGACGGCCCTGCGGCTTTACTGCCACCCTCACTCCGCGACGGCTCTGCGGTAGATCCGCCCTCGTCACTCGACAGCTCTGTTGAGCTGCCACTCCTCGTCCCCTCCTTGGACGGCTCTGCGACATCGTCGCCCTCGTCCCGGGACACACACCCGCCGCCGCTCTCCCTCCGCGGCAGTCCTGCGGCGCTACCACCATCCGTATGCGACGGCTCTGCGGCAATTGTGCCGCCCTCGTCGCTGGGAACGCTGGTCTCACGGCGTGCCGCGGCCTCCAGCGCCTCCCTCTCCTTCTTAAGGCGGTTGGCGCGCCGTTTAGCGCGCTCGCCAAGCGGAGTTAGCATCCGCCTGCTCTTCTTCCTCCTCTTTGGGGCCTCTTTTGCTGGTGCCGGGCCCTCGGCGGACGCCTCAAGTCGCGAGGACGAGGCGTCGTTTTGGTCAGTTTTTGATCGGCTTGACCGGGCCTTGGGGTGAGGATCACTACGATCCCCGTCGTGATTTGATTTTAAATTTAAAGTATCCATGTTTATACCCACGAGAATGGGAGATACAAGACGTCGACCCGGGCAGAGATCCCTATACCCGGGCAAGCCTACATTTACCAACCAGGGGGTCAGCCGGTGCCCTGGCTGGAGCGTGCTAACGACAGAACAACCCATCTGCCATGCATCTTCTCGCCGCACGCCAGAACTTAAGATTCTGGGTGATTTCCGAGTCCGAATGTTACTTCGAACTCTTTATAGAGGTTGTCTTCCTCGCGGTCCGGGCGGTTAAGCCAAGACCCTCGCTCCTGATACTACGCCTCAAGACAACGTGTCTTGAAGCAAGATATCAGGTTTACGATGTGTGGGCGGTGGCATGTGCCTGCCCAGCCCTCAAATGAATGAGTGACTGAGCCCGTCCCAATATTTCGCGTCCTATAACCTCTACTACGACTGTAGTAGAGTAAGGAGCGAAATCGCGCAGATATTCGCTACGGACGACAGTACAACAGAAGAACTGGGGACCGCCGCCCGCACCCAGGGTACACCGCGTGGAGGTTTCTGGGATAGTACCCCATTATGAGAGTACCTACATTTTTTTTGATGCGCGCGCACACCGTCGCGAAAAACTGACACCCTGAAGTTAACTATAGTCAACATTTTAGTTTTTTAATGTATTAAATACCTTTTCTCTATTGTTAGTGTCGTTTTTTCTACAAACGTAGAATAAGGCGAAACATAAATTTTTTGAAAAGATTTTTATCTTGTTACGTCAAAGAAGTATAACTTCTAACGCGTGTACATAAATACACACACACTTTCTTTATCTATCAATATTTTACTGTAGAGATGGCGTAGTGGTATGTACGTCACGTCCTTCATTCTTACAGCCGCGAAAGGTTAGATACAAGTGTACACTAGCAAATGGGACTATTAAAAAAATCACATAAACAAGCAGCGTAGAATTTTGACGGCATCTTAGTAGCTGTAAAGCAAATGTAATATTTTTGAAGTTTGACTTGCATGAATGATAAATGGTCTAACCCACTTTAAATCGAGTATCGTTGTCTCGATTTTATCACAGGACTTCTTTGTGCGCGTCACAAGTTTGTATTGAGACGTGTATCTTCATAAAATAATAGGAATTATATATATATATATCAACTCGTTTTAAGTCCATTTCTTCTTCTATGTGGAAATTGCTTATGTCCAATAGTTGAAATTAGAGAAGTAATAAAAAATTTAACAATATAGCTAGGATAATAACTGTATATATGTATAAATATATTTAATTTATTGCAAAATAGTTGCCGTATTTGGTCAGTTTAATTTTTATATGACACAAGTGTAATATATTAAATTCATTGTATATATGTATTAGCTATCCCCCACCCGCTTCCTTCCTTTCCGGGTAAGTAATCAACAGCATATAAGTACTAAACTTTCACCGAAACACGCTGCATCTCATGGTATAAGTATTATTCCGATCGGTTCAATAGTTTTCGCAGTATAACCGAACAAAACAAACCAGCTTCCAATTTATTTAATATAGATAGATAGATAGAAGATAATATTATAATAATCTTTACAATGTTACCTTAGAATGAGGACGCGTCCTGTTTTAGTATAAGCTGTGTGGCGACATGACGCAGTCGATCAACGTACCTGAAACAGATTTATACGATTTGTTAGAAATATAACCATCGTATTGTCTCCAAATTGACGATACAACGCAAATGACGACATATTTTATTGAACAGTTTTATTGTAAATGGAGAATAAATCAACGAACACACAAAAAGAAAGGCTACCATTTTATTTAAGCACTTTTGTACTGAAGATGGAACATATCGAGATGTGTGATGTGACTAATCGAATGCGGTTAATCATTTTTGGAATATTCTATTTTTTTTTGTAGTCATCGATATCAAATACGGCTATTTTTCAATATCCAAGTTTTTTTTCCCGGCAGGAAAGAAATAACTTTCATCACCATCTCGGCTCATATATACCCCACTACTGGGCTCGTGTCTCCTCTGTAATGACAGGGACATTGCCCTATTATGCCACGCTGGTCAGACATGTTGGTATAGCATTTTGTTCCGAGATTTCCTTCTCTTGCATAGATGTTGTATGCGTTTATATCCCTTCGTCTCTTACGATCACCCACGGGTAAGAAGGGGGTGGTGATTTGTATGTTGTATGTATTGTTTGTATATGATTGTGTTTGTGTGTCACCACACGGATGTGATGCCGGAGACTTTACAAACATATAATTTGGCGGACACAAATTACACCCAGACTCAGAACAAGTATTGTCCTGCATGAGAACCCACGACACGGGCATATAGGTGGGTATCTTAACGATTAGGCCATCTGTGCAATTAAAAAAAAAAAAAAAAATCATGAAATCCCAAATGAGTTTCTTGTTTAATTATTATGCGTCTTTTATCATCCTCATTTGGGCTCATATACATCCCACTGATGGGGTCGAACCTCCTCCATATGTGGACTTATAACAGAAATTGACCACTCTGATCAGACTGGTATAGAGGTCAGGTTGGTATAAAGATTTATTTCGAGTTTTCCTTCTTTTACAGAACCCACGAGCAAGACGATGAGAGAGTGGTGAAGTGTATTCTTCCCATATTGTGTTTTTTATCAGATCTATCAATAAAGTACGAATCATATGGTTGATTATCGTCAATAATTTCACAGACTGACCATTATTTTCGTCATCATCATTATCTCAGCTCATACACGCCCCACTGCTGGGCGTGTGCCCCTACACAGTAGGAGAGCAATTGGTCAGCTAGGACACGCTGGTCAGAAGGGTTGGTAGATACATAGCTATATAAGAAAAACGATATATGCATAATACAGCCCTTACACGTCTTCTACGACATCCACGGGCAATAGGAATCGATGAAAATGGAAAGCTTAGTAAAATAAATTCGCTTTCTTCTTCTGTAATAAAATAAACACCATTAAAAATGACTACGGTATTCCTTAACACGGAAATACTGAAAAAGTTTTCATTTCATTTACAAGTAGCTTAAAATATCTGCTGAGTGTTTTCAAACTACACTTTCAAGGATATGAATTATATATACTGTGTAATATTATTAAATATAAACTTTGCGAAAATCCCAAATTATGAGGAAGTCTTTTAAATAAACTCTTAACTCGTTTCGATGTATTTAATTCATAATATTTATACATATTACGTCATATCTAATATTATAAAATCAATTAATTTCAATTATAACAGATTATTTTATATATAAAATCACTATTAAGTACCAATCATTTAGATTTCTGATGTTTAGGCGACTATTACATATTTGAAAAAATAAACTATTTTTACGATATAATTTGTTTTTTATATCTGAAGATGGCAAACTAGCAGACAGCACATCTGCTGGTAAGTGTCACTGACGCCCATGGACGTTCGCAATACCAAGGGTTAAAGGCTAATCCGCTGCCTACCAAAACAAACCCCAAACCCACCCCATTGGGCTTCCGGCTCTCACGCTCACCGAACGAAGCGCAATAGCACATTGCCGCTACTCAGACGTCGATCTTCTGCTCAGTGTGGTACTACCCCGGACGGACCGGCCCGCAGCTGCAGACAGAGAACTGTCCACAGCGTGGTCCTACCACTATTTATATCTTATAATAGTAGGATCACACTGTTGAAAGTTTACTGTCTGCAGCAGCGGACCGGGGTCCATCCGGGGCAATACCACATTCTCGCCGAAAATCGACACCTGAGCAGTGACAATATGCTGCTGCGCTTCGTACAGTGACCGAGAGAGCCGGCAGCCCATCTTTCTGGGTGGGTTGAGGGGTTTTTATTGGTAGGCAACGGTCTAGCTGTACCCCTGATATAGCTAAGGTCCATGGGCGGCAGTAACACCATCAAGTGTGCTGCTTGCTCGTTTATCACCATAAGCAATAAAAATAATTTAACTAATCAAAAGACCCCACTGTGTAAAAAGTGAGCCAAACTACGTACATAATAAAAAAACTGAAAGAAAAACAAGCACTTAGATGTCCGGTGGTCTAGAATTCTACAATATTCTATTGAAGAAAATAAAATATATTCTAATAATGGAACACTGAACAGTCGGGATCCATTATTCGACAGCCAATCTATTTTTTCAATGAAAAATTAGATTGGCTGTCAAAAGCTCATACATTGGGGTAGAGCCTCCTCCATAATGCCACTGTTGGGGTAGAGCCTCCTCCATAATGGGAGGAATTTTTTTTTTTTTTTTGGGGTGGGTTATGGTCGGCGCTCTTCTCGCACCACTCCGTCCGGGGCGACAGAGGGGCGTACGCACGCATACCCGTAACCCACCCACGAACCTCGCCTACGTCGTTGGACCGGCCACTGGAGCAGCGTGAACTTGTCGTCAGTGGCCGGCCCGACGGAATACCCCCCTGAGAGGTACCCTTCCCTTGAGCGACGCCGGGGGGCGGACGTCGGTCCCTCCTCGCGCGGTCAGCCTCTCGGCGGGTGACGGACTAATTCCCCGGTCCAGTCACCCGCGGCCTCGGCTAGGGCGGCATCAGGCGCAGGTAATCGCGCCTACGCCGCCCCAGGCCCCGGCGGCGGTTCGCGTCGTCGAGGAGACGCTCCGCCGCCTCCTTCCGCGAGACTACTGCCTCGCAGAAGGCTGCGACCGCGTCCCAGTTCCTGACGCTGTCGAGCATCGCCCTGGCGATGGTCGACAGCGTCAGGTCGGCACCGATGATTGCGACGAGTTCACGGCGCTGCTCTGCCCAAGCGGCACCTGCCTCGAGCGTATGCTGCGCCGTATCCTCGTCGCAATCGCAGTGGTGGCAGGACGGTGTACTCTCCCTCTTGACGACCGTGTACAGGTATTTGGCGAAGCATCCATGCCCCGTCAAAACCTGCACCAGTCGGAAGGAGAGCACCCCGTGCCGCCGTTCCAACCACTGCATCAGCACCGGCCGGAAGGCCTCCACAGTCCGCACACCGAACCGAGGCCTCTCCAGCCGGACTGCCCAACGAGCAATGACGTCTCGGCGGGCGTCGACACGCCAGACGGTGAGCTCCCTCAGTGAGACCACACCGTCCCCCGCTCGCACCCCCGACACCCGCCGATACAAATCGGCGAGCATTTCCGCCTCCAGGTCCCACGGGGGAGCCCCGGCCAACAGGCACGCTGCCTCCGTCGCCACCGTGCGGTACCCGCGTACGGCCCTGACCGCCATGGCCCTCTGTGGTCGCCACAGAAGAGCCCTGAGTCGGACGGTCAGGGATCCCGCCCACACCGGTGCGCCGTATAGGGCCATCGACCGGACGACCCCCGAGTACAGCTTTCGGCACGTAGCGCTCGGTCCGCCCACGTTCGGCATAAGCCACGAAAGGGCGGACGCCGCGTCGACGAGCCGCGGAGCAAGCCTGCGGAAATGCTGCCGAAACCACGTCCGGCAACCCTGCTGTTTGTTGCCAGGGCGTCGATAAAGATAATTTCCGAAACGATCGCCCACCGGCCACGATGTCAAGGAGGGAATACAGTAGGTTATGAGGTCACACGTCGCCCTTCCATCACCAAGGACAGATCGAGAGGTGTGTGTCCGGACCATAGTTTGCCAAAAATAATGGTACACAAAACGATATTTATGATTCTCAGTACCAGTTTAGATAGGTCCCTAGAGACATTTGTAGGCTACTTTTGTGAAGAGAGGAATAATATGAAGGGATAAAATTATTTTTATCATAAATTACACGATCGAAGTTGAGGGTAAAAGCTAGTCATTTATAACAGTGATTGCAACATGACATAAAAAAGACAAAATGGCCAATGTTGAAACGAATACACAAATGCTATTCGGAACGTATCCATCGTAGTTATAACTCGAGTTAATTAAAAATCCCATCTATCGCCGACAGCGTGCGCCGGGTGATGCGCTTTCCTATTTGGACGTATTAAATGACAACGGATACGTTCACAAGTTTTAGTGTTTGCATTTTGATACAAAGTTTTTAGACTACGTTGTTAATATAGGTTTTTAATTAGTAACTACATGTGAATCAGCTTCTATTATGTAATCTGTGATAACACGAAAAGGTTTTTGCACAAGGATTTTATTAAACCCTTTGATCGAACAATAAAGAGAAAGTTTTGAGTTGGTTTATTTTTTTACATTTTTTAAATATACGACTGAAGTGACCTGTCCATTGAAATTTTTAAATGCTAATTCTGGGAGCTATAGTCACTTATATCCCATTCTTCTACAAATTACTATATTCTGGATGTTTTCATGTAGAGAATGCAATGCGAAAGTGGAAGGATGTAGGTACCGGGGGAGACCGAGACTAACCTACCTAGACCAGATCGGTCATATACTGAAGGAAGGTGGAGTCAAGAGTCTCCGAAACCGGCGCGCGTGTATGAAGAGAATTATGAATGTTGAGGAAGCGAGTGAAGTATGCAGAGATAGAGTTCTCTGGCACTCTGTCCTCTCTGCCTACCCTGCAAGGGACATGGCGTGATGATATGTATGTATGTACATGTAGAGATATACCAAGTGTGGCTCTCTCCATAGTACGTCCAAAGAGTCTCTGTCTTTGAAGTTTTAATAATAAGACAGATATTATTCTTTACGCAGTTTTACACAAAACAAATAAGTGTACCTTTACTGAAATCAAAGAGATTCCGGTAAAGGTAAGCTGAAAACATAAAAATGAGACTACATTAAGATCTCGTCAGTCTTGTGCTAGTTGCCCCACCACATTATGTCTTCCTTGTTTATCGTGGGAATGTGACATTTTCAATGTATAAAAGTTATCCCGTGTGTTATTTTTAATTATAAACTATCCGTGTGCCAAATATCTGTTGTTTTTACGTCAACGACCAACAAAGAGAAACATATACTTTCACATTTCTATTAGCAGGCTTAGCTGACGTATTTGACAACACTATTTCATTTTTTGACAAATATCTTCACGGGCGTGAGTATAATAACTTTCGCCAACACAAAATTTAATATAACTCAGACGAGACACTAAAACATTCAAAATTATACAGGTTATATGTTATGAATTGAGTCACAAGGATATATTTATCGGCGGAAGATGGTCTTTTAATACTTCGCAAATGTATTTTAATAGGTACAACGGTTGCTAGAAGATACGGTAGTTAGTTATTTAATTAGACACAAAATAATATAATAACTCCTCAGTGAAAATCTCATAATTAGATATAATAAACATATATGATTATCTAATTAGTTATTACCACTAGAATAGTAATAAGTACTAATACATATTCTGTGCTTAATATGCCTACTAGTAAGTTAGAAGAGATTATGATATGAAACATCTAACGCTGTGGTTGAAATAAATACATACCGTTATATCAAACCATTTACTATGCGTAAGCCCCATAAGAGCACTTACATATTGTCAATATTACATCTTTTTTAATTAATCTACCACTGGATCAGAAAGTGGCCACAGACAGAAGATCCGGCAAAAAACTCAGCGGGTTCGTAATTTTTTTTAAGTTGTATATTTTCAACAAATATAGATATGATAATAACATGTGTGATATTTATATTATTTTTTAGTAACACAACAGATTTCTCATTTTTGTTTACGCAAATTCTACAGGTTTTTTGATATACGTTTCTGTTTCTGCTGCCGCACCTTTAAGTAAACGGCATTTTACGACAAGGTTAGAATAAAGTCCAAACTACGTCATCATCTTAGAATTAATTCATCATAATGTTATCTTTCTTTTTTCTATTATCTTAAACGAATAATTATGTTTTATCGTCACTATCATCTCAGCTCATATATGTCCCACTATCGGGCTCGAGCCTCCTCCATAATGGGAGGGTACCTACTATACCACGATGGTCAGACGTATTGGTATAGGGTTTTGTTTCGAGTTTTCCTTCTCTCGCATAGATGTTATATGCGTTTTATATCCCTTAGTCGTCTCGAACGATCACCCACGGGTGAGATCGGGGTGGTGAATTGTATTCTTACTCCGTCACCACACGGAAATATCATCACCATGCTCTATATCAACTATTACTAATTTAGAAGAGTGACGGCGTAAGATCACAAATCATTACCATACAGATAGCGAAGTGGTTAAAATAGCGACCTACCATGTCACGTGGCGCAGTTTCGAATCCCGCGCAGTGCGCGGGAGGAGTTTCGAATCCCGCGCGTGCACCTACACTCATAACTTTATGAATTCAATAAATGTTGTGAGTGTAGGTATAATTTGTATACGTTATTTATATGTTTGTAAAATACCCATTGATTGATAGCTTCATACCACAGGCTACCATATCTTAATAGAATAAAAAAAAACACTAAGCAGTCATGTGGACTGCCGACAGAAGTGAAAATTAAACCTATGAAAATAATGAATATTATAAATTAAAATAGAACAACAAGTACGTATTTCACCGAATTTCACGACGCTCACACTGTTTACTTCGCTGCATAGCAAGAATACCACGCGCATGTGCTTGGGATCTACCGACTCACACTCTTTCTCTCTCCTACTTTCTACCTTTGTGTAACTTTCTTTCTCTCTTCCTCTTGCGTTGGAACTCGTTGGTTACTCGTTGCTGACGCTCGCGCTGGCCTGTAACAGGTATAGTACGCGCATGCGTTCGAGTGCCATTGCGTTAGACGTTTAACGCAACCTTATTGGAAGTAGCATTAGAAGTTTCACTTCAAAAATGGAAGAAAACTTCTAAATAAAAATTTCTCACCAACTCATCTATAGCAACTTATTGGAATAATACATACGGAATTGCCGTATATCTTAATAGATTTGACAGATTGAAGAAGAAAAAATATTTAAAGTTCTGGCTTAAGGGTCGAGGTGAGAATGAACAACAGGAGAGAATATCTATAGTTGGAATATTGAATTGTATAAATATAGAGATAAGGTCTTTATTACTTTGTAAAACGGTTACATAAATCTCGCCCGTCCAACGGAAAATCGTCTTTATATCGCAATATTATTGAAATATCGTATTAAATATTATAAATATATAAGTAGACGCGTGTTTATCTCAATATATATCTCACTATATCTTTAAACGAGCAATTCTTGTATATATATATATATATATATATATAATCTGAATCTCGGAAACGGCTCCAACGATTCTCTTGAAATTTAGCATATAAGGGGTTCCGCGGGCCATTATTCGATCTAGCTAGGTTTCATTTATAGAAAATATTGTTTTGTCAGTATTTTTCGGCAACAAAAAATATAATTTTTCGTTGTATTAAAACTATTAGAATATGAAAGTTTTCAAATTTTGACGCTGTCATTAAGAATAGTCATTTAGCTCAGTTGGAAAATCGAGTGGTTTAATCCAAACAAACAGGAGCTCGGTTCGGATCCTTACTTTTTCTTATTTGCTTTTTGTTTCTTTTTTATTATTTTATTAATTATGTATTATCATTTGCAAAAATGCGGATCTTTGCGTAGAAGTCGAAAATAGTTTTAATAGGATTTTTGTTTATTTTTTACGTTATTAATTTTATTGTTATTTATAAATTATTATGTATAAATGTTTGTATGTCATATACTTATATAGTACAACAATCTTATCCATGTGGTGACGGAGTCACAATACAATTCACCACCCCCTATCTTACCCGTGGGTGATCGTAAGAGACGACTAAGGGATATAAAATGCATAATATACAACATCTATGCACGAGAAGGAAAACTCAAAACAAAACCCTATACCAACATGTCTGACCAGTGCAGTATGGTAGGTTAACTTCGCTCCCATTACGAATGGGGCCCGAGCCCAACAGTGGGATGTATATGGGCTGTGATGGTGATGATGATGATGATGATAACAATCTTTATTATAGTGTAGGGAAGGTTTAATAAACATGAAAATCAAATGAAATTTTGTTATATATTATGGACACGAGGCTTTTTTCTTAACAGGCTATGGTTTGAATACACCGCGTTCATTCGGACCGAGGCGACGGAAGGGTAGTGTGCTGCACCATAACCCACCGTCTTTTCCATTCAAATTAGGCCGACCACTGGTAGCGCTTCATTGATATCCACCCGCGATACTACACATATTACAAGTATTTCTTTGTAAACAATATCTTTTGTTTTTCTTTTCGGATGCTAGAATTACCAGGTTACTCTGTGAGCCTACTCTGAAGCATGTCACATACCATGGGCATGCCCATGGGAGAAGCAGTTTTCTTTCAAGTCTACTCCCGCTACCTTAAGAATTTGACCTCGAGCTTTGCTTATGGTTATTGCGAATCAGACTTTAATAGCAAACTGCACTCTCTGAAATTCGAAGGCGTAATTTGATGGTATTTGGTGAATCCTAGGAATAAATACAGACTCTGCTCGAGAACAACCGGTCAGTATAGTTGACCCGATTACATTGCAACGCAATGCTTTTTCTTGCAAACTGGTGGCATTGTATGATTTTGGGGCGCAAGCTCTCAATTTTAAAATGTGTGTTGGGAAACCGGGAACCTTCAGAGTATTCAGGAACTCGACCGGCTGTCGGACTCAGGGTTTATCACTTATTCACAGGATTTATTTTAATATTCGACCCCTTCGAATGATTTAAAATATTTGCAAGTAAATGGTATAAAGAAATCAAAACGACCGTAGTAGCTCACATACATAGGTAGGTCATGTCATCTTGCGACCAATCTGTTCAGCATTAACATCCTGTCTCCCTATCATATCTTACTGATTGTTCCTAACATAACTCAGCCTTTCCGTCTCTATTTTTACAAATATGTTGATAAAACGCTGGCTAAACAGCGAAGAACATTATAGCAAATGACTATCTCTCTTTCCTAATCATTATGCGGTAAAAATACCCTCGCCAGAGTAAAATTAAAACGGGTAATACAGATGTAATGTGTCATGTAGTCATAAGATTATGAGCGATGGATTTCAGTTATTCGGTGCAATGTGTTATCATGGCTCTCAATTACAATATTCAGCTTAGAAAAATGCTGTCCAACAATTTAAAATTTCAAACTCTACGTACCTATGACGCCGTGTCCTAAAAGTGTATGACCTCTTTATAGCTTAGAATCTTTAAAATGCCGTATTAATATAGTATTGCGACTTTCGAGACATTCCAAGTATTTCCATTGTACCGAGCTTTCATGTGAGTTTAACCTTTTCAGGGTTCCGTACCCAAAGCGTAAAACCCTATAACTAAAACTTCGCTGGCCGTCCGTCCGTCTATCTATCACCAGGCTGTATCTCATGAACCATGATAGACAGCAGTCAAACAGAAATTTTCACAGATGATGTATTTCTGTTGCCGCTATAACGATAAATACTATAAAACAAAATAAAATAAATATTTAAGGGTTGCTCCCATACAACAAACGTGATTTTGGCTCCTTTTTGCTCGATATATTTTTTTAGTTTCTATTTTTACTTTTTGCCTTTTTAATTATTTTTTTCATTTTATTATATTTAAATATATCTTCCAAAACACACTAACAAAAAAATACCGAGCAAGGCTCGGTCATCCAGATATTAGATGTTTAATACTTATAGTTGTAACCGCCATTTTACTTGCGTTTGATAATAAAATAGTAATTAAAAACATATTCGCAAAAAATATATTATCACAGGTAGGATTTGAACTCGCATCTATTGAGAATCGCCTTATCAATTAGGGCAGTGTGGTAGTATGTATGGTTACGTTGAAGGTCATGGAAGGACACAGATTCTTACGTGACCATTTACATTGAAAAGTGTTCAAAACTTCATGAATTTAAAATTATCTAATAGAAACGCCATACAATTCATAAAGTAATTTTTATTTATCTTAATATTCACTCATTCAAAATCATGATCTTCGTTTTTTACAATAGTATATAGTCTTTTATAATAGTCCTTGTTGACATTCCTTATTCGTCCAACACTCGGGGGCAAAACAGATATGTTGAATTATTATTTTAGTCTATCACCAAGAGTGAAATGGGGATTTCTTTTTAAATATGTATATTATATTTTATCTGACGGCTATGTAGGGTACTCGCGTGAAGTCAGACCCAATTGCTTATTTGATATAAAATGAACCTTCCCTCACGGTGGGTAGACTAAGCTGACAGCGGACGAGCTCACGTCGTGTGGCATAGTGGACTATTACTCAGACTACAGAACACTCCATAACAATCGTATAATACGAAATAATGCTAACAGATTGTTACTGTGTGAGTACTTTGTAAGTAAATACCAAAGTAACTTTATTCACAAACTACGAGAGTATTTAGTGCTTTTAAGTATACTAAAAGACTTATGTTAATATTGCGTAACGTTAGGAGTGCAGAAACGGCATGTTTATACTAGTGATGCAACGGAAGTGTAAACGTAAAGTCGCTTCCCTGCCAGGTGGACCGACAACTCAGTGAAGGTGGCTGGGAGTGGATGCGGGCGGTTCAGGAGTACACTTTTTTTAATTGCTTATGGTGGCAAACGAGCAAGCAGCACACCTGATGGTAAGTGTTACTGCCGCCCATGGACCTTTGCAATACCAAGGGCTTAAGCTGCTGCCTACCAATCAAATCCCCCAAACCCACCCAGTTGGGCTTCCAGCTTTCTCGCTCACCGAACGAAGCGCAATAGCACATTGCCATTACTCAAACGTCGATCTTCTGCGAGAGTGTGGTACTAACCCGGACGGACCAGCCCGCGACTGTAGACAGAGAACTGTCAACAGCGTGGTCCTACCACTGCTGGATGTAGGCCTCCCTCATATTTCGCACTTGCGAAATATGAGGGAGGCCTACATCCAGCAGTGGGCAGCAAGAAGCTGAATGATGGTGACAAAACGGAAAAAGTATAAAGTAAATTTTAGCGGAAACTGGCTCGGTAAAGAATGCGAAAGCGAAATTATCAATACAATGAAAATAAAATAAAAACAAAAAATCTTTAAAGGATTTTTTATTCAAAATGAAGTGGTGATGAATTATATTTTATGAACACTAGTTTGCCCATATTCAAACGTAAATTTAGTTGATGACGTAGTTTTAATTTTATATTTTATTACAGAAACGGAATGTAAAAAGACCTGCGGCATTATTGTAGTTGTGGTATGTAACAGAAATATATTGCTTTTCTAATTTATATCCTTTGAAAAAATCGGCAGCAGAAGTAGAAATCAGTTGCTTTACTAGTTTATATCTTTTGATAAAGTTAAAACGCTAAAAATGTATACACTGGGGAGAGTTCAATGGATTATTTGAACGATAACCTTAATAATCTCTAAATACTTATTTAATTTGTCGGTCATTAGAAGAAGAAATATTCATCAAAATGAGCCACAAAACAGAAGAACTCTTGGACTATTGAGTGATATCTCAAAATTGCTCATTTAATCAAAAAACACCTCTGAGCAATAATATTAATTACAAATATGGCATCCGATAACTTTATCGCGCAAAAGTTTCCAATTAACGCAAACCTATAAGTTCTACAACGTATTACAGCGGAACGATTGAAGTGTATTTGAAGATCTCTCGACAGATTCTGATAAAAATTCATAAATATTCGTGGAAATATAACCGACTAAAATGGTCGGTCGTATTGGTATATATAGAGAGGTATAATTTTTGTTTTTTTTTTCTTATTTACTAATGTTCAGACTTATCGATTTTTACTTTTTATTACATCGTTGATAATATATATTTGCTCCACTGTCATCAACATTATCACACTTCATATACGTCGCACAACTGGGATCTAACCCCTCCGCGATAAGTGGGGAAACCACCCTTTGTTTTGGCGGCGAGCAAAGGGGGAAACCTACCTATAACCACACTGGTCAGGTGTGTTGGTATAGGATTTTATTTCGACTTTTAATTCTCTTATATAGATGTTATATGTTTGGTAGCGGCTACAAATACTACCAACCCTTACTTTGCTCGTAGATGTCGTAAAAGACGACTAAGAGCCTTATAACGACCTGGGCCAACTCCATCTGATGCCGTTTAGTCAACAATTACATTCCCAAGGAGGGATAACGTCTGGCAAGCGGCTGGTCATAAAAAAAATGTTGTTTTTGTTTCTGTTACTCTAACAAAGGCGGGGAGGCTGTTATATTGCTTTTCTTTAATAACTACAAAGTACATAGAAAAAAAAATGTTAAATTTTTATCATAAATATACATCTATACCTAATGTACTAACTTTGTCACTACCAAGATCATCTAACCGTGTCCCTAATAATCAAGTAAACTTCACAGAAAAATTACTTTTAGTCTAAGTGAAGTCTAAAGAATCGGTTTGGATAAACCCTGTCACACCTGTAAAAGAATCTTCCTTACCTAGAAACCCTAGTACAACTTCAAACACTAACCAATGATTCCTGTCACGATGTCAAATTACTTTTATTAACATAAGCGAGACAAGCCTATGTATGTCTTTGACAAGTGCCAGCAGGTCACAACCGGCATTTCCAATTATAGATTTGCTACGAAAGTTTTCGTAAATTGACTAAATTTACGGTACAACTACATGAATATATTAGGAGAACCTGATAGTGGTAACAGTGATAGATAAGATTAGGAGCGCAAGATAGTCTTTGTATGGACATGTGATGAGAAATAATAAAAGGCATATATATATATATTATAGGAAGGAAATTGACCTACTATACCACGCTGATAAAATTTTATTTCGAGTTTTCCTGAATTTTTTTAAACAACACCATATTCTAAGATTTTTTTAATAATCCTTGTATTGCAGGGGAAACATTATTTAACGGACACAAATTACACCCAAATTCAGAACAAATATTTGTGAATCGCACATTTTCTTTTTTTTTTGACGGCGGGCTACGGTACGTCAAACCCCGCTAATCCGTCCAGGGCGACAGGAAAAGCGACGCAAGACCCCGTAGACCCGCCATACAATATACCTCTCGACGCCGTGCGGGTGGTCACTGGTACGCGGTCTTTTTCTTCAGTGGCCCACCCGGCGGTCTACCCTCACGGGTATCCTCGTTGATGTCGTTGTGGATCGCACTAACTTTTGTTTCACGCAGGAATTGAGTCCATGGCACTGATATGATATCTGTGTATATTATATTCCTTAGTCGATTTTTACAACATCTATGTTTAAGAAAAGATATACTGAATTATATTATTTACTTGGGTTCTGCAACACAGTTTGTAACTAGCGTAGGAGCCAGAAATTCCCATATATTTTTGTAATGTTCATATGGTTATAAATAAATTATTATTACAATTCACCAGCCCTATCTTACCCGTGGGTGATCGTACGAGACGACTAAGGGATATAAAACACATATAACATCTATGCGAGAGAAGTAAAACTCGAAATAAAACCCTAGATCAACACATCTGACCAGCGTGGTATAGTAGATCAATTTGTCTCTCACTGTGGAGGAGGCTCGGGCCCAACAGTGGGACATGTGTGAGCTGAAATGATGATGACTACACGGAATAAATACATAAACCATATTAATAATATAAATTTTCTTTATATAGTTGTTAAAGAAGTTTCAACTCCAATAAGAAGTTCTCAATAAAGCGACCGGCGGCGGCGCGCGGCGTCCGTGAGGGCTGCGGATAAACTTTTCTCAACTTAATGTAAGTTTAAGGTCGGCTCGTGCGTGAAACTGGACCTAAATGCTCCTAATCACTGTTTGAATCGAGCCGCACCGGTCAGGCGTGTGTAACTATAAAGGCTAGTTTACACTTGCATTGTATAAGTAAGATGTTAACTTACTCTCGCTTAGTTTAGTCCTTTACGTCTCGGTTATTTGGCATCTAATTTTTTTTACAGATCGGCTAAATAAACCTCGCTGCCTATCGTATTGAAATTCAGCGCTAATTATGCGAACTATCGGGAACTATTGTTTGATTTCGGTGGTCCACTCGACATTTTAGTCTCTCAGGTACCTATACCCATCCAGGTTTCAGCTACAAAGCATCAGAAATGGACTCAACGCAATTTGGAATCCTACCTGATATGGATCAATACGTTACTATTTGGTAGAAGATGCTAGTTCTAGATAACTTCTTCAGACCATACACGTTGTAGTAGAAAGTGTATTGATCTACTGAATCCTTCACAACAGTAGGGAAGTTGACATCCCCACGCGAAGTCGCAGGTTGACAAGCTGGGGACTAGTCTGCCATCCGCAGAAAGGCCGAGTGCGTGAGTACGATGTCTCTCGTCCTTTTATTACCCGAAAGACGAACTACCGATTTCTCGGCATCAGTATCGGGAGTCAGCCTAAATGCGATAGGTAGATCATCTCTCATCATCATTATCTCAGCTCATACATGTCCCACTGTTGGGCTCGAGTATACTCCATAGTGGAAGGGAAATTGACCTACTATACTACGCTGGTCAAACGTATTGTTATAGGGTTTTGTTTCTAGTTTTCCCTAGCATAGATGGCATAAGTGTTTTATATCCCTTAGTCATCTTTTACGATCACCCACGGGTAAGATAAGGGGTAGTGAATTGTATTCTTACTCCGTCACCACAAGGAGAGACAGGCAGATAATACGGATAATTATGGGCGTGCACGCCTAGCAGTGGGACAAATACATAAGATGAGATGATGAGCAAGTTGTTACTTAACTGGCGTAAATATAAACCAGCCTTAAGGGACAGTTAAGGCGACTTGCCTACTTGGTGTAACAGCAGTTTCAAGGCGATTAATTAATATTAAATTGTATTTTATAGAGTCGTTATTATGGTGGAAAACTCGATGGTAATCTTGAGAAGTAACATTAAATGTAAGAGGATAATCACTGTGAATTATACAGGATGAAAATCTATCCAGCTGCGGCGCTATTACTTGCAGTTTGCTTGGTTTAATTATCAGACTTATCCTGCTTCACACGAAAAGACGGTAATGATAGCCATTTCTCGCAATATTTTCTTTATAATATATCTTAAGAAAAACAATAAATTATAGTTTAAAAATACATATTTTAATAATAATGTTTATAGCACACTTATATAAAATACTAACATCGTTTGTAGCGGTGTATGTCTTTCTTTTTGTACTGGCAATGAATATCTATTAAAAAATATGGGTCAAAATTGAATAATCGATACTGTAGCGAGTACTTGTTGGACGTGAGACACTTTAGTCTTTTCGTAACCTTGAACGCTGTAAACTGTTCGAAAGGTTGTGAAAATAAAATCAAAAACAAACGCGGTAGAATCCGCTAACCGGGTTGAGAGCCCTCAGCGCTCACCCATAGTCCGGTTAAGCTGTCAAAGCCCTCTCGGCTAACAGCGATCGCAGTGGAAAGAGTTTAGTGGGTATTCTAGCCACGGGGCTAGCGAGTACCACACTCCTCGTCTCTTTTTCCGACAGGCGGGGGTAAGTGCGGAAAATGCATTCTTGAACCACTGCGTTACCAAAAAAAAAAAAAATCCGTAAAAATAATTTTATTTCAAATATGTAATACACGCGTAAATATCATAAATCATTAGCTACGTCTGTTTTAGACTTTGAAACCATCCAACTGATGTGGCCCAAACCTATTTCACTAAAAAGGCAATAATACTAAAATAGTTTCAGACTACTAAAACAACATATTAGGACCCTAGGTAGGTGGCACTGCAATCAATTTCAAGATTTATATTTTATTTTGAATTTAAATTAATATATAACAGCGTTTGTTGGACGGTTGCAATGAATAAATTAGTGTCTTCTATACATATAATAAATCAGTAGAAATCCTGTGTCTGTACATTTGATAAATTTATTAAAAAATGAATCTAGGCAGTAAGAAAACACTAACAGAAAACAAAAAACATTTTTTGGAATTTCTTGTCTGTCTGTATGTCTGTGTGTCTGTATGTCTGTATGTCTGTAATCGCTAATCTCCGAAGTTACTGAACGGATTGTTTCGCAGTTTTGATAAAAAGATTCAGCCCAATTCAGAGCAACATTTAGTCTTTGTTTCATTGAAATTCGGTGTCTGTAAAAAAAGTTATGATCATTTAAGTTTTTAAAATCACCGCTCGCCTATTATATCACTAAAAGGTTCAATTCAAAATAATTATTTAATTTATCTATAGTGTAAGGAAAGTATTTGCATTCCTGAATATATAGTAGTTTCATCAATTCAGCTCATATACATCCCACTGCTGAGTTCAAACCCCCTTCAAAGTTGAAAGGAAGTTGGCATAATACATAACATTAGTCAGGTAGTCAAAATAACTATTAAAACTATTTGTGATAAAAAAAAATGTTTTAATTAGTTAATAATATATAATTTAGCTATAAATTAATAAAATGCTTGATTTATTTAGTTTGTTAAATGAGCAATAGATGGCGCTATAATTTAGTTAAAATTTTAAATCATTTTGTCGTTATATTTTCAAAAGCTACGATTAACTTCTTGAACTTAGTAAAGGTACTTTGAGTGGAAGGCACTCAGTACTCACCTAACGGTACGAGTAAAGTTGTCATAGCCATCTGCGACTAAAACTAAGTCAAACACGAAAAAGAAAAGTAAAGTCCACATCATAGAGCGTACAAAACGTACATTCTTAGTTAAGATGCTACTTTGGGGCGAGTATGTAAAGTGCACCCTTTTTTGTTTTTGTTTGGTAGGCTATGGTCTGGACACGGCCATTCCTTCCGATGTAACAGAAGGGCGTCGTGTGGACATCCGTGGCCGGTCCGGGGGTTTACTCTTCCAGGTATCGTCTACGTCTATACCCCGGCAAATAACAGTGTTGTATCGCCCTCACGCGGTCGGTGTCTCTGCGGGTGGTAGATTAATTCCCATGGTCCATCTAGCCGCGACCTCAGTTAGGATGGCAACAGGTGCAGGTACCGCGCCTGTGACGTCCGATGCGCCGGCAGCAGAGTGTGTCAGCATGGAAAGTCTCCTCTGTGACACGCTCCGTCGCCTTTTTCTGTGGGACGACTGTCTCGCAAAAGGCGGCAATCGAGTCTGAGTTCTTGACGCTATCGAGCATCGTCTTTGCGATAGTCGACAGTGCCAGTTTGGCACCGATGATTGCGATGAGTGCACAGCGCTGCACTTTGCCCAGGCCACGCAAACTTTAAGCGTCTGCAGCGCCGTGTCCACCTCGTAATCGCAGTAGTGGTTAGACGGTGTGCTCTCCCTCCTTGTGACCGTGAGCAGGTATACGCCAAAGCAACCATGCCCCATCACTACACCAGTCACTTTAGCAATAGTGCTGTTACTGCCGCCTGTTGCTGCATATTGTGCGAGGGCCTACTTTTTTACATTTTTATACATTGTTGATAGCATAGAGTACATTTCAAGCAGCTTGCAGAGCACTTGAAGGTAATCAGCGCTGAGATGACACCCTTGAGTAGGCCTGTAACAGTCATAGCCCCATTTGTTTGAGTCTTTTGCTTTTAATGATGCTATTGTTTTACAGTCTTTCAAATCCTTTGACATTATTATAAAATATAAAAGATATCCATTTCAAGATATTCTGCACTACCAAAACGCGACATAAACCAAGAAATTCATTTTTATTAATTCTTTCGTAATGAAAGCCATTGATTATATATTTATCCGTGCGTTTGCGCAGTTAGAATACAATTCACCAACCGCTTTCTTACCCGTCTAACACGTCTGACCAGCGTGATATAGTAGGTCAATTTCCCTCCCATTACAGACGAGGCCTTGAGCCCAATAGTGGGACGTATATAAGCTGAGATGATAGATGTCCATGTCGCCAGGTAGCCCTGAAAAGACTTATCTGAGCAGAGCAATGCTACCAAAATGAGGAGACAGCGTAAAATAACTTAGGAAGTAACTACGTCAGAAACTGCAGCTGCATTACTTCTTGATGGTAAAAGAGCTTTGTTTAAAAACCCGATAGATTTATAAAGCAATGAAACACGAAACAGCGACACATTCAAAGTGTTTATTGTTTTATTGTGTACGGTGGTAAACGAGCAAGCAGCATGCACTTATTTTTTTGGCAGGCCATGGTCTGGACACACGCCTTGCATTCCGTCCGCGTGGCCCTATAACCCACCGTTTTCCCTCCCCATCACCATTGGGCCTTTCGAGTACCATCCCCGATGACGTCCCGGGCCATTGGGCTTCACCCTCAACTGGTCAGCCTCCCCGCGGGTGACGGACTATTCCCCGTTCCAGTTACCCGCAGCTTCGGCTAAGGCAAGTAGACACAGGTAATCGCGCCTGCGCCTCCCGCCGCCTCTTACAAATGAAGCGGAAATAACACATTGGCACTATTAAGACATTGCTTTTCTGCAAGAGTGGGGTACTAGGCCCGACTGGGGGTCGAACCGGCCCGTGGCTGTAGAAAGAATACTATCAACTGTGGCTTTACCACTATTATTGTTTTTATTAAGGATTGCTATCTAATCGTTTTCGTTGATTGACAATGATAAATAAAAAAAAATCGTAGAGGCCGAAGATCGAGTACTACGATATCGTAATGAAAAGTCAATGGTACTTTTCTTTGGAGATTTTCGGCAAAACCTTCCTGTTAAAACTTGAGGAAATAGAACTGATGATATCAATGCTTCACTGAAGTATTCTTATCTGTGGCCCCAAGTAGGAAAGCTGACCCTAATCATCAACATGCAAGCAAAGCCAAGGTCACCATTCACATTAGTGTTGCCCAAATGCAAGACCAAGACTTGCTGCAAGAGTTTCGCAGTGCTCCCATAGACATGATTTTACGATTTTCTTAGCAATGAAAGGATTGTCAATATTTCGTATTCTTACGAGTAATACCAGTACACGGAAGAATAATAGCCCCACTTCCGTTTAGTGGTATGTACCTAATTATTGATAGTTGTACAGTTACTGCCACTAGATGAATAGAATTCCATTAATTTAGTTGGATTTTTAATGTCTATGGGGATTTTTTATTTCTATCAAAACAAGTGACTTTGTGTTATTTTAAAAGCAAAAATTGCAAGATTTGCGAGCCTCGCAAGAGTCTTGCATTTGGGCTTTAATTCACTTGCTTAAAAAATTGCCGATGTTTTAAAGAAAATTGAAGAAAGAGTCGTCCTTAATGAAAATAGTCAAGTGGCTGCCGGAAATACTTGGTCGAGTTTGAATTTTAAGCTTCAAATAGAAGTAAAACTGAATGTCACGCGGACGAAGTCGCGGGCATCAGCTAGTAAATAAATAAATTTAAATAGACATGGGTGCTTGATATCAAATGTTTATGTCATTAATTCATTGTTCGATTATTATACAAATAGGTCCATTACAAAATTGAAGTACTGAGCACACGACACTTTATTCATTTTTAATCTAGAATTTAATATTTATCGTTCAGTTGGGGTAATTGTTGGGCGTTGGTAAAATGTTGGGCGACTAACAAAAAACATATGAACAAATTACATTGTACGGAAATGCGCATGTTACGCTGGTCAGCGGGTGTCACGCTGCTGGACAAAACCCGCAATGAGTATATAAGAGGAAGTTTCAGAGTTGTCCCCATTTTAGATAAAATTAAAGAAAAGCGCTTGAGGTGGTATGGTCACATACAAAGATGCCCAGGTGACCATATGGTGAAGCTTGCCCTGGATTTGCCTACGACGAAACGTACGCGTGGAAGACCACCCGCCACATGGCAGACAACGGTCCAAAGGGACCTGAAGGCATATAAATTAAACGCAGACGAAGCACAAGATCGTGCTAAATGGAAGATGAGGACAAGGAAGGCCGACCCCAGGAAATGGGAAAAGTTCTAGCCAAAGAGAAAGAGAGTTCAGTTGGGGTAATTATCAAATCGTGTATAATAGTTATTTTTTTATTAAAATTTATTAATCTTTTAGTTTCACCAAATTATTTAAACTGCAAAGATAATTACCATTTTAGGCTGATAATCTAGGTCAGTAAAATGAAGTAGACTTGTTAAATTATTGTTTTGTCATCAGTTTGTGATAAATTTTCAATTGAATCCGACGATTTGTGGTATGTCAAATCCATATGGGAAATTTTGTTACAATATTGATGAAGTTAATAAAAAGCGTATAAAAAAGTAATTTCTGCATATTTGTCCCATACGGGTTCCTATTCATCCGATTGTGATGAGAATCTGTAGAATTATTGTATACATGTTGCTGTACCGGAAGAACAACAGTTTATTCCTGAATAAAAGGTAAGTTTTTCCTTTTGGCTATGTCTCTAAAATGTTTATGCAAATTTCTAAAGTATAGTAGATAGATTGTGAAAGCGTAGTAAAGTCAAATTTAAACATTTTATATAACAACATAATGTAAATAGAAGTAAATCTTATTAAATACCATTGAGAATTCTCGACAAAGAATAGAACAACGCAGTCTTTCAGAATTAAGCTCATTTATATTTCACGTGACAAGTACCATTTACCACCGCTGTTATTGCGTATAATGAATACTGTTGCCACGTGGGAATGCCGAAAAAGGAAATCTGGGTTTTTTATATCGTAGATAGGTAAATAAGATTTATTACTTTTTTTTAAATTGTAACTGATATTACTTTTACGCTGATAAGATTGAGAGTTCATGTATTATATTCAATTTCATTCAGCTATGTAATAGCGGCCACGAATACTACCACCCCTCACTCTGCTCGTGGATGTCGTTATAGACGACTAAGAGTCTTATAACCACCTGGGCCAACTGCATTTGATGCCGTTTGGCCAACAATTACATTCCCAAGGAGGGTTGACTGACCGGTCTGGCAGAGGACCGGTCATAAAACTATTGCCAATAACTTTTACTATATACATATACTATGAAAGAAGATTACATATTGTATTGACCCCAAGTAATTGGGATAAGAGTAGGAGAATGATGATGATGATGGTTTCACCCATATAAAGTTCTGTACCTGGGAAAGAAATATACTCGCTAATAATGTAGCCTTCCTTTGGTGAAAGAATTTTTAATATCTGTGAAGTGGTTTAGGCGTGAAAGAGTAACAAACAAAGAAACTTACATTCGCATTTATAATATTAATTAGAATGTGGTTCGAAGGACATCACACTGGAGCTACTAAGTCATGACAACTGCTGAGATAACAAAATTAGTGATTGATGTATTGTGGATATTAATAATGATCATATTTATTACTAATATCGTAAATATTTAATCAAATTTAACGTTAATAAATAAAAATAACGTTAAATGCATAAACCTTTCAAGCTAAACAGTTGGTACAACTAGTTATTTATATTAAAATTATAACGTTTGTAAGCCGTTTTTAATACAACTACCAAAAGAAAAATGTAATAATCATGATTATCATCTTAGCTTACAATACATCCCACTGGGCTTCTGGTTTCTCTTGCACATATGTTATACCTATACATATATAATCCCCTAGCCGTCTCCTACGACAACGACGGACGAGATAAGGGATGATGAATTGTATTCTAACTCCCGTATGCCATACTCTGATGATGAACATTTGTTTGCCTTATTTGGCTGTTCTGAGACTGCCTGTAATTTATGTACATTAATTGTATTTTGTATCTCTCCTTGCAGAGTAAGAATAAAATCATCAGGTATCGTAAAGAACGACTAATTATATGAACACAACATCTATGCAAGAGAAATGAAACCTCATACCAATCTATCTGACCAGCGTGATATAGTAAGTCAAATCACCCATTTCGGATGAGGCTCGAGTCCACTAGTGGGACTTGTATAAACTGAAATAATAATAAATAATATTTTTGTCAAGTCAACCATGACACAATGATTTATTTAGAAAAATATATAAACTCGAAATTGTACAATGTATGAATGCGCTACAAGGAGGTACAGATCAAATGCAAAACAGTTGACATATTGAACAGGCGATAGCTCAAAGTTTAGCAATATAAATTGTCCTAAGCTGATATAGAACTTGTATCGAGAGCGCAAGCAGAAGTTGAACGAGTTCCACTGAGGTTACTGGGACCACCTGTGATTAACATCGCACTAAGGCGATTGTCTCATTGCTAGCGAGCTGACAAACTTTATTTAAATAAATGCAAATATCTCGTGAGGCAACAATTTAATATTGTAGCTGCGTATGATATAAACTGACAAACCAAAAAAATTACCAGCTGTATTTGTCTGCAAAACTCAATCTCAATTCCTATCGTCCAACCATTTATTATGCTTGTCGATTATGGCAATATCTCTTCTCACGGAACTTTATGGAGAGGTACATGTGGGGCGGATCTATGGGGTCGTACGCCGCTTCTTCTGTCGCCCCGAACGGATTTAGCGGGGCGTGACAGCTCCATAGAACACAGCTAAAAAAAATCCGACCAACAGTTGACGTTGACAGGTTGATGAATAAATTAGAGATGGGCGTTTTCAGATTTTTACGCAAACCGATACAAATTCGATTTCTGATATTGAAATCGATTTAAAAAACCGATTTCAGAAATCGATTTCCAGAGCGATTGTCGGAGCGGATTTACCTTTCGTTTCATTTATTCTCAATCGATATTCGATGGTTTTAGTTATTTTAGCGTAGCAAACGAAAAACGCAAACGAACAAACGCATTCAAAATATTTTTCTTTAGTTTCTTTGTTGATTGGATTTAGGTGTACGATTTTCCTTCATGCTTTATCTAGGCTTAACTAGAGTACTAGACTAGCAAAAATGTTTTGTTTTGAGTGTGATACAAAACTTTCTGGCGTATTTAAAAATCGTCATATTTACAATGATTTTATGATTATATTATATAATGTAAATTTTTAGTATGGTTTTTTTCTTACCATTTTACATTTAATAGTTATTTCTTATTTATCATCAAATCGTATGTACGATACTAACATACGTTAGTATAGTATTGAATCATAAAATACCTATATAATTATATAGTTCACGAGAACACAAAAATAACATTACGCGCACACTGCACGTATCACCAAGGTCAAGTGTGGATCAAAACTCTCCAATAATTCAAAAAATCTATTTAACAAACGCAAAACTTAAACGTATTGCGTAATATTATCATGGAAGTAGTTGCATTCTGATATAGATCTTATTCCCTGTCCCGTATAATTCTGTTTCGTATCAATCTGCCATTCTTAGTTTCTTAGAAACCGCAATTCTCTCCATCTCTTTCACTGCACTAAACGATCGCTTAGTTAGAATGAAAAGAGGCGAATTTTAATGAAATTCGCTTTCTCTCATTCTGACTAAGCGATCGCTTAGCGGAGTGAAAGAGATAGTTAGTAAGTTTTCAAATATTGGTTTGGTTTGCAAAACTAGCAATAGAAAACGATTGCGCGATGATTAGATTTATTATTAGTTTGCGTTTTCGTCGTTTTGTTTTGATATGTGTTGAATTAGTTTCTGCCGAAATACGTTTTCTAAAATCAGTTTGTATAGTGTTGAATATCGATACGATACGATTTCTGACTGAAATCCGATTTCAGATTCGTTTTGATATATCGGACGCATACCTAGAATAAATAGATGAACATTTGAGTAAATCCATACTTTTACATGTGCTGATTAACAATTCACCACCCCTTTCTTCCCTGTGGGTGTCATAAAAATTAATATGGAAAATATAATATAAATACGAGTATAATAGGTACGTAGGAGCACAAGAAAACTCGAACTAAAACCTTATACCAATCCGTGTGATTAGCGTGATATATGTAGGTCCATTTCTCTTCTATCGTGTAGGAGACCCGAGACCAATAGTGGGACGTATAAGGGGCTAAGAAATATATAAAAAAGTGACACTTATTACGTAGTCGATTCGCTACACGCTGACAGTGAGACCGTAGCCCTTCTTTAATGCTTACCAGATGGACGCAGTAATTAAGTTTGCTACTTTATTTCTCATCAGAGAACAGAATATAAGAGGAATTACATTTAAGATGAAATTAAAAAAACAACAATATAAACCAATAAAGAAATAATCAACATGTCGTTCGTCTATTTGGAGTGAGTATACGATGGATAATTTCCACCTTATAACGACCTGGGCCAGCTCCATCTGCTGTCGTTTGGTCAACAATTACATTCCCAAGGAGGGTTGACGTCTGGCAGGCGGCCGGGCATAAAACTATTGCCAATAACTTTCACAATATGTGCTATGAAAGAAGAACACATACTGTATCGACCCCGAGTAATTGGGATAAGAGTAGAAGAATGATGATGACGATAAAATTTATTTTATATGTTGCCTTATCGTCTTTGCTATTATTTTTAAATTTTATTTAACATCAATTAATATTAAAGAAACAATGAAATTCAATGTTATGTGTCATATATCTTGTAGGTGTTGCCTAATATTTAGGAGACATTTAAGATATGAGGGAGTTCAATGTTTAAACAGAGTTTCTGTAAAATATCAATACCGTAATATTTAAATAGTTTTTAAGTTTTAAGGAACGCTTTAAGTTCGCGTATTGTATTATTAAAACATTCTCAAAATCCACATCAAAAGTTTATTTATATTATAATTAGTTTATTTACTATTATAACAGGTCCCTTGAAGAAAATTTGAATTGTAAACTAGTGTATGTGTCAGTGAAAGGCATTCTAGTGAGCAGTTCAATAAACCTGTTATTTTTTTTTACATATTTTCTCTATCTTATAAATATTAATTTTACTTTCTTTTGTGATCGTAAAGGACCAATCATTTATATTTCTCAGCCTTTAACCCCAAGGACAGGACTAGTGTTGCCCAAATGTAAGACCATGACTCAATGCAAAAGTTTCGCAGTGCTCCCTTATACAGCATTCTACGATTGCAAAGCAAACAAAGGATTGTCAACATTTTATATTCTTAATACCAGTACACGGGGAAGTAATTTGATGTTATTTAATACAGTCTCATGTGATAGATAGGGGTGATTATATCCCCACTCCCGTTAAGTGGCATGTACCTAATTATTGATAGTTGTACAGTTAATGCCACTAGATGAATGGAATTTCATTAATTTAATTGGATTTTTCATTTCTATGTAGATTTTCATTTCTATCAAAACAAGTGACTCTGTATTATTCTAACAGCGACAGTTGCAAGACTTGCGGGACTCCCAAGAGTCTTGCATTCGTGCAACACCAGTGAGGACTTATACGTTATCTGTATAACTGTTCTAAGACCCGTGAAATAAGAGATTCATCCTGTATCAGTATCTAAATCTCCAAAAAGAATTTACGTTAATTTTCAATGACCTGAGTGGCATCGTATTCCGGTTAACACGGTCATCAATGGTGATATGCTCAATCACTATTGGGACAAATAATATCTCTACATTCATAAAATTATAACAACGATATTAGTTAAATATGTGCCAAGTTTGAAACAGATTCGTTCACGAAGGTTTCGAATTCGAATTTTAATATTATCAATTGCAATATTTTAACTTAAATAAATACAATATTCAGTCCTATACTTTATCGTCCTATCCGAGAATCTTCCCCAACGATTGTCTGTTCCTCGAATAATGCGGCCAGCCCACTGCCAATTCAGCATACTAATCATTCAGAGCTATATCACTTATCGATTTCCTTAATACAGATTTAATCTTGTAGAGAAATCACGAGCATATCAACGCTGAGTAAATTTGAGCTTCCCTATGAGGTCGATTTAGAGAGTAAAAGAGAGATTAAAGTAATATAAAATAACAGATCCGTAAGTCCACCAGGATGTAGGCGTCAATAAATCACCATCTAAATGCTCCCACTCAATCATAATAAAAGTGTAATCAACTAACCGGTGGCTTCGTTAGCGTAACTGTAATTACAGCTAAAACATTATGGCTATGATGATCATTTAA
The DNA here is from genome assembly GCA_905163515.2 of Lymantria monacha. NCBI lineage: Eukaryota > Metazoa > Arthropoda > Insecta > Lepidoptera > Erebidae > Lymantria > Lymantria monacha. The sequence continues at coordinate 1,067,219 of LR991096.1, read as the reverse complement.
GACCTTGATAAATAATATTTTTTGCAATATATTTTAAACAAATTTATACAAAAAAGAAACGTTTATGTAACGACAAGAATAAGACTCTGCCTGCTGCTCTGAGATTAATTATATAAAAAAAAAAACTAATGTACATAAATTAAAAAAATGCAGGCTAGTATTTTTTTAAAGAAAATCTTGACGGATTTCAACTGAAGTTCCTCAGTACTGCCCAGGGCCTTTTTTTTAATTGCTTTTGGTGGCAAGCAAGCAGCACACCTGATGGTAAGTACTACATGCAATACCAAGGCTATGCCGCTGCCTAGCAATACAAACCCCAAACCCACCCAGTTGGGCTTCAGGCTATCTCGCTCACCGACCGAAGCGCAACAGCAGATTACCACTACTCAGACGTCGATCTTCTGCGAGAGTGTGGTATGCCCCGGACGGACCGTCACGCGGCTGTAGACAGAAAATTGTCAACAGCATGGTCCTACAACGAATAGAGATAGAGTTATTGAGCTACAGAGCTATGACAATAGACTGTTTCTCTTGCTATTCATTTCAGTATTATTCTCGCATGATGAAAGTTCATATGAAAATGTAAGTTTCATATAAAAAACATGAAATTTTCAATCTCTTGAAAACCGCATATATCCGATTAAAACGATAATCTCACAAAGTTTCAGCATTTAGAACAATGGGAGCAACTTGAAAGTAGTTCTCTACAGAACTCGAACTAAACCCGAACAAAAACTATGAACTCATGAAGACACTTGTAAGTTCTAAACGTGGGTTCACAAAAACTATCGAAGTTTACCCACAGAGCTTGAACGGTAGCTGGTGAGGCCTAGTGGTCTATCAACTTAATAGTTGGCGTGAATTATAAGGGTATGTGGTCGCTCCTTAGTTAGCGACAGTGCAAATATTCTACATCATTAAAGGACTGCTAATTAAGGATGTAAATAAATAGCGACGAAGAATTCAGTGTGGTTTTAAACCGACCGATAGTTTTGTAAAATGAAATAAAAAAAGTGAAAAAATATAATAAACCTTTCATCTAAAATAAATGTTTGTAAAAAATTCACGAGAGATATAATAATTTTTTAAACAGTCTTTTGAGGTAACACGCGAATGAACTGCTCAAAAGTGTATAGAGGTCAACAATGTCATGTTTCTACAGATGATAAGAGGGTCACAATTATGACTATTCATTATTTAAGAAACATTATCTTACACGCGAAACTCTTTATTCAATGAGATATTTTATTACAAGTATTTTAGAATTCGGACATAACAACTTCACTCATAACTATCTGGTTATAATTACTCCCTCAGCATTTTGAATGAACCATTTACATTACATCTTTATCATAGAGAACTGTTTTTAATGTTGTTTATGGTTTTATCATGTCACATATCCGCTTTAAAATTTCCGCGAGGTACAACTTTTTTTTTTATTTTTATATTAAGCCAGCCTATGAAAGTGGGATAATGCCATAATAGGCAGTCGCGAGTTGGCTACAGGGAAAAAGGGGTTACAATGTTCCTTTATTTTGTTCTTACCCAAAGGGATATTATCTCAGTTTTTATTTTTTGGTTCATCGCTCGTTTTAGCAGCAATGGTCTCGTCAGTGAAAGAGATTGGAATAAATCGAAAAACTTAAATCGAAAAACTAAAAGATTCTGTATGGACAACATTTTGATTGTAGTAATTAAGAGAAGAAAAACTCGAAACAAAATCATGTCAACCATAGACGGGACCAGCCTCTGTGCCAATTTCACTATAATTTTTTTAGAGAAGCAGTGCTGAATAAATAAGCCTAGAAGTACTATTTACGTCATATCTAGGTACATCACTAAGCGACGCGCGGACGGCCTTTCGGCTGGCCATCCGAGACGCCAAGGGTGCGAGTTGGCAGGAGATGCTGGACGGTCTCGACCGTGACCTCTGGGGTCGCCCGTATCGCGCGTCGCTGAACAAGCTTCGCGCGCAGGCCCCTCCCCTCACCGAGACCCTCCAGCCCGACTTCCTCTGTAGGGTGGTCGAGGAGTTGCTATGCTGACGACACGCTCGTCACAGCCCGGGGCAGGACATTCGAAGAGGCGGCGAGCCTGGCCACTCTCGGCACCGAGGATGGTCAGGCGAATCGAGGCGCTGGGGCTCAGGGTGGCCCTAAACAAGACGGAGGCCCTTTTATTCCATGGGCCCCGTGTGAGGCTGCCCATCGGCGCCTCGTTAGTCGTCAACTCCATCCACATCAGTATCCAGGCCCATATGAGGTACTTGGGTCTGGTGCTCGACGGGCGATGGTGGTTCCGGGAGCATTTTCGTCAAATTGCTCCCCGGCTGGTCGGCGCGGCGTCCGCCCTTTCTCGGCTCATGCCGAACGTGGGCGGACCCAGTTTTCAGGGCCGACGGCTGTATGCGGGGGTGATCCGCTCAATGGCCATGTACGGCGCACCCGTGTGGGCGAGGGCTCTGAACGCCCAACTCAGGGCGGTTCTGTGGAGGCCACAGAGAGTCATGGCGGTCAGAGCCATTCGCGGGTACCGCACGGTGTCGACAGAGGCGGCGTGCCTATTGGCCGGGACACCCCCGTGGGACCTAGAGGCGGAGATGCTCTCCGACCTCTACCGGCGAGTTACCTCAATGCGCGAAGAGGGTGGCTCCCCATCGTTCAACGAGATAGCCACCTGGCGCGAGGACGCCCGCCGAGAAGTCATCGCCCGTTGGGCTACGCGGCTGGAGAGGCCTAGATACGGTGTTATTACCGCTAAGGCCCTCCGGCCCGTACTGATGGAGTGGATGGAGCGGCAGCACGGAGTCCTCTCTTTCCGGTTGGTGCAGGTCTTGTCGGGGCATGGTTGCTTCGGCAAGTACCTGCACACGGTCGTGCGGAGGGAGTGGACTCCGTCCTGCCACCATTGCAGTAGCGACGAGGACACGGCGCAACATACGCTCGAGGTATGTTCGGGCTGGGACGGGCAGCGCCGTGACCTCGTCGCTGTCATCGGTGCCGACTTGACGCTGCCGGCTGTTGCGCAAGCGATGGTCGACAGCGTCAGGAATTGGGACGCGGTCGCCGCCTTCTGCGACGCTGTCATCTCGCAGAAGGAGGCGGCGGAACGGGCCCGGGAGGATTCCCGTGACCCGGGCCGCCGCCCGCGGCCGGGGCGGCGCAGGCGCGAGTACCTGCGCCTGATGCCGCCCTAACCGAGGCTTCGGGTGATCGGACCGGGGAATTGTCCGGTTACCCGACGTGAGGCCACCGCGTGAGGACGACACCTCGACGGCGAAAGCTGTCGGGGCGTCGACAGGAGAGGAGCCCAAGAGGGCATACCGCCGAGCGGGCCACCGAAGACAAAGATCGGGTACCGGTGGCCCGCTCGTACGGCGAAGAAGAGGTGCTTGCAGGGTGGGTCAATGGGGCTGCGTGCCGCCTCTTCCGTCACCCCGGACCGATTTGTCGGGGTGCGACGTCCATAGCCCCCGCAAAATAAAAAAAAAAAAAAAAAAAAGGGTGGTCGAGGAGCTGTTTCCACGGCAGTCGGAACACACGCCCCCGGTCATGGCCTCGCCAGAACAAGACCGGGAGGCTGACGACGAGAGTGTTCCGCCCGTGACGGAGACGGAAGTGGGAGCAGCTGTGGCGCGGATTCGTTCCGCGACCACGGCCCCCGGCCCGGACGGAATACCAGTCCGGGTGCTGACGTCGCTCCTCGAGCACCTCGAGCCTCGCCTCAGGCAGCTGTACAACGCCTGTTTGGCGTCTGGACGGTTCCCTGAGTGCTGGAAGGAGGGGAGGTTGGTTCTCCTGCCAAAGCCGGGACGGCCCCCGGATTCGCCGTCGGCCTACAGGCCCATCGTGCTCCTCGACGATGTGGGTAAGCTGCTGGAGCGCATCCTCGCTGCCCGCATCGTCCAGCACCTGGAGGAGGTGGGTCCCGATCTGTCGGACGCTCAATTCGATTTTAGAAGGGGGCGTTAGACCATCGGGGCCCTGCTACGACTGAGGCAGACGGCCGCGAAGGCTGTCACCGGCGGGGGAGTGCTGTTGGCGGTGTCGTTGGACATCGCCAACGCATTCAATAGACTGCCATTCAGCTGCATCAGGGAGGCGCTCCGATTTCATGGGGTGCCCTTGTACCTGAGGCGGCTGGTGGCGGACTATTTGGAGGGGCGCAGTGTCCTCTGCGCGAGTCCCGCAGGGGACATTGTGCGGACGTCCATGTCGTGCGGCGTTCCACAGGGGTCGGTTCTGGGGCCGACTCTGTGGGACATCGGGTACGACTGGGCGTTGAGAGGGAGTCTCCCCCCCGGGCTGAGCGTGATATGCTACGCTGACGATACGCTCGTCACAGCCCGGGGCAGGACACTCGAAGAGGCGGCGAGCCTGGCCACTCTCGGCACCGAGGAGATGGTCGGGCGAATCGAGGCGCTGAGGCTCAGGGTGGCCCTAAATAAGACGGAGGCCCTATTGTTCCATGGGCCACGCGTAAGGCCGCCAATCGGCGTCTCGGTAGTCGTCAACTCCGTCCACATCAGCATCCAGGCCCATATGAAGTACTTGGGTCTGGTGCTCGACGGGCGATGGTGGTTCCGGGAGCATTTTCGTCAAATTGCTCCCCGGCTGGTCGGCGCGGCGTCCGCCCTTTCTTGGCTCATGCCGAACGTGGGCGGACCCAGTTTTCAGGGCCGACGGCTGTATGCGGGGGTGATCCGCTCAATGGCCATGTACGGCGCACCCGTGTGGGCGAGGGCTCTGAACGCCCAGCTCAGGGCTGTTCTGTGGAGACCCCAGAGAGTCATGGCGGTCAGAGCCATTCGCGGGTACCGCACGGTATCGACCGAGGCGGCATGCCTACTGGCCGGGACACCCCCGTGGGACCTAGAGGCGGAGATGCTCTCCGACCTCTACCGGCGGGTGACCTCACTGCGCGACGAATGTGGCTCCCCATCGCTGAGCGAGATAGCCACCTGGCGCGAGGACGCCCGCCGAGACGTCATCGCCCGTTGGGCTACGCGGCTGGAGAGGCCTAGACACGGTGTCGTCACCGTCGAGGCTCTCCGGCCCGTACTGACGGAGTGGATGGAGCGGCGGCACGGAGTCCTCTCCTTTCGACTGGTGCAGGTGTTGTCGGGGCACGGATGCTTCGGCTCGTACCTGCACACGGTCGCGCATAGGGAGTGGACTTCGTTCTGCCACCGTTGCAGCAGTGACGAGGACACGGCGCAACACACGCTGGAGGCGTGTCCGGGCTTTGACCGGCATCGCCATGACCTCGTCGCTGTTATCGGTGCCGACCTGGCGCTGCCGGCTGTCGCGAGAGCGATGGTCGACAGCGTCAGGAACTGGGACGCGGTCGTCGCTTTCTGCGAGGCTGTCATCTCGCAGAAGGAGGCGGCGGAACGAGTCCGGGAGGATTCCCGCGACCCGGGCCGCCGTCAGCGGCCGGGGCGGCGCAGGCGCGAATACCTGCGCCTGATGCCGCCCTAACCGAGGCCTCGGGTGATCGGACCGGGGAATTGTCCGGTCACCCGACGTGAGGCCACCGCGTGAGGGCGACGCCCCGACGGCGAAATCTGTCGGGGCGTCGACGAGAGGAACCCGCGAGGGTAAACCGCCGGGCGGGCCACCGAAGTTAAAATCGAGTACCGGTGGTCCGCTCGCACTGCGAAGAGAGAAGGTTTTACGGTGGGTCTATGGGGTCACGCGCTGCCTTTTCCGTCACCCCGGACCGATTCGGCGGGGCGAGACGCACCCATAGCCCGCCAATAAAAAAAAAAAAAAAAAAAAAAGGTACATCACTAATATTGATATTCAACTTATGTTAATAAAATTGCTATTTATTAATTTTCTTAAAGTTCGTGTTTTATTCTGTAAGATCGTTATCATCAATATTAAGACTGATGGTACTGAATATGAACGATATAGAGATAATTTATGGTACCATAAAGAGCCATTAGTTATATCACCAAACTTACTTACACATTCAAAATAACAAATTGCTCAACTTTTAGTGAATAGATAACGCTAATTACAAAACAACTCACGCGATTTAAGATAACCCGATACAACGTTCATTAGTCTTAAAGCTAGTGTCGTAAAGTCCCGGGAACACGGAACTAATTCCGGGACGGTGCGCGGCGGCGCGCCCGAGTACTTGGCGAGCGCTCGATTTATCAAGTGTATCTGAGGTTTTGTGACTACTTGTTCATACTTGAACGGATTGTTGAATGTTCTGAAGTGAAATTGAGGAGAAATAGATGAGTTAAAATGTTTTCTACGGCATATTCCAGATTAAATCTTTGATGTACCTACTCGTTTTAATAGAATTATATAGCAATCTATATTAATCGCCAAATTATATTTAACTATAAAGATGAACATAAAAGGAGTTAAATGAGTAGTTAATCCAAGAGACATATACATTTGACTATTCAAAATGGTTGCATCTCACATATTTTTAAGGTTGTCTCAATAATGGATAAGGCTTACCTTCAATAGGTCAGTATGTCTACGACTCAAATCCTCCTATTTCGGGATAAAGATCTGAATCAATGGCTAGTATTTAGTCGACAATGTATGTAGGTGTTTTTAAGCATAATATTTATAAAAGAGCGTCAGTGTTTCAAGCATGATTTAAAGCATTATTCAGCAGCAATATTAGTACAGTATCTAAAACCGCCAAGCATGAAGAGTAAAATTCGTTAATTTTAATAACGTCAACAAAGTACGCAGAGAACGTAGTAATTAGTCTATAGAATTGATTAATTTCTCTTCTATTCTAAGTCCACTTGAAATAAATTCGGGACTCGTTGGACTCAAGCTGGCACAGTACCAATTGACTTGAGGTTCTCGGCGGTAGGTCTCGAAGATCGCATATCCAACTATTTATTTCGTTTCATATTTCTAGCCATGGAAAAATCTTAGTCCAGTCTCAAGTGTATAATGCGATGAAGTCATTAATATAAAACCAATTATTTTTTACAACCAGTAACGAGTGTGAGAAACGAAAATAATGTTCCAATTGATATAATTTTGAATTAATTATAGCGGATATATTAATTAATAATGAAGTAATTTGCTCAGACTCAATAGATTAATAACGACCTATAATTAATATTTTCAACTCAAGTTAGTAATTCCGGGAGCTGCGACCAGTTCCGGGACCGCAATTGACCCGAATGGACCATCACTTCTGTTAGACATATTTCTAGTATCATAGATATTATATTTAGAATGATGTATTATTCATATGCGGAACTTGGACCGTGGGACGGTAATATAAGCGGATTAGAAATTCTCTGTTTTATATACTTTTGGTCCTATGGCTTGATGCGAGGTCCGGTCATTAGAGTCTGGGTTTGAATCATGGGTCGGATAAAAAGAATAATTGGGGTTTCTCATCAAGACAAAGAAAAGTAAATGACAAGCACTATGTCTAAAGGTGTTCCTTATAGGTAATAGGTAAGACTTTATATTGAAGATTGCATGATAAAATATGGACGTATTTTATTTACATTTTTTATCCCCAAAAGTATAAATGGTTGTACCTTTTTTAACTCACAGGATAAAAAAAGAAATATGTTACTTCAGAAACAATGTAAAAATTCATTAAGAGAATATTTTGTTTTTAATATTAATGATAAAAATTGCTAATTTAGCTGTATATCAACTCCAGATCACTCGGAAGTGTAGACTAATTTCTCTTCGCCATTCGACAAACTCGTAAATATATAAATCTTACAGCACGTTACTTTTAGCAGCACACCTGATGGTAAGTGTTGCTACATGGACCTTTACAATACCAAGAGTACAGCTAAGCCTCTGCCTACTAACCAAAATACATCGAGCAAGTTGGACTTCCGGCTCATTGAACGAGGCGCAGTACCACATTTTCACTGCTCATACGTCGTCTTTTTGCAAGATTGCGATTTGCGGCTGTACACACCAAACTGTCCACAGCGTGACCCTACCACTCCGAAAATACATCACTCTTTGCCTCTCATTACCAAACAAACGGCGAGACGGTCATTGCTACTAAGTATACTATATCATTATATTATAACATAAAGGTTAACATTGATTTTGATAAACGTTAGAACTATCTAATCTGTTCAAAGTTTGAAGTGGTACATGACAATAAAACCTCTTGTACATACATACCATCACGCCATGTCCCTTGCAGGGTAGGCAGAGAGAACAGAGTGCCAGAGAACTCTATCCTTGCATACTTCACTCGCTTCCTCAACATTCATAATTCTCTTCATACACCTTCCTTCAGTACATGACCGATCTGGTCTAGGTAGATTAGTCTCGGTCTCCCCCGGTACCTACATCCTTTCACTTTCGCATTGTATAGCTTCTTAACCAGACGTTCGTTCGGCATTCTTTCCACATGTCCGAACCATCGGAGCATTCCCTTTCGCATCTTTAAACCAATACTCTCTTTCATACCTACTCGCTCTCTTACGTCGTCGTTACGAATGCGATCGATCAGCCTAACTCCATAGATTTTCCGTAGAGATCGCATTTCGACCGCATTAATTTTACTTTCATACTCTTTTCTGCATACCCAACTCTCGCTTCCATACAGTAATGTTGGGACAAGCACTGCGTTATGTATTGCTACACGTGCCTTCTGGCTGAGGTGGTGGGTACCGAGAAGTTGCCCCAACGATCCGTTCACTCTATTTCCCGCATAAACCTCTTGTATTTAATAATAATAATAATTTATTTTCTCACCATAATAAATATGTCAAAAATGCTGTGTGGTAGCGACTACGAATACTACCAACTCTTATTTCGCTCGTGGATGTCGTAAAAGACGACTAAGAGCTTTATATCGTCCTGAGCTAACTTCGCCTGATGCCCGTTTGATCAACAATTATATTCTCAAGGAGGGTTGACGTCAGAGAGGGGGCCGATCATAAAACTATTGCCAATAATTTTTGTAATATGTACGAGTACATAATGCGTCGACTACAAGTAATTGGGATAAGAAGAGCAAGAGAATAATTAATAAATATATTAAAAATGAAAAACAATGATTTGCACAACGAGAAAAAATACTTAAACATTCATATTGTGCAAGACTGATGCCTAAACTAAGCTTAGAGCCTGTACTTCAGGTCACCAGGTCTCCGTGTGGTGACGGAGTAAGAATACTATTCACCACTCCATATCCCGTATACTCATACTCGTGGGTGATCGTACGAGACGACCAAGGGATATAAAATGCATACAACATCCATGCGAGAGAAGGAAAACTCGAAACAAAACCCTATACCAACACTGTATAGTAGGTTAATTTCCCTCCCATTACGGAGGAGGCCCGAGCCCAACAGTGGGACGTTTATGGGCTGTGATGATGATGAGGTCTCCATTTGACGTTTGTACTGTAATAATACTAAAGGAATGCCACATATTATGTATTTAATAATTATATTTTAAAGGCAATATTAGTATCAATTTCAAATATTCCCGTCAATGGAATACTAAACTTGCTACACTTGTAAATTTTAATTAGTTGACAACGGGTAAATTTTTGTTTAATTTTTTCGCAAAGGAATCTCGCCGAGGCTTTTATTTTGATTGCTAAGCCTTCTGTGAAATTAAGGTGAGTTGGTTATACAAATTAAAAAAGTAATTTGTTTCGATTTCTTTTAAAGTGTAATACGAATAATTCTGCATCATATTTTGTAATGTTTACACAATATTCTCTTTGAAATGTAATTCGCTGAATTTTTAGGTTTTTTATTTCACTATACTAATCCTACGTGTGGTGACGGAGTAGGAATACATATGTGACCACCCCTCCCTACCTTTCTCTCGTGAGCATCGTATTTTTTTTATATAAGCCTCATGCACTAAAGTATATATACCTTATATTACGGGGAAACTTGACAAAGATACATTCCACGGACACAAATTACACCCACATAACAAAACAATAATTTATGAATTCTAAAAACTGGCTCAAAATCACTAAAGGAAAGGTAATATCACTTTTTTAGGAAACTTATAACATCAACTGCGATCGCCATTCCGCTTACCAAGCCTGGCGATTTTAGCAATATTCACCCTTAGAGAAACCTAAGACCAGTAGCATATTTAATTTACCCTTTACTCCGTAGAAACGTAAATATAGACCGTTTCTCTTACAAAGATGGCGTTTCCCCCTGAACGTATGTGAATTCGCGAGCTTTAGCTGTACAAATATATAAATGATTTTCACATCGTCGAAGTAATAACCGCGAGACTCGTAATGCCACCATTGATACCATATAAATCTGCAGTAATTAAACCATGATATTATGTTAAAACGTTTGGCATTCACATCGGTGAAAATTGTGAACGATGAGAGCGTTTAAATTAAAAGATATTTAAGTAGATTCGCATCGGATGCTGAATGCGGTAGAGACGAGATTCAGTTTTATTAAGTTTATTGCATTTCACTGAATTGTACCGTTTTTTTTTTTAATTTAAAGTGTTCTGGGGAAGGTTTTTAATGTATTATTTTATGAAATTATGCGGCAATTGTGTTGACTGTAGGACACGGAATATAATTTTGTGCGATTCTCATATTCTTACTTTCAATCTGGGTTTCATTTGTGTCCGTTAAATTATATATTCGTAAAGTCCTTCGTAACATAAGAATTAAGAATCGTTTCTTTAATGTAAGATGTTAAACTTTAAAAAAAGTAGATATCACTTCGTCGCTCCTTATTTCCCGTGAAAGTAGTAAAACACTATACCTATAAAAATGCATAGTGGAAGTAGACAATTCCACTTTTTTAAAAAACTCACACCAATATACTATGCGATTCATAATGCTTCTGCCAAATATGGTGATGAGGGTATTATTTCCTTTCCTAACGGCTACGTCACGAAGGGGGGACATCTTCTTACTGTTACATTATTTATATCACAAAGATTTTAAATATATTTGTTGTGTCCAACACGCGTAACTTATGCTATACAGCAGCCACTTAAGTTTTTTCTCGTAAACTTGATTAAAGAGAGATATACATTATTTCTTTTAATATTTTTATAAGAGGCTGGTCAAAAATGATGGACAAGTAAGTTGGGTTCAATAATTAGCATCATAATCCATCAGCACTAAAAGGTAAAACGTCTTACATCTAACCACTAAATATAACCGAATCCCTGATTTGAACTCTTTTTAGTACTAAACAGTATTTTCCTCATTTAACAATCCATTGTTTTCCATAACATTATTTTCTAAATTCTAAAATGAGTCTTAGTTTTTATGTTTGTAGGTGCATTTTCATCTAATACCATAGTTTCATGGTGTTTAAGCGTAATAAGGTTATCAGAATGTAAACAGGGCTCTTAGTTCTATGTCGATAGTGTTTCAGAAGTACGAACAGTTATGGTGTAAGAATTTGTTCCATTTATACATAATTTTAATTACAGCCTTAAACGTCGATGGGGTTGAAATTCAATTTCAAAATAATTTATTATATTTATAAACCTGCGAGTCCAATTACATGTTGTAAATTTTACAATTCTACCTGAAATTAATCCAATAATCCAACATTGGATCAGAACTCGACCGCCACTGAGAATAGCCGGCGAGGTACTCAGCGGATTTGTCATTTTTATTAAATTTAATGATTTTTTATTATAAAATTCTAAACAATCCTAGTTTTCCTATCACCATGTCTATTGTAGAATGTCTAAGTCGTTATAGCTAAAACAAAATGTAAAAGACATCTTTTACCTTGGTGATAAACGAAGAAGCATATTAAATGATAAGTGGTATTTGCCACTCTTGGACCTCAACAACGCCAATGGCACTGTCTACTGTCAGATCGCTTGCCTACCATAAAGGTTTGGGACCTCTCTTCTCTTGGTCATCAAACGAAGCAAAATGTAACACGGAAGTCGATTTTCTGCTAGAGTAGGTATAAGACTTTAACGAATCTCATATCATGCGGTTTTCCGTTTGTTTCATCGAGTAAGATTACAATTCACCACCTGAATTGTAATCTTACCCATTGGTATTGTAAAAGATTTAATGGATATGGCATGTAGATAAACTCGATACAAGACAAGGAAAACTTGACAGAAAACCCTATATCACGTCTGATCAGCGTGGTATATTACGTCAATTTCTCTCGCATTGCGGAAGAGGCTTAAAGCCAACAGTAAGACCTATGTGAACAGAGATGATGATAGCACTACACCGAACTACCAACGAGCCGGTCCATAGCTATATAACAACAAATAGAAAACTCCCAGCAGCGTGCTTCTACAAAATGGCGATGGGGAGCGAATACGGTGGGTTATGGGGCCACGCGCTGCCCTTCCGTCGCCCTGGACAATGCGGGCTACGTGTGACCGGGCCAGGGCCTACCAAAAAAAAAAAAAAAAAGCGTGCCTCTACCGCTATCAAAGCAATGAATATTTTTATTACAAACTTTATATTGTTCAATCTCGTGTGATGCGGTTGTCAGCTGTGTCAGCTGGACATGAATGCGGTCACAATAAAATGTCTCCGAGTTTTACATTGTAGCTGGCGTCGGAGCCACTCAGATGCAATATTTATTATACATTGCGGGCTTCATATCAAGGTCAGTATAGTCAGAGACCCATTGCCACTATTGGATATATTAAAAATATTATTCTTTAGGACCACTGTAAGTAATGCAACTAGAGCCTGTCACATAAAATAAAAAAGGTAGAGTTAGGTTGTTGACAATTAATTTGCTATCATAATAAGCCGAATTGTCCAGGATAGTGCTATGCTCTAGCAGAAAATTGACGTCACAGAATAGAGCCGCAAACATAGACCTTTATGAAGTGACTTGGCTGTGTGGACGCTCATGAGAGACAGTTGCCACTTGAATTCGTCGCTCGTCGACCATCAAAAGAAAATAATAAAAACCGTTGCAATTTTTCTTGGATGTTAAGAATAACATAGATGATAAATAATTCAATGTTAATTAATCACAAAAGTGGAAGGAAGCTGTTGGATGCAAAATGGCACAGGACCGGCTCTAAGTGGCATTCTCGTGTGGAGGCCTATGTCCAACAGTAGACGTATACGGCTGATGGGTAAATGGATGGAATGCAATGGCAGCATGGCAAAACTATTACGATGTCATTATGCTTAAGAGGTTTCAAATCTGTCAAGCAGAACAAACCATTATTACTTAAGCTTGAAAAAAGAATGAGATTCGGTTTTCACGGCAGATTATTTTAAAGAAATTGTCTCGAGCCGGTTAAAAAATGAAAAGTTTTGACGAAAAATAACGAATTTAAAAGGAATGTTTTCACGAAAGGTGAAAATCTATTTTTGTTTTAAATGAAAAGATTGTTAAAAAGTCAAAAACTTAAATATGGACGTGATTTTTTAATAGAGCAGTCGTTCTAAGTCAGACTTGAAGTGAATCGTTGCAAATGACCGTTAAATCAAACAGATTACTCATCGTACCTATAGATATAAGTACCCCTATAAGCATTTTAGGGGAAACACGAAAATATGATATTACAGTGATTTACGTATTTTAATTATTCTGCTAAAATTCCGAGTGAAGCCTGTAAATGGGTAAACAGCGCTTAATTAAAGGCAACATGACTTATTGACAGACGATAACTTTGAACTAAATACAAACTTGAGAAATAGATTTACTCAACACTGGCAATAGTTTATTACCAGTACTAAAAAAAAAGGGAAAACTCTATCAAATATGTTATACTGACGGATGCAACGGAAGCATCATAACGGAAACGGATGTATAAAGTAAAATGTATCGGAAACAAAATCGGAATCGGAAATCATCATCGACAACAAACCTGTCATAAAATAAAAAAAAAACCTTTCATTTTAAATGCAATTATTAATAATCCTTACTAATATTATAAATGCGAAAGTAACTCTGTCTGTCTGTCGCTCTTTCACGCCAAAACTACTGAACCGATCTAAACTAAATTTGGTACACAGATAGTCTAGAGCCTGATAAAGGACATAGGCTACTTTTTAATGCAAAAAAAAGGTTGTAAAGGGGAATTGAAAAGTTGTAAGAAATTATCGTCATTTTTAAAGCCAGAAGCTTGAAAATTATTTCTAAGCTATTGGTTAGATATAAATAAATATGACATTAATTACCCTTAAGGGGTAAAATAAAAATAGGGGATGAAAAACTTTAGGAAAGTAACCTTTTACGCGGGCGAAGCCGCGGGCAGAAGCTAGTATTAATATAAACTTACACAGTGATATATCAAATTTTATGAAAATCACTTTGCGGAAGTAGAAACAGAAAAAGGGATGTAATATCCATATACCTAACACCTACTAAAGAGAAGAAAAGCTAATAGCTAGCGATATAAAGTTTTCTACGAACCCATTTAAACAGCGTTGTATAGTAGGTTATTTTCTCTTCTATTGTGGAGGAGGCTCCAGCCCAGTAGTGGGACGTATATGAGTCGTATATAATAATGATAAAAATATAAAAATTGTCTTGTATAAGTCATGATATTGGCGTATATACATTGTTCCTTTGCCAATATGGTGGATGATAAATATCCTGTATAGTTATTACAAGGCTTGTTACTTCTTTTATATCCAATGATTATTATAATTCAAAATCTAATTGCTATATGGTAGCGGTTATAAATACTACCAACCCTTACTAGGATGTCGTAATGGACGGCTAAGGGCTTTATCTCGACCTGGGTCAACTCTACCTGATGCTATATGGTCAGGCAAGTAGGCGACTGGTTATCAAACTATTGCCAATAACTTTTACAATATAAACGATGGAAGATTAGTAATTGTTGCGTCGACTACAAGTAATTGGGATAAAGGCAGGATAATGATGATGATTGTGTAATAAAAAAAAATGTTGCAGTACTTTGTTTAAATTAATTAAAAGAAACGCCTGAAAGAAAGATAGACGGAAGACTTATATTATTCATTTTCTGGTCTCATCATCATCTCAGCTCATATATGTCCCGCTGATGGAGAGCCTCCTCCGTAATGGTAGGGAAATTGACCTACTATACTCGGTCTCCCCCGGTACCTACATCCTTCCACTTTCGCATTGTATATCTTCTTAACCAGATGTTCGTTCGACATTCTTTCCACATGTCCGAACCATCGTAGCATTCCCTTTCCCATCTTTACACCAATACTCTCTTTCATACCTACTCGCTCTCTTACGTCGTTGTTACGAATGCGGTCGGTCAGCCTAACTCCACAGATTTTCCGCAGAGATCGCATTTCGACCGTATTAATTTTACTTTCATACTCTTTTCTGCATACCCAACTCTCGCTTCCATACAGTAATGTTGGGACAAGCACTGCGTTATGTATTGCTACACGTGCCTTCTGGCTGAGGTGGTGGCTGCCGAGAAGTTGCCCCAACGCTCCGTTCACTATATTTCCCGCATTCACTCTTCGCTCTATATCAGTGGTGTACCTTCCATCTCGACTAAATCCACATCCAAGATATACAAATTCATCCACTTGCTCTAGTACATCATTACCTATTGTTACTCTTACATCTGTTCTAGTTTCATCTCTTTCAAAGACCATTATATTGGTTTTGCTCACATTCACGCGTAGGCCCCTTTTCTTACAATCTTCTGTCATTGTGTCGACTAGGGTCTGCAGGTCAGTTGCTGACTGTGCCAGCAGGACTGCATCATCTGCATAAAGCAAAGCAGTGACCACTGAGTCGTCCATCTGGACTCTCACATTCATATCGTTCAACCTTTGGAGACATTTATCCAGATATATGATAAACAGCCTGGCTGACAGAACGCACCCCTGCTTAACGCCGATATTGACGTCAAACCAAGGCGACATTCCATCATCCAGCCGCACACAGGCTCTACAAGCCCATGTAACTGGACTGCACAGCCTGTAGCAGTTTACCGTTAATACCATACTCCGGTAAAATGTCCCAAAGTTCCTTTCGTACAACCGTGTCAAATGCTCTCTCCAGATCCACAAAACTGCAGAAAACCCTCTGACATAGAGCCAGATGCTTCTCCACAATGTTGCGCAGAGAGAACACTTGATCCATGCATCCCCTTCCACTCCTGAAACCTCCTTGTGTCTCACACAGTAAACCATAGGACACCATCCTCATTCTCCTTTCAATAATTTTACCATACACTTTTGCTGCCAAACTGGTCAAGCTTATGGCTCTGTAATTTGCGCAGTCATAACGTGAACCCTTGTTTTTAAACAAAGGCACGATGACTGCGCTATTCCAGTCCCCAGGAACCATTCCCGAGCTCCAACATAAATTGAGGTGCAACAGGAACGCCTCCCAGACACAGGAGCCACCAAGCTTGATCATCTCGGCAGACACCATATCAATGCCCGCTGCCTTACCATTTTATTTATTTACCTTAATATATATAACTAATAATATTTTTATTAACAACCAACTAGCGTAATAAAAATAACTAATAATATTTCTATAAATAACCAACGAGCATAATATAAATAACTAATAATATTTTTATAAATAATCACCTAACATAATATAAATAAATAATAATATTTTTATAGATAACCCACCATGCTAAGTGCGTTATAAATAACCTAACATATTATGTTTATAAATAACCAACTAGCATAATATAAATAACCAATAATATTTTTATAGGTACCTAGTGTGTGTAGTAGCGGCTACGAATACTACCAACGCTTAATTTGCTCGTGGATGTCGTAAAAGACGACTAAGAGCCTTATAACGACCTGGGCCAACTCCATCTGATGCCGTTAGGTCAACAGTTACATTCCCAAAGAGGCGAAGCGCCTGGTAGACGCTCGGTCATAAAACTATTGCCAATAACTTTTACAATATGTACTATGAAAGAAGAGTACATATTGTATCGACCCCAAGTAATTGGGATAAGAGTAGGAGAATGATGATGATGATTACCTAGTATGTGTACTAGGTTATTTACCTAATATATTAAATGCTAAATCTCAGTTCTTAAAAGTCGATTTTACATATAGTAAAATCGACTTGCTAAATCCATTTCAGCAATCAATATTTGTTATTTTAATTTTTGTTGTAGTATTAATGTTTATAAAATCAATTTTACCAAAAAAATAACGCAACATAATTAATATTGCATGTATTTTTTTTTTATTAGACAAAATCCAAACACTAAGGAAATATCGACTGGAATTCTTGTATTTCGTTGGACTTGTATATCTGTATATACAATTGACGGACACAATTTGTAAACAGACATAAAACTTATTTGTGGATCGCACAAAATATTATTTATCATGAGAATCGAAGGTTGGATGGGTTACGTTGGTATTTTAACCACTGCACAGTCTTCATTTTAACTACATTTAATCCTTATGACGTTGATATCAAAATGAACAATTACAAATCCAATCAAGGCAAGTCTCAGTGTGAATGGCGCATGTAGACTGTAGAGTAAGTAAGTCGCTCACCACACAGTCGGATCACAGTTAATTACTATTTGTCGGCAAACTGCGCTTCAGTTGAATTCAATGACTGTTCATTTAATATATTCTATTTAGCTTAGATTTTCTTGTGGTGATAAAGTAATTCTACTTTCAACAACAATTCATCACCCCCTTTCTTGTTCGCAGGTGCCTATTGTAAAACACGACTAAGGGTTTAAAATAACATTTATGTAAGAAATAAGATCCTGTGCCATTACGTCTGTGATGAATGATGATGAATTATCATATTAGACTTTAATCTACAAGTGGTGATGTAAAAACTCCATTCACCATCTCCTGAATCATCCGTGAATATCATAAAAGACAACTATGGGATATATTGCGCAAGGAACATCTATGAAGGCAAACTCGAAATCTATGTACCGAGATGTAGGGAGTCAATTTCCTTATGGCAGAGACACGAGCCCAACAATACGATATACACGTTGATACTGTAATAAAATCTCGGAATGATTACGAAGAACGTCAGTAAATGTACAAGCAGGGCTATCAATAGATAATTTTGCAGAAATTTTATCTAAGAATATATCAAGAAAACCCTCTTCCACTAAGTAATTGAAACATATCAATACCTTCAGCTGAACCCAGCGGGTCCTCAATAAATCTACGATACTTCAAAATGTTCCTATAAAACTGCACTCTCAGTTACATTTGCAATTTAAAAATACACTCTATCTTCTATAAAATACGTATGCAAATCTATTGACGAAATGATATAGAGAAATACTCTACATGCAGCTCATACAAAGATAGCTTAAAATTCTCTTTAAAAAGAAAGCTGACTTAGATTTATTTGTGCAAATGGAAGAATTGTTTATAACGTGAACGAAAGGAAATCTATCTAATGCGAGTGGGATTCATCATCGTATAGGGTTTCCACCAGCCTACTCGACAGGAACCCGCGAGGGTAAACCACCGGGTGGGCCACCAGAGACCAAAATCGGGTAACGGTGGCCCGCTCGCACGGCGAAGAGAGGCGCTTTGCAGGGTGTGTCTATGAAGTTGCGTGCCGCCTCTTCCGTCGCCCTGGACCGATTTGGCGGGGCGTGAACAACCTATGGCCCACCGCATAAATAAATAAGGGTTTCTACCAGCCTATCAACGTGCTCTGCTCGTCATAGCTCTGCCTGTGATAACATGGAAATCGAGTAATATATTTTCGAAAAATACTACAGTTCATTTTGCTGGTACTCCATTAGCCAGTTTTTCAGACACTTAAAAGAAATGAAAAGGTTAAACACATTGTTTAACCTATCATTATGTGATAAAGATATCACGTATTGTATAATATTTAACGAAGCCAAAAAATATTTTTTTAAGTATATTTGTTCAGAGTAGCGTCTGTTGTGTCAGCTATAATTTTTGCATTTGAAAGACACATTGAATGGACAGTATTTTATCTTAATATATATATATATATATATATATATATATATATATATATATAAATTACGCGTCACGTTGTTTCTCTGCGATGGACTCCTAAAGTACTTAACTGATTTTGGTCAAATTTGCACAGCATGTGTTTTAGCTTGATCCAACTTAAAAGATAGGATAGCTTCCATCTCAATTTATAGTCGCAATATTATTTTATTGCAAATTATTTGTCTATTATTTGACAGTCACAATTATCTGTTATCTCCAAACGATTCTAACAGATGGCGATATCTGTTGACTGGATTGAGTAAGTATTTAATAGATGCCGCTATATTAAACGTACAAACGTTTCATATAAGCTACAATTTATTAGCATAACCACCACGTGCTACTGAGTCTACCTCGGCCACATCAACGCGTGGCCGGGTCTGCTAGTAATAATATAAAAATAAATGTATGTAACCTGTGATGATATACTTGAGTCGCTGAAGTTTTATTTGTTGATCATACAGTCCAATGTAACGACATACCTGAAACAAAAATATAAAACTTTAGTTTATCGTTTCTTAATATGTATATAATTATATTAGACCCGTGGAAAAGGAACGAGGACCTATAAACCAATTGAGATATCACCAGTAAATTGAGTAGCAGTACTGCACTGAGGATATAACCAAAGGGGATCGCCGACCCGAGTGATAATTACGACATTGTCCGCTCGAAGATTCCTATTCCTGTACCCAACAGTCGACTTTACAAATGAATATCCTAGAAAATGAAACACAAAATAAACAATTTTATTGTCTTGACACAATAATTAAAATTAGTAGGCCAATTCATTTAATTTTTTTAATGTTAATCTATCTTTATTATTTGCTGATGATTCGAGTATTTTCACTGTTAGTGATAAATTACCAAACCGATTATCAGCCACGGTAAACGTCAATAAGTATTAAAAAAGCAAACGACTTAACGCAAGACATTAATCATTATCAAAAGAAGGCAAGCCTGAAATTAAACTCTTTGTGTGGTCTAAATCTTCCATGTAGTAACGAAGTAAGAATACATTTCACCACCCCCCAATCTTACCCGTGGATGATTGTACGAGACGACTAAGGGATAAAAACGCATATAACATCTATGCAAGAGATGGAAATCTCGAAATAAAACCCTAAACCAACACGTCTGACCAGCGTGGTATAGTAGGTCTATTTCCCTCCCATTATGGAGGAGGCTTCAGCTAAACAGTGAGACATATATAAGCTCAGATGATGATGAAACTCTTTGTGATCCCAGTATGATATGGTAGTTTAATTTCCCTGCCATTGTAGAGAGGTTTGAGCCCAGGACCCACTCCTGAATTTAAACTGTATGAGATTATAAGGAGTGTTCAGGAAGAATAGGTATAAATACGTTTGGTTTTGTATAATATATAATAATCACTGTAATTTAGCATTTAACATGCTAGCTTATCTATAAAAACTAAGATTGCGAGCGAAAAACGATTGTCATACGTGACTCTCGAACCCACACCTATTGGATATTCATTCCAATCGTCCTGGACTATTATGGTTTACCCACGCATATTGAGAATCCGTTTCAATCGTAAATATAGGTTCGAGTCCGTCACGTGTAACTATATTTTTTCGCTCATTGATTATGAGCTTTATTTTCTATTATATTTTTTGTTATATTAATTTAGTTTTTAGTGCCTTTATATTATATATGCATATTTTAAATTAGTTGATAATATTTTAAGCATTTGTTACATGTCCCACCCGTGACGGAGTTATAAATTATTTATCTTTTTTTTTACTTTCCTTTGTTAATTTTAATAATAATAATTTCTTTCTTTTTTTATATAAGGTACAATTGTTGAGATGAAGTCGGCTCTTAAATTGTTTGACTAACGATATTATTATTTCACAGAGAGCAAGCAAACGAATATCATGCAAGTATAAAATATTAAAAATTATTTAACATATATTCAGAAAGCAATATGTATTATTAGTTGTAATGTTAATTATCTATCTATGTAACGTAACTGTTACCCACTAAAGTGTACTATGATGGATAGCATCACTAATTTATCCCACGCGTGCGCCCTTTGATGGATTACTTAAGTCGTGTGTAATATTATCACATGTTAAGAGACAGATATACATATACGCTATAATCAATTATTAACACTGTAATAATAATGAACATAACGTAATGATAAGCTATGGGGGGTGAGGTGATATGTCAACAATGGTATACCGGTCCGATTACATGTCTTGAGAATATAGTGAATACGTTTATAATTAGTTTATTTAATTGCTCGAATGTATCTGGTGCAAGCAGTATTTCTATTGAAACTGAATAAATTTCGATTTATAAAAACCCCATTCCATCCATCCATCAGCCCGTAAACGTCCACTGTTGGTCATAGGCCTCCCCACGAGAATGCCATTCAACACGGTCCCGCGCCACCTGCATCCAGCAGTTTCCTGCGACCTTGATAATGTCGTCAGTCCACCTAGTGGGGGGTCGTCCTGCACGGCGCCGTCCGATTCATGGTCTCCACTCCCGATTACGAGCGAAAAATAATTTACACGATGTACTGACAATAAACAATGTCGGGTAGATGGCACACATCCCCTTAAAGACGAAAATATATATACAATGCGAGAATTGAATGTCCTACAATAGTTCACGGTGGTGTAAGTGACAGCACGATTGAAACGGATTTAATCTGATTTCCAATAGGTGTGGGTTCAAATCCCACTTGTGATAATTATTTTTCGCTCGTAGTCGAGTTTTTATGAAATAATCAAGCATATTAAATGCTAAATTTCAGTAATTTAAATTTCGATTATCATAATTCAGCCTTTTACTGTACATCTCTGAATGTGTCTGTAACCCACCTCTGAGAGAATTATACCAAAAAAGACCGCATTGGGACCTTCAGCTAATTTCTACATCTCCCAAGGGCAAGGTAAAAATATCAATGTTTTATATAATTTTAAGTTCGCATATATAAGTAGCAAAAACTACAACTAAACCAACAACTATCTAACAGTGAAAGTCTAGTTAAAATCGGTACAGCTTTTTCGAAGATTGTTCACAATTTTGAGGGTTTTCATTATTTTCGCGACATCTTTATTCTATCTCTGCAATGTAAGTAACTTAAAATACTCCTTATAACAATAGTTATCAGCCACTGAAAATTCTATCAAAGTTATTCTGGCCGCTTTAGAGATTTGCCGGAACAAACAGTTAAACAAAAAGCATATTAATTATGATTATTATTATTATATTAACTATATAATCATTTTAATTTTCGTTTATAATTTAATAGGAAGTTAATATAATCTATAATTTCGACATTAAGAGCAGACTATTTTATTTATTTATATAAATTTTCTACAATTGTTATCAACCTTGGTATAAAATACTAAATGGCTTCTGCTTTTCGTCCTGCGTTTTCGTATTGCAAAAGTTTTGACAATATTTTTATGACCGACCGCCTGCCTGACGTCAAACCTTTTTGGGAATTGAATTGTTGACCAAACCGCATCAGATAGATTTGGCTCAGGACTATGTAAAGCTTTCAGTCGTCTTCTACAACCAAGTAAGACTTTGCAGTATTGTTGACCAAACCGCATCAGATAGATTTGGCTCAGGACTATGTAAAGCTTTCAGTCGTCTTCTACAACCAAGTAAGACTTTGCAGTATTGTTGACCAAACCGCATCAGATAGATTTGGCTCAGGACTATGTAAAGCTTTCAGTCGTCTTCTACAACCAAGTAAGACTTTGCAGTATTGTTGACCAAACCGCATCAGATAGATTTGGCTCAGGACTATGTAAAGCTTTCAGTCGTCTTCTACAACCAGTAAGACTTTGCAGTATTGTTGACCAAACCGCATCAGATAGATTTGGCTCAGGACTATGTAAAGCTTTCAGTCGTCTTCTACAACCAGTAAGACTTTGCAGTATTGTTGACCAAACCGCATCAGATAGATTTGGCTCAGGACTATGTAAAGCTTTCAGTCGTCTTCTACAACCAGTAAGACTTTGTAGTATTGTTGACCAAACCGCATCAGATAGATTTGGCTCAGGACTATGTAAAGCTTTCAGTCGTCTTCTACAACCAAGTAAGACTTTGCAGTATTGTTGACCAAACCGCATCAGATAGATTTGGCTCAGGACTATGTAAAGCTTTCAGTCGTCTTCTACAACCAGTAAGACTTTGCAGTATTGTTGACCAAACCGCATCAGATAGATTTGGCTCAGGACTATGTAAAGCTTTCAGTCGTCTTCTACAACCAGTAAGACTTTGCAGTATTGTTGACCAAACCGCATCAGATAGATTTGGCTCAGGACTATGTAAAGCTTTCAGTCGTCTTCTACAACCAAGTAAGACTTTGCAGTATTGTTGACCAAACCGCATCAGATAGATTTGGCTCAGGACTATGTAAAGCTTTCAGTCGTCTTCTACAACCAAGTAAGACTTTGCAGTATTGTTGACCAAACCGCATCAGATAGATTTGGCTCAGGACTATGTAAAGCTTTCAGTCGTCTTCTACAACCAAGTAAGACTTTGCAGTATTGTTGACCAAACCGCATCAGATAGATTTGGCTCAGGACTATGTAAAGCTTTCAGTCGTCTTCTACAACCAGTAAGACTTTGCAGTATTGTTGACCAAACCGCATCAGATAGATTTGGCTCAGGACTATGTAAAGCTTTCAGTCGTCTTCTACAACCAGTAAGACTTTGCAGTATTGTTGACCAAACCGCATCAGATAGATTTGGCTCAGGACTATGTAAAGCTTTCAGTCGTCTTCTACAACCAGTAAGACTTTGCAGTATTGTTGACCAAACCGCATCAGATAGATTTGGCTCAGGACTATGTAAAGCTTTCAGTCGTCTTCTACAACCAGTAAGACTTTGCAGTATTGTTGACCAAACCGCATCAGATAGATTTGGCTCAGGACTATGTAAAGCTTTCAGTCGTCTTCTACAACCAAGTAAGACTTTGCAGTATTGTTGACCAAACCGCATCAGATAGATTTGGCTCAGGACTATGTAAAGCTTTCAGTCGTCTTCTACAACCAGTAAGACTTTGCAGTATTGTTGACCAAACCGCATCAGATAGATTTGGCTCAGGACTATGTAAAGCTTTCAGTCGTCTTCTACAACCAGTAAGACTTTGCAGTATTGTTGACCAAACCGCATCAGATAGATTTGGCTCAGGACTATGTAAAGCTTTCAGTCGTCTTCTACAACCAGTAAGACTTTGTAGTATTGTTGACCAAACCGCATCAGATAGATTTGGCTCAGGACTATGTAAAGCTTTCAGTCGTCTTCTACAACCAAGTAAGACTTTGCAGTATTGTTGACCAAACCGCATCAGATAGATTTGGCTCAGGACTATGTAAAGCTTTCAGTCGTCTTCTACAACCAAGTAAGACTTTGCAGAATTGTTGACCAAACCGCATCAGATAGATTTGGCTCAGGACTATGTAAAGCTTTCAGTCGTCTTCTACAACCAGTAAGACTTTGCAGTATTGTTGACCAAACCGCATCAGATAGATTTGGCTCAGGACTATGTAAAGCTTTCAGTCGTCTTCTACAACCAGTAAGACTTTGCAGTATTGTTGACCAAACCGCATCAGATAGATTTGGCTCAGGACTATGTAAAGCTTTCAGTCGTCTTCTACAACCAGTAAGACTTTGCAGTATTGTTGACCAAACCGCATCAGATAGATTTGGCTCAGGACTATGTAAAGCTTTCAGTCGTCTTCTACAGCCAGTAAGACTTTGCAGTATTGTTGACCAAACCGCATCAGATAGATTTGGCTCAGGACTATGTAAAGCTTTCAGTCGTCTTCTACAACCAGTAAGACTTTGCAGTATTGTTGACCAAACCGCATCAGATAGATTTGGCTCAGGACTATGTAAAGCTTTCAGTCGTCTTCTACAACCAGTAAGACTTTGCAGTATTGTTGACCAAACCGCATCAGATAGATTTGGCTCAGGACTATGTAAAGCTTTCAGTCGTCTTCTACAACCAAGTAAGACTTTGCAGTATTCGTAATCGCCACCATACAGAAATATAGATTCACTATAATGACTGATAAATTGTAATAACCAGTTATTACAATTAGTTTTGAGTTATCCTTAGATGCAATATCAATACAACCAGTAATAGCACATTACCGGAGCAATTGTGCGCTCGAAGCTTTAATTGGACGGAAAACGAGTCATTGTTTAGCGCTGAAACTGTTATCGCCATGAATATGGTGAAAGTGGGATAATGTCGATGTATAATATTATTTTGTATTAATTTAGTTTAGAATTATTATGATCGTTTTCATTAATGACTCTTAGGTAATACCTAAACCAATATAATTGACAAATAAAATCAATACCACGTGTCAAATGTGTCGTGTTA
Organism: Lymantria monacha; assembly: GCA_905163515.2. NCBI lineage: Eukaryota > Metazoa > Arthropoda > Insecta > Lepidoptera > Erebidae > Lymantria > Lymantria monacha. Next base: position 1,041,922 of record LR991096.1, on the reverse strand, counting down.
GGTGTTACCTAAAGCTTAAATTAACATCAATAAAAATTATTATAACCAAGTTTGTGTCATTTATACAGCCCTAGGTATCATCTAACATTTTAGGGGTCGTAGATGATATTGTCATGCGTGGGATGTCAACCCACAATATTCAACACAGGTTTCATTGTATACATATGTGGTGTCAGAGGGTCATGACAATGATCACTACCAGTTCCTTGCCCGTATAGGGAGGGTTTTTATGCATAATAATATTACAGCAACAGAAGAAAAACCCCACACCTGAAGGATATGAAGAAATATGGGGTAAATAAAGGTGGAATAGGACACAAACAGTAAGAATTACTCTTATGTGATGAGCAGCCTCCAGAAATCTGTCTGACTACACAGATGGCGTGGTGGTTAAGATATAGACTTTATATGCCAGTGCCGTGGGTTTGATTTCTAGGCAGGACAATACTTTGGGCATTCCACAAACTGTTGTTCTGCGTCTGGGTGTAATTTGTTTACGTTAATTATATGTTTGTAATGTCTCCTATAATACAAATATTATTTTGTTTAGTGCACGGGTTGTCTATAAAAAAAATGTGCAATTTTTCGCAGAATTTCGAATATCGATTCGACACGTGTGTTCACCACGTGTGGCATCTTTACGGTGGTTCTGCTCTAAATGTGGTGTGAATAAGAAAATTAGTTTTTAGCAATATACGTAACTGCGTCATTAAAATATCATTATTATTATTTACAAGGACGATATTCAAATTATCGTTGACAATGGTCACCCTACCTTACTATAAACGCTTCGCAGTAACCGACAGATATATCGGCAGACAATTGTGCTGATTGAACTATCCATCAATAAGCACGAGGCCGGTAGCCGATCAATGATGCCGACAATTCAAATATTTACAAATCGATGATTTAACGCGAACATCATTTCAACACAGTATATTTAAGTCTAAATATTGTATTAGTATGAATTATTACAAACTAAGAATATAATATGCACCAGCTCATTAAGGAGGAGGGAGAGTGCTTGTGGCCTCTGTGGAGAGTAGACGTCTTAGTATCTCTTATACCTTCCCTTCTTTCATAAATTACATCCAAACTCGAAATACCTACAGAGACTTTGATTGATTTTGAGCCGCCGAAAACAAGGACTCCATACCAGTGATCGATCCACAAGTCGATAGAGTTACAGTATCATCCTCTTCTTCCTATTTGGACGATTTGGGTAGTGTATTACCAGAACATAGACTGTCCCAAAAGAATTTAGTATAATTATGTGGATAAGAATAATATTGCCCACCCCTTCGTATCTATCTACTGGCATCATAAAAATCTACTAAACCCTACAGGCATCATAAAAAACTACTAAAACATGTGCAAACAAAGGAAAACTTGAAATTAACCTCATATCAATCAGTATGACCGGGTACAGTGAGTAGTGGTGTCGTCATTACTCACTCTTATTGGAGAAATTATCAGTGCCCAATCGTGGGATTTACAAGAGACGGTATAGACTAAAAATATTCAATGGCTACGACAGAAAAAAATTCTACAGCATATTTTCAGCTTATTATATTTTTATATAAGTTATGTTTAAGTAACTGTTAAATACTGGCCTTTCGTGGACATTTAATGTTCTTCCCTTACAACAATCTCATTTACATTTGGTTTATATATTTAATTTACAGTTTTTTCATGTTATTACAAGCATATATTTATCATCAATAAATCATCATCTATCTCTAATAAATCATCGCTCAGTATATCAACAAAGCTCGATAAAGAATAGCGCGAAACGTCGACCAGTTATTATATTTATCTGAACTATTTCGAGACAATTTCAACCTGACGTTCTTCAAAATGTACTTCTTTTCTCACCCTATTTATAAACCACTGTTAGGCTCAAGCGTTCTCTATAATGAAAGGGGGATTAACCTAATATAATGCGTCGGCCAAACCACATAGCAAGTCCAAACAGATTGATATAAGGTTTTGATATTCATGTTTTCATTCTCATAGGTTTATTTTTTTTACGACATACACATTATCTTAATTCGTTCAACAATTAGAAATTAACTTGTAAGAAATTTTGTAGTAACAAAATTAACAAATCAGTTTTTTAATTAATTGAAGACTTTAGTATATTTAATTAAAACAATCACTACGGAACTTGATTTGAGCTACTGTCTACTTCGTTTCTATCAAAGTTGGTCTCACTTCTTAGCGTTTATTTATATTACTTACGGATGTGACATGTTTTGTTTATGTGCAAATTACAACAATATATTCATATTACCCGTTGTAATAACACTGAATCATATTAACACTAACGATATCTATGTCGTTACACTTCATCAACACGACCAGCTACTGAAACAATGTTTAAAAGGATACCAAATAACCTTAGTTGTTATAGACGTAGGGTTCAAAGTTGTCAAATTTTGTGCGACGATAAGTTGGTAAATACATATGATAGGAGAATTTCAGAAGTTTAAATGTTCAAGTAATAATCAAGAAGCTTCCTGCTGTATGATCTCAATTTTTGATGGGTCACAAAATCACTAACCTATAATTAACCGAGGTTACTAGGGAAGTAGCTAGGAGGTGTATCCAGGGCAACTGCAACTTGGACATTATCCCCTTCCCTTCGTCAGCCAATGCCTCATATTGGACTTATTAGGGCTGTTGAATAGTCATGGATAATCTAAAGCGTACAAAATTTGTTTAGCCACTTTGCCGTTTGCAGTTAAACTAGGCTCTTCATTTCAGCTCATATACGTCCCACTTTAGGTTCACAAGCTTCGTCCATAATAGAAGAATTGACCTATTATACCACGCTAGTTTGACAGGTTGGTATACGGTTGGTATTTATCTTTTACGACACCCAGGAGCAAAATAGGGAATGATGAATTGTATTCTTACTTTGTCACCATACGTCAACGCTCTTCTTAATAACCCTGCAAATAATACAAGGATAATGAAAAATTCTACCATTAGATTGATGACTCAATCAAAGTCACTTGAAATCTTTGAACACAAACTGCATAGGACTGTATTAAACAACGTGCTTCAAGATGACTTACTTTCTTAGTTAATTATGAAAAGTTTAATATGCACCACTACCGCCCCTTCTTTTTCACATACTTTATGCTATCCACAAACTGTTATTCTGAGTTCGAATTTAATTTCTGTTAATTAATTATATATTTATAAAGACCCTTGTAAATCAAGAATTATTTCCTTAGTTTACGGTTATATAAGAAAAAAATAGCTGTAGAATTCACTTCTCTCATACTCTTGATGATGGATCGGGTGTCTAATGCGGTCAGCATCAGATTCCCAATCCATCATTGATATTGTTACGAATTTAGGCGATAATAAAATTAATATGTGTTACTTCTGTATTATATTTATAGTGTGATTACGTTGACATAGCTGTGACATATGACCGCGGCACATCGCGTTGTAGCCATGTATCATACCTTTGGCGTGATGAACTATTACTATGTAATGGCTACTCTAGTAGTTGACTCATGATCAGTAATCACACTAGATCTAATTCTTACTAAACATATTGCAACTTTAATCACCATTTCAGCCCACATAAACCCCACATCTAGGCTCGGATCTCCTCCATAATCAGAATAAAATTGACCCACTATAACATATATAGAGCTTTACTTCTCTTGCATCGATGTAATCTGCATATCAAATCCTTTAGTCGTCTTTTTCGACGAAAAAGAAAATGACTAGCTCGCTGATTTTATTTTATGTAGGAATTAAACACATGACATTTGTCGCGGCAGTTTAACACCTCCAGTTTAGACCTCTCCGATATCTATGCAGCCATTCCAAACAAAAAACACGACAAAATTCATATGAGTTTAGTATCGATTAAAAATATATCAAATTCTTCCCCAACATGTGTGAAGGTGAAACTTTCAAGTCTTGTTATATTTAGTTTAAAACTTCGCTAAGTCCGATGTGGAAATTAATAAAGACTTTTGTTATTTTGTCCATAAAATGAAGACGCATTTTATTTTAAAGCTATACCAGAAAAGATTTTATAAACTAAATACTATTTAAGAAAAGTAATGCTTCTACCTACCTCAACCTGAGTGGACCCCGTGTGGCAATGTGATAAGAATACAATTACTGATGGGAGTCGTAAACTTTGGCTGAGAGTTCGCCAGAGGAGCGGCTAGCAGATCTCTTTTGGGAAACATAAAAGACTTAATTTGCGTTTGACAACCCGCCCCTAAAGCGTGGCGATTACGGCACCATCCCCTAATAATGAGTGTATGAAGGAGGCTTACATCTAAGAGTGGAGAGCAAAAGGCTGAATGAAGTTGATGTGTGAACACAAGGATTTATTCCTTAGTGAAGAGTGGGGGTGGTTCGTCTAAATAGCAATAGTGACGTACACAGTGCGGCAGGCTATGGAGTTATACGTCTTCTCTTCTGCCTCAGACAATTTAGGCGGGGTTGTAATTGCATAATAGCCCGTCACAAAAAAATGGGTTATGTAAAAAAACTGCAACAGTGCCCGTGGATATCATAAAGACTAAGATCCTTTACAACCTATGCCATTGTTCTCATGAAGAACGATTATATTTTTAAAAAGCATGGCTGTTACCAGTGGGCTAGTTATAATTTAATCGTTACTCTCAGAAGTGCATTTTACATACATATCATCACGCCATATCCCTTGCAGGGTAGACAGAGAGAACAGAGTGCCAGAGAAACCCGACACTCTGCTCCCTCGACTCGCCTGACTGGGCAAGGCGTGATGGGTGGCGGCCCCCATCGCCGCATCTGCCGATGTTCGTACCGACGGAGCGGGTCGGTACGCGTCGCCGGGGCACGCCCTAACCCGCACTGCGGTACGCATTCGATCCGGATTGCAGTCTAACTAGACTGGCAGGCGACGCGACGAGCACGTTCCGGACTATGCCCCCAAGTGCATTTTACTCTTCTTTCATATATGTCAGAGGAAGGAAGATACGAAGTTGTAGATCACATATAAACTGGATGGAATAAGATGATGATGATTTCACCATATAACATGAGTAATGATGCATATTATAGAAAATTTCACAAAGAAAGTAAGAACTATGTGTTAGAACAACAATAAGCGTATAAACAAAACGTAGAGATAACGAGACGATGGCGTGACGCGCGCTCGTAAATATGATCCGTCATCAACGGACAGACTGTACTACTATTATATATTTATATATATACTAGTCTTTCCCGCGACTTTGGTTGCTTAAAAATCCTATGGGACGTCCCTTATGGATTGCCATTATTTGTGTTCTAGACTGAAAAATAAGGCCGCGGATGGCTGGGCCGAGGATAAGTCCGGCACGCGTAGTGAGGCTCAAAGGGTCCACCCGTCGGGCCACTAAGAAGGACCGTCTTCTGATAATCCGCCCATATGGCGTTAGAGAGGTAAAGACAAAGCAAAATTCGTGGGAATTTTGCTTCGATATGTTTAGAAGTGTACACTTAAACAGGTAAATACCCTCTGAAGGCCCGATTTTTAGAATATTTTTCAAATATACTTTACATCACAGAACTAAGGCGCTATCTTTTACTTATTTACACTAATTTTAATTTAATAAGAAATCAAATAAAAGCATCATGGTAAATTTTAATGCCCTAATTACTGCCTTCATTATTCTCCTACTCTTATCCCAATTACTTGGAGTCGATATAATATGTACTCTTCTTTCATAGTACATATTTTAAAAGTTATTGGCAACAATTACGACCGAACGCCTGCCAGACGTCAACCCTCCTTGGGAATGTAATTGTTGATCAAATGCCATCAGTTACTGTTGGCCCAGGTCGTTATAAGGCTCTTAGTCGTTTTTTTCAACATCCACGAGCAAAGTAAGCGTTGATAGTATTCGTAGCCGCTACCACACAGCTTACTCCCCTCATTACTCCCTTATTGGATGAAAATTGACAAATGTTAAAACATGTATTTATCTTTATTTACTGAAGTGTATTTGTATAACAATAGCAGTAGCGAACAATGTATAATTTCCATTTAAAACTACAAAGTAATCTAGTTTTATGTAAATGTTTGTCTAAACCGCTTGACGAATTAAAACAATATTATCAGAAGGACACTCATTGTGTAGAGATGTTGCTATAATAATATATATTCAACACGGTACTCGTATGTACAAGCGCATTTCATCCTGCCTTATATGACATTACAAAAATATTTTGTCTAATGTTTAATTGTATTTTTTTTTATTAAAAATAATACTCTGCACTACGGAAATTATCCTGGTCACCACTCGGGACAATCATTTGTGGTTTGTATAAAGTAATGTCCTGTTTAGAATCAAACCGGCGACAATTGTCAAGGTAGTTCGGTATCACGGTAGATTAATTAAAAATTCAAAAGTTCTGAATGTTTTATAACAATTTGTATACTTGACGCCAATACTCATTAAACCTCCCTCACAATATACATAAGTGTTTTACGTACTGAAACTCATTTCAAATTGAAAATACTTATTTAAAATAACCCTCTTATCTTTAAGGTCTCACACTGAAGATGAATCCACACAGGCACTTTTTACATCACAATAAACGACATAAATTATACTTTGACTCGAACCAAGAAATTCTTGATATCAACATTTATCTATAGTAGAAATCTCATTTCATATCACGCAAGGCTGTTACTTAAACCACTGTGCCACTGGCAAAGTGATTAATAAATTATCTCTATCCAAAAAGCGTAAAAAGTTATCTGAAGTATACAATAATTTCTTTCTCTTCACAGTGCAACAAAAACTACAAACTACAGAATTTCATGCTTCGATTGATTTGAAAGTGACAAAAAAATGTTCCATTCCATTGAACAGTTACCTAGATTTATATAAACGCAGACCTTTGCAGTTAAATCCGTCATGTCCAGCTCGGTCTAGATATAGACGAGAAACTATCTACCTATTCAATTTTACAGCCTACTGACATTGTAAAAATAATAAAGTGGGTTAGTTGAATAATCAAGTAACCGAATAAAATCGCTTATAATTTAGCAACATGGATTCAGATTTAATTGAAAATGTTGTTAAAAATTATCACTTTCTCATTTTTTGGGTCCAATAACGTATTCGATTGCTGATGTTGAGGTCCTAGTATCGATTTTTTTTGTAAAGACAATCCTTATATTACTGGGGACCTCATAAATATATAATTTAACGGACACAAATTACATCCAGACTCAGAACAATAATTTGTGGATCACACAACATATTGTCTTCCATGGGAATGGAACCCACGACAGTGGCAAGGCAGGTCGCTACTTTAACCACTACGCCATCTATACAGTCAGTTTGGTTTGTTGAGACACTAGATTTACCTTAAGACTTTATTCAAGTTAGCCACCTTTCTAAGTTAACTGCATCTGTCACCAGTGAGAAAGAACTTGAATTCCGTGGACTTCTATTGTTGGTTAATGATGAAAGGGGGTTCGTTTATAATGCCATAATTAGCTGGTTGGCATTCGGCATAGAAATTGCTATTATGAGTTGCTCAGGTGAAAACTACCGCTAACGGCTGTGGCGCTCTCTCAGCCAGATTTTGCGGTCAAGGGGAATTATCTTTTAAATTTGTATCCTGACATTTGTTAATGTTCCACATAATGAGTACGAACTCTGGGTTAACGGATCCGACCTTATGTTAGACATATTGCAAGTCTGTCTGGAGTAGTATCTATCTCTAGTCTGTCATATTAACTAATGAAATCAATCTTAAGACTCGCATATACGCCCCGTTAAGCTCTTCCGTATCCGTGGTGCTTTACTGCTGAGCTTATCTTAGCTGAACATACGATTATTTAATTGCTTATTATCGATTTTGTTAATCACCAAATTTTCCATCTCTTCCTGTTTAAGATTTTTAATTAAGTTTGTTGCAGGTCCCAAAAAGAAAGTGTAATCTCGGTATTATACAATGATGGGAATATTTGGTGGAATTAATTTCATAGGTAAGCAAGAAGGTAGTAACCAGTAACTGGTTACTGCAGGGAAAAAAAGATACATATTTTATTTGAAGCTTTACATATGTACAAAGAGATAGTTATCAACTTTGACTTCGCTAACACGTATAAGTGACAAGTTTGTCAAATTACTTTATTGTTAACAAAAAGTTGTAAATAAAATGTTGAAGTTGGATATCTCTGTCAAGTGAAATGTACCTTTTTAAATTGTATAGTTACAGGATTGTTAAAGAAAGAAACAAAAGTTGCGACTTTATGAAAAGTCACGAATATGTAGCTAACAGGAAATGTGTTCACTTTTTCGTTGAAATCTTTTTCTAATCTAAAGTGTACACTTTTTCGCTCATACTTGGTTGTCCTCATCATCTTAACTCTATACATCCCACATGTACCTTCTCCACGATGACAGGGCAATTGATTAGAATTGATTGTTCAGACTTAATAGTATAAGGTTTTCTTTTGAATTCTTCTTTTGCACACATGATATCTGTATTTTATGGACAAGAAATGGGGTGGTGAATTGTATTCTTATTCCGTCACCACCCGGAAAATTACACATTACTAATAAAACTATTTTTGCAGATTTTAACGCGTTTGTATTTGCGTATTAGGGATCACGAACACTGTATAATATGCGAGCCACCGTCGGCGACTGGGGCGGCGCAGGCGCGATTACCTGCGCCTGATGCCGGCCCAGCCGAGGCCGCGGGTGACTGGATCGGGGAAGTAGTCCGTCACCCGCCGAGAGGCCAACCGCGTGAGGAAAGACCAACATCCTCCCCGAGCGGGGGATGTCGGTCGAGGTGAGGGTACTCCTCAGGAGGTATTCCGTCGGGCTGACCACTGACGCCAAGTCACTCTGCTGTGGTGGTCGGCCCAACGACGAAGGCGACGTAACGGGTGGGTTACGGGTGTGCGTGCTTACGCCCCTCTGTCGCCCCGGACGGAGTGGTGCGAGAAGTGCGCCGAACGTATCCCACCCCAAAAAAAAAAAAAACGCTGTATAATATTCAAAAACTCGGACTATTGACAAATCAAATAGAAACGCCATAAAATATGTTTTATTTCATCAATCTTCCATCATCCTCAGTTTTTAAACATTCAAACTTATATAAATATCTTAGGATTATTTTATAAATTAATGTATCTGCATATTTTCAGTTCTCAAGATTCACTTTGCTCACCGGTGAGTCCTTCACACAACCTTCATACAACGATAATTTCAAAAAGAACCAAAATAAAAATAATATCTTTCAAGTATAATTTTGTTTACGAGAACATTCTAGAAATAAAACAGACAATGCAGAAATATTTGTTTCATTTTAAAGTTTAAACTTCGTTTAAGTAATTTTGATTTCATTTATTTTATTAAACTGGTATTTATATGTTTTTATATATAATACATACGAAACAATCTTTGATTACGTCAATAATTATATGAATAATTGGTTGCCTATTCAAATAGACAATTATAAAAAAAACTTTTTTTAACGAAAAATAATTGTCACACGTGGGACTCGAATCCACACTATACTATACTATTGGAAATTCCTTCCAATCGATATGTAATCATTATCCGGTAGATGGCACACATCTCTCCCATAAGGATGACAAAATACGAACGAAGACGGCACGCACTTGTCTAATCCGTAGGACGATTGTAACGGATTTGTAATAGACATGGGTTGGTGTACCACGTGTGACATTCATTTTTCGCTCGTAAATAAGTTTTTATAAATATTCTAACGTATTAAATGCTAAATCTCAGTAATTTTGAATAGGGATTGTATACAATTTCATTGGTTTTCAATTCTTTTTCCATATTCTATCGTTTTTTTTTTATAACTTACCGCAAATCGTCTCGAAAAAAAAAATGCTACCAACAAATTAGCAATATAACCTGTTTCTAGATTCACAACACGTTTTCATACAAGTGCGAATTATATATGTGCTAATAACATATATTCAGTATTGATTTAAATTGAATATTTTGATTAATATTATTTACTATTCGTTAATATTGGAACAAAAAAAAATATCATATCCTTTTCCAGTCCATTTATTATGTTATTGTAATTAATTATTTGCATGCAAATAAAAACTATTTTTTAATGATGCCAAATAAGTATAACTTCTCACGCGCGTACATAAGTACACGCACCCATTTCTTTTTTTAAGACATCGTTCTGCAAACATGTAGTAAGGTAATAATCCTCGTATAAGGGGGGACTTTATGAACATATAATTAGCGGACACGAAACACACCTAGAGTCCGAACAACAATTTGTGAATCGTATAAAGTATTGTCCTGCATGGGAATCGAACCTATTGCACTTGGTAGGGCAGTTTCTGATCCATTACGCCATTTATGTTGTCGATCTACGATACCTACCAAGTAAATCAATTTAGTAAGTATCCATAACGTACCCTGTGTCTGCGAGTCACATAAAATATTAAGTACTACTGCATCGTCAGCGGCGCTGGAGTGGTCATCTCCCACACTATGTCTGTATAAACACACCTATCGGGGAATTTTATAACTAAAACATAAACACCAGATATGTTTTCAGAACTATACATTAAAAACATTAGAACGAATTTATTATTTCAAACTCTTTAATTGCACAAAAATTTGATACCTACTGATAACTACAAAATTTTACTTCAAAAATAACAAGTATATTATATGAATTATCAATCTGTTGAATGGAAGATGGATATGCTATCAAAACACAAGATTACGTGTACATATTATGCTGCGGTATTTTTATTATCTCCAAACGAACAGGCAAAGGCATACGCATATTAATCGCTAGTGCTTTTTGAGAACAACACGTTGCCAAGGGCAAGTTCATTGACGTCAACCAGCCACAGTACATAACTCCTCACCTGAACTTCTTACACGTACTTCAAGATCAAGAGTCATATACTTAACCTATCAGACCAACCACAAGTCCCGATGATTAATTAATATTTGGTTATTCAGTAAAATATTAATCGCTTGTACTAATATTGTTTTGTTCAAATATTAATTAACGCAATGTCAAACATCGTTACGGCGTAATTACCGTATTGTTTATGATAAGGATCGGGTTTGCGATATTATATAAGGGTTGTAGGAGCGGGCCATCCAAGTCAACGTATCGATTCGGCTAACTAAGCAATGTAATGGCAACAGGATGCTCTTCGTACCGTACAATTTGGGGAGATATAGCTAGAAAAGAAAGCTTAAAGAATAAGAAAAGTACTATTTCACATTTAGGCTTGCGTTTAAGAGTGAACGAAAAGCATATACTTTTAAGCACCCTTATCCAACCGCCTGGAGCGGTGGAAGCGAAAGCGTACAAACCTATAAGATGCCATCTTATACCTATTACCATTTAGGATGACCACGAGTATCGAATCGTTATCTTCCATGGCTCAAACTCGTTATCTCTAACAGGTTTGCGATTAATATTAAAAAAATATACATATAATATAGGTATACCTAAATCACACAAAAAGAATCTCATTAATACTACAACACTGCATTCAGTTTTTTTTTATTGCTTATGTTGGCAAACGAGCGACCAGCACACCTAATGGTAAGTGTCACTGCCGCCCATGGACCCTTGCGATACCAAGGGTACAACCAAGCCACTGCCTACCAATACAAACTCCAAACCCACCCCAGTTGGGCGTCCGGCTCCCTCGCTCACCGAACGAAGTGCAATAACACATTGCCATTACTCAGACGTCGATCTTCCGCGAGAGTGTGGTACTCTGGGCGGACAGTCCGCGGCTGTACACAGAACTGTCCACATCATGGTCCTACCACTATTAAGTAATAAATCCTTCTATCGAATTATTTTCAATAGAAACTAAGCCCATACTTCAAAGTATTATTTTGCGTAGGATTCTAACTGTGGCAATTCAATATGTTCAATATAACTACATTGGATAGTGCTATAATCCCTTTATTATATGTTTCGCGAAAGAATATTGCTGGCCACTCCCCTAGTAAATATAGAATATTAGCTAGTTTTAAGACAACCAAAAAATAAGAGGTGGAATCAAATCGTTTTCTTGTTCTGACACAAATAAATAAACTGTTAAAAAATATTACAATAAATAACTTTCGAGGGATGTAAACCAATACATTTGGCAAGTGAAGTCGTTATTTAAGCGACTCATCTATCGGTGCAACAATTAATTTAATACATAAATATTTATAAGTCATTATGGATACTATTTAAGGTCATACATGACATCTAAGCAATAAATGTAAATGATGTGTACGAGGTCATTTCCTAATTCATATGAATTCAAGGTAATTTAATTTTTTTTCAATCGATATATCAAGAGAGTATTGGTGTAAAGATGCGAAAGGGAATGCTCCGATGGTTCGGATATGTGGAAAGAATGCCGAACGAACGTCTGGTTAAGAAAATATAGAATGCGAAAGTGGAAGGATGCAGGTACCGAGGGAGACAGAGACTAACCTACCTAGACCAGATCGGTCATATACTGAAGGAAGGTGGAGTCAAGAGTCTTCGAAACCGGCGAGCGTGTATGAAGAGAATTATGAATGTTGAGGAAGCGAGTGAAGTATGCAGAGATAGAATTCTCTGGCACTGTGTTCTCTCTGCCTACCCTGCAAGGGATATGGCGTGATGATATGTATGTATGTATATATCATTATAAATACATAACCGGGTCCTAAGAGATATAATAAAAAAATAAAATTAAAAAAAACTAATTTGCGACATCATTTTTAAAATAAAATGTAAAACACTGGACATAAATATTTTGGCAAAGGAATTTTCGCGCCATATAAAAAAATACGTATTGGTTTTGTTACATTAAATAAATGGATTTAGTCCATAAAATGAGGTTATTTTGTTGCAATAAAGAATTGGATGAAATAAGATCGAGTCGCGGTTATTGCGCTACAATGCTGCGATTAAGCACCTATGGAGGTTTTTTTAAGATTTTCGATTTGAAAATAATCTTATCGTTTATTTTGTTTTATTACACTATCACAGGATTCAAAGATCGGTGCATTGAAGACCGTGAAAGAAATGGTCGATCACGCACGGTTAGAGCACCAGCACAATAAAACCCTACCTACCCTCCATACCAGCGAAATAATAAAAAATAAAGTCATATTCCAAGTAGTTTGATCACCGTGGTATGTCAATTTGTCACTAGCTTCCTTCAAAAAGGAAGCTCGAGTTCAGGATTAGATTTTTATGAGCTGAGATGATGATAATATGTTACGTTATACAGCGGTAAAGCTGGTAGTGGATGCAAATACTATATTGCTCAAGCGTCATAAGAAATGACTAAAAGTATTGCATTGACCTGCAGCAACACCATCTGATCTCGTTTGGTCAATGATTACATTCACAAAAAGAGTTGACGTCAGGGAGACGGACCGCGGACGACGTTCACTGGTGGATATAGATCTCCCTAAGTGGAAAATAATGCCAAAATCACCACCATTGGTTAAAAGGTTGTGAATAACATTTGGTTTGATAAACGTTTTCTTGATATATCAGCTGGTTGTTACAAATCTCAAGCGAAAGTGAGGGCATAATAATATTTTATATTTTTAACCCATGGGAATAAAGTTTACAAATATTACAGAAAGGTGTTCGGTGTCGAAAAATGTTCGAAACATTGCTGAAGAATGGTAGACCAGTACTTCTATGACCACGAACGCTTAAGTGTTCGAAACGATTAATTTGCCGAAAATAAAAAATCAAATACAGAGCCCATAAATTCCGTAAAATATAGCTATATTATTTTACATGTAAAATCAAATCATTCGAACTTGTTTTTTCAATGAGTCGTAGTATTAATTAATTTGCATTCTTGACGTGTTACATTTAAACGTGAACATATGTTAGAACAAGGTGACAATCACGTGGCTACGACCCACTAAGGTATCCAGTTTCGTGAACAAATAAAATGTAACTAATACCAAATGACACGGAGACTTAACGGTATTGATACAGCGCAAGTTACAAGCGATACACCAATTATAGACAAAAGCTTTATTTCGGAGTGATCTAAGTACTCATTCTTTGTGAGCGAAACGACTGAATTTCGGGCTTGAATCTACAACCAGTGTCGTTCGACATTCAGACCTAAAGGAGCCTAAATGGCAATCTCGTGTGGTGACGGCACTTTTACGTGGGACCGAAAAACCATCTAACGGTGAACAATAAGAGAAAGAAAAACAGCTCATTGCTAGGTAACTTATAATGCCTGCTCAGATCACATTGATATGTCCATCAAGTGTGGCGGTTGTGGTATAATACGCCTTTATTAGACATTATTGGACGTCAATCTGGCGTAGACAATCTTTTTTATTATATGTGAGAAATATATTATATCGTGATTCAAGGGGCATCACATTGAAACTAATGCTCACTAAATACATTATTGAAACCAACCCACTGAGTTTCTCGCCGTATCTTCTCAGAGGCGCGTTTCGATTTGATGGTACATTTTTAAATTCATTAAAGTTAAAATGTTAAAATTGATAATACATAAGTGCTTCTCCACATACAAGTGTTATGCATGATTTTAAATTTGGATGGACAATAACTCAATCACTAATAGCATTTATTCCTAGAGAATGATTTCAGTAATCGCTATGTGCTTATGATTTAAACCTAACTATGACATCTAACGGTACTATGAGCACGCGCAGTGATTCACATCGCACCTCCCGTCTCTTACACTCATCTGTCATAATAGGCTGTGCGAGGGAAATAGTGCGACAATCCCATTGAAATCTATGGGAGACAGAGCGACTACAGCCGACTGATTAAGGCTTGATACGATTAATGAAATATTCCATTCCATTGTTGAATTTTTAGGTTATACCATGTGCATTATATAAAACGGATGTAAAATTTAGGTTAGAATTTTGATATTTTCACATGAACTAGATACAAATGTACGGACGGAGCAGTGGTTAAACGTTCGTCGTGGCAACCAGAATATATTATATGGCCTCAAATCCTATATGTAATAAATTTGCACGTCAAAAAGGAGTCTAGTGCTGTAATCTAAATAGTTGAACGTATATACGCTGTAAAAAAAGTAATAATTCGGCTTGTCTGTGAATAGGGGGGCATAGTCCGGAGCGTGTTCGTTCGCGTCCCCTGCCAGTCTAATTAGACTGCTAATCCGGCTCGAAATGCGTACTGCAATGCGGGTTAGGGCGTCCCCCGGAGGCGACGCGTACCGACCCGCCCCCGTCGGTACGAACTTCGGCAGTTGCGGCGATGGGGGCCGCCACCCATCACGCCTTGCCCAGTCAGGCGAGTCGAGGAGAGCAGAGTGCCGGGTGGGCACGTGGAATGTAAGAGGTTGTGTGGAAGGTAAGTTGCACGAGCTGATATACGTCATGGCGGACAAACAACTAGACGTGCTCTGTGTAACAGAGACCAAGCGAAGGGGCAGCGACGCCTGTGATCTTCCTGGTGGCGGAATGGCTCTGTGGTCTGGTGTACCACAGAGCGATCGAGCCAGCATGGGGGTAGGAGTACTGCTGTCCTCTCGCTTGTCCTCAGGTGTGAAGGATTACGGAATGTATGATCCCAGACTTCTTTGGGTCCGTATAAAACTTGGTGTCACCAAGGTATTCATGGTTGTAGCATATGCTCCCGTAGGATCCTCGGTGGCATCAGGCCTAGAGAAGTTTTGGGATAATGTTAGGGAAGTTCTGGATATGGCAGAAACCAGTGAATGCGTGATTGTATGCGGAGATTTGAACGGATGGGTGGGGACCAAGCGTCCTGACTATGAGGACGTACTTGGTCCATTTGGTGATAAGAGAGTGAACGACGCAGGTAGGCTCATAGCTGATGTATGCATGGAGAGAAACCTTATTGTGTCAAACACATTTTTCCAACATAAGGACATCCATATGTATACATGGAGAAGGAATGAACAGAAAAGTATAATAGATTTAATTTTGGTAGACAGTCGCCTCCGAAGCAAAGTATTGGACGCAAGAGCCTACAGAGGCCCCACAGTCGATACGGACCACTATCTCGTTATTGCGAGATTTAGTGGTCTGTTCAGAAAGTGGAGGCACTGGCGAGAGCGTGTCCACTTCGGAGGGCTTGAAAGAATAAAGGTTGAAAGGTTGCAAGAAGAGTGTGTAAGAGAAAAGTATGCAGAGGGTGTCCGAGAACGGCTGACGATGGCAAGCCAGCCGCAATCGGACATTGAAGAATGCTGGAGAGTATTGAAAGAGAGTATGGTAGACACAGCGAAAGAAGTATGTGGAAGTTCAAAGAAGCATAGAAACACAAATGGTGATGCATGGTGGGATGCGGCAGTGGCAGCTTCTGTAGAGCAATAGAAGAAAGCGTGGCTGGACTATGTCTCTTCTTTGAGTCTGAATGACAGTATGACTGAACAGAAGAAAGAAATATATCGGCAATGTAAGAATGACACCAAGGCCTTAGTGAAAGAGAAACGTGATAGAGCAAGTATGAGTGCATAAGATAGGCTGACTAAAAACTTCGAGGGTAACACCAAACTCTTTTGGAAGGAGGTGAAGAAGTCTCGGCGTCGTTGGTCAGCCTTCAGAATGAATAAAATAAGGTCTAAAGGTGGAGACATTCTTACACAAACACAAGACGTGTTAAGCCGATGGAGTGAATATTTTGGCGATATGTATGCGGATGCTACGGTTGGCGCCGGTGTCGCATGTGGTCTAGTAGATCAGCATTCGGCGACGGCGTCCTCCGATGGCATCAGTATGGATGAAGTTGAATGGGCGATAAGAAGTTTGAGAAATGGTAAGGCAGCGGGCATTGATATGGTGTCTGCCGAGATGATCAAGCTTGGTGGCTCCTGTGTCCGGGAGGCGTTCCTGTTGCTCCTCAATTTATGTTGGAGCTCGGGAATGGTTCCCGGGGACTGGCATAGCGCAGTCATCGTGCCTTTGTTTAAAAACAAGGGTTCACGTTATGACTGCGCAAATTACAGACCCATAAGCTTGACCAGTTTGGCAGCAAAAGTGTATGGTAAAATTATTGAAAGGAGAATGAGGATGGTGTCCGATGGTTTACTGTGTGAGACACAAGGAGGTTTCAGGAGTGGAAGGGGATGCATGGATCAAGTGTTCTCTCTGCGCAACATTGTGGAGAAGCATCTGGCCCTAGGTCAGAGGGTTTTCTGCAGTTTTGTGGATCTGGAGAGAGCATTTGACACGGTTGTACGAAAGGAACTTTGGGACATTTTACCGGAGTATGGTATTAACGGTAAACTGCTGCAGGCTGTGCAATCCAGTTACATGGGCTGTAGAGCCTGTGTGCGGCTGGATGGTGGAATGTCGCCTTGGTTTGACGTCAATATCGGCGTTAAGCAGGGCTGCGTTCTATCAGCCAGGCTGTTTATCATATATCTGGATAAATGTCTCCAAAGGTTGAACGATATGAATGTGGGAGTCCAGATGGGTGACTCAGTGGTCTCTGCTCTGCTTTATGCAGATGATGCAGTCCTGCTGGCACAGTCAGCGACTGACCTGCAGACCCTAGTCGACACAATGACAGAAGATTGTAAGAAAAGGGGTCTACGCGTGAATGTGAGCAAAACCAAAATAATGGTCTTTGAAAGAGATGAAGCCAGAACAGATGTAAGAGTAACAATAGGTAATGATGTACTAGAGCAAGTGGATGAATTTGTATATCTTGGATGTGGATTTAGCCGAGATGGACGGTACACCACTGATATAGAGCGAAGAGTGAATGCGGGAAATAGAGTGAACGTAGCGTTGGGGCAACTTCTCGGCAGCCACCATCTCAGCCAGAAGGCACGTGTAGCAATACATAACGCAGTGCTTGTCCCAACATTACTGTATGGAAGCGAGAGTTGGGTATGCAGAAAAGAGTATGAAAGTAAAATTAATGCGGTCTAAGTGCGATCTCTTCGGAAAATCTGTGGAGTTAGGTTGATCGACCGCATTCGTAACGACGACGTAAGAGAGCGAGTAGGTATGAAAGAGAGTATTGGTGTAAAGATGCGAAAGGGAATGCTCCGATGGTTCGGACATGTGGAAAGAATGCCGAACGAACGTCTGGTTAAGAAGATATACAATGCGAAAGTGGAAGGATGTAGGTACCGAGGGAGAGCGAGACTAACCTACCTAGACCAGATCGGTCAGGTACTGAAGGAAGGTGGAGTCAAGAGTCTCCGAAACCGGCGAGCGTGTATGAAAGGAATTATGAATGTTGAGGAAGCGAGTGAAGTATGCAGAGATAGAGTTCTCTGGCACTCTGTTCTCTCTGCCTACCCTGCAAGGGATATGGCGTGATGATATGTATGTATGTATGTGTATGTCTGTGAATATGAAAAGAAACATTTTACAAAAGATCGTAATTTACAAACATTTTACAAAAGATCGTCATTTACAAACCGCTCGAGTTTGCATTTGGTACTAAAGAATGTTCTAGAGGTAAGTATTATCTTGTTGCAGACTGATAGCTTTCTTGCACGCAATGCGACCAACACCTAAGGCGATCAGGCTACCCTTCCCTGTATTGGCTGGATAAACAGAACTCTTTACGTATTATAATGATCATGGTAAAATAAGCACTTATTTTAAACTGAACAAAAAATCACATTTAACTTTAAGTACATAGTTATATTGTGAGGTTTTATGAACTAAACAATTTCATTTTACACGTTACAAATTTGTTTTCTGCGTAGATACACAAAGTCCTTAGGCTCTGTGAGCATATTTTAAGTTCTTTTTTACCTTTATAACTCCCGTACTAGCATCATTTAAAAAAAAACTATAGTCACAATTAAAAAAAAAATCCATATTTATGTCCCCCCACTCGGTGAACTGATGACCTCATCAAGGTCGCAGGAAACCGTTGGATGCAGGTGGCACAGGACCGTTACAGATGGCATTCTCGTGGGGAGGCCTATGTCCAACAGTGGACGTTTACGGGCTGATGGATAGATATTTAAGTCAAAAATCACAAAATTTCACGATCGGTTGAGAAATATAGGAATCCTATACAGCAGAACAGGCGGACAGGCATACGAAAGTATTTTTGCCAAAATTGAAACGGAGATAAGACCACATAATTTTAGCAACGTCATTATTTTTTGTTATGGCTGTGCTTGTTTAAGAGATATTTATTATATGGTATAAGTTAATGATACATAACATTAATCAATTATATTACGTGTCATGTAAATCGCCTTAAATGTTACCTAAAATGTAGGTGTCATTATTGAAAACGGGCATTAAACAGGCAAATAAGAATAAAACAATTATTATATATATTGGGGACATTAGCACGTATACGATGGCCGAAATATAATTAGACGAACAAACATCCAAGTATTTTCTTTGTGATAAGTGCGAACCGGTATTGTGACAATGTCAATATTACTTACTACATTCTCATAAAACAAATAATACTACATTATAATGTAAAGGAATCACTAACCAGAGCAAGACAAGTCTGTTGCACGCAGGAGCGTGAGAGACTGCAGTGTGGAGGAGGCATCTATGAATACTACCAACGTGCTCGTTGGTATCAGAAAAGACGATTAAGGGTTTTACATCGATGTAAGCCAACTCCATCTAATACCGTATAGTCAACAATTACATTCCCAAGGACAGTTTACGTCAGCCAGGCGGTCGGTCATAAAATTATTGCCACAGCTTTTCAAACATGTACCTACGTACAGAAGAATACAAACTGCTTCGATCACAAGGAATTTGGAGCAGAACAATGATGACAGGAACGTAACAACGTTTTGTTTAGTAACAAGACGTCACCTTGTTTCTAAGGAACTAATCCTTGTATTCCAGGGGGCTTGAAAACCATATAGGTAATTAATAGATATAAATCCAGAAAAAGCAGACTCAGAACAACAATTAGTGGGTGGTACAAGGTATCGTCTGACGTGGGAATCATACGTATCTTAAACACTGCACTATCTGCGCAGTCAACAGTTCAAGTAGGTTTTCCTCTTTAAATTTCCAGTTACGTCCATTCGTTTGGTATCCACTATGTAATTAAGTTTTCACACTTAAGTTTCGCGAACACAGTGTTACTACTGTAGAAATTTAGATGTGTTCAATTGATGGCGGGAATCTATTATTATTTTTAAATACTTTGTGATAATCGCAGATACTAATAGTGAATAAAAAGCAAGCACTACGCTTTTTGGGAAGCCGAAACGCCTGCCTAACGTACCGATTAGACCTATGTACAAAAGTGGACATCGCGATGAAGAAATAAACATTATCATTTTCTCCAGCAAAAACAAATATATAATAATGAACTTTAATAGAACTAAAATAAATCTTGATTATGTTTTTATTTTTCTTTCTGGGGCTGCGTAATTAATATTATAGATACAGTATAATAAAAATTATACAATGTTCAGTGTGCGTTTAGGCGCTGTGCCAACTGTACCGGTATTGAGTCTGACAACTTGTGCACGCGTATAACTGATATCGCGTATAATAATTATTAGGTAAATGACAATAATGAGCTCACATTATAATATGAGTACATTATTATCAATATCAAAGTTGCAATTTCCTTCATAAATTCTCAGTATTTTCACATCTTTAGTTTCTTCTTATTAGTAAATCGATCACCTTCAACAGTGTTGTGATCACATTGTTGACTAAAATTCTCATCCGAACATACCAACCATTCTTCTGGGAATTATACTGAAAAACGGACACATTGGTAAAGAACCTTGATATTATATTCACTACATCAGCAGTTCTGCCGCATCACATTACATAAAATTCCATCAAAATTATTTAATATAAACACGTTAAGACACTAAAATAATGAATGTAATAAAAGACCATCACATGAATGCTGTCACGTACCCGCCAAAATTCGTCTAAAATCTATCTACACGATAATTTTGCTTGTATTGTTAGATTTTGTAATTGTCAAACTTAATAACTTAAACAAATGTCCTATTTTTCATATAAAACTATACTGAGCTATCAATTTAATCGAACGTTCTAGAAATTTAGTTTCCTAGAAACATAACAGGAGTTATTTGGTGAGGTGAGATATATAGCTAGATGGGTGACAAAAACGGCGCACCTGATACCATTGGTTATGTATGATATACAGATGTGCACGAAATCAAGTCATTCTCGCCATTTTTTACGACACCTGCGAAGAATAATATGATATTGTCTAATATTAATCCACCATTGTGAATCATTCTGTATACGCAAATATGTACAAGACGACGTTTAGAGACGCGGCCTATGCAAACACCAGAGTCTTATTGTTTCGGGTCAGTCACTCCGCTCAAGCAACAGACGAATACTAATCATATATGTACACTTTGTACACGAACTGTCTGTAAAATTAATTCTTATTTATAATCTTTCTGTATGGCAGCGACTACCAATACTACCAACCCTTACTTTGCTCGTGGATGTCGTAAAAAACGACTAAAAACTTTATATCAACCTGGGCCAACTCCACCTGAAGCCGTTTGGTCAACAATTACATTCCCAATGAGAGTTGACGTCTAGCAGGCGGTCGGCGGTCAGTCGTAAAACCATTCCCATTACCTTTGTAATTGGGATAAGAGCAGGAGAATGTTGATGAGTTAAGATTTTATACCAGAAGACTAAGCAGATGAATTATATACTAAAAATGTACTAAAAAGTATACTGTTTTAAAAACCTAAACCATATTAACTGCACGAAGCCACGGTCACAGCTAGTATTTTACAAAAGAAAGGGTAAATAATGCCCAAGACTGTATTTGTTATCCAAATATCATAATCTGTATAATAATTATAAAAGTATATTTGTAATGAAACCCTGATTAACCTCAAACAGTATTAAACCAGAGCTCAAGTTTGTGTGGTTTACAATGTCCGGTCGTTCAACCCGCAGCACATACTAATCATAATGTTAAAAGATTCCTAATATTCTTCTCCTCAATGGCCGACCGTACCTTGACATTATGGCCGGTTCGGCAAGTTACCCTTTCGGGTACTATTCTCATCGACACCCCGGCAACAAATAAAACTTATAACATTTTCTTACGGTTATTCCAATAACAAAGACAAGCAAAGACTTTACCAGAGGGCATCCTATAGAGAGGCCTGCTTCTGAATGATGATGATGAGGATATAGGATGGAGATATATAGCGTAGATCAGAATACTGTTGTAAAGAGCTTTCGAGTTCAAAACCAAAGAACAGCTCTTGACTGGTGCCTATAAGATTATAATAATAATATTAGCCCCTCATCCTGAATGTGATTAGTGCAATTCCCACGCGAGACAGTCACGTCAGGCACATATTTTTGTAAAATATTCACGTTATTTAAATATTTATTTGTTAATGCAAGGTATCCCTTAAAAAAAAACATATATATCCTACTAATCCTACTAATATTATAAACGCGAAAGTTTGTAATAATGTATGGATGTGAACATCTTTGTTGCTCTTTCACGTAAAAACTAGGGAATGGATTTTGATGAAACTTTATAGTAATATAGCTTACACATCAGAATAACACATAGGCTATAATTTATAAAGATATTTTGTAAATAGGCTAAAATATAACGATAAAAATTGCTTAAGTCAGAAAAAAATGCCCATCTGCGAGCTATTTTTGCAGGGGTACTATCCCAGAAACCTCCACGCGGTGTACCCTGGGTGCGGGCGGCGGTCCCCAGTTCTTCTGTTGTACTGTCGTCCGTAGCGAATATCTGCGCGATTTCGCTCCTTACTCTACTACAGTCGTAGTAGAGGGTATAGGACGCGAAATATTGGGACGGGCTCAGTCACTCATTCATTTGAGGGCTGGGCAGGCACATGCCACCGCCCACACATCGTAAACCTGGTATCTTGCTTCAAGACACGTTGTCTCGAGGCGTAGTATCAGGAGCGAGGGTCTTGGCTTAACCGCCCGGACCGCGAGGAAGACAACCTCTATAAAGAGTTCGAAGTAACATTCGAACTCGGAAATCACCCAGAATCTTAAGTTCTGGCGTGCGGCGAGAAGATGCATGGCAGATGGGTTGTTCTGTCGTTAGCACGCTCCAGCCAGGGTACCGGCTGACCCCCTGGTTGGTAAATGTAGGCTTGCCCGGGTAAAGGGATCTCTGCCCGGGTCGACGTTGTGTATCTCCCCTACTCGTGGGAATCTCATGGATACCAATTTAAAAATACCTTTAAACACTGACGGGAATCTGTGCGATTCTCACACCACGGCCTTGTCAAGCCAAAGAAAAACTGACAACGACGCCTCGTCCTCAGGACTTGAGGCGTCCGCCGAGGGCCCGGCACAAATCGTGGAGGCCCAGAAGAAGAAGAGGAGGTCGCCTCGAAAGTCTCGGGGCAACGGCCTGAGCCACAAAAGGCGGCTGGAGGAGCGGCGAGCGCGCAGGGAGGCTGCCGCCGCTGAAGAGAAGAAGGACGGTAGACTCGCAGCAGAGCCGTCGACGGACGAGGGCGACAGCGATGTCGCAGAGCCGTCCGAAGATGAGGGCGGCGGGTCTACCGTCAGAATGGACGAGGGCGGTGATATTCCCGCAGGGCCGTCCAAAAACGACAGCGGGTCGGCTGGCGAAGGCCCCACTAGGTCGTCGGCGCGTCTAGCAGCAAAGACGCCGCCGGCGACCGCGACTAAGAAGGAGGAGGCCCTCCCCTCGCAGGTGCGAAAGCGCCCCCTGAGTAAGGGAGGCAGCTCGAGCGCCGAAACCGAGGGGAGCGTGGCCAACATGCCTCCACCCAAGATCCAGGCCTCCCGAAGAGGGCGAGGGACCTCGGCCATGGAAAGGGCGGCGGCGGTCGCTGTCCGCGCCGGCGAGGCCACGGATCTGCAGGCCGAAAATGTCCGCCTTAGAGGCGAGATGTCAGGCCTGCGGACCCGAAATCGGAACCTGGGCGACATGCTGGCGGAAATGCGTCGGGCAAACCGCCAGCTGTTGATAGACGTGGCCGACCTCAAGGCGCAGGTGGCGCTGTTTGTGTCACCCGCGACAGCCGCGCCATCGGCCAGGGCCGGCTACTCGGCGGCCGCTGCGGCGCCAAAGCCGCCTCGCGCTGCGGCGCCGACGACGTTGGGTGATGGCGTCTCCGTCACACCCGTCCCCGCGGCGA
Organism: Lymantria monacha; assembly: GCA_905163515.2. NCBI lineage: Eukaryota > Metazoa > Arthropoda > Insecta > Lepidoptera > Erebidae > Lymantria > Lymantria monacha. The sequence continues at coordinate 1,017,759 of LR991096.1, read as the reverse complement.
GGAAGACGCCTGCCGCCGCGAAGCGCGCGTCGCCGGCTGACGCTGGCGCAGTCGCCGCGGCGAAACTCCCTGTCCCGGTGGTGAGGTTGACGCCTCTCCCCGCGGACCGCTTGCCGCCAGCTAGCGCCCCTGCGGCGCCAAAGCCGCCAGGCGCCGCGGAGCGGGCCCCTGGAGAGGCTCAGCCGACCCCGACGCTGGAGGTGGGAGGCTTGTCGGACGAGGCCCTCGCCAAAATCATCAACGCAGTTGGCAAACTCGTTGATGCGCGTGTGGCCGTTCTGGAGGCAAGACTGCCTCCAGAACCACGTGTCCGGCCGCCTCTAGCCGCGGATAAGCGGCCGCATGTAGCACCAGCCCCCACCCCGCTGCCTTGTCAGGGTGGCCGCGTGGGGAGTTACGCCGCGGCCGCGGCCGGGCCTAAGCCCAAAGGCCCCGGCCCAGCTCCGAAGGGACCCGCCCTGAGGAGGAAGACGGCTCCGGCTCCTGCCGGACCGCTGAAGTCGCCCGCAACAACACCGCCGGCGACGACCAGCGAGGCTGCGACGAGGCCTTCCGCGTCTGGCACGACTGCCGTACCCGAACAGGGTTGGCAGGTAGCCGAACGCGACAGAAGGAGTCGCGGCCAAAGGAGGAGAGCGGAGGCCAAGCGCGCCGCTGAGGTCCCCGCTCCACAGGCAGGAGCCGGACAGAAGAAGAGGCCGCGCAAGGGGCTCAAGTCGCCGAAGACGGCCGCAGTGGTGATCACTGTGCTGCCCGAGGCGGCCGAGAAGGGCCTCAGCTACGAGGCCGTCTTGAGGAAGGCCCGGCGGGAGCTAGACGTCTCCGATATTGGAGGCGTCGAAGCCAGGACCCGCAAGGCCCGGACGGGGGCTCGAATTCTCGAGTTCCCAGGGGCCGAGGGCGCCAAGACGGCTGACAGCGTGGCCGAGAAGCTGAGAGGTTTGTTCGCCGAGGAGGGTGGCATCAAGATCGCCAGGCCCGTCAAGTGCGCCGAAATGCGCATTTCGGGTTTGGACGATTCGGTGACGGTGGAAGACATCCGGGAGGCTATTGCCTCGAAAACCGGGTGTCCCATAGACTCCGTCCGGGTCGGTGCCATTCGTCCCGGTCCGGGTGGCGTAGGTGCTGCCTGGGCGCAGTGCCCGGTGGAGTCGGTCAGGCAACTGGCCGGCTCAGGCAGGCTCCTCGTGGGCTGGAGCTCGGCGCGGGTAACCGTGCTTGAGCACCGGCCTGCGAGGTGCTACAAGTGCATGGCGGTCGGACACACTCGACCGACGTGCACTAATTGCTTCGACTGCGGCGGATTGTGTTTCCGCTGCGGTCAGACCGGGCACGTGGCGGCATCTTGCGCCGCCCCGCCCCACTGCCCCGCGTGTGCGGCGGGCAATAAGCCCGCCAAGCACCGCATGGGCTCTGGGGCGTGCAAACCTCCAGCTTCGGCCCCAAAGGCGCGGGGCGGCCCTACGACCACGGCCGCTCCCGCTCCTAGCGCGGTCCGATCGCCCGCTGGCGAGGAGGTCATGGATACAACCCGATAATGGGTACACCATCCATGCACCTCCTCCTGCAGGCCAACACCAACCACTCCGCCGGAGCGCAGGATCTCCTCCTGCAATCCATGGCGGAGTGGTCGATTGGTGCAGCCGTAGTCGCGGAACCGTACGCCGTGCCTGATCGCCCCAATTGGGTGGTCAGTCGAAACGGTACTGCGGCAATCGTCGTCTCAACGCAGCGGCACTTCCCGTCCTTGTCCCTTTTGGATAGGGGCGAGGAATTTGTCGCGGCGGAGTGGGGAGGGGTCACGCTCTACAGCGTATACCTCTCCCCCACTAGGAGGATGGACGATTTCGGGGCCTCACTCACCACCTTGGAGGCCTCGATACGGCGACTGGCACCGGGCCTCGTCCTGGTTCTGGGGGACTTTAACGCCAAATCCACGGCGTGGGGGTCCCCTGCGACGGACGACCGCGGGCGGGCGGTCAACGAGTGGGCGGCTTCACTGGGCCTCTGTGTTCTGAACAGAGGCTCGGTGAACACGTGTGTGCGGCGGCAGGGCGGGTCGATAGTGGACTTGTCGTTCGCTAGCCCCGCTGTCGCGCCACGGGTGAGGAACTGGAGTGTCCTGGAGGAGGCGGAGACCCTGTCAGACCACCGGTACATCCGGATGGAGGTCTCCCCCCGGGAACCCGGTAGGGGTCACAGGGCGGACGGAGCTCCCGCGTTTCCGCGGTGGGCTGTGGGTCGTCTTGACAGGGATCTACTGGTGGAGGCGGCCATTGTCAGCACGTGGCTGTCCTCACCACCCCCAGCGGACGGAGTGGACGCTGAGGCTGTCCGCATTCGCAGTGCGTTAACGCAGATCTGCGATGCGGCCATGCCCAGAGTGCGGCGGCGTCCGCCTCCGAGGCAGGGGGTCTACTGGTGGTCCCCAAGACTGGCGGACCTTCGTGCGGCGTGTATCAGTGCCCGAAGGTCCTACACCCGCAGCCGGCGGCGTCACCGCGACGTCGAGCGGGAGGGCCAGCTGTACGAGGCGTACCGCAGTGCGCGGACTGCCTTTCGGCTGGCCATCCGTGCCGCCAAGGGCGCGAGTTGGCAGGAGATGCTGGACGGTCTCGACCGTGACCCCTGGGGTCGCCCATATCGCGCGGCGCTGAACAAGCTTCGCGCGCGGGCCCCCCCCCTCACCGAGACCCTCCAGCCCGACTTCCTTCGTAGGGTGGTCGAGGAGCTGTTTCCACGGCAGTCGGAACACACGCCCCCGGTCATGGCTCCGCCAGATCAGGACCGGGAGGCCGACGACGACGAGAGTGTTCCGCCCGTGACGGAGTCGGAAGTGGGGGCGGCCGTGGCGAAGATTCGTTCCGCCACCACGGCCCCCGGCCCGGACGGAATTCCAGTCCGGGTGTTGACGTCGCTCCTCGAGCACTTCGAGCCTCGCCTCAGGCAGCTGTTCAACGCCTGTCTGACGTCTGGACGGTTCCCTGAGTGCTGGAAGGAAGGGAGGTTGGTTCTCCTGCCAAAGCCGGGACGGTCCCCGGATTTGCCGTCGGCCTACAGGCCCATCGTGCTCCTCGACGATGTGGGTAAGCTGCTGGAGCGTGTGCTCGCTGCCCGCATCGTCCGACACCTGGAGGAGGTGGGGCCCGATCTGTCGGACGCTCAGTATGGGTTTCGGAGGGGGCGTTCGACCATCGGGGCCCTATTACGCCTGAGGCAGGCGGCCGCGGAGGCCGTCGCCGGGAAGGGAGTGCTGTTGGCGGTGTCGTTGGACATCGCCAACGCATTCAATAGTCTGCCATTCGGCTGCATCAGGGAGGCGCTCCGGTTCCATGGAGTGCCCCTGTACCTCAGGCGGCTGGTGGCAGACTATTTGGAGGGCCGCAGTATCCTCTGCGCGGGTCCCGCAGGGGACATTGTGCGGACGCCCATGTCGTGCGGCGTTCCACAGGGGTCGGTTCTGGGGCCGACTCTGTGGGACATCGGGTACGACTGGGCGTTGAGAGGGAGTCTCCCCCCCGGGCTGAGCTTGGTGTGCTACGCTGACGACACGCTCGTCACAGCCCGGGGCAGGACACTCGAAGAGGCGGCGAGCCTGGCCACTCTCGGCACCGAGGAGATGGTCAGGCGGATCGAGGCGCTGGGGCTCAGGGTGGCCCTAAACAAGACGGAGGCCCTACTTTTCCATGGGCCCCGTGTGAGGCTGCCCATCGGCGCCTCGATAGTGGTAAACTCCATCCACATCAGCATCCAGGCCCATATGAGGTACTTGGGTCTGGTGCTCGACGGGCGATGGTGGTTCCGGGAGCATTTCCGACAGATTGCTCCCCGGCTTGTCGGCGCGGCGTCCGCCCTTTCTCGTCTCATGCCGAATGTGGGCGGACCCAGTTTTGAGGCCCGACGGCTGTATGCGGGGGTCATCCGCTCGATGGCCATGTACGGCGCACCCGTGTGGGCGAGGGCTCTGAACGCCCAGCTCAGGGCGGTTCTGTGGAGGCCACAGAGAGCCATGGCGGTCAGAGCCATTCGCGGGTACCGCACGGTGTCGACAGAGGCGGCGTGCCTGTTGGCCGGGACACCCCCGTGGGACCTAGAGGCGGAGATGCTCTCCGACCTCTACCGGCGGGTTATCACAGCGCGCGAGGAAGGTGGCTCCCCATCGTTGAGCGAGATAGCCACCTGGCGCGTGGATGCCCGCCGAGACGTCATCGCCCGTTGGGCTACGCGGCTGGAGAGGCCTAGGCACGGTGTGGAGACCGTTGAGGCCCTCCGGCCCGTACTGATAGAGTGGATGGAGCGGCGGCACGGAGTCCTCACCTTTCGGCTGGTGCAGGTATTGACGGGGCACGGGTGTTTCGGGTTGTACCTGCACAGGGTCGTGTATAGGGAGTGGACTCCGGCCTGCCACCACTGCAGGAGTGACGAGGACACGGCGCAACACACGCTGGAGGTGTGTCCGGGATGGGAGCGGCAGCGCCGTGACCTCGTCGCTGTCATCGGTGCCGACCTGACGCTGCCGGCCGTCGCGAGAGCGATGGTCGACAGCATCAGGAACTGGGACGCGGTCGCCGCCTTCTGCGAAGCTGTCATCTCGCAGAAGGAAGCGGCGGAACGGGCAAGGGAGGATTCCCGCGCCCCGGGCCGCCGCCAGCGGCCGGGGCGGCGCAGGCGCGAATACCTGCGCCTGATGCCGCCCTAACCGAGGCTTCGGGTGATCGGACCGGGGAATTGTCCGGTCACCCGACGTGAGGCCACCGCGTGAGGGCGACGCCCCGACGGCGAAATCTGTCGGGGCGTCGACAAGAGGAACCCGCGAGGGTGAACCGCCGGGCGGGCCACCGAAGTTAAAAATCGGGTCCCGGTGACCCGCTCGCACGGCGAAGAGAGAGGAGTTTTTACGGTGGGTCTATGGGGTCACGCGCCGCCTTTTCCGTCACCCCGGACCGATTTGGCGGGGCGAGACTAATCCATAGTCCACCAAAAAAAAAAAAAAAAAAAAAAAAAGCTATTTTTGCATACGCTGCAAAAATCTTAAAACTCAGACTAATGTTATGTATTGTGGCAATGTACCTCTTAAATAGTTCTACAAAAAAGTCCGCGACAGCATATGTCTATTTTTAATATGTAAGCATTTATCGTTAAAATAGTAAATTAAAAATTCAAAATAATTTGGTATTTATTGCCGATGCACATTTTATAGTAACGAATTGATTCTTATGCAAACAAATGCTTTTATTACTTTCGATATTTAAAGTACATATTTTTTGCCTTTTACCGTGTGTCGTTTGGTACAGTATTTCAAAAGTTAGGACAATAAGAGTGCGCAGTGCTGTGGTCAGGCAGCAACCGGGCGCACTACAGAAATATGGCAAGAAAGAAGATCGCCGATTGTGCGACCCGAACACAAGTAAAGACTTCGACGAAGTCATCGTTGATGATTGTTGTATTTTTGACAGCACTATCGATTTGTAAATAACATACTATACCTGTATATAATAGATAGGTATTGAAAGTTTGTGATATGAAACATCTTTTTGCGCGCCTTGGCAGTAAAATTGTGTCGACTAGGTACTGGAAATGATAGATTGGGTAGGTACCAAGGCAAATGTGGTCATGCTGTGATACTACGCCGCTCTTCTCTATTCATTTGTGTATGCGGGAGTACGACAGGGGTAGCTGTCTAACATAAATATGACATTAAATAATTAAATATTACCTAATCCTTACTAATGTTATAAATGCGAAAGTAACTCTGTCTGTCTGTCGCTCTTTCACGCCAAAACTACTGAACCGATCTAAATGAAATGTGGTACACAGATAGTCTAGAGCCTGATAAAGGACATAGGCTACTTTTTAATACAAAAAAGGGCTGTAAAGGGGGATGAAAAGTTGTAAGGAATTATCGTCATTTTCAAAGCCAGAAAGAAGCTTGAAACTTATTTTTAGGTTATTGATTAGATATTAATAAATATGACATTAACATGTAAAAATTTACCCTTAAGGGGAAAAATAAAAATAGGGGATGAAAAACTTTAGGAAAGTAAGCTTTTACGCGGGCGAAGCCGCAGGCAGAAGCTAGTATATGCATACACATACATACCATCACGCCATATCCCCTGCCTACCCTGATAGGCAGAGAGAACAGAGTGCCAGAGAACTCTATCTCTGCATACTTCACTCGCTTCCTCAACATTCATAATTCTCTTCATACACGCTCGCCGGTTTCGGAGACTCTTGACTCCACCTTCCTTCAGTACATGACCGATCTGGTCTAGGTAGGTTAGTAAAATATATATATTGAAAAGGAAAATAAGAATTTTGCAAACTTCTTTATCCTCATTGGACCAGCAGTAGTAAAAGCCCTCCTATTCAGTATAGATACCCCTAGGCAATAGCAACAAAGTAATAATTGATGATGATGTCTTGGTGATGGCTATAAAATAATTACCACTAATGAGACTCCAGTTCCCCGTACAAGATGCAAATTCTGCAATTACCTGTAAAGAAAAATAACCATTATTGCTATATAAATATGATTTTATTTACAACAAATGGTATCGTGCCAAGCCGTACCAAGGTATGACGTCATTTAAGCAAGTATTTAATTAATTTCTATGCATTGTAAAGCTTATTACCTCAACCATAACAAATATAAAACATACACAGGAATATATTAAATGTTTACTGATATTTACGTGAGTATTATACATATATATTATGCAGCTCGAGAGTTTGTTTGTTTGTTTGAATGCCATCTATCCTCAGGAAGTGCTACTTAGATTGCAAAAAAATCTTATTGGGACAGTATATCTGATATCTATGTTATCTCTAAGAATGGGATGTCATGCATTTACCGTTGTCATACCAATTTTGTTTAAAGATGATTTACCCAGTATTAAAAAAATAATTCTTACGTCGTGGTAAACTTTACAAATATACAATTAACGGACACGAATTACACACAGACTCAGATAAATTAAAATGAACAATTTGCACATTAACTACCTATTATCTTGCATGAAAATAGAACCCGTGAAACTTGACAAGCACTACGCGGTATGTGCATTCAAACTTCTATATCGTTGGTAACGTTCCACATGACGACGTAGAGGTTCAAGAAAATAATAGATTTGTGTGCTGATGTCCTTGGTCGTCGTCCCGTGACCTTCCGTAGAAATAGTTTTATTTCACAAATATATTTCTAATACACACACACACACACACAGCAAGAGAAGGAAAACTCAAAATTAAACCTTATAGCAACATGTCTGACCAACGCAGTATAATAGGTCAATTTCCCTCCCATTATGGAGAAGGCCCGAGCCCAACAGTGGGACATGTGTGAGCTGAAATGATGATGATACAGTGCAATCATTTTATTGAATCCCACACTTATAGCCGAAAGGGTAAGCAGTGGTGCAATACATTAAATAAGCTATTTTTACTTCACTTCTACAGTTCATTGCTATGGGACTAGTTTGCAATTTGATCAATTTCTATTATGGTAGTGTTGTAAACAGAGTAAAGTATAGCGGTAAATAAAATTTAGCAGGGTTGTGTTAGCGATAGGAACTGTTAACTGGGATGATCAATTTAATCTATGGTTCAAGACAATCATTATTATAACAAACTGTAGAAGAACCTATTCTAGCACGTAAACGAATTGCCATTAACAAATGACAATGTCAAACTTGGAGGTCGCAATTAAAAATGTTGCTAACAAAATATTCGCAGATCGAAATCCACAGAAGAGGTCAACATCACATATTTCCTTTTCCGACTCAAGATCGAATCTTCTTAATCACAAACTAACTAATAGCAATTACATGCTCACGTCAGTGAACCAACGCAGCACTAAAGATATGTAATTAATTACTTTAATTAAAAACCATTTGCAAAAACAAAACGTTCTTAGAGAATTTATTTATAGTAATTTTCAAGATATTTTGATACTTCACATTACATGTCCATTGGACATAAGGCTTCTCCATTATCAGAGATAAATTGTATTACGCTGGTCAGACGGATTGGTGGGGTTTTATTTAGGGTTATTCTATCTCGTGCAATAATAGCAAATATTTTTTTAGTCATATGACACCCGCGGAACTAAAAGGGCAATTTCTTCTTACTCCAACAGCTTCTGGTTCTTATACGGAAAAAAATTGAAATGTATCCATGTAGGTATTTTTGAGAATTATAAAAATTTTGTTAATTGTATAATGCTTCATTAAAAATATGTTTAATTATTCTAACGTATAAAAGAATTTATTCTAATTCTAGTGAATCAGTATAAATTGTTTTTGCGAAAGACAAATAAATTTTAGGTAACACCTAAAGCGATATAAATGACAACATTGTGGATAATCATTTATTTGAATGTAAAAAATAATATTAAAAATTTATATATTACGTGAATCGATACAAAAGGTACATAAGGTTATCTCAAGTTTGGGGGTCATCAAAACGGGTAAAAGACGAACTAAAATAATTATTCGTAAAACTTAATACATTAATATATCTAATTTAAACACTAGGCATCATCATTCATCATTCTCCTACTCTTATCCCAATTACTTGGGGTCCATACAATATGTACTGTTCTTTCATAGTACATATTGTAAAAGTTATTGGCAATAGTTATATGACCGGCCACCTGCCAGACGTCAACACTTCTTGGGAATGTAATTGTTGACCAAACGGTATCAGATGGAGTTGGCCCAGGTCGTTATAAGGCTCTCAGTCTTTTACGACATCCACGAGCAAAGTAAGGGTTGGTAGTATTCGTAGCCGCTACCACACAGCTAATTTTTTTGTCAGTTTAATTTAAAAACTAGGCATTGGTTTAAAAAAGAAATAATTATTATATTAGCATTTTAATTGTCTCACAAACTTTCACGTAAATGTATTATATAATAACTCATTATTTTAGCTCATAGACGTACCACTCTTGGGCTCAAGCCTCTACCGGAGCTCCAGAACCAAACCTCTATACGAGGAATTTCCCTATTATACTACGCAGGACAGATGTATAGGTGTTTGCCTTCTCTTGCATAGATATTATATCACTTAGACGTCTGTTACGATACGCAAATGCAAGATCTAGAATCAAGATCTAGATCTAGAATGAAGACTAAGTCGCCACGCAAAGTAATAATGACTATGGAATTCTTGTCCTCGATATACTGTCATATCATTGGCCTTATAATGTTCTTATAATTCTAATGAATACTTGAACCGATAACTATTAAATATTTTTTTATGTAATCTATCCCTAATTTTATATTATTCGCCAGTTAGTAAAGAATGAAGAATAGAATATATCCCCACCCATAGCTTGCACGTTGTAATTGTATACCGATTGAAGGATGACCAAATAAACACCTTTTATTTTTTCATAGAAAATTTTGATTATAGAGTCACACGTCACTATACACGTGTATTCGAGTCCAAAGCAGCAACACTTTATCTGATCAGTAAACGATTGGTGTCTAATTTATTTTTTATTTTGTTTTTAATTACTAATGTTATTTAATTTTAATATGAAAATATGGATTATGATCTGATATAAACCACATTTGATTTGATTTCAAATAAAGGAGAGCGAATCTCCGAACGGACCACTAAAGACAGAGACTCAGTAGTAGTAGTTCGCCCACATGGCGATAGAGGGTCATTACAGCAGATAGGAATGGGATACACATCACCCATTCCGCCATATAGCCTGTCCTAAAAAAAAATCAAATATAAATATAATATTCCTACTAAACACAATCGTCTCAGTAATAAAGACAAATGAAAATAAATATTGTCGCTGAGAAGGAAAACCGTATATCAGCGTGTGAAGCCTTGACTGTAAGGTTGTTCCTTTGTTACACCAGGAAACATCTTACAGTTCCGTGTGTTACAGCGCCCATCACATCAGGCCATTTGTTTAGCTAATTATTAACCGCATCACCTGCCCGACGAGCAATCATTAACTTTAATTATCACTGAGGAAAAAAATAATAACAAAAAAAATCAGTCAGAGATATTTGTATTAAGAAAATATTTGTTATATTTCTTATACTTATATTTCAGTGTGGTGGCGGCTACGAATACTACCAACCTTTGCTCTGCTCGCGGATGTCGTAAAGGCGACCAAGTTTGGTCAACAATTACACTCCCAAGGAGTGTTCACGTTAGGCCAGCGACCGGTCATAAAACTATTGCTAATGATTTTTGCTACATGTACGATGGAGTCCATATTACGTCGACCCTAAGTAAATGCGGTAAGACTAGGGGAACGATGACTTGGATCATTTTGTAATGAATGTAATATTAGTTTTTACTTAAATATAATGCAGGCGGCACAGAGCAGCACTCTGTGGACGGCAATAGGCTGAAATGGTGATGTATTTAATTATATTTGTTCAATACCTTTGCATGTAATGTATGTAGAACATGAATTCATTCCTCTTTCAATCAGACGTATATCGGTCACATTCAATCTATTACTACTCTCTGTGTACTTACTGCACGACATACAAACGCCGCACATAAGATAGCCAGCAGTGATGGCAACATTGCGATGAAAATAAAGTAAAAGCGCAAGTACAATTATAAAAATAATGGTGAGTTTTTTTATATGTCTTATAGTATATTTAATATTTTATTGTTTTAAGATGTTATTTAAAAAAATATATATATTTTCAGGTTTCCACCAAAATTCCTGAAGTAAATATAGTGTTGCCATCGCATTATTGAAGATAACCATTCGGCCTATTGACAGAAAATAACTTTGCATAATTTCTTTTTATCCAACCATGCCGAAAAATCCCTCAAAATATACATGTATGTACATACATATGTATGTATGTAGACATGTAATCTGTGTCAGTCGGAAGTGCGGAGCGAGTTCCGCGGCCGAACGCTAATGTGTCGGCGGGCCAGTTATCTGCACGTCCGACAACATTAAGCTACACGCCTGATGCGGCGACATTACATTCGAAACACGTTAGCGACGGCTTCACAACGTCGTTACAACTACCAAGTTCTGTTAAAGAAGATGAATAACTATACATACGAATTATACGAAACTAAACTTAAATACGGAATACGTTCGGACATGTGGAAAGAATGCCGAACGAACGTCTGGTTAAGAAGATATACAATGCGAAAGTGGAAGGATATAGGTACCGTGGGAGACCGAGACTAACCTACCTAGACCAGATCGGTCATGTACTGAAGGAAGGTGGAATCAAGAGTCTCCGAAACCGGCGAGCGTGTATGAAGAGAATTATAAATGTTGAGGAAGCGAGTGAAGTATGCAAAGATAGAGTTCTCTGGCACTCTGTTCTCTCTGCCTACCCTGCAAGGGACATGGCGTGATGGTATGTATGTATGTAAACTAAAATATTTCAACAAGATGTTTATATACGATGATCGTTAAGTGTTTATTTCGATCTGTACGGTTTATTATTGAATTATTGAAGTGATAATTTCTTATGGGAGGTTAAACCGCTTCGTTACGTAACGCGCAACGGCGCCAGTCTGTCTGGCTTCCCTTTCTCTCACACATACGGCAGCGTTAGGCAGACTCCTCTCTCACTATATTTTATAATCAATAAAAGATTTTGTTTATAAATAACTTTTACTTACATTATCATATTAATATCTATACTTAAAATGTAAGTAATAACCTAAGCTTTTCTCAAGTTAAACAATTTTAATATTAAATAGTTCACCTTAGATTAGTTTAAGTTATCAGTTCTGTCGGCCGTCCCGAGACAGGCACACGTTTCTTTTTAGTATTGCTGCTGTGTTAGGTCATATAAATAAGTCACTGCGAGACTGTATCATGTCACAATTGCCATGTTGATGTTGTACGGCATATAAATAAAATGGACTAAAAGCCACACGCAAATGATGATGCATTTCATGTTGCCAAGCTTTCGCCGTCCAATGAAGGGCCGTAATCGCCACGTTTGGCAGGCAAATTCACAATGAGATTTAAACTTTTCGCAAGCGAGCACTGCTCCCCACTCTACTGGTGAGATTCACTGATTTTTTACAACATTCACGAGCAAGTTAAGAGTAACGACAATTGTAGCTTAAGGAAACTGCTCTTAAGGCTGAAGTAAATAGACAAATAAGTTCTATGATATGCTTAGATAAATTAGCTTTTACTTAAATATTAGTTAACTTGATTGAGTTATTATATTATATCTTGTAAGTATAGGTGGCTATCTGTACTCAAGTTACACATACATACATATCATCACGCCATATCCCTTGCAGGGTAGGCAGAGAGAACAGAGTGCCAGAGAACTCTATCTTTGCATACTTCACTCGCTTCCTCAACATTCATAATTCTCTTCATACACGCTCGCCGGTTTCGGAGACTCTAGAACTCCACCTTCCTTCAGTACATGACCGATCTGGTCTAGGTAGGTGAGTCTCGGTCTCCCCCGGTACCTACATCCTTCCACTTTCGCATTGTATATCTTCTTAACCAGACGTTCGTTCGGCATTCTTTCCACATGTCCGAACCATCGGAGCATTCATTCCCTTTCGCATCTTTACACCAATACTCTCTTTCATACCTACTCGCTCTCTTACGTCGCCGTTACGAATGCGGTCGGTCAGCCTAACTCCACAGATTTTCCGCAGAGATCGCATTTCGACCGTATTAATTTTACTTTCATACTCTTTTCTGCATACCCAACTCTCGCTTCCATACAGTAATGTTGGGACAAGCACTGCGTTATGTATTGCTACACGTGCCTTCTGGCTGAGGTGGTGGCTGCCGAGAAGTTGCCCCAACGCTCCGTTCACTCTATTTCCCGCATTCACTCTTCGCTCTATATCAGTGGTGTACCTTCCATCTCGGCTAAATCCACATCCAAGATATACAAATTCATCCACTTGCTCTAGTACATCATTACCTATTGTTACTCTTACATCTGTTCTGGTTTCATCTCTTTCAAAGACCATTATTTTGGTTTTGCTCAAATTCACGCGTAGACCCCTTTTCTTACAATCTTCTGTCATTGTGTCGACTAGGGTCTGCAGGTCAGTCGCTGACTGCGCCAGCAGGACTGCATCATCTACATATAGCAGAGCAGTGACCACTGAGTCGCCCATCTGGACTCCCACATTCATATCGTTCAACCTTTGAAGACATTTATCCAGATATATGATAAACAGCCGGGCTGACAGAACGCACCCCTGCTTAACGCCGATATTGACGTCAAACCAAGGCGACATTCCATCATCCAGCCGCACACAGGCTCTACAGCCCATGTAACTGGACTGCACAGCCTGTAGCAGTTTACCGTTAATACCATACTCCGGTAAAATGTCCCAAAGTTCCTTTCGTACAACCGTGTCAAATGCTCTCTCCAGATCCACAAAACTGCAGAAAACCCTCTGACCTAGAGCCAGATGTTTCTCCACAATGTTGCGCAGAGAGAACACTTGATCCATGCATCCCCTTCCACTCCTGAAACCTCCTTGTGTCTCACACAGTAAACCATCGGACACCATCTTCATTTTCCTTTCAATAATTTTACCATACACTTTTGCTGCCAAACTGGTCAAGCTTATGGCTCTGTAATTTGCGCAGTCATAACGTGAACCCTTGTTTTTAAACAAAGGCACGATGACTGCGCTATTCCAGTCCCCGGGAACCATTCCCGAGCTCCAACATAAATTGAGGAGCAGCAGGAACGCCTCCCAGACACAGGAGCCACCAAGCTTGATGATCTCGGCAGACACCATAACAATGCCCGCTGCCTTACCATTTTTTAAACTTCTTATCGCCCATTCAACTTCATCCATACTGATGCCATCGGAGGACACCGTTGTCGAATGTTGATCTACTAAACCACATGCAACACCGGCGCCAACCGTAGCATCCGCATACATATCGCCAAAATATTCACTCCATCGGCTTAACACGTCTTGTGTTTGTGTAAGAATGTCTCCACCTTTAGACCTTATTTTATTCATTCTGAAGGCTGACCAACCACCCCGAGACTTCTTCACCTCCCTCCAAAAGAGTTTGGTGTTAACCTCGAAGTTTTTAGTCAGCCTATCTTCTGCACTCATACTTGCTCTATCACGTTTCTCTTTCACTAAGGCCTTGGTGTCATTCTTACATTGCCGATATATTTCTTTCTTCTGTTCAGTCATACTGTCATTCAGATTCAAAGAAGAGACATAGTCCAGCCACGCTTTCTTCTTTTGCTCTACGGAAGCTGCCACTTCCGCATCCCACCATGCATCACCATTTGCTTTTCTATGCTTCTTTGAACTTCCACATACTTCTTTCGCTGTATCTACCATACTCTCTTTCAATACTCTCCAGCATTCTTCAATGTCCGATTGCGGCTGGCTTGCCATCGTCAGCCGTTCTCGGACACCCTCTGCATACTTTTCTCTTACACACTCTTCTTGCAACCTTTCAACCTTTATTCTTTCAAGCCCTCCGAAGTGGACACGCTCTCGCCAGTGCCTCCACTTTCTGAACAGACCACTAAATCTCGCAATAACGAGATATCACGGTCCGTATCGACTGTGGGGCCCCTGTAGGCTCTTGCGTCCAATATTTGGCTTCGGAGGCGACTGTCTACCAAAATTAAATCTATTATACTTTTCTGTTCATTCCGTCTCCATGTATACATGTGGATGTCCTTATGTTGGAAAAATGTGTTTGACACAATAAGGTTTCTCTCCATGCATACATCCGATATGAGCCTACCTGCGTCGTTCACTCTCTTATCACCAAATGGACCAAGTACGTCCTCATAGTCGGGACGCTTGGTCCCCACCCATCCGTTCAGATCTCCGCATACAATCACGCGTTCACTGGTTTCTGCCATATCCAGAACTTCCCTAACACTGTCCCAAAACTTCTCTAGGTCTGATGCCACCGAGGATCCTACGGGAGCATATGCTACAACCATGAATACCTTGGTGACACCTAGTTTTATACGGACCCAAAGAAGTCTGGGGTCATACATTCCGTAATCCTTCACACCTGAGGCCAAGCGAGAGGACAACAGCACTCCTACCCCCATGCTGGCTCGATCGCCCTGTGGTACACCAGACCACAGAGCCATCCCGCCACCAGGAAGATCGCAGGCGTCGCTGCCCCTTCGCTTGGTCTCTGTAACACAGAGCACGTCTAGCTGTTTGTCCGCCATGACGGATATCAGCTCGTGCAACTTACCTTCCACACAACCTCTTACATTCCACGTGCCCACCCGGCACTCTGCTCTCCTCGACTCGCCTGACTGGGCAAGGCGTGATGGGTGGCGGCCCCCATCGCCGCAACTGCCGATGTTCGTACCGACAGGGGCGGGTCGGTACGCGTCGCCTCCGGAGGACGCCCTAACCCGCATTGCTGTACGCATTTCTAGCCGGATTAGCAGTCTAATTAGACTGGCAGGGGACGCGAACGAGCACGCTCCGGACTATGCCCCCCCTAATACTACTACCCCTAACCCCTATACCTATACCCCTAATACTCATGTTCATAAACTTAAATCCAATAACACGCGATAGAGCACGAAAGGTATTCAATATTTTTTAAATATCAGTGTTATGCTTGGGTTTCCTACAAAAAGGGAGTCAAATTGTCTTATATAGTAAGCAACCACGCCACCAGTAAGCAGCCACGCAAGTCAAAGGTTGTTGCTGTTGAGTTGTATGTCGAGTATTCCCTCTTTTCCATTAATATTATCAGGGTTATCAATATGCTTGTGGATGGGCGTAAGAATCGTGGGAGACCCAAAAAGAGATGGATGGATTGTGTAAACGAGGATATATGTATGAAAGTTGTGAGTGCAGATATGACGGCTGATAGAAGATTGTGGAAGGCAAGAACATGTTGTGCCGACCCCACTTAGCGTGGGATGAGGGCAGGCAAATGATGATGATAATTATCTGCATACCATGTTTTAATGTTTTTACGATAGCAACGGACTAAAGAGAGAGTAGAGAATTGTGTTCTTACTGCGTCATGACACAGAAAGTAATTTTACTCATCAAATATTCATATATTTATTATTTGATATCGATAAAAATCGATATGTACTTACATATAAATGTTTGTTTAACATGACATACCGACAGATAAACGAATCTTATTATATTTGCTGTTGCCTCACGTCGTATACAAGTATTTTTTTAATAACAGTACTTTATTGAGTGCAAATATGAAAGTAATTTGTGGACGCTTCGATGTTACATGTTAAAGTAAACTGTTCGAAAGGTTTGATACGTACTAGTAGAGTCCCACTTGTAGCGAGACTATTATATATTACAGTACCTACAGATAAGTACTGCACATCGGCCCTTAGAAAGAGGTAATCGAATAATTAGTCGCTTTGTAGATCGCTGTCCCTGTCGCACGCTTGTATGATGTCCCACGAAGCACTAACAGTGGTATCTTTTAGAAGCTTATTGAACATAAACATAATTATATTCTTACATGTTTTTTTTTTTCAAATTATTACGGTTTTAACAACTTAGTATGTATATGTATATAAGTATATGGCCCACTGGACGCAACTGCACTCTCTCGAATTTATATAACTGATAAACGTCACAAAGGCAGTGTGACAGAAATAACGCTCTACAATACCGAATTTAACCCATTGCCTCTTTCCAAGGATCGACATGCAATATTTATTGCTATGTATTTTTGTTAAAAGATACGTCTGAATATTTATAAAACTCGATTACGAAGTGAAAAATGATGTCACAAGCGGGATTCGAACCCGCGCCTATTGGGATTCCGGCCCAATCGTGCTGCCACTACACCACAGTGACTAATTGTAGGACATGCAAATTAGTCCTACAATTAGTCACGGTGGTGTAGTGGCAGCACGATTGGGCCGGAATCCCAATAGGCGCGGGTTCGAATCCCGCTTGTGACATCATTTTTCACTTCGTAATCGAGTTTTATAAATAATTAAGCATATTAAATGCTAAATTTCAGTAATTTAAATACGTCTGAATAGTAATCATCAGTAAAGGGTTTTTCTTGCCATTTGCGGCCGGCCTGGCAAGGTTGCGTTTATGCGAGAGAATCATCTGCTTTTTTTAAATGCAACCTTTAATTTTTAAATATTAACTTATTTTGCTACATTAGAGGGGCAAATAGTAAGAAGTATTAATAAAAAGCCTAAAACTTGCACCACACAAGCTCTGGGCGCTTTGACCATCGATGCATGCTTATCTCTACGATCACGGTCCGAACTTATTAATATGGGCACACAATCGTTGTTTTTTTTTAATGTCCTATCGATGGGCACTACGAAAATTACAAATTCCTTTGTTGAGAGTATTTTCATCGTCAACTTTACGGCATAAAGGTTTAAAATTGTAATTTTTGCTGAACAAAGTGAAACTCCCTGATTCGTGTGATGTTTTTTTTTCGATTCGTTAGCAGTTAGAGTGTCTCTTTATCTATTCTTTGTTCATTCAAACTGTTACCTAAGATTTAAGTGTATACTTTGTACCTTTACCAAAAAGCAATTTGCATCGTCAAATATTTTTTTTGAATCGTTCGACTTTAATCTACAAAGGAATTATGACTTACTTCTCTTGACGTAAAACATTGATATGCAGTATCAGCATACAGCAAAAGAGTGCCAAAGGGTAAAAGTAGATATTCTCCATCATCCATTGCATATATGTATATCCCACAGCTGGGCCCTGAGCCTCTTCCATGGTGAGAAGGCAATTGACCTACTTTATAGTGGTAGGGCCACATTGTTGACAGTTTTCTATCTACAGCCGCGGGCCGGTCCGTCCGGGGTAGTATCACACTTTCGCAGAAAATCGAAGTCTGAGCGGTGGCAAGGAGCTGTTGCAGTTCGTTCGGTGAGCGAGAGAGCTAGCAGACCAACTTTCTGGGTGAGTTTGGGGGTTTTCATTTGTAGGCAGCGACCTAGTTGTACCCCTGGTATTGCAAAGGTCCATGGGCCGCAATAATACTTACCATAAGGCGTATTGCCTACTCGTTTGCCAACATTAGTAATAATTTTCAAAATTCTTTCAGTTCAGTGATTTTATTTTTTGCGTCTTTTAGTCGTCTCGTTCACTTGCAGGAAAGGAAGTAGTGATGAAAATAGTATTCTCCGTCATTACACAGATAGTAGATAATATAGCAGGTGAACAAATCTCCAATTTTTTTAATTTATTTATTAAATATGTCAATCTGTCTGCCAAGCGTAGTAGTAGTATATTTCTTGAAGATGATGAAGATGTCTCTCGCACAATTGTCTTAACTAGTGGTCTTTCAATGACAACTTCAAAATAATGACAACATTTCTTATTAATTAATTGTAACAAATTGTAGGAATATTTCAATGTATATTTCAACTAGTCAGCTTTTTAAAGTAAAATTTGCATAATAGTAATAATTAACGTTGCTTAATTGGCAAAATATGAATGTTCAAATAACCCAAGATAATCCTGCCGCAATAAAAACGCTTAGCATAGCCAAAAGTAAGTTTAAAGTTTTGCTTCAAACGAAATTTTAAATGCCGAGGGACTGAGCGATGCTGATCATATTTAATTAGTCTACAACTTATTTAGCTTTCATTTTATACTATAAGAGAAATATCACATCAATATTAGAGATATTTTTTTTTAGTTCGAATGGCATTCTCGTGGGGAGGCCTATGTCCAACAGTGGATGTTTACGGGCTGATGGATTAGTGATATAATGAAGCTCTGAATCTGATATAGAAAGTTTCAAATAATTTCTAATTGTATTGTGGTATGTATGAGACATGTTACAACAGGTTTTGTTTCAACCAGTCGAACAGACGACCTAAAATGAGTTTCTTCAAAGGGGAATCATACGATAATAAACAGTGTTGTAGTGGTAAGGCCACTGTTACACCACTACTGGGTAGGGACACTGTTGACAGTTTTCTGTCGCCGGCCGCGAGCCGGCCCGTTCAAGGCACTGTCACAGTTTCGTAGAATACGACGTCTGAGCAGTGGAAATGTGTCATTGCGCTTCGTTCGGTGAGCGAAGAGCTGGCAATCCAACTTTCTGGGCGGTTTTGGGTCACAGGCAACGGCCTGGCTGTACTGATGGTATTGCCAAGGTCCATGAGCGGCAGGAACACTTGCCATTTATGATTTTATTACGAGTTTTCATCCTTCAACATAAAATATGTTATAAGCACATTATTTCCCTCAATCATCTGTTACGACATTCACTTACAAGATAGGTAATGAATTGTATTCTTACATACATACATATCATCACGCCATATCCCTTGCAGGGTAGGCAGAGAGAAAAGAGTGCCAGAGAACTCTATCTCTGCATACTTCACTCGCTTCCTCAACATTCATAATTCTCTTCATACACGCTTGCCGGTTTCGGAGACTCTTGACTCCACCTTCCTTCAGTAGGTACATGACCGATCTGGTCTAGGTAGGTTAGTTCCACTTTCGCATTGTATATCTTCTTAACCAGACGTTCGTTCGGCATTCTTTCCACATGTCCGAACCATCGGAGCATTCTCTTTCGCATCTTTACACCAATACTCTCTTTCATACGTATTCGCTCTCTTACGTCGTCGTTACGAATGCGGTCGAATTGTATTCTTATTTTGTCAAATAGCCAGTACCTACCTACGGTAAAGTGACGATTCGAAAAAAATAAGTAGCTACCCCATACTTTTCTGTAATAGTCGTAAAAATCGACTAAGGAAGCAATAGGACAGCAGTACTTTCATAAGAAGATCATAAACCACCAGCCGAGGTTAACGATTAAGTCGTTATACCTCGATGGAAGAAGAAGATGTTGATAGATAGATGGAAGAATAGATAGATAACTAGTTAATGAACTAAAAGCTAACAGGATTAAGATTGATTAAATATTGACACGATCTGGTCTAAAGCCGTGATCATTCAAGGTTACTTTGTGAGCTGGTAAACGTTCACTTTTGATTATAACTGTGATTCAGCAAGGTCATTTTGAATATAATCGTTCGTAAAGACATTAGAACCTGGATTAATTAACTTAAATCACGGAAGAATAATCTTGACTAATATCAACAACAATCTATTTTGTAGTTTTAACGTCATACTCGCTAATTAATGAAGAAAAACTAGAAGGTCATACCAAGAGCAACTAAAGCGCTTAATACATACACGTTCTTGTAAATTCAGGCTTTCATTTCTAACTAAATGCAGCAAAAACCATTCCAACAGCCCGAAGAATTCCATTTTTGGTTGTAGAAGAAATTTTTGCAATTGTGATTAGTGAAATTTTGGTGCATGCCATGCAGTTTGGCGATCGTGGTTGACTTTATAAGGTTTTCAGTAGGACACTGCTTGTCTGGTCTCCCGATGATCTGTCAATTGGATATTTATGGCTACCACGAAAAAAAGAGGTAGTGATGCATTGCGTGTTTATGCTGTCATTACCAGGTGAAATACAGACACTACCCATTCCCTTCACCCCGCGTTCCCGAATCTTTTAACGAACGTCCAAAATTAGAGACTGCACAGATAGTGTAGTTGTTAAGATATCGATCTAACTTGCCATTGTCATGTATTGGGTTCCCACGCAGGGCAATACTTAGTGTGATATATAAATTGTTGTTCTGCAGACAGCCAGTAATAAGCGTTCGTTAATTAAACGTTTATAAGGTCCCCCGCAATATAAGGATTACGTTTTTAGTGCAATCTTTATTTGCCGGGCCGATGGGGAAAGATCACGGTGAGTTGTGGCCCCTTCAGTCGCCTCGGACAGAGTGGGCGGATGTGTCCAGACCATAACCAGAAAACAGTAATCTTTAATTAAAAAATATCTTAATTCAAATTGAGCTTTACACGGGGGACTGTGTTCTTATTTCCAAAAGTGGACGTCAATACGCTCATGCAATGGCTCATCATCAAAAATTAAGCATATAATAATTTTACATAGAAATCGAATTACGTTACCGCAATATTGTCAGCACTCGCACTTACCACAAGACTATCACCTCTTAACTATAGTAAGGTAATTACCGTACCTTATGCAGGAAGCCAGTAACAAAGTAATAGACAATAACTCAAAGGGTGTTTCACAAGGAAATAATTAATGTTGCCTATTCACTAAACTAATTACATTACGTTAGATACGGGAGCGTACAATGCTGTGTATGACGTATGACATACTAGTTCTAACACCCTACTTCGAACGATCACCCATCATCTACAAACCGAACACAATATCATAAACAAATCAAATTTTATTTGTATAATAAAACAACAAACATAAAATGTCATAGGAATGGACAGCCCAAGGAATAGGTAGTAATGTCCTCATCCCCATGAAACAATATAAACTAGGGGTGTGCGAATATCGTTCGAATCGAATCGAATCGAATATTAATATTCGATTCGAAATTCGAATCGAATAATTCGAATTTTCGAATTATTCGAAATTCGACAAATAATTCGAAAAAAATCGAATAATTCGAAAAATTTCGAATAATTCGAAAAAAATAAATAACCCCGATTGTCACTTATGGCGAGAAGATATTTAGGAATACCTTGTACTTCTGCTGAAAGTAAAAGATTATTTTCCACTGCTGGTGATATTGTATCTGATAAACGAACTTCATTATCACCAGATTCAGTATCGTATTTATTATTTTTAAACAAAAATTTGTAGCAAATGTTCATACTCATTGTTCTATTCATGTAGTTATATTTCATGGTTTAAATAAAATATTTATTAATTATTAATGTCATATTTGAATATCGAACATAACAAACTCCGAATTTAAAATACAATAAAAATTTGCGAATAATATTATAATTCGGAAAAATTCGAAATTATTCGAATAATTCGAAATTTTTCGAATAAGTCGAATAATTCGAAATTTTTCGAATTATTCGAAATTTTTCGAATTATTCGGGAACTTTCGAATAATTCGAAATTTCGAATTATTCGATTCGAGTTTCGAATCGAATATTAATATTCGATTCGGAACGAATAATTCGTAAGTTCGAATTATTCGCACACCCCTAATATAAACGTATATACACTGTGTAGTGGCTGGCGGCTGCGAATACTACCAACATTTACGTCTAAATCCAAGACAAAATTGAAGCACGACGTTAACAAGCAAAAATGTAGTAGGACCATGCTGTTGACAGTTCTCAGCCTACAGCCGCGGGCCGTCCGTCCGGGGTACCACACTCTCGCAGAAAATCAACGTCTGAGCAGTGGCAACGTGCTGCTGTGCTTCTTTTGGTGAGCGAGAGAACCGGATGCCCATTTTTCTGGGTGGGTTTGGGATAGCCTAGCTATACCCCAGGTATTGCAAAGATCCATGGGTGGCAGTAACACTTACAATAAAAAAATGCAATAGAGGTCATTATTCCATCTCATTACTTAGAATTCAATAACACAAAGTGAAAAATGGCGCATCATTTGGACGTATGAATCAACTATTTTGGGAATAACTAATAACTTGCAACTTGCACAGTCACCTAATCAGATAACTCCCAAGCAGGCAATTAGCTTGTTTTGCTTCTCTGTTCTTTAGAGAATTTCCTTGTTGGTGGTCTGTCTAAATGGTGACAGAGCGTTGTGAGCAGCCAGTCACAGAGAAAGAGCATTTCCTTGTTGAGGAATTTGATTTTATATAAACTTTTAGCTGTAAAAATCAATTGGTAGCAGATATTTCAAATCGCATGCGTGTGCGCAACGGAAATACGAGCGCTCTTCCGCGACGCAACTTCCGGCAGAATCGATTGAGCGTGCCCATACATAAGTGTTGCTATACTTAAGTACTTCATACTCCATTCAATCTCGACTAAAAGCATTACAGGATAATAAACTTGATTGTTCAATATTAAGAACTGGCACCACCACATAAACATTTACTTATGTATGTATATGAGACTGCACAATCGCCACGAAGTCTTTAGATATATAATAATAGTTATTCTATAAATATTATTTATATAACTATTATTCCAAGGGAGCATAACACATTACTTGGTTAAAAATATACTGTGTTAATCTAGAAAATGGTTTATCTCTATGCCAATTTTCATCCAAATCTGTTTACGGTTTACGCGTGATTAAGTAACAAACATTTAATCATCTTCACAAAGTTTTACATTTATAATATTAGAACCAAATAGGATAAAAATAAAATATTTTATAAGCCTCATTTGTGAAATACATACGTCACAAAAGAGTAGTAGGGACAGGTTCGAAAATAAACACGTTGTCACCTAAAATCTCGACAATTTTGAAAGGTATATTATGTCCGTCTACTAAAATATATTCTAACCTCAATTCCCTAAATATTATAATTAAAAATATTAAATATTTAATAATAAATTAGTTACAATGGCTATCAACTAAAGGCATGAAATGATGATATGTATTTTATTTTGTTTTACCATTAAATCTCCATACCATAACGAAGCTTTAACCTTTTTCTAAATTTTTAAAGATAAAGGTTCTTGAACGCCGTACTATACTAGAATCGAATATGTCGAATGTTATTTATTGTTAGATGAGGCGATTTATTAATGTCACGTTGTCTGTTATAACAGCAAATAAATGCAACGTTATTACAACGTGAGAATTGAACATAGTCTATGACCTGACTACACGAATGACGGAATATATATTTTAATATGTTAGTTAATATCAAGAAATTCAATCAAATAGTTGTTTTAATGTTTTAATTATATATTTTTAAAAACAAAATAATTCTTTTGAATAATTTATAAATTATGTTAAAGTTTAGGTGGCGTAAAATCCTTGAGCACATCCTTTAAGTTTTTTGAAGTAATACTTCTTTAGACGTGTTATGAAAAAAATGATGAAAGTGAAATTTTAAGATGCACGCTGAAGTTGGCCGCTAAAACTGCTCATTAAGTTGCAAAAAAAGCTACCAATAAAATAGAAATAAAATCTCTTTCTAGTTTCTACATTCACAACAAGTGTTTTAGTTTCATACAGTACGAATTATATGTGCTTATAAATTATATTCAGTAGTGATTTAAATTGAATATTTTGATTAATATTATTTATTATTCGTAAATATTAGTGACAAAAAATATCCTATCTTTTTCCAGTCCTTTTATTATTTTATTGTAATTGGTTATTTGCATGCAATTAAATACTATTTTTAGTGATGCCAAATAAGTGTAACTTCTCACGCGCGTACATAAGTACACGCACCCACTTCTTTTTTTTGATAAGCAACCTGACAAAAATATACCTAACAGATCCAATTGCCAATTTATATCATTCTTGAATCCATCTGAACACACAAAAAGCACAAAGTTGGTCCAGTCGTGCAAGAGGAATTCAGTTACATAAACACATAAGAATGACTGCGCAGATGGCATTGTGGTTAAGATACCTACAGTCCGTGCTAGTGCCGTGAGTTTGATTCCTACGCCGGACAATACTTTAT
Organism: Lymantria monacha; assembly: GCA_905163515.2. Classification (NCBI taxonomy): domain Eukaryota; kingdom Metazoa; phylum Arthropoda; class Insecta; order Lepidoptera; family Erebidae; genus Lymantria; species Lymantria monacha. The sequence continues at coordinate 993,310 of LR991096.1, read as the reverse complement.
ACGATTTACAAGCTGTTTTTCCGAGTCTGGGTGTAATTTGTCTCCGTTAATTATATGTTTGTAAAGTCCCACACAATACAAGGATTATTTTCTTGATGCGGGGCGGTGTTTTAAAAAAAAAAAATATAGCGAATTGATTTTGACTCAATATGAATGTAGCAATTTTACAGCTGTATCTTGTACTAATAGGTACCTTAACACTAACATATCGGCGAATTAATCGTAAAGAATTCAACTCCCGCGCATCGGTAATGTACTCGCACGTATGTAAGTACATAGGACACGTGCACTCACGGATGTAACTATAATTCATTCACAATTATAACACGCAATAAACTATATGTTTATGCGTGTTATAATTTACGATTTTAACTATTAAATGATACGCAGAAGTACTTCTAATTTTAGGAATATAATTCATAGGTAGGTCATCGAGATCAAGTAGTTAATACAGATAGTCAGCCTGAATGGCAATCGGGAGGGGATACGACAAATTATGAGAGCGCTAATCGCCCTTTTGTGGACTAGAACGATACGGCTTCAGTGTATCCAGATCATAGACTATTAAAAAAAAGGGTTAACATTTTGTGTTCTCAAACCATACTTTTCATTGCACGTTCGTACAATCTAAGAAAAAACACCAACGTATTACTAAACAAATTATAACACATTACCAACTAGCTGGCAAACGAAACGTAATTCTTACCTCTTGTAGAGGTGAATAGGTTAATAATAATATTATTGGTGGTGACTACGAGCTGTCGTTACCAGTATGAGCGTACAGTGTCACAACACGACCAAGGTGTATCCAATACGTCCTTGCTAAACAATACTCTTTCATGTAAATAATATTAATTACCGTGAAATTATTGATGTGATTGTACAAGTGTTTGGTTAACATCGAACTTTTGTTAACGAATTGAATACATAACGACATACTATATCGCTATATAAATAATAAATAGTAAATTTATAGTGGTAGGGCCACGCTGTCGATAGTTTTCTGTCTACAGCCGCGGGCCGATTCGTCCGGGGTAGTCCACTCTCTCGCAGAAACTCGACGTCTGATCAGTGGCAATGTGTTGCCTTGCTTCGTTCCGTGAACGAGAAAGCCGCCAGCTTTACAAGGGGTGTCAAGTAACTTAGGTTACTTTGTTCCGCGCAAATAAAAAATCCATGAAATTTTGAACATACGGTATTCAAATAGTATTACATTCAATATAATGTATCATTACTACGCTTTAACCTTAGACAGGTTTGATTCTGTCGCATTTAAATAAAAGGCCAAAGCTAAAATACAAATACAGTTTACGGGTTGAGAGCCCTCAGCGCTCACCCATAGTCCGGGTAAAGTTGTCATAGCCATCTGAGGCTAACAACTAAGACAAACAAATAAAAAACAAAAAAAATTCAAATACAGTTCTTTATTACAGCACTCTTTACTTCATTACGCCTTATTTGTTATTGGACTTTGTAAAAGACAACCAAGGGTTGGCTTTACCGCTGTGAGGATGGCCAGGGTCAACTTCCACGATATCAAATCTGAATGTAATCTGTTTCCGTTAATTATATGATTATAAATTACTCCGCATCACAGCCCTAGTGTAGGCTGTTATGTAAAAAAAACAACTCATTTCAAACATGCTATCCATGATTTTAATAATAGTAACTTGTACAGTCCCACCTAGAGTCTAGTACAATATTAAAAAACAGTTATAGAGAACAATGCTATATATCCAGTTAGCGATAACAATACCAGCGTATGGTATACTTAACGAATGTAAATAATACATGCACACAATCTACATTCAGTCATACAATTTGATTGTCTATGGCTCGGAGCGCTCCCAGCGCCACCGCCACCGCCACCGTGTCACAACAGAACGACGCGCGACGACCGACCGACCTCACAATATACTTTCGCAAATATGAACTTAATATCAACACGTATTTGTACGTATGAATAACTTTGTACAAATATAGTTTTAATTGGTTTAATATCTAGGTCTTGGAATTACACAAAAGAATATTTTTCGGCTGAATTAATATGATATTAAGTAAAGTGGCACAAATATTTCAATTTTTATAACCTGTATTTGCCGCTTGTGGCAATTTGTTAAGAATTACAATGTGTTCCCACCAATTACTTTCTAATCCAGGTGAAAGTTCACCAGGAAAATATTTAATTATGTAGAAAAGTAAATGATCTTATTGCAGTAAACACAAATGTAAATGGAAAATCTTCCTCCGTCTTCGACATATGGATACTGTAATATACCCTCACCAAATGCCGGTCCCATGAAAGTAGTAAATATCGGTTCAGAAGCAAGAAAATAGGAAACAACCAGGAGCATGTCAAACTTACAACACAGACTTCTATCGCAAACTTTCTTACCCAGCGACGATAGTATTTTCCATCTTGGAAATAAAATGTCCAAGCAGCGGACGATGATAGTTTAAACGGTATATATAGATGAAGCTGGCTCAAAGGACCATTGAGCTAACCGTCCAGTTAGCCGACAACTTTGTGTGATTACACAGTTTCATTACAGTAATAACATTTGGCAGACAGATGCAAATGCTTGAAGCCTACACAGGACGTGTAATCATCATCATTAGGGTCACGGAGATTAAGCAATTCACGTCGTTAGATCTCCTAGGCGTTAAGGTTGATTGCACAGATGCTGGAATGCTCTAATTACTGGTCTCCTGCGCCGAGTATTGCAAGTTCATTCCAATGGAAGACAATACTTTTTGCAATCCATTAATGATTATCCCGAATCTGGTTGCAATTTGTCTCTTAATTTTTATGTTTTGTGAATTCTGCCGCCATCGTCATTCGCTCTTATATCAATTACTTATTGCCGGCCGACGTAATATATATTCTTCATTACATTATTCATTCATCTCAGCTCATACACGTCCCACTGTTGAGCTTGAGTCTCCTCTAAACGGGAGGGATATTAAGCTACTATACTACGCTGGTCAGACGTTGGTATTGCGTTGTGTTTCGAGATTTCATTCTCTTGAAATTTTAAGACAATTAGTTTAATATTTCTATAGTGGTACGGCCACTCTGTTGATAGTTTTACGGCAGCGGGCCGGTCTGTCTGGTGTAGTACTATACTCTCGCCAAAAAAATTGATGTCTGAGCAATGGCAATATGCTATTGCGCTTCGTTCGGTGAGCGAGAGAGCCAGGAACCCAATTTTCTGGATGAGTTTGGGATTTTCATTGGTAGGCAGCGGCTTAGTATACCCTGAATATTTTCCTGTGATTTTTATGGTGAAAATTTTCAAAACGCAAATCGTTTTCTTATAATTGTTGCACTAATGAAAAATACCATAGACATTTCTTTTTTATTTATTTTTATTTGTATCTATCTTCACTTCAATACATGAAAGTTGAAAAAAAAAAATATAACCAATTCCCTCAGCTGATTAAATAAAGAGGATATAGAGGTCATTCAAAAAGAAGTCTCGTCGTTACTCTGTCGAAGTAACCTATATCTTATCTTCCTAAAAAATTATATTTAGCGCTTACATCTTGGGCAATAAAATTGATCTCGTCCTTCGCACGCAAAAAAGGCTAATGCCACCGTGATAATGGATACGAGTACGTTGGATTAAAACACAAAAATCAACCAACTTTTATCGCATAAAAAAAAAGCTCAAAACAGACCAGACCAACACAATAAAACGCTCCAATGCATTACACCTTCAGGTCAAAAACCCGATAACATTGTGTGCAAATCCGCCCAAACCGTATGTATTGCCAAAGATACACACACCAAATGCTCCACTACGACCAATAGTGAGTCAGATCGACACATTCACTTACAAATTAGCTCAGATAATTGCGAAGGTCCTCTCACAACTACGAGGACATACTATTGCATTTGTGAAAGATTCTTACTCTTATCATTTTGTTAGTGAAATTGAACATCTACATCTCGTTGATAAAATGAATCTATAGTCAGTTTTTACGTCATCATCGCAAGTGAAACTTGTTTACCTGTGGAGGATTGTATCAAAACTGTCACTAAGAAGCTGTCTGACAATAATATGTCTGGTTATCGTTCTTTTATCCTTCACCAATCTCAATTCAACATGAGTTAAAGTAAGTGTCATATGAACCCGAGAGTTGCTCCATTGACCATACCGACCAACAAGATTTGGAAGTATCGAAAGACAAATTTACCGATCATCAAGATCTAAAGGATTTAATTTGCTAAGGAGAACTATAATTCTGAAGACTTCTTCGGGGCACTTTAACTTGAACATTGGCAAAATTGCTCCTACGGTGCAGCAGAAGCTAAACAGATAAGGAAAAAAGTCTTTGGAATATGCTAAACTATTACCTCAATACATAACAACTGGCTATTTAATGTGGACTGATATATTTTGCGAGCAAGTAAACGCTATGAACTCGCCAGTCTCTCCCGTTGCCATTGACATATTCATAACAGGCACGCCCAGGTTCTACAAGAGCAGGAAAAACAGGCTAGGAGAAAGGAAATCAGCTTTCCACTGGGGTATTTATAAAACCATTTTTTTAATCGCGAAATCATCTTGGTGATCAATCGTGTGAAATCGAATATCTAGCAATGATTTGAAGACCATATCCAGCCTGATGGATATATCGTGTCTTGATGGACTAGTGGATATATGAACTCATGTTTTTATTTACTTTTCATCATTAGTTATACGTACTCGTATATATATGTATAATAGTTTAATGTTACTGCTAATAGTTTTTCCAGAAGAAGCAATAGTTTTTTTTACAAACCTAATCTAATATTGTCTATTGTAAACTCTGTCAAACTTGTTTGAACAGACGAAGTAGGTATTGAATGAAGTACATCATTGTTTCTAGACTTGGACTCTATTGGGATTAATTCTAGATTTCTAATTTATGTTTAGAACGACCCTTTACATTTCAGTACAATTATTAAGCTCCGTTGAGAAGGATGAGTTTAATTATCTATTTCTCTAACTAAAAGTTATATTTATTTTAGCCTAGTCTTGACCCAGATACAGCCAATCATCGCGTGTATACACAAGGGGAAAACAATTGTTACAATCTTACTTTATAGAAACACTGATTCTGAGAAGTCTTGTAATTAATTAATAAATCTGTCCTATATTACTAATTAGGTGTTTTTTTTTATTTTGTTTTATCATAAACTAAAGAAACAATTCTTGTATGGAAGGGGACTTTAGAAACCTAGAATTGTCGTACACAGACTACACTTAAGACTCAAAATAACAATTTGTAAACCGCACAAAGTATTGTCCCCGTAGGAATCGAATGCATAACACTGGCGCAGTAGATCTGTATCTTAACCACTACACCATCTCTACCATTCATGTGGTTGGTTTGTCATTGTTGATTTTGATTCCATGCCGTTAGAAGAATATTAAACATGAATGAAAGACAAAGAAACACCAAAAAGGAGATGCATTGACTTTATGAAAGCTTATGCGAACAGAAAAGGAGCGAACTCAGAGATGACATTTGAATGGAGCTACCAGCCAAGAGGATGGTGTCCACAGTCAGACATAAGCCTCCTCACGCCTGGCAAGCAGGTTGGCTGGGACTGTTAATATTAAAATTACCTAAGTGAGTGTTGTTGCGCATTGCCCTCTAGGGCATCTCCAGATGGTGGTTCCGGGAGCATTTTCGCCAAATTGCTCCCCAGCTGGTCGGCGCGGCGTCCGCCCTTTCTCGGCTCATGCCGAATGTGGGCGGACCCAGTTTCGAGGGCCGACGGCTGTATGCGGGGGTGATCCGCTCAATGGCCATGTACGGCGCACCCGTGTGGGCGAGGGCTCTGAACGCCCAGCTCAGGGCGGTGCTGTGGAGGCCACAGCGAGCCATGGCGGTCAGAGCCATTCCCGGGTACCGCACGGTGTCGACAGAGGCGGCATGCCTATTGGCCGGGACACCCCCGTGGGACCTAGAGGCGGAGATGCTCTCCGACCTTTACCGGCGGGTTACCTCAGTGCGCGACGAAGGTGGCTCCCCATCGTTGAGCGAGATAGCCACCTGGCGCGAGGACGCCCGCCGAGACGTCATCGCCCGTTGGGTTACGCGGCTGGAGAGGCCAAGACACGGTGTCGTTACCGTCGAGGCCCTCCGGCCCGTACTGATGGAATGGATGGAGCGGCGGCACGGAGTCCTCTCCTTTCGGCTGGTGCAGGTATTGTCGGGGCACGGGTGTTTCGGTTTGTACCTGCACACGGTCGCGTATAGGGAGTGGACTCCGGCCTGCCACCATTGCAGCAGTGACGAGGACACGGCGAGACACACGCTGGAGGTGTGTCCGAGTTGGGACGGGCAGCGCCGTGACCTCGTCGCTGTTATCGGTGCCGACCTGACGCTGCCGGCTGTCGCGAGGGCGATGGTCGACAGCGTCAGGAACTGGGACGCGGTCGCCGCCTTCTGCGAGGCTGTCATCTCGCAGAAGAAGACGGCGGAACGAGTCCGGGAGGATTCCCGTGACCCGGGCCGCCGTCAGCGGCCGGGGCGGCGCAGGCGCGAATACCTGCGCCTGATGCCGCCCTAACCGAGGCTTCGGGTGATCGGACCGGGGAATTGTCCGGTCGGAATTGTGAGGCCACCGCGTGAGGACGACGCCTCGACGGCGAAAGCTGTCGGGGCGTCGACAGGAGAGGAGCCCGAAAGGGCATACCGCCGGGCGGGCCACCGGAGACAAAAATCGGGTACCGGTGGCCCGCTCGCACGGCGAAGAAGAGGTGCTTGCAGGGTGGGTCAATGGGGTTGCGCGCCGCCTCTTCCGTCACCCCGGACCGACTTGGCGGGGTGCGACATCCATTGCCCACCGCAAAAAAAAAATAAGGGCATCTCCAGATGGTTTCGGGAGCATTTCCGCAGGCTCGCTCCGCGGCTCGTCGGCGCGGCGTCTGCCCTTTCGTGGCTTATGCCGAATGTGGGCGGATCGAGCGCCACGTGCCGAAAGCTGTACTCGGGGGTCGTCCGGTCGATGGCCCTGTACGGCGCACCGGTGTGGGCGGGGTCCCTGACCGTCCGACTCAGGTCTCTTCTGTGGCGACCACAGAGGGCCATGGCGGTCAGGGCCGTACGCGGGTACCGCACGGTGGCGACGGAGGCAGCGTGCCTGTTAGCTGGGACTCCCCCGTGGGACCTGGAGGCGGAAATGCTCGCCGATTTGTATCGGCGGGTGTCGGGGGTGCGAGCGAAGGGCGGTGTGGTCTCACTGAGGGAGCTCACCGCCTGGCGCGTCGACGTCCGCCGAGACGTCATTGCTCGTTGGGCAGTCCGGCTGGAGAGGCCTCGGTTCGGTGTGCGGACCGTGGAGGCCTTCCGGCCGGTGCTGATGCAGTGGTTGGAACGGCGGCACGGGGTGCTCTCCTTCCGACTGGTGCAGGTTTTGACGGGGCATGGATGCTTCGCCAAATACCTGTACACGGTCGTCAGGAGGAAGAGTACACCGTCCTGCTACCACTGCGATTGCGACGAGGATACGGCGCAGCATACGCTCGAGGCTTGTGCCTCTTGGGCAGAGCAGCGCCATGAACTCGTCGCAATCATCGGTGCCGACCTGACGCTGCCGACCATCGCCAGGACGATGCTCGACAGCGTCAGGAACTGGGACGCGGTCGCAGCCTTCTGCGAGGCAGTAGTCTCGCAGAAGGAGGCGGCGGAGCGCGTGCGCGAGGAGCGTCTCCTCGACGACGCGAACCAGCGAATGGGGCGGCGTAGGCGCGATTACCTGCGCCTGATGCCGCCCTAGCCGAGGCCGCGGGTGCCTGGACCGGGGAATTAATCCGTCACCCGCTGAGAGGCTGACCACGCGAGGAGGGACCGACGTCCGCCCCCATGGGCACGTCGCTCAAGGAGAGGGCACCCCTCAAGGGGTATTCCGTCAGGCCGGCCACTGACGACAAGTTCACGCTGCTCCAGTGGCCGGTCCAACGACGTAGGCGAGGTTCATGGGTGGGTTGCGGGTATGCGTGCGTACGCCCCTCTGTCGCCCCGGACGGAGTGGTGCGAGAAGAGCGCCGACCATAACCCACCCGTAAAAAAAAAAGGGCATCTCCAGATGCCTCACCTGATTTCTGCGATTACCACGAAGAAGGAGTGGCGACATTATATTCTTCACTACACGTAGATTGAAAGAATGATTATACATTTTGTACATGTTGGTATAAAACTTCTGTATCTATGAACCTACTTACTATTTAATACAAATTAAAGACATAAAAGTAGAATTCTTTGAATTCAATCGTAGCACCACCTAGCGGATGCTCATAGTTGCTGCACATGCACGTAGTGGTTACATATGAATAGTGGTTACATATGAATAGTGGTTACATAACTATTGTAACAGGTGTCATGGATTCAATTTCCCTGTAGAACAATACCTTATGTGATTTACAAATTGTTTTTGTCTGTTGAATCTGGGTGTAATTTGTGTCAATAATTTTGTAAAGTCACCCGCAATACAAAGATTAATTTAATGGTTTTATTTACAAAAAGAACAAGATATTAAACAAAATTTCTATTATTTTAAAAATGTTATTCTAGACACGAATTACACAAAAATGTAAAGATCCAACATTTATAACAAGTATTTTCACAATCCGAAACTCAGTTCACAAGTCCCCGAAAAATATAATTTTGGAAGAACTTTTTTTCAATATAAAGAAGGGCCTTTTATATCAATCAACCCTTTGAAAGTTAAATTAACCCTTCACTAACTGTCTAACTATTAACTATAGAGCCTTCGGGGTTTACGGGGGCGTTCAATTGTCAATTATTTGTACGTTCAGTACTTTATACTATTAGAACTATATTGAAGAGGGTCTAATTAGCTTTTCTACTATTTTTTGTCCGGCTATAGTTCACCCTCACACCGCCCAATCCTCCAGGGCAACGAAATGGAATGGGGTATTGGTATTTATGTTATGTTAAAAAATATTCTTTACTTAGCGCGCATAATTCCGTTTTGCTGCAGCTTCATAATAAAAGAGAAGCAACTATACAGCGCTAACTAAAGAAATTTTATAGATAATTACAAAAAGCTTCCAACGATTCATTTGTCAAATTATGATAAGTAATTTAGTAGTTATGAGGAAATAGATGAACATACATGTGTATGTGTGTCACATACCGGTCCATAAACTTCCCTTTTGTTTTGTTGTGGTCGGGTTAAAAACAATTAAAGCTTCACATATGGCATAGTGACTAAAATACTTCTACAGTACCAGGTATGACGAGTGGGCTTCTCATGTACAAGTATAATTATTTCGAGCGAACCACATCTGATTATTCTGAATCAAACTTAGAACAATCATTGTAATTTGTGTCCATGAATTTTCAAATTCCCCGTCAATACAAGGATCATTTCCTTAGTGTACAGTATGCAAAAAAAAAATTGTTAAGATAGACATAGTAAAAAAAAAAAGAAATAATAGGGAGATAGGTATAGAAGAAAGGAAATAACATTTGATAGTGACAAAAATACAAATTTTAGTTTTAAAATGAAATCCATCTTTGCCGATGAAATTATATGTACCTCTGACTAATTGCTTTCGTATGCGCTATATTATTTTATCCGTGTGGTGACGGAGTAAGAATACAATTCCCCACCCCCTATCCTACCCGTGGGTGATCGTACGAGACGACTAAGGGATACAAAACGCATATAACATCTATGCAAGAGAAGGAAAACTCGAAACAAAACCTTATAGCAACACGTCTGACCAGCGCGGTATAGTAGATTAATTTCCCTCCCATTACGGGGAGGCCCGAGCCCAACAGTGGGACATATATGGGCTGTAATGATGATGATGCGCTTATTTGATCTGTCTAATTAATAAATCGTATTCCATATCAGTGGTTAGAGTTCCTCGTGGTTATTATACATCACTCCATGCCCTTGAAAGATAGCTTAGCATCCCATAAGATGTACCCAACGAACGAGTGCCAACAATTTTCCACTAGTGAATCGAGTCGCGTCTGCGCCAGTCAATGACCGCCTGCAACACTTTCATTTCACCTCGCATCCAATGCTGTGTTTATTCGCACTATGGTACGTCGTTTTAGTACTTGTATTTCGATGTATATGCTATATAATAATCTAACAAGTTATAGAGGTCGTGTGGTGGGGCTGAGGCGGTGACATTGTTTGAGCCCGCGCATATGTTAATACTTGATGTATCGAGGCTGTTTTTGACATTGACAATGAAGACTGGAGCTATTGTAAAATATTAGAAAGAAACAAGAAAAAATATCCATCCATCCATCCATCAGATAATTCGACGTCACTGTTTCCATGAAGGATGGAAATCGTAATTGACGTTATATATTTCACACAAGAATTTTTACTGCACAGACCATGATATTGGAAAGAAAGTATATTTACTGCTACGAGAAAATTACTTGGTTTATTAAAATAAAAAAAATAAAAATATGAAAAAGAAAAGAACAATGGTTGTAAAACAGCTCCAGCTCAGTATATTGGTATTTAAAAAACTAGGCAAGGTGTATAGTAAATACGATAAATATGAAACTCTTGTATTGTTATTTGTAGTGGTAGGACTACGCTGTGCCGGCACCGATCCGGCCGGGGTAGTAACACACTCTCGCAGAAAATCTATCTTTAAACAGTGGCAATGTGGTGTTGCGCTTCTTTAAGTGAGCGAGAGAGCCGTAGTTCCACTTTCTGGAAGGGATTAGGTTGGTTCGCAACGTCCTAGCTGTATCCGTGCTAATGCAAAGATCTACTTAGGCAGTAACACTTACTATCAGGTGTACTGCTTGCTCGTTTGCTGCCATAAGCAATAAAAAAAACTTACAGTAAAATATTTTAATTATTTATCAAACACTTTTGTATACATACATACATCGTGTTTATCATTCATTTATTTACATAAAATTAGGTGCAAGAGATGGGCGTACGTCTCACTCTTCTCCGATAACCGAACGGGCCGGGCTTTTCAGAAATACCACGCTTGAATAAAATAAAATCTTTTCTATATACACGAGTGGTTACGCAGGTGTAGGGGATTAAAAAATAGCAAAAAAAATGGGTCATGACTTCATGAGTATGAAAACGTTCCCTTATCTTCTGTAGAGGCACACCAATAATTTTATTGATGTATCAAAATGAATAGCATTAAAGATTCCTTCATTTGCAATTTGATACGCGTCGTTAACACATTTTTATCAGAATAGCATTTCGAATTGTAATTAATATAAAAAAATTGTTATTTGTGCCAAGTCGTATATTTTTATTACCTATATGTTAATATGAGAGAAGGAAAACTCGAAACAAAACCTTATACCAACACCGGTCTGACCAGCGCGGTATAGTAGGTTATTTACACTCCCATTACGGAGGAGGCCCGAGCCCAACAGTGGGACATTATGGGCTGTGATGATGATGATTATATGTTAATATAATCAAGTTCCTGTTAGGTTTTATTCCATCATCATCATCATCTCAGCTTATATATGTCTCACTGTTGGGCTCAAGCCTCTTCCATAATGGCCGAGAAATTGACCTATTATACCACGCTGGTCAGTGTTGGTATAGGGTTTTTTTTTTTTTTTTTTTTTTTTATTGCTTATGGCGGCAAACGAGCAGACAGCACACCTGATGGTAAGTGTCACTGCCGCCCATGGACCTTTGCCAATGGTATAGCTAGGCCGCTGCCTACCAATACAACCCTGAACCCACCCCAGTTAGGCTTCCGGCTCTCTCGCTCACCGAACGAAGCGCAATAGCACATTGCTATTACTCAGACGTCGATCTTCTGCGAGAGTGTGGTACTACCCCGGACGGACCGGCCCGCGGCTGTAGACAGAGAACTGTCCACAGCGTGGTCCTACACAATAACGTAATTATTTCGAGTTTTCCTTCGCTTGCATAGATGCTATATGCGTTTTATATCCCTTAGCGTTCCCTTATGCGTTTTATGTCTCTTACGATCACCCATGGATGGGTTGAGGGTGGTGCATTGTATTCTTACTCCGTCACCACACGGAAAGGGTTTTATTAAAAGTTATTCAATAAGTAGTTACATTTATGTACCTACTTACACAAAATTGAAGTACTCGTATGTTATTGTTCGAAAATATTTCAGTAGCACCTTAGTGTGTCATACACGAGCACGACTTACATTATCTGACAGCTTACCAGAAGGACACCAAGTGCCTTGAGTCAAAATCTTTCATCAGTTAACGCTCAAATTACCTTCAAGAATTTTTTTATTAATACTACAGCTCTTGTAAGCCAAGATCCGCAACGGTTTCCATAAGTGACAACGAGATTTGACCCACAGAACATCCCACGAAACGCTTTAATTGTCTTGGAACATAATGATGTCATAATTTACGTAAATCTGTCCGTCTTTTCTTTGGTCTTCCTTTACCACATAGACCTTTAACATTCATATAAATAACTTTCCTCACAACATTATTCTCATCCCGTCTCATCACAGGTCCACAACATGTCAGCCGTTATTTCTTTAAGTTCAGCGCAACTTTCGTATCCGATATTCTCTGTTTTAGTTGAATACTGTATGAACAAGCGTCAGTGCAAGTGTAAATTTCCACATGATTGCCAAGCATATATAGTCGCGTGTGAGCAAACAACTTGATAAATTGCCTATTGCCAATCAACCAAGTTAGCGAGCCTTCCTGTTGGTAATACTTTCGTAACTATATAATACAGTTTGCAATTTCATTAACTACAACTTACTTTGTGACGGAAATTACTAATACTGCGAATGTTTTGTTCTTGGATATAGTAAAGCATAACTAAGATATTACTTAGTAGTAGGGCCACTCTATCTACACCCGTAGGCCGGCGCGACATACACAGTGGTTGTGTGAGAGAAGGAGACGGCAACTTAACGTTTTCGGAGGGTTTTAATTAGTAGGCAGCCTAGCTGTACCTTTGGCATTTCAAAGGTAGCCATGTCCAAAACTCGCAATCAGATGTACCGATTGCTTTTTTGCCATTATGTATAAGAATTAAAAAAATAATTGCATCCATCTGGGCCAACTCCATCTGGTATCGTCTGGTTAACAATTACATTCCTAAGAAAGGTTGACGTTGGGCAGGCGGCCAGTCATAAAATTATTGCTAAAACTTTTGCAATTTGTACGATTATAAATAGTACATATTACAGTAATCTGCGATATTACGTAGATGAGAATGAATGAAAATATGACATATGTGATTTATATAGGTACCTACAAGTCTTACAGAATCACAGCCGGCAATCTGTCTAAAATGAGATTATGATTAGGGTCAATTCAAATCAAGTTAAAAAATAACTGTATAAATCTTCTCTTTGATGTTAAAGTCTGTAAAATCATCATCATCATCTTAGCCTATATATGTCCCACTGTTGGGCTCGGGCCTCCTCCGTAATGGGAGGGAAATTACCCAACTGTACCGCGCTGGTCAGATGTGTTGGTATAGGGTTTTGTTTCGAGTTTTCCTTCTCTTACATAGATGTTATATGAATTTTATATCCCTTAGTCGTCTCTTACGATCACACACGGGTAAGATAGGGGGTGGTAAATTGTATTCTTACTCCGTCACCACACGGAAATTACGATTGTATCTATACGACTCACATATAGGTTCACGACGAAGCATTACACACACACTACCTGTGGGCTGTGTGTACGGCTATCTGGATGTACTCTTGGTACAGCTAAGGTCCATAAACGGTTACCACTTACTATGATTGCATTCTCATAACATGGATAATAGATAAATCTTTAACAAGTCTTATTCAGTAGTATAGGATTAGTGTGAGGTCACTAAAACAAATATATTACTACTACCCGACTAGAAAACAAGTGTGGTTCAACCAGATCATGTATCTGGACCCGATCCGGATAGAATGAGGCATGCCGGATCCGGCAAACCCGATCAGGACCAGGTCTGGTCCTGATCAGGATAGCCTGATGTGAAATAACATCAAGTATGGTAAGGCATACCGGATCAGGACCAGATCAGGACCAAATAAGGATAGCCTGATGTGAAATATTATCAAGTATATAGTAAGGCTTGTAGTATATCAGAACCAGAAACAGTTTTCGTAACACAAAAAAAATATCAATCAAAATTCAAAAAAGTGACATGATTGTCATATTTATGCATTATGCCACGGCGAAGTCTGAAATCTTTAATTAATCATATGTATTTAATAATAATAATAATAATGTTTAATTAATAATATAAAAATAATTTATACAGGGTGTCCCAAAATTCAACGATAAGCCGGCACCAGCAGGTGGACCTACATATGACTACTCGAGAACAAAAAAGAAAAAAATTCTACCTTGATTTTTTTTTTCATTACGACAAAAAAATCGATTTCTTTAAAAATCGACCTCATTTATTATATTATTAAGTGCCATTGCTACAATTTTACAAGTAATTCTGTGATTTTTTTTGTATTGGTAAGGTAAGTAGCACTACTATCGATCACAACCATTAAAAATTCCAGAATATCTATAGTTTTTACACAAAAATCAACCAAAACTATGTTTTTTTCATAAATTATGTAAGATTTTGACTTTCAGCTCACTTTCACTCATCGCAGTGAAAAAAAAAAGTATGGACACTACTGTGGCAAATAGTATTAAAAATTGGCGCAACTAACTACAATTCTAAAATGGTATAACATTCTAGGCAAACTAGCCACCAAATTATACTTAGGTGTACTATTTCAAAATAACAACCATATTTCGAAAATTTTTAGTGTTGATAGTAATCACTTTTACTATGTAGCCCAAATGTTTTTGTTGCAAGTTCTCAGAATTTGAATGATACATGTGCGTAGTCCATAAGATAACATAAGTTAGACAGAGATAGAGAGATTATACGTTAGAGGGAGATAGATAGATGCTAATTGTTTAGTAATATTAATGCAGGTAGAGAAGTAATTAATGTCCTCAGCAGCACAGCAAGTCAGTACGCTCTACTTCTTTGTTTACTGCACACCGTTCTGTTTTAATTAAAGTGGCTCTGGTACTAACGACTTTGGATTGAATTAAGTGACCTGGAAATTGACCTGACTTGGCATTATTTTAGACTGTGATTTTGTGTTTTTTTAAAGAAGTTTTGCCTTATTTTCAAGTGTTTAGCATTCATTATGCCGCTACCATATACAGCGTTAGAATACGCTAATATGCACCTAATTTATGGAGAATGCCGATGCAATGCCAACGCTGCTAGCAGATTATATCGAGCAAGGTACCCTACTCTTCAAAGGTATCCGGATTATCGCGTATTTATTAACGTGCATCAAGCATTTTCGGAGGGTCGTATACCATCTGACAGGAGAAAAGCTGGAAGACCTAGATCGGAACACGATGAAGAAGTTCTCAATGAAATAGAAAGCGATACAACTACCTCTGTACGTGCCATATAAGTAGCAACGGGAATTCCAAAAAGTACTGCACATAGAATTTTAAAACGTCACCAGTTTCATCCATATCATTACAGGCGCGTGCAGGCGTTATTACCGCGGGACTATCCACTGCGGGTCGCATTTTGCCGTGTAATGCTGCAAAAACACAGGGAAGATCCCCAATTCTTAGACAAAGTTTTATGTTCGGATGAAACAACCTGCAAGAAAGATGGCTATTTAAATCTTCACAATCTTCATAGCTGGAACAATGAAAATCCGCACCTGGTGAGAGAAGACAAATCCCAATATCAATTTAAGGTTAACCTATGGACGGGCATAATAAATGGAAAAGTGATAGGGCCCTTTGAGTTACAAGGAAACATAGATGGCAATAGCTATTTGAACTTCTTACAAAATGAGTTACCAGGATTATTAGAAGACGTGCCCTTAAGTAATTTGCAAAACATGTGGTTTCAAAACGATGGTTGCCCAGCTCACTATGCCCGCCCTGTGCGAGAGTACTTAGACCAAGAGTACCCAGGGCGTTGGATCGGGCGACTTGGTCCTATCTTATGGCCACCCCGTTCACCTGATCTAAATCCCCTGGACTTTTTCTATTGGGGTTGTCTAAAGGACAGAGTCTACTCAAAACCCATTGCAACCTTGGACGAGCTTCGCCAAAAAATAATTCAGGCTGTGGATCACATGAACAGAATCAGATATGCAAGAAAAATAAAACGTTCATTTTTAAGGCGATGTCGTGCCTGCATTACTGCCAATGGCAAACAATTCGAACATTTATTGTAATTTTAATAATATAGTAAATTCTAATCTCTCTATATCTATCTCTGTCTAACTTATGTTATCTTATGGACTACGCACATGTCTCATTCAAATTCTGAGAACTTGCAACAAAAACATTTTGGCTACATAGTAGAAGTGATTACTATCAACACTAACAATTTTCGAAATATGGTTGTTATTTTGAAATAGTACACCTAAGTATATTTTTGTGGCTAGTTTGCCTAGAATGTTATACCATTTTAGAATTGTAGTTAGTTGCGCCAATTTTTAATACTATTTGCCACAGTAGTGTCCATACTTTTTTTTTTCACTGTGATGAGTGAAAGTGAGCTGAAAGTCAAAATCTTACATAATTTATGAAAAAAACATAGTTTTGGTTGATTTTTGTGTAAAAACTATAGATATTCTGGAATTTTTAATGGTTGTGATCGATAGTAGTGCTACTTACCTTGCCAATACAAAAAAAATCACAGAATTACTTGTAAAATTGTAGCAATGGCACTTAATAATATAATAAAAGATGACGATTTTTAAAGAAATCGGTTTTTTTGTCGTAATGAAAAAAAAAATCAAGGTAGAATTTTTTTCTTTTTTGTTCTCGAGTAGTCATATGTAGGTCCACCTGCTGGTGCCGGCTTATCGTTGAATTTTGGGACACCCTGTATATGAAGTAAAAAACATATATATATATATATATATATATATATATATATATATATATATATATATATATATATATATATTTATATATATATATATATATAAATGTACCTAACATTTGAAAACATAGATAGAAATATTATATTGTAACAACCATTCTAACATTTAATGTTTTGGGTCATAATAAATAGATGGCGTTAGTAAAATGACGTCATTATTTGAATCGCGGTTTTAAGATTCTCCGAAGCGTAATGACATGGCCTAATATTAAATTAGTTGTTATCGAATCAGATTAAAACAGATCGATCAGGTCATGAATGAGAAATTCAGGCGATAGTTGCAGTCGTTAGCATCTGGTGGTTGCTCCATAATCGGAACGACTCATTGGGACTCTCTATGATAAGAATATAGCACTGCATTCGGTGCTTTCGTCATATATTAATTAATATTTTTACCTATTAAACATGTTCTTTAAGATGTTTATGTTTTTTAAAAGGACCGGACTGGGCATACTCGTTTTGGATCAGGATCAAGATATAAAACACAGATGATTGATTTGGTTCCGATCAGTAAAATTTCATCCAGACTCGATCAGGAACGTCTGATCTGGACCCGATCAGGAATGCCTGATCTGGACCCGATCAGGAATGCCTGATCTGGACCCGATAAGGTTTTCCTGATCGGGTCCAGATATATCTTCTGCGTTACATACCTTATCTGGTCCAGATCGGGCATGCCCGGTCCGGTCCTGCTAAGGAAGACGAAAAAATTTCTAGTCGGGTAGCTTCTATCCGCTTCGACCGCTTAAAAAGTACCGTACATAAAGTTAAATTATTATCCCAAGGGAACACATCAACGGGATAAAAATTATCCGATATGTTAATCCAGAATATGGTTTATCTTTGTGTCCATTTTCATCCAAATCAGTCCAGCGTTTTTCAAGTGATTAAGTAATAAATATACAAACATTTTCACAAACTTTCATATTTATAATGTTAATAGGATTGCCTTTTGTCCGCGACTCCGTCTATGTAGATGTCATGTGTGACGTCCAGCCCCCCAACGAAAGGTTTGGGGTTAGTGATTGGGTCACCTGTAGCTAAAAAAAGGAAGAATATATCCTATGAGGGGCTGATTTTATGAATATTTATTTTTAACAGTATGTGCGCTAATTTTTAAATCAATAAAAAATAAAGTAAAAGTCATCATCACCATTACCCTGCTCTTATCCCAATTACTTGGGGTCGACGTAATATATCTACTTGGGGTCGACGCAATATGTCTACTTGGGGTCGACGCATATATTTCTCTATTTTATAAATTTAGAGGACGAAAATTGTCAAATTTTGAAACACGTGTTTATTTATTTTCATTGAAGAGTATTTGTGTTTAATTTGAAGACGAAGGTTATTTATTCTTTCCATACAAACATTCAGTCAACCAACTTCTTTGTATATATAGATAGTAACTTGTCACGACATACATTAACGTCAAATCAATGTGACAGATTAGAAGTAAATGTAGGCAGATATCGCGCCGGACCGCGTTAAGTATTTATTTGGTCACTGCCAATACCTTCATTCATAGAAAGTACAAATAGAACAGACAATTGTAGTATCTAAAAAAGTTTAATGAAAACATTTACAGACTCCTGCCTGACCCTTTACTTTATAAGCGAATGGACTTCGTAACGTTGTGTCATATGACATATGAAACCTTTCTTTAATTATCAAATGGTACCTTTTTATATTTATTTATTGATTTATATAAAAATCGATCATTTAATCTAACCGAATATTAAATGCGAATCTTTATAGAATGATTCTCATCTAACTTCTACGACGCAGAGAATTAATAAAATCTTTAATTTATAAAATTAATATAATTCAAGCTACTATACCACCCGTGGCACGGCCGAGTTAAATTCGCAAGCAAAGCCATAAAATTCTCCATAGCGACTTGACTGGTATCACTTGACATAGCGGTTAAGCAAGTTCAAGGCTTGCTAAACTGGTTCCATTAGATATTTCCCTCTCACTCGCTCATATCGTAAAAGAGCAAGATGAAACTAGTTTATAATACAGCATATTAGATCTTGGTCACTCTATGGCATTTGTAAACTCTTTTGCATAGAGTCAATAGATATTAATAACGGATTAAATAGTTTACCCGATTGGAAACTAGATGGTGCGGTTATTTACTTTCATATTTATAGTTTAAATTTTTTGAGAAAATAATTTTTAAATTAGAAAGAAACATATTTTTTTAACTAGCGAAAATTTTGCTGCGGAATAACGTTATACGAAAATATATTTTTTTTTTTAATAATAATTTAGTTTTTCAAAGCAATGGCCCCATTGACACTGTTAGAAGAATTTATACAAAAATAAGTACAATTGTATTTTGGCAAACTAAAAAACTTGAATAGTACTAAAATATCCCCAATTCAATAGGTAACCTTTTCACCTCCATTCGAATTCGAGTCTAAAATACACGTTGAGGCCGAGCAACGAGTTGTAACAACTAAAAATGGCGAATAAATTCGATTGTAGCACCGCGCCGAGAGAACTGGTGAAAGTATACGTTGTACCTATTGTAACTCTGACCGCTTTATCATAAAAAGGCATAACTCGGTAAAAGTTTTTAGTAAAATTACTTGTGATCTTACCGTGGCGGAATATAACAGTCGGTAACGAATGTGCAAAGAGTGCTGACACGAGGTAATTTAAGAAGTTATGCAGAAATGCGCAAAGCAAAATGTGGTGTGTTTTAAATGAACGCTCGCCTAAATCATGATTTCAAATGTCAGTATCAGGCGAAAAAATTTAGCTGCCGTCTACTTAGTCGATAAAAATATGAAAAGGTAATTCCCGCAGTGCCACGGTGTTATATTAAAATTACTCTCGAATGTGTATCCGTGTAGTGACGAAATAAACATACATAGCGTTTTAGCACCCCAATTCATTTCTTGAAAGTATTAAGTATGTATATAAGAAGATGAACAGAAAACGTACCCATAGAACGTGACCCATTTTTTACAATTTCTAATCCCCCTCTCAACCCGATCTCCTTCTCGATAACCACAAACGTATACGGCTAAGTAACTCAATTTTGTTCCAGCGTGGTATTTTAAAGGCCCTCTCTCATAAAAACAGGTCACACTTAAGTTCACTTAACAACGCTGCAAAAAAGTAAAAGTTGATATAAAACTATGTCATTCTGTTTGACCACATCCATCTAAACATCAGCATCCATTTCTACTCTTCGACGTAGGTCTCTCCAACGAGGTATAATGCTAAATTAAGGCAGGTGGACGCATACAGTTAGTATTGTTGTATTGGTTAAAAATTATAATTTTCCTAAGATATGTGGCTCAATTTCCTAGTGAAGCAGGATTTTCCGATACCCTTGCAATTATTAATCATTAAGTTTTTACATATATGTAATTATTTAAACTTAAAATTGGTAAGTTGTCAGTTTTTTAGCTATGTTCTGATCACAAACCGTTCAATCCATCCGAAGCGACGGAGACACGGCATGTGGCCCCATAACCGTATCACCTTCTAATCGCTATTAGACTGACCACCGATACTCATTTCTTGATTGCGATGGTACGGTGGATTACCTTTTGGGATGCTGCAGAACTCACTCTTATGGAAACATGGGTAATGTTGCTACGGGTGGTGAAGTATTGACTGTCAGACAGACTACCAAAGACAGTGAACAGTGGGCCACTTACTGCAGCGAAAGGCAACGAATCCAGTCTAATCAATTAACACCTCAAGTAAATAAAATAAATACGACCACATAACCCACATTTGAGTATTGCGGTCAATTGCAGAAATGCAACCTCTCCACATTTGCCATTATGAACTTTACTTCAAGAGAATTAAAGATTATTTTCGCTTTTACTTAATAGCCGAGGTACGGTTTCTTTGAAACATCAGACGACTCAGCGTTTTGGAGACAAAATTAACACAGCAAAGGAATCTAAACCTTATATTTTAGCAATGAAAAGTTTGAAATAGTTTGTGCTAAGTATAGTGGGGTTTTACTACAGGAAGCGACTTATTGAGCGGACGACACGTAGCGTCGACTCGTCTTCCGGTGGTCAATGTCGCCAGCTCTCGGGTATCGGGTGCTCTTCAATTCACGTGGTTGTTATTGCTGTGACGTCACCACTGGGTACTTACTCGCAATATTTTTATATACAGGCAAATATAAACATTTCGTGTGTATACAATTTAGCACTACTTTTTTGTAAGTGGCGTAAAGTATGACTAAGAGGTCTTTTTGGTATGTGGGATTATTTTCATTTCACATTACCACCATTGTAACTCTCGTAAACGAGGATCCACACAAAACTCCATGGCTAACACCGAGGTTTCACCCTCAGGCAGTCCCGGGGAACGCTTTTTATTGTCTTGGGACTCTATAATTCTAATTAGAAAAAATAAGCCAGAGAAGTAGGGAACATTAATGAGACTAAGGAGTTTAGGTAGATACCAAAAAAGACGGTATCGGCGGACCGCCCATTTGGTAGTGAACACGATAGGTTATGTGACCTCCCTCTTCCGTCTCTCCAATCGATTCTATCAGACCAGAATATAGCCTGTCAAAGAAAAAGTTTAAGTAGAAAGGATTAATGCAAGAAAAGGAAATTAAAACGCGTGGAAGAATAACAATACATAGTGCAGATTTAGTTATAGCAAGCTCGCCCGACAGTCAATATTGAATTCCTACTCGCCACGAACGACATCCAAGAACAACTCTAGGGCTCATAAGCATCTTTGAATACTATGTCTATCTTATAATACATACTGTATGTCCTATGCATTTTTATTGCCTTTGATAGCGGAAATCGCAATTGCCGCTTGGCTTCAGCTATACCAAGTCAGCATTTTAATTGCTGACTACCATAACCATGAAAGGTACCTGCATGACTGGAAAGAATAATAAGGACAGGAAGAAATAGAAGGGAATTTAGGCTTTCGATTCTCTCGCTGTCGCCAATTGCTACTACTCAGACGATGATTTTCTGGGATAGTGGGAGCCTACCCTGGATGAAACGACCTATTTATGACTGCAGGCAGATAACTGCCAGTAACATGATATTAACACTATGTTATTTACTTTTCTTTTTATTACCCGACTGCAAAGGAGTGGTATTGTGTTTAACAGTCTATGTATGTTCCTTTGAAGCACTATATATACTAAACGCCTGGGCCGATTTTTATGATTCGCACGTCAATCGATTCCTCTTAATCCGACGAGTGTCACTAAAGATATGACGTTACTGAAAATTCTATATGGCGACTACTGGACGCCATATTGTGAAAATAAAAAAAAAATAAGTCAACAAACTATATCGAGTGGGGTATCGTTAAATAGGTATTTAAAAATCATTTTTAGTTTTCTCTCAACATTTTTCGATTTGACCGGCCGTTTAGGATCTATATTGATTTAAAGTTTCGTAACAACCTTTCTCACATATAGGTTTTTTAGACAGTAGAAATTTACGATGAAAAGACGAAAAATTCATATAACTGGATGTGGATGGACATATACTAAAGTATCTGGTAGGTATATTGTCCAATATACCATAGGTAGTCATACCTAAAGTATCTAATGTCTGACGCGGTCGCCCATCTCCAATTTCTAACGATTTAGTCCTCAACTTCAGTCGAAAAACTATATATAGTTAGGTACTTAACTACTTATTAATAAATAAGATAACTATAGCTACCTAGGTATTTATAACTAAAAAGTAAAAAAAAAACATTAAAAAAATCAAAAAACCCGACCGCGTAAAAAGTCACCAAAACTACGTACATAATAAAAAAACTGAAAAGAAAAAACAAGCACTTAGATGTCCGGTGGTCTACAATTTCATAATATATTATTGAATAAATACTATTGCAAAAAATGAAATATATACATATATATTATATATATATTTCATTTATATATTATATATATATTTTAATAATAGAACATGACAACTGAACAGTCGGGATCCTTTATTCGACAGCAAATCTAATTTTCAATGGATCCCCACAAAACTACGTGTTTTGGTGACTTTTTACGCAGTCGGGTTTTTTGATTTTTCAAATATTTTTTTTTATTGCATAGTTTCGTGTTTACTGAAATATAGGCATTTAAGTGAAACTTTATATTTCACGTAATAATAAGCCACTCTTGCTATTTAAGCATGGCTGGACTAGATACTATAGTTTAGTTAGTTAATATAGTTTTTTACTATAGTTTAGTTTTTTTGTACTATAGTTTAGTATACTATAGTTTAGTTAGTTAGTTATAGATACTATAGTTTAGTTAGTTAATTATTAAAAATGGCGCGCCCTCTAAGTTTCTTGTCAGACCTTCTCAGTTTGTGGCCGCGTTCCGGTCTGGTGATTATTTTGAATTGATTTCTAACAAAATGTAAAATGGACAATATGTCTGTGTCGTTACTTACATTACATTGTGCGTAATGAAATACTTTCGTAAAAGAAAATCGCTAAAACCGCGTTACAATTTTTAACTTAATAAACTTCTATTGGCACTGTTTGGATACAGAATTCTAAAAAGAATGAGTCTTACACTGTAATTGAATATAGGAGTCCTAAGCGTGGAGTGATGTCATTGGGTTCGGTAATCCCCCCACTGCAGACAATATACAAAGCTCACACGTAAAGCCCCTCGTGTTATTGTCGAAATGACACTAAGTTCTCACACAAATTAAACACAACACTTTCCTTTATACATGGGATTAATCATCGTTTTCAACGACGACACTTCTATTTTAAGTAACACCTAAGCCAATTTAAACACTAAAGTTACAAGTTGAATCACGCATAACAGCAATCAAAGTTAACATATGTTATATGTCAAAAAATTTGCTTTAGGTTTTACCTAAAATTTAAATATCGTTGGAGAAAACAATCAACAAATTTAAAAATGCTAAAAAAAAAGATTTCGTGATTAATTGACGTCCCCTTATGGTAAAAAGTATTGTACAAGTTATGACTCATATTATAATTTATACGACAGCATTTTTTTTGTCGTAATCGGGTTTTTATAAATAATTAAGCATATTAAATGCTAAATTTCAGTAATTTGGACAGAATTTGTATTTTTACTTTTTAAATTAATCTTTAAATTTTCTTAAAGAGAGCTTTAAAAATATGATTAAAAGTAAGTATATTACTATAGTTAAATCAAACTTCCTTGTTTTATTCTTCAGCCCACGTACGTCCCAATATTGGGCATGGACTTCCTCCACAACGGGATGCAAATTGACCTATAAAAGGAGGAGGAGAAATAAGTCAGAAAGGTCTGTCGGGAAAGGTATATATATATATATATATATATATATATATATATATATATATATATATATATATATATATATATATATAAAAATTACTAAAGATTAAAATTGAGTTTTGCTGTAGGTAATTGAAGTTTACTGATTTGTTTAACACCTATTGTGTCTAATATTAGCATTAATATTAAAGCACGCATTATAACATATTTCTAATTTTCATAATAATATTAAAATTAATATATACGTTAATTTCTTTGTTATAAAGTATAAAAACCGTATATTGTCGTAATAATATTTCAAAATGGCGTCGCGTGGCAGTTTCGAGTGAATCAGTGCAGTGTAAAAGATATCAACGTGTGCGATACATTTTATTTTCATTTTTTGTTCCACTCGACGCGTTCGTGTATTAAAACGTTCATTAATTGTAACATTCACTTTGTGTTTTGTAAATATTATATACTTGTACTGCTATTAACGACTTTCGTTAATATTTTGCATAAATCATAACGAATGTTTAGTATAAAATTTAATTGGTTTAGATGCCATTTTTTCAAGAATATTATAATTTTTATAATGTATTTATTGTAAACACAATTTTTACATTTGACAATCAATAACGAATGTATACATTGTATGTAGTTTATATAAATAAATATTTAGTAATATGTGTGCTAAAAATGCTCCGTGACGGCTACGAATACACTACCAAGTCTTGCATTGCTCGTGGGTGTTGTAAAATACGACTAAGAGTGACGTCAACCTGAGTCAACACGATCTGATGCCATTTAACCATATATCGATAGCATCGACCCCAAGTACATATTGTGATTACAGCAAAATGACTATGATGATTCAAGTTCCACCTACAAATACTAAACAGTAAACGGACTAATGCTTGTTTTCCTCAATGAGCTCTAAATTTTAGGTGATACTTAACACAAATTGAATAGCATTTAATACATTTTTCTATGAAATATCCTATTAAAATTTGATAAGAATTACGCTTTTCGATATAGCTTTGCGATACTCTGGTAAAATTATTTAGAGATATATATAAGTTATATGGTTTATAATATTTCCACGTAAATCATACGTAAAATAAATAAATCAATTGTCCAAGTGGGGAAGAAATATTAAAACAATGTAAGTAATCAAATAATATATAGATTTTCTGTAATGAATTGCGATATGCGATCACATTTTTCAATCGTACCAATGCTTATTTTTTTTTTTTATTTCCTGTAAATTTGGTTGATGTGCAATAAAGAGTTATTGTATTATATTGTAATATTTCCCTGCCTGTCGTCAAGAACATTAGACGAAAAGCAAACACAAAAAACACAAATGGCGAAACACATATTTATTTATTTTTACAGAATATTCGTGTCAAATTTTAAAAACAACGAATAAGGGTTTGTTTCTTCTACAAATTTTGCAAATACGCTTCGGTCCCTTTGGAATTGGATTACTTAAAATCCATACGACATAAAAAAAACTATAGTCAAAATTTCATCATCCTTTTAGTTACAGTAGATTTTTGACACGACGTTGATAATTCAGTCAACCAGCTTCCAACAAATCAACATAGAATATATACTTCAACTTGTGACTATGGTGTACAGTTATCGCCATACACAATAGGTTGTACAAAAACATGGCGCACGGGCGGGTGGTGACTGGACACCATTCATTGTTCAATCACGTGGGTACTATACACTATTGTCTGTGGTATAGCAATGGAAACTATCCGCCGTATGAACAATACATCTAATTATAGTATTATCTAGTAAATATGCCTTTCTTTTATACAAAAATAATCGACAAAAAAAAAGAAATTCCAATTCATTATTTATATAACATTTTCTTTAGATAACAATAATTATTTTGTTTGTAACTGAAATAATAATAATAATAAAATCGATTTATTTCTCACCATAACACTTTACAGTACACAATAACACTTAGGTACTCTAAATTTACTAAACTACTGAATAAGTTTTTAGCGTTTAGCCCGTACATATTTCTCTCCAGGCGGATAGCCTACTATGCTACTTAGAACCAAACAGGATAGCACAGATTTTTACTTCGGGTTTTCTTTCCCTTGCAATAATGCTACTTGCATACTTTATTCAATTCTTACGATACACACGAGTAAAGGAAGGTGCACTGACAATTGTATTCTTGTCATGATTGTGTTTATTTAACAATTTATTAATAAATAGCGTGATTGCTTTCGATTTGAAAATTATTCTTAGTGCTTTGTAACTATGTAATGTCGGCTATTGGTGTACTTATAAAAATAGCCCTTTAGTTATGAGATTCACATGTACATACTCCAATCGGAACTAGAAATCAGTACCATAGGTCTGCACATCTTTGTATAGGTGAAAGAAGCAGAACGAACTACAAAAAACTGGATCGTTTTCCAACCAAGAACATTTCCTAATCAAGTATGATCTACACCAAGAATGTAGTTATTGTTTCTAATACACATGTTAACCTAATTAATGTTTTCGGTAAAAAAAGAAAATTCATACTTTCGATCACAGCGCCATCTACTTGAACTAACTGCGACACCTGACGCGTCCAATTGCAAATTTTCATCTAAATCTGTACAACAGTTTAGAAATTCAGTTATAAATATACCTACAGATGGATTTACAAATAAAATCGTACCTAATGTATAAATATAGTTAAAATAGGAAATTTGCAGTTTCTCGACATAAATACCTACCGACGTAATTGACAAAGTTATCGATATCTTTGAATTTAATGCTTCAAATACCTACTTTTGTATATTAATTTATAAATAATGAAAAACATATCAAACGAGGAGATATTGCACTAAGACGACCCATGACGTCAAGAAACAAATATTGTGTCAAAAATAATTACCTATTTAGATAAACGAAAATATATGTACCTACCTACTAAAAAATATCCTGAACCATTCTAATAAAAGAATTTACCACTGTTCGTACGGAATATATTTTTTTATTTAACATTGAAACTGACACGAATTGTACGAGTGCAAGCAACTTGTTCGTGACCAGAAAAATAATATTCACTTTTAGGAACACGCCTATAACTAAATTTATATTTATAGTACCTAAGATGAAGGAATTACCTACATTATCTTTGTATTTATTTGTTTAATTTGAGTGAATAATATAAACGTATAATTAGAAATAAATTTCAACGACAGCGTCGTGTTTCAAGTCAACGGTTTCGATAAAACTTGGTAAGTAGGTTGTATAGTGACTATCCACGAGCGAATATTCTTATAAGCAACGATTACCGTTATTTACTACGGGCAATTTCGAAATAAATTAAAATGATTATTATAAATAATGTAATTAATCCATAGTGTAACATCTAAATGTACATTTTATTAACAAATAAATGCATTATTAAGCTAGAAATAAGAATATAACGAGGCCAAAAAACTTTAATAAACTTTTTGGGAGTCGCTCGTTAAGTTTCTAAGTTAGCGAAGCGCAAAATTTACGCAGCTTGTTATCGACGGTCAAGATACTTATAAAAACTTGAGAACTAGATGCTACTCGGTGAAGTTATTTGATGAAAGTGGTCGCCGATGACTGACCTGATAAGTGCCTCGTGTCGAGCTGGGCGGCCGCGGCGACCAACAGGAGGAGGCAGAACGCCTCCCAGGCGCTCCGCATCTTCACTTCACCTCACCACATCAACACAAACACACACAATAATATAAATATGTCGAACACTCGCCCTGTATTTCACTGTATCGCGTAGAAAGTTAGTACGGTTTGAAAGTTTGGTGACGTGTACGCGCTGCTCTAACCGGCGTGCAGTTCCTTTAGGCGCGGGTGAGCGACTGACGCTTGCCGGCCGGCAAACTTTAGGGTGGCTAACGCTTACGTGCTAAGTCACATTATTCACCTAAATATGATTCTTTTCTCAAATGATAAAAGATGCATCGTTATTTAATCTTATCATACGACACATTCCTTTCGATGTGCTTATTTACAAATAAACAACAAAGATAGACAGATATATATTTTTTTTTTTATCCAAGTTAGTATCAAACTTGATCTTTAATCTTATTTCGATGGACGATTATGTACCTAGACGACTGTAGTTTGCTCGTTCTATTCAACATATTTCCAGACCTTTCTTCGTAATAGTTCGGCAAAAGAAGTTTCTTTATAGAAAGCCATGTTTCTATGTGTATATAAGTAAGTAAGTAAGTAATATAAGTGTCGTAAATATTGTTTTACTTACGTCTGTATATATCGTGTTTCAGTGTAATGACGCAGCAAAAACGTAACAACTCCAAATGAAGTTCTATATTAACCTGTTTAATTAACATGATACATCAGGTTATTGTTCATCCTATTCAGAGTCCCGTTGCCTAACATAGTAAAAAAAAACCATAAAAAAGTGCATAAATATACAAAAAAAAATAATATTGAAAACGGAATGTAAATTCCTTTTCGAAATTTATAACAGTTATGGTATTCCAACTTAAAATAACTATAGTAATTATGTATTTATGCTCTACTCAATTAAAATTAGGCTAATTAATAGGATCAATTAAAAAAAAATATTGCAAAACCTCGCTGTTCACACATAAAGGAGGGTTTGATTTCCTTTACTTGTCCACTTTTACATATTTTAATAATAAATTGATTAAACAGCTTCATCCATCCATCCATCCATCAGCCCGTAATCGTCCACTGTTGGACATAGGCCTCCCCACGAGAATGCCATCTCTAACGGTCCTGTGCCACCTGCACCCAACGGTTTCCTGCGACCTTGATGAGGTCATCAGTCCACCGAGTGGGGGGTCGTCCTACGCTGCGTCGTCCGATTCGTGGTCGCCACTCGAGAACCTTTTTTCCCCAACGGTTGTCGGTTCGTCGAGCGATGTGGCCTGCCCATTGCCACTTCAACGTGCTAATCCTTAGGGCTATGTCGGTTACACCCGTTCTTCTACGGATTTCCGTATTTCGGATTTTATCACGTAGAGAAATACCGAGCATAGCCCGCTCCATAGCCCGCTGAGCGACTTTGAGCCTTTTTATGAGGCCGACATTTAGAGACCACGTTTCGGAGCTGTAAGTCATCATCATAAACAGCTTAACATTTGTTAAAATTAAATAGGGAATAATAGCATATTTATGTCAATGACTATTGTTAAATCACAATAAATCTCCCCAAAAGTTGGGTAATTTTATTGTGCTGGTTACTCTTAAACTCATACAGGTGGTCGCAAAGTGCAGGTAGCGAACAAACATCGCGCCGTCAGCCGGCACGGCCTTTCTGCCACCGAGTGCTGTTCAAACGATCGTAATAAGAGCTGATAATGAAGCTTTACGCTAAGTATATGTATACTAACATCTATAAGGTCCAAGACGACTAACAGGATAGGTACTTACGGCCGAGTGGCTTCGACCACGAGTGTTTACTATCTGCCTAATAAATGTATGTGAATGGTGCAAGACGTGTGCCAATATGATACTAAATAAATCTTGAACATACACTATATATTTGACTGCACAGAGGGCGTAGTGGTTAATATACCGACCTTCCGTGTCAGTGCTATAGGATCGATTCCTACACAGGACAATACTTTGTGTAACGCACAAAGTGTTGTTCTGAGTCTAGTAGAATTTGTATACGTTAATTATATGTTTGTAAAGTCCCCCGCAATACAAGGACTATTTTCTCACTGCAGGGTGGTTTCTTTTTTTAAATAAGGTCACTTCCAAATAGAACTTAAAACTAAATGAATGTGATGTTTTTAAATCGCGGGTGGACTTTACAAACCTACGATTAAAGAACTTACCTAAATTAAACTGAGACTCAGACAATTTGT
This sequence comes from Lymantria monacha, assembly GCA_905163515.2. Lineage (NCBI taxonomy): Eukaryota > Metazoa > Arthropoda > Insecta > Lepidoptera > Erebidae > Lymantria > Lymantria monacha. The sequence goes on along the minus strand of LR991096.1, from coordinate 963,237 downwards.
GAAACGAACGAAGTATTGTACTGGCTGGGAATCGAACTCACGTCATTGAAGCGGTCGCTTAACTACAAATCTGTGTAGTAAATATTACTTATTGTGGCAGATGAGCAAACAGCCCCACTGATAAGTGGACATTGCCCCTTATGGATTTCTGTAATATCAAGACCAGGTTAGGTAGCTGGTGCCGTATGATACAGTCTAGGCGTCCGGCTCTCTCATGCCCGATGGATGCGTAGTATCAAATTGCTACTATTGCGAAATTAAATTGTTACTAGAGTATGGTATTAGCACGCACACGCCGGTATACCTATATATATCTACAATCAGAAACCTATCAGTAACATGGTAGTCACCATTACAAACGCTATGGTTTAATTAAAATAATTTATTATTCAGAACAAAGAGGACCTCATTAGAATTACGTAAAAAAATATTGAATATACGGCAGACACTCTATACACATACTGGACTTACTAAACTTAATATAGATACTTACTGATACGATACTTACTAAACATATAAAAAGAAGTCTGAAATTAAAAATAAATAATAATAGAAGGGAAACTCGGCAGAAAACCCTATACCAACGCGCCTAACCAGCGAGGTATAATAGGTCAATTCCCTTCTATTGTAAAGGAGGCTCAATAGGGAAGGAGGCCCAGGAATAGGATGTTCACGAGCTGAGATTAATATAAAGACAAGACTGTTAAGTTTCTGGCTGGATCGTCACAATGGCGGTTACGTTCTGTTGTTACATACATACATATCATCACGCCATATCCCTTGCAGAGTAGGCAGAGAGAACAGAGTGCCAGAGAACTCTATCCTTGCATACTTCACTTGCTTCATAATTCTCTTCATACACGCTCGCCGGTTTCGGAGACTCTTGACTCCACCTTCTTTCAGCACGTGACCAATCTGGTCTAGGTAGGTGAGTCTCGGTCTCCCCCGGTACCTACATCCTTCCACTTTTGCATTGTATATCTTCTTAACCAGACGTTCGTTCGGCATTCTTTCCACATGTCCGAACCATCGGAGCGTTCTGTTGTTAATTCATTGAATTAAGGTACAATGTTAAACAGCGTCTCCCACCAGGTGGACTGACGACATCATGGAAGTAGCAGGAAGCCGTGGACTGCAGGTGGTACAGGACTGTCATTATCATTTAACCTTTCGTAGTCCACTGCAAAATGTAGGTCTCCTTCATATAAAGTCATCATCATCATCATCATCATCATCAACGTCACCACACGCAACGACTCCCTGCTACTTTCACTTAATTTACAGCATTTAATTTGCTAGGTTATTTATAAAAACTTGATTACGAGCGAAAATGAATGTCACACGTGAGACTCGAACCCAGACCTATTGGAAATCGTCCTTCCGCTTAGGTAAGTATGAGCTTGCTTAAGTGCTTACACTTGCCTAAGTGGTAGGACGATTGGAACGCATTTCCAATTAATAGGCGTGGGCTTGAGTCCCAGGTGTGACTTTTATTTTTTGCTCGTAATCAAGTTTTTACCCAAAGACTTGTTCTCTAGTTCAGGTTACCTTTTATTTATTAATCTTAAAATGTATCCATATCACATATACGGAATATTAATTAAAGGAGATGTGTTGACAAGAGGTCATATCAAGAGTATGCGTAATCGTAGAGCATTCATGAAGACTGATGAGTGTGAATGAAGCGATGGAGGTATGATAGCGATGAGACGAATGGTTTTTTTTTCAATTCGAATCAATCGAATTAAAATTATTATTGATTCGAATCACAATTCGAATTGATTCGAATCGTCACGTGGGAGTCGTCAAATCGCGCAATGAACTCGCGAAAGCATTACAGTCGAATTCGTACTCGTATGTCGAGTCATCCGCCTGTTAAGCCGAGTTGGCGAGTTATAACTCGTTTAGATTATTATTAATTTTAAATGATTTATACTGTTTGTTGTATTACCAATATTTATAACTATAGGAACATAGTTTACACGAAACTGTTTCCATCTTCATTTTTATTAAAAACTCCCAGATCAATTTTTTATTTCCTCTAGACGACGCGACGGACGATTTGCAAATGTAATAGGTACGTTAAACGAATCGAATTGTATCCAACCAATTCGTGATTCTTAGAACATTTTATGTATTTTCGTATTTTCTCACTCGTAGAATTCATTCGTTAGATTATTCGACTCCGTATTAGAACGAGAGAGTGAATCAACGAATGTCCAATCAAGCCGAGTCGACTGATCGCTGCGCCGCAGCGGTCGCCCGCGTTGCGAGTAGGTACGACACGAGTTAACGAATTGATTCAGTTTCGGTCAAAGGCGATTCGAATGAACGAGTCAATAGTCTTATTCGAGTTATTCGAAATAAATGATTCGAAGTACCCATCGTTAGTATGCTAGGACCGTGGTTTGTGGCAATCCGTAGTCTCTGCCTTACCCCTCTAGGTCCTTTATTAACTGAGGTAATATCTACAACCACTTTTTCGTTTAATACCAAATTACATTTTTGGGCAAAATATGGTCTAGCCACACCGCACCCGTTCCATCTGGGGTGACGGAAGTTCGGTGGTCCCATAATCCACGATATTCCCACCCATCGTCATTGGGTTGGCCACAGGTACTGCTTGCCTGATATCCGGGGCCGGGCCAGTAGTTCCAAATTATTTAGGTTACCGTAATTTGGTCCTACTTTGCTCCTGTATGGGTAATTATGCTCCAATTCTGTAAAATGTTTTCGCCTATTCTACGTTGAAAATTTTGCAAATATTCATTGAATTGTGAACGCATCCGTAAGATTTAACGTTTAAGTAACAACTCTCAATTGTCAAACTTTTCATATGCCATTTATTTTTAATGACAGAAACAACTTTCGTGAGAGGTCAAAATTTTATATTTTTTTGGTTCCGAAAAAGTCACTTCTATCTCGAAAATAGCACAGCGGATTATCGTAAATATGTTTTAACGTGATTATTTATGTAATCAGATATGCGATTAAATGAAATGCAAAAAATGCTTAATTTTTTTATTTTTACCCATATCTCATCAATTTATATCATCAATACTCACAGAATATATCATAACTGGAGCAGAGTTTGAGTTAGGGAAGTATTAACTTGCTCCAATAGCTTTAACAATGGAGATTACGTAAAAACTATTTCTAGGAGCAAAGATACCCAACAACACGGGTAATTTTACTCCTTATTTTTTTTCAAAAATAAATTAATAATATACTTCATAATATCCATTTTCCTATAAATACATGTCAAATAAGCTTTATTTCTTTATAATAATTCATCAAGTAAATTGTATAGTTCATTGTTTTAAAAATATTTACAATTTTCAAAATTTGGAGCAAATATTGGAGCAAAGTAGGACCAAATTACGGTACTAATTGCACATTTAACTATGTTCCTTCTCTCACTTATATCTTCATGCACAGAGACCTATATGTGATTGTGCTATCGAATCCTGCAGTCCTGATGAAATAAGTCATGTTCCTGTGTGATAAGTACCTTAGTAGAACATAAACCCCCAGGTCGGCGCATTTAAACAGGAGCCCATCACTAATTATCACAAAATGGTATTATGCCAAGCGTTAGTTATCAAAGAAATCCTCTTCAGCACGTACAAGTCCCACTGTTAACCACGAGTTTCCTCCGAATGTGGAATATCTTATATATCTTAATTACCAGCCAAGTTGAAATAGTATATTTCAAGATTTTCTTCTTTGCAATTATTTAATGTGCTTATATCCATCCTGTTTTACCTGGCCAACTCCATCTGATGCCGTTTGGTTAACAATTACATTCCCAAGGAGGGTTGACGTCTGTCAGGCGGCCGGTCATAGAACTATTACCAATAACTTTTATAATATGTAGGTACTATAAAAGAAGAGTGCATATTGTATCGACCTCAAGTAATTGGGATAAGAATAAGAGAATGATGATCCATCCTGTCATCGATTTTTAAAATATTCTTAAGAAAGAAAAAGCTCAAGTAACTATTGTAATCTTACTCTTTTATCACGTAAAGAAAAAAATGCATCATTATTATCAATAAAAACCGGGTACTAACCAAACAAAACTGTAAATGTTACCAGGAATAAATTTTTCAACTGCCTTATTTGATAGTTGCAATAACATGTTATTTTAAATCCCTCTTATTTTGAAGTAAGTTTAATTGTCAAATTTAAGAAATCCTTATTTATAATTTCATAATATTATTATGATCGCCGTTCGTGGTTTTATATTTAGCATGTTCTATGTTACTTTAAATAAGCGCCTACTCAATAAGTCAAAGCAATTACACACAACGTGTCTTGCTGTCTACCAACAAAAACCAACGCAAGTTGGACTGCCAGCTCTCTCGCTCACAGAACGAAGCGCAACTGCATATGGCCACTGCTCAGACGTCGACTTTCTGCGAGTGTAGTGTGTACTATCCTTGACGGACCGGCCTTCAGCTGTCGACAGAAAACTGTCAACATTGTGGCCTTACTACTATCTAGTATACAAGCTTACAAAGGTACACGAGGCTATTGAAATTTAAAATAATAATTAAATGAGAGGTGTCAAGGGACACCCAGATGGAACGAAGTTCCTTTCGATTAATTAGTGAAGGAATTGTAATACAATTTTATTTTTTAAGTTATAATAATATTTTAATTATTATTAACAAAAAAAAAATTAATATAATTATATTATACGAAAATTACTGGCTTGCTTTCTATGAGAGAGAGAGAGAGAGACAGAAATATAGAAACACGCGCACGCCGCACGGCTTACAACTATAGCAAAAAGTGTCGTTACAACTTCTGGTCTTAATTTTTTCCGTCGCAACGCGCGATAAGGAACTTCGTTCCAAAAATAATAATAGGATGATAGCTGGCTATTTCCATTAAGGTTACCACCTTATCCTGTACCTATTCATCTAATTAAAAGTAAAATAAAGGAAACCATCACAAATCTGTAAGACACTGTGACCATTTATTGACCACACAATAGCAGTTAAATATAATTTTACTCAACTTTGGTGAAAAGCCGCCTCTCAAAGGGCAACAATTACCTAGTATTATGCCTTCTGAATTTTCTTACCGGATCTTTCTCTACGTGGCCGCGTTCCGAACAAATGGTAGCTGATTAGATTTTTTAGTTTTAAATTAATAAATTGTCATAATATATTAATTAAATTATTATTCAATAATAACTAACTAAAAACCATTTTTTTTTATACAGAAACATTTTATATTTGTACTGGTGATGAATTTGTATCGAAAAATATGGGTCAAAATTTAATAATTAATCATCATCATCATCTCATCTCTGCTCATACATGTCCCACTGTTGGGCACGAGCCTCCTCCGTAATGAGAGAGTAATTGACCTACTGTACCGCGCTGGTCAGATGTGTTGGTATAGGGTTTTGTTTCGAGGTTTCCTTCTCTCGCATAGATGTTATATGCGTTTTATATCACCTAGTCGTCTCTTACGATCACCCACGGGTAAGATAGGGTTTGGTGAATTGTATTCTTACTCCGTCACCACACGGAAATATTATAATTAATATTATGTCGGGAAATAATCTATATAAATAAATCTCTGTAATAACGATGACTTGTTGGAGGTGAGTAAACGATAAAGTGTTCCAAACGTCGGACAATTAGAAATCAAATACAAATGCGATAGAATCCGTATAAATAATTTTATTTAAAGATATACTCGTATGCTGATAATTTTACCTTACAAAGTTTATTCATCCGAGTGATATTATATATACATTTTACAAAAGATGTAGTTACGACGAGCAAATTAATAGTTATACATATGTTTAGCGTGATGATGAATATATAATTTATGATTGTAATGTCTAAGGCTCTATATCTTAAGAGACACCTTTTCTTAACATCATGTTGAATTAGAGCCATAAATGATAAAGCATTTCTTGCTCGAACTTCAATAAAGACAAATACTTTAAGGTTTTACTTCATATACATAATCACATTACAGGACTTACGACTTATCAAATGCAATTTGATCATAATGTGTTAAAAAAATATTAAAATGTATCTATTTTTTACAATTCTGTTCCTCATCGCTGTTATCTAAACAATCGTCCGTACCATCGCAGACCCAACGCCTCGGGATGCACCTCAAATTTTTACAAATAAAATCTATCGAGCTTGGGCATGTAATATTAGGAGGTGACCAATCAGGATCATTAATGCAGCTAGTATGATCGGCACCTAACTTTTCACCATTGGGACATCCACATTTTACTGTCAAGAGCTCAGTATTACTTGTCGGTATAGCAAAACAAAATTTGTCACAATTTCCATTATTCTTTAAGCATGGCTGCGTTGGGTCTATTGTTTGAACTGCTTCACTGTAAACCTTGACTCCGTAGAATTTATCTACTCCATTTGACACAATCATTACATCTTCTGGCTGACCTGTTAGTTTGTGCAACCGCAATATACCGTGCCGCTTCCACTCTGTTACGTACAAGAATTCTTTGTGAATAAATATGGAGAATGGATGTTTTATCATTGTTGAACTTAAAGTTTGCACTTCGGTACCGTCAAGTTTTGAGTGTTGGACGTGGTTAAGTAATGCATCGCACCAATACAGTCTATTTGTATCGAAGTCTATAGCTAAACCATTCGGCCAGCCAAGAGTTATGTTCTTAAAGACAAAAAGATTGCTACCATCACTATATGCCCGACTAATTTTACCCGGTTGTTCCCATTCCGAAAAAAATATAAATCCTTTATTTGGATGTACCACAATTGCTCGACCTCTTTTCAAACGTTTTAGTAGCATTGTATTGTAAGTACCATTTTTATTTAATAAAACGTTTAAACTAGTGGAGCTGATGTAATATAAATTTTTAGAAATCCAATCTACCGCAATACCTTCAACACCTTTATTTGGGAATGCTAATATTATTTCTCTTGCTGTACCATTTCTGAATGCTCTATAAATGACATCTCGTAGCACGTCTGAGAAGTATAAACGCTCATTGCGGGCATCAAAGTCTAATCCTACAAAACGTGCTGACTTTATAGCAACTGGTAATATTGCTTCACTGAGAGTTTCAACGACGGAGTTTAACACTTTTCCTTTTAAGACTGACTGTTGACTATAAAAGAGAAATTCTTTCACAAAAGTGCAATTCTTTAAATCAGTTTCTAATTTGTAGCCAATGTTACAGGCACAGCGGTATCCTAAATCACCGTTTTTGATGGCAGTTACAATACACAGTTGAGAGCATCCACCATTATCGATACCGCAGGGGTTATTGACTGAAGTTTGCTTTAAAGAGTGTATTATAGTTATAGCGTTTGGTTCAATGGGGTTCCTTTTGTATATATCTTGTACACTGGACGGTCCATCATATTTGTTCACTGATCTGATCCCTTGTTGCGCGCTGTTGGACCAATAGATCTTATCTTCGAACAATGTTAATCTCGATGGGCCACTGGTTTGTGGCACTTTTAGTACTGTTAACTTGTTGTTTCCATCGTAGTCTACGGTCTCTATGTAATTAAGATGAGAATCATACCAGAAAACTCTTCTGGTGATTATGTCCACAGCAATACCGGATGCTGATTTGGAAACAATTATTTTTATTTGTGTTCCATCCATGTTAGCTCTAATAACCTGCAAGGAAATACGTAAGTTATAAAATTAGAGTGCCAATGGCAGTTCCATTAATTACTAAGAAAGTTTATATAATTTTCACAAATAAACATCATTTTTCAAGGGGAAGTAAGGTACATTTATTAGCGAGAGCGTGACCTCTGGCAATAAAACCCTATGATAACCCGTTTGGTTAATGTCAGCCAATTTCGTAATATCAAGGAGGTTTCTATCCAATAATCGAAGATGAAGAGACTATAATGTAGAAGTACTATTATTATTAAATGAATGACCCGCACAACGTCATCTGCATTTTTTTTTCAATTCCTTATCTCAATTTTATATCATAATTAAACGTCAATCTGTCAATGTTTTGTCAATACGTTGAAGATCTCTCACAGCCTTCTGTCTCATTTAATCGTTCATATTATGAGATATAAAAACCGCCAGATTTTCAAATTTTCTTTTATACAAACCAAGTTCAACTAATGACTCTATTAATAACAAACACAAAAAAAAGAATTATCAACTTGGTTCAAATACCAAATCTAATTCTTTGTATTTCGATACTTTTTTTTACGATTGGATCTTTGGCTACATCAGCAGCTAAACTATATGTACATATTTGTCTTGCATACTATAAGATCAGGAACTTTGTCAAATGCTGTTTAACCTTCCTCGGTTCTTCAAATACTATGTACACTTGAGGCCTTCGGGTCATATTGACCCGATTTCAAAAATATGAAGTAATTGCTTTAAATTAAATACAAAATGTATAAGACTAAGACAAATTTATTAAATAAAAATAAGGAAATATTATACGACTATACGTACATATATATATTACTCATTTTCCTGGCAACACGAAAGGCATAAAATTTCAGAATGTTTCAGACACATACGTTTCTTACATTTTTTACAGATTTTTGAAGTTTTTACATCTTTTGAAGATGGACATACACTACACCCTTTTCTTTTATTAGAACTCTGAGTAGTGGAAGTATTCGCTGTCTCAGTAACCTGACTGTACTCGTTGTACTAATTCCCGTGAATCATTTGTCCTCTATGTGATCGTTTACCAACTCCATGCCTAATTTCTCTAGAAACAATCGTCTTTATACTGTTCTCTTCTGTTTCCAGCGTGGGTGGGAGTCAACGTAAGCATTGAAACATGAAATATCAATCATATTATGAAATATGGCTGGCCACCCGGCCGTCTAGTCATTCGTTTACAACTATAGGCCGAAACCATTATGTCTAGAAAACCAACAGCACCCTTTGTTGCATTATAGTCCATGATCATTTTTGGTTTCTTCTGCTCTGAATCATTTATTTCTATTTTATTATGATTTGTTAAGCCGATGGAGTGAATATTTTGGCGATATGTATGCGGATGCTCGAGTTGGCGCTGGTGTCGCATGTGGTTTAGTAGATCAACATTCGGCACCGGCGTCCTCCGATGGCATCAGTATGGATGAAGTTGAATGGGCGATAAGAAGTTTGAAAAGTGGTAAGGCAGCGGGCATTGATATGGTGTCTGCCGAGATGATCAAGCTTGGTGGATCCTGTGTCTGGGAGGCGTTCCTGTTGCTCCTCAATTTATGTTGGAGCTCGGGAAGGGTTCCCAAGGACTGGAATAGCGCAGTCATCGTGCCTTTGTTTAAAAACAAGGGTTCACGTTATGACTGCGCAAATTACAGAGCCATAAGCTTGACCAGTTTGGCAGCAAAAGTGTACGGTAAAATTTTTGAAAGGAGAATGAGGATGGTGTCCGATGGTTTGATGTGTGAGACACAAGGAGGTTTCAGGAGTGGAAGGGGATGCATGGATCAAGTGTTCTCTCTGCGCAACATTGTGGAGAAGCATCTGGCTCTAGGTCAGAAGGTTTTCTGCAGTTTTGTGGATCTGGAGAGAGCATTTGACACGGTTGTATGAAAGGAACTTTGGGACATTTTACCGGAGTATGGTATTAACGGTAAACTGCTACAGGCTGTGCAGTCCAGTTACATGGGCTGTAGAGCCTGTGTGCTGTGGGCTGGATGATGGAATGTCGCCTTGGTTTGACGTCAATATCGGCGTTAAGCAGGGGTGCGTTCTGTCAGCCAGGCTGTTTATCATATATCTGGATAAATGTCTCTAGAGGTTGAACGATAAGAATGTGGAAGTCCAGCTGAGCGACTCAGTGGTCACTGCTCTGCTTTATGCAGATGATGCAGGCCTTCTGGCACAGTCAGCGATTGACCTGCAGACCCTAGTCGACACAATGACAGAAGATTGTAAGAAAAGGAGTCTACGCGTGAATGTGAGCAAAACCAAAATAATGGTCTTTGAAAGAGATGAAGCCAGAACAGATGTAAGAGTAAAAATAGGTAATGATGTACTAGAGCAAGTGAATGAATTTGTATATCTTGGATGTGGTTTTAGCTGAGATGGAAGGTATACCACTGATATAGAGCGAAGAGTGAATGCGGGAAATAGAGTGAACGGAGCGGTGGGACAACTTCTTGGTAGCCACCACCTCAGCCAGAAGGCACGTGTAGCAATACATAATGCTGTGCTTGTCCCAACATTACTATATGGAAGCGAGAGTTGGGTATGCAGAAAAGAGCATGAAAGCAAAATTAATGCGGTCGAAATGCGATCTCTACGGAAAATCTGTGGAGTTAGGCTGACCGACCGCATTCGCAACGACGACGTAAGAGAGCGAGTAGGTATGAAAGAGAGTATTGGTGTAAAGATGCGAAAAGGAATGCTCCGATGGTTCGGAAATGTGGAAAGAATGCCGAACGAACGTCTGGTTAAGAAGATATACAATGCGAAAGTGGAAGGATGTAGGTACCGGGGGAGACCGAGACTCACCTACCTAGACCAGATTGGTCACGTGCTGAAAGAAGGTGGAGTCAAGAGTCTTCGAAACCGGCGAGCGTGTATGAAGAGAATTATGAATGTTGAAGAAGCGAGTGAAGTATGCAAGGATAGAGTTCTCTGGCACTCTGTTCTGTCTGCCTACCCTGCAAGGGATATGGCGTGATGATATGTATGTATATATGTTATTATGATTTGTGCGCAACAAAATTACATTTTTGTTTTTTTTCGGAATGTGTGAGACAAAAACCATTTTTGAATTGAATGCAAAAAAAAAAGTAGATGAAAACCTAGGCTTTTCGTAACTAAAAGATCTACGGGTATCTGACGTTTATTTTTCCACAAGGTTTCAAGAATGGTAAGTTTACGATCTAAAAGTTTTTCAGCTAATTCATAAGATGTAAAAAAATTATCACATGTAAGGTTGTAGCCCTGTAAATCTTCTGTCAGATCCAAAACTACGCGCATTCGTTACTTTAACCCGGCGCACTTTCCGTAAGTTTGCCAGTAGATATAACACAATTGAACGAACGAGTTCAGATATGACTAGCATTTATAAATTGTAAGTATATTCTTAGAATGCAACAAAGCATTATTGTTTGTAGAATACGGGCTTTTTTGACCCGAGGATTTTTTGCATACCCGGGTATTATTGACCCGAGGAACCTAAGAAGGAAAAATCTTAATTTTCTTAAGATAAAAGACTTCACCATAATTTTACAATAATATAGAGTAAATGCGTAATTAATAATTGTCATGAAGTCTTAATAAATTATATTGATAATTACCACTTTTATTGCCAGTTAAATTTCAGTTTCGGGTCAATATGACCCGAAGAACCGAGGAAGGTTAAGAGGAAAAATATAATATTCACCTTAAGACCATCAGCAACAAACATAAAACCCATGGTAGGATCCAGTGCCAAATCAGCTGGTTTTGTTAAGTTACTATCTAAAACTACGGCATGCCACCTTCCGTTCAGTTCGAACACGTCGATTTTTTGTCCCAGGGCATCGGCCACGTAAAGTTTGTCTCCGACCCAGTCCACGGCTAGCGCTACGGGAGCCCAGGGGGCTGCTACCGTGATTTCGGTATCTGTTACAACATCTAATCTATCAGGAAGGCTAATTGTTTGAGAGTAGATCTGAAATGGATGCATATTGATTACTAAGAAAATTATCTTGTTGATTTTATATAGACATGTCAATAAATTAGCAATTATTATTTACTTCTCGTTCGCAGTTTATATCCAAATGGGAGATTGCAATTGATCAATGTAATATTAAATTAACGTCAAGTTTTATATTTGAACTTGCAGTGATTTTATTTGTTTATATCCCTCACAATGAAGGACGAAGTAGTGACTCACCACACTGCCAACAAATACTTAGCATACAAGCATACTTAGCGTACAAGTACGACGTGACTATATACTCACCTTCCCGGTCTTCAGGTCTGACCAGTAAAACAGATTGAGTCGGTAGTGGAAGTCAAGGCCGGTGGCGCTCGTGCTGTTGCCGACCATTAAGACGGAGTTGCCGTGTACGTTCATACGCAATAAGTCATTTGCTATCGCCAGCAGCAACATAGGCGTCTCGGAGCTAGCTGCCCGACAGCGTAAGCTCTCCTTCAGCGAGAAGCCCGGTGCACACGTGCACTTGTACGCTACAAATATACATCCAATACATTAAAGCTATGAACCTTCAGAGCGTGATTGATGTATAACACATTTGGACCTTCAAATGTGTTATACATCAATCAATTAATCGACGTCCACACTTGTTCTACATCTTTGAACGTGGTGCCCATGAAAGGGAGATAAGGCCGCATCTATAGCACTTGACCAGGTCTATGAACTATTCAGGAGTACTTTATATGAGGCAAATATTCTACTGTGATTGTATTTATATATGAGAACCGAAGTATCAGAAAATTATTCGATAAGTATGGAAGTATTGTGATAGTTCCACATTTTTTAATTAACCCTCAGAACATTTTTATATAAATCATACAAAATATTGTACTGCGTGGGGTCGAACCCATGAGACTTGGCACGGCGGAGCGGTAATTTAACAACTATGCCATCTGTGCATTCAAGTTATTGCAACAGTGCTTACTGTTCTCTACTAACATTACAGTTTGTTAGTATGTCAGTAAGTATAAATGTATGGTATGTTATATTGAACTGCTGATCAGATTTAAATAATTCTTTCATTAATATGAAATCGTAACGCATCGTATCAAAGTGGTAGCTACTCACATCCGTGCGTATTAGTGCATAGTTGATGGCAGCGCCCCCACTCCTGGCATTCGTCGTGATCCGCGCACGTGCGGTTGTCGGCCGCCAGTACCAGCCCCGGGGTGCACGCGCACGCCCCGCCCGTTGGAGATGCCAGGCACTGGTACTCGCACTCCAGAGCTACACACGACTCCTTCGCTACAAACCACAAAATATGAAATACTAAGCGCTAAATTTTAAGAACAATAATATAACATCAAGATTTGGTTACAATCAAATTAACAGCTAAATGAACAGTTTACTTACTACTGAAATTTTGTACTTCATTATTTTTATCCAAACCGTTAAAAACACCATCGCCTCCCGAAGACTTTGGATTGCACAGCTGATTGTTACATGAAAAGTTCCCAGAATGGCAAACCTGGGTACACCAATCTGCAATACAGTTTATACCATCAGGTGCCAATATCTCTCCATAAGAACATCCGCATTTTACTGTTAAAAGCTCAGTATCATTTCTCGGTATAGCAAAACAAAATTTCTGACAATTTCCATTATCCTTTAAGCATGGGTGCATTGGGTCTATATTTTGAATTTCTTCACTATAAACTTTGACTCTATAGTACCTGCCTACATCAGTTGTCCTAAATAGAATGTCTTCTTGTTGACCTGTCAGTTTATGTGAACGTATTACAGCATTCAGCCTCCAGTCTGTTACGTATAAAAATTCTTTGTGAATAACTATGGAGAATGGATGTTTTATTAATTTTGAGTTGAGAGTTTTTACTTCAGTGCCATCAAAGTTTGAATGTTGCACTTTGCTATATCCATGTCGTGCATCGCACCAATACAGTCTATTTGAATCGAAGTCTATAGCTAAACCATTCGGCCAGCCAAGCGACAAATTCTTAAAGACAAAAAGATTGCTACCATCTGTATTTGCCCGACTGATGTTAGATGGTCTCGACCATTCCGAGATAAATATAAATCCTTTATTTGGATGTACCACAATCTCCCGAGGTTTTTTCAAGCCTTTCAACAACGTAGTTTTGTATGTTACATTTCTAGTTGATAGGACATTCAACGAACCATTCTTGGCGTCAATGAAGTATAGATTTTTCGCAATCCAATCCACCGCTAGGCTTTCGACACCTTCAACGCCTAATGCTACTATTGTTTCGTTTGCGGTGGCATTTTTATAAGCCCTGTAAATAATATTTCGTATGATATCTGAATAATATATCTGTTCGTCTCTGGCATCAAAATCTAATCCTACAAGACTACCTTTCCTTGATACAACAGGTAAAATTGCATCATTGAAATTCTCGGACATGGGATGTAATACTTTTCCTTTGATAAACCATCGCTTGGAATATAAAAGAAATTCTTTGACCGACGTACAAGTTGTTAAATCAGTTTCTAGTTTGTAGCCAATGTTACAAGCGCAGCGGTATCCTAAATCACCGTTTTGTATGGCTGTTACAATACACATTTGAGTGCATCCACCGTTGTTAATTTCACAAGAGTTATTGATTAAGGGTTGATTGAACTGATGTATCACTTTAACAGCTTTTGGTTTATCTTTCAATTTGTAAATAACTCGACTACTGGATGCTCCTTCATATTTATTTACTGAATTAATTCCTTGTTGAATAGTGTCGGGCCAATACACTCTGTCTTCGAACAATGATATCCGCGATGGATTGAGGACTTGTTGCCCCTTCACTATCGAGGCCCGGTGGTTTCCATCGTAATCAACTGTTTGGAAGGAGGGGAGGCTGGTACTCCTGCCGAAGCCGGGACGGTCTCCGGACTCGGCCTCGGCCTATAGGCCGATCGTGCTGCTGGACGATACGGGTAAGCTGTTGGAGAGGATCCTGGCTGCCCGTATCGGCCAGCACCTTAGCGAGGTTGGCCCCGATCTGTCGGACGCCCAATTTGGTTTCCGAAAGGGGCGTTCGACGATCGCAGCCTTGCTGCGCCTGAGGGCCGTAGTCGCGGAGGCTGTCACTGGCGGTGGGGTGCTGTTGGCGGTGTCTCTAGACATCGCCAACGCATTCAATAGTCTGCCATTCAGCTGCATCAGGGAGGCACTCCGGTATCACGGGGTGCCTGTATACCTGAGGCGGCTGGTGGCAGACTATTTGGAGGGGCGCAGCGTCCTCTATAAGAACCGAGTAGGGGATGTTGTGCGAACGCCCATGTCGTGCGGTGTTCCGCAGGGGTCGGTCTTGGGGCCGACTTTGTGGAGCATCGGCTACGACTGGGCGTTGAGAGGGAGCCTCCCGCCCGGGCTGGGCGTAATCTGTTACGCCGACGATACACTCGTCACAGCCCGGGGTGGGACGCTGGAGGAGGCGGCACGCCTGGCAACTCTTGGCACCGAGGAGATTGTCAGGCGGATCGAGGCGCTGGGGCTAAGGGTGGCCCTGGATAAGACGGAGGCCTTATTATTCCATGGGCCCCGCACCAGTCCACCCACCGACGCCTCGATCACCGTCAATTCGGTTCCCATCAGCATCCGGGCCCATATGAGGTACTTGGGCCTGGTGCTCGACGGGCGATGGTGGTTCCGGGAGCATTTCCGTCGGCTTGCTCCACGGCTTGTCGGCGCGGCGTCCGCCCTATCCTGGCTTATGCCGAATGTAGGCGGACCCAGCGCTACGTGCCGACTGCTGTACGCGGGGGTGGTCCGGTCGATGGCCCTGTACGGCGCACCCGTGTGGGCGGGGTCCCTGACCGTCCGACTTAGGGCTCTACTATGGCGACCACAGCGGGCCATGGCGGTCAGGGCCATACGCGGATACCGCACGGTGGCGACGGAGGCAGCATGCCTGTTGGCCGGAACACCTCCGTGGGACTTGGAGGCGGAGATGCTCGCCGGACTGTACCGGCGGGTGTCAGCGACGCGGGCAGGGGGCGGCACCGTCTCGCTTAGTGAGATGGCCGCTTGGCGGGGCGACGCCCGCCGTGACGTTATTGCTCGTTGGGCAATCCGGCTGGAAAGGCCTCGGTTCGGTGTTCGGACCATCGAGGCCTTCCGGCCAGTGCTGATGGAGTGGTTGGGTCGACAGCACGGGGTCCTTTCCTTCCGACTGGTGCAGGTCTTGACGGGGCATGGTTGCTTCGGCAAGTACCTGCACACGGTCGTGAGGAGGGAGAGTACACCGTCCTGCCACCACTGCGATTGCGACGAGGACACGGCGCAGCACACGCTCGAGGTCTGTGTGGCCTGGGCAGAGCAGCGCCGTGAACTCGTCGCGATCATCGGTGCCGACCTGGCGCTGCCGACCATCGCTAAGGCGATGCTCGACAGCGTCAGGAACTGGGACGCGGTCGCCGCCTTCTGCGAGACAGTTGTCTCGCGGAAGGAGGCGGCGGGGCGACTCCGAGAGGAAATCCTCTTCGGTGAGACGCTCCGTCGCCGGCGCCTGGGGCGGCGGAGGCGCGAGTATCTGCGCCTAATGCCGCCCTAGCCGAGGCCGCGGGTGACTGGACCGGGGAATAGTCCTTCACCCGCAGAGAGGCTAACCGCGTGAGGGCGACGCCCCGGCAGTTAGCTGGGGCGTTGACGGGGGATGGTACCCGAAAGGGTAACCCGCCGGGCTGGCCACGGAAGGCAAGGAAGCGGTACCAGTGGCCGGCCCAATGGCGATGGGGAGGGAATACGGTGGGTTATGGGGTTACGCGCTGCCCTTCCGTCGCCCCGGACGGTACGGGCGACGTGTGACCGGGCCATAGCCTACCAAAAAAAAAAAAAAAAAAAAAAAAAAAAAAAAAAAAAAATCGTAATCAACTGTTCCTATGTAGTCTAAAGCAGTATCACACCAAAATAATCTTCTCGCTATGATGTCTAGGGCGATGCCTGTTGCGTTGTAAGTTGTATTATACATAATTGATTTAATATGTGTACCATCCATATTTGTTCTAAGAATCTGCAATAAATTAATTAAATTATAACGTGTTTTTTAAACGAATTCAAATTGTTTACAGGTGTAACAGATATTGGAACAGCTGCTCAAATGAGTGCTAGGTAATGGTGGGAGTACCTAACCCAGGTAAGAAATTTGAAATCACTATAATTATCATATTTATTGTTTATATAAAATAATATACCTACTTCCTAATTATGATCTGCGAGTATGAAACTATAATCTAATCAAACGGCTGCTCTATAACGGTGACATAGGTTTAACGTCATTGTTATATTCTCATTATTCCGTTTGAAGATGATATATACTGTCCAAAACGAATTAAGTAATATTGGAAATATAAATATAATTCAAAATATTCTTAGAAATAATAATAATCTTTATTTACAAAAATATGGTTATAGTTAGTTCTTAATTGTATTACATGGTCCATCATATTCTGCCATATACTCGTATGTATGGCGTGGAAATTTTGATACAATTTTATTCCTACGGCACATTACTTACAGCTAGTCTTGAAAATTTATGATAATTTAATTAATTGGTCATGATTAATAAAATATAATTACTCAATACAATGCCAATTCAAATTAAAATATGTACCTATAAAATCATTATATAGTTAATGATATGTGTAAGTAATTTTAAATGTTTAAATTAAATTCAATTCAAAATTATCATTATTAATATGTAATTAAATTAAGATGTCATAACTTATCATTAAGGTATTCATTGATATTATAATACATTTTATCACATAATATTGTCTGTAGTTTTATAAAATAATACTAAAGTAGCGCTACTGGTCATACGGTCTATTTCATTTGTCAAAGTTTAACCCAGATTTGTTTATTTTAGAGCTATATCTATGTCTAACTTTAGTGTATTGTTCATATTATTAAGATTTAGTAAAACCCTCAAAACAAGCTCCGAATAATTTTATCATTAAGTGCACAGATGTCGGAAGCGAAATGGTCTCAACTACTACAGATGTTATACCGTTTCTCATTTCATACTTTGTGAAGCGCGATTGTTTCCTAGTCGAGTTATAATTTAAAATTTTATTTTTAGGATTCCGTAATTCGAAAGGAACGGAACACTTGTAGGATCACTTTGTTGTCCGTCCGCCCGTCTGTCCGTCTGTCTGTCAAGACATTTTTTCTCAGGAATGCGTGGAGGTATCAAGCTGAAATTTATATCAAATACCTACTCAAGTCTAATGACTCTTAAAGCTGTGAAAAAATTAAAGTTCTAAGCCAATGCAATCAAAAGATACAGGCGTTTATGCCGCAAATTTCCGCAAATTTTCGACACTCGCAAGGGAATCAAAACCTACAGGGTAATTCCTGTGAACTCAGAATCTTCAAATTTGGTATGAAGCCACGTCTTATACCACAGATAAAGAAAAAATTGCGAAATCCGTAAATTTTTAATCACATCATATATAATAAATATTCTTAATAATTTTAAACTCACTACCCCTTTCCTCCAGAACGTGTAGAGGTATTAAATTGAAATTCATATCAAATACTCAGGTCTATAATACCTTTAAGTTGTAACGAAATCAAACTTCTATGTCAACGCAATCAAAAGAAACAGCAATTTAAGCCGCATATTTTCAAACTACTGATATAGAGCGAAGTGTGAATGCGGGAAATAGAGTAAACGGAGCGTTGGGGCAACTTCTCGGCAGCCACCACCTCAGCCAGAAGGCACGTGTAGCAATACATAACGCAGTGCTTGTCCCAACATTACTGTATGGAAGCGAGAGTTGGTTATGCAGAAAAGAGTATGATAGTAAAATTAATGCGGTCGAAATGCGATCTCTGCGGAAAATCTGTGGAGTTAGGCTGACCCACGGAGCAAATACAAAGAGGAGACGGCCTAAGTAAGTGTGCACTGTGATTCTCAAGTAGGCCCTGACGTCATCACGTTAACATCAATAGTAGGCGTGGCCTATTAGTCTTCTGTCGTCGCTGACAGTGTTCGTACGGTGCATAAAATTATATTTTTGGTGTATTTTTATGTTATTACGAAGAAAACCATGAAGTGTTGTGTTTTATCATGTAAAAACTACTCCAATAAACGTACAGATGCTATGGAAAGAATCACATTCCATTTGTAAGTATATTTATTCATAATTTATCAAAATAATTTCTAGAAAGTTCTTTTGACGGTATCATGTTCAGAAATAATTTTACTCAACGTTAGATGGCACCACTTTTCGTAATAGGACCTAGAACAATAAAAGCACATACAGTTCAAACTATTAAGATTATTGTAATAACTAATAACCATGAGTATTAAAATTTATACCCAAAGCCTTTTACCTCAACAAAAATATGAGTTTTATATGTAGTTAATAATTATTTTGTAAGCAATACGCCAGCTGTCGTTAACTATGAAGAACTATAAAAGTGTCAAAAATCCAGGGTCGTAATTAGAATATAATTATAACATTCGGATTTTTCATTAAAGAAAAATATTTTTTACACTACTTTAAATGAACCTATTATAATTAAACTGTAAATTTTGTATGTTTTAGAATACCGTCCAATGACGATGTTAGAAGCAATGGATTTCAAAAATTAATAGAAAAACTGGACTCCTATGAAATATACAAAGATTTGTTCTTCTCATTTTAACAATAAAGATTTAAAGGACTGTATTGCAGCCAATAAAAACCACTTCGAACAAGCTTTTTATATTTTAAATTGTTTTATATTTATGTATTAAACTAACACTGTAAAAGTCATAAATATTTTTTGCAATAGAAAAAGGTTTTTCTTTGTTACAGTATTTAGGGCAAGACTAGGTATAGCTCAAGAAATATATGATACAAAAGAGTATTTCATTTTTATTATTGGAACCAATGTCACCCTTTCTCCTTTATTTATTAATAATGTAATTGCACTCGATGCAATTTCTTGATAAGATTAACGAGGTTGAGCACGTCACAAAAATATTCAAAATTGTGGTGGCGTCGAAGACCGGGTCTTCAAGTTACCTTTGGCTAAGTTTTAGATGGCCCGTGCGTCAATCAAACGGTTGCTACCATGTGGCTGGTCTGCTCGCTTGAAATACTCTTTTACATGTCTTGGTCATTGACACCATTGTTGCATTATCAATTGTATAAAGCCTTACTTTAATAGAGTGGTTTGATTCTTTTTTTATATGGAAAAGACAAAAAGGAAGGAAATAATACCGTGTAACTAACATATTTACTAAAAGTCCAACTACTTTCATTCGACAATTTGTTAGAAACCCAAACAAATAATTGTATTATTTGGTCGTATGAAAAGGACACAAATATAAAGAAAAAAAAAAGGTTTCTAAACTTCTGAGTTTATCAGAATGACAGTAAAGAAAAGATGGATTTTTCATAAAATATTAACATTATGAACAATGCTGACAAGCCTTATAAAGAAATTTTCGGTTAAAAACAGTAGTCATACACCTATTCGCTATGCAGAATTATTTGATTATAAACATTTGTATTTGAATAGAGCAAACAGCTAATAAGATTTGTTTGTATCTTTGAAATAAAAAAAATTAGAACTCCTTGATATAGGTAAATTCTGAGTACGTCCCTGTTACACCATACACTTACTGACATCTAATGCAAGATAGCTCAACTGCATACAATATACGAAATTAGTAGTTGTGCTAATAGCCGGTAGATGGACATAAAGAAGGGAGTGAGACAAGTAATAGTACTTGTCTCACTTTCTCCATTAGCAGCGTTCCCCTCACCCCTGTAAATGACACGCATTGTTTCATAGAAAATATTCATTACAACAGCTCCTCTTTGTATTTGCTCCGTGGGCTGACCCACCGCATTCGTAACGACGACGTAAGAGAGCGAGTAGGTATGAAAGAGAGTATTGGTGTAAAGATGCGAAAGGGAATGCTCCGATGGTTCGGACATGTGGAAAGAATGCCGAACGAACGCCTGGTTAAGAAGATATACAATGCGAAAGTGGAAGGATGTAGGTACCGAGGGAGACCGAGACTAACCTACCTAGACCAGATCGGTCATGTACTGAAGGAAGGTGGAGTCAAGAGTCTCCGAAACCGGCGAGCGTGTATGAAGAGAATTATGAATGTTGAGGAAGCGAGTGAAGTATGCAGAGATAGAGTTCTCTGGCACTTTCTCTCTGCCTACCCTGCAAGGGATATGGCGTGATGATATGTATGTATGTATGTATTTTCAAACTCGCAACTACTCGCAAGAGAATCAAAACCTAAAGGGTATTTCCAGTCGACCTAGAATCTTGAAATTTGGCATGAAGCAATGTTTTATAGCAGAAATAAAGAAAAACTTCAAAAAACCTAAATTTTTTAGTTACATCACATATTTTTTTTTTAGTTATACGGAACCCTTTGTGCGCGAGTACAACTCGCACTTGGCAGATTTTTTTTTATTAAACGGAAGGTTTTAATGGAAACAAGAGATACTTAAGTATGTAGTATCATCAAATATGAAAATTCGTGCTTTTAGTTTTGTTGCGTAATTTTTGATTAGGTTAATCATTAGTTTTGGAATATGGATTAAAAAAGAACAATCCTCTTAATACTTTAAGTTGTATTTTATTCTCTTCCGTATCAGGCTCGGCTTTTTAGCCTAATCAAATAAAATGTTGCATCTGATCTTCACAACCCAACAGTTCCATTTTTCTACGTCTAAGCCAGATATCATAATATTTCAGGAGAATGAATCGACATATCGTCTATATTAGACGTTATAACAAGGCGAAGCTGATGGCTTCACAGGCTGACTGAGGCAAGAATTTGCAACATCTATTAGAACATTCTATTGGGAACTAATTAATCAGATTTATAACCATGTTTTCTTTCACAACTAAAGCAAGCAAAAAAATACTATTTATGATTAGATGCACACACAACGCTGAGAAGACAGCTGTGAAAATCAAACTAGAGATCTCTGCTTAACAATGTTAGCCTACCACACAAAGTTGATGATAAAGAGAATAATTTACTCACCTTGTTACCATCTGCAATAAACATTAATCCTCTCGTTGGGTCCAAGGCTAAATCAGCAGGATTTGTCAAATTAGTATCTAAAACTATAGAATGGAACTTTCCGTCCAGTTGAAACACATCAATCTTTTGTCCAATGGCATCAGCCACGTAGATCTTGTCTCCCACCCAGTCCACGGCGACGGCTATAGGGCTCCAGGAGCCAACTACTGAAATAGTAGTCATAAAGAAAGTGTCTTGCCAAGCTAGGAGGCTGAGATTTTGTATGTAGATCTGAAATACATTTATGCATTTTCATATAGAGGTATAATTTTCTTACCAGTAACAAGTTTGATCTCTATTTTTCATCTTAACTTTTATAACTATAATCCCAATCGAAAAGGACGTAAATTTAATTTTTACACTAACGTCAGGTTAGAATTAGCCTTTCCCTTAAGTTTGAGGAAAAGTACTTTGGTCTTATCGTATCAATCTAATGTAAATCAAAATGCACCGCTTTAAGAGTTCGTCCTTTAAGGATGAAAAAAGCAGAACATACTGATATTTTGCCTGATATCAATTCTTTGGAAGGCAATAGACGTCAAAAAATAGAATTAGTAGAGAATATAGTAGAAATTTATTTATTTATGACATTCGTGAACATTGTTGAATTCGAATAATTCATTATCGTACTCACCTTTTCGGTCTTTAAATCTGACCAGATCACCAGGTTCCATTTATAATGGTAATCGAGTCCAGCGGCCTCTGTGGCGTTAGAAATTGTTACGGCAGAACCACCGTGCTCGTCTATGCGCAGCACTCCACTTTCGTGAGCTAGCAGAAGTGTTGGTGCCTCCGAATCGACTGCTACACATCGCGACCTTTCCACAAGTGAGTACCCCGACGTGCACGAGCAATTGTACGCTAAAATTATTGCATTATTATCATTGACTCAGTGTGTACGTACTTACGTAGTTTTAATTTTTTCAGTAGTAAAATAGCAAAAAAATATCAGCTCACATCCGTGCGTGTTGGTACATAGCTGTCGGCAGCGCCCCCACTCCTGACACTCATCATAATCCACGCACGTGCGGTTGTCGGCCGCCAGTACCAGCCCCGGGGTGCACGCGCACGCCCCGCCCGTTGGAGATGCCAGGCACTGGTACTCGCACTCCAGAGCTACACACGACTCCTTCGCTACAAACCACAAAATATGAAATACTAAGCGCTAAATTTTAAGAACAATAATATAACATCAAGATTTGGATAGTATTAATTTTCTCCATAAAATCTCTGAAACCTTTCCGTAAGAGGAGTAGGAATACAATTCTGCCCTTTTCCTATGTGTAATAATAGATGACTAAGGGATGTAGTAAGCAGACAACTTTTACGCAAAAGAAGGAAAACTAGAAATAAAGTCTTATCTTACACATATGAGTAGCGTGAACACTTTTTTCTTCTTTTTGTGCAGCGGGCTGCTATGGTCTGGGCATATCCCGCTAAGACCGTCCGGGGTGACAGATGAACCGGCGACCCCATAGACCTGCTCTGTAATGTACCTGTCGACGCCGTGCGAGTAGGCCACCGGAACCTGGTCCTAATCCACCGTTGATACCTAATAGTATTCGATTTCGTTTCCACTGTATGTTGAGTCCATCAGTGAGAGATGTATGTATATGTTGAGATGATGAATTGTGTGTTTTCCGGGTAGTTACGAGTTCGTAATACAATGTGTCGCCACCTCTTTGTCAACACTTTGTGGTCGTACGAAGTATTGTCCTGCGTAGGAACCGAACCCACTGGCACAGAAGGTCGGTATCGTAACCATTACTTGTATTTAATACTGTAATATCATCATCATTCTCCTACTCTTATCCCAATTACTTGGGGTCGATACAATATGTACTCTTCTTTCATAGTACATATTGTACAAGTTATTGGCAATAGCTTTATGACCGGCCGCCTGCCAGACGTCAACCCTCCTTGGAAATGTAAATGTTGACCAAACAGCATCAGATGGAGTTGGATCAAGTCGTTATAAGGCTCTTAGTCGTCTTTTACGACATCCACGAGCAAAGTAAGGGTTGGTAGTATTCGTAGCCGCTGGCCCAGCGAGCCTTAAACCATCGATGGTGTGAAGACCTCAACTCTCCTGCAGCTGATCGAGATACGGTGACCGCGGTTGGTCCTCATCTCCACCGATGGTTGAAGAGGAGACACGGTAGCCTGAGTTTTAGTCTGACGCAGGTGCTTACAGGACACGGATGTTTGGGTAAGTACCTGCATCAGATTACCAGTCGAGAGGCAACCCCCGGCTGCCTTGAGTGTGGCGCATCAATTGACGATAAGCGCCACATTCTTGAGATATACTCCGCCTGGGGGCCAAATCGGCACGCCCTGGTGAATGAGATCGGAGGAGACCTGTCACTGCAAGCTGTCATTAGCAAAATGCTCGACAGTGGCCCATGCTGGTCGGCTGTGGCCTCTTTTTGCGAAACTGTTATTTCGCGCAAGAAGGCTGCGGAACAACAACGTGAGCCAGATGACGCCGCCGACACGCTGCGCAGGCGACGACCAGGAAGTCGGTACCGGCACTACGCGCGCTTTCTCCCACAGTAGAATGATACCAGGATGAGGCTAGTAGGCCTACTGTTGGAGCATCCGAGTTGAATGCCGAAAGGCGACCCTTTGACATTCCACAAATAACAGGGAAGTGGAACCGCTGATAATTTTTAGTGGGTATGCCGGTTGTCTACTAAGCCACCGGCGAGCCCCACATACCCCTCCAATATTATCAATGGGAGGCATGCGTAAATGCATTTTACATCAGCGTAAAAAAAAAGTATTCGTAGCCGCTACCACACAGCTTAATTAATGGTTTATCATCATCATCACAGCCCATACATGTCCCATTTTTGGGCTCGAGCCTCCTCCGTAATAGGAAGGAAGTTAACCTACTATACCGCGCTAGTCAGACGTGTTAGTATAGGGTTTTGTTTCGAGTTTTCCTTCTCTTGCACAGATGTTATATGTGTTTTGAATCCCTTAGTCGTCTCTTACGATCACCCACGGGTAAGATAGGAGGTGGTGAATTGCATTCCATTAGATTTGCTGTCGAATAAAAGATCCCGACTGTTCAGTTGTCATGTTCTATTATTAAAATATATTTCATTTTCTGCAATAGTATTTATTCAATAATATATTATGGAATTCTAGACCACCGGACATCTAAGTGCTTGTTTTTTTTCTTTTCAGTTTTTTTATTATGTAAGTAGTTTTGGTGACTTTTTACTCAGTCGAGTTTTTTGATCTTTTAATCATTTTTTTTATTTTACACTTTTTATTTATTTATAACTAGCTAGCTAGCTAACTTAGGTATTTATACCTAGGTAACTATAGTTATCTTATTTATTAATAAGTAGGTAAGTACCTAACTATATATAGTTTTTCGACTGAAGTTGAGTACTAAATCGTTAGAAATTGGAGATGGGCGACCGCGTCAGACAGATACTTTAGGTAGGACTAGGTATATTGGACAATATACCTACTAGATACTTCAGTATATGTCCATCCACATCCAGTTATATGAATTTTTCGTCTTTTCATCGTAACTGTCTAAAAAACCTATATGTGAGAAAGGTTGTTACGAAACTTTAAATCATTATAGATCCTAAACGGCCAGTCAAATCGAAAAATGTTGAGAGAAAACTAAAAATGATTTTTAAATACCTATTTAACGATACCCCACTCGATATAGTTTGTTGACTTTAATTTTTTTAATTTTCACAATATGGCGTCCAGTAGTCGCCATATTGAATTTTCAATAACGTCATATCTTTAGTGACACTCGCCGGATTAAGAGGAATCGATTGACGTGCGAATCATAAAAATCGGCCCAGGCGTTTGGTATATATAGTGCTTCAAAGGAACATACAAACATACATACATACATAGACTGTTAAACACAATACCACTCCTTTGCAGTCGGGTAAAAAGGGATTCGTACATGTGGGGCTTCCTTTAAATACACCATATTGTAATAACAACACACCACTTGTCAAATGTTTTCGAAACTAAGCTGCGTTGTACGCATATGGAGCTCCATATTAACCATAAAAAGAGGCCAATGACCAAGGCCACCGCTCTGACGAGGTCATCAAAAGTCAGTGGTATTCGCGCACACAATAATTCAAATAATATTATTTATATTTTAACTGGATAGATAGATAGTAAGAATTTATCGTAATTAATTCAAATCACAGCACATGGTTTGCATAAATAGCGTCTTGGCCAAGATACTGACCTGCCGTGACGGTTCTGTAGATGAACTGCCGACCCTTTTTTTTTTGCGGTGGGCCATGGACGTCGCACCCCGCCAAATCGGTCCGGGGCGACGGAAGAGGCGGCGCGCAACCCCATTGACCCACCCTGCAAGCACCTCTTCTTCGCCGTGCGAGCAGGCCACCGGTACCCGATCTTTGTCTTTGGTGGCCCGCTCGGCGGTATGCCCTCTCGGGCTCCTCTCCCGTCGACGCCCCGACAGTTTTCGCCGTCGAGGCGTCGTCCTCACGCGGTGGCGTCACGTCGGGTGACCGGACAATTCCCCGCTCCGATCACCCGAAGCCTCGGTTAGGGCGGCATCAGGCGCAGGTACTCGCGCCTGCGCCGCCCCGGCCGCGGGCGGCGGCCCGGGTCACGGGAATCCTCCCAGGCCCGTTCCGCCGCCTCCTTCTGCGAGATGACAGCCTCGCAGAAGGCGGCGACCGCGTCCCAATTCCTGACGCTGTCGACCATCGCTCGCGCAACAGCCGGCAGCGTCAGGTCGGCACCGATGACAGCGACGAGGTCACGGCGCTGCCCGTCCCAGCCCGAACATACCTCGAGCGTATGTTGCGCCGTGTCCTCGTCACTACTGCAATGGTGGCAGGATGGAGTCCACTCCCTCCGCACGACCGTGTGCAGGTACTTGCCGAAGCAACCATGCCCCGACAAGACCTGCACCAACCGGAAAGAGAGGACTCCGTGCCGCCGCTCCATCCACTCCATCAGTACGGGCCGGAGGGCCTCAACGGTAAAAGCACCGTGTCTAGGCCTCTCCAGCCGCGTAGCCCAACGGGCGATGACTTCTCTGCGGGCGTCCTCGCGCCAGGTGGCTATCTCGTTGAACGATGGGGAGCCACCCTCTTCGCGCATTGAGGTAACCCGCCGGTAGAGGTCGGAGAGCATTTCCGCCTCTAGGTCCCACGGGGGTGTCCCGGCCAATAGGCATGCCGCCTCGGTAGACACCGTGCGGTACCCGCGAATGGCTCTGGTTCGCTGTGGCCTCCACAGCACCGCCCTGAGCTGGGCGTTCAGAGCCCTCGCCCACACGGGTGCGCCGTACATGGCCATTGAGCGGATCACCCCCGCATACAGCCGTCGGCCCTCGAAACTGGGTCCGCCCACGTTCGGCATGAGCCGAGAAAGGGCGGACGCCGCGCCGACCAGCCGGGGAGCAATTTGACGAAAATGCTCCCGGAACCACCATCGCCCGTCGAGCACCAGACCCAAGTACCTCATATGGGCCTGGATACTGATGTGGATGGAGTTGACGACTAACGAGGCGCCGATGGGTAGCCTCACACGGGGCCCATGGAATAGTAGAGCCTCCGTCTTGTTTAGGGCCACCCTGAGCCCCAGGGCCTCAATACGCCTGACCATCTCCTCGGTGCCGAGAGTGGACAGGCTCGCCGCCTCTTCGAGTGTCCTGCCCCGGGCTGTGACGAGCGTGTCGTCAGCATAGCATATAACGCTCAGCCCGGGGGGGAGACTCCCTCTCAACGCCCAGTCGTCACCGATGTCCCACAGAGTCGGCCCCAGAACCGAACCCTGCGGAACACCGCACGACATGGGCGTCCGCACAATGTCCCCTGCGGAGCTCGCGTAGAGAACACTGCGCCCCTCCAAATAGTCTGCCACCAGCCGCCTGAGGTACAGGGGCACTCCATGGAACCGGAGCGCCTCCCTGATGCAGCTGAATGGCAGACTATTGAAGGCGTTGGCGATGTCCAACGACACCGCCAACAGCACTCCTTTGCCGGCGACAGCCTCCGCGGCCGTCTGCCTCAGGCGTAGCAGGGCCCCGATGGTCGAACGCCCACTCCGAAACCCAAATTGAGCGTCCGACAGATCGGGCCCCACCTCCTCCAGGTGCTGGACGATGCGGGCAGCGAGGACACGCTCCAGCAGCTTACCCACATCGTCCAGAAGCACAATGGGCCTGTAGGCCGACGGCGAATCCGGGGGCCGTCCCGGCTTTGGCAGGAGAACCAACCTCCCTTCCTTCCAGCACTCAGGGAACTGTCCAGACGTCAGACAGGCGTTGAACAGTCGCCTGAGGCGAGGTTCGAGGTGCTCGAGGAGCAACGTCAACACCCGGACTGGGACTCCGTCCGGGCCGGGGGCCGTGGTGGCGGAACGAATCTTCGCCACGGCTGCCCCCACTTCCGACTCCGGAACTGCCGACCCTGGACAATACTTTGTGCGATCCACCAATTGTTGTTTTAAGTCTGGTTGTGATTTGTCTTTTAATTATGTGTTTGTAAAGTCCCCCACTCGTATTATACGAGGATTATTTCCTTAATACAGAGCGTCTTTAAAAAACAACGATTAAAACATTTTTGATTTGTGTCAGTAAGCATAATAAAATTAAACAAAGCAGGAAAACTTTTTCGTTATTAATTTCTTTTTAATTTGCTACTGGACCCCAAATTTGTGTGCCCCGACATATCGCCTTTGCCTACGTGTAATTACGAGTTCATGGTTATCTTTCCCGCCTTCCCGAAAAATTAAACACTACTTTTACTCTCACACTTCGCTTCACAATATAGGATTATATAAAAATATAACATATTAATATGTCGTTAAATAATTTTCTATTGAGGTTTCAGAGTCGTTATAATTCCAGACATTGTAGTTTCTTCGGAGACCAAAATAAGAATATTAGCTCTATTTGCTCGCCTCAAGATTCAAACTAACGGGATAATTTATTGCATGTTTCAGTGACTTTAGAAAATAATCCATTCATTAATATACGTTCACTGTTGGACATAAATCTCTGTACGAAGCCGGATATAATATATTCTGGTATTTCCTTAGCTAGTTTTTAAAACTTTAAGGGATAATATGGGATTTTGACAATAATAGAAATTATAAATAATTATTTAAGCTTACCAAAAAAAATGTTCATTCAAAACATAACTAGAATAAACAAATAGCCTTCACGTATTTTATAAAAGCAGTTAGTCAAGTTTTCTTATAACAGTGCCGGTCACTACGATTATTCAACCAAGAGACTTAAAATCTTAAATAACACAAATGTTGTGTGATAATACTGACCTGATGACTCCTTTGTGTAATTCTGATCTGATGACTCCTTTGTATAATTCTGACCTGATGACTCCTTTGTGTAATTCTGATCTGATGAGTCCTTTGTATAATTCCGCGCTACACTGGTGGAGACCAACAACAGGAGGTAGAACACCTCCCTGGTGCTTGGCAACATAACCTCACCTCACCACATCCAATCCAACACAAAAATAAATGTATATAGGAAAGTAATAGTAATATTTTAACGCACAACTTGGTCAAGCAAATAAATACTTATACTTGCTATAAGTTAAGAAGCTAACGAATGAATGACATCAACTGTTTCCGTAAGGGTGACAGGAGTTTAAAGTCTAATTTACATTATTTTCCCAAAAATATCGAACTTTCAGCGACGAAGAATTATATAGGTAGTCTCAACTACCGTAATGCAGAATGCATACAACTTCTAACGGTTTCATGTTTGGAAAGAAGGAGAAAGAGAGGGAATCTTTGATTTCTTTTATTGTTTATGGTGGCAAACGAGCCAGCGACATACCTGATGGCAAGCGTTACTACCACCAATGGACCTTTTCAGTACCAGAGGTACAGCAAGCTGCCTTTTAACCAAAACCCACCCAGAAAGTTGGGCTTTCACTTTTCTGACGCTTACGCTTCACGACATGGATAGACTCAATACTAATACTACCTTTATCCTTCCGCTTCACGACATGGATAGACTCAATACTAATACTACCTTTATCCTTCCGCTTCACGACATGGATAGACTCAATACTAATACTACCTTTATCCTTACGCTTCACGACATGGATAGACTCAATACTAATACTACCTTTATCCTTCCGCTTCACGACATGGATAGACTCAATACTAATACTACCTTTATCCTTCCGCTTCACGACATGGATAGACTCAATACTAATACTACCTTTATCCTTCCGCTTCACGACATGGATAGACTCAATACTAATACTACCTTTATCCTTCCGCTTCACGACATGGATAGACTCAATACTAATACTACCTTTATCCTTCCGCTTCACGACATGGATAGACTCAATACTAATACTACCTTTATCCTTCCGCTTCACGACATGGATAGACTCAATACTAATACTACCTTTATCCTTCCGCTTCACGACATGGATAGACTCAATACTAATACTACCTTTATCCTTCCGCTTCACGACATGGATAGACTCAATACTAATACTACCTTTATCCTTCCGCTTCACGACATGGATAGACTCAATACTAATACTACCTTTATCCTTACGCTTCACGACATGGATAGACTCAATACTAATACTACCTTTATCCTTCCGCTTCACGACATGGATAGACTCAATACTAATACTACCTTTATCCTTACGCTTCACGACATGGATAGACTCAATACTAATACTACCTTTATCCTTCCGCTTCACGACATGGATAGACTCAATACTAATACTACCTTTATCCTTACGCTTCACGACATGGATAGACTCAATACTAATACTACCTTTATCCTTCCGCTTCACGACATGGATAGACTCAATACTAATACTACCTTTATCCTTCCGCTTCACGACATGGATAGACTCAATACTAATACTACCTTTATCCTTCCGCTTCACGACATGGATAGACTCAATACTAATACTACCTTTATCCTTCCGCTTCACGACATGGATAGACTCAATACTAATACTACCTTTATCCTTCCGCTTCACGGCATGGATAGACTCAATACTAATACTACCTTTATCCTTCCGCTTCACGGCATGGATAAAGGTGAATTCTTACTTCATCACCATACTGACAACTACATCGACCTTTTAATAAAGACATGTAATAATAGGTCTTGGCAAAGAGTTTCATGATAACCCATATCTCAACTCAGTCATAAGGTTGCAAATCAATCCAAAAAGTGTTGCTTTACATTCCACTACCAATCTTCTGCAAAGTTAGTATATGCTTGCATTGATATCTACTTATTTTTGCTGTATGGTAGCTGCTATGAATATTACCAACTCTTACTTTGTTCGCTTAACTCTACCTTATTAGGTACCGTCTGGTCAACCGTTACATTCCCAAGGTGAGTTGAGGTCAGACAGACGGTCGGTTATATAACTATTGTTAATAACTTTTGCGTAATATACGATGTAAGGTGAATAAATATTATGTGGACCTCAAATGTATGCGATAAGAGCAGAAGAATGATGAGTAAAAAAATAATTATTATCATCATAATTGTTTTTTAGTAGGAGATATTGTTCTATTATTAGTATATCATAACATAATTCAAACTTTACTAATTGAAATTAAACAACACATTATTACTATAATCTACTCTAAAAATGGGTATTTCTGTAGGCTGGCAAACTTTTACCTCAAATATAATGCGCGGTTTAATATTTTATTTGTATTTTTTTAACTAGAATAGCTGAAGGTAAAGAACCACCTTCATAACACATTTCGACATTTCTGCTTAACTTTAATTATCGATATCATCATTCAGTCTTTCGCCCTCCAATGCTGGACGTTGGCCTTCCCCTTAAATGAGAGGTTAATGCCGTAATTACCACACTTAGCAATTGTCTTGGCAATCGCAGTGAGTTGTGCTAGGTTTTTCAAACGAAAGCTGCTGTCCTCTATCCTGTTGAGACACTTGAGCCGATTTCTTAAGCCACCCACAACCAAATAAGAAATGGCGACAATTGTGATCTAATCTTGTCACCAACACAACAACTTTAATTATATCCAGTAGATCAACAGTAAGTACTGTTAGGAGTAGAGATAGTCCCAAAACTTTAATTTGATGAGGAACTGACTGCACAGATGGCATAGTGGTTAAGATACAGACTTATAGTGCCTTGAGTCATGGGTTCGATTCCCACACAGGACAATATTATAAAAAATGTTTTTCTGAGTTTGGATGTATTTTGTGTCCGTTAATTGTATATGTCTGTAAAGTGAATATAAAGATTATTTCCTCAGTACATGGTGTTGTTTTTCAAAAGGGAAACTTTGGGTAATATAAATACATAGAGACTTATCACGACTATGTACTGCAGATGTCACACATAGCCCAGACAGAGACTGACTTGGTCAAACCATAGGATACACACAAAAAGTAACCACAGATGTACACAAACACTACATATTGCCACTTGCCACTGTATTCTGATTATCCTATATAGACTACAGGCCCGTGTTGAAAAAATTATGGGTCATTTGAACCACCAGGTGACCAATCTAGAATGATATAAGAGCATAAAATAATAAGATTCAGCATTATGCCGTCACTTGTAAGCTGTCCAACTGAGTGCAGGTGAGAATTCAAAAGTACAGGTAGAGTGAGTACATTTTGGTCATATATTTTTGTACGGCATTCTTAACATCGATAGATCCATGAAAAATAATAAGAAAACGCGTAGTGCCGTAAAAAAATGGTGCGCCACAAAGTCGGATTTTTTTTTTATTTTCCGACAACTTCCAGGGTAAATTTGGTCATTTGATTTTGTACGGCATCAGTTTCATACTATTTCAATACTGCTTCTAATCCATTACTCCGCAACGCCGTGCAAAAATCATGCGACAAGGGGAAAAAATCGAGGGTTGCAACCCCCTCTCTTTCCGTGGTCCAGGGGGTGATTTGAAAAAGTACGGCTTCGGTTCCAAAACATTATCTAGCACTCAAAAGTACTATTAAAAATAATGCCGTCAAAAAATGATTGTTCATTTGAATGTATATCAATAATTATCTTAATTTCATCGTATCCTTGATTTATAAAGCTGTAAAGTCATTTGATCCTGTACGGGAACTGATTTTTAAGATGATATTGTAAAATAAAAATTTGTTATATAGTATTGCCGTTCAAAAGAAACTGTTCTAAAAAAAATTATAGCGAAATACAAAAACTGAAATTTTGCAAATTATTGCAAAAGTTTAAATATCATAGATTAATGAAATATAGCAGTTTTCTACATTTTATCCCTTGTTTTAAATAGTATTAACATAAATAAATTAGGAAAAAATGATGCCGTACATTTTAATGCAGACCATATCTTTTAGGCTGATGAAAATGACGCTAATACCATTTTAAGGGTACTTTACGGCCATCTGATACAGTACGGCATTAACATATTTTTGAAGAGAACAATTGATAATATGATAAAATCACTATGACGTCAAACTTAACTGAAACGGTGTGTATATTATATCCAAGAATTGAAATTGTCAATCCCAGTATCAACAGTTTTGTTTACTTTTTGGTTTAATATATACTTCAAACATTATTGATACATATATATAATTGATTTGTTTCATTGTAATGATGTGAATAAATAAAACAATCATTTTTTAGAAAAATTCGATATATTTATTGATGATAATAAAAAATATGGTTTTTCTTTAAATTATTCAGTATCGGAATCAGCCGCTGAGTTGTTATCGGAATCAACGTCTTCATCGACGTCCGAATTATCTTCTCTATCATTTTCTGAAACATAAATATGTTTTTGTCAAAATCAAAGTCTTACGTACAGATTAAAGATGTAAAAGATGTAAAGATGTAATGTGCCTGATTTCTCATCCGGTTCCGTTATGTCACAGACTTTTTGGGGGCATTCCTCGCCGTGGAACCAGTCGAAATCGTACCGACCGTCATTGAGAATCCATCCATAGCTTATTGATAACAAGGTCGACGGTATTTGTTTGTAGACATTACACCAAATCTGTGCTATGTAGGTACTTCTCTTCATATGTTGTTTTAACTCCCGGAAACAAGGGGAAAACGACGTTGCTTCCAATGAGAGTATGAAAATTAGTACAAATAAACTATCTAAATGCCGTATAAAAAAATATCGTGATGAATTTCACCTTACATTTCGTTATATGGATTTTTCTTTTTGTTGTTTTCTTTTTCAGTTTTTTCCCCTTTGGACCAACGAAAATGTACGGCATATGAAAAAATATTATCTATGCATAAAATACTTTCAAAATAAATTAATTTTATGTTGTGTCAAAGCACCCCTTTATTTTTTTTTTTTAGGGGTGGGTTATGGTCGGCGCTCTTCTCGCACCACTCCGTCCGGGGCGACAGAGGGGCGTACGCACGCATACCCGTAACCCACCCACGAACCTCGCCTACGTCGTTGGACCGGCCACTAGAGCAGCGTGAACTTGTCGTCAGTGGCCGGCCCGACGGAATACTCCCTGAGAGGTACCCTCCCCTTGAACGACGTCCGCCCCAGCCCCCCAGAAGGAAGCGAGAGTTGGGTATGCAGAAAAGAGTATGAAAGTAAAATTAATGCGGTCGAAATGCGATCTCTGCGGAAAATCTG
Organism: Lymantria monacha; assembly: GCA_905163515.2. Classification (NCBI taxonomy): domain Eukaryota; kingdom Metazoa; phylum Arthropoda; class Insecta; order Lepidoptera; family Erebidae; genus Lymantria; species Lymantria monacha. Next base: position 928,890 of record LR991096.1, on the reverse strand, counting down.
TGGAGTTAGGCTGACCGACCGCATTCGTAACGACGACATAAGAGAGCGAGTAGGTATGAAAGAGAGTATTGGTGTAAAGATGCGAAAGGGAAAGCTCCGATGGTTCGGACATGTGGAAAGAATGCCGAACGAACGTCTGGTTAAGAAGATATACAATGCGAAAGTGGAAGGATGTAGGTACCGAGGGAGACCGAGACTAACCTACCTAGACCAGATCGGTCATGTACTGAAGGAAGGTGGAGTCAAGAGTCTCCGAAACCGGCGAGCGTGTATGAAGAGAATTATGAATGTTGAGGAAGCGAGTGCGAAGTATGCAGAGATAGAGTTCTCTGGCACTCTGTTCTCTCTGCCTACCCTGCAAGGGATATGGCGTGATGATATGTATGTATGTATTAATAGTGGTACGGCCATACTGTTGACAGTCTTCTGTCTACAGCCGCGGACCAATCCGTCCAGGGATCGAAATTTTTTTTTATCTTTATTGCATATATTGGCAAACGTGCAAGCAGCACAACTGATGGTAAGTGTTACTGCAGCCCATGGATCTTTGCAATACCAAGAGGATATCTAGGCCGCAGCCTACCAATACAAACCCACCCAGTTGGGCTTCCGGCTCTCTCGCTCACCGAATGAAGCGCAATAGCGCGTTACTATTACTCAGACGCTAATCTTCTGTGAGAGTGTGGTACTACCCCGGACGGACCGACCCGCGGCTGTAGACAGAGAACTATCAACATCGTGGTCCTACCTCTGTTCTTTTTTGTTTGAGCATTAGCAATGCTGTTGCGCTTCGTTCGGTGAGCGAGAGAATCGAAAGCCCAACTTTCGAGGTATGTTCGGGGTTTTTATTGGTAGGCAGCGGCTTAACTGTAGGTACCCCTAGTATTGCTAAGGTCCATGGGCGGCAATAACACTTACCATCAAGTATGCTACTTGCTCGTTTGTCATCATAAGCAATAAAAAAAATTGTAGCAATGTTTTAACAGTTTTTAATTTTGCATAAATTAATATATTTTAAATCTACGCTCGCTTTTATTATATAATTCATCATAAATATAAAACTCACAATGTTATTTACACATAAGTTTTCCTTATACCTGCCATACATATTTACAAGCCAGGTAACTTAAGCCAAGACCGGTGTTCGGCAGAATTGAAACTGGAAATAACATAAGGAAAATAATTAAGCAAATATTTTTAAAACTTTGCAACATAAAGGTATCTAATGTAAGGTAAGGTACCTAATGTATTTATACATTAGTAACAAGCGAGTATTATATTTTAATGGATCTTTTATATGTATGTATATGTATGTATGTATGAGTTTGTAACAAATCAATCTCTAATGATATACCTACCTATCTAGAATTATAGCATTTTAATCCCTTCATTTGCATTTTATTCACATATTTTATTTCGTGATAAGATTTTTTTGTACATATAAAAGGAAGTTTGAAAGTTGTGCCAGTGACGGAAAAGTTAAGGAGTGAAATATTGACATGGTATGGACGTGATGAGACGGGATGAAAGTAATGTTGTGAGGAAAGTTTTAAATATGTAGACCAAAGAAAAGATGGATGGACTGCGTGAGGCATGACATGGATAGATAGGGAGTGACTGCAGAGATGACGTCGAATAGGACTATATGGAGGAAGATGAACTATTGCGTCGACCCCAAGTAATTGGGATAAGAATAAGATGATGATGATTATAAGATTTTTTTGTAGAGAAATAAAACGCAGCGTACAAAACAAGGTTCCTTATGATTTAAATTAATTTATTTAAAAATTAGAATAAGAATCATTTATTTGCAAAAAATAAGTAGGTAATATAAAGTTGACAATATACTCGTATATGTATACAATACATACATGAACGTTTCAGTCATATTATACCAATAAACACGTATTCAAGACTTTGTTGAATAGGACCTTACATCCTAAAGGGCATATACAGTTATACATACATAATTTACAAGTATTTAACAAATAGCATCTAGCAAAAATTTTGTATAAATTTAATTATAAATATTAAACAGGTACTATTTTTTTTAACTTCTGTAATCTGTAAAATTATAGTAGCAATAATAATGACATTTCAAAAGCCATACTCGATTCAAAACTCACTTCAAGGTGATTATGGGGCATTAACGTGAAGCTGGGACAATGAGAAGTTGAGAGTATGACAATATGAATTCGGAATGACAATATGAACGAGAGAAACCAGAAACTGGTTCATTTTATGGAGAAAGAAAGCTGATGAACTGCTTTTCAGAAAACAGCCACAAAAGAAATGGACCTGGATTAGCTCCGATGGTTCAACTGAAAATCAGATCTTGTCATACAGACGATAGATGTTCAAAAATATCTCAGCACGATTAAAGCTGGAGGTGATCAATGCATGGTCATACCATTGCAGCACATTGAATATTTAAATCCAAAAATAAATAAATCCAAAAAGCTGCTAAAATGTTAGGTTTCATCAAGCGCAATACGAAAGACTTTAAGCACAATGCATCTAAAATACTTTTATTTAATACGTTAGTAAGAAGTGTACTTGAATTCGGAAGCGTTATATGGAATCCCAATTATACAGTTCACTCGGACAGATTAGAATCTATACAAAGGTCGTTTACAAGATCCTTAGCGTTTCATACTAATGGCATTAGATCCAGATGCTCTTATAGTGAAAGGCTTTCTTTAAAATGTACCTACAACTTAAAACGATGCCGACGTATGTTAGATTTAATGTTTCTTCAGAATGTAATCAAATGCTCTTACACATGTCCAGACCTTCTTGACCGCATATCAATAAATGTTCCAAAGCTTAATTCTCGACAAAGGAATATACCTTTTTCTATATTCCTAGGTGTAAAACTAATCTTGGCATTAACTCTCCTATCTCAAGATTAATGTCTACATATAATAATTGGTGGAAAATCTTAAGGCTTGATATTTTCCACGATCAGCCTACAAGATTTAAAAAAAAGTTACTTAATTCATAATTTTTTATTATTAGTACTATTGCTATATCTCTTATAGGTTCACTTCATTGGTTAGTTAGGAAATATGGTTATTTTATAATATTATGCATGTTTTACAAATTCTAGTCGCTAATTTTTACGCATTACTTACATCTTACTTATATTATAAATTATTTTTCTATATAACTAACTACATACTTATCTTAGATTTTACTTACCTTCTAATTATTTCTACTCGTTATTTTATTTATTAGATAATTAATTAATACTTTTCTTTTTATCTCTAACATTAATTTACGCAAATGCGTAATTGTAATATATTCCTAAATGTTGTGCACATATCTGTAATTGATATAAACACTAGTTTTAAGGCACTGCAATGATCTTAGCATTTGTTAGTGTTTATGTCGTAGATGAGCCTTATATAAATAAATAAATAAATAAATTTACACAAAATGCGAGCAGTCATACTTGATGAAGTACTACCCTTGGCCCGACACCTGTATAATATCAAAATCCATAAAGCTTTTTGCTCGACTAATACAATCGACTCCAATGCTTAGATGAGTGCAAATCATCCGATGATATAAACAACAGGGTTCGTGGCAACTGTCCACGCGGTTGGATGGAATCTTTCACAACTGGCCGTACTGATAAACCTAAAAAACTCTCTGACTAAATTCTCAAGCTCATAGAACGAGAAAAGAAAATTACGCTGCTGAGCTCAGATCACAGCTAACTCTCCACTATACTGAAAAAACCCCAGACGTCAGATTATGCGAAATCAGTATGGCTCATAACAAGTAAAAAATTGTAAGATAACGGGAGATCAGGGAATTACTGCAAGGCTTCTGAAAGCAGGTGGAAAACCAGTTGAAAAGTTTTGCCGATGGTAATAATTCCATTATTCTCAAGGGCGACGTTTCTGAATCGTGGTTCGATAGTAGGGTGATGTTCTTCAAAAAGAGTGATAAAACTATTCTAAAGAACTATAGCCTCATCTCATTACTGATAATGTCCACAAATTGTGAGGGTCGTTACAAACCAATTCAGGAGCAAGATTAATGACTTCCAGCCCGTTGAACAGGAGGGGATTTGTCTGGTCGCCCGAAGCGAGGCAATATCGCGTGAGGACGATGTCCTTGACTCGAGATGATACCCGTGAGGGTAAACCGCTGGGTGGACCACCGAAGACAAGCACTGGGTACCGGTAGCCCACTCTCACAGCGAAAAGGTACATATAGGGTGCGTCCATGGGGTCGCGCGCCGCTTTTCCTGTCGCCCCGTACGGATTTAGCGGGGAGTGAGCACTCCATAGTTCGCCGCCAAAAAAAAAAATAGCCCTTGAACAGCGCGGTTCCAGGAAAGGTTATTATACCACAGACCTCTTCCACACGCTTCAGTATATTATCAAGAAGATCGAGTATGCAAACAGCTACTGTGTATAGCGTTTATGGACTATGAGAATATCTTCTATGAGAATGGCTCTGTCGAAACTTGGGCGTTGCTACAGTCCCGTCAGCGGTGCCAAATCGACTATCGTTATATCGAAGTGTTGAAGTGTTTGTATAGGAACGCCACAATGTTAGTTCGCATCTAAGAAACCGAGACATTTTCAGAAAAATGTGAGAAAGTGATATATTTTCTCTCCACAACTTTTCACCAATGCATTGAAAGATGTCTTCAGGCTCTTAGATTGGACTAGACTCAGCATCAACGTCAACAGCAAACACATCAGTTGCCCTCGATATATAGACGATTGTGTCACTTTGTTAGAATCCATGGAGAAGCTTGGCACCATGCTCAACGACCTCAGCAATGATATTTACAAGTGGATTTACGAATGAACATGGACAAGACAAAGTTATATCAAGTGCCCATTTTATTCCAGTACCAGTCCTAGTTGACAATGGGAGTAACAAACGTGTAGCAGTAAACAATAATAGTTATTTTAAATTTATTCTAAAGATTTTAATGCACAAAATAATGAGCGTTTAAAAATATGTATTAATTATTATATTCTTTAAAACTTTTATGATAATCTATAGGTTTATTAACAACACCATCCATATGGTATTGTTTTGCACTAGATGTATCAAATTTTGACATACATATAAGCACAAGATGGCGTTATATTTAAAAAATGAGTTTAATAAAACGACTCTTTTGGTGAGCTCTGATAATGTCATGTCATGTGCGTATAACGTAGTATCTCATATTCTCATACTCTTTAATGTGGCATTTTTAAATTATATTCAATCATCTTTATCGTCATTATTTCCCATCGTATATATGTATATGTCCCACTACTAGGCTCGAGCTTCCTCTGCTCTGCTATAAGAAGGTAATTCAACTACTTTGTGACATTGGTCGTATAATAGTTAAACCGGCTACCGGCTAGTATAGGCTTTTGCGGTTTTGCTCATGAGCAAGATAGGGAGAGAAGGAGATACGGAAATTTTATTCATATTAGGTAAATTATATGCAATACTATAGTTTTAGCATTATAGTGAAAAAAATTGCTAACATTACATGTCATGCCCCTATGTGACAATGCAATAAAAATACAAATATAATTATTTCTTACTTGCCCAAAGGTGCCATGGGTGATAATTCTACACTATTCCCTCATTTCTGTGTAAGACTTACGTCCAACAATGGACTAAGAAATGCTGAAATGATAATGATGATGAATAATTATGTCCATGAAAGTGCTATTAAAGTATACTGACGATACTATTCTATAAGTTATTTTATGAGAATTGTTTATACACATTCAAATGTTAATTTATTTATTCTACTAAAGGACTTTGTATCCATAGCGACTTTCATCCTTCAGTCATTAAAAAAAGTTTGACTGAGTAGTACTCTGGGGGGGGGCACACTTAAAACATTACTTTTTTTTACTGACCGTCGCGCCGCCTACAGACTGGTTGTACAAACTTAGCTGCTGCCATATTGTCCTGTCTGTCAAACGTTTGACAACTGAGAATTGTTATTTTTTGTTCATAGTGTAGGTAGTTATTGTCATCGATCTATTTTCGATTATTGATGTACTTTCTCAAAATTATATCATATTTCATTGTTAAACTTATATTATTATTGTTTCGATATCAGCTGATATGGTTTTTTATATTTCAGGGTAGATCTCGTAGTAAAAGAATATTCAGTATAATTACACATACACATGTAGATATGTATATATATCACTTCAACTTTAGTTCACCGCTTAAACTCTGGGTAGCAGCACTTTCCATACATGCATATTTTATCATCGAGTTGCCACTCTTTTTCAGTTTAATAACTTTACTCTTTGGTAGTACTAATATATTAATCGGAGTTTTTGGCGGAAATCTAAAACGTCATGTGGTGCTCTTGTATTATGTTCGATATCTTAGTGTTTTAACGTGTTATATTAGATAATTTTGATGGCATCTTATGTAATGTGATGTGACGGAACTGCTGACATGTAGTGAATATCATATAAAAGTGCTTTACAACGTTTTCGTTTTTCATCAAAATTCTCACAAGATACCATTAACAGCGTGGCCATAGCACTGTTGATGGCGACAATTTGACTTACTGACGGACAATGACTAATCTGAAGACACTAAAAACTTGAAGATAATTATAACTCGACACTGGCAACAATGGCTCATTGAAGTAGCTGATTGCCAATACATAAAAATAAGAAGAATATATTAATCTGTGGAGTAGCCCCCCGCCATAGAGTATTTGAGTATTTTAAATATATAGCACGAAGTATAGATACCAAAGAGTAAAGTTATTAAATTGAAAAAGAGTGGCAACTCGATGATAAAATATGCATGTATGGAAAGTGCTGCCACCCAGAGTTTAGGCGGTGAACTAAAGTTGAAGTAATATATATATACATATCTACATGTGTATGTGTAATTACATAGAATTTTCTTTTACTATGAAAGCAACCCTGAAATATAAAAAAAAACATATCAGCTGATAATTAAATAATAATAATATCAGCCTAACATTGAAACTTGAGATAATTTTCAGAAAAATATCAATAACCGAAAATAGATCGATGACAATAAGTACCTACGCTAGGAACAAAAAATAACAATTCTCAGTTGTCAAACGTTTGACAGGCAGGACAAAATGGCAGCAGTTAAGTTTGTACAACCAATCTGTAGGCGGCGCGACGGTCAGTAAAAATAAGTAATGTTTTAAGTGTGCCCCCCCAGATAGATACACAGGAGTCCGAACGTAATGTTAAAAGAATGGTCTCAATTTAGGGGACAGAACTTTTTGCCGGTAGAGCGCGCCACTCTTCAAGAAATACTTATTCGTTTAAAATTTTAAATCTTTACATGGGAAGTTTTGTTGCTATTAACAGCTGTGAAAAGTTTTGTATAAATGATAATGCATCATTGCTGTGTATTTGGATGTAGGAAACCAGGGAACCATTCATTTCCAAAAGAAAAAAGCTAGAAAACTATGAGAAGCAGCAACTCGTAAAGACTTTCATCCCAAAGAACATTTGAAAATATGTTCAACATATTTTAAATCCGAAGATTTCATTCAAATTGGAAAGCATTCAGGTGATTTAATCTCATTTATAGAATAACATTTACTTTTATCACCTAAAACAAGTATTTATGATTTTATTCCTAACATAACCTAAAATCTTAATTATTATTTCCAGGACTAACTAATACCAGGCGCATTTTAAAGAAGGGAATGGCCTTCAGTATTTCCATGGACTAAAATTGAAGATATAAAGTCTGAACAAAGGCGAGAACGTGATCAGCGCGTGATTCTAAACGAAAATTGTGTTTTTCATATATTGAAAAGTGTGATGGCTTAGCTCATACTCCAAGTGTTACTACAGCTACATGCAATACTTCATCCAAGGCGACAGCATTGGACTTTGGCGTCGATTGTGTTGAAGAAATTGTGATCCAAGAAAATAGTGTATGTAACTTGGAAAATGTGCAAAATGATATTGGTATTGTTCGTGAATGTGCAACTCAAAAAAATTACCAATTTTACACAATAGAATCCTTTAGGAATTATGCTAAAGGTATTGGCTTTTTATACTGGATTTGAATCATAAAGCAAATTTATGTTTGTGTTTTATATTTTGTGCCCTGAAGCCTATTCAATAACCTATAAAAGAAGTTCTCTTAGGTCTGAGTGTTGAAGACCAGTTCTTTTTGACGTTAACGAAGTTGAGGAGAAATAAGGAAGACTATAAGCTATTTCGTTTTTTTGATGCAAGTTCCTGTATTGTATCAAACATATTTATTACATGCATTAACTTTTTGCATCAAATGTGGTCAATGCTGAATATTTGATAGCCTGACAGGTAATTAGTGGATTTCTACATGCCTGAAGGATTTAAAAAATATTACCCTTCTACTAGAGTCATTGTAGATTGTACAGAAATACCTATACAACAACCTGTTAATCCATATATACAAAGAGCCGCATGGAGTTCATACAAGAACCGTTCTACTGTTAAGTATGAAGTAAGTCATTTTTAAGGCAAAAAGTCAGTTGCCTGGTATGACCATTGTAGCAGATTGGAAACTTTCTTCAAAGAGAATATACATTGTATGTGTTATAGGTTTAACTAAAATCTATTGTATATTCCACAATTCTGTGAATATTATATTCCTCTCTTGTCAAAAATATATTTTGTATGTGTTATGACATGTAACTTCCATGAAAATATTGTTAAAGTACAGCATAACTTCTTCTACTCTGTATTTTTTAACTTTAATAAAGTTTTCATTTACTATTTTTGTATTTTTATTAAAAACAATTTTTATAAAGTAAATAAACTCATTTATCAAAGTAAATTCATTTAATCAATAATTTAACAATGACATGTGGGTATTGCTTAACATTTAAATTATTTATAGAAACATTTGAGATACTTTAAACTTTAACAAACAGATGTAAATATCGCTTAATATTAAAATTATTTAAAGAAACAGTTGGCATACATTTTACTTTAAAAACCACATAAGTATTGCTTATTATTAAAATAAAAATTATTTGTAGAATCATTTGGCGTAGTTTTTACAGAGTACTTTGTCTAGTACCTAATGCTGGTCGGCGGGCCACCGAAGTCAAAGATCGGGTACCGGTGGCCCGCTCGCACGGCGAAGAGAGGAGTTTGCAGGGTGGGTTCATGGGGTTGCGTGCCGCCTCTTCTGTCGCCCCGGACGTTTTTGTCGGGGCGCGTTTCATCACTAATTGCATAATAATTATTTTTGCTTGTAAGGGCACTTTACCTCTAAAATCGCTTCTTTGCCAATAAGTCTATCAAGAGACGCCCCCAAATATGGCTTATTTTTAGATAAAAACAATCCACATTTCTGCACCTTCATTGCAGTACTTCATAAAAATGTATAGCCCCTGACTTAGTCTTTTCCATGTAGTGATTGTTTGTATTTGAACTCTAATGTATTCAAAATTCTTTGGGCTACCTTATTTTTGCTTTTATAGAAACTGCTTTGCAACATGTATGGAAGTAACTAGCTGTTATATGATTTCTGCGAATTTTATGCCATTCAAAGTTATCAGCCTGATTTCTCGTCAATTGTTCAATATCTCTTATATTGCTGTCTGTTATATGACCAGATTGGTCACATATTGAAGGAAGGTGGAGTCAATAGTGTCCGAACCGGCGAGCGTGTATGAAGAGAATTATGAATGTTGAGGAAGCGACAGAGTGTCAGAGAACTCTATCCTTGCATACTTCACTCGCTTCCTCAACATTCATAATTCTCTTCATACAATATTATATCACAATGATGTAAGTTTAGCAAAATTTCTTTTTCCAGGTTTGCAGCATATCTATCTTACCCGTGAGTGATCGTAAGAGACGACTAAGGGATATAAAACGCATATAACATCTATTGCAAGAGAAGGAAAACTCGAAACAAAACCCTATACCAACACATCTGACCAGCGTGGTATAGTAGGTTAAGTTCCCTCCCATTACGGAGGAGGCCCGAGCTCAACAGTGGGACATACATGGGCTGTGATGATAATGATGATGGGAAGATAATTAATATTTTCGATATTTTTCTTTTTCTTGAAGGTAATTTGTCAGCTTTAAGAGGAGATCCAAAATAGTTTAAAGGCCTAGGAAAACTTTGCAGATGTTGTGTACATGAAACATTTACAATAATTTTTCTTTTCGTCCACTTACACAACCATGAACAGCACAACACCTTCCCATTTCTTTTTAATATTATTTTATATTTAAATTAATTAAATTCAACAATTTCAACATTCACGAACTAACGCGCGTTTACGTGTAATAATAATAATAGCATCGGTACGTCCACGAAGTATAGATACATACATACATACATGTATATATATATATATATTCATGTGTATATATAGATATATGTATCTATAATTCGTGGATGCGATCTTAACACTAGCGTAGCCAGTGGCAGAAAAAAGAACTAAGATCTGGGTTTATTTTTGTGACCAAAAATACTATGGAAAAGCCTATACCGTTCGGACTCCTGTGTATCTATACTTCGTGATATATAGGTATAGAGGCAACAGCAAAGCTCAGGTACAGACGCCATCTGTCGATAAGTGGTGTAAATGGAGAGCGGTCTCCTGGTCTAGGGAGGATTCAATTATTCATTAAAATTAATATAAATTTTCTAAGTAATTTTCAAAAGTAAAATCTTTATAGAATTGATTTCACAACTGAAGATTATTAAAAGACTCTTAAAGAAAAACAAATAAAACAACAGTTTACCTTATTATAGTGCTTTCTATTATTATAATACAACATTTAACTACATACAACATTTTAATTATATCACTCGTCTCCGTGGGTATTACACATGGGTCAGGTTAGTAAAACAAGCGTCGATCGGTATCTAGGAAACAAAAAATAGTCGTCGGCGATAACAAAAAATACTCACACAACAAATAAACAGAACAGAATAACCACAGACTAATATAAGCTTACGCATAGAATAATGTCAAACTCACGTACAGTGTGGCCAGATTTAAATTAATCATTATGCTAGCTACTCATTTAATTTCTGCTAAAAATCTGATATAATTTTTGGAATAAATGTTAAAATTCTGCTAATAGATAAGTTTTAATGTGTACTAGAGAAAAACGCAACTTAATATTTTCAAATAAAAAAAATTCTAAGTTCTATCCACATTTTTATATAGAACTATAGAGTTTTGAACTATCTTAACCATATTTTTTGATGGCGTAAAATTTATGGATCCAGACTGTTCTTTAACTGCTTGTTTGACATGTAGAATTGCAGCAACATGTTCATTTTTTAATTTTTTTCACACCTCATTTTTTATATTGTTCATACATACATACATAGCTTCACGCCTGTTTCCCAGAGGGGTAGGCAAAGACTACGGATTGCCACAAACCACGATCCTGGCATACTTCCATTGCTTCATTCACACTCATAACAGTCTTCATGCATAATCTACAATTACGCATACTCTTAATATGACCTCTCGTCAATACATCGCTAATTTGATCCAGAAAATTATGACGAGGTCTTCCCCTTGTATTCGTCCCACTCACGCTTGCTTTATATATTTTCTTCGTCAACCTCTCTTCACTCATTCTTTCTAAGTGTCCAAACCACCTCAGCATACTCTTTTTGATCTTTGTCACTACTTCTTCATTCACACCATAGCGCTCTCTTATAACACTATTCCTAATTTTATCTTTCAGGCTCACATCACACATACTACGAAGAGCTCTCATCTCTACAGCATTTATTCTACTTTCATGTCCTCTCTGCCAAATCCAACTTTCACTACCATACATGAGGGTAGGTACTAATACTCTCTTATGCACAGCTAGACGTGCCTTTTTGGACACATTTCTGCTTCTCATAAAGGTGTACAGTGCCCCATTCACCCTATTACCAGCATTTACTCTTCTTTCAACATCATTATCATTTTTACCATCTCGAGTAAATAATACACCCAAATACAAAAATTCTTTCACCTGTTCCAATTCCTCACCATTTATACTAATTTTACATTCCGTCATACATTTATCCTTTTCAAAAACCATTATTTTCGTCTTACGTACATTTACTTTCATGCCTTTTCTTTCAAAAGCTTCATGCATAATACCATCGCCTGTAAATCCTCAGCCGACGATGCAAGTAATACCTGATCATTGGCATAAAGAAGACATTTGATAAGTAACTCATTCATTCTTAAACCACAATCATTATCTTTCAGATCTTTCAGACAACTATCCATGAATAGGTTAAACAGCCACGGTGATGCTACACATCCCTGTCTAACACCTTTATCAATATTAAACCATTCCGTGTAGGATCCGTTTATTCTTACTCACGCCCTGGAGTCCTTATAAATGGATTTCAGAGCGTGAATAAGATGGCTGTCCACCCCATACATAGACAGTACCGACCACAGTTCATTCCTCCTCACTTTGTCATAAGCCTTCTCCAAATCAATAAATGCGCAAAAGATTTTCTGACCTTTAGCCAAAAATTTCTGCGTCATGCATGTTAAGGAGAAGACTTGATCCCTACAACCCATACCTTTTCGAAAACCCGCTTGTGCATCCCATATTTTCTTGTCAGTTACTTTCACTACTCTTTCAATCAATACTTTCGCATACAGTTTGCCGACAATGCTAAGGAGGCTTATGGCCCTGTAGTTTGCACAATCTTGCTGGGAACCTTTCCCTTTGTACAGAGGTACAATAACTGCCTTACACCAGTCGTCAGGTACTTGGCCATTAGTCCAACAGAGATTGAAGAGCTGGTATAGCATGTTAGCTATGATATCTTGTCCAGCCGTCAGCATTTCAACTGTAATCCTATCGTATCCTGCAGATTTACTCACTTTCATACCTTTCAGTGCGTTCGTAATTTCCACCATAGTTATAACTTCTCTATCCTCAAGATCTCTTTCACTCTCAGATGACAGGTCTTGTGACTCTTCTCTTTCAAATAAGCTTTCAAAGTATTCCTTCCATCTCTTTAGTGCACATTCTTCTCTATTCACTATCCTTCCATACTTATCCATGATCGAGGCAAGCTCTGTACTTTGAGCTTTACCTCGAGCTGATCTTATCGACTTCCAGAAAATCTTTAAGTTGGATTGGTAATCCTGCGATAATCTTCTATCATACTCGTCTTTTTGATCCTCTTTCTTTCTTCTGACAATTTCTTTCACTACTCTTTTTCTTCTCTTGTACTCTTCTTTAGCTATATCTATATCATCATTCGTTGCCCTTTCCATTCTCTCATTGGCTCTGTTAGGAAGCCAATCTATCCAGGCTTTCTTCTTCTCACAAACTGCACTCTGCACATCTTTATCCCACCATACATTCTTCATCTCATTTACTTTTCTTCTTCTGGTCACGCCACATATTTCTATAGCAGTATTTATCACATTCTCTTTAAAAGTCTTCCATAATTCTTCCATATCACTAATATTAACCGAATCATACAACTTTTCTGTCAGTTTACTTTTGTACTTCTCTCTAACAATCTCATCTTGCAAATTTTCTACTTTTATTCTTTCTAGTACACTTGTCGGGTTATGTATCCGGTTTCGCCACATTTTTACGAGACCACTTATTCTAGTCATTACTAGAAAGTGATCTGTATGGATACCAACACCGCGATACACCCTAGTGTCTAGAACTTTGCTTCTAAGTCTTTCATCTACTATTATAAAGTCAATCATACTCTTTCTTACATTCTTTGCTTCACGTGTATACATACGGATCTTTTTGTGTTCAAACATAGTATTTGTAATACAAAGATTCCATCCCAAGCACACCTCTAGTAAACTTTGACCATTTTCATTCACACTTTCATCACCAAACCTTCCTAAAACCTATACATATACCTATACATATACCTTTATATTGTTCATTTGAAAAAATATGCGCTCACAAGATGTACATGTATAATCATAGATAAAATCATCATAGCTTTTGCGAAATAATGTACTTGGGGAGTGTGGGTACAATTAATTCCATCTGCCTTCGTGATTTTTGAAACGTGGTGGATATCGGTACTTTCATCAATGACTACTGAAGAAACAAGGTTTTCTGACACACACTGCATGTTGAATTAGCTTTTTGTTTAAATATATGTATTAAACAAGAAGCCAATTCAGCATGCAATTCTTTTCCAACTTCAGGTTTGAGAACATTATATGTCAATGCAGCAGCTTTAGTGCGTTTACATAAAAATGATCTTGCAATTACTGAATCATGCAAACCTTTTCAAGTAACTCGTTCAAATGATCCATAACTCTAAATGATAAATTATGTTTTGCCAGAAACATACACATTTTAATTTCAGCTTTTTTTACCTCTTCAGTTATAGACGTTTGTCTTATGTTACATACAGATGTGAATTGTTTACTTACTACATTACAAGTATTTTTAGAGCAACATAAGTAAAAAGAGTCTCTTACCGACGACTGTCCAGAATAATCACATTTTTTTTATGTTTCACTGAGTTTATATGTTATTTAAAAACAGAAAGTCATGAAACTACTGTTATTACATACTTTACAAAAAGCGGCATTGCTCTCATTTTTGGATCTTCATAAGCAAGATGAAAACATTGGATCCTTCTCCCATTCAACACGATAGTTCTGGTCATTTTTTTGACGCGGACGAAACAATTGACTAACGATATCTGCGCATAAAATGTATATTACATACAATTTCAAAGCAAAATATACATTTAAGGGGTATTTTCCCCAAGAATGAAAGGTGCCTTCAGAAGAAAAAAAAATACGTTCTTTAAGAAAGACAGGTTTTTTTTAAATATGTTTTCGCAACTACCGAATGGTAATTAATTAATGTCTAATCCTGCTAGTTTCCTGCGGAACTTTTTCAATATTATGCCAAAATCTGCCTAATTTTAAAGTCTGCGACACAATCTACTGTCATAAATTTGAGATTGAATTCAGCTAAAATCGCAGAATTCTGCTAAATTTGGTCACACTGCTCGCAAGGTATTTTTTTAAATGGCTGCCATGGCGGCAGCACGTTTCTTTTTACGCAAAATACAATAAAATGTATAAAAATTGACATGTGATTTATAAAAATAAAAAGAGTTAAAATGAATGTTTTACTCAAATACAAATAAGCTCATATAATATAAATTAATTTTATATTATTTTTATCGTAACAAAGCTTAATATTGGCGCCATCTAACGCAACAGGGTGGAATTAAAAATCTCATACAAAATCTCTATAGCTGGAAATATTAATATTAACGCGTATTTATTCAGTTTGTTTTAGTAAAATGTTGAAATTATAAATCGTTAGTTATTTGAATGTAAATCCAGATAATATGTCGATAAACGAGCAGCCGGATCTTTTGTTTTTTGATACATTTTCTCACGACACTAATGAGGTAAACCTTTGGGATATATTTAATAAGATTTCCATCTAAGTACATCATAAAATCATAATAAACTACTTTCAGGAACTGAATTTGGACTTGGTGCAGTTTCCGAAGTCTGTTTATGTGCGAGAGTTACGCATAATTCCACTTGGAGCTCGAGTGGAAGGTGATTTTCCCGGCGGAGTGCGATTAGGGGCCACCAATCCTACAAAATTTCACATAGACTTTTTTGTGAACGACTTGAGTAAGCCGGGGGCATCTACGTTTGAGGCACTTGGTAGTTTAGATTATTGTCAGAATGGCCAAATACACATGGAGTGTGGCAATGGTTTAGACCAACCAAGGATTCCAACTGATGGACTTGTACTGAGAGGTTAGTTATAGATTATAATTAATACGTAAGAAAAGTTCTTGTTAACTAACAAATTGTTCCATAGATAATTATTATATTATGAAACAAGAATAATAAAAAAAGAAAATATAACAAAATTAGTGCATTTCTGCAGCTGTTAAAGATTACATATTAATGGCCAACAATACTATACTATTAAAGTCAACTATATTGTCAACTGCTTTGATTAATAAAATAATGAATTTGTATTAAATTAAATTATTTGATCATGAAAATATTGATTAACCTTTGACTTACAAAGCAATTGTGGCAAATTTTTAAACCAATCATTAGAAAATATAATATATTCTATAACTTATTGAAGCAAGTATAAATTTGTACATTTTGTTGCCACATATATGTTGTAATGTTAGCTAACCAAGGTGTTGCTCTGTGGTACTGGCAATGTGTACTACCAACCCTTACTGCGATCATGGATGTTGTAAAAGATGACTAGCAGCCTTATCAACCTGGGCGAATTCCATCTAATGCCACCAGGTCAATAGTTCCTTTCCCAATGAGGTTTAATGTGAGGTAGGCCGGTTATAAAATTACAGTCAATAACTTTGTAATATGTACAATGAAAGAAGGTGTACATATTATGTCAACCCCAAGTAATTTTGATAAGAGCAGGGTGATGAGTCAGCTAACAAAGGAAAAAAAATCATTCATGCAGGCTATTACTTGATAGAGTATATGAATGCATTAATTTATACAATCATCAACTATCCATCAGCTTATAGCTACAGCTTTAATAACTCCTCAGGTGCTTCTTGTGGGGTCTGGTCCAGCCCTACATTTTTAAGGGTTTTATTTTTTGAAAGAAAAAGAAATGTGCTAGTTCGAAGGCCATCACACTGAAACTAATACTCACCAAACTTGTAATATACCTACAATTTAATTTAAATGAACTAATTTAAAAAAATAATGAGCTGAATTTTCTACTGAATCTTCTCAGTTCGTGAACACATTCCAATCTGGTAGTAATTTATTTAATTAATTTCAAACAAAATGTAAAATTGACAGTATATGATTGGCTTTACGGGGCTTATACATAATAAATGATTGGTTTGATCAATTTTGAATGTACAGAGTAGATATTTGAACTGAATAAAATAACATACAAAAATAATGTGAATCTATTCATAAATAGACACAACAGCAATAACCTATTGAGTTAAGGAACTTTTCAGAGAAGTAACTCTGCTTCATGGAATAAAATGACATATTTACGCCTTAGCGTTAGCGACTTCGAATACTACCAACCCTTACTGTGCTTGTGGATGTCGTAAAAGACGACTAAGAGCCTTATAACGACCGGGGCCAACTCCATCTGATGCCGTTTGGTCAACAATTATATTTCCAGGGAGGGTTGACATTTGGCAGGCGGCCAGTCATAAAACTATCACCAATAACTTTTACTACATGTAGGTACTATGAAACAGAGTACATATTGTATCGACCCCAACCAATTGGGATAAAAGTAGGAAAATTATGCTTTACTTAATTACAAATAATAAATTGCTTTATACAGCAATATATTTACCATGAAGAGGTTAACATCTATGCTACTGTACTAAGAACTTAATGTAGATAGTCAAAACATAGTGTAACCTTTATTTAATATTCTCACCCAGATATTCATTCTTAATTATATGATGAAGGATAAATGTATTAGAAAACATTATATACATACCACATAAGGGAAACCTTGCCTTCTGCCAAAGTGTGAATGTGCCCAATGGACAATAAAGGCATAATTACATTAAAAAATAACAGTAAAATATTAGTTTATTTTATTTTACAGGATGGTACACAACTATTACCTTGGCAGTGTATGGTAATCTAACTCAGGTCCTCCCTGAGACCCCAGTAGGTGCTAATCCACCTCCGATCGTACAGAGGCCAGCAGTAGCCAGAGAGGTTGTACCACCACCTACAGTTGTGCCTCCGAACCCTGAATGGTCACAAGAACCACCTAATCCCATACCAGCTTACACTGGCAACGTCGCTACTGCGAACCCTGATGGTTATGTACCGACCACCTATCCCGAAAACTATGACAGTCAAATTTACAGAGCTGATTACTATGAACCAGAACAGAGCACAGGACCTAAGGATCCCAGAGCTTACCAACATATAGAAGAAAGTAATTGGGATAAGAGGGATTTGAGCTGTGAACGAGAAGGCGATAGGCTGCGTCACAGCCCTCGTCCACTTGACCATGACCGAGATAGAGATAGACGAGATGTTCGGAGTCGAAGAAGGTCTTTGGAGAGAGGCAGAAGCCGTGAGTCATCAAGACACCGCGACAGAAGTAGAGAGTTGGATAGGATGGATAGACTTCGATCTCGGTCCAGGAGTCGTGATCGAGATTACGTAGTGAAAGGTGAATATCGACCTCTAAGCCGCTCCAGGTCTCGTAGTGTAGATAGAATGCGTGCTTTATCCAACGACCGTGATTGGGACAGAGGTTCTTATAAAAAAGATGATTATCGTCGACATCGCGAACCATCCTACGATAGATCTCGTGGCGGTTCTTACGATAAAGAAGGCAGCTCGTATGAGCGCCGGTCTCCTTACGACAAAAGAGCACCATCCTACGAAAGGAAATTACCTTATGAAAAGCGTTTGTCACCCTATGAAAAACGCGGCTCGTCTTACGAAAGACGTGCACCATCTTACGAGAAACAATCTCCTTATGATAGAAAACGACACTCTCCTTATAGCCGTATCAGAGGTTCTAGTTACAGTAGTAGATCTCCAAGTCGTGATGATCCACGCAAACGGCCTAGGACTCCACCGGGAGAGGGCAATCGTAGGCCTTTATCGCCCAGAGATGTTGATATTTCTAGTCCTATTAATTCTATCCGATCTGATGAAGGTGGAGATTACGACAGAAGTGGAAAGCAGATACCAAGAGTTGACTTCTACCATCAGAGCTACAGACACAAGCAGTCTATTCGCAGCCCATCTCAGGAACTAGATAGCGCTCCATATGTTGAACAACAACATTCCAGCTTGGTCACTGTACAAATTGTTGACAATCCTACTACAAAAGTTATCGAATCGCCAAATAGAAATCTCGAAGATGATCGCTCAATGGATGCTGAGCAATTTGAGCCTATTCTATCTGATGAGGATATCTGTGATGATCTCGAAGGTGCCTCTTATACTGATGTTGATTACGATGTTAACGATTACTGTCTAGTTGATGATATTATCAAATATTACAATCCATTCAAATGTGAGTGGCAAAAGTACGAGTATGTGAACAAAATACATTTGTTAGGCCCAAAACGTGACGGAGTCAAAGATGTCACGAGTGCGTCGTTTGACCAACTGTGTGACGCCAGTCCAGAGCTATTCAAGATTTCAGAGATGGCTAAATCTAATAAGAAGTTAGATCAAAAATTTTTTGCGAACACATTCACAGAGATTGATAATTCGGCAAGAGAAGAATGGGTTCATCAGTGCGAACAATTATTTGTTGCAATGTCTAGTCTTTGCAAAAACACTGATATAATATTGAGAATATTTAAGAACCTCAGTCGTAATGATGTACCAGATGAATTTACAGAAATCTATTATCTTCTAATCACATTCTGTAAAATTGGTTTGAACTTTGATTTTGCATTAGCTCAACAACAACCAACATATAAAATCAGGCACATGAAATGTGGCATCCGTCTTGCGGAAGCTCTAATGTCTCATAGGCATAATGGAGAAGTAACAAAAGTTCTTCTCGCCTCTGGAATAGACATGTCGATGTTGCTACTTGAAATGTATTCCAAAGAGTACATGGCGTTAAGCATACGTCTAATGATTTTAAAAGCGTTGAATGCTTGTCTTTCTTCAAAAGAATCTGTAGACCAGTTTATGAGAGAAACAGTATTTCCTAAATTTGATAAAAAAGATGACAGAAAGCCTAAAAATGGTTATCAGGCTTTAATAACAATAATGCAAACCAACCCTCTGGCAAGAATAAAATTTTCTATTAGTGCTTTGATAAAGAAGTTAAATATTTACGAATTGTTAGGGCAACTTCACGGTTTAGTGATAAACTTTAGTAAATCTGGAGGTAACACCGAAGCAGAACTAAATGAAAAAGATGTTAATTTTATTGTTAATGCTCTGGAAGAAATACTGTACATGTATCGCTCACAATGTTTCCATTTGTCACAACCAAAGCGATTCCTTCCAGTCTCTGCTCAATTTGAGATCAATAAGGAATGCTCCAATGAAATTTTACTTGAATTCTTCAATATACATAAGGTATTAGAAGTCTGTCTTTACCTTCTTACATGTCCAACGACCTGCAACAACTTGGTTGTGGTGAGCCCAATACATGACTTAATGTATGAACTGATTAACTCGTACAATGGTCTCAAATTTCTGTACAAAAATATAGAAATGAGTGAATTATTGTTTAAAGCATTTACGCAACCTTACAGCCAACAAAATGCCGATGAGTTTATATATCCTCATGATTTGAGCAATTATAGCGATCTACAGATATTGGCGCTTGAGATGGCGTACAAGTTGAAGGCTATATACTACTTACAGTCTATATGTGATCTACAGATTGGCAAACTTGATGAGAACGAACTCATAGATAGACTTCAATCGTTGTACTGTTTATCATTTGGCAGTATCGGACGGACGGCCGTACCAGATGTAATCGTAATGGACGATAATGCTGAATGTCTAATGGAAGTGTTTGAAAATGACTTAAAAATTAAAGTTAAAAGTGAGTCACCAATAAAACAGAAATCGCCATCTAAGGGTTATGCTATTGAACTGATCGTTTCGGCGGTTCGATTTGCAGCTAATGTTCCATTCTTGAAAAGATATGGTCAGAGACTAATAAATGTATCTAAGGAGCACGACAGATTTGAGCCGAGCGTGTCTAGCGTTTTGCAAGAAGTAATACCGTACCTGAAACCTGTCGAAAAACCCACAGTCTTGTCAGGAGAAGATATGGCGGAATGCGTAGAGATATTAAAGGCTAGTTTAGAACACGCACCTGACTTACCAGGGGAACTAATGACATGCTTGAGGATTCTCCGTCACTTCTGTATATCAGACTATGAGAACAACGTTACGATTGCCTGTGAATCGGCCACGGAAGAGTATGTCGAGCTGAAATACAAATATAACGTGTTGCAACTATTTTCTCTAGACGGTGTCGCACATCTGGCTGGTATACTAGATCGTTTAGGTACTCATTTTGATCAGCCGAGTATGCACACAGCATTATTCGCATCAGTAAAAGGATTACAGCTCGCCCAGATGTTGCTGCCATGTTTGAGATTGCTCGATGCCATGTTGGCGAGAGTAGTTCGTTGCCGTGGACCAAGATTTCGTGATTTGACAGCAGCTCCAGTTTTGCTTAAAACCTACGGCATTGCTAAAGCCTTCCCAGTAGGTTCTGTCGGGTATAGAACTGCTGCAAAAGCGGCCGAAGCTTCCGTAAGAGCTTTACTTGCATATGCACAGCCGATAGCTGATGATGCTAATGATGGCGATTCGATCCGTCGAGGACCTTGGACTTCCCTCTGCTCTGAGGTTATATCATACATTACCACTGCACCATATACTTTTGTCCCAGGCTTACTAGTTTTCTCAGAACTACTACCTTTACCATTACCGATGCAGACAAAAACACCGCCTACTGATCGAGAGCTCGCCGATTCGTCAAACGAAAGGCGTCTGTGGTCCGCACATCTTCACGCTTTATCAAATGATTTGACTGACATGATACAGATAATCTGCATGTCTACTTATAGACCTGTAGTGCATATGCTACGAAGAGTATGCGTACAGATAGCAGATTTAGCGCCCAACACGGCTGCTACTGTAGCCAGAGCGGCTGTGGGAGCTGTTACAAGGGAGTTGAAACCTGGAGACCCTGCGACAGCAAGTAATGCGCGAGTGCTGGGTTTCTTAGCATGTCTGGTTTCTCACGCACCTGTCAAATGCGCTGTTCTTCACACCTTAAACAGTGGTGGACCAAAAGCTGTCGATGTCCAAACCGCCTTGTGTACAGTACTTGGTCTAGGAAATGCCACAAACGAACACGCGGCAGCTCAAGAGTATGCGGCACACGCACTAGCAGCACTTTGTGATGCAGAGATAACCTTAACACCTTCAAACGGTGCACCTGATGCCCTACTGGCCAATTCTCTGCCAAATAAAGATGCTTTAGTTGCGTTTCTTGATGCAACTGCCGATTGTCTAGAGTCCGTGACTAAAACGTGTTCAGTTGCATCTTCCATACTCCGAGCTTATTTCGTCTTGACGGAACACGAGTATGGCTTTCTACAATTCAGAAAATTCATCTCTAAAAGGAGAGATTCTTTGGGCAAGTTCTTTAAATGGGTCTTGGAAGGCCAAGGCGAGGATAGGGCGGAATGTCTCAGTTTATACATAGATTTAATCAGGATCTTGAAGACTGAGGAAGGAGAAGGTCCTGTGGGCAGAAAGACGATGCTAACAGTGAATGAGATGGCAGATATGGTGGGCTATTCACCTAATGATGAAGAGCATCCTGGTTTAAAGCTTGACAAAATTTTAAAGGTGAGTGTTTGCAAAGTGAACTCTTACTTAAGAACAATGATGATAATCTAATTCCTGGCTCCTGCTCCGAGTCTTCCTTTCCTGTAGGTTATCGTAAAAGACGACTAAAGGATGTAGGCAAATAATAACATCACTATCTTAAAATGGAGGAAAGGAAGGAAACCCCACCACTTTCCCACGCTTAATCAATATAGTGGGAAAGTGGTGGGTCTTCCTTCCTTTCCTCCATTTTAAGATAATAATGGATTTTCGCCATGTATCGCCTAATTCAAACAATTAATAACATCACTGCAAACAAAGGAAAACTCGAATAAAACATACGCCAAGCTATCACCGGCCATTGTGTTAGCCTAATTCCCCTCATTTGGGGGAGCCCCATGTCCAACAGTGAGACGTATATAGGCTGAGCAGAAAATAAATTGTCTAACAATTAATAAGAAATCCATGTTTTTTAAATTTTCAGGAGAGGAATACTGACGAAGATGCAATCGTTAACGCCAATTTCCTCAGCAGCAACCTGCTGAAGATAAAAACGTTAGAGGAGCCTGCCACTCCACCTGAAGTACAAGAGTTTACGCCACCAGCGCCAGAGACTTTGGTGGCGCAGTTTCAGACCAGGACTATATACACGATAGGGGAAGCGAGCGACGAGAGACTCACCTCGAGTTACTGGTTGAACGTGCCCGCTGCTGGTGGTGAAGATGATGTCAATGACAGTGAACTAGTGAGGTTTTATTTTACATTAGCTGACCTTCGTTCATCTATCCATCTATCGGTCTATCGATGTCCATGGTTAAACATAAGCTCTTCAGATGTTGCTGTAAACGCCAGACAAGTGGGCTTGGCAGATGATCCCGTTTGTTAAGTTTCTCAAGACAGTGCAGTTGGCTATTCTCCTAGTAATAACTTAGGTATTTATGATTCCCATGGAAGGTAATGGGTTGGTACCACATTGTATTCTTAACCTGTTGCCACATCTTAATCATAAATATGGCAATTAATGAGTAAGATAGTAGTAATAGTAAGATTCGAGAGCCATGGGTTGGGTTCAATCATAGATTCACCTTGTCTTTTACCAGTTATTATCATCACAACCATACCCCGGGATCTAACCATCTATAAAAAGGACCATACAGTTTATAAATAAAATTGTAACAATAATTTAGTCAAATATTTAATTAATAATTATTTAAATATGTCTCTCAGGTGTCATGTGATATAATGGAAATAGCGAACGCGTACGTGGCCGGTGGTGCGGAGTCCGTCTGTGGTGCCGTCCGCAGACTCGCGGGCTGTCTACACGCACCGCCTGACCCCATGCCGCAGGATGATAAACGACCACCAGGTACACACGTCTACCTACAAATATATACATGATTCTGTACAATTTAAATATTAACTACAGACATATACATTCACATTCCCCATGTGATGACAGATTACTAATACAATTCACCACCACCTGTCTTGCTCCTGGCCGTCGCAAAAGACGACCAAAGGATGTATATATAGAAATAAAATCTATGCAAGAGAAGGAAAACTTAAAATAAAACTCTATACCCATCTGATCAGCGTGGTATAGTAGGTCAATTTTATAGGAGGCTGGCAGCTGGAGCCTAGCAGTGGGATGTATATGAGGTGAAATTATGATGATGATGATATATGAACTAAAAACATATCTATTTATGAAAACAATTAATTTTGCATGTAACTAATTCAAGTTATTTTCATTTCAATTTTGTTAATTAGAATAAGAGAGAAAAATATAGACAATGTACCGACCTTCCGTGCCAGTGCTAGGGGTTCGATTCCTACGCAAGACAATACTTTGTGAACCTTGAAATTTGGGCTTTTAGTTCTCTCTCTCTCTCTCTCTCACTGAATGAAACGCAATAGCACATTGCCACTGTTCAGACAATGTGGTCTGGGATAGTAATCCCGGACTAGACAGTGTAGATGGTTGTAGAGAGTCTACCACCAACAATGTTATTGCAGTGTCTGTGTCGCGGGTGCGCACGGAGGCCGGCGGTGGTGCTGCGGGCGGCGGCGGCGGTGGGGGGGCGGACGCGTTCCGCTCGCGCCCGCCCAACACGTCGCGGCCGCCCTCGCTGCACGTGGACGACTTCACCGCACTGCATCATCCGTACACCAACACACACATCAACAGGTCTGTTTATATATCTAGTGATCAGTCCCATCGTGCCATGCGTAGTGGATTTGATCCCCACACAATACAATATTTTGTACGATCACAAACGATTGTTCCGAGTCTGGGTGTAATTTGTGTCCTTTAATTTTATCTTTCTAAAGTTCTCCTCAATACAAAGATCCTTAATGCAGGGTGTGGTACTACCACCGAGGTTAAGGAATCGTTAGTGGTCAGACTAATGGCGGTAGGGAAATATGGGCCACTCGCCGCCCTTCCGTCACTGCAGGCGTCCGTGTCTAAATCACAGCCCACCACACACACATTGTGTTTCTGGTGATAACTTCGAGACCAAATATACAATTAGTGACCACGACCATGATTTTATGTACGCACAGACAATCGTTAGAATGGATGACTTAACCTTTCGAACGTTTTGACACAGTTCTGTGCAGTGTGCACCCCTCTTGAACCGTCTTGTCACAGATTTGTGCCTGTTTCTTTTTAACCACTTTTAATACTTTCGGTCGCTGCGATAGACGACCAAATTTTTTTTGGCGCCCCCGTGACATTCGAAAGGTTAATGTGATAAATAACTAGATCAATCGTCTAATACGTAATATTTACTTTATTGCTTTATTGCTAGAAATACAATTTGCTGTATCGTCGAATACGTATAGTTTGGAATTTCGTATAGCAGAACCATTTCTTCACATACTCTTTGTTTGTAAAATGAAATATATTAATATTATGTTATTGTTTATTTGTTTGTTTGTGTGTATGTAGGGGCATGCGGCGCGGCATAGCTGTGTCGGACCGCGGGCGCTTCGCGTCGGCAGCACCCGTACACGCGCACTACCGCCATCTGTGAGTATTCCCCGCGAACTTCGCCACCCATACTTGTCCTGCTTCAAGTCAGCCCAGGTCGATTTTGCAACACGAGAAAGGAATCAATGTATTCTTTGACCATTTTATTCTTGCCGTAACTTAATATTTACACCTAATAATGTTAACCTATTTATATCCAGTGTAAATATGCATGCTGTGGGGGGCGCCTACGAATACTACCAACGTTTACATTGCTCGTGGATGACGTAAAAGACGAATCGAGGTCGATTCATCAGGTAAACCTGATGCCATCTGGTCAAAAATAACATTCCCAAGGAGTGCTGACGTTGGGCAGGCGGCCGGTCATAAAACTATTTACAATATCTACAATGGTAGGAGAATACATATCGTGTCTAATCCAGGTAATGGGGATCAGAGCAGGAGGATTTGTCGAACGATAAAATATGAAACTCATAATTCTCTGTTGATGTTTAAAATATTTTTCCTTAAGCTTAGTGGTTACCAAACATTTTTAGAAAAAAAAAACCATGAGGTGTTGGTGTTGATATTATTTTTCATCATCATCAATCACAACCATGATATTTTAATTCTCACACCGAACAATTGTTGGTAGAATGCGCAAATAATTGTCAGTTTAGTTGTAATTGGTCTCTGTTAAGATATTTGTACAGTTCAAATTAATTTATTTATTAACAATGTTCTATTTCTAAGTTTCTATTTCTCTCTGCCTACCCTGCCAGGGATATGGCGTGATGATATGTATGTATGTATGTATTTCTAAGTGAGGTTTAAAAACATGGCCGTTACAAACTTTAGGTCATAGATAATACACAGGTTGAGTAGTAACTGAGATAATCTGTCACGTGCAGCTCTAAACTGTCTCACTTTGAATTCAAACGTATGGTATGGTACCCGACGCTACTTAGAATACGTCAACTATACGATTTAAAACTAAAAAAATATAATAATAATTCCAGACGCGGCCGCGGCGCTTGGGAGATGGGCGCATCACACTTCGGCCACTTCCCACCTGCCTCGCAGTATATGATGGGTATGAACAATTCACATGTTTCACTTACTCAATGAAAGGATTGGAGAGCCAAACCCACGTTGTGATAGGCAGTACTGGCTGTACCTGTAGTATTGTAGAGGTCCATGGGCAGCAGTTACCATTTCCCACAAGGTGGACAGCTGCTATTAGAGGCGATTCACACTGCTCCGTCGCCAGGCGCAATTAATACGGGACCTGCTCCCGTTTTCGGTGTTGGGCCTGGCGTGTTTTCTATACTAATCGATGTACTTGCATACAATATTAAAACCTGCCACTCCGCGCCAGGCGACGGAGTGCGTAGCAGTGTGTGAAGCGCCTATGGCAATATAAATATACCTTGAACTTTTACTCAACTATTTTGTCCACAAAGAACAGCAATCACAGACGTGATAGCTATTTTGAATTATATATGGGTCATAAAATTACCAAAATATAGATAAACTTTTCATTTGTATGTTCGTTTTAGATAGCTATCGGTCGATAGCTTTGGTTATCTGTAACATTACAACTGCATATTTATTCAGGGTAATTCTTTATTATTGAATACTTTTACCAAAAAATGATAATCACGTGCGGGACTTGAACCAACATCTGGCAATTTCTGAATACGTCTCCCTGAAAACGAGAATACGAATGTCAATTTGATTGCTCCACACGATTGACCACACGCCGAGTTGATACGGTGAATAATTTTCTTGTGTGAAATCCAAACTCTTTTTTTAACATACAAGTTGCTTAAGTTACTTCTTGTGATGTTAGCTATCTGCGTGTGAAAGTTGCGTTAAAATCGATTCAGCCGTTTCGGATTATAAATGAAACAAACGGATAAAATTTAAAGTTGTTTTTAATATACATTTAGCAAAAATCGTTTTTGACATTACATTTGGACAATTCAATTGTATTTATTTGTATAGATAACTTTATATTAAAGATAATTAATAGTACCAATATTTGTTGAGCAGGCGGCGTCTGCTGGGGCGGGGCGCGCGTGCCTCGCGGGGCACGACACCGAGCCTTCATGCGCTGAACTATACGACAGTAACTCGTGTTTACCAATAATAATAAATCAATAAATGTTGTTATATACATATATATATTTTTATTTATAATTAAATTACCCATGTCTCATCCATTCATGATCTCAAACCACGTCCATGGTCCAATCATGGACATAAGATCTCCTAATGGAGTTTAATGGCATGATCTTTTTGAAGTGAAAACTTTTTTTGGCGCACCGCCGAATGTACCCGAACGATAAAGATACAGTCAGTTGCTCTTCACTGCTGTGTCGCTGTGTTTACTGTATTCAAATTATATGTAATAATTGTTATCACTAATTATTATCGTTTTCCAATAGTTTTTTTTAATAGTCACTCATCATTTATTTTTTAAAAATTATTATCGATACGTAATAATAATTATTTTAAGAATCATATTTTGGTTTACATTGTGAGATTAGCGTATGTAGTTAACTGTTTATCGTACTGATATTATATAATGAAAAAACATTAAACATTATATAAAAGATTTTGTTCCATAGTTGTAAGTTGTGACTTCTCCGCCCTCATGGCTGCCGACAGAAGACTGCTTTTGAATTTTTTTTTTAATTTATTCGCCCTTATGAACAGGCTATAGTCAGTCGACCTTACTGCCTTGTCTTACGTATTCATTTTCTTCATATATTATTTAACACTTCTTCATATTACGTAGCCTTAATAGTCAGTAAGTGAAGTCGGTACCATTACTTGGGCGCTGATAACTAAACTAATAGTTTCTTGGGGAATTTTGGAAAATACACCAAAACCACTATTATTTAATGACATGATTCGCGCTTGCATACCTTTTTCTAAGGAGTGTTGCTGCTAGAAGATAATTGTGAAATATCTCATTCTGAGTCCCTCGCCACACGTGGTAACAAGCAACATGTAGGTCATTAATTATCAAATAATTACTAAAAACATCAGCATTAATCAAATGGTATTAAACATGAACAGTTCTAAAGTATAGTTTTCTGAATTCCTCATCATTCTCTTGCACTTATTCCAATTACTTGTGGTCGACCCAGTATGTACTCCTCTTCTTACACAATGCAAAAGTTATTGGCAATAGTTTTATGACCGGCCGCCTGCAAGACGTCAACCCTCCTTGGGAATGCAATTGTTGACACAAACGGCATCAGGTGGTGTTGGCCCAGGTCGATATAATATTTGTTTTCTAAATTGCTGAGATTTATTTTCAGCATGCTAGGCCCACGTTCGTATTAAAATCTTCACTCGACGTGTTCATTACAGTAATTAATTCATCCTTTTTAATGAGAAAACTCTTAGGAACGTACCCATTCCACGTGAATATATATATATATTTAATTTTTAATCTCCTCATCTCTCAGTAACCACTAATGTATGCAACCGACACCCAATTATGTTCCAGCTTATTATTTTTGCAGCCCCCTCCACTTTAAACAGTAGTCACGTAGTAAGAATACAATTCACCACTCTCTCTGTTGCCAGTGTGTTGTAAAAGACGGCTAAGGGATATAATATACAAATAACATGACTGCAAGATATGGAAAGAAATAAACACGTATACCGACCCGTTTGAAGAGCGTGGTAATGTGAAGAAGTCTGCTGGCCTGACTTATGTTTAGTAAAAAAATTTTACTTGAAAAACTCCTATCATTTAATCAATTATCCTGCATACGAACCATTCCTTATTAAAGATTCAGAAAAAAATAAATAAGTCACTAAATGTCAGCATCAAAACTAAGCTAGGAGTCGCTCAGCATGCTATCGAACAAGCTATGTTCGCGATTTTTTTGCTAGATAAGGCCTGAAGTATGGAAATCTGGAGAAGAACGGGTGCAACCGACACAGTACACTGAAGTAGCAATAGTTATAGCGCTACACTGTTCGGTCCGTCCGTGGTAGTACACTAGCTGTGGTGCTGCTCTCACATAAAATCGATGTCTGAGCAGTGGCAATATGCCATTGCGTATCGTTCGGTGAGCAAGAGGAGCGGTAATCCAACTTTATGGGTGGGTTTGGAGTTTTCATTGGTCAGGCGGCGGCCTACCTGGTATTGCAAAGGTCTATGAGTGGCTGTAACACTAACCAACACATGCTTGTTTGTCATCATAATAAGCAATAAAAAAATAGGTCACATCGTTCGACGTACCGATAGGAAAAACGTTCTCCAGTGGCGACCACGTAGCGTCCTACGAGGCTACGCTACGCTTCTCACGGGGTGAACCGACGACTTGACAGTTACTGAGAGTCGTTGGATGCGGGCAGCATAGGACTCCACGTCGTGACGATCTGTGAGGGCGGCTTACGTCCAGCAGTAGACGTCAAAAGCTGAATGATGAAACCAGTGAACTGACCTACTCCAATGGCCGCATGTGCTATATTCTGCAGTAATAGTCTCCGTCGCTATGGTATACGTACATCCAACCATTAGCCTATCAACAGCAACGGAAACTTCTTCTCGAAGGGAGATAATATAACAATCGCATGTGTTATTACAAATTTTCCAGAGGAGTAGCGCATGCCACTCCTCCGGCCTCTAAGGGCCCTTAGAAGGTTTTTACAACTAGCACGGTTCAGTTAGTGCTCACACATTGATTACTTAACGTGTCACGACACGATGAAGTTGCACAAAGAAAACAATTTTAGAAAATTTAGAAACAAATCAACTTTATTATCAAGATGAAAAAGATCAAATCATACATTACAATATACAAGCATTAATAAACAGATATGTATGTATGTGTGTGTGTGTGTGAGAGAGGACGACGAACAAACACAATAACCGCGCACATATTAACATCATATATATTGCAAACGAACCGACAGACGAACACTCAACGTGAACGTAACGACACAATATACATGGCGAGCGTCGTCGCGCGACTGAACAACACTTAACGCGTTACGGAACTTGTCACATTTAAATATGTCCAAAATTATTTAAAAACTTACAGACTCTCACATCAAAAAAATAAAATACATATTTAATTTTCAATACTCCACAATCGTGGCCTTTCGACGTCTGCGCGCCACAGATATACTTCAAGCTTGTATTTGCCAAGTTAAAAACAATTGAACTAACGGCAGTCGCATATCTATACACGTGGACCGACGCGGTGGTCAAATATATCTTAAACAAGTGTTATAAAAGAGTAAGTGTTACTATTGTGTAGGTACACCAAACAAACTATACTTACACTTTCACATAACTCAATATAAACTTGCAATTAACATATTTAAGTCTGACAAATTCCGTAAAATTAACTTTATTTAAAAACTAATGATGTCCGAAGCGCACGGTGGGCAGACTTCAGCCAACATTGATGTGATCATTTCTTACAATAACACCCCTAACCCTATATTTCAATCACATCGTTGAATTTATTTCCAATAACTTTTAATTGTGTACAATATTATAATATTGTTTGGCGTGTGTTGTATGGTATCTATATATACAAGAACAGTCGTTTTGTTTGTGATGTAAGTTTCAATTCAGTTCACAACAAGTTTGTATCTACAGCCGCTTTAAGTTTCATTGAAATCCGTTGAGAAGTTACAATAGTATTATGTAACACAGTAACTTGCCCGCGTTTAACATTAGTGTGATGACAAGCGCAAATTTTCATTAATCTATCTATCTATCTATATCTAATAACTTATATAAAATTCTATCTATGTATACCTCAACGAATTTCAATCAAATTTTTATCACATTTCGAGGCTAAGTTTAAAATTGTTTCACATGTCCCATATTATTCACTTTATAAATACAATTTAGAATTAATTAAATAAATAGTTAAAACAAACATGCGGTGCCTGTTCTATCGCATACGTTAATACATGGCTCCTGTGCGGTCCTACTGAATCACACTATAGTTTCGGTATATACACAATAACATACACGAATATTGCTTTCTTTATAACAAACCTGTCGACCAACACAAGTCGCACAAGTTGTTTAACTATATTATAACTTTAACTTAATAGATATTACATCCGGTGTTGTTCCGTCGGCGTCGCACGGCTCACAATCAAATGATAAACAAACGTACGTAAGATAGATCATGTAAAATTTACAATAAAACTCTATAATTAATACTCCACCGTTATTTCCCCGATAGCATTATAAATGTCTTTGTATCTCCTTAGTATTTTGTTATAATTATATGGTAGAACGCGTCACTAACGTAAGTTCATTATGTACAAGGCGCCGAGGCACAGTCTATTCATTGTATAAAAGTATCACTCGCACATGGCACCGCCCCGGGGCGACGGGGCGACGCGCCGGGCCTAGTCCCCGGGGTGCTCCGGGCACGATCTGTTCACCTCGAACCATTGGTCTATACATCTGTAACACAACAGATAAACACAATTACAAACACAATATAAACTATTATAATATGTCACCATGCGGCCCCCCTCACGTGGGAGCCTCAACAAGTACGAGTCGATAATGAAAGTTCTAAATGTAAGTGCAATTTGTGTGACCGATAATTGTATAGTATATATCATACTATTAGTGGCAGGACCACGCTGTTGACTGTCTACAGCCGCGGGATAGTACCACACTGAACAGAACATCGACGTCGAAGTAATGGCAATGTGCTATTGCGCTTCGTTCGGTGAGCGAGAGAGCCGGCAGCCCAACTGGGTGGGTTTGGGGTTTGTATCGGTAGACAGCGGCCCTAAAGGTCCATGGGCTCCAGTGACACTTACCATCAGGTGTGCTGCTTGCTCGTTTGTCACTGACGAAGCAACAATACAAGTTATCATACTCATCTTGATCGTGGGTGTTTAAGGGATGTAATATAAGATATGAACAGATATAGTTATAGAGGAGGTTCGAGGTTGTAAAATCTGCTACAAGATCGTGAGGAAATAACACGAACTGCGATTGTCGAACATCGTCGAAGCGTTACAATGATTTCGCCTTAGTTTCTCGTCTCGTGGGGAGGCTTGTGTCCAACTGTAGACGTTGATATGCACGGATAAAGGTAAAACAGAACTATGACGTTTCATGAGACCCAAGAAAAATTTTATGAAATTTCTTATAAATATGGACATATCTATACGGAATATGTAGTACATCCTTTCATAATCTATCTCTGTAGAATGTAATTAATACGTTAAGTACAAATAACTTTACAGACTAGGTATTACGGTATACTTAGATGAACGTAAATACATGCAAATATCGAGTAGTAGTCACGAGCATGAGGTCAAAACGCCCTCGAGGCGAGTGCCGCGCGCGACCTACATCGACAGCCCTCACCGGGCGCTTTGTCTAGCCACTCTTAGGGGCCTACCCTCGAGTATCAATAAGGGGGATTTAACGATCACTACGCAGAGTCTAGGAATATAAAATCTTCTTTTTTGTACAGCTTTACATGCAAAATATAGTCATATATGTTAATAGAACGACTTATTGTTGTGTCATTTCGAAACTTCTAAATACCACGTAATATGGTACGTGACCCCATAATGTGGAACATATCTAATTAATTTCAGTTCTAAAGCTAATATCTTTACGAAAGAAGCCTAAGGAGACTGAACTAAAGATAGTCAATTAATTTGTAAACATTCGTTCATTTTCATAAAATAAATCTTATGGACACATCCATCTAACAAACGATATTGCTGGCAACAAATATTGTAATTGCATAGATATATTTCTAAAACGATACTTTTTGCTCAATCGTATGCTATTCATATTAAATTCTAAAGTGCTACCAAGTTATTATCTTATATGAATATCACTAACTTTGGTCCATGTAAAAGTCGTGTGTGACCTCTCCGTCAGATATCATATTCTTTGTGTTCTAGGATAAAATAAAAAAATAAATATCATAGCAAAATTCACCCCTATTTTACACTTTTAGGAGGGGATCTCCTCCGCTGCTGCTGCTGTGCTGATTTTTAGAAAATTCCTTTTTAGTGATTCTCTCACATCACAAACGTAAGACGCTGTCTAATAATTATTTGTGCTAGACAGAATCTTAGTCATATGGAATAAACTCATTCTAACGCGCAGATATAGTCATCAAGAACAATTTTTCAATGTCTCTAATTAAAAACCTCTCAATTTTCTTTTATTTTGTTAATTCTTCATCTCAAACTCAAATTCATTTATTATGTTTAAACCCTGCGAGGGTACTTACATATTGTCATTTTTTACAATTAAATTTAATCTAAGAAACTACCACCGAATCGGAATGAGACCGCTACTGAGAAGATCCGGCAAGAAACTCAGCGGGTTTGTCTTGTCTTAATTATATTTTATCTATGTTATTTTTATTTTTCTGATTTTTTATAAAAAAAAAATAGGACAATATACTTAATATTTAATTAGCTCCAGTGCGATGCCCTTCGAACCCAATAGTTCAAAAACAATGTAAAAGACCATGACTGGGCTGGATCCCACAAGCGGCACCCGATCACGAGCTAACATCATAGATAAAACACAACAATATGCTTGTTATATAATGAAAGATGAACAAATAATTATAAATATGAATGTGTTATTAAGTTATATATTCAACATCCAACATGTGATCGCTTTTACGGAAGTTTCATTTTATTAACCGTGACCGTGAATGCTAAAAACTATTCGAAAGTCGTCGAAACGAATAGTCGAAACTAAATTTAAAAACTATAAAACATATACAACTAATTTATTTTAGATGGATATTTATATTATTCAATATCCTTTTGTGTTTCAACGTTGTGATGGAATAAAAATACAATGCATACTCTCTTTACCTCGACCGTGCGGGTAGCAAAACATGGGATATAAAATGCATATAACATTCATGCAAGAGGAGGTAATCTGCAAATATAATCCCTATACCTTACCGTGTGCCCAGCGTGGTATATATAGTACATAAGTCAATTGCCCTCCTATTAGGAGGGGGAGGAGGCTCGAACCAAGCAATGAGACACGACAAATGATCAATAATACATCATTTATTATATATGTGTATATATATACAGTTATATACATAGTACGTGTGTTTATCTAACACACGATCGATCGATTAAATTATTAACCAATACATACATATATGTATATCACGTTATCAAACGTGTGATATCTAGTACATAGATTAATGATAGGCTGCCTGAAATAGATATATCTATCTATAATAGTTATTAATACAATATATAGGATGATTACAGATCGCTGTGTGATTGCCGCTACGATAACAAGCCTTGTATTGTTAGCGACACAGCTTTATGTAGCCTTGAGTCAACTCCATCTGATGGCGTCTGGTCAACAATTAAATGGCCAACGAGCGTTGACGACTGACAGGCGGCCGGTCATATAACTATTGTCAAATCTATTTGTAATATGTACGATGGAAGAAGTTCGAGAGTGCTCTCCCAGAGTTGTTATTGAATAGTACTGCTCAGATAATAATGTGTATTATCTTAACAATTATTACCCTATCCAGAAATTGAATTTGCGACCTCACAGAGTGGCAATTGTCTTCGACCAATGAAACTATTATGTTGATTATCACAGACAGATTTCAAATGCATCATTAATTGAAACTGAAATTTTCATATAAGCGTACGTAAAGTAACGAACACATCAGCCTGTACATTGAAGATGAACATAATGAGAATGTAAGGGATAAATAATGATAAAGTTAAGCCCAACAGTCACCGCGGGCAAGCTTAATGAACAGCCCAGCCCGTACACCATATGAGATAGATAACAGTTACTGATGGAACACAATTTATGATGACCAATAAGTTTAATTTTATCATTCTGTTGGCTGTATGTATCACATATTGCCCGCGTGTCATGTTTCACATCGTCTACTGGTTCATAAATAATACTAATGCAACAGGTTTCAACTTCTGCGGCAGTTTTGCACGTTTTTTGACATCTGTTTTTGTTTGGGCTAATTTTATAATAGTATTTGACGTTTGATATACAATAATGGCTTATTATACAATTTTATTTTTAGGAGTTGGTATAAGATTTTCATCTTTTGCGTTCCATGCTGTTGCATAAGACACATGGCAAAAAAGAAGGGGGTGGATGGTGAAATGAATTGTATTTTTAGTTCGTCACTACACGGATATCATTCATCAGCCAGTAGTTTATATCGAAAACTATAACAAAATCTTGCATTGATTGTCAACTCACCCCTTATGATAGATGCAAAGGCAGGGCAGGCGAGCGATGGTGTCGCCCGCGGAGAGCTCCTCCAGGCAGATCACGCACTCGCCCTTCGGATCGCTGAGCACATCCTCTGAAACACGACAACATAACTTCATTAGTGACTCTTCGCCTTTATAACACATGCCCGTGTCGTGATTGTATCAACAATACAATACGTCACCACTTCTTACTTTAACGTGGAAGTCATAATAACTAGCTAAGGTAAAGTGCCAGGAAAATAGGTAGCCCCACTCTCTTGTGACACATATAACACTAACTGTGATCGCCAATCCGATTACCACACGTGTTGATTCTAGAATAACGTCCACCCCTACGGCCAACAGTAAATATTGAGCGCTTGATAGGTATATATATATATATTTTTTTTTTTTTTTTTTTTTTTTTTTTATTGTCTACGGTGACAAACGAGCAAACAGCACACCTGATGGTAAGTAATGCTGTTGCACATGGACCCAGCAACACCAGGGGTACAGCCAGGCCGCTGCCTACCGTGAAGGAAGAGCTCTTCTTAAACCTCGTTTGAAGAAGGACATGTCATAGCGCTCGGGAAACACAGCAGCAGGTAGTTCATTCCAGATCTTGCATGTACGTGGGAGAAATGATCGCTGAAAACGTACGGTCGAGGACCATATCGTTTCCAGGTGAAATGAATGAACCCTGCTACGGTGTCGAGTGGTACGGTGGTAAAATGGTGACGGTGGTACCAAGTCAAACAGTTCCTCAGAGCACTCTCCGTGAAAGAGCCGGTAGAGTACACAGAGTGACCCAAAGTCTCTCCGCCGCTCCAGCGACTCTAGTCTGTCCGTGAGATTGGGATCACCGACGATTCGAACTGCCAGCCTTTGTAGGGAGTCAAGTGGGTCTAGCTGATATTTAGGCGCGCCTGCCCAGAGATGAGAGCAGTACTCCATGTGAGGACGAACTTGTGCTTTATATAGCACAAGACGTTGACTCGGCGTGAAGTACCGCCTGGCCCTGCTCAGCACGCCCAACTTTTTGCTTGCCAATTTGGCTTTGTCCTCCAAATGACTCCCAAACTGGACTTTGTTCGATAGCTCGACGCCGAGGATCCCAATACTCTCGGAGATTTGGAGAGTTACTCCTTGGAACTGAGGCGCCATGATAAAAGGGTCCTTCTTCGCAGTGAACGCGCAAACTTGTGTCTTAGTGGGGTTGAACTGGACTAAATTCCGTTCACCCCATTTTGAGGCCCGCCCTAGAGAGCGCTCGACTTCAGACACAAGTTGAGCCCGTCTTTCCTGTAACATACTCCGAGGGACATTCTGATGCTCGGTGTATCGCTCGTCACCCGTGCTGTCATCCGCATAGCAACGAATACTCTCTATGGAGAGCATGTCATTGATATGCAGAATAAACAACGTCGGGGAGAGCACCGAGCCTTGTGGTACACCAGCATTAATGTGCATGGTCTCGGAGCAGGAGCCATCGACGACTACTTTTATGCTCCGACCATCCAAAAAACTGGTGATCCAATTACAGAGTCCCTCGGGGATTCCATATGATGGTAGCTTCGATAGAAGGGCCCTGTGCCAAACCCTGTCGAACGCCTTCGCGATATCTAGGCTGAACGCTAGCGCCTCACCCTTGCCCTCCAAGGCCTCTGCCCAACGGTGTGTGAGGTACACAAGAAGATCACCAGCCGACCGGCCATGACGAAACCCATATTGGCGGTCACTGATCAGCTGATGATCCTCAAGGTACTGCAGAAGCTGATGGTTGATTATTTTCTCCATTATCTTGGAGAGCAAGGATGTAATCGCAATCGGCCTGTAATTCGACGGGTCCGACCGGTCTCCCTTTTTTGGGATCGGGTGGACATGGGCTATCTTCCACGAAGATGGAACCCTACAAGTATCATAGGAAAGTCGGTATAAGCGCGTGAGGACGGGGGTCAACTCGGGGGCGCACGTTTTCAGGACCACTGCAGGGATGCCATCCGGCCCGCTCGACTTATGTACGTCTATTAGCCGCAGCTCCCGCCTCACCGCTCGCTGCGTAATGCGGATTTTAGGCAGAGAGCTTTCACACCGCGGGATGATAGGTGGTGTGGCGGTTCCAGCGTCCAAAGTCGAGTTACAGGCAAAGAATTGACCTAAAAGATCGGCCTTCTCCTTTGCACTGTGGGCTAGACTGCCATCATTTTTCTGCAGTGGTGGGAGATTGGACTGGCAGAAGTTGCCTTGGGCAGCTTTGGCGAGCGACCAGAATGCACGACTCCCGGCGGGATAGCTCTCCAATCGCTCGCCGATTCTGGCAACATGTTCCACCTTGGCTCTGGCAATAGCCTTCTTACTAGATCTAGAAGCAGCATTAAATTTTCGCTTCTCCTCC
The DNA here is from genome assembly GCA_905163515.2 of Lymantria monacha. NCBI lineage: Eukaryota > Metazoa > Arthropoda > Insecta > Lepidoptera > Erebidae > Lymantria > Lymantria monacha. The sequence continues at coordinate 890,898 of LR991096.1, read as the reverse complement.
CTGACATTTGGGTCCCGACAGTTTTGGGCCCTATTCCAGGCCTGGTATGCAGACTGCTTTTGCTGTGCAGCCGTCCTACAGGTTTTATTAAACCAAGGCCGGCTGCGGCCACCGACCGGTATTTTGTTGTTGGGGATGAATAATTCCATCCCCGTAATAACGGTATCGGTAACGCAATCCGCACAAATGCCAGGGTCCCTAGAGGCGAAGCAAAGTTGCTTCCATGGGTAGGATGCGTAGAACTCGCGAAGCCTATCCCAATCTGCTGACTTATATTGCCAGACTCTGCGAGTCCCAGTCGCTTTAGAGCGATTAGGCCTCGCAATAGGGGCTTTGCTACGGACCAAGCAGTGGTCAGATGACCCAAGAGGAGCTTCGACCACTACCCGGTATCCGTGCTGGTGTGTAGTCAGCAGAAGATCCAGTAGAGACGGCTCATGGCTCTCAATGTCTGGAACACGGGTGGGCTGTGTTACCAGTTGTGAGAGACCATAGGCCGAGACCATATTGAAGAGATGCCTACCCAAGAGGTTAGTGGTTCGGGACCCCAACCACTCTTTATGATGAGCATTAAAGTCTCCAAGAACCACCACCTCCGCTGATGGACACTGCTCCAATATTTCGTCAATCCCCCATTGAACGTTCTCGAATAACTGAGTTGACCCTGAATCACTGCCATGGGACCTGTAGAGGCACGCGTAGATGCGGGTATACCCTCCATAGTCTACGCGTAACCATAAAATTGATAGGTCACCATGCTCGAGGGCCCTAAGGCGGCGACAACAGATGTCATCCCGGATGAACACGCACACCCCAGCTTTACGGTGGAAGCAGTGTTCCAACTCGTAGCCTGGATAATTTAGGTACGAAATATCATCCGGGGCACTTATCTGCGTCTCCGTTAAAAAGAGCAAGGCAGGCCGCGCCGTCTCGAGGTGTTGGTGGACGGCGTCGAGATTGCTGTGTAAACCCCTAATGTTACAAAAGTCCACGTCAAATGTGGATAGAGGGACCGCCGTGTAAAACCTTCTCTTTTTGTGTTTCCTTTTCATGGGTTTTGTATAAGAAGAGGAAGGGAGTGTACTTTCGTGGAATGGGGTCCGGTGATGCCAAAAAAAAAAAGGTGCGGGGCATAGTACATGGTTGGAGGGTGGGTTTTGTGAGGAGCTGACACGAAGCACGGAAGGGCCCCCGGTGCCCCCCCGCCCGTAGTCGTCGGGCTCCACTCCGGTTTCCCACTCCGGCACGACGACTCCGCAACGGGATTTTCGCCGGTTGGCGGGACAGCCTCCCAGGGGGGATAGTCCTGGGCTCGGGTCCCCTGCTGACCGGCAGGTGGCCGGCGGTGACCATTCCCACCGGGTCTCCCTGTACCCCATATCAGCCCCTCACGCCCAATGCCCCAACCAAGACCTTACCACCGTAAATTTCAAGCATCACCAGAACCCACCACACGAAAACACACCCGGAAAGTTAGGCTCCGGCTCTCTCGCTCACCGAACGAAGCACAGCGGCAAAAGCCACCATTCATACGTCGATATTCTGCGAGAGTGTGGTACCACCCCGGTCGGGCCTGCCTGCGGCTGTAGATAGAGAACTACCAACAGTGTGGCCCTACCACAATAAAAATATATATATATATATATATATAGACTCTTAGAATATCTAATCAAATGTAATGTATAAGTGAATGTACCGGACGGACATCATAAAGTCTTATTAGTAATAATTGTTTAAAATAATTAATATTTTGTGTATTTGTTGGCACACAGCAACACTGGCTGACTTCCTTATAAACGTATCAATTAAATACTAAATACAAATTTAAAACAAGACAATATTATATATCCGTGTGGTGACGGAGTAAGAATACAATTCACCACCCCCTATCTTACCCGTGGGTGATCGTAAAAGATGACTAAGTGATATAAAACGCATATAGCACCTATACAGGAGAAGAAAACTCGAAACCAAACACTTGACCAACACGCCCGACCAGCGTGGTATAGTAGGTTAATATCCCCAATTGTGTGAGGCTCGAGCCCAACAGTGGGATATATATGAGCTGAAATGAGAATATTAATCATATAAAAAAATATTTTAATTCAACGTGATATATTACGCCAATAGTGGTTTTCTATAAAATTGCGCCACACGCCAATTTTGATGCAGTCCAGACTATATAATGAAGTACCTTACTTCTAATAGAAATTTACTAGTCTGAACGTAGAGAGGCAATTTTATATGCGAGTACCTATAGGGGTTTGGTGTGTATATAACGTTTATGATATCTCAATATCATTTAAATGTAATTCATCCCGCGGCGGCGTGACTACTTGTGTAATAAATAAAATTTGTGCGGTCCTTACACTACTCCCTAAATATAAATACATATAAAATAACAATATATAGGTACGTATAAATATAAAAGCGAGAAGGAAGCCTTGAAGTCAAACCCTAAACCAACCCGTTCGATCAGTGTGCTGTAACTAACGTCTTATCCTTGCCAATAACTTTTGCAATTTGTACAAAGGAAATAGAGTACATATTGCTACAAGTGATTAGGATAGAAGAGATGATGATGGTGATGATGATCAAAATGATGATCATGAGAAACAAAAATAATGTAATATAAAATGTTATAAGTAAAGCGTCTGAACTAATAAACACCACGGTAGATTAATTTAGTACAAAATTAACAAATAGGCAATTCAAACAAGTGATTTCTTGCTTAATAAAAGCTTCCCACGGAATGTGACCGACCGTGGTGATAACATTCATGGCGTGGCCGCTACCACCTTGTGCGCCGCCGCCGCAACGTAACAACGTTTTAATATTTCAATAATTTAAATATTTAACATATCGATGGCAGTGATTACTAATTATATGTATATATACGTAATGCTACATAGAATTTACGTCCAATGAATACGTACATACGAATACCATCATTGGGCCACTAATGTACAGCAAATATACTAATAAATGGAGAGACGGTTTTTGTTCGGTTATACTGACAAAACTACTGTACCGATCGGAATAATACTTATACCATAAGATGCAACGTGTTTCGGAGAAGGTTTCAGTATATGATATGTTGGTGATTACTTATACGGGAAGGAGGCAAGCGGGCGGAGGACAGCTATATGCTATCATGTAAAAATTGATTAAACAACAATAACATTTGTGAATGACGCCGGTTACACAAGAATATAACGTACATACACATACATACATATCATCACGCCATATCCCTTGCAGGGTAGGCAGAGAGAACAGAGTGCCAGAGAACTCTATCTCTGCATACTTCACTCGCTTCCTCAACATTCATAATTCTCTTCATACACGCTCGCCGGTTTCGGAGACTCTTGACTCCACCTTCCTTCAGTACATGACCGATCTGGTCTAGGTAAGTTAGTCTCGGTCTCCCTCGGTACCTACATCCTTCCACTTTCGCATTGTATATCTTCTTAACCAGGCGTTCGTTCGGCATTCTTTCCACATGTCCGAACCATCGGAGCATTCCCTTTCGCATCTTTACACCAATACTCTCTTTCATACCTACTCGCTCTCTTACGTCGTCGTTACGAATGCGGTCGGTCAGCCTAACTCCACAGATTTTCCGCAGAGATCGCATTTCGACCGCATTAATTTTACTATCATACTCTTTTCTGCATACCCAACTCTCGCTTCCATACAGTAATGTTGGGACAAGCACTGCGTTATGTATTGCTACACGTGCCTTCTGGCTGAGGTGGTGGCTGCCGAAAAGTTGCCCCAACGCTCCGTTCACTCTATTTCCCGCATTCACTCTTCGCTCTATATCAGTGGTGTACCTTCCATCTCGGCTAAATCCACATCCAAGATATACAAATTCATCCACTTGCTCTAGTACATCATTACCTATTGTTACTCTTACATCTGTTCTGGTTTTATCTCTTTCAAAGACCATTATTTTGGTTTTGCTCACATTCACGCGTAGACCCCTTTTCTTACAATCTTCTGTCATTGTGTCGACTAGGGTCTGCAGGTCAGTCGCTGACTGTGCCAGCAGGACTGCATCATCTGCATAAAGCAGAGCAGTGACCACTGAGTCGCCCATCTGGACTCCCACATTCATATCGTTCAACCTTTGGAGACTATAAGAGTAAGAATATAACGTATTTAAAAAAAAAATACTTCACATAACAAACACTCAGTCACTCAGTACAAATCTAAGAAAAATAATAAAACTCCTTTGAATCTATCGCTGCCCTCCTACCGACCCCAATTGTTAATCTAAACTATGTTTAAATCCACCGCACACAAAAAAATGTCATCAAATTCGTTCCAGCCGTTTAGGAGTTCAGTCTTATAAATATGTGCTACTAATACACGACTGGTGTTATAATTGGTTAGTTAATCATCATTATAGAACTCACCATTATAAGATAGTCTTGGCCTGGTGAGGCACATGACGAGGTGGCACTCGATGTCGTCCGGCAACACAAACTTGCTGCACACCGGACATTTTATACCTGAAACATTAACACAAACATAACTTTAATATAACACGCTCGTTACACACTATACCCTTACGTCGCACCGAAACGTTTCACAGCGCGTTAAGGAATAAATACTTGTGTCACGGGGCACGTCAACTACAACCAGATAGTCAATAATTATTACTGGATAATACAAGAAGCAGTCTTTTGCGGGGGTTGAAGATGTTACGCGCTATCTGTACAAGTGTACACTATGTGTAGGGCTTTATCTAACAATGACCATGCTCAACAATTCACAAGCCCTCTGAAGCGCCTTATATTTCAGTTATCATAAATTTACGAAAGATTTAGTTAGACTGTACATTTTTTCCCTGTAGCTATAATAGTGCCAATGATCTGAGACAGACAGGGGACACGCAGCGGGTTATAACAGTTCCCCTCACTCAAGATGGGTGGGCTCTATGAAGTCAGCCACGTGAGATTCTTAAAAAAATCAAATAGTATAAGTTTCCATCTATTTTATGAGTGCAAGTAAAATTTTTAAGTTATCTGCATACAGTCAAGTTTATAAGAACTCACTATTCTAAGTTCAAGTACACAGGTGGAACAATTCGTGGTGCACAATGACGCGACACGCACGAGTAAACGAAATGACAGCTCTTTGTCGCGTTACCGTAGCGTGTTAACCGCGAGCGGATGTCAATTTACGTACATAGATTGACAGTCACTCGCACAGATGCGTCACGCCATGTCAGCGCGACATAGAGCAGTTTTTCTTTTACTCGTACATGTCACGCAAAATTTTATTTTATGAAATACGTCAACAAACATATAGTCAGATAATAAAAGCAATCAACGAAAATAAATAACACACATAAACATTCGTCTTAATTGAAATTTGGCATATCTATTTTGATACAACGAACGAACGTTTGAAATGAAAAATATTAAGGCTCTGTGAATAAACACGCAAAGTGTAAATAAAGTATATACGTCGACGTCACCTCATAAAGTATATAGAGGCTCATATAATATTCTGTTTGGCAATATCTGCCGTCTGCCGCACCGCCCGCTAGCAACGGGGAGTTCACTCGATATATTTGTATTATACATATATCGACTGAATGTTTCCATAACATTTATTTATTACAATTTGTCCGAAGACATTGGTAATACAACTTTCAACAGCAGCGATCGCGACGCTTTAATATCAAGTCTGATAACTTTGTACCATTCTTGTACTAGGCTTTGTCTATCGTATGGTCTAGATCCACGTGGCTTAAACACCCGGGGCGACCGGGCGACGGACGAGCGATGTGCGACCCTATAACATGCTGTACTGTGCCTCTAGATCACCCTTTGTCATCCTTGTTTTCGATAGAATAGCTTAGTGCCTACACTATTTTGTGTAATGGAATAGTCGAACGTAGCACGTTAGTTGATGCCATACGGCTAAACATAAAATAGAAAAAGTTAAATTTTGTATTTTATTTATTAGATACACGTTTAGTACTCAATTCGATTAGTGCGGTGTAGTGGAAAGCCTTATGTAGGCTTCATCTGCAGCGGCACTAGACTGGCAAATTGGACAATACGGACTCACAAGAGCGAACTCAAAGTAATACGTTCAATTACCAATAAATTCTGCTTATTTGTTAAACATTAGCTTTGTATGTTGGCGAGGGTCGTGGTTGGAAGTGTTAGCTCGTGCGTTAGAACGGTGGATAGTTACATAACGATAATCGTTTTGCGCCCTATTAAACGAGATTTAAATCTACTTAAACAAAATATTAAATGTATTTATTATACATTAGCTTATCAATTTGGACATAAAAAGTAAAAAAAAATACTTTAATATATAAGTTAAAGTAATCTCCTCGTTAAACGTACACACAACGTATTTAATGTATAAGATACACACACACACACAGACACCATACAGTTGATTGTTTATTTTAATAACAAATTGTTATTGTGCGAGACAAAAACACGGATACGAACTCGTTCGTTCGCAGTGCGGTCACGTCGTCACGTCGCCGTCGTCGTGCACTCAATATACGAGCGCCTTCACAACAATATGAACTTCGTTGTGACCTTAACAACTATGTGTTGCCAAGTTTTTATTTAATATGACAAAAAACATCACAGATATTATGACGTTATAATTTTAATTTATTTCCCCGTACAGTAATATTAGCTATTAATTTTAGACACATCTTTTGTTACAATAATTACCTTTAGTTGGTGATGGTAGTCGGTGTTACACATTACCCAGGAGAACACTGTTAGATTCACGTGACCCGAGCCGCCGCCCGCGGCTGGGGCGGCGCAGGCGCGAATACCTGCGCCTGATGCCGCCCTAACCGAGGCTTCGGGTGATCGGACCGGGGAATTGTCCGGTCACCCGACGCGAGGCCACCGCGTGAGGACGACGCCTCGATGGCGAAATCTGTCGGGGCGTCGACAGGAGAGGAGCCCGAGAGGGCATACCGCCGAGCGGGCCACCGATGACAAAGATCGGGTACCGGTGGCCCGCTCGCACGGCGAAGAAGAGGTGCTTGCAGGGTGGGTCAATGGGGTTGCGCGCCGCCTCTTCCGTCACCCCGGACCGATTTGGCGGGGTGCGACGTCCATGGCCCACCACAAAAAAAAAAAAAAAAAAAAAAAAAAAAAAGGAGAACATTGTTATCAATTTTCCTGGTGATTCCTGAGCCGGCTTTTACAATTACTATGGGTAACTTAAGAGTGGTTATACCACACTTTACTTTCTTCTGTATTGTTAATCAGCCATCACACCAGATAATGTCATAAACGAAATGAATTTAGTTATTATAAGCCAACCCTAACCTAACCTAAAGCAATTGCCGTCGATATTATTAGTATAATATCTTGCACTCTACTAATTAACTCGACTAGTATCAATAACAAATAATTACAAAAAATCCAACCCTATGTTTGACCATTAAATCTTATGTTTTCTCCACATAGATAAGGCCTTACTATATGTATAAGTTATATATCTGGTTTCGTCCTTTCGTCTTTGCCGATTACATCAGTGAAAGAGTTACTAATACTACGTTACCACACGGAAAATACTTACATATAAAGCCTTGAAATGTTATATTTGTTTATTGAAAATGTCATCCGGTAAATATTTGTGGCAGGCACTTTCAAACCCTTGGACTTGCCCAATTATTACAACTTAATATTAATTTATACGACGTTATATTTTACTTATTTATATTATTGAATATTGTATACGTTTAATTATAATTATAGTTAAGGACAAATATTTATAATTGCACTAATTGTCTTGTTTTTAAAGTAAAATGTCTCAATTTATTAATTGGATACCACTGTATGGTTATTTCAATTGTATTCTTCCCACTTAGTGTGTTGGAAGCATTGATTCTATAATTATGTATATACATTACCTAATTAGCAATAATAATTAATGCTATTTAAGTAATGATAAAGTAATTAAGCTTTGAGCTGGAGACCGAATTTGACTTAGAAGCCCAAGTGATAGTATATTTCGAAGATTGTAGTATTTCACTCAATCATAAGTGACACCTATAAGAACAACTAAGAGTACAGCGTCGTGAGTTAAAGCTGCTTCCCAAAGAGACATTCTGGATGGCGGATTCTGTGATCACTTCGTCACCATTCACCAAACCATAATTTTTATTACGGCATCTGAAGTAACTAAAGCAAACATGTTAAAATTTTTGAAATTACGAAAATCTTAGTCATTTAGTTAGTTACTACAAAACCCTCCAGTGCTCACAAATACTCCGAGCAAAGTTGTATAAGCGATCCCAGGCTAATAACTTCATCGAGAGGAACCCGCGAGGGTAAACCGCCGGGCGGGCCACCGAAGACAAAAATTGGGTACCGGTGGCCTGCTCGCACGGCGAAGAGAAGAGTTTGCATGGTGGGTCTATGGAGTCACGCGCCGCCTCTGCCGTCACCCCGCACCGATTTGGCGGGGCGAGACGCATCCATAGTCCACCGCAAAAAAAAAGGCTAATAACTTCCCTAGTTCAAGTCAATCGTCACTGTAATAGAGGACCACCAATATGTTTACAATAATACACTGATTCTAAACCGGCTATAATGGGTCTTAATCTTGTATAATATAAAATATTTTATGATATATGTATTGAAACAAATACTGATGCACTCGTCTGTAAACATGTCACGCTTACCCAATACCGGCGCACAGACAGTAGGACGGACGGACGGAAGACTATCATTGTACCACTTACAGGTACGTCACCGCCCACTAAATTGTCTGTCGCATTGTGTGCCAACATATACCTCCTCGGCGATAATGTGATATTGATACGGCACTGTCGACAACTTTCAATATTCTTATCGGTTGTATTGTTGACTACATGTCTTACTTAATTTGAATACGAGGCGCTAGAAACAACTGACACTGTAAAGTATCCAGGATAATACTACTCTCCTCATAAGAATGAAAATAACCAATACAAATTACACCCAAATACAAAACAATCCTTTGTGGGCTACGTCAACAATTATCCTCCGTCAGGATTCGAAACTACGACACGGCACGGGATGAGAGATCAGTGCTTAAACCATTCAGCTGTCTGTAAAATTCAATTAACAATAGTAATTTGGATGATTGGGCTAAATATGGTAGCACCTAGCACCTGTCACACAGGAGAAGACAGGTTATATGATAATAGCAGATATTGTATGACATCTCTGGCAACATCCTGAAGAAATTGGGCAGGTTGTGACCAGCTTGGTTTAAAAAAAAAGAAGGATAATCCAGTGACATCAAAAAGATGCAGTGCCATGGTCCGAATGAATCATCAATCAATGGAAAATGCCCATTTCAAACAGGCAGCCGTAATTTAAGTTTCAAGTAGCTGTACCCTCTTGTATTCCGAAGTTAGTTCACACTTTGTATTTATCGATATAGTATTTACCCTAGTGTTACCCGAGAGTTACAGTTCTGTATATGGGGGCACTGGTCGGTAGGCAGCATTCACAATAGCACGATTAACTTCAATGCCAATAAGTAAATTTATATTACCATCTGCCAGGCACAATTCCAGATTTATGAAAACTTGGCAACTGAACACTATAAAATTATATTCACAGCCCTTGAGCCCTTGGCAATTCACCAAAGCAGTTAGATAGACCCTGCATTTAATACGTATGTTCTACAATCTGCTTTGATTGCCATTAGAGCTAAACCTAGCTACCATATAACAATCCAATTTTGTAATAACTTAATCCAAGCAACGAAACGGAAAGCGGTAGATACCACCAACGAAACCTTAAGAATTTAATAAACTTCGTCTCAAACTATAGTCATAAAAAATATCCAAAACTGCCACATTAAGTTTCCTATATAAGAAACTCGTTGCGCCATCAAAAATCCAAATTTTTATAAGTGTAATGATGAGAGAATGAAGAGTAATGATCTAATGATATCATCATACCTTATTTTCTCGTGAGGGATGAAATTATACCATTATCAGCCTGGGAAGGCCTATGTCCAGCAGTGATGATCGATAGGCCGATTATTTACACTACCGTCCAAAAGTTTGGAAGCACACCTGTTTTCAAACAAAACAAATAAATGCCGACTAATAGCGGTAAAAATTAGCAATAATCTTAAGTTTTACAACCTTTTACGACTGTCTACACAAACACAAAAGGATTATTATCCTACATTCATCAAGTTTTATGGAATTCCTTAATATTGACGAAACACGTGTTTTATGACTTAATCCGTCGGCTACTTTATCCTATGCAATGGTGTAGTTTTATTGATAATGTTTGCTGGTTTTAACTTTTTTAGACCTTATTCAGTCGCACTTGAGCATTGGCACGTGAAAGTTGTGATATTAACATTGTCTGTATTCGAAAGATATCGGCTACTACTTTGACCGTATTTTTTCTTCTGAAAATGGCAAAACGCAAGCAAATCACGCTTGAACAGCGAAGCGCTATTTGCACTCTACGCGAGGAAGGATACAGTGAACGTCAAATCGCAGAAAGGCTCGGAATTTCTTGTAAAGGTGTCCACTATACCCTTACTAGAAAACAAGAAACGGGGAAAAATGAAGATAGAAAGAGATCTGGTAGGCCCAAATCCACAACAAATCAAGAGGACAACTTCATTAGAGTTCTTTCTAAACGGAATCGACGCTTAACTGCACCACAGATCACTGCAGCTCTGAATGATACGCGAGAAACACCCATTTCAACAACTACTGTTAAAAGACGCTTACTGTCTGCGGGATTAAGAGGATGTGTTGCTGCTAAAAAACCCAAACTAACAAATCGACATAAGAAAAATAGACTAGAATGGGCAAAAGCGCATAAAAACTGGACTATAGAACAATGGGAAAATGTCCTTTGGAGTGACGAATCAAAATTTCAGATTTTCGGATCCAATAGACGTGTCTTTGTACGCCGGTCAAAAGAAGAGAGGGCTTCAGAGGCATGTACAGTGCCTACCATCAAACATGGTGGTGGTAATGTCATGGTTTGGGGGTGTTTTGGCAACAGTAAACCCGGCAATCTTGTGAGGATAACCGGAAAATTAAACAAGGAAGGCTATTTAAAAATTCTCCAAGATTCTGCCATACCCAGTGGACTAAGTCTCATTGGTTCTGGATTCATTTTTCAACAGGATAATGATCCTAAGCATTCGTCTAAATTGTGCCAGAACTTTTTAAACAAGAAAAAAGCTGAAAACATTTTAAACATCATGCAATGGCCATCTCAATCCCCTGATCTTTCTCCCATTGAACTTGTTTGGGATGAACTTGACAGGAGGGTGAAAAGTCGTTGTCCTACGAGCTCAGAACATTTGTGGCAGCTATTAGAGAACGAATGGAACAAATTAGATAAAGATTATTTTAAAAAATTGATTAATAGAATGCCCAGAATATGTGAGAAGATTATAAAGGAGAAAGGTGGACACTTTGATGAAGCTAAAATTTAATCTAATTTACCATTGTATATTATTTTTTTATTTTGTTTAAGTTAGTTTCTGTTTGTTCTTTATTTTTTTATCAATACATTTAAATTTAAATGACTTAGTTTGGTTTTATTCGATTTTACCTTGCTGCTTCCAAACTTTTGGACGGTAGTGTATATATAGTATTGAAAATCTCATAGCATATTGTACAAACATTATTAACTACTAGCAATAACCTATATGGCACATAAAATCTGTATTTGGAATATGTATATAGCAATATAATCAAAATATATATAATATTATATACAAGTAATCAACAATACATGGCATACGACGATAACGGTGTCGGTGTAATGTATCGTCATGAGCAGGTTCGCAAATTTCATCATATGTTTGGGTACGAATCGTTTAAATTTGAATTAATTTGCTGCAAATATATGTAAATAACTTCGACCGACTAGTTCTGAAGCTTTCGTTTGTAATTCCAGACATGCTACACTGTTATCGGCGATACTAGTGGCCGTAATCCCTATGAGCAGGGCCTACATCGACTGTAGAATATCTTGTCGACGCTGCCAAGAGAACACAGAACACCCTTCAGTACTGGAGCTGTACTGCGCAATGTGCGAGGAGTGTAAGCAGAGGAGACGAGAGAAACTTTTGTTAATATCTGGCACTTCTACTGCACTAACAATTCCGATTAACGAAGAAGTTCTTGAACTTAATGAGAAAAGACACATTGGTCACAATAAACGCATCAGTTCAACTGTGCGAGTGATGACAGAGGAGCGTTCTGACGAGGGTCAACATCATTATGGCCGAAAATTTCCAGTAGTGCGAGGGCTGTCGGCGCTTTCTGGTGTAGCTATGGGTGCTGTAGCTCCAATGGTTATGCCACAACCTATAGGTAATCGAATACACACTTTTTGGATTGAATTCATAAACTAGAAACACTGTTGCTACATTTTTGTGAAAATTAACCTCCATATCACAATGTGTTGTCACATGTTCAACTGTTAGGGATAAACGCTTTGGACGATCAACCAGAGCTCAGTATTCAGTATAAATGTAAACTACACATTGACTCATATCAATATAAAAGCTTGGATGAATAAGAACATAGCTAGACTAAATTAAACATCATCATTCATCGCATTGGAGTTTTATCTTAAATTTACTTCAATTTACAGTAATACCTCCCGCTTGCCCGATGCCACCTTACTGTTCTGAGACTGAAGAAGAGGTAGTATTGCGATACGAAGATACCACTACTACCACCAAGACGACGACAACTACCACGCCACGTCCGACCCAGTCAATCCGACGTCCACTTTTAGTGAAGAAATTGAAGAGAAAGGTTCCGCAATACCAGCCTATGATGGCTCCGATGCCGTGTATGTCCTGTATGCAACCCATGTGCCCGATGCCTTGTCCAATGGCTGCGCCTCCTATAACGTATCCTCCCCCTCAGCTGTCTATAGGGACATACAGTACTATGCAACAACCCTACGTAACTACTCCATCAGATTTTGATTACGTGTATATTGGTGTACCTAAAAATGTTTTAAAAAGTTAGAGGGCATGTTTTTTTAGGTAAGTCTACATTCAGCCTAATTCAAAGGTATCGCAATATTATTATCTATACAATGTTTAGTTTCAAGTTGCTCTTCTTTTGTAATGATATTGTGAGATAGATATAATGATGAGAGCCCTGTGTGTTCTTAGTCCACGATCATATTGAAGATCTTTTATTAAGTGCAATAAGGTCTAGAAGCATATCCATGGACTGCTAAGACAGAAATCGTATCACCCTTAATAAATAATTTTCTCTCATTTCCATAGGCATAATATTGTAGAGGAACCTGAAGTTCTTTTACCACTTGGCTGAATTTATAGGTACCTGCAAATCTAGATCTTATAGAATTTATATGATCAGCGCAACGTGTTATCTACCTCTAGGCAGATTCAAGGAATCATCAACATATCAGAATACGGCCACTGCTGGGCCACCAAGTTGATTAGACGGGTTCGTCTGGGGTATTTATTTTGAATTTTCCTTCTCTTGCAAATATTTTATTATGTATATCCTTAGTCGTCTTTTATAATACCCACAGGCATACTAGGGGGTACTAGGGGGGAAAGGCACATGGTGTGTGTTGTCATTGTGTTAGTAGGGATTATAGCTAAGTTGAAGTAAAACAGTTTGTCAGATATATTCTAATAATCGGCCTAATGTTTATTTTATCGATTGACTTTAATGAATTTTGTGTATTGATGGCCTGTCCGGCGTCACGGCCTGTATGTGTAATGTACAGCTATAGAAATACTTTAATTAACAATGATATGGAATTTCGTTACTTATGGTTACCAAAACCATCGAATAACTAATTTAAAAACACAGGGAATCAAATAAATACGTTACTAAAATAAAATATGACAATATATCAATATCATACATATCTTGTCACAATGTTTATTTCCTTGAACAATACATTTTTATTTTGTCAAATTGTTGCAAATATATTACAGTTTTTACTTTCTTGCAGTCGTTAACCAGAAACAATCAAAAATTTTGGTGAATACTATTTTTATTTTTTTATAAAAACAAAATACCCTAAAGATATACTAAAGAAATAATTATTGTACTGTAGTGAGACTTTACAGACATATAACTTAACGGGTATCAAACCACAGATATCGAACCCACGGCAGGGGCACGGTAGGCCGCTATCCTAACCACTTCGCCATTTATGCAGTCAAATTTCATATTAATACATATAAATATATGTATAATATGTATACAATATGAATTTAGTATATAATATGTATATAAAACAAATTGCCACTATATATAGTTACGTTGGCTGTTATCAATAAATTGTAATATTGATTGTTTAGTGACTGTCCGGTAACTATTGTAGGGGCACTAAATACATCTGCATAACTTGTATAATGTTTTCATCGTTTTAATTTAAATTATATCCTTCCTTCCTTCTTCAGATTCCAAGGTTCGTTGTGAGGAAAACAGCATTATAAATGCAAATATATGCATGTGATATAAAAATATAGGTATAATTAATTATGACCGCAGCTTCTCTTGCACTAATTAGTTTTTCCACTCCCCGTGTGGTTATACGATAAGAACACAATTGTCGCCAGCCCTTACTTGCCTGTGGTAGTTAGGTGTGGTAGTTACTGGGGACCGAGCAGCAGCTCTCTCTTGGGAAACGTATAACATCTCACTGCGATCGCCAACCCGGCTGCCAAGCGTGGTCATTACACTTTGATCCCCTAATATGAGTAGTATGAGAGAGGTCTACGTAGAACAATAGACTGAACGATATTATTAGTTTTATATATGTTATTATTGCTTTGCAATTTAAGTACTGTTTTGGCTCCTAGCTCGTGACGCAGACTCCATTTAACAATGATACTAATTACAAGTACAAGTTCCACACAATTTGACACGACTAAAGGTACATGATTTATCTAACTGTTGGCTCTACACCCCTCCATAACAACGATGTGTTTGACCTATACATATACATGCGCAGGACGTTTACCTTACGGACCGCCGCCGCCGCTACATTAAGTACCAAACCTAGTTTTACCGCTGTAAACCTGTTGTCGTTATACAATCACACAGGTCAAGGTCATAAATAATATGCAATTTCTTAATATTTTAATAACTTAACAGTTTTTTTTTTACTTAGTGATCAAGGTTCTCAATAGTAAAATGACTTATAAAACTATTATCCGCAGATAATCCAACTAACTGCAACAAAATCAACTAACTCTACGTGATAAATTCTGAATATATAAGAACGGAACCATAGAATATTTCTTTTATCATAAATTTAACTTATGATTTAATAACTCTATATATGTTTAGGACGACGCAGCGTAGGACGACCCCCCACTCGGTGGACTGATGACCTCATCAAGGTCGCAGGAAACCGCTGGATGCAGGTGGCACAGGACCGTTATAGATGGCATTCTCGTGGGGAGGCCTATGTCCAACAGTGGACGTTTACGGGCTGATGGATGGATGGATATATGTTTTGAACTGGATACAACTGCATTCTCTTGCAGTTGTACAACAACTGACAAACATAACAGTTAGTGTGCGTCTACGAAACCGCAATTAACTCTTTCTAAAGATCATTGTGAAATATTTCAATAAATATTTTATAAATGACATGTGACCATAGGGAATGAACAAAAATCTCAAAAACTATAATTACTAGGTATAATATTACTAGGTATAATGTATTTATATACAACATAATATACAATATAATATATAAGTTGAACGCAATGACGTGTACAAGATAACAGACGTTACATAGTGCGACCCTGACCCCTCACCCCTCACATACATATAGACATGTTTACATAAGTTCGACAATAATTGATATTGTTACCGCTGAGCTATATACATTGTTATATATTCATATATCACGTCTGGCAACAACGAGTTAACTATAGATACAAATCACGTCACCACGACTTACCTCGTCGTGGGAATCATAAGGCAGACAATTACACACACAAGGATTACCAGGAGGACGAGCAGTAGCACTCCTGCGATCGTCAATCCCTCAATCAAGTAGATATTATAGCATTTTAGGGAGGTGTATAATTGTATAATGTATATCCATCAATTGACGTGGATGGATGGACGAATGGAATCGTAGATTTTTAATAAGAAACATTTAATAGTATAATTCAACGTTAAGCATAAAAGAAAATCTAATATTAAAACCTATAGCAGCTCGGCTTAAGGAAAATGAGATTTTTAAATTATAATTAGACCAGCATTACGTCTATTTGTGAACATTTAACCTTGATACCTACAATAAGTTTATATTGTATTGGTAACTACAACAGTAGGCAGCAGGCAGGTTATATTTGTAACATATCTAAACTGTAAATATACATCTTGTGTCGCAGCACGAAATCTATACGAATAGAAATGTAACGGATCGCTGTCTGTACATGGAAGATATATGAGAATAATATTACTGGGACCTTTATCAACACTAATAGAACCCAAAATAATCATTTTTAACATTTTTGTCTGTTTATCTGTTTGTATGTGCGTTTGTGCACGCTAATCTCAGAAACGGCTCAGCTTTTCACTAATATATTGTGGTAAGCTTCACTTAACATTTGTTTAAATGTCAATTAGTCTTTAAATAAAAAAGTTATGTCAATTTGAAAAATGTTCCGAAAAAAATCTTTATCGATTCTTTTCACATTACATACAAATTATCTTTAGTAAAAATAAAAAAACACGTGTTTCAGCATTTGTTGATTTTCACCCTCTAGGTTTGTAAATTAGGCCTGCAAAGCGGGTTGAACGACGTTAGCGCCAAGCCGATATTATTGAAACTGGCAACTTGAAATGTTGACAGTGGTTTCTTTCTATGACGTAGAGATTTACTAAGAAAGGATTTTACGAAATTACACCCCTAAGGGGGTTGAACAGAGTGGCAAAGTTTGTATGGGGGGAAAAATCTTTATTGATTCTTTTCAAATTACGAGTTGAATAAAATATTCTAGGGTAATATCTGGCATTTGTCAATTTTCACCCGCTGGTTGTGTAAATTAGGCCTGTGAAACGGGTTGAACGACTCATTACCGCCAAGCCGAAACTATTAACACTAGAAACATTAAATTTTGAAGCACGTTTCTATTTATGACATAGAGATTCAATATGAAATGATTTTTATGAATTCCGTTCTTAAGGGGTGTAACAAAGCGGCAAAGTGTGTATGGGGAGAAAATTTCATTATCGATTCTTTTCAAATAACGTACAAATATTCATCGGTAAAAATAAATAAACACGTGTTTCTCTCCCCTCTCCATCAACCCCGCACCAGTGCCGTCGTGGCGACCAGTGCCGACGTGAGAGCTCACACGATACACATAGTGGGCGGCAATAGGTTCTTGCCTAATGGTTTAAGATACAGGTTAAGTTTAGCTTCAAAAATGTTCACTCTATAACTCAAATAATAAATCATATCTAACGAGGTCGCAACTCTGCTGGTGAAACAAAACAGTCAAATAAAGGGTGGCGATAATTATATTTTTATCCCATGGTCATACCGTAAATAGTATATTAATGGCAATATAATTTGTAGAATAAATAGAAATTTGAACCACCTTTTTCTTTAGTGACCGGCTATGGTATATAGATACACGCGCGCCGTACACGTACATCTACGTTGTGCGGGCGGGCCACCGCAACCGGGTATCATCTCGAGTCGAAGCCGGACGGTAGAGCGTGTCAACCTAGAGTATTTTCTCTCGGACCCACCCTATTGTCTAATTCCGTTAGACAATTAACTCGCAGAAGGCGGCAACCGCATCCCAGTTTCTGACGCTGTTGATTATCGTCCTAGCGACAAACCTTCAACACCTTGCATTGCTTTTTCTATTTAACTCTGTCAGAGATGACTTCTGCGTGGACGAAGTAGCAGGCAAAAGCTAGTATTAACTAAAAATATTGTTTTGATATCGCATAGTAACGATGTGCTGTGTGATGACGGCTACAGATACTACCAAACTTTACATTGCTCATGAATGTCATAAAATACGACTACGATAATATAGATTTGGTCCAACTACATCAAATTTTGTCTAATCAACAATAACACATACAAGTAGTGCTGACGTTGGGCAAGCGGCTGCGCGTATAACTATTGGTAGAAGAGTAACGACGCAAAGTAATTGATACAAGTGCAGGTTGATGATGATGATGGCAGTGATAACATAATATAATTATTACCAACCCTCGCTCCCTCACAAATTATAAGGTGTAAGCAGATAACACAACTGTAAAAGTAGAAACAATCAAATAAAACCTTTGCACCAATAGGTCTGATTATTGTAGTAGAATCAGTTCCGCCATCTGTGAGAAGATCCAATATTAGAAGGAATTGCGTTTTAATAAGCTTCCCGGTATACAATTTCCTAATATTATTGTAACATTATTAAACTATTTATAAATTTCTTAGCGTTCATTTTGATTGGGAGCTAAAAAGTTATCTATATTACAGTTGCAATAAAAAACTCAGCATCATAGATATATTAATATGAACGTAAACAACTTAAGTATTTGTCTTAATATGGTGAGTTGCGTCCTTGGGGGGGTTCGATTTGAATATGCTCAATTAAATGACTCTACTATTTGCAGTTGTGTCCGCCTAGTAGAATGGACTTTTCTCTTCCCTTTGATGTGCTTTTAGTAGAGTGATGGCTGTTCCGGTCGTTGAACTCTGCATTATACATAACTGATTTTATATAAGACAGCAAGAAACTATTTTAAACGACCAATCCATTGAATTTCTTGTTCGTTGAATAATTTTTAAATTATACAAATATTTGTTCTGGAACGTGAATCTAAATCTCTGTGTTGATAGAGTTAGGAGTCAGTTCCACAACTCTTATTTTTTCGTGGGTGTCGCAAAAGATGACTGAGACGTAGCAGATAGCATTACTGCAAAAGAAGGAGCACTCGAAAAAAAAATACGCCTCATCTAAAACTCCCATCTGGGCTGCAGCTGCAGGGCACTTTACCCCCCATTATGAAGGAGGTCCTCGTCCAATGCGACACTGGTCAGTTATATCGATGTGATATAAATCAATGCATACCGTACAATATCCTCCTGGGTGGTCTCCTAGTGTGTGCGCCGTACGCGGAGTCCTGCTCGGCGTCCGGCACGCAAGTACCTATTATGATACCCATGGCGTTGGCGGTCCGCGTGCACATAACACTCTCACCGCACAGTGCACACACTAGCACTACCGGTCCGTCGTCACAACATACACGAACTTGTTGCAATGTCCATGTCAGACGGTAGAGGTCGCTCGCACACGCGCCGCCCGCACCACTGCACGAATGTGACTGCTCATTAGCTCAACTTAACTGGCTGTACTATATACGGACGTAGGCTCGCACGGCGACAGATCATAAATCCTAGTGGACGCTATACAGCGATACCAAAAGCGCTACACGCGCTATTTATTAAACGCGTTAATAAAAACTATCAAACATTGCGTAATATTCTAATAAATAATACTGAAACTTGTTTCAAGTTCTACGTCCAATGAAATTATAAAAAAAATGCCCGACGAAATATTGCTATTAATTTTCGAGGCTAGCTGGTGATTATATTTTTAAGATTTATTTTATTCATTTGATTAATACATACAATTCCCAGTGTGTAAATGTAAACAGCCTTTGGAGTAGATGGGTCATTAGAAAAATTATTAAAGTTGAGACGCATCACATTTCAAATGCGTAGCACAAAATTGATAAAGCGCTAAATCCAGCGTATAAAACTGTACCAAGGTGGTTGAGTTCGTTAACGGCTGGATTAGTAGGTGGCTAGGTTTCCGTCACAATTGGCACGCGATCTATGACGTCACAAGAGGCCGCGTCACTCGAGGGCTCACCGCGCGAACTCGCAGGTATTAATAGCGGACGCCACCGAAGTTAAAATCGAGTACCGGTGGTCCGCTCGCACGGCGAAGAAAGAAGGTTTTACGGTGGGTCTATGGGGTCACGCGCCGCCTTTCCGTCACCCCGGACCGATTCAGCGGGGCGAGACGCACCCATAGCCCACCAAAAAAAAAAAAAAAAAAAAAAAAAAAGGTATTAATAGCGGACGGAGGGCGCGCGGCCATCGTCAACCCCCAACACAAGAGACATTCTTTGTTAATGTCCCATATAGAGTTCAATCATCCATCCAGTTGGCATATTTCCTGACGCATGTGAAGCTTTTAACATTCTTGACGAATAAGCGGAGACAACATGTCGTAGCGAATATATTAATAATATTTAGACAAAGAAATAATTTGCAACAGTACCAAATATTTCAAATATATTTAATAGTTCTGATTCACACGGCTACCTTATACCAACATTACGATAACCAATAGTACTTTGACACATATGTACACTGAAGTGTAGTGTAGTGTATTCCTACACTTTAGTGATATATACAAACAATTAAACTACCAACCAGACAAACACCAGATTCTCGTGGTCCGCCCGCACGGCGGCGGCGTAGAGGTACGTGTACGACAGGTTAAGCAATATGGGTTATGATTTGTATTCTTACTGCGTCACCACGGGGAAAATATAGAAGGCAATAAGGTAAAGCATGGATATCCATATTAAACGATAATTATAATACACAAAGAATACAAACAAAAAAGTAATAAAATAAAATAATAAAAAATAAGCTCTTTTTTTCACAAATTTATCATCAAAATTTCACAACCCATTCATACAAAAATTAGGTTTTAATTAATGGATACGCAAAATTACATACGCACTGCCAAAGAGTTATATAGAGTCTAGTTTAATGATATATCAGCGATGTAACAATAAAACGTAAATACCTACATGTCACCGATATCATTAATGATGTTCGCACGCAAAAGGTTGGACCGGCGACCAAAATAGTAACGGATTACTGGTAATTAGATTTGTGACGTACAGTGTGTGCCGCCTGTCTCGGTGGCGGCGTGGCGCGCGCCGCTAATGTCGCTGCGGTCACGTTAATACCGTCACTGTAAACGGTGTACTTACAACAAATCAGTTTACACAACTAATGATATTAGTATATTATTACATGTTATAAAACTGTATAAAGTTATACTTAGTCAGACTTTTAGATTAGATCTAGGAGGATCATCATTTTTGATCATCACAATACGCTAATTAGGCGCGAGTGAATTTAAGGCAATATTGTACGTCTGGCGCAGAGTGTGGTGGTATGGATCCGCTTTTTATGATGCCTTTAATAAATTCAAATTGATTTATTTCATTATAAACCCCACTACAAAATATATGTCAATTTTTAACCGACTTCAAAAAGAAGGAGGTTTTATGTTTTAACATATTACTTTAAATTAACACAATAAACTACCGCCAGATCGGCACGCTACCAGAGTTCATTCGAAATCCTACTATGCGTACGTGCAGGACGAAGTGGGAGAAATGTTCGCTGAAAATATACAGTCAAAGGCCATAAAGTTTCCGGGTGAAATGGATGAACCCTGCTACAGTGTCAGGTGGTACGGTGATACTAAGTCAAACAGTTCCTTAGAGCACTACCTGTGAAATGGATGAACCCTGCTACAGTGTCAGGTGGTACGGTGATACTAAGTCAAACAGTTCCTCAGAGCACTACCTGTGAAATGGATGAACCCTGCTACAGTGTCAGGTGGTACGGTGATACTAAGTCAAACAGTTCCTCAGAGCACTACCTGTGAAATGGATGAACCCTGCTACAGTGTCAGGTGGTACGGTGATACTAAGTCAAACAGTTCCTCAGAGCACTACCTGTGAAATGGATGAACCCTGCTACAGTGTCAGGTGGTACGGTGATACTAAGTCAAACAGTTCCTCAGAGCACTACCTGTGAAATGGATGAACCCTGCTACAGTGTCAGGTGGTACGGTGATACTAAGTCAAACAGTTCCTCAGAGCACTACCTGTGAAATGGATCAACCCTGCTACAGTGTCAGGTGGTACGGTGATACTAAGTCAAACAGTTCCTCAGAGCACTACCTGTGAAATGGATGAACCCTGCTACAGTGTCAGGTGGTACGGTGATACTAAGTCAAACAGTTCCTCAGAGCACTACCTGTGAAATGGATGAACCCTGCTACAGTGTCAGGTGGTACGGTGATACTAAGTCAAACAGTTCCTCAGAGCACTACCTGTGAAATGGATGAACCCTGCTACAGTGTCAGGTGGTACGGTGATACTAAGTCAAACAGTTCCTCAGAGCACTACCTGTGAAATGGATGAACCCTGCTACAGTGTCAGGTGGTACGGTGATACTAAGTCAAACAGTTCCTCAGAGCACTACCTGTGAAATGGATGAACCCTGCTACAGTGTCAGGTGGTACGGTGATACTAAGTCAAACAGTTCCTCAGAGCACTACCTGTGAAATGGATGAACCCTGCTACAGTGTCAGGTGGTACGGTGATACTAAGTCAAACAGTTCCTCAGAGCACTACCTGTGAAATGGATGAACCCTGCTACAGTGTCAGGTGGTACGGTGATACTAAGTCAAACAGTTCATCAGAGCACTACCTGTGAAATGGATCAACCCTGCTACAGTGTCAGGTGGTACGGTGATACTAAGTCAAACAGTTCCTCAGAGCACTACCTGTGAAATGGATGAACCCTGCTACAGTGTCAGGTGGTACGGTGATACTAAGTCAAACAGTTCCTCAGAGCACTACCTGTGAAATGGATGAACCCTGCTACAGTGTCAGGTGGTACGGTGATACTAAGTCAAACAGTTCCTCAGAGCACTACCTGTGAAATGGATGAACCCTGCTACAGTGTCAGGTGGTACGGTGATACTAAGTCAAACAGTTCCTCAGAGCACTACCTGTGAAATGGATGAACCCTGCTACAGTGTCAGGTGGTACGGTGATACTAAGTCAAACAGTTCCTCAGAGCACTACCTGTGAAATGGATGAACCCTGCTACAGTGTCAGGTGGTACGGTGATACTAAGTCAAACAGTTCCTCAGAGCACTACCTGTGAAATGGATGAACCCTGCTACAGTGTCAGGTGGTACGGTGATACTAAGTCAAACAGTTCCTCAGAGCACTACCTGTGAAATGGATCAACCCTGCTACAGTGTCAGGTGGTACGGTGATACTAAGTCAAACAGTTCCTCAGAGCACTACCTGTGAAATGGATGAACCCTGCTACAGTGTCAGGTGGTACGGTGATACTAAGTCAAACAGTTCCTCAGAGCACTACCTGTGAAATGGATGAACCCTGCTACAGTGTCAGGTGGTACGGTGATACTAAGTCAAACAGTTCCTCAGAGCACTACCTGTGAAATGGATGAACCCTGCTACAGTGTCAGGTGGTACGGTGATACTAAGTCAAACAGTTCCTCAGAGCACTACCTGTGAAATGGATGAACCCTGCTACAGTGTCAGGTGGTACGGTGATACTAAGTCAAACAGTTCCTCAGAGCACTACCTGTGAAAAAGCCAGTAGAGTACTCAGAGTGACCCAAAGTCTTTCCACCGCTTTAGCGACTACAATAAGTTCATAAGATTGGGATCACGGCAGGGAGTCAAGTGGATCTGACTTTGCTGGAAAGCTCGACGCCGAGGATCCCAATATTTTCGGAAATTTGGAGATTACACCCCTTGGAATTGAAGCCCATGATAACTCCATCCCATGCGATTTATTTTCATATGGCTGTACCAGATCGCAGACACTATCACTAGTTCACTGCTAGACGAGCCATATATACGATTCATTACATTATTATCACAATTACCTCGAAAATTGACAGAATCTATTTACTAAAAGCATCGTACGAACGCGTCGACATCGCTTCATGGCGTCGCAATTCCACGAACCATTATGAATTTTGTTACTTATCTTGATTAATTTTTTTTTTTTTGTAAATTTATATATTTAACAGAAAAGTGTCACAGCATGTAGTATGTATATGTTAAATACGGCCCGATGTGATAACGGTATAACTATATAATAAATTACCACCCCCCTCACTTGACCGTGAGATTTATAAAAACCGATAGAGTGAGCAACAGGAGAGTGGACACCGATACATTCCTGAAAAATCATAACATTAATCGGTGAACGCCAACTTGTCTGATAAGCTTGACTACTATGGAATTATCCCCTAAAAGGAAGCTCGAATTCTCTAGCTGGATCAGTGGATATCAATAGTCTAATTTAATGTATGAATTGTTTTGTTTTACATAAAATAACATGGTATATCGGAATATTTTAATTAAAAGGAAGGATTCTGTATTTAAACTAATTAATATATCACAATGGTAAGGTGCAAATAGTAAGAATACTTTAAAAATAAATAAGGACACATTCATCCACCCTTTTTTTTAAATACTACTATGAAATACGACTAGATCATATCACCGTAAAAATGGATATCACGAAATAAAACCCAACACCAGTCCATCTGAGCAGCGCAATATAACCGATCAATTTTATATTTATAAACCTATTTTGGCTAAAAGGAACAAATTAATTAATTAACCTAACAACTATTGCTCACACATTCTAATTCACTTTGGTATTTCCATTGTTGTCGTCTGCATCAGAAATAGGCCAATATTTTTAGGCACTATACCTACCTGTATACCACAGAGTAATATAGTATAATTATAGTATTATGGGCGGTTGGCATTTCCAATGACCCAGGTTCAAATTTCATGGCCACCGAAGTTAAAATCGAGTATCGGTGGTCCGCTCGCACGGCGAAGAGAGAAGGTTTTACGGTGGGTCTATGGGGTCACGCGCCGCCTTTTCCGTCACCCCGGACCGATTTGGCGGGGCGAGACGCATCCATAGCCCACCAATAAAAAAAAAAAAAGGTTCAAATTTCATCAACATATTGTACAATGTATGTTATACATATAGTACGACAGCGGTTGGCTCTACAGCGTGTCTCTCACTCTTTTTTTTTTTTTTTTGGCGGCGGGCTACGCAACGGTAACGCCCCGCTAATCCGTCCGGGGCGACGGGAGAAGCGGCGCATGACCCCGTAGACCCGCCCTACAATATACCTCTCTACGCATTGCGGGTGGGCCACTGGTACGCGTTCTTTTCTTCAGTGGCCAATCCGGTCTACCCTCACGGGTATCCTCTCGGGTCGACGCCCTGCCATCTCGACTAATATTATGTCTCGATGTCAGGGCGTCGTCTTCACGCGGTGGCCTCTCTCCAAGGGTGACCAGACTAATCCCCGGTCCGGTCACCCGCTGCCTCGGCTAGGGTGGCATAAGGCGGAGGTATTCTCGCCTTCGCCGCCCCAATCGTCGGCGGCGGCGCGAATCCTCGAAGAGGAGATCCTCCCGGATTCGCCCCGCCGCTTCCTTCTGCAAGATGACGCTCTCGCAGAAGGCGGCGACCGCGTCCCAATTCCTCTCACTGTCGACCATCGCTTTCACGACGGCCGGCAGCGAGAGGTCGGCACCGATGGCGGCGACGAGGGCAGAGCGCTGCGAAGCCTAGGTCACGCAGACCTCGAGCGTATGCTGCGCTGTGTCCTCGTCGTCGCCGCACTGCTGGCAGGACGGAGTCGTCTCCCTCCTTGCGACCGTGTACAGGTACTTGCCGAAGCAACCATGCCCCAACAAGACCTGCACCAGCCGGAAAGAGAGGACTCCATGCCGCCTCTCCAGCCACTCCATCAGTACAGGCCGGACGGCCTCGATGACACGAAGTCCGAATCGAGGCCTCTCCAGCCGCGTCGCCCAACAGGCAAGGACCTCCCGGCGGGCGTCTTCGCGCCAGGTGGCCAATTCGCTAGGCGAAACCTCGCCACCTTCCTCGCGAAGGTGGCGAGGGTATACGTCATACTATGTATATTATTATTATTATTATATTATTAATACTACGTCTCTCACTCTAGACTCGAGTCTGTGTAAACTGTACAAATACGAGGGCGATATTTACATAATAATGTGTTACCGTAACCAATCATTTGTTGTACAAGTATCTATCGCGTTAACATACAAACTGAATATATTACAATCATTTAATATATTCAAAAGTAAATCATATCGTATGCATAACATTACATGGAGACAGACACACACACACACACACAGAGAGATGACATTGGCAACGTGTGTATTAACGTTTATGGTAATATTTTTTATTTTTTTTTATTTTTATTTACACACCACCCTGCACTAAGGAAATAAACCTTGTATTGCGGGGGACTTTACAAACATGCAATTAACGCAGACAAATTACACCCAGACTCAGAACAACACTTTGTGGATCACACAAAGTATTGTCCTGCGTGGGAATCGAACCCACGGCACTGGCACGGAAGGTCGGTATCTTAACCACTACGCCATCTGTGCAGTCAATCAAATCAATATGTTGTTTGTATAGTCAGGTTATGTGTACAAAGGAGTGTTAGATAGGTTCGTGGCGGCACAATTACCCCTCAGACAGTTTAACTCTTGTTACTTTGTGACGTCGACGATGTATACTTTTATTTAACTCTACAGGAGCATTATTACGTTTCAATTGTTAGAAGCAAAACAAAAATGCATCATAAAGTTGAAATGAAAATACGTCATTCTACGACGCCAAGAAGTAGTTAGGAAAAAATATGTACATATTTAGGTTTTATAGGCACCCTGATAAAACCGCAAATATAAATAAGTTATTTTATAAAAATGCTGATTATATGCTATGATATATATATATATATATATATATATATATATATATACACTACCGTCCAAAAGTTTGGAAGCAGCAAGGTAAAATCGAATAAAACCAAACTAAGTCATTTAAATTTAAATGTATTGATAAAAAAATAAAGAACAAACAGAAACTAACTTAAACAAAATAAAAAAATAATATACAATGGTAAATTAGATTAAATTTTAGCTTCATCAAAGTGTCCACCTTTCTCCTTTATAATCTTCTCACATATTCTGGGCATTCTATTAATCAATTTTTTAAAATAATCTTTATCTAATTTGTTCCATTCGTTCTCTAATAGCTGCCACAAATGTTCTGAGCTCGTAGGACAACGACTTTTCACCCTCCTGTCAAGTTCATCCCAAACAAGTTCAATGGGAGAAAGATCAGGGGATTGAGATGGCCATTGCATGATGTTTAAAATGTTTTCAGCTTTTTTCTTGTTTAAAAAGTTCTGGCACAATTTAGACGAATGCTTAGGATCATTATCCTGTTGAAAAATGAATCCAGAACCAATGAGACTTAGTCCACTGGGTATGGCAGAATCTTGGAGAATTTTTAAATAGCCTTCCTTGTTTAATTTTCCGGTTATCCTCACAAGATTGCTGGGTTTACTGTTGCCAAAACACCCCCAAACCATGACATTACCACCACCATGTTTGATGGTAGGCACTGTACATGCCTCTGAAGCCCTCTCTTCTTTTGACCGGCGTACAAAGACACGTCTATTGGATCCGAAAATCTGAAATTTTGATTCGTCACTCCAAAGGACATTTTCCCATTGTTCTATAGTCCAGTTTTTATGCGCTTTTGCCCATTCTAGTCTATTTTTCTTATGTCGATTTGTTAGTTTGGGTTTTTTAGCAGCAACACATCCTCTTAATCCCGCAGACAGTAAGCGTCTTTTAACAGTAGTTGTTGAAATGGGTGTTTCTCGCGTATCATTCAGAGCTGCAGTGATCTGTGGTGCAGTTAAGCGTCGATTCCGTTTAGAAAGAACTCTAATGAAGTTGTCCTCTTGATTTGTTGTGGATTTGGGCCTACCAGATCTCTTTCTATCTTCATTTTTCCCCGTTTCTTGTTTTCTAGCAAGGGTATAGTGGACACCTTTACAAGAAATTCCGAGCCTTTCTGCGATTTGACGTTCACTGTATCCTTCCTCGCGTAGAGTGCAAAGAGCGCTTCGCTGTTCAAGCGTGATTTGCTTGCGTTTTGCCATTTTCAGAAGAAAAAATACGGTCAAAGTAGTAGCCGATATCTTTCGAATACAGACAATGTTAATATCACAACTTTCACGTGCCAATGCTCAAGTGCGACTGAATAAGGTCTAAAAAAGTTAAAACCAGCAAACATTATCAATAAAACTACACCATTGCATAGGATAAAGTAGCCGACGGATTAAGTCATAAAACACGTGTTTCGTCAATATTAAGGAATTCCATAAAACTTGATGAATGTAGGATAATAATCCTTTTGTGTTTGTGTAGACAGTCGTAAAAGGTTGTAAAACTTAAGATTATTGCTAATTTTTACCGCTATTAGTCGGCATTTATTTGTTTTGTTTGAAAACAGGTGTGCTTCCAAACTTTTGGACGGTAGTGTATATATATACATATATATATATATATATATATATATATATATGCATATGATATATGCAAGTGGATGAATTTGTATATCTTGGATGTGGATTTAGCCGAGATGGACGGTACACCACTGATATAGAGCGAAGAGTGAATGCGGGAAATAGAGTGAACGGAGCGTTGGGGCAACTTCTCGGCAGCCACCACCTCAGCCAGAAGGTACGTGTAGCAATACATAACGCAGTGCTTGTCCCAACATTACTGTATGGAAGCGAGAGTTGGGTATGCAGAAAAGAGTATGAAAGTAAAATTAATGCGGTCGAAATGCGATCTCTTCGGAAAATCTGTGGAGTTAGGCTGACCGACCGCATTCGTAACGACGACGTAAGAGAGCGAGTAGGTATGAAAGAGAGTATTGGTGTAAAGATGCGAAAGGGAATGCTCCGATGGTTCGGACATGTGGAAAGAATGCCGAACGAACGTCTGGTTAAGAAGATATACAATGCGAAAGTGGAAGGATGTAGGTACCGAGGGAGACCGAGACTAACCTACCTGGACCAGATCGGTCATGTACTGAAGGAAGGTGGAGTCAAGAGTCTCCGAAACCGGCGAGCGTGTATGAAGAGAATTATGAATGTTGAGGAAGCGAGTGAAGTATGCAGAGATAGAGTTCTCTGGCACTCTGTTCTCTCTGCCTACCCTGCAAGGGATATGGCGTGATGATATGTATGTATGTATGTACTGATTATAAAATTTTGTTTTTAGTAAAACAATAAAAATGAAAATATCGCAACTGATTTTTTAAAAATACATGTTTTTTTTAACTATACGTGATCATTTATAAAAGACCTAAAAGAAAACATCGAGGAAAAGAGAAAGAAAACCTACGTGTTAACTTCGATAGTGTATAAACTAAGAAAGCCTAGCGTCCATGCTCTAGTCTATACATATAATAAAAATGTAACGGGTCGCTGTCTGTACATGGAAGATATATGAAAAAAAAAATTACTGGGACCTTTATCAACACTAATAGAACCCAAAACAATAATTTTTAAAATTTTTGTCTGTTTATCTGTTTGTCTGTGTGTTTGTGCACGCTAATCTCAGAACGGCTTATCCGATTTAGACGCGGTTTTCACTAATATATTGTGGTAAGCTTCAATTAACATTTATGCTTTATGTCAATTGGTTTATATAAAAAAAAGTTATGTCAATTTAAAAAATGTTCGGAGAAAAAAATCTTTATCGATTTTTTTCAAATTACGTACAAATATTCTTCAGCAAAAATAAATAAACACGTGTTTCAGCATTAGTTGATTTTCACCCTCTGGGGGTGTAAATTAGGCCTGCAAAGCGGGTTGGACGACTTATTAAATCATTAACGCCAAGCCGATATTATTGAAGCTGGCAACTTGAAATATTGACAGTGGTTTCTTTATATGAAGTAAAGATTCACTAAGAAAGGATTTTACGAAATTATACCCCTAAGGGGGTGGAGCAGAGTGGCAAAGTTTGTGTGAAGAGAAAAAAATCTTTATTGATTCTTTTCAAATTACGAGTCGAATCAAATATTCTAGGGTAATATCCGGCATTTGTCAATTTTCACCCTCTGGTTGTGTAAATTAGGCCTGTGAAGCGGGTTGAACGACTCATTACCGCCAAGCCGATACTATTAAAGCTAGAAACATTAAATTTTGAAGCACATTTTTATTTATGACATAGAGATTCAATATGAAAGGATTTTATGAATTCCGCCCCTAAGGGGGTGTAACAAAGCGGCAAAGTGTGTATGGGGAGAAAATTTCTTTATCGATTCTTTTCAAATTACGTACAAATATACTTCGGTAAAAATAAATAAACACGTGTTTCTCTCTCCCTCTCCATCAACCCCGCACCAGTGCCGTTGTGGCGACCAGTTCCAGCGTGAGAGCTCACACGATACACATAGTAGACGACAATAGGTTCTTGCCTAATAGTTTAAGATACAGGTTAAGTTTAGCTTCAAAAATGTTCACTAAAAAAATAAATAATAAATCATATCTAACGAGATCGCAAGTCTGCTGGTGAAACATAACAGTCAAATAAAGGGTGGCGATAATTATATTTTTATCCCATGGTCATACCGTAAATAGTATATTAATGGCAATATAATTTGTAGAATGAATAGAACTTTGAACCACCTTTTTCTTTAGTGACCGGCTATGGTATATAGACACACGCGCGCCGTACACGTACATCTACGTTGTGCGGGCGGGCCACCGCAACCGGGTATCATCTCGAGTCGAAGCCTTCATGCAGTGAACCTAAATACAGGTACTCACGCTTGCCCCGCCCAAAGCACCGACGGTAGAGCGTGTCAACGTAGAATATTTTCTCTCGGACCCACCCTATTGCCTAATTCCGTTAGACAACTAACTTGCAGAATCAACACCTCAACGCATCCCAGTTTCTGACGCTGTTGATTATCGTCCTAGTGACAAACCTTCAACACCTTGCATTGCTTTTTCTATTTAACTCTGTCAGAGATGACTTCTGCGTGGACGAAGTCGCGGGCAAAAGCTAGTATTAAATAAAGATGACAGGCCGCTGTCAGTCTCCGTGGATGTTCCAGTGTTGATGATAGTTTACCAAGACTAGTTTAATATACAATTTTGCAGCCTCTCGCATAGAAATGAGTAAAAAATAACAATGTGAAAAAAATAAAATTGATAAACCGTCCCAAGCCTACATCATAAACCTGTATCTGTAGGTAAAATATTAATGACTGGTGAGAGACTTTTTTTAGCACAAAAGTCGATAACAAGAGAAGGTTAGGTGTGAAGGATTTGCGTGCTGCTAATGACTGCCACTCGGTCGCTACCTCGAAATAGTCACTCATGCAAATGTCTAGGTGCTATGACCAGCAGTCAGTGGGACAAACCAGCTTCAACTACACAACACTTTTTTTGGTGTTTCCTGTTCTTATAGGGTTATTAAATGTGCTCTTGTTAGTGGCGTGTGCAAGCTACACGATATCCCCGGGATGAAAACGTCAGTTATCAAATATTAATCATACCTATACAGGGCTGTACAATTATAGACGATATTATTTTCTTAAAAACACCCTACGCTAAGGAACTAACCTTTGTATTGCGAGGGAGTTTAAAAATGTACAATTAAAGGCCACAAATTACACACAAACTCGGAACAGCAGTTTATCGATCACAAAAAGTATTGTACCGCGTAGAATTCAAATAAAAAAAAATCACTTGTCAGCACGGTATTTCGGAAACGGTGACTTACTTGTCTGCAATTATTATTTCCTACGATTATTCGTATCCAATAGAGTATACCACTCGTCCTCTTCTTATCTACCGTCGAAAAAAAAATAGGTTTAGAACGCCAAAGAAAAGTGCGTACCTATCGAAGGCAGCGGTCTCTCCGTAAGAACATAAATTAGTCACAAACAGCGATTTTTTATTTACAATTAAGTTAAGAAAATAATGATTGGCCTTAAGGGACTGCTTGGTCATTTGCAGGGCTCGAACGAGGTCGCACGCACACGCAATTTATATGGACCGCAGGAGGGAAAATGAAACCTAATATGCTATTGACGGTCCAGAACCGGACAAAATAACTCCAATGTCCTAAGAAACTCATAATATATAGATAGATAGGAGCCGATGAAATCGGTGCAAGGAAGATTCGAAATAATACTCTATACCAACTTGTCCGCTTCGCGTAATGTAGTAAGCTATTTTTCCTCAATTGGAGTAGGTCCTTACAAATATGTAGGACTTGTGTGAGTTGATAAACAGTTTACAGTTTCATGAACGATAATCAACAATCTAATGAAGATCACCTCTAGCCTCAAAGGTTCCTCGTTGTTTGAAAAAAGAATTAAGGAAGTCTGTTAACAGACTGATATATGACTGATGATGAAAAATCTGCGTGGTTAACCACAGAAGCAGATTTTTTAATTGCCAAATGATGTAATCTCCATCCTGTGCGGGACTTGAGTAATTACTTTCAAAATATTATTATTAAGCGACTATTACACATGTAAAAAAGTTTAATAAAAATATCTTGTAAAAAAGTTTAATAATAATATCAGTGTTATTGCGTTTTAATTTCGTTTTTCATTGGATCCTATCCACGGTCACGATAAATCAAAATGTATTTGACGTACGTATTGTTATTACAAACGTTTATCTATTATATTTATATTAAAATCTAAATACATATTTACTTTTACAATTTAATTATAATACTTTATACGTTTTAATTCCCAAGGAGAATTGTCGTCGGAGAGGTGGCCGGTAATAAAACTATTGCCAGTAACTTTTGCAATATGTTCATATTGTAAATAAAATTAGGAAAGAGCAATATAATGGTGATGATGACGACTTTATACATTTTAAATGAGATGAATATTTTTTTTTTTAATTTTATATAAGATCAATATATCTCTCTACAAATATATGTATCGATTAATCATCAAAACTCGTCAGATGGCCATCTGTAATATTTCATGTACGGCCGAACCGACATTATCCGCTATTATCGGACAAGTGAAATTACGTAACAAATGTGGATCATAAATAAACAAAGATGGGGATTTGAACAGCGGCCCGATATATATCGGATCGGACCCTAGCGGACACAAGATTGATACGGGATAACGGGACCGTTCTGTGTATGTCACAGTGAACTTGTTACGATCCAAATGTGAAACCATAAATACGACAAACGACCACAATCTGGGGGAAGTGAGAGGACCGGTCGTGCGCCGGTTGCCGTTGTACGTTACTTTTGTTTCAACTTAAGTATTATAGTTACCCCCTATATATCTAAAATTCAATCTTTCTTAAATTAACAGCCAAATATCAGTTTACATAAAATCGACAACTAAATAAATTACGCGACTAAAATTAATGCAAATAAAAAAAAAACAATTTGGAAATCTTAACAGTAAAAGATTGTAATAGAAATATGGCTCTCTGTAAATCAACAAATTCCAAACGCAGGAAGGCATTTGTCTATAACAGCGTATACCTCTCCCCTACCAGGAGAATGGACGATTTCGGGGCCTCCCTCACCAACCTGGAGGCCTCGATACGGCGACTAGCACCGGGCCTCGTCCTGGTTCTGGGGGACTTCAACGCCAAATCCACGGCGTGGGGGTCCCCTATGACGGACGACCGCGGGCGGGCGGTCATCGAGTGGGCGGCTTCACTGGGCCTCTGTGTTCTTAACAGGGGCTCAGTGAACACGTGTGTGCGGCAGCAGGGCGGGTCGATAGTGGACTTGTCGTTCGCTAGCCCCGCTGTCGCACCACGGGTGAGGAACTGGAGTGTCCTGGAGGAGGCGGAGACCCTATCGGACCACCGGTACATCCGGATGGAGGTCTCCCCTCTCCGGGACCCCGGTAGGGGTCACAGGGCGGACGGAGCTCCCGCGTTTCCGCGGTGGGCTGTGGGTCGTCTTGACAGGGACCTACTGGCGGAGGCGGCCATCGTTCACACGTGGCTGTCCTCACCGCCCCCAGCGGACGGGGTGGACGCCGAGGCTGTCCGCATCCGCAGTGCGTTAACGCAGATCTGCGATGCGGCCATGCCCAGAGTGCGGCGGCGTCTACCTCCGAGGCAGGGGGTCTACTGGTGGTCCCCAAGATTGGCGGACCTTCGTGCGGCATGTATCAGAGCCCGAAGGTCCTACACCCGCAGCCGGCGGCGTCACCGCGACGCTGAGCGGGAGGGCCAGCTGTACGAGGCGTACCGCGATGCGCGGACGGCCTTTCGGCTGGCCATCCGAGCCGCCAAGGACGCGAGTTGGCAGGAGATGCTGGACGGTCTCGACCGTGACCTCTGGGGTCGCCCGTATCACGCGTCGCTGAACAAGCTTCGCGCGCAGGGCCCCCCCCCTCACCGAGACCCTCCAGCCCGACTTCCTCTGTAGGGTGGTCGAGGAGCTGTTTCCACGGCAGTCGGAACACACGCCCCCGGTCATGGCCTCGCCAGAACAAGACCGGGAGGCTGACGACGAGAGTGTTCCGCCCGTGACGGAGACGGAAGTGGGAGCAGCTGTGGCGCGGATTCGTTCCGCGACCACGGCCCCCGGCCCGGACGGAATACCAGTCCGGGTGCTGACGTCGCTCCTCGAGCACCTCGAGCCTCGCCTCAGGCAGCTGTACAACGCCTGTTTGGTGTCTGGGCGGTTCCCTGAGTGCTGGAAGGAGGGGAGGTTGGTTCTCCTGCCAAAGCCGGGACGGCCCCCGGATTCGCCGTCGGCCTACAGGCCCATCGTGCTCCTCGACGATGTGGGTAAGCTGCTGGAGCGCATCCTCGCTGCCCGCATCGTCCAACACCTGGAGGAGGTGGGGCCCGATCTGTCGGACGCTCAATTCGGTTTTAGAAGGGGGCGTTCGACCATCGGGGCCCTGCTACGACTGAGGCAGACGGCCGCGGAGGCTGTCACCGGCGGGGGAGTGCTGTTGGCGGTGTCGCTGGACATCGCCAACGCATTCAATAGTCTGCCATTCAGCTGCATCAGGGAGGCGCTCCGATTTCATGGGGTGCCCTTGTACCTGAGGCGGCTGGTGGCGGACTATTTGGAGGGGCGCAGTGTCCTCTGCGCGAGTCCCGCAGGGGACATTGTGCGGACGTCCATGTCGTGCGGCGTTCCACAGGGGTCGGTTCTAGGGCCGACTCTGTGGGACATCGGGTACGACTGGGCGTTGAGAGGGAGTCTCCCCCCCGGGCTGAGCGTGATATGCTACGCTGACGATACGCTCGTCACAGCCCGGGGCAGGACACTCGAAGAGGCGGCGAGCCTGGCCACTCTCGGCACCGAGGAGATGGTCGGGCGAATCGAGGCGCTGGGGCTCAGGGTGGCCCTAAATAAGACGGAGGCCCTATTGTTCCATGGGCCACGCGTAAGGCCGCCAATCGGCGTCTCGCTAGTCGTCAACTCCGTCCACATCAGCATCCAGGCCCATATGAAGTACTTGGGTCTGGTGCTCGACGGGCGATGGTGGTTCCGGGAGCATTTTCGCCGAATTGCTCCCCGGCTGGTCGGCGCGGCGTCCGCCCTTTCGCGGCTCATGCCGAACGTGGGCGGACCCAGCTTTGAGGGCCGACGGCTGTATGCGGGGGTGATCCGTTCTATGGCCATGTACGGCGCACCCGTGTGGGCGAGGGCTCTGAACGCCCAGCTCAGGGCTGTTCTGTGGAGACCCCAGAGAGTCATGGCGGTCAGAGCCATTCGCGGGTACCGCACGGTATCGACCGAGGCGGCATGCCTACTGGCCGGGACACCCCCGTGGGACCTAGAGGCGGAGATGCTCTCCGACCTCTACCGGCGGGTGACCTCACTGCGCGACGAAGGTGGCTCCCCATCGCTGAGCGAGATAGCCACCTGGCGCGAGGACGCCCGCCGAGACGTCATCGCCCGTTGGGTTACGCGGCTGGAGAGGCCTAGACACGGTGTCGTCACCGTCGAGGCTCTCCGGCCCGTACTGATGGAGTGGATGGAGCGGCGGCACGGAGTCCTCTCCTTTCGACTGGTGCAGGTGTTGTCGGGGCACGGATGCTTCGGCTTTTACCTGCACACGGTCGCGCAAAGGGAGTGGACTTCGTTCTGCCACCATTGCAGCAGTGACGAGGACACAGCGCAACACACGCTGGAGGCGTGTCCGGGCTTTGACCGGCAGCGCCGTGACCTCGTCGCTGTTATCGGTGCCGACCTGGCACTGCCGGCTGTCGCGAGAGCGATGGTCGACAGCGTCAGGAATTGGGACGCGGTCGCCGCCTTCTGCGAGGCTATCATCTCGCAGAAGGAGGCGGCGGAACGAGTCCGGGAGGAGTCCCGCGACCCGGGCCGCCGTCAGCGGCCGGGGCGGCGCAGGCGCGAATACCTGCGCCTGATGCCGCCCTAACCGAGGCCTCGGGTGATCGGACCGGGGAATTGTCCGGTCACCCGACGTGAGGCCACCGCGTGAGGGCGACGCCCCGACGGCGAAATCTGTCGGGGCGTCGACGAGAGGAACCCGCGAGGGTAAACCGCCGGGCGGGCCACCGAAGTCAAAATCGAGTACCGGTGGTCCGCTCGCACGGCGAAGAGAGAAGGTTTTACGGTGGGTCTATGGGGTCACGCGCCGCCTTTCCGTCACCCCGGACCGATTCAGCGGGGCGAGACGCACCCATAGCCCACCAAAAAAAAAAAAAAAAAAAAAAAAAAAAAAAAAAAAAAAAAAAAAAAAAGGCATTTGTCTATAAAATTCCGTACAAAGAGCAGTAGAGTGACCATCACTTTAGTAACTCCTACATACGCTGGTTAATGATTGTTCTTGTTAGACTAAGTAATTACATGTTACAACTTACAAGTAACTTAGACACGTAGTGGACCACAAATATTTTGTTAATGTATACAGTTTGTTACGACATTACTGCGAGATCATGATAATAATACAACTAATTGTATATATATATATTATATATATATATATATATATATATATATATACAGGGTGTCCCAAAATTCAACGATAAGCCGGCACCAGCAGGTGCACCTATATATGACTACTCGAGAACAAAAAAGAAAAAAATTCTACCTTGATTTTTTTTTTCATTACGACAAAAAAACCGATTTCTTTAAAAATCGTCATCTTTTATTATATTATTAAGTGCCATTGCTACAATTTTACAAGTAATTCTGTGATTTTTTTTGTATTGGCAAGGTAAGTAGCACTACTATCGATCACAATCATTAAAAATTCCAGAATATCTATAGTTTTTACACAAAAATCAACCAAAACTATGTTTTTTTCATAAATTATGTAAGATTTTGACTTTCAGCTCACTTTCACTCATCACAGTGAAAAAAAAAAGTATGGACACTACTGTGGCAAATTATATTAAAAATTGGCGCAACTAACTACAATTCTAAAATGGTATAACATTCTAGGCAAACTAGCCACAAAAATATACTTAGGTGTACTATTTCAAAATAACAACCATATTTCGAAAATTGTTAGTGTTGATAGTAATCACTTCTACTATGTAGCCAAAATGTTTTTGTTGCAAGTTCTCAGAATTTGAATGAGACATGTGCGTGGTCCATAAGATAACATAAGTTAGACAGAGATAGATATAGAGAGATTAGAATTTACTATATTATTAAAATTACAATAAATGTTCGAATTGTTTGCCATTGGCAGTAATGCAGGCACGACATCGCCTTAAAAATGAACGTTTTATTTTTCTTGCATATCTGATTCTGTTCATGTGATCCACAGCCTGAATTATTTTTTGGCGAAGCTCGTCCAAGGTTGCAATGGGTTTTGAGTAGACTCTGTCCTTTAGACCACCCCAATAGAAAAAGTCCAGGGGATTTAGATCGGGTGAACGGGGTGGCCAAAAGATAGGACCAAGTCGCCCGATCCAACGCCCTGGGTACTCTTGGTCTAAGTACTCTCGCACAGGGCGGGCATAGTGAGCTGGGCAACCATCGTTTTGAAACCACATGTTTTGCAAATCACTTAAGGGCACGTCTTCTAATAATCCTGGTAACTCATTTTGTAAGAAGTTCAAATAGCTATTGCCATCTATGTTTCCTTGTAACTCAAAGGGCCCTATCACTTTTCCATTTATTATGCCCGTCCATAGGTTAACCTTAAATTGATATTGGGATTTGTCTTCTCTCACCAAGTGCGGATTTTCATTGTTCCAGCTATGAAGATTGTGAAGATTT
Source organism: Lymantria monacha (assembly GCA_905163515.2). Taxonomy (NCBI): domain Eukaryota; kingdom Metazoa; phylum Arthropoda; class Insecta; order Lepidoptera; family Erebidae; genus Lymantria; species Lymantria monacha. The sequence goes on along the minus strand of LR991096.1, from coordinate 852,854 downwards.
AAATAGCCATCTTTCTTGCAGGTTGTTTCATCCGACCATAAAACTTTGTCTAAGAATTGGGGATCTTCCCTGTGTTTTTGCAGCATTACACGGCAAAATGCGACCCGCAGTGGATAGTCCCGCGGTAATAACGCCTGCACGCGCCTGTAATGATATGGATGAAGCTGGTGACGTTTTAAAATTCTATGTGCAGTACTTTTTGGAATTCCCGTTGCTGCTTGTATTGCACGTACAGAGGTAGTTGTATCGCTTTCTATTTCATTGAGAACTTCTTCATCGTGTTCCGATCTAGGTCTTCCAGCGTTTCTCCTGTCAGATGGTATACGACCCTCCGAAAATGCTTGATGCACGTTAATAAATACGCGATAATCCGGATACCTTTGAAGAGTAGGGTACCTTGCTCGATATAATCTGCTAGAAGCGTTGACATTGCATCGGCATTCTCCATAAATTAGGTGCATATTAGCGTATTCTAACGCTGTATATGGTAGCGGCATAGTTAATGCTAAACACTTGAAAATAAGGCAAAACTTCTTTAAAAAAACACAAAATCACAGTCTAAAATAATGCCAAGTCAGGTCAATTTCCAGGTCACTTAATTCAATCCAAAGTCGTTAGTACCAGAGCCACTTTAATTAAAACAGAACGGTGTGCAGTAAACAAAGAAGTAGAGCGTACTGACTTGCTGTGCTGCTGAAGACATTAATTACTTCTCTACCTGCATTAATGTTACTAAACAATTAGCATCTATCTATCTCCCTCTAACGTATAATCTCTCTATCTCTGTCTAACTTATGTTATCTTATGGACCACGCACATGTCTCATTCAAATTCTGAGAACTTGCAACAAAAACATTTTGGCTACATAGTAGAAGTGATTACTATCAACACTAACAATTTTCGAAATATGGTTGTTATTTTGAAATAGTACACCTAAGTATATTTTTGTGGCTAGTTTGCCTAGAATGTTATACCATTTTAGAATTGTAGTTAGTTGCGCCAATTTTTAATACAATTTGCCACAGTAGTGTCCATACTTTTTTTTTTCACTGTGATGAGTGAAAGTGAGCTGAAAGTCAAAATCTTACATAATTTATGAAAAAAACATAGTTTTGGTTGATTTTTGTGTAAAAACTATAGATATTCTGGAATTTTTAATGATTGTGATCGATAGTAGTGCTACTTACCTTGCCAATACAAAAAAAAACACAGAATTACTTGTAAAATTGTAGCAATGGCACTTAATAATATAATAAAAGATGACGATTTTTAAAGAAATCGGTTTTTTTGTCGTAATGAAAAAAAAAATCAAGGTAGAATTTTTTTCTTTTTTGTTCTCGAGTAGTCATATATAGGTGCACCTGCTGGTGCCGGCTTATCGTTGAATTTTGGGACACCCTGTATATATATATGTATACTAAACGCATACTTTGTTTTGATAGTGATCTATAACTAATTGTTAGTGTTACCCAGTTCAGACGTCAGTTTTCATATGTTATTTACATGTATTAAGGACTAGCTTCTGCCCGCGGCTTCGCCCGCATAAAAGGTTACTTTCCTAAAGTTTTTAATCCCCTATTTTTATTTTACCTCTTAAGGGGAAATTTTTACAATGTTAATGTCATATTTATTTTTATCTAATCAATAGCCTAAAGATAAGTTTCAAGCTTCTAGCTTTAAAAATGACAATACTTCCTTACAACTTTTCATCCCCCTTTACAACCCTTTTTGCATTAAAAAGTAGCCTATGTCCTTTATCAGGCTCTAGATTATCTGTATACCAAATTTCATTGAGATCGGTTCAGTAGTTTTGACGTAAAAGAGCGACAGACAGACAGAGGTACTTTCGCATTTATAATATTAGTAAGGATTTTGCAATACACGTTGCTATTGCAGTGCGCGTGGTGCTGTCGGAAGCTCTGTGCTATACTACCATTTACCATTATACGTGTATTATCTTAGCAGTGACGATAAAACCACACACAATTCTCGCTCAATCATATCGTATTTGCGTGCAAATAATAACATTTACATATGTGAATTACATGTTGTACAGTTCTCACAAACAGCTTCATTATGGTGCCGCAGACATTATTAATGTCGTTATGTACATATACATGGCGGACAATTTGATGTCACGTACAAACATACTCTAACATTGACAATATATATATATATATCTAAAGTTAGTTAATACTTTTAGACTAAGGTAACAAGTTAAAGTTGAAATACGTACGTGAACGAAGTAGACGGATAGGACAGAAGAAATTCTAATTCTATATTTGTTAGAAACTGACTGATATACATATGTACATTATGTTAAAATACATTAGTCTAAAGCCTATATAGCCGTAATGATAGCATCGCAGTTATATAACAAAAAAAAGCTTTAATCAAATTACAATTATTAAAGAAATAATAGAAAATGTCAATCGTCGCTTCGATCGTTGGATACAAAAGATTTTCTTACTAGGAGAACAAATGATCCATTCTCGAAACTCTTTTCATTTGAATTTGTTAGTGCGGCTTGATACCAATATATGGTGTAATGCCCTGTGAGTACAATTTAACAATGTAAATCCTTTAGATAAGATCAATGCAAAACATGATGTACATCATCACATCACAGTGTTTGATGTACGTGTTTGACATTATAAACAAAATTAAGTGTTTGTGTGTGTGCGCATGTACGGCAATGTGATACGTGCTGGTTACAGTGTTACTATCACATACGTACCACTATTTAATAAAGCACATTCCTTAAATTATCACTGTTTTTTTAAACACACCACCCTGCACCAAGGCAAGGAAGGAAGGATTTTACAGACATAATTAATGCAGACAAATTACGCTCAAACTCGGAGCAACAGTTTGTGGATCGCAGATAGTATTTGTCCGCGTAGGAATCGAACCTACGAAACTAGCACTATAGGTCGGTATCTTAACCACTACGCCAACGGTGCAGTCAAGTAATGAAATCAGGAAACTATCCAAACATCATTTAAAGCATTTAGTTATCGTGTTGACACGAGATAATGTCACGATCGCCACTCTCGATGCCAGTATAACAATCGCAGTTGTTAGTACACGTCGTCCAAAAGATTAGCACATCCCACTCCCCTGATGCCCCCTTAAACAGTTTTTACAACTAGAACGTGCAAGTTGATAGTGCTCACACATTGACAACTTAAACCATCACCATAAATATTAAGAATACAAACAAAACTTATCATCATCAACCTGCTGTTATCCTTTCTTTATTATTCCTTACTTAAGGTCTACTTAATATATAATTTTCTTCAATCGTATATATGAGTTTTGGCAATAGTTTTATAACCGGCCGCCATTAGATGAAGTTGGCGCAAGTCGATTTAAAACTATTAACAGTTTTTACGACACCCACAAGCAATGTAAGGTTTGTTAGTATTTGTAGTCGTTGTCACTACACACTCACAGCTACAGAGCTACAAAAAACTAGTCGTATGTTTATTCAAATGTGACACGTAAATACTTATGGAACAGAATGTATAATTAATATTTTTCATTAATCGGATAACACAAGGGGAATCAAATATGATATTGTTACCGATTATATATTAACAACTAATTATATTATTAGCACTTAAAATCAATCATCTGAAGAGATCATACATTTGGTCCCCCCTATCAATGATATACATTGTGAACTATTAGATATATAACGTGGCGGTATTATGTTCTGTGCGTAACTATTTATATATATATATATATATATATACATACATACATACATAGCCTCACGCCTGTTTCCCTGAGGGGTAGGCAGAGACTACGGATTGCCACAAACCACGATCCTGACATACCTCCATCGCTTCATTCACACTCATCACAGTCTTCATGTATGCTCTACGATTACGCGTACTCTTAATCTGACCTTTCACTAACACATCTTCGATTTGATCCAGGAAAGTACGACGTGGTCTTCCCCTTGTAATCGTCCCACTCACACTCGCTTTATATACTTGTTTAGTCAACCTTTCTTCACTCATTCTTTCCACGTGTCCGAACCACCTCAGCATACCCTTTTTTATCTTTGTCACTACTTCTTCATTCATACCGCAGCGCTCTCTTATAACACTATTCCTAATTTTATCTTTCAGACTTACACCACACATACATATATATATATATATATACATATACATATGTGTACGTTTTCGTACATATGTACATATATTTAGTTCGTTATTAACACACACACATACACGTTACTAAGTTTAATGCATCAATAGAACATTATATATACAAATACAAAATATACTTAAACACTAAGACATAAGAACAGCAATTTTTCTGACACGATCTGTGACAATGCTAATTTAATATCACAATGGCTGAAGTGAGTGAGTATATGAAATGCCGCGACAATAGCCTCACCATATATATGTACCACAATAACACCAGAACAATCATTAGGGAAATATTTTGAAAAGTGGCCAAAATATAATATTAACGAAGCAGGACGGTGATATATTTCATTAATATTCAATTGATATGTGTTCGTTTGTTGTGCGAAGTCTCGTGTAGTTTTAGTAAACTGACTACTCAAAATCCCATGTATGACAATCATTTTTCGCTCCTAAACAAGTTCGTATAAATAACGTGACGACTGCTATGACAACATTTCATTCAAATATTATGTACTACATATTTACGTATATTAATTTAAAATGTTGATTTACTCAATAAAGTATTCTCAATCAATATTGTTGAAAGCAATAAAATCTATAAACATTAAGATTGTATCATAACTCTGCTTTACAGTGTGAATTGTATTGTACTATCCAGAACAAACTTGACAAACTGAACGAGCAGTTGACTCTACATCCATTTATAAAACGATGAACTTGAAACTAATGTGATGTTGGTGCCAAACACTCGAACGATATCTAAGATCATTTAATCAAAGTAGTAAAACTTTTGCGAACATTTGAAGATATCAGTTCAATAACGATTAATTCGGTATTATTATGTATGTACCATCAACGGAATTCAATGACACTGCCAAAGTTACACGCTCACTGTGTAAAATGTTTTAACTGAGATATTTACAAATATATTCTAGAAATTTCTGTTTGATTTTCCTTATGACATGAACGGCAAATGTACAATCTCTAGACGTGTAACTACTGTATATAATAGAATACGTTACGTACGAAGAAAACTTCTTGCGTCAATTACCGTAACACGTGCAAAGCAAAGAGTACAGAATGTATTGCCAGCATTTTATTGATTGTCGAATATAACTATTTAATTATAGGAATATCTTATTGTTAATTAAATATTTCCGTATGGTGACGGAGTAAGAATACTATTCACCACCCCATATCTTACCCATGAGTGATCGTACGAGACGACTAAGGGATATAAAACGCATATAACATCTATGCGAGAGAAGAAATACTTGAAACAAGACCCTATACTAACACGTCTGACCAGCGCGGTATAGTAGGTTAATTTTCCTCCCATTACGGAGGAGGCCCGAGCCCAAGAGTGGGACGATTATGGGCTAAGATGATGATGAATTAAATATTTATGTTAAAGACTAAAGCAGAACGTTGCAAAGGTCTGTAAAAACATAATTTCAGGTTTATAAAAGCGTTATCGTCGCTAACTAACACGGTAATAGAAAAATCTTTTCCCAAACAACCATTAACTTATCGACGTCGAAGTTTTCCAAATAATGCCCGATACCTTGGTGGTCTTACTGTCGGTTTTTACACGTCCAATGTAAATTAAACGGTGGACACATTATATTGATTAAATCCAAGAAATATAAAAAAAAACAACTAACACCGAAGGGTATGCGCCGTTAAGTGAAATAAATGTTGAACAATATACCCGTAGTCATTCTTGAAACAATTAGTATATCACATAAATGTGTGTTACGTTTACTTTCACAAATACATCATTAAATACATTCACATTATATATTTAGATGGTGGAAGTTTTTTTTTTTTTTTTTTTTATTGCTTATGGAGGCAAACGAGCAGACAGCACACCTGATGGTAAGTGTCACTGCCGCCCATGGACCTTTGCCAATGGTATAGCTAGGCCGCTGCCTACCAATACAACCCTGAACCCACCCCAGTTAGGCTTCCGGCTCTCTCGCTCACCGAACGAAGCGCAATAGCACATTGCTATTACTCAGACGTCGATCTTCTGCGAGAGTGTGGTACTACCCCGGACGGACCGGCCCGCGGCTGTAGACAGAGAACTGTCCACAGCGTGGTCCTACCACAATAGTGATGTTTGATGTGCAGTGTGTACACGTACACCCACATGGTGTGTCACCACGGCACGGTTACGTCTCACTCACTCTCTGTATAATGTATATAACTAACAACGAATTGATTATTTATGAATAATTCGCATTTCATTTGGTTCATTAGTTTTTTACAAACGATATATTTTATTATCTAATATTCTTCACGTCACAGCGATTTCCATGAAGTTGTAGTATACAGGAAGGTTTCCGGGCCGATAAATCTATCTAGCTAGCTTTAATTTTTGGAAAATATCGTTTTGATCACTGTTTTAGCCAATGAAAAAATATAATTAGAATATGAATATAGATTTGGCCGCTTTCATTGAGAATAGCTCAGTTAGAAAATCGAGCAGTCTCGGATAGCAAATCCAAACAGCTCCGGTTTGATCTTTGGTTTTACTTTTTTTAATATTATCCCTTTTTTATATAATTTTTTCGTTATATCATTAATTTTTTTTAATCTAAATATTTTTGATAATAAACGCAATTTAATAAAAAAACAAATACGGAGCTAAGCCCGCTCATCTCAAGCATTACGATCTATGTTCTCGAGCCCGGACTCAGACGACGAACGAAAAGTGTGAATGAATGTTTATTAATACATTAACGAAATACTTTAAATAAAAAAATATTTTTATAATTATAAAAAAGGTATTCCGTGGGGTGACAATGTGAAAATACAATTCACCATCCCAAAGTGGGTGATGATATGCAAATAACATTTTTGCTAGACAAGAACAATTCGATATAAAATCCTATACCAAGCAATCAGCGTGGTATAGTAGGCACAACCCTACTATTGTGGAGTATACGTGCTCCGGCCCCGCAGTGGGACATATATGACCTGAAATGAACATATACGACAAATTTTAGAATTTTCTATCTTGATGATTTTCAGTGAGTATGTAACGTCTTGCTTGTGATAACTACTATATACAATACACAATGGAAGAGCGGCGCGCGGCCCCACAACTAAAGCTATTCCCAGCTGACCACCGATACACAAGCCCTGACAATACAAACACATAACAATCTCCTATACACTTTAACAGGAGTCATCTTTGGAGTCCACAATCATATGTATCACACAAGAACCCAAATGTTATAACAGTCACCGCTACCTACGTAGTATATATTTACAGACATTTTAAAATGTAATATTTGCAAAGAATATTGCATATTTTAAGTGTGCATAGATAAGAAGCGGAAACTATCCCGCGGCGGATGCGGATCCCGGCCGCCCGCCCTACGATAGCGGAAGCGGAAATAAAGAGACACCCAACGACACTTGAGTGAAACGATTCAAGTTTCGTACAACACTTGCCGTACTATGCACATATAATTTTGTTTTGGTGATACTAACATTTTAAATTGCTTTTTCCTTTTGATTACTATTTAAACTATTTAGTTTTATAAACCTTTATGCCTGCGCCATTGTCTGTGGAGCAGGTAACTACTATACTATATACCACACGTTACCACCACGCGCACTTAGCCAACAACTTGGCGGAAGGTTCGGTATCATTAATATCAGTAATATTACCTATCACTACCATATATACAGAAGGAATCTATAATTACTTTTAAACGATATTCTAAGTCCGGTTGAGTTCAACAAAGTGTTTCAAATTGTGCATATTATGAACAGAGACAGCCGCTTGATACGTTTACAAAGAAAACCTTCAAATATGATAATTTACATTTCAAGAACTTGAATCGTTCCAACGTTTTATAAATAAATACCAGTTTATCACAAGAGAACGTCGTTGTTATATACAATTAAAGGACGTGATATTCTGTGAGGTCACGTCAGACATAACTTGCATTATTCCGTATTATTAACTCGTATATCATTTTATGACTGCAAATTCTCATTCAATAGAAGAATTTTATAATCGAGCCTTACTGAAAAATATCAAAATAAAATTATGATTTATTTCACTTAAATCGTGTTGTAAATTAGTAGATACGAATCAGTACTTGGTCGCAAGTTCCAAAGTGTACACGGACCCGGTGTACGTACCCCTGTGGCTACGTCATTGTTAATCGAAAACACATTAACCTCACTAAATAATGGTATTTACCAGCTAATGTAGTGATTAACGTGGTGCCTTCATACCTGGCACTTAACGATTTATGAAACCACAGCCAGCCTCATTCTCAACACACAGCTACTATTACAATTAGCACGTTGTTAACTGTGATATAGTTCGTATTGAAATAGCGACAGCGTGATATTATGATTTGTTAAAACGTCAGTTGTTACTGAAATTATTTAATACGATACGATTTTGATGAGAGAGCAACACAACCGGTCGCGTCTAGCGCCCGACGGCGACTGACGGGCTGTGTTGTGTGCTGCGTGGAGTGGAGTACGCCTGTAACTTCCAAAATCCCTTTCAGCGCTACATAACAATTCCTGAAGCGCCAGTTTGAATTTATGATAAACTTTTACAGTCAACCTTTACTTGCCTGTGAAAGTACTAAAATCCAATTAAAGTACTTCGGTCTCCAACAGTGGACGTTCGATACGCTGACGGATGGATATCAAATGTTTAACTAATTGAAACAGCGACAGCCTCATACATAGACAAATAGGTTATAACTCAAAGAGCATGAAGATTATGTGAACAATGTTATGGAGATACTTGTATTTAAAGAGCAGCTTTATACCCTGCCTAGAATGTTGAAAATATTTTTGTCAGCCCATAAACACTGTTGGGCTTCTTCTCCATAGTGGAAAAGAAATTGACGTATGGCTATACATTAGTCATACGGCACGAATTTTTGATTAGATTTTTATGTCCAATTTATTATCTCTCATGAACCTTTTAATTACCTATGCCCCTTAATTATTTGTAACACTCATCGGAAAGGAATGGGTGGCAAAATATTATCCCAAGGGATACATATTATCGGGATAAAAAGTATCCTATACATTAATCCAGAAAATGACCTATCTATTTCCAAATTGGCATTTCTAACTTTCACAGTTATAACGTTAATAGGATATAATATGTATCCTGTAAATGTTTATTTAACCTATAAGTTACACCTCGCTTAAGCGAGGTGTAACTTATTATTTAACATAAGCGATTTACAAAACAAGCAAATATTGTTATTGATGTCATGCGGAAAGAAAAAAGGAACTAATTGGAAGGTGGGTACGCTCTCTCACACTCAAATCACTCAGTATAGAGGAATAAAGTCTGAAGCCTGATGATAAAATTGGTGATGTGCGATAAATAGTAAATGTGCTGGATGTAGCGCCAAAAGCGCTGAAACAACATCATCGGGCCTGACCTGCCCGAACGAGAGGCGCGGCTGGAAGCCGAGGATAGGAGTGGTGGCAAAAGGAAATACTTTTTTAAGAGGCATCGTTAAGGATGAAGTATAGAATGCGAACAAGACGAGGTTTCACAACACGTTTAATTAAAACAAAGGCGCACCATTACGGAGCCTCGCTAACGGGATAATTAATGCAGAAATTATACCGCCCTGTTTATTAAATACATATTTTTATTTATGTGATTTGGCGCTAAATCAAGAAAACGTTTTGGGAACATCGAAGGTTAATATTTCATACAGCTCGGTAAGTTTTATTTTGACTATCTTCTATTGAAAGAATTATATTTATTGCTGATTAGAGGAAACGGCAATACAAAATGTCATTTAATATCTGGCACTAATTATATCCTTTATTCACTTAGTTTCAACAGTTTCTAGTGAACATAGCAACTATATTGTATTTGCCCTTCTGGAGTAAAATTTTAACAACATATTAACATTTTTAAATACGAGTAACGTGAGGCGGCAGCCGACAAAGTCGAGATGGCACGCTACAGGTAACAACATAAAAGTTGACGTAACTCGCAAACACCTCAGAGTAAGTCACAAAGGCGAACAAAAAGGTAACAACATCCTTAATTCTCCCTTTAACTTTTTTAATAAGACCATGATAACGAACGAACCAACTTTCGGCCAAAAACTTGTTATTTACACATTTCTAAAGAGTAGGTTCGTAAGTCGTAAAAGCCGAGGACACCGAGCGGTAAATAATGCTCCCCTGTGCGGTGGGCAGCCGTCAACATCCTCCACCTTTACTTAATTCAATTACTTTAAATGGAACAGATGCGTTTTCGCGATAGCTATAATGGATGTCTTTAAACTTAACATTATTTATTCTACCATATAACTGTACAATTTAAAATACTTTAAGTAGTATTAGCCTAATGACCGATAGAATGTTACACATAGACAATGTTGGATTTATTTAGAAAGTATTTGGTTACTAAAGTATTAAGATACAAGAAAAAGAAATATTATATATTTGTAGATAATAAATAAATAGTAGGTAGGATCACGCTGTTGACAGTTCCCTGTCTACAGCTTCGGGCCAGTCCGTCCGGGGTAGTACCACACTCTCGCAGAAGATCGACGTCTGAGTAATGGCAATGTGCTATTGCACTTCGTTCAATGAGCGAGAGAGCCGGAAGCCCAACTGGGGTGGGTTTGGGGTGTGTATTGGTAGGCAGGGGCCTAGTTATATCACTGGTATTGCAAAGGTCCATGGGCGGCAGTGACACTTACCATCAGGAGTGCTGTCTGCTCGTTTGCCACCACATTTTTTTTTTTTTTTCACGCTGTGGAAAATGCATTTATGCATTCCCCCTGCACGTTATAGCAAGGGGGGTATGTAGGGCTCGCCGACGCAAGATGGCATCGGAATACCCACTAAAAACCAAAAGCGCCCCACTACCTCGTCTATTTTGGGGTGCCAAAGGGTCGCCTTTTGGGCATGCGACTTTGGCGTCCCCCGTCACGGCCACGTCCCAGGTTTCAGCTATCAAGGGAGGTAGAGACGCGCATAGTCTCTGCGCCGTCTACCTAATTGTCTTCTGCGGATGTGGTCGGCGTGGGCGTCAGCTTCTCGTGCCCGTCCAGCGGCCTCCTTTTGCGCTATCACGGCTTCGCAGAAGGAGGCCATGGCCGACCAGCATCCATCGCTGCCGAGCATTTTAGGGATTACGGCCGGCAGTGACAGATCTCCTCCAATGATCGCTACTAGGGCGTGCCGCTGCGTGCTCCATGTGGAGCATTCAGCCAGAGTGTTTGCCACCACATATACAAAAAAAAAAAAAAAGATGTCACGATATTTATAATGAAAACAAAACTAGTATCAGGTGCACGGGGAGTTAATAAAATTATAACTAGCAACGTGTGTCGCGTCGGTATAATCGATGAAAGCTGCAGGTAACAGGTCTATTTTAAACCAAACAGTTTTTCATTCGGCACAAGTTAAAAGACGTGTGTATAGTACGGTCGGTGTGCACACAAAGGGCACGATCAATACCGCCGTGCACTCCCAGCAGGCGAGTGGCCAGCACCGCAGCATCAGTTATCTCCACAGAGCACATTGTTGCAATATATAACTCGCATATTGAAATACAGCTGCGACATTTTTGGTAAATGAAATGGGCAGCCATCCAAATGATTGAACATTCGTTAGTCGTGATTGATGTGAATCCTTTATAAGCGACCGCGGACGGTGGCTCTAATATGTTACGAGTTTAAAGTGTACCTTCAGGGAACTATACGTACGTATGTACCGACAGCAGATTAAATACAACATAGATACTTCACTTCGTCTCACTGTTGACATTGACTGCATAGATGGCGCAATGGTTCAAGTAGCGATTTCTCGTGAGTACTGTCATAGGTTCGATCTCCACGTACGCAAAACAATACTTTGTTACGATCCACAAATTATCGTGCCGAGTGTGGGTGTAAAAGTCGATTCATTTGTATGTTTGTGAAGTGCCCGCGATACAGGAATTTATGCTTTCTGATGTTTATGCGAGTATTACACGTTTGAAATAAAAATCTTTTTTTACGGATTTTATCGCGTTTGTATTTGATTTTTAATTTACCGACGTTTTGTACACTTTACGACGTTCATGGTCAGGGATAGGACTAAGGTGTCTCACTTCAAATAAGTCATCGTTATTACAGAGATTTATATCTACCCTCAGCAGTATCGGTATGTAAACATCCACTACAGTATCAGTATGTATCAGTAAGTATGACATTTTGACCCACATTTTAATACAAATTCATTGCCAGTAAAAAAGAAGAAGATTCTTTCTATATATAAAATTTTATATTGTTCAGTTATTATTAAACATTTTATTGATGATAATTATAACATTGTGGCAATTAACTAGTTTAAATAACCTAACAAAAACTATTAAGCTACCACCGGTTTAAAAAAAAGTTTGTTCAGACTGACTAGCCGGTGCATACACCGGCTTTGGCAACATACTTTTCCTTGTTGGTAGTGTATCGGCAATTACCAGCCCAAAGGTGTAAATCTCACCATCGTGGCAGATAATTGATCACATGCATAATTCTTCCTATTTTGATTTCGTCAGATAAAGAAAATGCATTTTGAACAATAAAAAAATATCTATATATTATTCTGTTGACCGTATTTATCCGAAACGTCAATGAGATTTATGAAAGCCGTGAGCGTGTGTATATTTATATTACGAGTATTATGTCGTTTTCACGGCAACCTTTTCTTATAATGAGTTAAATAAATAAAGTAATATCAAAAGACCAGTGCGAACAGGTTACGGTTAAACTTGTTGATACGTTGTTACAGTAGAGATTGTTCTTAGCAATAACTTTAGCCTTTGGACAATTATTATAATGTAACTAATTATTTTATAGAACTGTAACTTCTAAGGCATATAATAAGGTACCTTCATTGTCAGTCCATATGCCCACCATTACTGGATACCGACATTTGTACTCAAAGTTATACTATTATTTTCTTAATTTTGTTTTGATCAACATATAAAATTAATTTTTACAAAAAACTTGTTTACGAGCAAAAAGTCTGTTTAAATACTAAATTATAACAAATGTAAAAATGATGTTCTTTAGCTCCTAATGTCATACCATGAAATTGTATTGAAACATTTTTCAAAAATTATGACATCGGAAGTGAACCTTTTTACAATTTCAAGAACTTAGGACTTTTAATGTATGTCGTATTTACTTTCATTGTAGTTCTCATTGACAAAAAGATCCGTGTGTGGTGTGGTGATGGAGTAAAACTACATTTCACCACCCCTTTTCTTAGTCGTGGGTGATCGTAAGAGCACGACTAAGGGACGCAACATTTGATTGCATCCTTAGTTACTGCAAGAAAAAGAAAATTTGTTATCAAACTAACGCATCTGACCAGCGCGGCAGCGTGGTAAAGTAGGACATTAGGCCTCCCATTGCGGAGAAGGCTCGAGCCCAGCAGCTGGACGTTTAAAGCTGAAACGACCAAAAATGAAACAATAAATAACCATTCTAAGATATAACAACGCCATAGACATAAACAGTTTGTATAAGCACCTACACTTACATTAAGTACCTAGTCTCGCAGCTTGACTTACGAAAGTCTGTCGCGTGTACCTGTAATGGAGGAGCGCGTTTAATGGATGTGCTTCGTGACGCTCTTACCTGAAACAATGTAAATAAACTATTATTTACTTTAACAAACATAACAATGAGGTAAGTACTTATCTGTTATCTATATAGGGGTATCGAATCAGTTTCACTAATAGTTCAGTGTTATATAAAAAAAACTTGTTAACGAACGAAAAATAATTGTCATACGTGGAACTCGAATCCGCACCTTTAGGAAATCCGTTGCGATCATCCTAACACTTGGACAAGTTGGCCTGTTTTATGACAATCAATTTGTGGCTCGTATTACATTTTGGTCTTTATGTGAGACTAGCTTTTGCCCGTGACTTCGTCCACGCAGAAGTCTTCTGTGATAGAGTTAAATAGAAAAAGCAATGCAAGGTGTTGAAGGTTTGTCGCTAGGACGATAATCAACAGCGTCAGAAACTGTGTTGCGGTCGCCGTCTTCTGCGAGTTAGTTGTCTAACGGCATTAGGCAATAGGGAGGGTCCGAGAGCAAATACTCTAGGTTGACACGCTCTACCGTCGGTGCTTTGGGCGGCGCAAGCGTGACTACCTGTTTTGAGGTTCACTGCATGAGGGCTTCGACTCGAGATGATACCCGGTTGCGGTGGCCCGCCTGCACGACGTAGATGTACGTGTACGGCGCGCGTGTGTATACCATAGCCGGTCACTAAAGAAAAGGTGGTTCAAAGTTCTATTCATTTTACAAATTATATTGCCATTAATATACTATTTACGGTATGAACATGGGATAAATATAATTATCGCCACCCTTTATTTGACTGTTTTGTTTCACCAGCAGAGTTGCAACCTCGTTAGATATGATTTATTATTTGAGTCATAGAGTGAACATTTTTGAAGCTAAACTTAACCTGTATCTTAAACCATTAGGCAATAACCTATTGCCGTCTACTAAGTGTATCGTGTGAGCTCTCACGCCGGCACTGGTCGCCACGACGGCACTGGTGCGGGGTTGATGGAGAGGGAGAGAGAAACACGGGTTTATTTATTTTTACCGAAGAATATTTGTACGTAATTTGAAAAGAATCGATAAAGAAATTTTCTCCCCATACACACTTTGCCGCTTTGTTACAGCCCCTTAGTAGCGGAATTCATAACATCTTTTCATATTGAATCTCTATGTCATAGATAGAAACGTGATTTCAAACTTTAATGTTTCTTCTAGTTTTAATAGTTTCGGTTTGGCGGTAATGAGTCGTTCAATCCGCTTCACAGGCCTAATTTACACAACCAGAGGGTGAAGATTGACAAATGCCGGATATTATCCTAGAATATTTGATTCGACTCGTAATTTGAAAAGAATCAATAAAGATTTATTTTTCTCCCCATACAAACTTTGCCACTCTGTTCCACCCCCTTAGGGGAATAATTTCGTAAAATCCTTTCTTAGTAAACTCTACTACTCTCTACGTCATAGAAAGAAACCACTGTCAACATTTCAAGTTGCCAGTTTCAATAATATCGGCTTGGCGCTTATGACTTAATGAGTCGTCCAACCCGCTTTGCAGGCCTAATTTACACCCCCAGAGGGTGAAAATCAACAAATGCTGAAACACGTCTTTATTTATTTTTACTGAAGATAATTTGTACGTAATTAGAAAAGAATCGATAAAGATTTTTTTCTCCGACCATTTTTTAAATTGATAAAAATAACTAATAATAATAACTTTTTTATTTATAAACCAATTGACATAAAATAAAGCTAAATGTTAAGTGAAGCTTACCACAGTGTTAGTGAAAACCGCGTCTAAATCGGATAAGCCGTTTCTGAGATTAGCGTGCACAAACGCACAGACAAACAGATAAACAGACAAAAAATTTCAAAATCATTGTTTTGGGTTCTATTTGTGTTGATAAAGGTCCCATTAATATTTTTCTCATATATCTGCCATGTACAGACAGCGATCCGTTACATTTTTATTATATGTATAGATGTGTGCCATTTATCGGACAATATGTTTAATCATTGTACCGATTTAACTAAAAATTTAACAGTATTTATGTGAATGCTGTACAACATTTTGTAACTATTATTAATCACCAACCTGTCTGCAGATATATCCAAAGCAGGAGAAGGAAAACTCAAAATATGTTTTTGGATAACTCTTGAAGTTTAATACTTCAAAGTGTGTTCTGGATGAAGACTGAACTAACCACATTTACTTTGAATGTCTCAAAAGTATCTCCGTATGATTGTTGGATTATAGTAGTTTTAAAGGAGAAACCAACATTTAAGATAGTTCGAAAGCTAACATCAAAATTTAATTCGTCTAACGCCGAGAGTTCAAGAGTTAACTAGGAGTTATAAATAGAGCTGTTTGCAAAATTTAGTCATTAAAAAACAATATTGATTTAAGAAATAATAAAAAAATATTGTATCAGAAAATCCATTAATTGTTAGAGCATTGTTATTTATGTCAACTCAAGGTGCGAAGTGTACCTAACTAACTAACTAACCTAACGTAACAATCGTACATTTAGTTGAGCCAAAATTAATTAAGCCTTTAAATTACAGCTTTTGTTTTTAAAATAAAACACCTTTTATTATTATGCTGCAATATAAAATAGAGATTATCCAATAATAAATAGTTAAGTATTTTTATATTTTAATAAACATTACGTTCGAAGTAGGTGCCAACCCGGCGGCGGCGCGCGGCGGCCCCCTGTTTCATTACTTAATGTTATAATAAACAAAATATTAAAACGTTCATGATTTTTCATAAGAAAAAACATTAAAACCATAGACTAACGAGGTTCTGTAGGTAAATTATGATAATAAAATTTAATTATATTTTATCTTTTATTCAAGGCATCAATATCTGTTAATAAATAAAGACCTCCATCACTCTCCCGCCTGCATGCCACGGCATCAATTTATCCGTAAACTATTAATATCAGCAACTCTGCCCGACATCATCATCATGAACATTATCATCATTCAGCCAACCACAGTCCATTGCCCTATGAGGGGCCAGGACCATATCGCCACGCTTGGCAGGCGGTTTGCGATCGCAGTGAAACGTTTACCGAGAAAGAAGTGCTGCCCACTCCCGTAGTAAGACCATTAGCTAATTTTTAAAACTCTCACAGCCAGTAAGGTGTGGCGATATTTTTCTAACCGGTTGTATTCTTATCCTGTCGCCACATAGGGGTTTTCTAGTCATGTAATATTAAAAACAGTATGGATTAAATAATAAAAAAAAACTACTCATGTAAAACGAAACTGTCTGGCACCTCGAAATTTATCTGTATTCTGTTCATTTCGGGTTGGACACCGTCCCTTGCGTGGCGAGCCGTGCTCTGACTGCACCATAGTGTATCAAAAACAGAAAAAGAATATATATCCGCGCGTTATAATCACGTCAGAATCAGTCAAACTACTCAAGTTGATACATCTCTCATATTTTCGAGTGTAAGAACGTTATTCTGAGTTCACTTCGTCAACATACACGTTATTTTTACCCGACTGAGCAACGCACAGGAGTGGTATTGTGTTTAACAGTCTATGTATGTATGTTTGTATGTTCCTTTGAAGCACTATACAGACCAAACGCCTGGGCCGATTTTAATGATTCATACATCAATCGATTTCTCTTAGTCCGGCGAGTGTCACTAAAGACATGCCGTTAGTGAAAATTGAATATGGCGACCACTGGACGCCATATTGTGAAAATGAAAAAAATTAAAGTCAACAAACTATATCGAATGGGGTATCGTTGAATAGGTATTTAAAAATCATTTTAGTTTTCCTTCAACATTTTTCGATTCGACTGACCGTTTAGGATCTATATCGATTTAAAGTTGCGTAACAACCATTCTCACATATATAGGTCTTTAGACTGTAGAAATTTATGATAAAAAAAAGACGAAAACTTCGTATGACTGTGTGTGTGAATGTGGATAGATATATACTAAAGTATCTATTAGGTATATTGGACAACGTAAAGTATCTAATGTCTGACACGGTCGCCCATCTCCAACTTCAAACGATGTAGTAGGTACTCAACTTAAGTCGAAAAACTATATATAGGTAGGTACCTACTTATTGATAAATTAAATAACTATAACCTAGCTAGATACTCGTAACTAAAAAGTATAAAATAAATTAAAATAATTTAAAAAATCAAAAACTCGACTGTGTAAAAAGCTAACCAAATTACGCACACAATAAAAAAACTGAAAAGGAAAAAACAAGCACTTAGATGTCCGGTGGTCTATAATTCTATAATATATTATTAAATGAATAATATTGAAGAAAATAAAATATATTCTAATAATGGAACATAACAACTGAAAAGTCGGGATCCATTGAAAAATTAGATTTGCTGTCGAATAATGGATGTGGATCCCGACTGTTCAGTTGTTATGTTCCATTATTGTTGACCTATTAGCCAGACAGGCGATTGTGGATGGAATTCCTCTGGGGGTGACTCCTTTATCCTCCGATTACGTTAGACATATTAAAGAGCAGTGTAAGAATGCAGAGCAAGAATATTTTGATAAGCGTTCTATAGAAAAAGGCATATGGTACAGTACTATCCAACAGTAAACAGTGTAATATGTGATTCTTAAATATCCTTGGTTCGGCAACAGTGAACTAAAACGCAATGTATTAGTGACAGCTCTTAGACTTCGTTCTGGGCACATTCCATCGAATAAGTTTTCATTCTTAATGAGAAAAACAGAATCACCAAAATGCAATAGCTGTGGGGTGCTGGAAGATATACAGCACATTCTGATGGAGTGTGTTAGGAACGAGGGATATAGAAGGCACTATTTTAATAGAAGTAAAATTTTTGATGTGGGAATATGTAATAGTATGTTGTCCGCCCCAGAGTCTGATGAAGCTATTGTTTTATACAAGTTGGCGGAGTTCGGTCTGCCTTAATTTCGTCAACTTTAATTGTTTTTTTTTATTTTTTTTATTTACATATATTTTTTTGTTGATCTTTGTACAGTGTCTTACAGGGCGATGTGGTTTTAAATAAATTTAAAAAAAAATGTTCCATTATTAGAATATATTTTATTTTCTTCAATATTATTCATTTAATAATATATTATAGAATTATAGACCATTGGACATCTAAGTGCTTGTTTTTTCCTTTTCAGTTTTTTTATTGTGTGCGTAATTTGGTTAGCTTTTTACGCAGTCGGGTTTTTTGATTTTTTATTTGCTTATTAAACACGTATATAGATAGGATATAAGTATTTGAATTGAAATAAAAAGCGGATACTGGCGCGAACAAGCTGTTTATAGATTGTAAATGCAAATATTTGTTTTACGTGGGAACTGAATATATGAAACCTGAAATCGACGTAGAAGTTCTGTTCGATACCCATAACAATTTTGTGTAATTTTCCACTAATATTAACTGTGGTGAGAGCAACGCCCAGTTTATTTTCGATTCGTACGCAGACCGCGATCATCATCTGTTGATAGATATAACACGCGGGCGTGTTATCTGCGAGGTGCATTAGTGCAACGCCACGTGTGACCTCAGCGCAACAACATATCGACTCTAAGCTAATATACTTGATGGATTAATAAATACATTGACACCTCAGCGGTGCAAACGTCTCCACAGATAGAGTTCTGTAACAACTACATCATTTTCTCCTCAGTACATGGAAACTCCTACTCTTAAATTAGTGGCTCCTTCGCAATGGGAGGAAAATTGATTGTTAATGTTGGCGACTAAACGACTTTAGGCATAGAGATACCAATACGTCTGTTATTGGTATCTCTATGCCTAAAGTCGTTTTACGTCGATTTTTCCTTTTCTTCCATTGATGTTACATGCACATTACATCCTTTAGTCGTCTTTTGCGACACCCACAGGCAATTATGTATTAATTTCGATGACCAAGTATATTTTAGGTTACATAACTTATGTCCAATCATAAGATTAGAATTGTTCGTTTCACAAATATCGCAAGTTTAAAGTTGTAGATAATATCAGATGAAGTGGGCACGTGGCGCTGACGTCACAACGATTACGCACCAATTACCTTCGCCTGTTAACAGCCGGTAATTGGTTTGACTTATCTTTGTAGTTATAAAGTAAAATAACATCAAGCTAGTAATAAGATCGCTACAATCTGTTGGTTTAATTATAGATTTCTTTTTAGGGCAAGTTCTAATGTTGCTTGGACACTAATAACCGCAATAATCTTTCATCATCATCATCTCAGCTCATATAGGCAGGGCCTCGAGTCTCCTACACAATAGGTTTTATACAATACCCCGTTGGTGAGACGGGTTGGTATAGGGTTTTTGAATTTTCTATATTCTACATTGATATAACTCCCTTAGGCGTTAAAAATACGGGGTCGCAAAGAAATTATAGTATTTATTCTACAAATCATGAAAACCCCCATATATTTTGGCATCAGCCATTATAATGTAAAAAATCGCGTTCTAATGACAGAGACATCCGTGTAATGTTTAACTTAAGCCGATATGTACTTCTCGCTCTCTGGTTATAATATTTTGATCGAAAACATCACGAACACGGAATCTCAATATAATCTTGGCACAGATCACTCGATAACGATATTGTCTCGATTCTAATCTTAAATTGGTAAATGCGTAAACTGTGTGATATTTTTGGCAACGGTTCGAGGCAAAACTTTGATTTGAAGTTGAATCTTGGACAAGAGAAGATATTATCATATGTATATATTATACGTACGAGTACAATGCCAGTGCGGTATATATTACTACATAACTATTGTAATAAAAGTTTATTTTTTGTTAAATTGTCAATAATATTTAATTGCGTATTAAAACGGTGGCTTTGGTTCATCCCAAATTATCAACAGTGCAGGTGGGTCTATTGGATTGCGCGCCGCCTCTTAAGTCGTCCCGGACCGATTTGGCGGGGCGCGACCACGTCCATAGCCCACAGAGAAAAAAAAAGTGCTGTCCACTATATTACAACTTATCACTAAGTCCTGCTGTACGGTGTAGACATCACCTCCTACGACGTAGTACCGGACTTTTGGCGGGAATCTAAAACGTCATGGGGTGCTCTTGTATTATATTCGATATCTTAGTGTTTTAACGTGTTATATTAGATAATTTTTATGGTATTTTATGTAATATGATGTGACAGAACAGCTGGGATGTAGTGAATATCATATAAAAGTGCTTTACAACGTTTTCGTTTTCCATCAAAATTCCTACAACATACCATTAACAGTGTCACCATAGCACTGTTGATGGCGACAATTCGACTGACTGACAGACAATGACTAACCTGAAGAGATTAAGAACGTGAAGATAATTATAACTCGACACTGGCAAAAATGGCTCGTATAAGTAGCTGATTGCCAATACATAAAAAGAAGAAGAAGAAGAAGACGTAGTACCGGTTCCAAATATGAAATTTGCAACCCCAACTTTATTTAATCATATCTTCCTTTAAGATGTACGAGCCATGTTCACTATGCAACTTTACTCTCAGTGTTCCTACACTGTGATCCTTCACTCAGTAGTGGTAGAGCCACAATGTGAACAGCTTTTTGTCTACAGCCTCGAACTGGTCATAGCTCATCTTTCTGGATGGGTTTGGGTTATTGGCAACGGCCAAGCTGTTCCATTAGTATTGCAAAGGCGGGTGAGTGGCAGTAACACTTACCGTCAGATGTACTGCTTGCTCATTAATTTGCCGCCACAAGCTATAAAAAAACATATGGAAGATAAATTAACCACTGTACTCTTCTTGCCTTTGGTTTCCTAACACGATCTTAACTATTTACGTCTTTAAAGGTCTCTTACGTTAGCGATGGGAAAATAAGGAGCTAGTCTCACATACTCAAACCCCGTCATATGACGTAAAGTATTCACCGATTTTAATGAATAAATCAATGCAATGTTTTAGTAAACATTAACGTTATTTGTCGCAAAATGTCACGCCCCTCTAACAACAATGCTACTTGAGATAATGATGTCGAAACAGTTGACTTGGTACGCACTGATCACGCCTTACCCCATTGGTGCACCAAGGTGTAGGGCACACTCAGCGACATTTGCCCCTCCACAATACAACTTTATGCAATTACATAAAGTGAAATAAATGAACAATAATGTCAAACGCGAGTTATGCCATTTACGTTTTCGCGCTAAGGGCTGTGCGGACGTACACCCATGGACGTAAACTTTGTTTCATATTCACTTTTTGCTTTACCTTTTATATTATTCAATAATAGTCGTATGATAGTGGCTACGATCACTGCCATCCCTTACATTACTCGTGGGTGTCATATAATAGTCGTATGATAGTGGCTACGATCACTGCCATCCCTTACATTACTCGTGGGTGTCATATAATAGTCGTATGATAGTGGCTACGATCACTGCCATCCCTTACATTACTCGTGGGTGTCATATAATAGTCGTATGATAGTGGCTACGATCACTGCCATCCCTTACATTACTCGTGGGTGTCATATAATAGTCGTATGATAGTGGCTACGATCACTGCCATCCCTTACATTACTCGTGGGTGTCATATAATAGTCGTATGATAGTGGCTACGATCACTGCCATCCCTTACATTACTCGTGGGTGTCATATAATAGTCGTATGATAGTGGCTACGATCACTGCCATCCCTTACATTACTCGTGGGTGTCATATAATAGTCGTATGATAGTGGCTACGATCACTGCCATCCCTTACATTACTCGTGGGTGTCATATAATAGTCGTATGATAGTGGCTACGATCACTGCCATCCCTTACATTACTCGTGGGTGTCATATAATAGTCGTATGATAGTGGCTACGATCACTGCCATCCCTTACATTACTCGTGGGTGTCATATAATAGTCGTATGATAGTGGCTACGATCACTGCCATCCCTTACATTACTCGTGGGTGTCATATAATAGTCGTATGATAGTGGCTACGATCACTGCCATCCCTTACATTACTCGTGGGTGTCATATAATAGTCGTATGATAGTGGCTACGATCACTGCCATCCCTTACATTACTCGTGGGTGTCATATAATAGTCGTATGATAGTGGCTACGATCACTGCCATCCCTTACATTACTCGTGGGTGTCATATAATAGTCGTATGATAGTGGCTACGATCACTGCCATCCCTTACATTACTCGTGGGTGTCATATAATAGTCGTATGATAGTGGCTACGATCACTGCCATCCCTTACATTACTCGTGGGTGTCATATAATAGTCGTATGATAGTGGCTACGATCACTGCCATCCCTTACATTACTCGTGGGTGTCATATAATAGTCGTATGATAGTGGCTACGATCACTGCCATCCCTTACATTACTCGTGGGTGTCATATAATAGTCGTATGATAGTGGCTACGATCACTGCCATCCCTTACATTACTCGTGGGTGTCATATAATAGTCGTATGATAGTGGCTACGATCACTGCCATCCCTTACATTACTCGTGGGTGTCATATAATAGTCGTATGATAGTGGCTACGATCACTGCCATCCCTTACATTACTCGTGGGTGTCATATAATAGTCGTATGATAGTGGCTACGATCACTGCCATCCCTTACATTACTCGTGGGTGTCATATAATAGTCGTATGATAGTGGCTACGATCACTGCCATCCCTTACATTACTCGTGGGTGTCATATAATAGTCGTATGATAGTGGCTACGATCACTGCCATCCCTTACATTACTCGTGGGTGTCATATAATAGTCGTATGATAGTGGCTACGATCACTGCCATCCCTTACATTACTCGTGGGTGTCATATAATAGTCGTATGATAGTGGCTACGATCACTGCCATCCCTTACATTACTCGTGGGTGTCATATAATAGTCGTATGATAGTGGCTACGATCACTGCCATCCCTTACATTACTCGTGGGTGTCATATAATAGTCGTATGATAGTGGCTACGATCACTGCCATCCCTTACATTACTCGTGGGTGTCATATAATAGTCGTATGATAGTGGCTACGATCACTGCCATCCCTTACATTACTCGTGGGTGTCATATAATAGTCGTATGATAGTGGCTACGATCACTGCCATCCCTTACATTACTCGTGGGTGTCATATAATAGTCGTATGATAGTGGCTACGATCACTGCCATCCCTTACATTACTCGTGGGTGTCATATAATAGTCGTATGATAGTGGCTACGATCACTGCCATCCCTTACATTACTCGTGGGTGTCATAAAAGACGACCGAGAGCTTTATATCGAAGTGAGCTCACTTCCTTTGATATTGGTGACAGCGTGATAATACAATTTCCCTATAATTGTTGTGGATATTTGTGACATATAGCAGCGTGCATGAGCTAATGAATAAACAAAAAAATACAACAGTATCTATGAGTACCTACATAGTGCCAGTTATTGACAATAGTTTTATGACCAGCCCCTTGCCTGACGTCAACCCTCTTTGGGAATGCAAACGGCATCAGGTGGCATTGGCCTAGATCGATATAAAGTTCTTGGTCTTCATTTACGACATCCACGAGCAAAGTAAAGGTACCACACAGCATCGAATGTTCAGTCACATCTGAATATAATAACTGTTTATATATTACTTTCGTAACTAAATATATTATGTCCCACGTTATATCCCATTATCCACCTGTCAGGTGCACACGACGCCAATGTCACCGCTCACTACAGATATACACACACACACACACATAAATAATTAAATAATTATATCGTTTGTACATCGAGGTAGTTAGTGTACACATAAAATCCCAAGTTGAATGTTACCAACTGACTATAGTACAAGTGAACTCCCAACATTGGTACAATATACTCTACATAAAACAATAAGGGGGAGAACTAAAACAACTATAACAATTCTTCATTTTTCCATGTACCTTAGTATTAGGGTTGTCTCACAAATAAAAAATGAAAAATTTAATAAAATTGTTGTTCATTGTAGATTTGAAATAAAATTTTATAGATTTTTCTTATTTATTATTTATAAAATCAAATATGATTGCTATAAAATCCATTAAAAATAGTAATTCTTGCATAAACATCACAAGTTATTTTGTTGACTAGAAATTTATTAGTGTCCAATTAGGGTGTCGTATCGTTGAAATAGGTTAGTGTGTCAGTGTGATATTCTAGCTGGAGTGAACCCCCCTTTTGGCAGGATATGGTCTAGGGTAATTGAAGAGCGACCTGCGACTCTATAACCCACTGTATGCCCTCCCATTACACTGACCACTGGTACTGATTCCTTGACATCCGTGGCCGGGTCAACGTGGCTGGAGTGACCCTAGGTCGTATCTAATCAGTGTTTCGATCATCTAACATAGCAACTTCACGGACCGTCACGTTTGAAGAAAGTGACATCGATTATATTATACGAAGAAAAGTGTAACAATATATTAATAAAATTCTAATTTATATGATAAACAAATGTATCTATCGTACAGATCAATATGTATTAAAATCTCTGCGACGTGAGAGATTTGAAGAATTTAATCAAATTTCTAATTGAATAAAATAATATGTACATATATTTTCTATATATGTGTGTGTGTGTTACCATTATAAAGTTTAAAGAGAAAGTTTAAAGGCAATACATAAAACGTCTTGATTAAATTAAACAAGAACGGCACAGTGACTATAAAAGCCAATAAGTAGGTCAAAATGTGGAATAACTATGTGAAACGGGGTGGCAGATAGATGCCTTGAACATTTCCCATAAAAATTATTAATAATAAAAGGTTCATCAAGGTGTTAGTTTACCGACATTGCCAATACAGACATATGTAAATATATATAGAATGTAACACAGCGTCGACGTGTCTCACGTCACGTTAACGTTTGCCATTTGATAACGTGTTTAAACTAAATAATAAAAGGTTCATCAAGGTGTTAGTTTACCGACATTGCCAATACAGACATATGTAAATATATATAGAATGTAACACAGCGTCGACGTGTCTCACGTCACGTTAACGTTTGCCATTTGATAACGTGTTTAAACTAAATAATAAAAGGTTCATCAAGGTGTTAGTTTACCGACATTGCCAATACAGACATATGTAAATATATATAAAATGTAACACAGCGTCGACGTGAGACGTCACGTTAACGTTTGCCATTTGATAACGTGTTTAAACTAAATAATAAAAGGTTCATCAAGGTGTTAGTATACCGACATTGCCAATACAGACATATGTAAATATATATAGAATGTAACACAGCGTCGACGTGGCTCACGTCACGTTAACGTTTGCCATTTGATAACGTGTTTAAACTAAATAATAAAAGGTTCATCAAGGTGTTAGTTTACCGACATTGCCAATACAGACATATGTAAATATATATAGAATGTAACACAGCGTCGACGTGAGACGTCACGTTAACGTTTGCCATTTGATAACGTGTTTAAACTAAATAATAAAAGGTTCATCAAGGTGTTAGTTTACCGACATTGCCAATACAGACATATGTAAATATATATAGAATGTAACACAGCGTCGACGTGTCTCACGTCACGTTAACGTTTGCCATTTGATAACGTGTTTAAACTAAATAATAAAAGGTTCATCAAGGTGTTAGTTTACCGACATTGCCAATACAGACATATGTAAATATATATAGAATGTAACACAGCGTCGACGTGAGACGTCACGTTAACGTTTGCCATTTGATAACGTGTTTAAACTAAATATGAACTCATGTTCAAATGATTACCTATACATTTTATTTAAATGTTACAAGTATTGTACTAATATATGTATTTCTATATTGAAGTTATATTCTGTAACGCGGCCTTAATTAAAATTATTTTGAAATCGTTAATTAATGTGCATATTAATATTGTATTAACCTTCACAAGTAATTAGTGATTATATATCATCACAATGTCATCGCTGTGGTGATCAACGAACAATATAAAGCCATCACCCTTACTTTTGTCATGAGTGTACAACTACTAGTCGACTTAAGCAATCGCAAGAGAATTATAACTTCATATAGACGAGCTTGTGCCCAACAGCCAATTTGTCTTTTGTTGCCTTTGGTAATGAGAGATAAGCGCTGGATAGTAAATGGTAGCTCTGAACCTATGCAATACCAGACACAGCCAGTAAGATTGGATTAGGGTCTTCGGCTAACTCGCGCACCGAATGAACTCACAGGTAAATTTTCTGCAAAAATGTGATTCTATCCCGAACGAACTGAACTATTTATAAATGTAGACAGAAAACTGTAGACAGCGTGGCGTAAGTGCCGCTAGAGAATTAGTCGAGAAGAAGAATGTCAATTAACTGATCGTACTAATTTCAGGTCGTGGACTGCTGAACGTCAATTTTGAAACGAACTAAAATTTCAGTCGGATAAAGTATTATATTTTTAAAATTTTCGTTTATTAAATATTCAACAGCAATACAAAGATAGGATAGGATATTTAATGTCGCATTGGTAAATGTTAGATAACTGAAACAAGATATAATGGCACGGGGGACAGCCCTACACGCTCCCGTATAGTATTATGCAAGAGGTGTGCGCTGCGTTCGGTCCTAGTGCACAACACAGTGTAGGAGCACCCGGCGCCGCCCGCGATCGATGCGGCGCGACTACACCGCGCCCGCACCGACTTTAAGCTTAATAGTCTGGCTGCCCGGGTCTGCCTGTATACGTTTTATACCACTGAAGCTATATTGACTATCCTTTATACCCATATAAGAGATATTAAAAAAAATATTCTCTGTGAAAACATATTTAGTGGGGAGATTTAATATGGAGTACATATTGTATAAAATCGTAAACTGTTAATTGTATATACTATAAGCTTGAAGGAAAACATAGGAAAGAAATTTGCACATTTAAGAATTCTATAAAAAAAAAACAGTTGCCAAAAATTAATGTAGGTACCATTTAAAAGCCCAAACAAACGCTTCACGTAATTAATGGCCGTCCCTTGTATCACTGGGCCAAATAGGCGAATGTCACATATATGATAAAAATATATTAAACAATTGTTTTTACGTGAGATAGTTCGCATAGTGTGAGCGCACCATCGCTATATATACCGAATGTCGGTAATTATATTTAGCGAGTGACGGTAACGGTGTCGCACTGGCACGCCATTGTCCGCGACGAGTGGCTCTCAACACGGTCACCCAAATTGCGCTGTGAACCTTAAATAAAGATATTATGGTGAATACACATAGCTCATATTGTTTTTCGAGGTCAGCTGAGGTCGACACAATTTGTGCACCTCTATGATTTGTGTACTTTTAACATATTTTAAACTATTATGCACACAGATGGTGCTACGGTCCAAGTGACAACGACCTCGCGCGCCACACATTGTTATTTCGATTACCACATGTCTTTTGTAGCAAAACTTATTTAGACGCGACTAATGTTTTGGAACGGAAACGGCGCGGCGGCGTTACAGCGGATGTAACGTTCAATTAAAATATAATCAGCAGTCAATATACTGTTGAGAGAGGCTCGTGCCAATATACCAAAATATGTTTCGTTTTATCAGTTTGGATAAATGCATGAATGTTTGTAAGTACAGACGTACGGATTCTGGTAAATCAGCACGTGGGTCTCGCGACAGTACACACTTGACTGCTGACATGTTAAACATTAATACCTTCTTAATAACTGTATATATTATTACACTATACTTATATTACCAATACACATTTTTTAAATACTGCTATATTTTCTTTATTTTAATTTGATCTACATAGATCTCTCCAAATTTTAAAGAAGTTATCCTTCAATTACGTGTGACGGTCTCACTCACTTTAATTTCTCTATGAAATACTTAAATAATTTATTCTACGTGAATTTTTATAGACTGACACATTGTATTATTATATCGCCATTACCATATACAACTTTCTGTAGTGTCCACTGTTTAAAGTTACAGAGTATTACAAATTATCAAAGGTACGTACGTTCTTCACCAATCATTATTATTTTCCTACATTAAAATCTAATAACTCATCGTGCCAAGCCCAAATCCAAATTTGACATAAAAATCTCAAAACAGTAAACTAGATCATAGCAATTGAATATGTGAGAGGCTTCGCTCGAGACTGATGACACTTGAGACAGTCTAAGCGGTACATACGTATGTGGCGCCCCCCGAACCGTCTGTAGTGTGAAGCGACAACCTTCATCCTATACCTATCCGTGTGATGACTGACTAAATATATAATTTACCACCCCCTTTATTACCCATGGGCGTCGTAGGAGATAACTGATAGACGTAAGCAGATAAAATAACAAGGGAATGAAAACTTAAAATAAATCTGTACAGCAACGTCTGATCAGCGTGGTACATTAGTTTTCGCCCGTACTAGTTCCTCAGTAGAGGAGGCTCGAGCCCGGCAACAGGCTGTGTATGAGTTTTGATATGTGTTGAGATGAGTCCTCCATTAAGTCGAAGGCCGCCAGTCACAAGTACCTACTGCTCTATACACCAACAGAGATTTAAGCCTTCTTTAACAACAAAGCAATACATTTACAATGCCCCCACCACCACGTAAATTGGTTGTAAAGAGAACGATGACAAACGATTTAATAAATTTTCACCCCACTGTATCTATAAATCACTGGCGAATAAAAAGAAATGAAAATTATACAGCTGTGGTAATTAATGGGCCCCAATGTAACGGAAATATATGCCCGTGTTAGCTTGTATTTAAGTATTTTAAGTTAAAATAAATCTTTGCGTTACTAAAGATATTTGTACGTACATGCGCTTGCATGTATAGTGTATGGATTCATTTCGTTCACTCTGACCTGCATCAGTCAGATGTGCTCTCTCTCGTTCGTTTTTCGTCACTCGTTCATTAGTCTGTGTCGATAATTACTCTGTGGGCCGGACGACATGCAAACGCCGCGTATAAGCGGGCAATAATAGTAACATTACGTAATAGAACGAGTTTACAATCACATGCGAGTTATAAATTTTGACAGTACACGTTACAGTGGTATACCGATACCACGAAGTATAGATACAAGGAGTCCGAACGTAATGTCTCAATTTAGGGGACAGAACTTTTGCCGGTAGAGCGTGCCATTTTGCAATGTGAAGAAGAAAGTGGCACAAAAGAGAACTAAGATCCGGGTTCATTATTGCCTCCGTGAATACTGTGGAAAAGTCTATATCGTTCGGACTCCTTGTATCTACAACGTGTCCCAAAATTAACCGATAAGCGGGCGCCAACAGGTGGACCAACTGATGACTACTCGAAAAAAAAAATTCTAACTTAATTTCTTTTTTCATTACGAAAAAAACGAAATCTTTAAAAAATGTACACATTTTATTATATTTTTAAGTGCCACTGTTACAAGTTTTTAAATAATTCTGTGTTTATTTTTTGTATTGGCAACATAAGTAAGCACTACCCGACTAGAAAAAAAGTATGGTTCAACCAGATCATGTATCTGGACCCGATCAGGATAGGATGAGGCATGCCGGATCCGGCAAACCCGATCAGGACCAGGTCTGGTCCTGATCAGGATAGCCTGATGTGAAATAACATCAAGTATGGTAAGGCATACCGGATCAGGACCAGATCAGGACCAAATAAGGATAGCCTGATGTGAAATATCATCAAGTATATAGTAAGGCTTGTAGTATATCAGAACCAGAAACAGTTTTCGTAACACAAAAAAAATATTAATCAAAATTCAAAAAAGTGACATGATTGTCATATTTATGCCACGGCGAAATTGTATTTGCATCAGAGGAGATTAATCTGAAATCTTTAATTAATCATATGCATTTAATAATAATAATAATTTTTAATTAATAATATAAAAATAATTTATATTTAAAGTAAAAAACAAAAATAAATAATATATATATTATATAAATATAAATGTACCTAACATTTGAAAACATAGATAGATAGAAATATTATATTGTAACAACCATTCTAACATTTAATGTTTTGGGACATAATAAATAGATGGCGTTAGTAAAATGATGTCATTATTTGAATCGCGGTGTTAAGATTCTCCGAAGCGTAATGACAAGGCCTAATATTAAATTAGTTGTTATCGAATCAGATTAAAACAGATCGATCAGGTCATGAATGAGAAATTCAGGCGACAGTTGCAGTCGTTAGCATCTGGTGGTTGCGCCATAATCGGAACGGCTCACTGGAACTCTCTATGATAAGAATATATCACTGCATTCGGTGTCTACGTCATATATTAATTTATATTTTTTCCTATTAAACATGTTCTTTCAAGATATTCATGTTTTTTAAAAGGACCGGACTGGGCATACTCGTTTTGGATCAGGCAAGATATATAACGCAGATGATTGATTTGGTTCCGATCAGCAAAATTTCATCCGGACCCGATCAGGAACGCCTGATCTGGACCCGATCAGGAATGCCTGATCTGGACCCGATAAGGTTTTCCTGATCAGGTCCAGATATATCTTCTGCGTTACATACCTTATCTGGTCCAGATCGGGCATGCCCGGTCCGGTCCTGATAAGGAAGACGAAAAAATTTCTAGTCGGGACTAGCGAGAACATTCATTAAAAGTCCGAGAATGTCTATAGTTTTTACACAAAAAACAACCGAAACTATGTTTTTTTCATAAATTATGTAAAAAATTTACTATCAGCTCACTTTCACTCATCATGGTGAAAAAAACTAACTACGATTCTAAAATGATATAATATTTTAGGCAAACTAGCCACAAAAATACACATAGGTACTATTTCAGAACAACAATCATATCTCGCAAATTGTTAGTGTTAAAATGTTTTTGTTGTATGTTCTTAGAATTTTAATGGGACATGTGCGTGGTACATAAAATAAGTTAGAGAGCGATAGATATAGACAGATTATGCCTTTGAGGTAAATAGATATAGATAGAGGCTCATTGCTCATCCATTTAGTAACATTAATGCAGATAGAGAAGTAATTGTCCTCAGCAGCACAGCAAGTCAGTACGCTCTACTTCTTTGTTTACTGCACGCCGTTCTGTTTTAATTAAAGTAGATCTAGTTCTAACAACTTTTGGAGGTGCATATTAGCGTATTCTAACGGTGTGTATGGTAGCGGCATGATGAATGCTGAACACTAGAAAATACGACAAAACTCCTTCACAAAACACACAATCACAGTCCAAAATAATGCCAAGTCAGTTCAATTTGCAGGTCACTTAATTCAATCCAGAAAGCCAGTCCAAAAGTTGTTAGTACCAGAGCCACTTTAGTTAAAACAGAACGGTGTGCAGTAAACAAAGAAGTAGAGCGCGCTGATTTGCTGTGCTGCTGAGGACAAATACTTTATACCTGCATTAATGTTACTAAATGAATGAGCAATAGAGCGATATATATTGTTAACTAGACATCATACCGTATCACAGCAGAGTTATATATCATCATTCTCCTACTCTTATCCCAATTACTTGGGGTCGATACCATATGTACTCTTCTTAGAAGTACATATTGTAGAAGTTATTGACAATAGTTTTATGAGCGGCCGCCTGCCAAACGTCAACCCTCCTTGGGAATGTAATTGTTAACCAAACGGCATCAGATGGACTTGGTCAAGGTCATTTTATAAGGTTCTTAATCGTCTTTTACGACACCCACGAGCAAAGAAAGGGTTGGTAGTATTCGAAGCCGCTACCACACAGCGAATACATATATACCAAAACCAGTGTAGCATTCATTGTATAGTCATCATCACAACGAATTATTCGTTTATAACATTGTTACAATTCAATTATCATTTATTTAAAATGTATATAACACTAGGTATTTTATATCTAAACTGTGATGTTATTTGCCGACATTGGTTGTTATATAGTTTTGTTGTACGTGTGTTGTGTTCACTAACATTATGTAGATGACGTCATCACATACATGCGCGCTTACATAATGCACTAACGATATGCACAATGCACAATTACCGATACCGGCACGTACTACTGTATAATATAACTAACATTGTACATAAACAATAGTCTAGCTAGTAGACTAGACAGGGTGACGGCCCACGTGGCCAGAACTAAGGCGGTAAATTGTAAGCGCCGCAAAAATATTCGAATTGACAAAAATTTTAAATTGTTTTTTTTTCTTTATTATTATAAGACCAAATTTAATCGCTTCTTCCCTTGCTTTTATAGTCTTAAAATGTCAAAAATTTATTCACTCCTTTTATTTAAAAGGATATTATTTTCCTAAAACGATTTATCGTATAACCCAAATGCGGGATGTTACCATACTGCTTGAAAGAAAAACCGTCGTTATTTTTTTTAAATTATAAATACCTGCCTAAACAATAATAACCCGTTAGATTCAACTAGAACATTTGACATTATAAATTATAACAACACGACCAATCAAATTAATTAATAACAATAGACAATATTAATCATCAATGTGGTGACGGAGTAAGAATACAATTCACCACCGCCTAACTTACCCGTGGGTGATCGTAAGAGACGACTAACGGATATAAAATGCATATAACATCTATGCTAGAGAAGGAAAACTCGAAAGAAAAGCCTATACCAACACATCTGACCAGCATTTTCCTCCCGCTATGAAGGAGGCTCGAGGCCAAAAGTGGGATATATATGAGTTGAGATGATTGATGATAATGATGATGATTACTAATAAACATTACACTAACTCACCTGTACATATATGTATATGAATAGATCTCATTAAAACATCGTGCTCTAGTATTTTAATTATAACAAAATATCTGAACACTTGACATAATCCCAAATTCACGGTCTAACTAAAAGTAATTCACGTTAAAATAGAAACAAGGTAAACATGTTTAAACAGTCATAATAACTGTGACATCGATTGGGTTTTTATTTGCAGCCACTTAAATTTTCTTGAAATAATACATTTTTCTTCTTTTAGGTGTTAGCTGCAGATGGCTGTTACAGCTTAACCCGGACTATAGGTCAGCGCTGAGGGCTCTCAACCCGGTAAAAATTTTAAGCGACATCGCCCAAGGTCTCTGTGGAGAACGGACCTTGGCTTGGGGCGTCGCTGATAGCAAAGTGGGCGTGCCCACGTTTGAATTAATGACTTTTGCATCGCGTCTTCCGACTCCAGCGGTTCCCTCCTTGAGTGAAATAACACAGAAATTGGTGTTTTAATATATGCGAGCCGCTCTTTACTCAATACGTCGATTGATGTCGCTGTAACATACTTCCGAATCGCACATAAGTGCCAATAATCTTTATTAAAATTACTTTAAACAAAACATATCTTCGGCAATACCAGGTATATATAAATTATATACACCGCCACATTTATATCGTCTTACAAAAGAAGTGCCATAAAAGTATCCGTCCAAAGAAACAAATCTAACATATTTAATTGTTCAATAGTGGTAGTGATAAAAAAATAACAAAATAAAATAGATTAAAGTTAATATTTTATAACAACTTGGTTATAATGTTTACATTTTAAACAAAAGAAATTATACGGCATTCCGCATGATAATGTAATGTAAATGTGATAATTACGTTAGCCAATCACAGCTACGAAGTCCACGTGGATTGCTATTCCAAAGCGTACCTACGCCTAGGTAGTACCTACACAGTTACGTAGGTTATGTCGAGTAGGTAGCCTACCGCCAGCTACATGCTGTTCTCTTACTATTTTAATTAGTAATTATTTATAATAATTTTTAGTAAAAAATATTCCAGTAAATATTTTTTTAACCTTTTAATTGTACGAATTAATAGTAGATACTGAATACGTTAACTGAACTGCTTTTGTAAGACGACATAAATGTCACCGTGTATAATTAATTATAATAATTTACTTACAAATTAATTATATAATATAATTACTTGGCAATTATTTCTCATATCGTATGCAATACCCTTGAAAGGGGTGTTTATGTTAAACAAGTTACAATGACATTAAAGTGATATTTGGACACGTGTTGTGTAAAGTGAAGGTGCCCCGCAGATCACTCGCAGAAACTTACAACAGTATTCATGCCCTCTACCAGGTGGACATGTTAGTGACATACTTCCATCGACAAATCGCTCTGATATTGTACCGCCAGAACACATCCAATCGTATTATAGTCTATAAAATATAGCATGATCTCTGTGACAGTTCTCACTAGTGCCGTACGCTTACGATACATTCCGTATTTTTGTCGATATATGTATATCCTTATTTTTTAAAGTTATTTGCTACTGCAATTGAAAAATAATACACGAAAATCTTATTGAACTTCAATCAAATGGATGGATGAATCGATTATAAATTTAAAACAATTAATGAAAATCTTATTGAACTTCAATCAAATGGATGGATGAATCGATTATAAATTTAAAACAATTAATGAAAATCTTATTGAATTTAAATTAATGGATTTTATTTAATTTAAACTAAAGCTGTTAATTAATTCTTTTTATTATTTGAAAGGAATACATCCAAGTTCATCGTCACTATTATCATCATCATCGCTGGAGCGTTCCTGTAGGTTGATGATGAGTTCTTGGTCACAGATTATTTCATGAATAATCATGTTTATTTTATAAAAGAAATTATCTTTTTAATATAAAATAAATGGTCTTATTAATATTATTAATGTTATAACTGATGTCTGAATACTAAATTAACACAATTTACTTATTTTATAGAGTAACCATGTGGTTTATATACGTAATGTATTGGTTTTACTTGTTTTATAAATAATTAATAAGAATGTTATCGACTTACGTTTATCGATTGCCCCATCTCTATCTTATTCTCAGCTCAGTATGATCTTGTACTTGCGTAAGCACCATACTTTTATAAAATGGTTACTAAGTATTTTAAAACATATGAGGTAATAGTTTTGGTGTAAATATTCATATTTTTATATTCATAATTCAGTTGAGATATAGGTAACTGGCACCTAAAGAATGAAAATATAGGCGATATTATCAATTGTGGTAGGTCCCCGCTGTTGACAGTTTTCTGTCTACAGCCGCGGGCCGGTCCGTCCGGGGTAGTACCACACTCTCGCAGAAGATCGACGTCTGAGTAGTGGCAATGTGCTATTGCGCGTCGATCGGTGAGCGAGAGAGCCGGAAGCCCAACTGGATGGGCTTGGGGATTTTATTGGTAGGCAGCGGCCCAAGCTATACTCTTGGAATTGCAAAGGTTCATGGGCGGTAGTGACACTTACCATCAGGTGTGCTCATTGCTCGTTTGCCACCATAAGCAATAAAAAAAAAAAAATACAAATTAAAATTGTAATAATGACGCGTATTCATAATTACTTCATCGGTTTTGTCGCTATCTGTCACAGAGATCAAGCTATATTTTAAGGACTATATAGTTATATTTACGTGGTGTTTTTTTTTTTTTTTTTTTTTTTTTTTTGGGGGATAGGCTATGGTCGGTTACATGAACCATTCGGGTCAGCAAAAGTGACGGCGTGTAACCCCATAAGCTACCGCACTACACGTCGCCTCTAATTGCCATGTGGGCGGGCCACTGGTACGGAGTCTAACGTCTCCAGTGGCCCGTTCAGTGTGACATCTACACAACTGCCAATTGGTATCGAGTCGTGCACCGTATTGTTACACCACTGGTTTAAACAATTGATTACAACTATATAATTGTTATGTTAATAGTTAAAACGTATGTATGTATGACATCACTATGGCACAATACAAATATCACAAAAGATATAAGTAAATACAAAATTTAAAACATATTACATATCGTAATGGATGATGTCTATACCAATGTTGTAGTGCTAGGCACCTACCTATATGTGACGACCTCTCAATTGAGTTTTATTTATTGAATTTAACATCTCAGCTCATACGTCCCGGTCCCACTACTGGGGTCAGACCTCCCACACAATACGAGGAACACTGATCAACTATATCGCACTGGTCAGACGTGTTGGTATAACATTTGATCTTCAATCGACAGTTGGCATGGTAAGTATACATATAGGTAGGTTAGGTATCATAACCGCTACGCCCGCGCCATCTGTGCAGTCGACAGGTATAATTAAATACAACATCACGCAGCTCTAGTAGTGTGTGTTGCTACTTGTTTGTACATGTACCTCTCGGCTCGCTCTGTAATTGCACGTGACGTCACTTACCTGCAACAAAAACGTTAACAATTTAAATCAATGACATTTGAACACATTTACTTTATACTTTATATAAAATGTGCTTCACATAAAAAATCATTCACCTGTCACCGCGTGTCGGCAGTGACCTTACACGGCACAGACACAATTATTGTTGTACCTACAATCAATTTTGTCAATCAAATGAAAATATATTCTTATAACTCATTATATGTATATTGATTACAACTAACTAACGCATAGAAACATATAACATAACTGTGACAAAATGACAGGTGCTGTCAGGTGCGCAAAGCAAGTGTACAAAATTCAACCCCAGCACTGGCACAATAAACACATCCAGTTGACTTAATGTTCTATAACGACATTGTTTGTTTAGCACTGTGACAACTGGAACAAGTACTAACAATTCTAACACTGCTCGTGGGTGTCGTAAAAGCCGAGTAGGAGCTTCACACCGACCTGGGACAAATACATAAATCGACATTTCCTTTCATTTTAATGAAACGTAAATCAATCGTTTAAGTGTTACGATGTGTTTCGTTTAATGAGTTACTTAAAAATCAGATTTTAAAATTAACTCAAAGGGAGAAACTATTGCATCGTACAGAAATCTGATAATAAAATGTTATATTAGGTTAGTAGTTAGTCGCCTGGGAGCCCCAGCGCCACGTCCTGACGTCGGTCGTTGGAGGAGACCTGTCGCTGTCGACCATCATCTCAAAGATGCTCGACAGCGACAGGTGCTGGGAGTCGATGGCCTCCTTCTGTGAGGCCGTCATGGAGAGAAAGGAGGCTGCGGAGCGGGAACGCGAGAGGCTTGCGCCCGCTGAATCGCTCCGCCGCCGGCGGCTGGGTAGGGGGAGGCGCCGTTATGCGCATCTCCTCCCACCGCCTTGAGGACCGACTGGGCGTGGCCAGAAGGCCAAGCGTTGGGGCGTCGGGGATCGAATGTCAGCAGACGATCTCTCCGGCGTCCCGTAAAAGCGCGGAAGGGGGCCGCTGTGGTTTTAGTGGGTATTCCGGTTTGACTAGCCGGCTGGCGAGTCCCACACTCCCTCCCGTCACGACATCGGCGGGAAGGGGTTAGCGCGTAAATGCGTTTCCACAGCGTAAAAAAAAAAAAAAAAAAAAAAAAGGTTAGTAGTTAGTGCTTCGTACACAAAATGTATCTGTATCTACATTTGAACAATGAAATATTCCAACAAACACTATTCAACAATAAAATTGTAGTGATTAAATTTAAAACCTCTATTTTATATTTTTGAATGTGTCTGACTGACATCATTAATGACGTTAGTCTCGTCTCGCTTCTATCGTTTAGGACTGACGCAAAATTTTATTCCCGCGATATGAATTTATAACAAAAAAGTACTCGTCGGTTCTGACTCATAAATTAATATACCACAGCAAAGTCGAGCACACTTTTCTGTATAAAACCCACACAAAAGGTAACTAACTCCCAAACAGTTCGTTAGCTGCAAAAGTTCAAATCGTTCGATGTACCTCTAACGATAAGGTTGTCAACATCATAAACTGATTTGTTTTTTAATCACAAATTATTAATATTATTATTGCGACAATTTTATCATAACTATTATTGTATGTATTTGAGTTTCGTTCTAAAAATATACATTTAGAGAATAAGTATTCGTATAAACGTCGGATAAAGTTGGATCTGCCACAGGCGCAAAATATGTCTTCAAACAAATGTTAATTATTTTTTTTTATTTACAATTCCACGAGTGAGAGGGGAGTTTCATTTTCTTTATTCATAAAAAGAAAATAAAGGCAAAAAAACATTTTTTGGACATACCCATACAAATTAGACTCATCCCAGAGTCCTCCTGTATGAACCAAGCGCAGTCTGGACTCATGTTTAGGCCTTTAGACTGATCAAGCTAATATCACTTAATAAATTATAAATTTAACTTGAAATTAATCGTTAAATGGCATCTTATAGAATCACAAAATTCATTAATTTTTTCATAGTTGTATTGCTGTGAAGCTGAATACAATTCAAAAATATTGATACACTAACTAGTACGTTTGTATTTTAATATATTCCAAAAATATCTGGTGGCAGCCCTACGTAACGATGCAAAATACTGCAGAAAATTCAATATAATCGCTCCTACTTCGCATCGATAAAACTTATACCCCGAGTCTCACAAACAAATATAAAACTAACTGAAAATAAACCTTAAAGTCATACAGCTAGAGTGCAAAGTTGTAAACGACGAACACTTTAACCGCAGTCAACGAAAATTAAATTTTTCGCTAGTTGGCGGATAATATACACCGGTGCTGAGCTCCCGGTAAGATATTGGGGAGCGGTTTCCGGCAGTTAGACACTGACCGTCTAGACGGTGTAAGTTATTGAACAAACACTTTAATTTGTTATTTAATCCCTCAAGAATATTTATTATATGATGAGATATCAATAATACATAGTGTCATCATCCCTCGTTCTGCGTATTTTTTATGAGACAATGTTATTGTTTGTGTAGCTACGAGACAATAATTATAATTTAATTAATATCAAGGTAACGCGAAGACGTCACAACACAGCAAAAACGTCAGCACACAAATTATTGCATGCAATACAACAGGACGGTGCTTGGCGCCTACCTGTGAGTGTCGCGCGCGATATTTAACTAAAATGACACACAATGTGTATCGATAACGACCATACCTAGGTGTGACTGACGTCACACCTAGGTATGCTACTATATATAATATATGCTACTATTTATAATTAATTGTGACCTCCATACACATCAACTGTATATATTTATTTTTAAAGACGACATTCTGCGCTAAGGAAATTATCATTGTATTGTGAACCACTACTGGGTTCGAACCTCTGTGACAATAGAAAGAAAATTGACTTGGTATTGGATTTCATTTAACATATATGGAATAACAATTGTAGATTGCACAAAGTAATATCCTCTGTGGGAATAGGACCCGCAACACTTGGCATGGTAGGTCCGTATATTAGTCACTACACTATCTGTGCAGTTTAATTGTATTGTACATAGTAAAGTAAATAAAAATCATTTATTGGTCAGTCCATTGACTCTTAGATATAAGCCTATTCAAGGAGGAACAATACCATAATCGCCACGATTGGAACA
Organism: Lymantria monacha; assembly: GCA_905163515.2. Classification (NCBI taxonomy): domain Eukaryota; kingdom Metazoa; phylum Arthropoda; class Insecta; order Lepidoptera; family Erebidae; genus Lymantria; species Lymantria monacha. Next base: position 812,811 of record LR991096.1, on the reverse strand, counting down.
CGGGTTGATGATCGCAATTGGTGTTAAAGTTTCACAGATCAGTGTCGCTGACTCCTTCTCTTGCTCATACGTCATCCGGTTTTTAAAATTGACGCGGGAAAATAATGTATGGCGACATATTGTATTAACAACATCCCCACAAGGGCTTCGTACAAATATTACTCGCCATCCTGCACTTATAATAGTGTTAGCAATAGTTTTACAATCGGCCGCCAGCCTGACGTCAACACTCCTTGGGAATGTAATTGTTGCCCCAGTAGTTAACGCCTGAGCGCGCGCGTCCCGCTCGTGGGATCTGGTTCGACCATAATCTTTTGAATTATATTTGAAAATTAGATTGTGATTCAAAGTGCATCACATTGAAATTAATACTTATTAGTAAGTGCGGGAATCGAATTCAAATATTTTTTTATGCTATCGTAGAGGAGGCTCGTACGTAGCAGTGGTACATATGTATATGAGTTGAAATGATGTTATTTTTTTGTAATATTTATCTCTAAATGACTAAGTTAACTTAATCGTAATGTGAAGAAGTTTATTTGGTTCACACTTTCACAGTATTAGACAGCTCACAGAAATAGCGTCAGGAGCGAGCGTCCGTTCTCCCAGTGCTGCGCCACACACGTGACTGCCCTGGGACATTTTTATAACTATAGAACAATGGTCGAGGGGAGTGAGTCGACGACCGACAACTATTTGTCTACACATAATACTTAATAATCGTGTAGTGACAGGTTGGCAATGAGTCACCCACAGCTTCCTTTCACCATGTAACATCACTGCAAAAGAAGGAAAAGTCGAAATAAAACTTCCACACCGAACCGTCTCATTCCTCTCGCATTATTTACGAAGCTTGTACCCAATAGTAGGACGTATATTGAGTGGTATCTGCAATTCAGTTTCATGCGATATTAACATTGCCGTGACGTATAATACTTATAACAAGTTAATTTAAAATACATAAATAAAAACCAAGGCGTTGAATGTATAATACATATAATCATTAAATAAATAGTTCTAGAACATTCTAAGCACTATTAACATTGAATAATATAGCTTTAATATATGAATTATTTATTACTAGCTTCCGCCGACGGCTTCGCCCGCGTAGTTTTTTGATAAAGGAAGGATAAACCTACCCCAGGACTACACCATAGCACTGCGCACTCACTTTTTTTATCGTCTTAGTTTTCGAAATATTGTACCGTCGTTCGGTATGCGTTAAAAGGCAAAAAATATGTACTTTCAATATCAATAGCGATAAAAGCATTTGTTTGCATAAGAATCAATGCATTACTACAGAATATGCATTGGCATTTATTGTGCACTTATTGCGGGTCCCAAGACAATTAAAATCATCTCCCGAGACTGTCTGAGGGTCAAACGTCAGTGTCATTTATGGAATTTATTGTGGATCCCGATAGACGTTACAATATTATATGAGGCGGAATAAGTCACAAATAAAAAAAGCAAATATACCGGACCGTTCAAGCTGAAATTTGGTACGGGGTTATCTTATTAACAATTGATACTCATATGTAAACTAAAAAGAGATTACCACGAATGACACTTGAACGCATAACAAACATAACAAAATAAACGCCAAATTCAGTTTTGTATCATCTCGGCTCGTATACGTCCCACGGCGGGGCTCGAGCCTCCTGCACAATGGAAGAGAAGCTGACATACTATACCACGATGTATATACTTGTTTATAGAGATTTATATCGAGTTTTCCTTGTCTTATATAATTAACTTATTACAATACGTAAATCGTATTTTCCGGCAAATGTTTCCGCTAAAGTTGCATTATGGCGTGTCATCGCGTATTATTTATATATAGATAAGTGTTACAAATACGTATCAAATTGATCACATGATAACATTTAAATGAATCACTTGAAATGTGGAAAATAAACGACGCAAACGATATAACTAGGTACTGCGGGCTGTGTACTGCGGGCTGTCAGGTGCACATATTACGGAGACCAGGCTTTTACAGACGCCGAGTATTTGGGATATCATTGATACAAAGAACGAATCCGTTTGGTGACTAAATGTAAATAATAGTCACCATTTCCTATATCGTGGATATTGTAAAAATTGATTAAGGAATGTAAACATATTAACATTACTGAAATCAAAATAATACACACAATAACAATTCAATAGTGATAGGTACCCCCACAGTTGACAATTACTGTTTACAGCCCGTCCGGAGTAGTACCACACTCTTCGAAAAAAAAAGACGTCTGAGCCGTGGCAATGTGCTGCTGCGCTTTGTTCGTTAAACGAGAGAGCTGGCAACCCAACTTTCTAGGTGAGTTTTGAGGTTTTCATTGTTAAGCAGCGGGCCTAACTCTACCACTAGTATTGCAAAGGTCCATAGGCGGCAATAATAGTTACCATCAGGTGTGCTGCTCACCCATTCACCATCACAAGTCGTCCAACACCGTCTTATCGAACCATGTTGTAATCTACTTCCACTTATCTGGAGGTGGTATACCGTGGCCAAAGTTTATGAGACAACAAAACTCATTCACTTTACAATAGTAGATGAACGACCAGACAATAGCTAACAAGATGTCTTCTCAGTTATACTTTTGATTTGTTGATCGCTATCCACGTAATATAATCACAAGTAGAACAACATTTCAGAATGTGTAACCACAATCAGTTAATTATTATTTAAACCACCCTCTCTTTTGTATGTGGATGTCGTAAAAGACGACTAAGGGATAAAGTATAAACATAAAATCGATGCGAGAGAAGGAAACTAGAGACAAACCCGTACGCCAGCGAGTCTCACCAGTGTGATGTAGGAGGTCAGTTTCGCTCCCATGGTGGGAGAAGTTTGAGTTTACCCGTGGTCCGTATGCGAGTGGGGACGATTATTTAAACACAACTGACAACAACCGTACTTATATTATTATTAATGTATAGCACAGCACGTTGACAGTTTAATGTTAGCGTGTTCAACGTAAATTGAATCATTAATTAATTAATTGTTAATTTAACTGACGCACTCATTTGCTAATCAAATTACTTAACATTACGTATTGTAGTCAAATTTATTACACATTTAGATACTATGTATTAAAATGTGTTTTTAGAAGTACTATTGCGAAAAGCCTTTAGTTTGTTGGGGTACTGTACTTGGGGTATTGAAACAAATAATGGTCTGTAAATGTTCACAGAAATAAGATAGAATGCCCAATATGTTTACAGATAAATCTTTTTCGATTGGGCCGGCAATGGTATGGACACAACCCGTCCCCGTGACGGATTATAACCTACCATGTCTCTCATCTATAACTATTGAGTGGCCCACCGGCACAGCTTTCTTGACTTCAATTTAATGGTCCTTCCTATAGAATGTTCTTATGGATACACCTTTAAGTCTCGGTAACAACGCGCCGAGACACCGCCTTCACCCCATGCGATCGGCCTCTTTGAGATGTTGGACTAATCTCTCATGTGACGTCTGGCAGCCTCGTCTATATAACACTTATTACAATTTAATTGCACTCAAAATATAATCATTTAATACAATTTTACGAAAACCAAAATTATATATATACCTATATATATATATATATATATATATATATATATATATATATATATATATATATATATATATATATATATATATATATATATATATATATATACCTATATATATATATATATATATATATCTCGATCCTCGGTGGCATCAGACCTAGAGAAGTTTTGGGACAATGTTAGGGAAGTTCTGGATATGGCAGAAACCAGTGAACGCGTGATTGTATGCGGAGATTTGAACGGATGGGTGGGGACCAAGCGTCCCGACTATGAGGACGTACTTGGTCCATTTGGTGATAAGGGAGTGAACGACGCAGGTAGGCTCATAGCGGATGTATGCATAGAGAGAAACCTTATTGTGTCAAACACATTTTTCCAACATAAGGACATCCATATGTATACATGGAGAAGGAATGAACAGAAAAGCATAATAGATTTAATTTTGGTAGACAGTCGCCTCCGAAGCAAAATATTGGACGCAAGAGCCTACAGGGGCCCCACAGTCGACATGGACCACTATCTCGTTATTGCGAGATTTAGTGGTCTGTTCAGAAAGTGGAGGCACTGGCGAGAGCGTGTCCACTTCGGAGGGCTTGAAAGAATAAAGGTTGAAAGGTTGCAAGAAGAGTGTGTAAGAGAAAAGTATGCAGAGGGTGTCCGAGAACGGCTGACGATGGCAAGCCAGCCGCAATCGGACATTGAAGAATGCTGGAGAGTATTGAAAGAGAGTATGGTAGATACAGCGAAAGAAGTATGTGGAAGTTCAAAGAAGCATAGAAAAACAAATGGTGATGCATGGTGGGATGCGGAAGTGGCAGCTTCCGTAGAGCAAAAGAAGAAAGCGTGGCTGGACTATGTCTCTTCTTTGAATCTGAATGACAGTATGACTGTACAGAAGAAAGAAATATATCGGCAATGTAAGAATGACACCAAGGCCTTAGTGAAAGAGAAACGTGATAGAGCAAGTATGAGTGCAGAAGATAGGCTGACTAAAAACTTCGAGGGTAACACCAAACTCCTTTGGAGGGAGGTGAAGAAGTCTCGGGGTGGTTGGTCAGCCTTCAGAATGAATAAAATAAGGTCTAAAGGTGGAGACATTCTTACACAAACACAAGACGTGTTAAGCCGATGGAGTGAATATTTTGGCGATATGTATGCGGATGCTACGGTTGGCGCCGGTGTTGGATGTGGTTTAGTAGATCAACATTTGACAACGGCGTCCTCCGATGGCATCAGTATGGATGAAGTTGAATGGGCGATAAGAAGTTTGAAAAATGGTAAGGCAGCGGGCATTGATATGGTGTCTGCCGAGATGATCAAGCTTGGTGGCTCTTGTGTCTGGGAGGCGTTCCTGTTGCTCCTCAATTTATGTTGGAGCTCGGGAATGGTTCCCAGGGACTGGAATAGCGCAGTCATCGTGCCTTTGTTTAAAAACAAGGGTTCACGTTATGACTGCGCAAATTACAGAGCCATAAGCTTGACCAGTTTGGCAGCAAAAGTGTATGGAAAAATTATTGAAAGGAGAATGAGGATGGTGTCCGATGGTTTACTGTGTGAGACACAAGGAGGTTTCAGGAGTGGAAGGGGATGCATGGATCAAGTGTTCTCTCTGCGCAACATTGTGGAGAAGCATCTGGCTCTAGGTCAGAGGGTTTTCTGCAGTTTTGTGGATCTGGAGAGAGCATTTGACACGGTTGTACGAAAGGAACTTTGGGACATTTTACCGGAGTATGGTATTAGCGGTAAACTGCTACAGGCTGTGCAGTCCAGTTACATGGGCTGTAGAGCCTGTGTGCGACTGGATGATGGAATGTCGCCTTGGTTTGACGTCAATATCGGCGTTAAGCAGGGGTGCGTTCTGTCAGCCAGGCTGTTTATCATATATCTGGATAAATGTCTCCAAAGGTTGAACGATATGAATGTGGGAGTCCAGATGGGCGACTCAGTGGTCACTGCTCTGCTTTATGCAGATGATGCAGTCCTGCTGGCACAGTCAGCGACTGACCTGCAGACCCTAGTCGACACAATGACAGAAGATTGTAAGAAAAGGGGTCTACGCGTGAATGTGAGCAAAACCAAAATAATGGTCTTTGAAAGAGATAAAACCAGAACAGATGTAAGAGTAACAATAGGTAATGATGTGCTAGAGCAAATGGATGCATTTGTATATCTTGGATGTGGATTTAGCCGAGATGGAAGGTACACCACTGATATAGAGCGAAGAGTGATTGCGGGAAATAGAGTGAACGGAGCGTTGGGGCAACTTCTCGGCAGCCACCACCTCAGCCAGAAGGCACGTGTAGCAATACATAGCGCAGTGGTTGTCCCAACATTACGGTATGGAAGCGAGAGTTGGGTATGCAGAAAAGAGTATGAAAGTAAAATTAATGCGGTCGAAATGCGATCTCTGCGGAAAATCTGTGGAGTTAGGCTGACCGACCGCATTCGTAACGACGACGTAAGAGAGCGAGTAGGTATGAAAGAGAGTATTGGTGTAAAGATGCGAAAGGGAATGCTCCGATGGTTCGGACATGTGGAAAGAATGCCGAACGAACGCCTGGTTAAGAAGATATACAATGCGAAAGTGGAAGGATGTAGGTACCGAGGGAGACCGAGACTAACCTACCCACACCAGATCGGTCATGTACTGAAGGAAGGTGGAGTCAAGAGTCTCCGAAACCGGCGAGCGTGTATGAAGAGAATTATGAATGTTGAGGAAGCGAGTGAAGTATGCAGAGATAGAGTTCTCTGGCACTCTGTTCTCTCTGACTACCCTGCAAGGGATATGGCGTGATGATATGTATGTATGTATATATATATATATATATATATATGTATACATACAGTATTACTTAAAAACTGGCTATATTCAAAGATATTGTATAAACAGTCGTGCATCACAGATAGCTCGTAATCAAAATATTGTCATAACAAATACATAAATAAATCTACGCAATATGCAACATATTGTTAAATACAAAATGAAGACGTACTCCTCTATGTAGGTATAACATTCGTATCAATCACTATAAGTTGTCGATTTGATATCGGCCGTTAAACCCTCAGTCAGTCTCGCAACTAACACGATAATACATTGTCTGTTCTAATATTATATTCACAATGACAATCACCGATGTATAATTCGGTCAGATTACAACAATTGAGACGCACAAAACAATAAAACAAGGTCATATACAGGTGCGCATACATTTTGTTGTAATACATACACGTTTGCAACGTCTGAGAACCGTCAGCTCTCACCCAACACTCGGGGTCGGTCATCTTCGGCTAACAAAGCGACAGGCTATAGGGCCGAACGTCACCCCAAGCGGTTCGATGCGATGTTCACTATGTTCAGACCATAGTTTGACAATAATTAAGCTAACAGATATGTGTGTCGGTCGGTCACACGCCGCACAGATTGTTAGCGCTCTCTCAATCACTTAGTCCCAATAAGCTGCCGATAACAATGCGAATAAACAAAATTACACGTCATTGACACTTTACGTAAAAAACATATGCCTTTATTTCCACGAATATGTATTTATACATATTGTATTTGCACAAATTGTTTGAACATTGTAATGTTTGGTGTTCGCTTACTGCCTGTGTGTAAAGAACAAACAAAGATCTTATGTTTTGTTTTATTTTAGTGAGAGATGTAGGACAATATCGGAACGATTGTCGTTTTAATATTGTTAGACAGTATCGAAGTCGACTCGGCTTTGTAGTCTGTGAACTAGTATGCTGAGTCGATTGCTATTAAAAATAACAAAAGGTACAGGAGCGAGGGATGATGATTTTGATAATTAATTTATCTTCAAAATAACTAATTAACATAGTATTTCAAATCAGTAGGTATCATCATCATCATTCACCTGCTCTTATCCGAATTACTTGTGATTGACGCAACATGCACTTCTCTTTCACATATTGCAAAAGTTATTGGCGATAGTTTTACAGTTTTATGACATGTCGCCTGCTTTATGTCAACTCTCCTTGAGAATGTGATGTACCCAATCAGTATAATAGTATTAAATTATTAAATATACATAATGGTACAAGCTAGAGGTGGGTAAATAACGATTAGATTAAGAACTATGTACACATACATCATTATGTGTGGTATAATAACAATAATAGTATAAGCTTCAAACGGGCCATGTCGTGAACTAGAAATGAAATGAGCACTTTTTGACAATGAAAGTTGCCGGGTCCGCGAGAGATGACTAAGGCTCTAAGGGACACAAGCGCATAAGATCACCACATGAGACGGCAAACGCAAAATAAAACTATACGCTGAACTGTTTGGTTGCATTTTATATAATTATGTATTTATATTGGTCGAGATGTAGATTTTGTTAAAATTACTTGGGAACAGTCATCGCACGCTATAACGGCTATGTGTAATACAATAAGTCATACAACACACATACATAGTACCCAATGACGACGGCGCGACATATGTGTGCATGCCAGTGTGACTGTCAGTACGCACGCACACACACTACTGCTGACTATTCCCGCACCACGTAGGAGACTCACTGTAGGGGTTATTTTTATAACTACAACATGAACTTATTAGTTTATGATTCATAATTAGATGCAGGGCCCCATCCTGCAGTCAGTACTCAGCTCTATATCATCTTTAGATAATGAGTACGTCGCTTTTACAATTGGCTCTACTACGAAAATCCCCTGATGGACTAGTGCCGTCGAGCAGATTACCTTTATACATTCCAACTTATCCTCCTATTAACTAAATGGGTCCCAACATGTTATCTTTGGTGGCAGTCTTCTGTTTCTCCAGCAAGTGGCGGTTTTTGTAAAGGTGACTGCCCATTACACTGTTTCATACTAAGATCATTCTAGAAACGTATCAGACAAAAATATACTTTGCATTAAGTATGTGTTTATGCTTACTAGATAGTATCGTCCTCGACCTAAACGTTCGCGTGACATGCGCGTATCGTCAAGGTACGGCCAGTATATTTTGATCCCATGGATACTCGTCGTTGTAGTGGGCACAGTTGTCCGTGTCTTGTGGGTATAGTGGGACAACTTAACTGTCGCAATTATCCATCACCTTAGAGGTGGACACAGGAGTACAGCCCTGTAACTTGTTATCCCATCACTTTCACCTTGCCGAAATATTGCCATCATAGGTATATTTGTAACAATATTCATATAAATTTTGAATATAATATCGTTACATGTCAATTACCATTATCACAGCTCACACAAGTTTCACTGTTAGAATCAGGCCTCCTAAACAATGGGCGGGCAATGGACTTATAAGACCGCCTTGGTCAGAAGTGTTGATAGGTATATATGGGGGAGGTTTTCAGTCATGTTTTCCTTCCCTTGCATAGATGTTATCTACATATTATATTCCTTAATAGTCTTTTATAGCACACAAAGCAAAATATAGTGAGTGTTGAATTGTATTTCATACCGCCGCGCACAGTAACAACACGGCAAGTGTTAATCATAATTCTAAATATATAATGCATGTCGATAATTATTTCTGAGAAGTACATATATGTATAATGTGATAGTACGTTGTTCGCGTAATCGTGTTAAACACGGTGTCATGGTGTATCAACGAGATTGTCACACAATAAATATACATAATACGCAGCAATTTGATTATGTGACTCACAACTGACAAACAACGATTGTGTAGGTACCTACCTACCTACTGTGATGACCAACTAACAATGTATTGCCACTCCAATGTATAACATCTTCACAGTCTGTTTTCTTCTTTTTTTATTTTTTATTGCCGGTGGTGGCAAACGAGCAAGCAGCACACCTGATGGTAAGTGACACTACCGCTCATGGACCTTTGCAATACCAGGACACAGCTAGGCCGCTGCCAACCGTGAAGAAAGAGCTCTTCTTAAACCTCGTTTAAAAAAGGACATGTCATAGCGCTCGGGAAACACGGCAGCAGGTAGTTCATTCCAAATCTTGCACGTACGTGGTAGAAATGATCGCTGAAAACGTATAGTAGATGTCCGTATCGTTTCCAGGTGAAATGGATGAACCCTGCTGCGGTGTCGAGTGGTACGGTGATAAAATGGTGACAGTGGTACCAAGTCAAATAGTTCCTCAGAGCACTCCCCGTGAAAGAGCCTGTAGAGTACACAGAGAGACCCAAAGTCTCTTCGGCTCCCCAATGACTCCAGTCCTTCCGTGAGATTGGGATCACCGACGATTCGAACAGCACGTCTTTGCAGGGAGTCAAGTGTGTCCAGCTGATATTTGGGCGCGCCTGCCCAGAGATGTGAGCAGTACTCCACATGAGGGCGGACTTGTGCCTTATATAGCACACGACGTTGTCTCGGTGTGAAGTACCGCCTGGCTCTGTTCAGGACGCCCAGCTTTCTACTTGCCAATTTGGCTTTGTCCTCCAAATGACTCCCAAACTGGACTTGGCTTGATAGTTCAACGCCGAGGATCCCAATACTCTCGGCAATTTGGAGAGTTACTCCTTGGAACTGAGGCGCCATGACAAACGGGTCCTTCTTTGCAGTGAACGCTCAAACTTGTGTCTTAGTGGGATTGAACTGGAATAAGTTCCGTTCACCCCATTTCGAGGCCCGCCCCAGAGAGCGCTCGACTTCAGACACAAGTTGTGTCCTTCTTTCCTGTAATATACTCCGAGGGATATTCTGATGCTCGGTATAACAATGCATATTCTCTATAGAGAGCATGTCATTGATATGCAGGATAAACAGCGTCGGGGAGAGCACCGAGCCCTGTGGTACACCAGCGTTAATGGTCATGGTTAGACATGCGCGAAACAGTACTTCGCGAAGTAATGTTATATGGCATTACATTTCGTGCCGAGTAATATTACATTTTACCATCACTTCAAACATCACACATGACATTTCATTTAATATAAGCCTTAATATTCTAAAAATAGAGCTCGAAATAAATATTTATCGACCGCAGGCGCAGCGCGGTCCAGTCGTTCTATCCCTCTCACTCTCCCGAAAAGACACACGGCGCGTTTGAGAGATAGATAACCATTACCAAATTACCGAACATTGCAGATATACAGAACAGTACACGAGTGTTCGGCGTCATGTTTAATGTGATGTGTGATGTTTAATGTCATGTCATGTTTAGTCGCGCAATGTGTAATATGACAGTACGCGGTCGGGTAATATTACGTGTGATGCATCACTCGCATTACTTACACATGTCTAGTCATGGTATCAGAGCAAGAGCCATCGACGACGACTTTTATACTCCGACCATCCAGGAAGCTGGCGATCCATTTACAGAGTCCCTCGGGGATTCCATAAGAAAGTAGCTTCGATAGAAGGGCCCCGTGCCAGACCCTATCGAACGCATTTGCGATATCTAGGCTGAATGCTAGCGCCTCACCCTTGCCCTCCAAAGCCTCTGCCCAACGGTGTGTAAGGTACACAAGAGTACGTCTGGAGTACCTACTAGATGGTAGGTTTGGTACCATCCAACTTAATAAACCACAATATGGTGAAAATTGTATTGCCATGTGACACTTCACCATCGCCATCTTAGCTAATATACCTCCCACTATTGGTGCAATTGGTCCGGTCATTTATTTCAAGTTTTCCTTTTCTTACATACATACATATCATCATGCCATATCCCTTGCAGGGTAGGCAGAGAGAACAGAGTGCCAGAGAACTCTATCTTTGCATACTTCACTCGCTTCCTCAACATTCATAATTCTCTTTATACACGCTCACCGGTTTCGGACTCTTGACTCCACCTTCCTTCAGTACATGACCGATCTGGTCTAGGTAGGTTAGTCTCGGTCTCCCCCGGTACCTACATCCTTCCACTTTCGCATTGTATATCTTCTTAACAAGACGTTCGTTCGACATTCTTTCCACATGTCCGAACCATCGGAGCATTCCCTTTCGCATCTTTACACCAATACTCTCTTTCATACCTACTCGCTCTCTTACGTCGTCGTTACGAATGCGGTCGGTCAGCCTAACTCCACAGATTTTCCGCAGAGATCGCATTTCGACCGCATTAATTTTACTTTCATACTCTTTTCTGTATACCCAATTCTCGCTTCCATACAGTAATGTTGGGACAAGCACTGCGTTATGTATTGCTACACGTGCCTTCTGGCTGAGGTGGTGGCTTCCGAGAAGTTGCCCCAACGCTCCGTTCACTCTATTTCCCGCAATCACTCTTCGCTCTATATCAGTGGTGTACCTTCCATCTCGGCTAAATCCACATCCAAGACATATAAATTCATCCACTTGCTCTAGTACATCATTACCTATTGTTACTCTTACATCTTTTCTTCCTTTTCTTATTAACCTATATATTATATCTTTTAGTGGTATTTTACGATATCCACGTATAAGGTAGGGTGGTGGTGAATTGTAACCTCATTCAACCATCACACGGTCACATGTGACACTTAGGTGAAGATATTTTACTTTAGGGTCATTTGATTCGTCGACAGACAATATGTATCCTTTCATTGCACATCCTTAGACTTCAAAATACATTGCAAGCGGCGGACAAATATTTTGTAATGTGTTGTACGAGTTGACCGATCTATACGAAGGACCCCAACCTGATGACGTGGAAATAAAAAATATATATTTTTGTATAGTAGTGAAATAATAATGCCTTGCATTGTCAACTCTCCTTCCACATAAGTGTTTAATGTGCCTAGGACGATAACAAGAGATGTATATCTCATAATAATACTTTACATCGTGGCGTTTAACAGGTGTGTTCTGGCTAAATAGTGGGTTGATTAACGGTATAACTTTCATACTAATGATCACCGATTTGATTCTCACGCAAATTATAGTTTTGCAAACTGAGAGCAATTTTGAAATCCCACCGCGATGTATTCATTTGTCTTATTTGCTGATGAAAAAAAAAATGTATAATACTCCAAGCGCCGTAGCAAAAAAAGTAGGTTTGTAATGCAACGTACGGGACCTGCTATTTTTTTTTGGGAATATGTTCAAGGTCGTCCCCTGAATGTAAATCCAAGTTGGCGCGGCGGGGGAGGGTTCACTTCAGCCGCCATCTTGGAAAACACGTTTTATTGAATATCTCGCGAACTGCGCATCGTACGACAAAAATTGCAGAGACCATTATTGTAGATAATAATATTTTCCATCTTTTTTATTTGAAACTTTTTTTTGTATAACGCATAGGTTTTTAATTATAGCGAATCAAACTTTTTACAATATGGTTTTTACTAAATATTTATTTAATGGTCAATGATAAATTAAAAATAATGGTAACTGAATTGTAGAACATGAAATTACCTATAAATTCTATAAGAAACTTTTTCTCGTAGCATTTATAGTTTAAGAGCTATAACGCTGTAAATGAGATTATAATGCTGTATATTCAATTATGTCCCTATAAGTTGTAGTATATATTTCGGGTCGTTCGGAATTTCTCCCTCTTAACATTCCAACAGTATTCAGGTATAAATCCCAACCGTTTTACAAAATCGGAAGTCTCTATTAACTCGCTTCGCTACAAATGCTTCGGGAAATTGGCGAGTAAGACAAGGTTGAATTTATCACTTCTATCTCCAACACAAGATACGGCACGCTACCATTCTTTCAGAGTGTACCACCAGGTTCAAACTTGGCTTGGATTTTATCACGACGCTGAAAAATGGGGTTGGAAGCGAACTGCACAAGGGCTTGAACCAATTCGAACTGCTATGGCGCCTGCACCGTCGAGTTTGTTGCAAATAATATCGTGCAAATGCACCAAAAATTGCGGAGCTGCCTGCGGATGCCAAAAAACTGTTGTTCAATTATTTGCTCCAATTGCAGCGGCCAAACATGCGACAACGTGCCAGACATATTAGATGCCATCCCAACCGAAGACCTAACCTTTGATTCGTCTCCTTCGGATATGGCGGAGGCAGAAGAGATAGATCCACAAGACGATGAGTGTCTTCCCTCGACATCGAAAAAAATAAGACTCGCACCGTAAAATAATGCGCCACTTTTTGTTTGTGTAAACAAATGTTTTTTCCGTTTTTTTGAAGTAACATTCGTAAAATTCTTTTCATTTTTGTGATTTCGATAACAATTGGAGATACATAATAATAAAAATAATAACTATTACAATTCTTACGATGTAGCGGGATGTACTATTGTTTTTGCTACATAGACAATCTTTTATGATGATACCGTTTTAAGTAACAATAAAGATCGACAAATTATTAGTTGTTCTCCACATTATTTATAATTTTAATTGATTTGCTGCACAGCTGTATTGACATTTTTTTGAACACTTTATGCCATTTTATGCGTTATGAAATGGTTTTCGTATACAGTGAGCAATATTGCCACTGATAATGTACGAGGTGCAAGTTTTACTAAGCTGCAGCTCTTAGACTATAAATGCTACGAGAAAAAGTTTTTATAAAATTTATAGGTAATTTCATGCTCTACAATTCAGTCACCATTATTTTTAATTTATCATTGACCATTAAATAAATATTTAGTAAAAACCATATTGTAAAAAGTTTGATTCGCTATAATTAAAAACCTATGCGTTATACAAAAAAAAGTTTCAAATAAAAAAGATGGCAAATATTATTATCTACAATAATGGTCTCTGCAATTTTTGTCGTACGATGCGCAGTTCGCGAGATATTCAATAAAACGTGTTTTCCAAGATGGCGGCTGAAGTGAACCCTCCCCCGCCGCGCCAACTTGGATTTACATTCAGGGGACGACCTTGAACATATTGCCAAAAAAAAATACCAGGTCCCGTACTTTGCAAAAAAAAAAGACCCGGCGCTTGGCTGTAAAAACTTCATCAACATCATTATCACAGCCCATATATGTCCCACTGTTGGGCTCGGGCCTTCTCCGTAATGGGAGGGAAATTAACCTACTATAACGTGCTGGTCAGGCGTGTTGATATAGGATTTTATAATCGAGTTTTCCTTCTCTTGCATAGATGTTGTATGCGTTTTATATTCCATAGTCGTCTCGTACGATCACCCACGGGTAAGATAGGGGGTGGTGAATTGTATTCTTACTCCGTCACCACACGGATACGTATGTAAAAACTTAGTGTTATAGAATACGTTCGCTCTATTGATAATCGTGAACGCAAAAGCTCTGTCATCATGTGTATGCGGCGCTATCTTCAACATAAGGGCAACCAGGGCCCGTGCCTGGGGCCTTGTATTGCAAAGGTCTAAAAGCGGCAGTAGCACCCACCATCAGGCGTGCTGTTGCTCGTTATGTCACTATAGGCAATGAAAAAAAAAACAAGAGAAGGAATGCAACATTTTTTGAAATTATCATTATTGTAGGACTATTAAGAAATCACCTTGTATTGTTTAAATAGTATGTGTGTGTGTAGCTGTAGAAACTGGACACATAAAGCATAACTGCCAATACACATTAATAATTAATATGTACACAATATATATTGGCTGTTAACAGTTCAATATTAAACGACAATAGTAACACTTTAATTTTCATCTTTACAACACAAATAATCATCAGAGTAAAATATGACACGTCCTCACGTTCACAGGTACACAGGCCTCTCTACGTATGAGATATATTGTTATTGTCACATTTGGTAGGTAAGTTAGCGATCACAGTTAGTAGTAAACAAAGTGATTGAGTTAATAAAAAGTAACCAAATTATACTGTATTATCGTCTTCAAGGAACATTTCATTCTCTGCCGTTTGTTTCCTCAAAATTATTTACTTGTCATACGATATGGTTAGTATATAGTATCCAAAATCTATGACACAAATTGAAAATATCCAGTGCACAAAATCAATGTTATTAATACATTCCTGTTCCAACTAGTTATAAACTGCACGCCAAGGTCTGTGCAATACAAAAACACAATTTCATCGCTCCGATTATTTAATTCATATTTCACAAAGGAAACGATCACTTCAAGGAGAACGAATAAAAAACATACTAATAAAATTAAATATATTGTAACATTTTGCGTTGCAATAAAACGTACGTCCTGTGTATTATAGCGCTCTACGTTTTACACTGCTCACAACACCAACAATCACTATTGGCGTTCAATATAAACACCAAAAGCGTTACATTAAATAATATCTCACGTTTAAATCTAAGACAGAATCACAGACTGGAGACTAATGTTTGTCGTGATGTAAATTTCATATTTCTATGTAAACTTTTGTTCAAAGTGCCACATAAAATAACGTTACAAGCTAAAGAATAGTTGTTTTGTTTTCTGTGGGACACATTTGCAAATTTTGTGCTTGCTTTTGGACATTTCTCTAAGCAATAATTTACCAATATTTTTAAGATGAACAATTAAGGATAATTTTTAAAATATTTTTATGACAAATACTCTTTAATTGTGTATTAAAAATTTCGTCTAATAGACTAGTGTAGTAAATATTCATAAGAATCACCAGTACTTAGTGGTTCGGATTTCGCGGGCGAGCGGTTCGCCTTGTAGCGCGCCGACCTCACTCGGACACACTCGGTTACGCCGAGCGCAACCTTTTTATTTTGCTGTCAACGGGACAGACGCTATTATGGACCGACCACAGATTATACCAGATGCAGTTGAAGCAAATTATTAGATAAATATATGTATAATTAAATACATTATGTAATACTCGTCTATGAAATGATCTAGTATATGCTTTATTTTTAAACTTCTAATTATATTTACTAACGTGTTTATTTTTTATTAAAGTAATATATTACTTTAATAAATTTTATTTATTTCTCACTGTATTTATATATGTACGCTTCCTACACAAGTATCTCAAAATGTTATTCCTTTATTATTTATATTATTTTTTATCAATTCAACAGATAATACGGTGAGCTCTGTCTGTTAATTGTTGGGTCTGTACTCTCATCGTATGCCGGCATGACATTAGACGACACTTAAAGACAAAGTGTGCTCTATCACCTACGGTTGTCACTGGGTGAGTGGTCGTCAGGCGGACCTTTAAAATAAACTGCATGAACTCCCATTCGTAGTCGTTCGCCCATCGTAAGAATCAAACTTGGCAATATATCTAGATGGTCGGTTCTATTGGCAAGCATGTTGCATTTCTTTGAAAGTGTATACATATAAATAAATGTATATAGTTTGACAATACATTAATAACAAAGAAGTCCATTGAACTAACACATCAATATGTAGGTGAAGGACTATGCACTTAACACAATTTGTATAATCATATCTGTGTAAATGTCTCGTATAACAATTATTTTTTATCATCAGCGCGTCGCAATTCGCACAATGGCGCGGCAACTCACTATTGTGTTCGCTCTAGATATACAGGGTGTCCCAAAATTCAACGATAAGCTGGCACCAGCAGGTGGACCTACATATGACTACTCGAGAACAGAAAAGAAAAAAATTCTACCTTGATTTTTTTTTTCATTACGACAAAAAAACCAAAATCTTTAAAAATGGACATCCTTTATTATATTATTAAGTGCTATTGCTACAGTTTTACAAGTAATTCTGTGATTTTTTTTGTATTGGCAAGGTAAGTAGCACTACTATCGATCACAACCATTAAAAATTCCAGAATATCTATAGTTGTTACACAAAAATCAATCAAAACTATGTTTTTTTCATAAATTATGTAAGATTTTGACTTTCAGCTCACTTTCACTCATCATAGTGAAAAAAAAAAGTATGGACGCTACTGTGGCAAATAGTATTAAAAATTGGCGCATCTAACTACAATTCTAAAATGGTATAACATTCTAGACAAATTAGCCACAAAAATATACTTAGGTGTACTATTTCAAAATAACAACCATATTTCGAAAATTGTTAGTGTTGATAGTAATCACTTTTACTATGTAGCCAAAATGTTTTTGTAGCAAGTTCTCAGAATTTTAATGAGACATGTGCGTAGTCCATAAGTCCATAAAATAAGTTGGACAGAGATAGAGAGATTATACGTTAGAGGGAGATAGATAGATGCTAATTGTTTAGTAACATTAATGCAGGTGGAGAAGTAATTAATGTCCTCAGCAGCACAGCAAGTCAGTATGCTCTACTTCTTTGTTTACTGCACACCGTTCTGTTTTAATTAAAGTGGCTCTGGTACTGACGACTTTTGGATTGAATTAAGTGACCTGGAAATTGACCTGACTTGGCATTATTTTAGACTGTGATTTTGTGTTTTTTTTAAAGAAGTTTTGCCTTATTTTCAAGTGTTTAGCATTCATCATGCCGCTACCATACACAGCGTTAGAATACGCTAATATGCACCTAATTTATGGAGAATGCCGATGCAATGCCAACGCTACTAGCAGATTATATCGAGCAAGGTACCCTAATCTTCAAAGGTATCCGGATTATCGCGTATTTATTAACGTGTATCAAGCTTTTTCGGAGGGTTGTATACCATCTGACAGGCGAAACGCTGGAAAACCTAGATCGGAACACGATGAAGAAGTTCTCAATGAAATAGAAAACGATTCAACTACCTCTGTACGTGCTGTACAAGCAGCAACGGGAATCCCAAAAAGTACTGCACATAGAATTTTAAAACGTCACGTCGTCGTGATGAAACAACCTGCAAGAAAGATGGATATTTAAATCTTCACAATCTTCATAGCTGGAACAATGAAAATCTGCACCTGGTGAGAGAAGACAATCTCAATACCAATTTAAGGTTAACCTATGGACTGGCATAATAAATGGCAAAGTGATAGGGCCCTTTGAGTTACAAGGAAACATAGATGGCAATAGTTATTTAAACTTCTTACAAAATGAGTTGCCAGGATTATTAGAAGATGTGCCCTTAAGTGATTTGCAAACCATGTGGTTTCAAAACGATGGTTGCCCAGCTCACTATGCCCGTCCTGTGCGAGAGTACTTAGACCAAGAGTACCCAGGGCGTTGGATCGGGCGACTTGGTCCTATCTTGTGGCCACCCCGTTCACCCGATCTAAATCCCCTGGACTTTTTCTATTGGGGTTGTCTAAAGGACAGAGTCTGCACAAAACCGATTGCAACCTTGGACGAGCTTCGCCATAAAATAATTCAGACTGTGGATCTACGGACTACGCATATGTCTCATTCAAATTCTGGGAACTTGCTACAAAAACATTTTGGCTACTTAGTAAAAGTGATTACTATCAACACTAACAATTTTCGAAATATGGTTGTTATTTTGAAATAGTACACCTAAGTATATTTTTGTGGCTAGTTTGCCTTGAATGTTATACCATTTTAGAATTGTAGTTAGTTGCGCCAATTTTTAATACTATTTGCCACAGTAGTGTCCATACTTTTTTTTTTCACTATGATGAGTGAAAGTGAGCTGAAAGTCAAAATCTTACATAATTTATGAAAAAAACATAGTTTTGATTGATTTTTGTGTAAAAACTATAGATATTCTGGAATTTTTAATGGTTGTGATCGATAGTAGGGCTACTTACCTTGCCAATACAAAAAAAATCACAGAATTACTTGTAAAACTGTAGCAATAGCACTTAATAATATAATAAAGGATGTCCATTTTTAAAGATTTTGGTTTTTTTGTCGTAATGAAAAAAAAAATCAAGGTAGAATTTTTTTCTTTTCTGTTCTCGAGTAGTCATATGTAGGTCCACCTGCTGGTGCCAGCTTATCGTTGAATTTTGGGACACCCTGTATGTAAGTGCCGCGGGATCGATTACCATACGGGTTAACACGTGCATTATACACAATATTAATGATACATATTAGGCATTTAATGTTGTATAATATTAAGTTTGTCTGTTACCGTATAGTATTTACGATCAAACAGTTGACCGAAAAAAATCATTTATATACTTGGGACTTTAGTCCAGCATAGACCATTTCTATCTCAAAGTATGTTGAATAATGTATCAACAGAGGCATGACTACAAATTTCCTCGTTGACTGTTGTCATAAAAATGTGCAGAAAATTGAATTCGGTTTTTGTGCGAAACATTAAACTCTTGTGTAATCATACAACACAATATAGTTAATATATTATAATAATACAATACTTATACATTTACATATGGAGACAGAATTCGCCAATAACTTTTCATTTATTGATAATTAATTCCACTAACGAAGAGACGACAATGGTAATTAAAATCATTTTTATGTGTAATACTTTTCTTTGGGACAATAGTAAATTATTAATTCTTTGGGACAATAGTAAATTATTAAATCAAATTAAAACGATAATATATAAAATCTATGTACAAACGTATGATGTTGTAGATGTAAGCGTACCCGGTTACATATACAGATATGTAGGTACACCGCGTACCGCGCGCACATCCGGCCACCACCAGTTACCGTCGGTACGTTCGAGTGGTGTCTAAGCACGAACAAGTGTTGATCGCCGTGAGTCACACGCGACGAACAAAGGACTCTCAGTCTGTGAATCTCACTCGAGTGACATATATTTGCACACAAATTAATCATATCTTGTGACGAACAAACAACACAATATATGTACCACCACTTAGTAAACCGTGAGACTTGTGGAAATCGGCTAAGAGAGCACCAGAGTAGGGATATTCGATATACATCGAAAACATCGATGTTTACAATGCGATACATCGAATCGATCCGATGTTTTGAAGAGCTATCGAAATACTCGATGTATCGATGTTTTTTCATAAAACATCGAAACGATGATAACCAGTAAATGCCACAAAAAAGACCTTTTTTTTTTTACAAATCTGTCACAAAAAAGACCTTTTCTTTTTTTTTTAGAAGTAACACTTTTGATATGACTTTAGAAAAAGTACTCGATGTTTAAAAACATCGATGTTTTCATCCGATACATCGAAAGACATCGATGTACAGTTTCGATTTATCGAATCGAAAAAAACATCGATGTTTTTTCAAAGTGGACACCCCTACACCAGAGGACTAATAGTACTCTCCTAGGAACTCATAGCACCGAATGCGATCAGTAACTTGTCTATCACGAGTGTCGATTGTGGCAGTATTTCAAATCAGTTGTGAGCTATATTACCGACAATGGAAGTCGTTGGGGTGACATGACATATAAAGTAACCATGTGAGACTTCACTGACACCACGAGTGAGAACAGTAAACGCATTTATATTTGTTAAACATTTCTACAGCGACCAAACTAATATTAATCAAATTACTGTAATTTAGCATTTAACATGTTAATTTATAAAAACATGTTTATGAGATAAAATTATTGTCACACGTGAGATTTGAACTCACACCTATTGTAAATCCGTTCAAGACTCATAACAACACTTTGTGTATGACACTAAGTGTTGTATTGTTGCGGGGGCAGCGATCCCACTGCACTGGAACGGAAGGTCGGTATCTTAACCACTACGCCATCTATGCAGCCAAAAAATAAAGGTTTTTTTTTTTTATAACTCCGTATTCATCATCATCGACATCATCTCAGCTTATATATGTCCCACTGTTGGGCTCGAGCCTCTTCAATAATGGGAGGGAATATGACCTACTATACCACGCTGGTCAGACGGTTAGGTATCCCTATAGGTTTTGTTTTAGTTTTCTTTCTCTTTTCATAGACGCTATATGCCTTTTATATCCCTTAGTCGTCTCTTACTATTTATACTTTCTCTCTCTTACTATTTATATTACTTTACCCACACGATAGGAGGTGGTGAATTGTATTCTTACTCCGTCACCACACGGATTAACGCCGTATTAATTGTACCATATTCTTATACTTTTAAAAGCAAGCGCAATCCAAAAATACATACTCAGTAAATATTGTTCAAATATTACGATTGATATTGACGTACGTGGTACAAATCTCCAGTATGACATGAAGTTTGTACAAATACTAACAACATAGATATATATATATATATAATACACATTACATTTAAACGTATAATGTTCGTTACAGTAAGTACAATGTTGATTCAATATTTATACATTATCTAAGTAACTGATGGACACTACATACATTTACTGTTTACTCCGAGTTTTATTAAACATCAAAAGGCAAATCGAATGGTACCCATTCCTCTTTACCAAAACAAAGCTACACATGACAATTAGCTGCCTACTAATAAAGTCTAGCCGTCGAGCAATATAAAAATTATCGTGTAATATCATCACTAATTAATAACAGATCCCTGGGCTGACGGAATACAGTTGTTCATATTAAAGAGATCCCTGGAAGAGAATGATGTTAATTATTCAATTTAAATACATATAAATATCTTTTTAACTCTTGTGTGGTCACAAGTTAACAGACAACCTTCTAAAAGTAAATAATAAACATTGTTATCTTTTACACCTTGTTCCTAAAATGCTTTATTCGTAAATCAAATCTTAAGTTCTACCGGTACTATGGACTCATTTTCAATAATGATACAATCTTATTCAATTGCCATCAACTATTCTACAGTATTCTCACAAGTTTTATAAAATATAATTGTAACTAAAAACAAAATGACAATGTTTATACCAAATATATAACCCTTTAGGGCGTTTACATCGGAGCAAGTCTTCGTTAAGCATTAAATTAAAAAAAAAACTACATAATACAAATTTTCTTTGGAAATCACTTCCTTCCATATTTACGTTTAGCAAAAATATTTGATAGATATACCAACAAGGTTAATTACACAAGGAAATATTAACACAGAACACGCACTCAAATACCTTATCCAGCGCGCGACAATGTAACTTGTTATGCAACTTTGTAAATAATGTATCTAATGTACACATATTTATATCTGATGGTGAATAAATTAACATACAGGTAATATTAGTGGAACAGGCAGAGTGTGTTTAAAAAAAAAGAAACATGTTTTGTGAACATGATAAACAACAAAATATAGACAAACGAGTCTTACACTGATTAGTTTAATATTCAAAAAGGTGTCACACAGGGAGGTGTGGTATCACCGTCATTATTTAACATAATCATAGACGACTGTCTCCAAGAGTAAGATAATGCTTGCAGTTACCACTTCTGGTGATGGTAACTACTATATGGATGGTAAATACTACTACCATTTTCGGTTCGTATTATTTTGTAGTCTTTATGCGAGACGAGTGCCATCTACCGCACATTGATTAGATATCGTACCGATGTAATAATCTAACTTTACAGTTAGAATTGTATTAATTATCAATGACACGACTCTATTATTCAAATTAATGGAACAGATTTTCAATAGATGTGGGTTCGAGCCATTCGTAACGACGACATGTAAGAGAGCGAGTAGGTCTGAAAGAGAGAATTGGTGTAAAGATGCGAAAGGGAATGCTCCGATGGTTCGGACATGTGGAAAGAATGCCGAACGAACGTCTGGTTAAGAAGATATACAATGCGAAAGTGGAAAGATGTAGGTACCGGGGGAGACCGAGACTAACCTACCTAGACCAGATCGGTCATGTACTGCAGTCAAGAGTCTCCGAAACCGGCGAGCGTGTATGAAGAGAATTATGAATGTTGAGGAAGCGAGTGAAGTATGCAAGGATAGAGTTCTCTGGCACTCTGCCTACCCTGCAAGGGATATGGCGTGATGATATGTATGTATGTGTAATTTATGTAAGATATTATAGTTTTATATAATAAATAAATTAATAAACAATAAAATAACACGGAAGAGGCGACGCACAGTGGGCTGAAAATCGCGTTTCATAGACATAGAAACTTAAGTTATTACATATGATTTTATTGTGTGGAAACGGGTTCTCCTGATTGTTACTACATTATAAAATATCATATGAGATAATTTGGTCAACAATTCAACGAGTTATTATTTTTTTAGAAAAAATTTATGGAGCGAACATGAAAAATGAGGATATCTCTGAAATCGCAAGGTTGGCCGTTATATCCTCGCAGTCGTATATAGTAATAATTATTTATGATTTTTTAACGTAGATACTTCGTATTACGCCATCGCTTGCGATATTTTTTTTTTTTTTTAAATCGTCAAAGTTTTAAATTTTTATTTTCGTTGATAACTACTTTTACTTGTACATTTATTTAATAATAACGTTTAAATTTTTCAAATACGCATGTATCTAGCTTATATACAAAGAAATGTAATAAATCACGTTAGTCCGTTGTTTTATTTATCGTTTATGTCCTTTGAACGAAGTTAGTAATCTAATTCTTCAAAATCTAATTCTTAGGTACTATACTATTACTTAATGACTTCGCAGTAGCTAATCATTTCAAATATCATTAAGAACCTTCATTATACTTACGGCATTGCTTAATAAAACATAAACACACACACACAAAAGAAATAAAGGAGTATATGGTTAATGGTGCAATTAGGTAATGTCATGAGCACCGTGTATTTTAGAAGAGTATTGTATTTTCCTAATTACCTTCTAAAACATCAATTACTCAATAGCAATAAATAGTCAAAATTGAAATCAAAATTTTAGTTCATTTCGAGTATTTCTACCGCTAACATCTTTTAATATTTTTGTAAGTTGTGATTGTGAATAATGGAAAGTGTAATTACAAACTTGGACTTGTTTGTTATTTTGAGTAGTCAGGATACTATTTCGTTTGATCACGAAGTATTATTCAATTCACTAGTAGTTCGATTGGGTTCTAGCCTTTCTGATGAAGACAGTGTTACATTCAAGGAATTTTGCCGAAGATTTACACGAGCTGTTCAAAAGAGGTGGTTGAGATCCAAACGTAATTCTGAGAAATTTAGACGTGACTACTCTAATTGGCTTCAGACAAATATTGACTGGCCGCTGATTTACTCATCCAACATCCGTTCAAAGAAAATTTGAGTGACGAACCTTTACCATCAACGTCAACCATGATATCGATTTCAACAATGACAAAAAGATCTCGGAAGCCTTTTGAAGATCTAGGCAATAAGCAGAAGAAGAGTAGGTCTAACGAACAGATCGGCGAAAAATCTTTTGAGTTGGCATATTCAGCTGTAGCACTCTTGAAAGAAGATGGTCGTAAAGATATTGCATCCGTTATTGAGTATATGATCAAAAACCCACAAGCAGCAGCAAAATTCAAGGAAATAATGAGGAAACCAGCTTCTTTATCATTATTTTCGCCAGAAAAAGCACTCGGATTGCTACTTTCATTAAAACTCTGAAAATGGCAATATGTCACTTTGAGGGAAACTACAATTCGAGAAGGTTCTAAAGATGTATATCCATCTTATTATAAAGTACAAAAAGCTAAGCTGCAGTGTTACCCTCCAAAAAACTTCATAACTGTAACGGAATCTTCAGCTAAAATTGCACTTCAACCATTACTGGATTTAACAGTAAACAGGATTCTAGAAAATCTTCCTGGTGCTATTAGGATACAAGACCAGAAATTGAATTTTATATCAAAGTGGGGATTTGACGGTGCATCTAACCAAAGCCGATATAAACAGAAAATGGATAGTGAGCAAGATGATTCCAGCATATTCATGACCTCTTTGGTTCCACTAAAATTGACAGCTGGAGATGAAACAATATGGACGAATCCAAAACCCTCCTCATCTACATATTGTCGTCCAGTGCAGTTTACTTTCATAAAGAAGAGTAAAGACGTTGTCATAAATGAAAAAACTAGGATGGATAACGAAATCGAAGCACTGCTCCCCACAAAATACAAAGCAAATGAGGTCAGTCACCAATTATTGATGACAATGATAGACGGTAAAATTTGTACATATTTATCTGATGCCAAATCAAGTGCTGCTTGCTACCTGTGTTTAGCTAAACCTACAGAAATGAATAATCTAAATAGCGTTACGTCAAAGACAGTGTCTTCTGGTATATATGAATTTGGATTATCATCATTACATGCCCGCATTAATGTGATGGAAAGAACAACAATGTCCAGGTTGATTGGCACATAGTTTTATTTTTAGTTTATCTTCTCATGTAGTGATGTTATCTGACTTGCGTCTATTAGACAATATAAGATTACAGACACTTTTGCAATTCCTATCAAAATCACTATTTGTCTGTAGTGACCGTGTGTGATGAATTGGACAACTTAGTGAGTGCCTAGAGGTCGGTGGTCTTTTCACGCGCCCAAATTATTGTAATTTTTTTCCGTTGGGTACATGTTGTCCTTTGTGTCTGTAGTATTCTTATACGGATAAGGGTCCTTTTAATATATAATGGACTGACGACCACTCAAAAGTCGCAGGCAGTAGTTGCATGCAGGTGGCAAAGGACCGTGCCGAGTAGTATTACCGTGGGGAGGGTGGTATGTCCAATAGCGAACCTCTACGGACTGACGAGTGACATCTGACCGCGGCAATATATTTGTAATAGTTTACGGTTAGATACAAACATAGAACAGTGTGTACGTCGAGTTAGACACCCGCCCGGGGCACACATACAACCTCTATGGTATCGGTGGCCCTACCGTCTGTCTCTGCTTTGTCATACATAATATGTAATCCTACTATAACGAGTGCGGGTGCACTGACAACGGAACTGTTACAAACAATCACCCTTATCTAATGTATAAAGAAAAAACAACTTTATTGTGTTGTGATAAGATATAAGATAACGTGTTTGTGTTACAGCTGATAACTGTCACACAGCGAGTACGTAGCACAAACAAACTAGTGTTGTTGAAACAAACAAATATATAGATGTATCCTCTCCTCTCGTATCTTATTTATTATGCATTACTTAATGTACTCGTTAGACACACAAACAGATAATACGTGACGATACGTGATGTATTGGGCTCGATAGTGGCGTGAGCTCGCGCCCAACAGTGGGACACACGGAGTGATGACAGAAATATAATTGTAAAGCCATTTAGTTGGGTACCTCAACATGTCTATTGTGACCACGGACACATACAATATGGTAACTAATATTATTTTGTTTTACATATGTAATTAAATCATACTTTAAAATATTGATAGCTATCGACCGCGCCAGCCAGAGACCCAGCAATAATCTAAACATCATACAAATAAATTTTGCGCGAAAACTCGTTTATCGTCCTACAACTTCGTCTAAGTGTGAGCTGTTGTATAACAATCAATTTGTGACTCGTATTATATTGTCGTCCTTATGGGAAAATGTGCCATCTACCGGACAAAGATTTACTCATTCATCATTCTCCTACTCTTATCCTAATTACTTGGGGTCGATACAATATGTAGGTACTCTTCTTTCATAGTACATATTGTAAAAGTTATTGGCAATAGTTTTATGACCGGCCGCCTGTCAGACGTCAACCCTCCTTGAGAATGTAATTTTTGACCAAACGGCATGAGATGGAGTCGGCTCAGGTCGTTATAAGGCTCTTAGTCGTCTTTTACGACTTCCACGAGTGTTACTAGTATTCGTAGCCTACCACACAGCTACAAAGATTACTCATTGTACCGATTTAATAATCTAACTTTTCAATTAGAATTGTATTAAAGGATGACACGACCCTATTATTTAAATTACTGAGATTTAATTTTTAATATACTAGGTTATTTATAAAAACTTGTTTACGAGCGGATGTCTGGAATTACACGTAGCTTGTTAAAGCTACGTGTAATTCCAGTAGGTAGATATTTTTTTTAAAGTTCGTGTTAACGAACTTTAAAAAAATCACTTCAATGTTGAAAGTAAATAATAAAACATTGTATTAATCTTATACAGGGTGTCCCAAAATTCAACGATAAGCTGGCACCAGCAGGTGGACCTACATATGACTACTCGAGAACAGAAAAGAAAAAAATTCTACCTTGATTTTTTTTTTCATTACGACAAAAAAACCAAAATCTTTAAAAATGGACATCCTTTATTATATTATTAAGTGCTATTGCTACAGTTTTACAAGTAATTCTGTGATTTTTTTTGTATTGACAAGGTAAGTAGCACTACTATCGATCACAACCATTAAAAATTCCAGAATATCTATAGTTTTTACACAAAAATCAATCAAAACTATGTTTTTTTCATAAATTATGTAAGATTTTGACTTTCAGTTCACTTTCACTCATCATAGTGAAAAAAAAAGTATGGACACTACTGTGGCAAATAGTATCAAAAATTGGCGCAACTAACTACAATTCTAAAATGGTATAACATTCAAGGCAAACTAGCCACAAAAATATACTTAGGTGTACTATTTCAAAATAACAACCATATTTCGAAAATTGTTAGTGTTGATAGTAATCACTCTTACTAAGTAGCCAAAATGTTTTTGTAGCAAGTTCCCAGAATTTGAATGAGACATGTGCGTAGTCCGTAGCTCCACAGTCTGAATTATTTTATGGCGAAGCTCGTCCAAGGTTGCAATCGGTTTTGTGCAGACTCTGTCCTTTAGACAACCCCAATAGAAAAAGTCCAGGGGATTTAGATCGGGTGAACGGGGTGGCCACAAGATAGGACCAAGTCGCCCGATCAAACGCCCTGGGTACTCTTGGTCTAAGTACTCTCGCACAGGACGGGCATAGTGAGCTGGGCAACCATCGTTTTGAAACCACATGGTTTGCAAATCACTTAAGGGCACATCTTCTAATAATCCTGGCAACTCATTTTGTAAGAAGTTTAAATAACTATTGCCATCTATGTTTCCTTGTAACTCAAAGGGCCCTATCACTTTGCCATTTATTATGCCAGTCCATAGGTTAACCTTAAATTGGTATTGGGATTGTCTTCTCTCACCAGGTGCAGATTTTCATTGTTCCAGCTATGAAGATTGTGAAGATTTAAATATCCATCTTTCTTGCAGGTTGTTTCATCACGAGGACGTGACGTTTTAAAATTCTATGTGCAGTACTTTTTGGGATTCCCGTTGCTGCTTGTACAGCACGTACAGAGGTAGTTGAATCGTTTTCTATTTCATTGAGAACTTCTTCATCGTGTTCCGATCTAGGTTTTCCAGCGTTTCGCCTGTCAGATGGTATACGACCCTCCGAAAAAGCTTGATACACGTTAATAAATACGCGATAATCCGGATACCTTTGAAGATTAGGGTAACTTGCTCGATATAATCTGCTAGCAGTGTTGGCATTGCATCGGCATTCTCCATAAATTAGGTGCATATTAGCGTATTCTAACGCTGTGTATGGTAGCGGCATGATGAATGCTAAACACTTGAAAATAAGGCAAAACTTCTTTAAAAAAAACACAAAATCACAGTCTAAAATAATGCCAAGTCAGGTCAATTTCCAGGTCACTTAATTCAATCCAAAAGTCGTCAGTACCAGAGCCACTTTAATTAAAACAGAACGGTGTGCAGTAAACAAAGAAGTAGAGCATACTGACTTGCTGTGCTGCTGAGGACATTAATTACTTCTCCACCTGCATTAATGTTACTAAACAATTAGCATCTATCTATCTCCCTCTAACGTATAATCTCTCTATCTCTGTCTAACTTATTTTATGGACTTATGGACTACGCACATGTCTCATTAAAATTCTGAGAACTTGCTAAAAAAACATTTTGGCTACATAGTAAAAGTGATTACTATCAACACTAACAATTTTCGAAATATGGTTGTTATTTTGAAATAGTACACCTAAGTATATTTTTGTGGCTAGTTTGTCTAGAATGTTATACCATTTTAGAATTGTAGTTAGGTGCGCCAATTTTTAATACTATTTGCCACAGTAGCGTCCATACTTTTTTTTTTCACTATGATGAGTGAAAGTGAGCTGAAAGTCAAAATCTTACATAATTTATGAAAAAAACATAGTTTTGATTGATTTTTGTGTAAAAACTATAGATATTCTGGAATTTTTAATGATTGTGATCGATAGCAGTGCTACTTACCTTGCCAATACAAAAAAAATCACAGAATTACTTGTAAAACTGTAGCAATAGCACTTAATAATATAATAAAGGATGTCCATTTTTAGAGATTTTGGTTTTTTTGTCGTAATGAAAAAAAAAATCAAGGTAGAATTTTTTTCTTTTCTGTTCTCGAGTAGTCATATGTAGGTCCACCTGCTGGTGCCAGCTTATCGTTGAATTTTGGGACACCCTGTATATAATATATATATATATATCTAATTACCTGTACTTACACACAATGCCGCCTAATTAACTTTTATAATTAAATTTGTTTCGGGGTCCAAAGACAATTAAAACCGTTTCCATGTGCTGCCCGGCGGCCCCGAGGGTCAAATCTCGTTATCATCTATTGAGATCATTGTGATGAGAGTGTATGATGAGATTACTGTACAATATGTACAAACTGTCGTTATGTTTGTGTTTGATACATTCCAGTGCTAATGCTGCGATATGTCAGCGGTGAGACGTACAACAATATTGACACACACAGAGACAGCGCTGACAACACGAGGGTTTTACCTAACGACAGTTAACTTATTTGTGTTTAGCTGATAGCGCGCACACACACACGTGTAACTACCAACAGTCAGTGCACCACTACATTATACTACGCTAAGACTCAGACTCCAGTAAAAACAAACCAAACGGTTTCATTTCTATTTACCCTTATATTTCAGTGTAACTTAGGTACCAAAGTTAACTGCACAGATGGCATGACATAATAGTCAAGATACAGACCCACCATGCTTGTGCCATACATTTAATTTCCAAGTGAAACAATACTTAGTGCAATACACAAACTGTTGTTTCCAATCTGTGTGTAATTTGTCTGCGTTAATTAAATGTTAGTTAAGTCCGCCGCAATACAGGAATTACTGCCTCAGTGTAGGGTACTGTCTGTATAAAAATAGTTGTTTAAGATACACGTGGGGTGTACGCGGGGCGGGTAACGTGAGTACCACACATGGCATATTTAATCGATTCAAAATGTATCTTCCATTGGTTGAGGTTCTACGTCACGCTGCCGACAGTTGGTGAACAAAATATTCAAATTATCCAGCGTAGTACTGTATTCTTGCAGAAAGTCTACATCAGAGTATTAGCAATTTGTTACAGCGCTGACCCAAGACTTCACCTTACGTCAGGCAGTGCCCTGACTGTGGCTATGGTATTGTATAGACCCATGAGCGGTAGCCGACACTTATCATCACATGGAGTGTTTGCTCATCTTTTTTTTTTGTCGGCGGGCTATAGTGTGGGCTCGAGTCGACGCCTCGACAGTTGGACGTGCGTCTCGCCGTTAAGATAAGTATTGTTTGTAATAAATTAACGATATCGTCAACTTGTAATACATCTTATACGTGTACATATTATACAACAGATATATATGTACGTGTGTACGTGACTGAACTCCCAAGAGGCAGGATCTATTTAGACAAAAAATCTTTGTTTGTTCAAGTAGCTTCAAGTATTATTTAGATTGAAAATTAGACCCGGTCGGTGACAATGTAAACTATTTCAAATATCTATATATTTTACATTTGTACAGAACAAATTGTGTCACCACTACAATATATATTGTATCAACAGTATGTTACACTAACACTATATACAACCGCCCTCTTCAATACACTCGCGCTACATCACCAACAAGATGTCGCACATGACAACTGTGTGCTTGTTACTTAGACAGTAAGTCGACCATTTCTGAATTACACGAAAATTATTTGTGTTAACTTGGTGCCTACTGTGGCCTACTTCGCGTGGACCATCTGTACCGAATCCGGGTCGTGGGCAAGCGTACCCGTGATAGTGGGTATATATCGATATATGGATACAAATGGCATTCGATATTATTTTCAATGTTATTTTTGAAGATATACTTCTTTAGGCGCGTTAGGAAAAATGATTAGAGTAAATTTTTACGATGCGCGCGCGCACACCGTCATGAAAAATCGACACCCTGAAGTTAGCTATAGTCAAAATTTTAGTTTTTTAACTAGATAATGCGTTATAATAAAACTTTCAATGTATTAAATATCTTTTTTCTATTGTTAGTGTCGTTTTTCTACAAACGTAGAATAAGGCGAAAGATAAATTATTTGAAAAGATTTTTATCTTGTTACGTCAAAGAAGTGTAGTGCTTCTAACTCGTGTACATAAATAAGTACACACACACAATTCTTTTTTACTTTGTTAGGTTATAATATAAAAACTTGTTTACAAGCGTAAAATGATTGTCACACGTGGGACTCGAACACACACACCTATAGGTGATCCGTTCTAACGTCCTACCACTTAGACAAGTGTGAGCTGTCGTATGACATTCAATTTGTGACTCGTATTATTTTGTCGTGTTTACGTGAGACGTGTGCCGTCTACTGAACAATGATTGTATACACATGGTACCGATTTTTAATGTTATAATCATTTCATAAATCTAATTTGTATATTTTATTTGTAGAGCGCTATGTATGTAGGTGAGTCACAGATATCTGACAACATCGCCACTAAAATATATTGTATTGCAGACAAAACACTGAATCTAATATAAATATCACGACGTACTCGGTGTATGTATCACACTTGTACTGTACCAGGTCATATACCTTACCATCATTATGTGTAAAGGTCACCT
Organism: Lymantria monacha; assembly: GCA_905163515.2. NCBI lineage: Eukaryota > Metazoa > Arthropoda > Insecta > Lepidoptera > Erebidae > Lymantria > Lymantria monacha. Next base: position 780,831 of record LR991096.1, on the reverse strand, counting down.
ATGATTAACAAAACAAGCACGTTGCACCGCACCACCTGATACATATCGCTCCCGCGAACACTACATGTCCCACTATAGGTAATACAGGACGTAAATAATGTATAGATAGTACGTGTATGTATCTAACAAATGTAACAAGTAAACAGCAATAAGATAGCTTATCTAATAAACTACAATGTTATTTTAAATTGTACAAAACTTTCCAACACACAAAAACTCGACATTACTGTTAACATAATATATTTGTTTAATATATTCTACAATTAATTGATGACGAATGTTTTAACTTTCATTTACATGTACGTCGCAACAGCTATATATATATGTACGACGGCTATACCAGACATATTTACATGTTTACGAAGCGCTAATCTCGATCTACTAGTTTGTTATGATCACAACGGCGAACAACTATTGCGCAATGATAAAAACTAATTCAATTATACCGCCAATACCGACCAACTGTTTCACCCATACATATAAGTAAGTGCCCCTGACAGTTTTATATTGCCAGAACACAACATTAACGTATAAAATAAAAATAATTTACGAATAAATTTCAAAGTAACACCTTGAACTACGAGTCTCCTTAAATCTCAGAGAACTTTCAAAACATAATTAACGTATACAAATGACGTCGAGATTCAGAACGACTATTTATGGCTCACAAAAAGAATTGCTACAATCAGCACTTGGTGTGAAATGTCGGTGATTAAACCACTGTGTATGTATGCAGTTAGGCAAGGGTCATGTATGTCGTTGTTGGTATTTATTTTAACCCAGTACAGTATAGTTCAGGGCATTTCGCTTTAGTGGTGTCACGACCGGTCAATGTTCCAATAACAAAGTCAGTCTGAAACGAGATGTTCACGGTTAGCCCCGCGCCCCGTTCAAACATTTACCACCAAATATTATTATCATGTAGGTATTAGTGACCGATGCGCCGTAGTACGCGAGGACAGCCTCGACTGTACCTTCGCGGTTGTGTTAAACAATAACAAACAAAACAATTGACGCGTACCTATTTCTTTTCTGGTGTAGTGCCTCTGTCCATCGTTGTGGGAGTTGGTCGTGCCGAACGCCTGACCCATCTTTGTATCACAGCACTGAGATCACAATAAGAGAAATAATAGATATAATGGCAATCAGCTGATTACGCGGTACGTAATGTGTTTGTACGCATGCGCAGTCTTAGTATCACAAGGACGTGTGCGCCCGACGGCGTCTCATACAACACTGTCGGGCCGGGCGCGCAGCGCTCGGCGGCTCGGGCGTGCGAACGGGACGGGGCGGCCGGTGACCGATAAGCTCCTCACTGACCTACATACAAGCAGGCGCGCGCGACAGGGACGGCGATAGCTCGACACGACGATGCACAGATGCACGCGGCGGCGGACACGGTCTGTTTACATACTGGGCAAATGCAAAATGGCTACCGGCGAACGTCTCAATTACACCGCAAGTTTACAATAACAAATGAACAGCGCGCGCTTTGCCGAAATGTATCGCGCCTTTGTATGTAGCGCGGTTCATGTGCTCTTATGTTGATCATATTTTATTTTTGAGAAACAGAAAAGCTTCAAACAACTCACAGCGAACTGAAAACATGTGCTATCAACGCTTGTTTCAGGAAATGAATAGTGAAAATCTACATGTACAATGTTTTAAAAACTATATCTGCTTCATAATATTTAAATGATGGCAAATACTCCAACCGAGTGGTCCAAAATAGAAAGAAAAAAAAAAGATTTAAATGGGAGTCATATGTTTTAAAATTGTAAAAAAGTCATCGCAAATAATTAAACTTAAATATTAAACTTATATTTACAATTTTACATAGATGTGTTTATATAGTACATACATGTTATATGATAAAAGTCGTTCAATACAAAACATTACGTAAAACCCTTTCCTCAACGATAATGGAAATTTATTCACGTGTTAAATAAATATTTTCAATAAGCTTTAATCAAATAATCGACATTCGGTTTATCGGTTTGTTTGATTCTATAGTATTTATTATTCCTAAAATGAATTTATACTTGAAAAATGGTAAGGCAGCGGGCATTGATATGGTGTCTGCCGAGATGATCAAGCTTGGTGGCTCCTGTGTCCGGGAGGCGTTCCTGTTGCTCCTCAATTTATGTTGGAGCTCGGGAATGGTTCCCGGGGACTGGAATAGCGCAGTCATCGTGCCTTTGTTTAAAAACAAGGGTTCACGTTATGACTGCGCAAATTACAGAGCCATAAGCTTGACCAGTTTGGCAGCAAAAGTGTATGGTAAAATTATTGAAAGGAGAATGAGGATGGTGTCCGATGGTTTACTATGTGAGACACAAGGAGGTTTCAGGAGTGGAAGGGGATGCATGGATCAAGTGTTCTCTCTGCGCAACATTGTGGAGAAACATCTGGCCCTAGGTCAGAGGGTTTTCTGCAGTTTTGTGGATCTGGAGAGAGCATTTGACACGGTTGTACGAAAGGAACTTTGGGACATTTTACCGGAGTATGGTATTAACGGTAAACTGCTGCAGGCTGTGCAATCCAGTTACATGGGCTGTAGAGCCTGTGTGCGGCTGGATGGTGGAATGTCGCCTTGGTTTGACGTCAATATCGGCGTTAAGCAGGGCTGCGTTCTATCAGCCAGGCTGTTTATCATATATCTGGATAAATGTCTCCAAAGGTTGAACGATATGAATGTGGGAGTCCAGATGGGTGACTCAGTGGTCTCTGCTCTGCTTTATGCAGATGATGCAGTCCTGCTGGCACAGTCAGCGACTGACCTGCAGACCCTAGTCGACACAATGACAGAAGATTGTAAGAAAAGGGGTCTACGCGTGAATGTGAGCAAAACCAAAATAATGGTCTTTGAAAGAGATGAAGCCAGAACGGATGTAAAAGTAACAATAGGTAATGATGTACTAGAGCAAGTGGATAAATTTGTATATCTTGGATGTGGATTTAGCCGAGATGGAAGGTACACCACTGATATAGAGCGAAGAGTGAATGCGGGAAATAGAGTGAACGGAGCGTTGGGGCAACTTCTCGGTAGCCACCACCTCAGCCAGAAGGCACGTGTAGCAATACATAACGCAGTGCTTGTCCCAACATTACTGTATGGAAGTGAGAGTTGGGTATGCAGAAAAGAGTATGAAAGTAAAATTAATGCGGTCGAAATGCGATCTCTTCGGAAAATCTGTGGAGTTAGGCTGACCGACCGCATTCGTAACGACGACGTAAGAGAGCGAGTAGGTATGAAAGAGAGTATTGGTGTAAAGATGCGAAAGGGAATGCTCCGATGGTTCGGACATGTGGAAAGAATGCCGAACGAACGTCTGGTTAAGAAGATATACAATGCGAAAGTGGAAGGACGAAGGAGTGGAAGTACCGAGGGAGACCGAGACTAACCTACCTAGACCAGATCGGTCATGTACTGAAGGAAGGTGGAGTCAAGAGTCTCCGAAACCGGCGAGCGTGTATGAAGAGAATTATGAATGTTGAGGAAGCGAGTGAAGTATGCAGAGATAGAGTTCTCTGGCACTCTGTTCTCTCTGCCTACCCTGCAAGGGATATGGCGTGATGATATGTATGTATGTATGTAAAATGAATTTATCGTTACAAATACATAAAATATTTATTAAAAAAATAACGTTTTATTCACTATACAATACCTACATATTATCTATAGATAATATTTATAATCGACCAAATTACAATTCGTTCATAAAAGTTTTAGAACGTTTGTGGTATATTTCAGTAAAAAAAGAATCAAGAGCCGTTGTAATTAGAGACATTGATTGCACATGTGACGTGGTGATTAATACCGCGACTTACCATGCCAGATGTCATGAGTTCGATTTCCATACAGGACAATAATTTTTATGCTCTACCAATTGTAGTCGTTAATTATATGTATTTTACAGTCCCCCGCAATACAAGGACTATTATTTCCTTAGTGCAGGGTGTTGTTAAAAGTAAGTGTCCGAGCTGGGACGGGCAGCGCCATGACCTCGTCGCTGTCATCGGTGCCGACCTGACGCTGCCGGCTGTTGCACGAGCGATGGTCGACAGCGTCAGGAATTGGGTCGCGGTCGCCGCCTTCTGCGAGGCTGTCATCTCGCAGAAGGAGGCGGCGGAACGGGCCCGGGAGGATTCCCGTGACCCGGGTCGCCGCCCGCGGCCGGGGCGGCGCAGGCGCGAATACCTACGCCTCCGGCAATCCGGCTCAAATGCGTACCGCAGTGCGGGTTAGGGCGTGCCCCGGAGGCGACGCGTACCGACCCGCCACCCATCACGCCTTGCCCAGTCAGGCGAGTCGAGGAGAGCAGAGTGCCGGGTGGGCACGTGGAATGTAAGAGGTTGTGTGGAAGGTAAGTTGCCCGAGCTGATATCCGTCATGACGGACAAACAGCTAGACGTGCTCTGTGTAACAGAGACCAAGCGAAGGGGCAGCGACGTCTGCGATCTTCCTGGTGGCGGGATGGCTCTGTGGTCTGGTGTACCACAGAGCGATCGAGCCAGCATGGGGGTAGGAGTGCTGTTGTCCTCTCGCTTGGCCTCAGGTGTGAAGGATTACGGAATGTATGATCCCAGACTTCTTTGGGTTTTTATAAAACTAGGTGTCACCAAGGTATTCATGGTTGTAGCATATGCTCCCGTAGGATCCTCGGTGGCATCAGACCTGGAGTAGTTTTGCGATCCTGATAGGGAAGTTCTGGATATGGCAGAAACAAATGAACGCGTGATTGTATGCGGACATTTGAACGGATGGGTGGGGACCGCGGTGGCGGATTGGGGACCAAGCGTCCCGACTATGAGGACGTACTTGGTCGATTTTGTGATAAGAGAGTGAACGACGCAGGTAGGCTCATAGCGGATGTATGCATGGAGAGAAACCTTATTGTGTCAAACACATTTTTCCAACATAAGGACATCCATATGTATACATGGAGAAGGAATGAACAGAAAAGTATAATAGATTTAATTTTGGTAGACAGTCGCCTCCGAGGCAAAATATTGGACGCAAGAGCCTACAGGGGCCCCACAGGCCGATTTAGTGGTCTGTTCAGAAAGTGGAGGCACTGGCGAGAGCGTGTCCACTTCGGAAGGCTTGACAGAATAAAAATTGAAAGGATGCAAATGTTGAGGAAGCCAGTGAAGTATGCAAGGATAGAGTTCTCTGGCGCTCTGTTCTCTCTGCCGACGCTGCAAGAGATATGGCGTGATGATATGTATGTATGTATGTATGTATTGAGCTTGGTGATGATTGAATTTAGCTCGACTACGTGACGAAAAACCCAACCACACCCAACAGTGGAGGGGACTCCATCGTCTTAGTGATAACGCGTCGTATTTTTGAAGAGTCCTTTCCCCATTGATCAGGTCATGTAGTTTAAATGGTGCAAAAAATTTCATGAACATGTCTCATATAAGTATGTGAAGCTGTTTTGTTTTAGTTTATTTATATTTTATTTTTTGCAGTTATCAATCAGATCGATGCTCATAGGTGACATGTACGACACCCGCGTACAATGAGACTGTTAGTAGTATGTCGTCGTTAACGCACACGACATACTAATATACATAAAAACATTTTAAAATACATATAATCAGAATAGAGAGGTAGATTATCCCTGAATACTATAGATTAGAAACCTAAATACTGTTTTCAAAGGAAGGTATAATATGGTGGTGAAATAATTTTTATCTATATTACGTGAGAGGAGAGAAGCTGCGGGCAGATGCTAATTGCTATTGTAAATCTGGAGATTATGTTTGAACGCCGTATTTTCTAAATCTAATATGTAATTAATAACAATGGCCGTCAAAGTTTAAGTGAAACAAAGCGATTGGCCCGGTTAGTAGTTTTATATATAATTACTAAACGCACAAAACAACACATTTGTGTACAATTTAAATGTATATAATACGATAATAAATAATAAATATATCACACACACAACACAATGTCTAATTAAACGCACTGAGGTCGCGGTCCGCTGGTACATACATACGTGTATGAAGGCAACTTCAAATTCACATTTCGCAAATCCATCGTCCTTCGCACTTGCGAAACTCTTACATACACTCATCTAACTAATTAATGTGGACCGGAATTATTTACTCAATTTTGTATTTAAATTAGAAATAATACTTTGCTTTGTTTTATACCATAATCATCGACAGCTACGAGTACTTTATATGTTTGCATTAAAACTATTTTTTACGGATTCTATCGCGGTTTGTATTTGATTTTTCATGACGTATTCATGGGAGAACTAAGGTGTCTCACGTCCATCAAGTCATCGTTATTACAGAGATTTATATCTGTTCGCCACAGTATTAGTTATTAAATTTTGACCGACATTTTTGATACAAATTTATTGCCACAACAGAACGCAAATGATTTTATATAAAAATATTATATTGTTTGCCAGTCACTATTAAAACATAAAATTTATGATACTTATTATATTGTGGCAATTAACTAGTTTCAAAAATCTTTTAAGCAACCAACGGATCGGAACGCGGCCACACTAAGAAAGATCCGGTAACAAAACTCAGAGAGTACTCTAATACTAATATTATTAACTTTTGAGAGGCGACTTAATTTATCTTAGTACAGTAAATTTGTATATTTTGTTCTTTGTATATCTATTTATATATGAAGTGATTCAGATAATGGCATCTCTGTCTCTCTCTCTTGTGGTTATAGCAGCACATAAAATGTCAGAGACCATTCATAGCCCGACGGTATCGTATGCGACGACTAAGGATCGCAAACAATAACATCACTGCAGGTACAGGATAACTTGAAATAATTGCCAAAACGGTCGGACAATTTTAGTGAATCAGCTTTTAAATACACGTTATTGAAGTAGACACTCGTGGGCAACAGTCACTCACATGTGGCCCGTAAACAAACATAATTAGTAGTGTAAGTCGTAACGTCAATGTATATTTGATACTCAATTTTAAAATCAGGCCAATCAGGTAGCTTGAATGAATGATGAACAAACATTCTAAATTAACAACAAAAAATATGTGTTTCATCGTTGTTCAGTAAGTGATACCTAATACGTTCGCCAGAACTTTATAATATTATGGTCTATATATCAAGTTTTGAAAAATGCCATCACTGATGTTATATCATCGAAAGTAACAAAAATTGCCCAATGAGAAGCCAATCAATACCTTAAAGCAAATGCGGTTGTGTTACACCAACGAATGTCAAGGCGAAGGTCACCCTCACCTGCTAAGTTGTGAAGCCTGTACAGTTCTAATGGCAGGTGTAAACCAATTATCGAAATTTGTTCGGGTTAGTCAGAGATTAGGTCAGAGAGCAGCGACAGCACGACCCGCGGGGCAGACACTAACAACACACCAGTACATTACAATACTAATTACATAAATATGTTACAAATAGTTACACAACATTGCATGAAAGTCTCGTTAGACCGAGACGACGAGGCGAACAAATTTAATCTGAGATAAACATAATTATATAATGAGCACAGATCTAGATCTACATATGTACTTATTATTACTATCAACAACAAAACTCAAACTGTTTAGTATTACTAGTATGTACGTAGTAGGGTTCATTCCCGGGAATCGTTGGGCTCGGTTCCCGGGAAATCAAGCTCGAGAAAAGTCGAGAACTCGAGAAATCATGTACCTATATATACAGAAATTAATTCGCAAACGTAATGAAAAAATTTGGCAGAGAAAGCCCCTGTGAAATGGTTCTATGTGTAAATCACGGCATCCATTTAACTATTCTTGACACATTTTGCAAAAAGCAGTCAGAAGTTTCAGCTGCCAGGAATGCCTTGCATAACGGTGACGAACACAGCAGCTCCGATGAACACAGCAGCTCCGATGAAACCAACAGCATTGATAACGATGATGAATCTTATATATCTAATGAAGTACTTAGACCGCAAATAATTGATGACATAAACAATGTAATGACTGAGACCCGATCGATTATAAGATTTTTCAGAAAGAGTCCTCTAAAATCAATCACACTGCAGAAACATGTAGTTGTCGAATTCGGAGTAGAACTAGTTTTGTTACTCAATATCAGAACTAGATGGAATTCAATGCTGACAATGATTGAACTTTCTTGAAATTAAAAAAAAGCAATAAAAAAGGCATTGATAGATTTAGATACCTCACAAAAACGGAATGAAGATAATATTACTGGGCTACAAAAACTGCAGATGATATTAACACCAACAAAACTTGCAGTAGAGGCGTTTAGTAGGCAAGATGCCAATTTATTGACTGCAATAAAACATTTTTGATCGGATATGCTGAAAGAGAATATAATCATTTATACCCTGCCATCACAACTTTGACCGAAAATGAGTCGGGAGTGTTAGAAGAAGTAAACCCATCAAAAACCAAGTTAAGATATTAACGTTTTGTTTCATGTTGATTTTTTGTTTAGTTCAATAGAAGCTACTTTTGTCTATAAGTTCTAAATAACCAGCCAAAAATGGTGCTGTCATTATAATTATGAGTCTCGAATAATATTATTATTTTTTTAAAGTTAATTAGCTTATTCATAAGATTAATGTTTTTGAATATAATCAATAAAAGTTTTATAATTCTTTTGATTCTTTTATTTGAGAGGAAACCACTGAATTTGTTGACGTTATTGGAACCAAATAATATGAGAAAACGTACGTAAATGTAAATTTCTCGACAACCCGAGAAGCCTCGAGAATTTAGCCTCGAGAATTCTCGAGACCCGAGAAATTGAATAGCTCGAGAAATCATGTACCCTAGTACGTAGAGATACTGACACAGAGCCGCACGGTCAAAGATCCGGTAACAAAATTCAAAAAGAAATTATTTTTATTATTAAGTTTTAGGAGACGAAGTGCCTCTTAGACTTAGAACGCAATAATTAGTATTATGCCCTCTTAGTTTTCTTGCTGGGTTTGTCTTAGTGTAGCCGAGTTTCAATTCGCAGCTAACTTATTGGATATCTTAAGTTTCAATTAATAAATTGTGATCATATAATATGTACCATAAATATAATGTTAAAAACAATAATTGACCAAAAGTAATATAATTTTTATAAAAATAATTATTTTCTTTGTGTATTGGTAATGAATTTATTTAAAAGTATGGGTCAAAATTTAATAACTAATATTGTAGCAGGTGGATCTGTGAGGGAATCTCTGTAATAATGATGACTTATTCGACGTGACACACCTTTGTCCTCCCATGATCATGAACGCGGTAAACGAACGTGGTTCGAAACGTTGTGAAATTAAAAATCAAATACAAACCGCGATATAATCTGCTTTTTTTTGTGTCAGTCTTTTAAGCTGTTAGCCGCAGATGGCTGTCACAGCTTAACCCGGACTATGGGTGAGTGCTGAGGGATCTGTCAAATTATATACAGGCACGTGTGAAGATATCATCAAAATAATTCTTTTAATCATTTGCTGTATGATGACAGCTACGAATACTACCAACCGGTACACTGTCATGGGTGTTGTAAGAGATGATTTTACATCCACCTGGCTAACTCCAGTCTGAGGCTGTTGTTGACGTCAGGCGTCAGGCATACGGCCGGTCCTTCACAAAATGTTTGCAATATTTACGGTGGAAGAAGTGTTAATTGCATCGTCCACAAGCAATTGGGATACGACGATCTCAAAAACGAAAATTATATATATCAATTATAAGTTTGTATATTGTATACCGCATGTAGTTTCGTATATGATTTGATATGAATAACTGTCAACAAGGTTAGTCCGGTTGAGGATGGCTAAACCGCACGCGGATTATATGACACCACAATTCATACAAAGCAAATATGATAATTGTGATAAGGCTACGCGACGCAACGGATTGTCGAAGGTCGTGGATACGACCCCCACACTATACGTAAAATGAGCCTGATTTTAACTTCAACGAGGGTTATAATTGACTGAATTAGACGCTTCATGGCAGAAATCCATTTTTTAGGAAAACGGGATAATCAAGGTGAAATATAAGGGATATAAGGAAATCTTACTCCAGCCTCTCTAACTTCAACTTGCAATTTTCCGCAGAACTTCGAATAATGATTCGACACGTGTCTTGCCTCTAAACAAGGCATCCTCAGTAAGATTCAGCTTCAAATGCGAATTGAACGAGGGTTTTCATTTTATTATATCCAATTAATTTTTATAATATACATATTCTAATATTATGTTGATATGAATTGTAAAGAAGCATATACATTACATTGCGTGCATCATCAGTTGGCATTATTCTCGTACTAACTTTAGCTTACTGAACTACGTTTAAGTTGTTATAAATATGTTGAATTTACAAGCGAAATAATCATCTATAGACAAATTCTTTATATAAATAACTAAGTTCATCGCCAATTATTAAATAGATAAATAATTATAGACATGTCCCATATTCATATCTAAATTATTGAAATTTAGCATTTAACATGTTAGATTCTATATAAAAACCTATTTGCGAGCGAATAATTTTATTCATACTTGGGACTTGAACTCACATCTATTAAAAATCAGTTGTAGCCGCTTTATTTATAAGGCCAATGTGGTTAGATACGTATGATTATTAAATCGTGATCCGCATTATCATCTGTAATGAGTCGAGTCGTCTTACACGCTATTTATTTGAAAACTTTAACATGTTATTCCGATTTAATACTTTCAAATTTAAGCTAGAATTATGTTAAACGGTTTAAAGTGTAGCAATCATTTTTCGCTCGCCAATACGTTTTCACATTCATATCTACATAATATTTTGTAACATCACCTATACGTATTATCTTATCAAACTATATGTATACCACGAGGGCGTACTAAAATATCCATCGCGGATACCATTAACAAAACTTCAAATTTACCTAAAGCCTTTCGCAATCAGGAAAAACCTCAACTATATATTTATGCGTTGATTTACAAAGTGATATTAATGAGATGCCGTGTGTGTGTCCACAACTAATACTTCCGCACACGGTACGTGTGTATGTGTACGTATACGTAATCTTAGTGAAATTAACAATTCCTACATTTACTACACTATCAAACAATGTGATAACGAAATTAATGTTGATATTGTTAAACAAATATCTGAATTGTTCTTACATTTCCTTTTGTAGATATATAATACATAATTATATAGACAGTTGGTGACGCTAAGTATTGAGCTGTATAGGTGACCTGACAACACGGAGTGGCTACGGACAGCACCACCAACCAATGATTAACCGTTTGTTTATCTTTGTTGCTCACATTTGGGGTTTAAGTCGTAATACGTTTCCTAGGAGAGAGCTAATGCATACTCCCCTGGTCTCCACCAGGGGAGTATGCTGATTTTCACGACGCCCACGGGCAAGTAATAGAATAATGACAACTGTATTCTTATCCCATCGCCACGCGTGTGGCACAGAATTACATTTTGTGACCGAAATATGAGGGAGGCCGTTCAAAAGGGACCGAGGGACGTTCAAGAGTGGATCGCATAAGGCTGAATGATGATGAGTGAATAAATCAATATAGCTCACTTTAATATATCAATGAATTATCGTCAAGTAATGTGTATAATTCAATATATTACCTTACATATGGTCGTGTTATATTGTAATTTCATTTATGTTACGTCCCACACGTGCTCTCAGTATATAAATACATTGCTGTAGTCACGGTAACAACACTTCACGTTATTACGTATACAGTTATAGCGATACAACTATATATTGTAATTAATGATATACCTTTTTTTTTTGGGGTGGGCTACGGTCTGCGCACTCCTCGCACCACTCCATCCGGGGTGACAGAGGGGCGTAAGCACGCACACCCGAAACCCACACGTGACGTCGCCTTCGTCGTTGGGCCGACCACCGGAGCAGAGTGACTTGACGTCAGTGGTCGGCCCGACGGAATACCCCTGAGGAGTACCCTCTCTTCGACCGACGTCCCCCCTTCGGGTAGGATGTCGGTCTTTCCTCACGCGGTCGGCCTCTCGGCGGGTGACAGACTAATTCCCCGATCCAGTCACCCGCGGCTTCAGCTAAGGCGGCATCAGGCGCAGGTAATCGCGCCTGCGCCGCCCCAGTCGCCGGCGGCGGCTCGCGCCGTCGAGGAGACGCTCCTCGCGCACGCGCTCCGCCGCCTCCTTCCGCGAGACTACTGCCTCGCAGAAGCGACCGCGTCAGGTCGGCACCGATGATTGCGACGAGTTCACGACACTGCTCTGCCCAAGCGGCACAAACCTCGAGCGTATGCTGCGACGTGTCTTCGCCGCAATCGCAGTGGTGGCAGGACGGTGTACTCTCCCCCCTCCTGACGACAGTGTGCAGGTATTTGGCAAAGCATCCATGCCCCGTCAAAAACTGCACCAGTCGGAAGGAGAGCACCCCATGCCATCGTTCCAACCACTGCATCAGCACCGGCCGGAAGGCCTCCACGGTCCGCACACCGAACCGAAGCCTCTCCAGCCGGACTGCCCAACGGGCAATGACGTCAAGGCGGCCGTCGACGCGCCAGGCGGTGAGTTCCCTCAATGAGACCACACCGCCCTCCGCGCGCAACCCCGACACCCGCCGATACAAATCGGCGAGCATTTCCGCCTTCAGGTCCCACGGGGGACTCCCGGCCAACAGGCACGCTGCCTCCGTCGCCACCGTGCGGTACCCGCGTACAGCCCTGACCGCCATGGCCCTCTGTGGTCGCCACAGAAGAGCCCTGAATCGGACGGTCAGGGACCCCGCCTACACCGGAGCGCCGTACAGGGCCATCGACCGGACGACCCCCGTGTACAGCTGTCGGCACGTAGCGCTCGGTCCCACATTCGGCATAAGCCATGAAAGGGCGGACGCCGCGCTGACGAGCCGCGGAGCGAGCCTGCGGAAATGAATTAATGATATACATGACGTTTACACGAGTGTCGCACACACACACACACCATATGTAATGATAACTATTTTAATGTATATTGTCGCGTTTGTATCTAATTGTTTTACTTGTCTGATGTTTAAAACAATTTTGTCAGCGAAATTGGGAAATGTTTTATTTCACAATTGTCGATAAATACATATAAATATATATTATATAGGTACCTAAATATAATTTACATAAACAAGGTATGTTTAAAGTAAAAGCATTGCCCGGAACTGTCCGAGAGTCAAACCTCGATGTCACTATAGGGAACACTGTGGCTTTTGACTTATAGAAGTTATAATGGTTAGAATGTGTGGTGGGATTAGTTCCAAAACAACAAAATCAACCAATTAATTTAGTTATAGGACACACGCGAGCTTGTAACCTGCCGGATAGGCCACCAATGACTAGGACCGGGTACTCTATATGTACAATACTAAAAATTCTAACAAAGTACAATCAAAATAATAAATATAATCATCTATTGATAACTTAAGATACTTGTATTGTATGGAGATCACAACTACAGCTCTGGAATATACTCTAGTCACAGCTAAACTACGTTTCCAATCGCTTCTTTTAATGCTAAGCATTGCTAAATTGTATGACGTCACAGCAAACGTTAGCTCTCACTGTGAGAATGTATGTGTACTCTCGTAGTCATAGTGCGTCATATACACAACAGGTGAATAACATCGCAATACCACAATGTGACTAAAGAAATACAAAGAACCGCTCACAGTTCTAAGAAATGTATGTGATAATATATATGTATCTATGTTTATAATTAGTGTAACACGTAGGCTGTGCGGTGTTATCGCTGACAGTCTACTACGTCGAGGATCGTTAAATATTACTGCGGAGATTACAACAGGATCACTACTAGAATAAAATCTGGTCGTACAAAAAACTTCGTAACGTTGAATTACGACCCTAACTCCAAAATAATAGACAAAGGTGTCTTACATTTAAGTCCCACGCGTCGCTATTTAAGTCCCACGCGTCGCTATTTAAGTCCCACGCGTAGCTATTTAAGTCCCACGCGTCGCTATTAATTTCCTTCATATATTTTTTTTATGTTATTAAAATTTCTGTAATTGTAGAACAGTTTTGCTTGAGGAGTCCACGATCTAATAATCAGTAGTTGCATGATGCACCAGACAATCTCTACAAACGCATTTGAGTGAAGGTGTGACACTATAAAAAGAATTCATCATCATTTTCTGTCAACTCTTGTGATCCCTGCTCTGGGCCTCTTCAACAATGGAAGGCCAATTGGCTTACTACATCACGATGTTCATACCTGTATATGGTTTTATTTAGTCTGCCCTTTCTCTATGCATATTATATCCCTTATTCGTCTTTTAGTGGTGAATGTATTTCTAACTCCATTGTGTCTAACGTATATGTCACCCGGACGTATTGCTAAAAGCTAAACAGTTATTCTCTCACATGTAAATAATTTAGTCACAAAAACAGTTAGTGCCAGGTCACAATACCGCAAATTAGTCTGAAATATGTACCCGGTGATGAAACACGGCGACCACTTGTGTAAAACGGTAACGCGAACCTTACCTGAAACAAATAATATAATAATTGCTTACGACATCATATAATTAAATTAATTAACATACATACATAATGTAATAACACAATATAAAAAACAATTAAACAATTAAATATGCTTTTTTAATGTATTTAATAACACATTATGTGGTTGGTGCAGGCGCCTTACAGTTCCTAATGTAAGGAAATTATATTTTAGGAAACGGTGGCAAACTCGAAATAAATCCATGGGGCATACTCGATCAGTCTAACCATCTAGCGAGTGTGATGAAGTAAACTAATTAGGTAACATTAGTGTCCCGCAGTGACGTCAACAGACAGAACAATTACAATAGTAGTGTAAAAGGCAGATTATATTATTTGTGTGACCACTGTCTATCCGGCCCAAGGGTGTTGTAAAAGACTACGTGACTAATGGATATAATATACATATAGATAGATATATGTAATTTATACAATAGTAAACAAATTGTAACTAAATAACTAACTAACTTTATGAAAAAAAAAATCAAATACAAACGCGATAGAATCCGAAAAGATAGTTTTATTTTAAATGTGTAATACTCGTATAAACATCAGATATCATTATGTTAACCAATTGCAATCGCCAATCCGGCTGTTGAGAATAAGAGTGGCAATTATATAATTAGTCGGACGTCGTTAGATTGGTATGTATGGACAGTATGCGATATTAACTTTATAAATGTCACAGTTGATACGTAATCAAAACTATGTTTCACAACTATTGAATCAAATAAATATGATATAATGCGAACGTGACATTCGTAAGAATTGAATGTTTTCATGTGAGAATTGTGAACGATAGATATCCATCGTCTGTCTGGTCGTAGAACAAGCATCATCATACCAATTAATATGCATCGTAATGCTGGGCTCGGGGTCTCCGCCGCGATAGGATACTATATTGACATACTGCACAACGCTGATAAGATAAATTGTTAAAAATATATCGAGTTTTCTTTGTCTTACATTGATCTTATAATACATATTATACTCCTTAGTTATCTTTTACAACGCCCAGGCGCTAAATTATTTTTATTCCATAAACACATGGCAAGATGTTTGATGTGAAGTTTGATGATAGAATAGAAGAATTAAAATAAAATATAACAATCTAAGTTCATATATATTTACTAAAACAGTAAAGTACATAAACTATTGTGAGATCGATACATCAATACAATATCAAAGTTAACAATATGTAAACAGTGTCTCATAAACCGTTAGTAGCGCCTCAACTTCTGTCATAGCAACGTGTTAGTGTGATCAAATTTATATTAATTTTGTTGTAGGCGCTTTTATAAACGCCAACAGAGATCCGAGACACGATTGTAATGTACTAACACGCAAGGGTCGTGCCTATTTACTACTTTCTAGCTATAACATAATACTATTATTAGCCGCTGGCACTAGTTAACTACGTATTACTACTGTACAAACACTGAAATACATTTATTTACATCTATACTCTACGTATTGTACATTCGAAATGGATTATTATTGGTGAATTTAGATGTAGGGTGCCGAGAACTGTACATTAAATCTGAATTTTAAAGATTTCTACACAGATAGCAATTTAAATTACGTCCGAGTGTAATCTATTGTCTTTATTCTAGATATGAATGTCACATTCAAGTGAAAAGAAGCGACATTTACGAAGCCGTCAGTAAAATCTAGTGGATAACAAAACGGCCTAAAATATTTGTGTTACAAGCTAGACATTTTATCAACATCTTTCTTTTATGAGGCTAGGTCGGCTCATACAAATTGCTTGTGATTTCACTCTTAAAGAAAAAAGCTAATACAGTATTTATGAAGTCCAACCGATCTCGTTAAGATAGTCACATATTATCCTATCAATATAATAGGTCGAGGACGGTGTCAATAAAACTTATTATTCTGCAAAAAGATGATGGGCAAACTATTTATTAAAATATCAAATTGCGATTTCATAAACATCGAAATTAGCAATTTACATGAAATTAAGTAAAAATTGACTCGTTACGTTATTTAGTATAGGTACAGTTAGCAACTTATTCGAGAAAAACTACATTTAATATAAAATAAGCTAAAAATTGTGTGTGTAGTGATTAGAAGAGGTTGCGATGACAACGCGATGTTTGATGTGCGGCGCGATGGTGGTACGTGCGGTCGTATCGCGAGACACTTCACATCCATTTATTACAAATGTTCGTATGTAGTATTACTGTCATACATTACTCACACAATACAATTATTAATCATATAAAATACTTCATTAATTCTACCTAGTGATCATCTTTTAGCCCAACCATGGTCGCTAACTATATTAACAATTAACTTCTCCAAGCTGTAACGTAGCCGTAATCGTCACGCTTGGAAAATGGTACGGCGATCGCACTTGGTGTTATAGAGTTCCACAGAGAGTTACTGCGCTGGCGGTCCACCGCTTTTACAGTAAAATAAATGATAGTAACGTATTGTTTTCTTAACTGGGTGCTGCACCATAGCACACCACCAAAAACTACATAGATATTATATATTTATCAATATTACGAGTATAAACATTACAAGACGACTCAGGACGACCCCGGCGACATAGAGTGGACTGGCGACATCTCGAAAATAGCAGGAAACCGTTGGACGCAGATGGCACGGACCGTTCTGAGTAACATTCTTGTAGAGGGAGGCACATATCTAACAGTGGTCGTGTACGGGCTGATGGATCAAATATGACAAGTAAATAACTTCTTACATGACGTGAACAATGATTGAACAACAAAATGCAAATATATAAATATACTTACAAGTACACATTGGCCAATATCTACAACCATATATTACAGTTACGATAGTCCAAAATAAATCTCACTAAAAGGGGTGTACGAACTCATTAATCTCGAGATTTCTCTACGAGTTGCCGCTGCGGCCCCGACACTCGTCAGCTCAACGGACATGTACATCGCAACATACATTTGGCAATATTTATGTCTAAACGTTTGCATTAGTCGAAATTGTTATTCCATCTCCAATTATTTTTCGTACTTCACGCTTTCATACATCAAAAGCAGACGTCGATATGTACGTTTTAAAATCTGACGTTAAAACGTGTGTAGATATCACTTAACGGGCACAATGCCAGACTTATAATTCATTATTGAAAGACATAACTGGAAAACCCATTATCTTCTTTATAGCAATTCAAATCTTAAGGTAATCATTTGCGGGCGGCGGCACTGGGCCTCTCTTTGTTGAATAGGGGCTCGGTGCAAACGTGCGTGCGTCAGTGGGGCGGGTCGATAGTGGACTTGTCGTTCGCTAGCCCCATTGTCGCCGCACGCGTGAGGAGCTGGCGCGTCGCTGAGGAGGTTGAGACCCTATCGGACCACCGATATATCCGGATAGAGGTCTCCCAGACCCTCCCGACGCCCAGCAGGGGTCACGGGGCGGACGGACGTTCCGCGTTCCCGCGATGGGCTGTGGGTCGTTTGGACCGGGACCTGCTGGCGGAGGCAGCCATCGTTCACTCGTGGCTGTCCTCTGCCCACCAGTTGGACGGGGTGGACGCCGAGGCTGGCCGCATCCGCAATGCTTTGACGCAGATTTGCGATGCGGCCATGCCCCGTGTGCGGTGTCTGCCCCCGAAGAGGGCTGTCCACTGGTGGTCCCGGGAGCTGGCGGATCTTCGGGTCGCGTGTATACGCGCCCGAAGGGCCTACACCCGCAGCCGGCGGCACCATCGCGACGAGGAGCGGGAGAGCCGGCTTTACGAGGGCTACCGCAATGCGCGGTCGGCCTTCAGGCTGGCCGTCCGTACCGCCAAGGACGTCAGTCGGCAGGAGATGTTGGATGGTCTCGATCGTGACCCCTGGGGTCGCCCCTATCGCGCAGCGCTGAGTAAGCTCCGCGCGCGGGGCCCTCCCCTCACCGAGACTCTCCAGCCCGGCCTCCTCACCAGGGTCGTCGAGGATCTGTTCCCGCGACGGGCGGAACACACGCCCCCGGTCATGGCTCCGCCAGACACCGACCGGGAGGCCGACGATGACAGTGTTCCGCCCATCACGGAACCCGAGATGGGGGCGGCGGTGGCGCGCATGCGCGGAAAATCCACCGCCCCCGGGCCCGACGGTGTTCCCAACCGCGTGCTGGCCCTGGTCCTCGACCACCTGGGTCTCCGCCTCAGGGGGCTGTTCGACGCGTGCTTAGCGTCGGGGCGGTTCCCTGGGTGTTGGAAGGAGGGGAGGCTGGTGCTCCTGCCGAAGCCGGGACGGTCTCCAGAGTCGGCCTCGGCCTACAGGCCCATCGTGCTGCTCGACGATGCGGGCAAGCTATTGGAGAGGGTGCTGGCTGCCCGCATCGAGCGGCACCTCGTCGGCACGGGGCCCGATCTGTCGGATGCCCAGTTTGGGTTTAGGAGGGGTCGTTCGACGATCGCGGCTCTGTTGCGCCTGAGGGACGTGGCGACTGAGGCCGTCACCGGCGGGGGAGTGCTGTTGGTGGTGTCCCTGGACATCGCCAACGCATTCAATAGTCTGCCATTTAGCTGCGTCAGGGAGGCGCTCCGATATCACGGAGTGCCAGTTTACCTGAGGCGGCTAGTGGCAGACTATTTGGAGGGGCGCAGCGTCCTCTACACCAACCGAGTAGGGGACGTTGTGCGAACGCCCATGACGTGCGGTGTTCCGCAGGGGTCGGTCCTCGGACCCACCCTGTGGAACATCGGCTACGACTGGGCGTTGAGGGGGAGCCTCCCGCCCGGGCTGGGCGTGATATGTTACGCCGACGACACGCTCGTCACAGCCCGTGGTGGGACGCTGGAGGAGGCGGCAAGCCTGGCGACTCTCGGCACCGAGGAGATCGTCAGGCGGATCGGGGCGCTGGGGTTGAGGGTGGCCCTGGACAAGACGGAGGCCCTCTTGTTCCATGGGCCCCGCATGGGCCCTCCCATCGGCGTCTCGATCACCGTCAATTCGGTTGATATCAGCATCCGGGCCCATATGAGGTATTTGGGCCTGGTGCTCGACGGGCGATGGTGGTTCCGGGAGCATTTCCGCAGACTCGCTCCACGGCTCGTCGGCGCGGCGTCCGCCCTATCATGGCTTATGCCGAATGTGGGCGGACCCAGCGCTACCTGCCGACAGCTGTACGCAGGGGTCATCCGGTCGATGGCCCTGTACGGCGCACCGGTGTGGGCGGGATCCCTGACCGTCCGACTCAGGGCTCTTCTGTGGCGACCACAGAGGGCCATGGCGGTCAGGGCCATACGCGGGTACCGCACGGTGTCGACGGAGGCAGCGTGTCTATTGGCCGGGACCCCTCCATGGGACCTGGAAGCGGAAATGCTCGCCGGTTTGTATCGGCGGATGTTGGGGGTGCGAGCGGAGGGCGGTGTGGTCTCGTTGAGGGAGCACACCGCCTGGCGCGTCGACGCCCGCCGCGACATCATTGCCCGTTGGGCAGTCCGGCTGGAGAGGCCTCGGTTCGGTGTGCGGACCGTGGAGGCCTTCCGGCCGGTGCTGATGCAGTGGCTAAATCGGCGGCACGGGGTGCTCTCCTTCCGACTGGTGCAGGTTTTGACGGGGCATGGATGCTTCGCCAAATACCTGCACACGGTCGTAAGGAGGGAGAGTACACCGTCCTGCCACCACTGCGATTGCGACGAGGACACGGCGCAGCATACGCTCGAGGTTTGTGCCGCTTGGGCAGAGCAGCGTCGTGAACTCGTCGCGATCATCGGTGCTGACCTGACGCTGCCGACCATCGCCAGGGCGATGCTCGACAGCGTCAGGAACTGGGACGCGGTCGCATCCTTCTGCGAGGCAGTAGTCTCGCGGAAGGAGGCGGCGGAGCGCGTGCGCGAGGAGCGTCTCCTCGACGACGCGAGCCGCCGCCGGCGACTGGGGCGGCGCAGGCGCGATTACCTGCGCCTGATGCCGCCCTAGCCGAGGCCGCGGGTGACTGGATCGGGGATTTAGTCCGTCACCCGCCGAGAGGCCGACCGCGTGAGGCAAGGCCGACATCCTACCCGAGGGGGGGACGTCGGTCGAGGAGAGGGTACTCCTCAGGGGTATTCCGTCGGGCCAACCACTGACGTCAAGTCACTCTGCTCCGGTGGTTGGCCCAACGACGAAGGCGACGTCACGGGTGGGTTACGGGTGTGCATGCTTACGCCCCTCTGTCACCCCGGACGGAGTGGTGCGAGGAGTGTGCCGACCGTAACCCGCCCCCAAAAAAAAAAAAAAAAAAAAAAGGTAATCATTTGTACTCGATAAGGTAATTTGTTTAGAAAACAAATCATACGCCATTGTCATATATACGGAAGAGTGGTCTGTTTAGAAAACGTTTAATTACAGTGTAAGCCTTATCAACTGGTAAGACATTTGTGATATTGTTATATGCTATTGTGCATCCCCAAGCAATGAGGTTATGAGCATACATTTGATCGTTGCGCGGATGCGCCTACACTTACATGCTACGACAGTGCTACGAGTGTCTCTATGTAGCCGTGTAGCAACACGTAGCCGGTGCATTACGTGTAGGTGTAGCTACAGTGTGCTACGATAATAACATATACTAGCCACTATAGCTGGGCACCGTTAATCAAATACATAGTTAACTTCGTTAATCCGCTACAAAAAAAGTTAGCTACGTTAAACGTTAAAGCGTTACATTTCGGAAGAATTAACACAAGTTAACGTTAATCCGTTAATATTACCGTAGAGGTATATTATCCGTATAATATGTTTAAAATTGCATCTTTATATCTTTGCATTAGTGAACTTATAAAACCTGTTGGTTTAGGTTCTGGAAGTTAACAGGTTAGAAACAAAACAAAATACTATATATGTATAATTCAAATGTGTAATTTGATCGTCGGGCATTAGGTGCATATTCCCCTTCATGAACATTAACATTTTGAAGTAAAGAAATGATCATACGAAACAAATATTTTCGCGGTTTTCTTTCTCACTCACACGCGCCGGTAAATATATCTAGTTTTGTTTTTGTTTCACTCGCTCCCACGGGCCACCCGGCACTTGTCAGTGCCGTGCGGTAACTATTAGGCATTGGATTAACGATTAACGGACTTCTGTATATTAACAGAAGTTAACGTGTCCGTTAAAATTTTTAAAAGTTAATCCGTTAATCCAAATGTTAACTTCGTTAATTAACGATTAACAGATTAACGAGTTAATGCCCAGCTATGCTAGCCACTCACTATATCGCTACAAATGTGAACAATATCGTAAAACCACAATCTAAATATTTTTATTATTCCTAGCCAGCTTTCTTGTGCTAAAATTAATAGAAATGAATAATTCATATCTATTGGTTTTGTGAATTCAATATATTTTCATTTCTGTTTGAAACCGAAGCTCTGTGATAAATTATCTTTGTCGATGGCAAGTTATAATAAACTGTACCGTTGTAGATTACATGGGTTTGTAGAATGCTGCTGTGTATTGACATATCATAGCAGACACTTGGGCCACTGACCACATCATGCGGCTCTCGATGGAGTTGATCTGTTTGATTTATTTCTATCAAGAGATATTACAAGTTATACACTCAATAATCGTAGTTATTAATAATAGAAAATAGTTTCGTACTGTTACAATATGAACAATAATGATTTCATATTCAAGTATAAAGTTATTGTTAACATTTGACGAATGACATTTATTATTGTATTTACATATTTTAATATTTTAGTTGAAAGGTAAACTTTATTGCTGCTTGTATTCGCTGGCAGCCTATTGGAAATGCAGAGATATAAAAATATACATGTACGTATAAAGTTTTATATAACAATTATACGTAGATACACACACATGTACACTAGTCAAGTTAAAATGTTTCATTCCAACGGAGTTCCTTAACAGAGGGAAACAACATTGTTACGAATCACAGAAACAATGATTGCTTTACATCAATACACTTTTTTATTAGTAAATTAAGTGACACACATATATAGCTTACCCCGTGTGTCCGCCCTCGCCCCCGCCCTCGGACACATATATAAACGGTTGTGATTCACGGCCGTCACTTCGTATTGAATATAATCCGTCCAGACAAAGAATCCCGACGATCGACCTTTAAAGTAATGTAACTATGTAATATGACGGAAACATCTCGTTATTCGGTGGCTGACCTTTAAATAAATACGCATCACGATAACGTTACCAGTTTTTTTTAAGATATTAATACGCATGTCATATGTATATATTTAACAATCTGTGAATTATATTATTCGTTTCTACTGATAATACATTCAATTTGTTTAAATTAATTTAATTTGACTGTACAGATGGCGCAGTGGTTAAGATATCGAACTACCGTGTTACCAAATGTGGTTGACTCGATTATCATTCAGGACAATACTTTGTGCGATACACAGGTCGTTGTTCTGGATTTGGGGTGTAATTTGTCTATCTATTCACTATTGTAAATCCGTTAATTATACATTTGTGAAATCCCCTGCAATACTTATTTCCTTTCAGCTGGGACACATTGATAGACAACATGTTGTCTGTCAATGTGTTAATTAAAAAAAATACTACTCAATTATGTTATTTTATTTTTAAAAAGTTTAACATAACAATATTTTATATATGTATATTTGGAAATATTTTATAATATAAATCTATATTTTATCAATTCAGTTTTTTTTTTGTTCATCATCATCTCAGCATTGCATATATATTATGTTGATATTAGGTGTACAAGTTCGCTTCCGCCGTTTTGCAATAGATAGCTGTAGCGGTAAGTGGTAGTCGAAATAAATAGATCTTAGAAGTCATACAATAAGCTTAGGTATTTGTAAACATAATGCCATCGAAATATTAGTCCCTTTGTGTCGGCATAATAAAGTTATTCTCGATTAAACATGTCAACTTACGAGCCAAATTCTCGTCATTTGCGGGAGGTTTTAATTTTCTGCTTTAATATGAAGAAATCTGCGGCTAAGGCTCATCGAATGCTCACAAATACCTATGGTAAGTATGCTATTAGTGAAAGAAAGTGCCGATAGTGGTTTCAACGCTTCAAGAACGGAGATTTTGATGTCGAAGACCAGCATGGCGGTGGAAGAGAGAAGGTTTTTGTAGATGCAGAATTGGAGGCATTACTTGATCAAGGCTCGTATCGAACGCAACAAGAAATGGCAGGATCATCATTGGGAGTGACGCAGTAAGCCATTTCAAAACGCCTGAAAGTCATGGGAATGATTCAGAAACAAGGAAATTGGATGCCGTAGGAATTGCAGCCAAGAGATGTTGAACGGCGTTTTTTTTGCTTGTGAACAGGTGCTTGCAAGGCAAATACGGAAGGGATTTTTGCATCGCATTGTGACTGGGGACGAAAAATAGGTTCCTTACGATAATCCCAAGCGCAGAAAATCATAGGGATATCCCGGCTATGCTTCTACGTCGACGGCCAAACCGAATATTCGCCGGTCCAAGGTTATACTCAGTATTTGGTGGGACCAGCTCGGCGTAGTGTATTATGAGTTGTTAAAACCGACTGAAACAATCACAGACGATCGTTATCGAACGCAATTAATGCGTTTGAGTCGATCATGAAAGACAAACGGCCGCAATACAACTAAAAATAAATGGTTATAGTTACCCCGGCGATACATTTAATTACATGAAATAGACGTAATTCATAATTGAATAAAATGAACGTGTATAAAAGTGCAAACGGCAAAAGTTCGCAGAGAGTGTCGAGCGCATGGCGCAGGCGTTGCGACGGTGCTGCAAATAAGTCAAGGTCCCGTCGCTGCCTGGTCAGTGGCCGTGGCGGACGATGACAAACTGAACGACATTTATATTTAGACGATGCACATCTTTGTTACACGATAACATTGCGTTTGAAATAAACACTTTCACATACATCTATTGTTCAAATAATAAACTAAGTTTTACTGTCACTGAACAAATATTACAATAACACACGTATTGTACATACCTAAGGGCTCTCAGTGCCATCAGCTGCATGCAATTTATGTGCTTTAGCTGAGAATGAATTTGAAATCGCACTAAATAATATTATTTCAGCAATCCTGTTATTAACCATTCCATATAAGTCCAAATGTTGCATGCGGATCTTCAAGCTCAGTGGAGCGAAATTCGTTTTATACTTTTTCTTTTCATTATTAAATCTTTATTTTACAAATGTAACCATACTTAGTACATGTCATAACTTGAAATTAATCCATGCATACGAGTTAAGCTTCTGAAGTCAAACTAGTCATTTGCCTATACTTCTCAACTGCAATCCCTCGAATTAATGTTTTTGCTCTTTTGGTAGCCTCACCGTGTATTCATAGTCGGTCAACATGCAATCTTCCACGTTACAATTAGATTATGACCGTAGTGATCTCGAGCACGGCGTGGTGTTCTTAATAGTCTATTGTTACACTGACGTCATAAAACACGACGCTACGATACAGCGTACACAGGAAATAATAGTTACATATGCATGGAGGAGTAATGATAGAAAACTAACAATAAAGACAATTTTTTTATATAATACTGGTAGATAAACCCGTGTGGTGTAAGAAGCAGGAGTACAGTTAACCACCCCGACAGTCACGAGAAAGGATACTTGTATAAGACGATCAAGAGTTATATCAATGACAACTTTTTTCGTCGTGTTTTAGCTGTTAGCCGCAGATGGCTGTCACAGCTTGCCTCGGACTATGGGTGAGCACTAAGAGCACTCATCCGGTTTCAACAATGAATATTTTTATGTGTTTGTCTTTTAGCTGTTGTCACAGTTTAATTAACCCGGGCTATAGGTGCGCGCTGAAGGCTGACAATCCGGAATCAATGAAAACGTTTTAAAATTTAAGCAGTAGTTTTATTATTATCAAAATTAGTGTGTAATTCAGAGACATTATACAGCGCCATCTATCAACGAACAGCACGACGTATTCATATTTCATTGTCGAATTATTATCCAAGTATTAATTATTTGGGTCCTATTAATGAGTTATTATTAATGTCTTCCCATCGTTCGCTTTTATTAATACAATTAATAAATAATTAAATACATAGGTATATACATATATTTAAGCGCGGCTCATTAATTGTAGTTTTGCAACTAATTATAAATAACATGGCGTGGGTCTCCATAACCTGCGGTATGTTACATTTTGCCACATTTTATAACAAAAAAAATATATATTTTAGTTAATCATATATTTAACATGTATAATTTTAATTTATAGTTTGTTTAATATTAAAATAGATATGACAAACGTACGTTAGAATAGGAAAATAATATATGAAACTGTTATTCGTCTGTTAACACTGTTAAATTAGATCTCATTTAGGAAAATGTTAGTGACGTAAGAGGTCGCCTGCCAGACACTTGCACCGTCTACTGTGTGAACACACATGTCCACACAATTAACCAACACCACTTCTTCTGCAGCTCATATATGTATATCTCTAACCACATGAATGTGCACGCACGGACCTCCTACACAACATGATGAGCAATGACCGACTATATCACACTGAGAATGTGAGGCATCGAGAGGTAAAGAGAGACACTACAAATTGTATCTTTACCTTCACGTATTTTGTTTTTTGACGGCGGACTATGTATTGGCACACCCCGTTAATTCCGTCTGGCGGAACGACAGGAAGAACGGCACGCGACCGCATAGAGCCGCGCTTGTAGCCGTATCAGTTGGCCACCAGAACGGTGTTTGTCTTCGGTGGCCACGCTCACAGGTATCATATACACGTTCACACAAATAACTAATATGTCATCGGTTAAATAGAAAACTGATATTAATCAAATGGACCAAATTTTACAGTACACGCATTTAAAAATTTTTACAACAATTAAAATGGCGGTTTGACGTAAAATATCAAAATGGTACTTGTGATAGAACAGAGTTATCGACGTTTCATTTGATGTTGTGTTATTTTTGTTACAAAATTCAAATGAAAGCAAAATCTTTTAACGAATAAAATCAATTTTATTTTACTTTTTTGATAAATGTCACATTTCTATTTGACCGACGATGTATGACATTAAACAGTTGTGTGACAAATATATTTGTACGGTAGTTGAGACATATTGTGCACAACTACAAACAAATCAAACGTACATACATATACACACACACAACTATAAAGTCCATTGCATAGAACAAAGTGTATTGTAAACGACACGACGTTATAAACTTGATTTACAATTGCAACAACTACACATCACACACATATTTTGAGACTCCTTCCTGGCCAACAACAAACTATATTGATACTAATGTTAATGACACGCGCGCCGTTTGCTGTGAGAGCACGCGTCACGTCACGTCGCCTCTAGATGACTCTCAATGAATATACACAACAATAAAACATACATACATATCATCACGCCATATCCCTTGCAGGGTAGGCAGAGAGAACAGAGTGCCAGAGAACTCTATCTTTGCATACTTCACTCGCTTCCTCAACATTCATAATTCTCTTCATACACGCTCGCCGGTTTCGAAGACTCTTGACTCCACCTTCCTTCAGTACATGACCGATCTGGTCTAGGTAGGTTAGTCTCGGTCTCCCTCGGTACCTACATTCTTCCACTTTCGCATTGTATATCTTATTAACCAGACGTTCTTTCGGCATTCTTTCCACATGTCCGAACCATCAGAGCATTCCCTTTCACATCTTTACACATTTTCCTCAACAATAAAAATACTGTCAATATAATAAAAACATGTTACCGAGGTAAGCTTCCATCTATCGTCATTTATTTTGCATAAAATATGCAGCGGACATAGTGTTATCGCGTTTTTCAAAAAGTTTATTTATTGTACTGATTATTATACTATAATACTGATACATCAAATTCTATAATCAAGCGTCAGCCAGTATCATGTGCGCGGTGTCAGTGTCTCCATCTTTATAGTTCATAGAACGTGGCACCACCACGGACGAGCTGGCAGATTTATTACTGCAGGCAGTACACTGTCAACACGTGGCACTACCAGGATTAACAATAATTTAAACTGAACTTATCTGCGCTCCCTGCAGTGTACTGCGACAGAGTATAGCACCGTTCGTGTACACATATCTGCACAGTGACGGCTGCACTAGTGGTGACGTATATTTATTATTCTTTGTGGTGGACATTATAAATAATTAAGTCTTACACTTAATTATTTACAATAACAAAATAAAATAACTAACAAACGATACGATGAAAGCTTTTATGTATTGAAAGATAAAGTTGGCAAAATGTCAACATTCAATTATCGCGGCAAACTTCAAAACATTTCACTTGATTATATATAAAATATATACGACGTTGATTAAAAATAGTCAATCGCATGTCTAGTTGAGCATATTGTGTTATAGACTACGTCAAATATAATGTTTGTAACTAAAGATAATATGTATTGAATACCAACTTGCATACAAGATAAACTTCAACACAACAACAGAGCACGAAAGTAAAAATAATGCGGTCGAAATGCGATCTCTACGGAAAATCTGTGGAGTTAGGCTGACCGACCGCATTCGTAACGACGACGTAAGAGAGCGAGTAGGTATGAAAGAGAGTATTGGTGTAAAGATGCGAAAGGGCATGCTCCGATGGTTCGGACATGTGGAAAGAATGCCGAACGAACGTCTGGTTAAGATATACAATGCGAAAGTGGAAGGATGTAGGTACCGAGGGAGACCGAGACTAACCTACCTAGACCAGATCGGTCATGTACTGAAGGAAGGTGGAGTCAAGAGTCTCCGAAACCGGCGAGCGTGTCTGAAGAGAATTATGAATGTTGAGGAAGCAAGTGAAGTATGCAAGGATAGAGTTCTCTGGCACTCTGTTCTCTCTTCCTACCCTGCAAGGGATATGCCGTGATGATATGTATGTATGTTAAAAAAATATGTATGCACGCCATTAATGAAAGAAGTGGTATAAAAAAAAACGTACAAATTCTTAATTCTAAATTACTGAGATTGAATAACTTTTTGCGAGCCAAATATTATAACCACACGTGGAACTTGAACCCGCATGTATTGGCAATCCGTCCCAATCTCAAGCTTTTAATGCACAATTAGCAAAAAATATTTATCAACAGCAAGCTTGAATTTGTTTTGTCCGGTTCCTATTACGAAACACTAACATATTATCACCTCTGCTTATTTATTGGTAATAGAGAGTTGAGGTGATAGGCATATAATATTTTTGACATTTATGTAAAGTGTCAATACATTTTCTTAAAGCGCGAACGTTAGTCTGAGGCATTCGGCAGCATCATTGCTTTAAATTTTTTCTAATTTATAATACATCAGGTTTACGTCTGTACTAAGGTCACATCACGATACGTGTCCCCGTCAAAGCGAACGTACGCCGCACTATGGTCAAGCCCCATACAAAGCCGTCTCAAAACCATTTCATGTGAAAGTCGTTGTAATAGAATAAAGTTAATAAATTAATATAGTCTAATAAATAAACTTTCTTTTCGCAATTTTTTAGTTTTTTTTAGTTAATCATAATGTATATAAATAGGCATCAAAGCTAACTCATGTTTAATAACGTAATTTTGACGCAATACGTTTCTACAATTCAACGCCACATTACTCAGAAGTTTTTCATATAAATATACAAGTATTATACATTTTTGGAATGCTTATGATCTCCTCATAACGTTTCATAATTAATATTATAAATATTGGTTTAATAAAATACAATTAACCAATATAGTTTAAGATGGTATATTTTTAGTGTTCATTTTTTTTAACGTGACTTTTACCCTTTACCGCTGCTTGCCGCTGTCGAGATATTTATTGTTTTAAGATCTTTATACATTAGTAAATGCAAGGCGAATAAAAAAAATTGCCCATACTTGCCCCATTTTACACACGGGGCCAAAATATATCGCGTAATAAAAAAAAATATCAATTTGTTTTATTTTTCATAAAATTATTTTGTATCTATTAAGGTCGAATTGATTACAGTGCAGTGTTTTTGTGGTTTTGATACAGTTTTGGCCACTTTACTTGATAAAATATGGTCACTTATTATCTATTAAGGTCAAATTGAAAACAGGTTATGGGAAGAGTGCAAATTATTAGTTTCCTAGCTTTTTTCACATATCACAATTTCATTGGCCTATAAAAGGAAGGCGAACCTTGAAACATTCTGAGTTGTTGCTTAGACATTCAGTTGCCCTCAAAAGCAGAAGCACTTATTTTCAAATATTGGCAGAAGTTGACTGATTTGAAAAATGGGTGAATTTGTTTGTAGCAAACGAGAGTTGTGCAATTTATTGATAAATGGGCATAACATAGAAGACTACAACCAAGAAAATTTCAATTTGTCACCAGAGGATATGGCTACTGTGGTCTCCTACATTCAAAGAAACTTGGTATCTAAATGTAATGAACGCTGGAGAAATGTATCTCGAACAAGAAGTTGACTGATTTGAAAATGGGTGAATTTGTTTGTAGCAAACGAGAGTTGTGCAATTTATTGATAAATGGGCATAACATAGAAGACTACATACAAGAAAATTTCAATTTGTCACCAGAGGATATGGCTACTGTGGTCTCCTACATTCAAAGAAACTTGGTATCTAAATGTAACGAACGCTGGAGAAATGCATCTCGAACAAAAGAACGCTTTGAAAGTAAGAACGCCAACTGGTTAGATGGTCAATTTCGTGTTCCACTAGAGTGTCGAGTCACAGTTACTGACCCTAATACGCCTGCAAGTGGTGGTGGTGGCAGACCTTCGAAACCATACGAAGCATCTTCAGAAAAAACAAAGAAACGAAAAAACATGGAATTGATACAAGAGTACGGGCTGGACTGTGTGCTCAATGCATATGCTCAAGAGTTACGGTCTATGGGTGAGACGGAGGAGGCCACAATCGTTAATATTATACAAACTTCATCAAGAAATGATAAGAACAAATTTCTTAAATACATAACTGAGAACCCTGAAGACGTTACACCTTTTACAAAGGAAGAAGCACTACGGAAATTCATTGACTTAGACCTTAACAAAGAACAGTATGGGAAACTTCGACTTTGTTTGAAGGACAAAAACTGCTCAGTGTTTCCTTCTTATCCAACTTTACTCGAAGCGAAGAAGATGTGTTACCCACCAGATTCGAGCATAACCATTACTAACATAAGTACAAAAGTGAATCTGCAAGACTTGTTGGATTATACTGTGGCACGTATATTACAAATTGGTACATACATATCATCACGCCATATCCCTTGCAGGGTAGGCAGAGAGAACAGAGTGCCAGAGAACTCTATCTTTGCATACTTCACTCGCTTCCTCAACATTCATAATTCTCTTCATAAGTTCATACACGCTCGCAAATTGGTTCAGTTTATAAAAACGGTTTAAGAAAGTTGAAACTATTCTGTAAATGAGGTTGTGACGGGTCATCAGGGCAGAGTGAATACAAGCAAGTTTTGCCCGAAGAAAGCGATTTTATATCAGATACAAACCTTTTTATTGCTTCACTTGTACCCATTAGACTCATAGATGAGACAACTAATACTGTTGTTTAGAAGAATGAAACCTGCTCATCTGTTAGATATTGCAGACCTATATTGTTAGAGTTTGCCAAAGAAACTCCTGAAAAAACCACGTCTGTTATCAATGATCAAAAAAAAAACTTCTCCTGCCCTGATAAATAAGAATGGTGAGGTAATCGAAATTACTCATGACCTATTTTTAACCATGATTGATGGTAAAGTGGCACAAGTTTTAACTGAAACTCGTTCGAGCGCTTCTTGTACAGTTTGTTGTTGTTGAGCTACTCCTCGGCAAATGAATAACTTAGAGGCAGTTAGGACACGAGATGTGAACGAAAGTTTATTTCAATACGGACTGTCAACACTACATGCTTGGATTAGGAGTATGGAGATGATCTTACACATTTCCTATAACTTGTCTTTTGAAAAGTGGTCAGCTACTACACCTGAAAATAAAAAAATCAAAGACGAAAAGAAAAAACTGGTGCAAAAGCGGTTTAGGGAAGAAATGGGACTGCTTGTCGATAAACCTCGTCAAGGCACTGGAAATAGTAATGACGGAAACACCGCTCGGACATTTTTTTAGAATTACTCGTGCTCTGCAAACATTACAGGTGTAGACGTAGAACTTATAAAACGAATGTACATAATACTACAAACTATGTCATCTGGAATGGCTATTGATTCAAAAAAGTTCAGTGAATACGCATATAGTACAGCGCAACTATACGTAAATAATTATAATTGGTATTATATGCCTTCTTCCATGCATAAAATACTTATTCACGGAGAAAAAATCATTGAGTACTATGCTATTTTACCTATCGGTCAATTGCCCGAAGACGCGCAAGAATCCCGAAATAAGGATTACAAAAAGTTTAGACTGCATCATTCTAGAAAGTGTTCAAGAGCGGCTACCAATGAAGACGTGTTCCATACCTTATTGTACACTTCTGATCCATATATATCAAGTTTGAGAAATACCTCAGAAACAATATCGAAAGAACTATTAGAAG
Organism: Lymantria monacha; assembly: GCA_905163515.2. Lineage (NCBI taxonomy): Eukaryota > Metazoa > Arthropoda > Insecta > Lepidoptera > Erebidae > Lymantria > Lymantria monacha. The sequence goes on along the minus strand of LR991096.1, from coordinate 748,800 downwards.
AAGCCAAGGCCCTTCTTGCTATCAATGAAAATCTGTAGGAGCTTGCTGAATTGTGTATATAATTTTTTTTTCTAGTTTTTTACTATGTTCTACCATTTTATCTAAATTAAACAAGCATATTTTGTATTTTTTCTTATATAATGCATGTCTTTTTTATTTTATTTTTTTAAATTAATTTATAAACAGAATTTTTAAAATCAAAGTTATTTCATTTAAACTTTAAACATTCAAGTATATGTGTGCAAAATTACAGCTCAATTAGTTTTGAAACAACTGAGATACGGAATTTTGAGACGAAACATACGCGATTTTCTCACTGTGCGCCGGTCCGCCGTCCACATTTGAAATACAATTTTATTTATAACCAAATTAATCATATAAAAGTAGTATTAATGTTATCTACGCAATTAATAAATAATTTTATTAACATTATATTTGCTACAAGGTTGACGTCAATTTTTATTTCTATACATTTAAATATAGCCGGTTATTACATGTTTTGCAAACTCACGCTTTAAAAGTTTATAATCAGTTAAGAAAATAGCGCAAAATTATTATAGTAATAAACTAATAAATAGGAGCTTTCCATGTGGAGCTGGAGGGAAAATACTATTGCCTTCCTACGGCTGCTGTAAATGGCGATATGGAATTTCGATAAGTAAGATTAAAGCAAGAAAAAGTCTAAGTAAAAATCATCTAATTATGGACAAAGGTTACGCCAACAGTGAGTCATATATGGAAGGACGGGAATGGAAGAAATGGGCAGAATAGTAGCCGCACAGCTGTATTAACATAGTGTTAACCACGAGGTCCGAAGATACTGCGGTATCAAATTGTAACCGAGAGGTGTTTTGTTCAAACTCAAGGCTAATAGTGTTATATCGTATTAACTATTGCCTGTTTTAAACAGTATAGAACATCGTAACATTTTAAACAGTATAGAACATCGTAACGTTTTAAACAGTATAGAACATCGTAACGTTTTAAACAGTATAGAACATCGTAACGTTTTAAACAGTATAGAACATCGTAACATTTTAAACAGTATAGAACATCGTAACGTTTTAAACAGTATAGAACATCGTAACGTTTTAAACAGTATAGAACATCGTAACGTTTTAAACAGTATAGAACATCGTAACGTTTTAAACAGTATAGAACATCGTAACATTTTAAACAGTATAGAACATCGTAACGTTTTAAACAGTATAGAACATCGTAACGTTTTAAACAGTATAGAACATCGTAACGTTTTAAACAGTATAGAACATCGTAACGTTTTAAACAGTATAGAACATCGTAACGTTTTAAACAGTATAGAACATCGTAACGTTTTAAACAGTATAGAACATCGTAACGTTTTAAACAGTATAGAACATCGTAACGTTTTAAACAGTATAGAACATCGTAACGTTTTAAACAGTATAGAACATCGTAACGTTTTAAACAGTATAGAACATCGTAACGTTTTAAACAGTATAGAACATCGTAACGTTTTAAACAGTATAGAACATCGTAACGTTTTAAACAGTATAGAACATCGTAACATTTTAAACAGTATAGAACATCGTAACGTTTTAAACAGTATAGAACATCGTAACGTTTTAAACAGTATAGAACATCGTAACGTTTTAAACAGTATAGAACATCGTAACGTTTTAAACAGTATAGAACATCGTAACGTTTTAAACAGTATAGAACATCGTAACGTTTTAAACAGTATAGAACATCGTAACGTTTTAAACAGTATAGAACATCGTAACATTTTAAACAGTATAGAACATCGTAACGTTTTAAACAGTATAGAACATCGTAACGTTTTAAACAGTATAGAACATCGTAACGTTTTAAACAGTATAGAACATCGTAACGTTTTAAACAGTATAGAACATCGTAACGTTTTAAACAGTATAGAACATCGTAACATTTTAAACAGTATAGAACATCGTAACGTTTTAAACAGTATAGAACATCGTAACGTTTTAAACAGTATAGAACATCGTAACGTTTTAAACAGTATAGAACATCGTAACGTTTTAAACAGTATAGAACATCGTAACGTTTTAAACAGTATAGAACATCGTAACATTTTAAACAGTATAGAACATCGTAACGTTTTAAACAGTATAGAACATCGTAACGTTTTAAACAGTATAGAACATCGTAACGTTTTAAACAGTATAGAACATCGTAACGTTTTAAACAGTATAGAACATCGTAACGTTTTAAACAGTGTAGAACATCGTAACATTTTAAACAGTATAGAACATCGTAACGTTTTAAACAGTATAGAACATCGTAACGTTTTAAACAGTATAGAACATCGTAACGTTTTAAACAGTATAGAACATCGTAACGTTTTAAACAGTATAGAATAGGTATGCGTCCGATATATCAAAACGAATCTGAAATCGGATTTCAGTCAAAAATCGTATCGTATCGATATTCAACACTATACAAACTAATTTTAGAAAACGTATTTCGGCAGAAACTAAATCAACACATATCAAAACAAAACGACGAAAACGCAAACTAATAATAAATCTAATCATCGCGCAATCGTTTTCTATTGCTAGTTTTGCAAACCAAACCAATATTTGAAAACTTACTAACTATCTCTTTCACTCCGCTAAGCGATCGCTTAGTCAGAATGAGAAAAAGCGAATTTCATTAAAATTCGCCTCCTTTCATTCTAACTAAGCGATCGTTTAGTGCATTGAAAGAGATGAAGCGAATTGTCATCTGTTTTGGAATTTGGCGGTTTCTAAGAAACTCAGAATGGCAGATGGAAACTAAACAGAATTACAAGAGTCAGGGAATAAGATCTATATTAGAATGCAACTACTTCCATGATAATATTACACAATACTTAATGATAGTAGTTTAAGTTTTGTGTTTGTTAAATAGATTTTTGAATTATGGGAGAGTTTTTGCACACTTGACCTTGGTGACACGTGCGGTGTGCGCGTAATGTTATTTTTGTGATCTCGTGAACTATATAATTAGATAGGTATTTTACGATTCAATACTATACTAACGTATGTTAGTATCATACATACGATTTGATGATAAATAAGAAATAACTATTTAATGTAAAAAGGTAAGATTTTCGCTTCGTAATCGGGATTAATAAAAAAAAACCATACAAAAAAAATGTACATTATATAATCTAATCATGAAATCATTGTAAATATGACGATTTTTAAATACGCAAGAAAGTTTTGTATCATATCCAAAACAAAACATTTTTGCTAGTCTAGTACTCTAGTTAAGCCTAGATAAAGCATGAAGGAAAATCGTACACCTAAATCCAATCAACAAAGAAATTATAGAAAAATTATTTGAATGCGTTCGTTCGATTGCGTTTTTCGTTTGCTACGCTTAACTAAAAACACCGAATATCGATCGAAACTAAAGTAAACCCGCTCCGTCAACCGCTCTGGAAATCGATTTCTGAAATCGGTTTTTAAAATCGATTTAAATATCAGAAATCGAATTTGTATCGGTTTGCGTAAAAATCCTAAAACGCCCATCTCTAGTATAGAACATCGTAACGTTTTAAACAGTATAGAACATCGTAACGTTTATTTTCACCAATAACTACTAAATTTCAGGTATTATAAATGACAAATAACATTTAGATTAATTATTTTTTAACATTAATTGAAAGAAGATTAAAAGAAATTAAGAGTCCCTTAAACTTTAGATATCATTTGTGATAACGTTGACAAGTAAACTACATCGACCAGTGCACATGTGTGATATGTTTATCTAAATAGTATGACGACTATTAATATGTATTGTACTGCAGCCCTGTTCACTTTAGATATCATTTGTGATAACGTTGACAAGTAAACTACATCGACCAGTGCACATGTGTGATATGTTTATCTAAATAGTATGACGACTATTAATATGTATTGTACTGCAGCCCTGTTCACTTTAGATATCATTTGTGATAACGTTGACAAGTAAACTACATCGACCAGTGCACATGTGTGATATGTTTATCTAAATAGTATGACGACTATTAATATGTATTGTACTGCAGCCCTGTTCACTTTAGATATCATTTGTGATAACGTTGACAAGTAAACTACATCGACCAGTGCACATGTGTGATATGTTTATCTAAATAGTATGACGACTATTAATATGTATTGTACTGCAGCCCTGTTCACTTTAGATATCATTTGTGATAACGTTGACAAGTAAACTACATCGACCAGTGCACATGTGTGATATGTTTATCTAAATAGTATGACGACTATTAATATGTATTGTACTGCAGCCCTGTTCACTTTAGATATCATTTGTGATAACGTTGACAAGTAAACTACATCGACCAGTGCACATGTGTGATATGTTTATCTAAATAGTATGACGACTATTAATATGTATTGTACTGCAGCCCTGTTCACTTTAGATATCATTTGTGATAACGTTGACAAGTAAACTACATCGACCAGTGCACATGTGTGATATGTTTATCTAAATAGTATGACGACTATTAATATGTATTGTACTGCAGCCCTGTTCACTTTAGATATCATTTGTGATAACGTTGACAAGTAAACTACATCGACCAGTGCACATGTGTGATATGTTTATCTAAATAGTATGACGACTATTAATATGTATTGTACTGCAGCCCTGTTCACTTTAGATATCATTTGTGATAACGTTGACAAGTAAACTACATCGACCAGTGCACATGTGTGATATGTTTATCTAAATAGTATGACGACTATTAATATGTATTGTACTGCAGCCCTGTTCACTTTAGATATCATTTGTGATAACGTTGACAAGTAAACTACATCGACCAGTGCACATGTGTGATATGTTTATCTAAATAGTATGACGACTATTAATATGTATTGTACTGCAGCCCTGTTCACTTTAGATATCATTTGTGATAACGTTGACAAGTAAACTACATCGACCAGTGCACATGTGTGATATGTTTATCTAAATAGTATGACGACTATTAATATGTATTGTACTGCAGCCCTGTTCACTTTAGATATCATTTGTGATAACGTTGACAAGTAAACTACATCGATCAGTGCACATGTGTGATATGTTTATCTAAATAGTATGACGACTATTAATATGTATTGTACTGCAGCCCTGTTCACTTTAGATATCATTTGTGATAACGTTGACAAGTAAACTACATCGACCAGTGCACATGTGTGATATGTTTATCTAAATAGTATGACGACTATTAATATGTATTGTACTGCAGCCCTGTTCACTTTAGATATCATTTGTGATAACGTTGACAAGTAAACTACATCGACCAGTGCACATGTGTGATATGTTTATCTAAATAGTATGACGACTATTAATATGTATTGTACTGCAGCCCTGTTCACTTTAGATATCATTTGTGATAACGTTGACAAGTAAACTACATCGACCAGTGCACATGTGTGATATGTTTATCTAAATAGTATGACGACTATTAATATGTATTGTACTGCAGCCCTGTTCACTTTAGATATCATTTGTGATAACGTCGACAAGTAAACTACATCGACCAGTGCACATGTGTGATATGTTTATCTAAATAGTATGACGACTATTAATATGTATTGTACTGCAGCCCTGTTCACTTTAGATATCATTTGTGATAACGTTGACAAGTAAACTACATCGACCAGTGCACATGTGTGATATGTTTATCTAAATAGTATGACGACTATTAATATGTATTGTACTGCAGCCCTGTTCACTTTAGATATCATTTGTGATAACGTTGACAAGTAAACTACATCGACCAGTGCACATGTGTGATATGTTTATCTAAATAGTATGACGACTATTAATATGTATTGTACTGCAGCCCTGTTCACTTTAGATATCATTTGTGATAACGTTGACAAGTAAACTACATCGACCAGTGCACATGTGTGATATGTTTATCTAAATAGTATGACGACTATTAATATGTATTGTACTGCAGCCCTGTTCACTTTAGATATCATTTGTGATAACGTTGACAAGTAAACTACATCGACCAGTGCACATGTGTGATATGTTTATCTAAATAGTATGACGACTATTAATATGTATTGTACTGCAGCCCTGTTCACTTTAGATATCATTTGTGATAACGTTGACAAGTAAACTACATCGACCAGTGCACATGTGTGATATGTTTATCTAAATAGTATGACGACTATTAATATGTATTGTACTGCAGCCCTGTTCACTTTAGATATCATTTGTGATAACGTTGACAAGTAAACTACATCGACCAGTGCACATGTGTGATATGTTTATCTAAATAGTATGACGACTATTAATATGTATTGTACTGCAGCCCTGTTCACTTTAGATATCATTTGTGATAACGTTGACAAGTAAACTACATCGACCAGTGCACATGTGTGATATGTTTATCTAAATAGTATGACGACTATTAATATGTATTGTACTGCAGCCCTGTTCACTTTAGATATCATTTGTGATAACGTTGACAAGTAAACTACATCGACCAGTGCACATGTGTGATATGTTTATCTAAATAGTATGACGACTATTAATATGTATTGTACTGCAGCCCTGTTCACTTTAGATATCATTTGTGATAACGTTGACAAGTAAACTACATCGACCAGTGCACATGTGTGATATGTTTATCTAAATAGTATGACGACTATTAATATGTATTGTACTGCAGCCCTGTTCACTTTAGATATCATTTGTGATAACGTTGACAAGTAAACTACATCGACCAGTGCACATGTGTGATATGTTTATCTAAATAGTATGACGACTATTAATATGTATTGTACTGCAGCCCTGTTCACTTTAGATATCATTTGTGATAACGTTGACAAGTAAACTACATCGATCAGTGCACATGTGTGATATGTTTATCTAAATAGTATGACGACTATTAATATGTATTGTACTGCAGCCCTGTTCACTTTAGATATCATTTGTGATAACGTTGACAAGTAAACTACATCGACCAGTGCACATGTGTGATATGTTTATCTAAATAGTATGACGACTATTAATATGTATTGTACTGCAGCCCTGTTCACTTTAGATATCATTTGTGATAACGTTGACAAGTAAACTACATCGACCAGTGCACATGTGTGATATGTTTATCTAAATAGTATGACGACTATTAATATGTATTGTACTGCAGCCCTGTTCACTTTAGATATCATTTGTGATAACGTTGACAAGTAAACTACATCGACCAGTGCACATGTGTGATATGTTTATCTAAATAGTATGACGACTATTAATATGTATTGTACTGCAGCCCTGTTCACTTTAGATATCATTTGTGATAACGTTGACAAGTAAACTACATCGACCAGTGCACATGTGTGATATGTTTATCTAAATAGTATGACGACTATTAATATGTATTGTACTGCAGCCCTGTTCACTTTAGATATCATTTGTGATAACGTTGACAAGTAAACTACATCGACCAGTGCACATGTGTGATATGTTTATCTAAATAGTATGACGACTATTAATATGTATTGTACTGCAGCCCTGTTCACTTTAGATATCATTTGTGATAACGTTGACAAGTAAACTACATCGACCAGTGCACATGTGTGATATGTTTATCTAAATAGTATGACGACTATTAATATGTATTGTACTGCAGCCCTGTTCACTTTAGATATCATTTGTGATAACGTTGACAAGTAAACTACATCGACCAGTGCACATGTGTGATATGTTTATCTAAATAGTATGACGACTATTAATATGTATTGTACTGCAGCCCTGTTCACTTTAGATATCATTTGTGATAACGTTGACAAGTAAACTACATCGACCAGTGCACATGTGTGATATGTTTATCTAAATAGTATGACGACTATTAATATGTATTGTACTGCAGCCCTGTTCACTTTAGATATCATTTGTGATAACGTTGACAAGTAAACTACATCGACCAGTGCACATGTGTGATATGTTTATCTAAATAGTATGACGACTATTAATATGTATTGTACTGCAGCCCTGTTCACTTTAGATATCATTTGTGATAACGTTGACAAGTAAACTACATCGACCAGTGCACATGTGTGATATGTTTATCTAAATAGTATGACGACTATTAATATGTATTGTACTGCAGCCCTGTTCACTTTAGATATCATTTGTGATAACGTTGACAAGTAAACTACATCGACCAGTGCACATGTGTGATATGTTTATCTAAATAGTATGACGACTATTAATATGTATTGTACTGCAGCCCTGTTCACTTTAGATATCATTTGTGATAACGTTGACAAGTAAACTACATCGACCAGTGCACATGTGTGATATGTTTATCTAAATAGTATGACGACTATTAATATGTATTGTACTGCAGCCCTGTTCACTTTAGATATCATTTGTGATAACGTCGACAAGTAAACTACATCGACCAGTGCACATGTGTGATATGTTTATCTAAATAGTATGACGACTATTAATATGTATTGTACTGCAGCCCTGTTCACTTTAGATATCATTTGTGATAACGTTGACAAGTAAACTACATCGACCAGTGCACATGTGTGATATGTTTATCTAAATAGTATGACGACTATTAATATGTATTGTACTGCAGCCCTGTTCACTTTAGATATCATTTGTGATAACGTTGACAAGTAAACTACATCGACCAGTGCACATGTGTGATATGTTTATCTAAATAGTATGACGACTATTAATATGTATTGTACTGCAGCCCTGTTCACTTTAGATATCATTTGTGATAACGTTGACAAGTAAACTACATCGACCAGTGCACATGTGTGATATGTTTATCTAAATAGTATGACGACTATTAATATGTATTGTACTGCAGCCCTGTTCACTTTAGATATCATTTGTGATAACGTTGACAAGTAAACTACATCGACCAGTGCACATGTGTGATATGTTTATCTAAATAGTATGACGACTATTAATATGTATTGTACTGCAGCCCTGTTCACTTTAGATATCATTTGTGATAACGTTGACAAGTAAACTACATCGACCAGTGCACATGTGTGATATGTTTATCTAAATAGTATGACGACTATTAATATGTATTGTACTGCAGCCCTGTTCACTTTAGATATCATTTGTGATAACGTTGACAAGTAAACTACATCGACCAGTGCACATGTGTGATATGTTTATCTAAATAGTATGACGACTATTAATATGTATTGTACTGCAGCCCTGTTCACTTTAGATATCATTTGTGATAACGTTGACAAGTAAACTACATCGACCAGTGCACATGTGTGATATGTTTATCTAAATAGTATGACGACTATTAATATGTATTGTACTGCAGCCCTGTTCACTTTAGATATCATTTGTGATAACGTTGACAAGTAAACTACATCGACCAGTGCACATGTGTGATATGTTTATCTAAATAGTATGACGACTATTAATATGTATTGTACTGCAGTCCGCCAGAGGGTACTTCAGCATTTTTACCTGTCCGGTGGAAATGTTGAGTATTCGGGTACGCGGCCCCGGCTTCCTCGAGCTACTAATGTTACATGACCCTGATATCCTTTGTCGTAACATTGGTATCCCAACCCTTATTACTCCCAGCCCAAATATCCCCCCTCCCTTTCACCTATCCCACCACATAGCGTGGATCCCTCCTACGCAGACCACACAAAAAAGTCTGCTCCGGCGCGGAAGGCGACCCAACACAGATATGTAATGGGATTGGCGGACTCGGCGGGCAGCAAGGCAACGTGAATGGCTTAGGGCGATGGTAGAGGGCAAAAGCAACCTTCGGCCAGACACAGCATCCAACCCTTTCTCCGGTCGTAGCGGTCTCCGTTCCACTGGGCTCAGAAGGGGTGGGACGAGTGAGTGCATCTGCGTTTGCGCGTACGCTTGTGCACTTTAATATCTCCTGCGCACCTGACTGCTTTCGTTCATTGGACTCCGAGTAAGTGAGAGTCCTGTGGCGATGGGTTGAGGTAGAGAGGTCTGGTTTGATGTAAGCTGGGCTTTGTCTGCAACCTGCACACAGGCGGCTCTAGGGGTGCGGTAAGAGCATCGTGGTCGCTTCTGCTCTGCATTAGGGTAACAGAGTGGATTCGGCAGCACCTGGAGTGACAAAGCAGCCCTTTACAGGGAGGCACTGCTTTCCCCGCTCAGCCGGGGAGGGGACTAGAAAAGGTGTCCCAAACAAATGCTTGCCCTAACCCCTAAAGGAAGGCAGTAACCACGGCTGCCTCTGCATCTTAACTCGTGGTCGACGCTACAAGAAAAATAAAATATTAATAACACCTAAAATAACATTCGGTGCGTGGAACGTACGGACGCTTCTTGACCGTAATGATAATGCCTGTCCGGAGCGGAAAACTGCCATAGTAGCTCGGGAACTTCATCGCTATTGCGTTGATGTGGCTGCACTCAGCGAAACACATCTTGCTGATGAAGGTGAGCTGGTAGAAGACGGTGGTGGCTATACTTTCTTTTGGAAAGGTACCACCTCCTCAGAACCAAGAAGGTCAGGTGTTGGATTCGCGATCAAAAATCACCTAGTGAAGCGTCTTCAGGAATATCCTGTACATATTTCTGATCGCGTAACTACTTTACGCCTTCATCTAGACAATGATAACTTTCTTGATGTTATCAGTGTCTATGCTCCAACGTTAGACAAGTCTGATGACATCAAGGATAAGTTTTATGAGGAGTTGACTCGATGCTTAGATACCATACGGCCCAGAGAACAGATCCTTCTTCTGGGCGATTTTAACGCCAGAGTCGGGCGAGACTATGAAGCCTGGCCAAAAATTCTAGGCAGACATGGCGTTGGTAACATGAATAGCAATGGACAGTTACTGCTTAGTTTGTGTGCACAATTCCATCTTGCCATTACTAACACTATGTTCAGACTCGCAGCTAAGCACAAAACTACATGGATGCACCCAAGATCCAAGCATTGGCATCTCATAGACTATGCTATTGTTCGGCAGCGCGACGTTGCCCAAGTCCAGGTTACCCGTGTCATGCGTGGAGCGCATTGTTGGACCGACCACCGCCTCGTAGTCACCAAGCTATGTCTCCGCCTTCGGAAGCCTCTGAGATCTCGTACAGTAAAGCCGGCGTGCATAAACGTGGAAAGGCTAAATGACCTCGAGACGAAGGAAAAGTACGTCAAAGCTTTAACAAGTTCGCCAACGCCTATCAATAGAGCAACCGATGATGTTGAAACTGACTGGGGGGCTCTCAATTCTCACATATTAGATACCGCTTCAAGGATAGTGGGCTCCAAGGTCCGAAAGAATGAAGATTGGTTCGATGAGAATTGTGAGATTCTAACAGCGGCATTCGGCAAGCATCGAGATTGCCTTCAGCGAAATAGTGGAAATCGAAGCGTTGACTCAGCGGAGATCAAGCGAAGTGACCGTGAGTTGCGTCAGTTATGTCGGGAGACCAAAAATAAATGGTGGCTAGAGAAGGCTGAGCATGTGCAGCGGCTCTACGATACTAACCAACTTGGCGAGTTCCACGCCGAGGTGCGTAAGTTGGTAGGTAATGCGAAGTGTTCTAAGGTGCCTTTGAAAACTGCTAACGGCGAAGCCCTTCTAAAGAGCAGAGAAGACATCCTTAGTCGATGGGCAGAACACTTTAACAATCTGCTTAACGTAGATCGTTCAGCTGATCTACAGCACATTCGCTTACTGCCACAGCACCCTACTGCTAATGAGCTCGACGAGCCGTTAGCGCATGATGAAGTCATCCAAGCCCTGAAACAACTTCAGAACAAGCGCGCGGTGGGCATTGACTGTATACCAGCGGAACTGATAAAGTGTGGCGGTGATCAGTTGCAGTCGTGGATACGAGAACTTTTTACTCGTATGTGGGAGGAGGAGCGGGCTCCTTCTGATTTTAGAAAATCTCGCATCAGTACCCTTTATAAGAACAAAGGCGACCGCTCTGACTGCAACTCATACCGCGGAATTTCGCTTCTCTCGGTCCCTGGAAAAGCCTTTGCCAGAGTACTATTAAACCGCCTTTTGACCCTTTCTGAAAAGCTCTTGCCTGAGACCCAGTTTGGCTTCCGGCCTGCCCGAGGCACATGTGATGCAATCTTCTCAGTGCGTCAACTGCAAGAGAAAAGCCGGGAACAATGTCAGCCGCTATACCTCTGCTTTGTTGACCTTGAGAAAGCTTTTGATAGTGTGCCTCGAGAAGCTCTCTGGTTGGTTCTTAGCAAACTGGGGTGCACGGAGAAATTTGTAAGGCTACTTAGACTCCTGCATGATGACATGGAATGTTGTGTTGGAGTCGATGGTGGACAGTCAGCTTTCTTTCCCGTTACCTGTGGGGTGAAACAAGGGTGCGTATTGGCACCCACACTGTTTGCATTGTACTTTGCAGTTGTAGTTAAGGATGCCTTACATGGTTCCTCTGAAGGAGCTCACATCCGCTTCCGCACTGATGGCAAGCTTTTCAATTTAGCTAGGCTTAAATCACATACAAAAGTATCGAACGCCGTGATCACTGAGATCATGTATGCGGACGATTTATGCTTTGCAGCGGAATCCCCAGATGGCTTGCAGCAGCTAATGTCTCTCTTCCATAAGTCGTGCCAGAAGTTCGGCCTGAAAATCAGTGTCAAGAAGACGGAAGTGATGTCTGTAGATATCCACAGTCATGAGACGCTGACTATTAAACTTGGAGGGGACGTACTGCAGCAGGTCGATAAATTTCGATATCTGGGGAGCACTATTTCATCAAAGTGCGACCTTGTTGCTGAAATCAACAGCAGGCTAGGAGCCGCAGCAGCGGCATTTGGCAAGCTGGATACCAAGGTCTTCCGGTCACACGACTTAAAGCTGGCTACAAAGATCTCGGTTTACATGGCAATTGTGCTGCCAAATCTTTTATACTCCGCTGAAACTTGGCCCATGTACCGTCAACATATCCGCACCTTAGATCAATTCCACCTGAGATATCTTCGGAAAATATTAAAGGTCCATTGGTCGGATCGCGTGCGAAATACTGAGGTGCTGCGACGAGCTAATGTCAGTGGCATCGAGGCTTACCTCATGCGGCGACAGCTTCGGTGGTCCGGTCATGTGGCACGTATGGCGGACGAACGCATCGCTAAGCGCATCTTTTATTCCGAGTTAGAGAAGGGCAAGCGCAAGCAGGGCGGACAACTTCTCAGATATAAGGATGTGCTTAAGCGGCACATGAAGAGGTGTAAAATAGATCCGGCACAATGGGAGAATTTGGCGGCACAACGGCCAGAGTGGAGGGCTTTGGTTAAGACCAAAGTACATACATTCGAAAATGATAGGCTTATCGAGCTGGATGCTAAGCGTGATGAGCTGAAAGCCCGACCACCAGCGGCTATAACCTATAATTACGTGGACGGTGTGCTCTCGTGCCCTACTTGCGGACGGATCTTCAATAAGAAGATCGGATACGTCAGCCACACCAAAGCACACCAAAGACAAATAAACTAGGAGTTAAAGCGGTCGCCTTTACCGAAATCGGTAGGACTGGCATCATCATCACTGCAGCCCTGTTCACTTTAGATATCATTTGTGATAACGTTGACAAGTAAACTACATCGACCAGTGCACATGTGTGATATGTTTATCTAAATAGTATGACGACTATTAATATGTATTGTACTGCAGCCCTGTTCACTTTAGATATCATTTGTGATAACGTTGACAAGTAAACTACATCGACCAGTGCACATGTGTGATATGTTTATCTAAATAGTATGACGACTATTAATATGTATTGTACTGCAGCCCTGTTCACTTTAGATATCATTTGTGATAACGTCGACAAGTAAACTACATCGACCAGTGCACATGTGTGATATGTTTATCTAAATAGTATGACGACTATTAATATGTATTGTACTGCAGCCCTGTTCACTTTAGATATCATTTGTGATAACGTTGACAAGTAAACTACATCGACCAGTGCACATGTGTGATATGTTTATCTAAATAGTATGACGACTATTAATATGTATTGTACTGCAGCCCTGTTCACTTTAGATATCATTTGTGATAACGTTGACAAGTAAACTACATCGACCAGTGCACATGTGTGATATGTTTATCTAAATAGTATGACGACTATTAATATGTATTGTACTGCAGCCCTGTTCACTTTAGATATCATTTGTGATAACGTTGACAAGTAAACTACATCGACCAGTGCACATGTGTGATATGTTTATCTAAATAGTATGACGACTATTAATATGTATTGTACTGCAGCCCTGTTCACTTTAGATATCATTTGTGATAACGTTGACAAGTAAACTACATCGACCAGTGCACATGTGTGATATGTTTATCTAAATAGTATGACGACTATTAATATGTATTGTACTGCAGCCCTGTTCACTTTAGATATCATTTGTGATAACGTTGACAAGTAAACTACATCGACCAGTGCACATGTGTGATATGTTTATCTAAATAGTATGACGACTATTAATATGTATTGTACTGCAGCCCTGTTCACTTTAGATATCATTTGTGATAACGTTGACAAGTAAACTACATCGACCAGTGCACATGTGTGATATGTTTATCTAAATAGTATGACGACTATTAATATGTATTGTACTGCAGCCCTGTTCACTTTAGATATCATTTGTGATAACGTTGACAAGTAAACTACATCGACCAGTGCACATGTGTGATATGTTTATCTAAATAGTATGACGACTATTAATATGTATTGTACTGCAGCCCTGTTCACTTTAGATATCATTTGTGATAACGTTGACAAGTAAACTACATCGACCAGTGCACATGTGTGATATGTTTATCTAAATAGTATGACGACTATTAATATGTATTGTACTGCAGCCCTGTTCACTTTAGATATCATTTGTGATAACGTTGACAAGTAAACTACATCGACCAGTGCACATGTGTGATATGTTTATCTAAATAGTATGACGACTATTAATATGTATTGTACTGCAGCCCTGTTCACTTTAGATATCATTTGTGATAACGTTGACAAGTAAACTACATCGACCAGTGCACATGTGTGATATGTTTATCTAAATAGTATGACGACTATTAATATGTATTGTACTGCAGCCCTGTTCACTTTAGATATCATTTGTGATAACGTTGACAAGTAAACTACATCGACCAGTGCACATGTGTGATATGTTTATCTAAATAGTATGACGACTATTAATATGTATTGTACTGCAGCCCTGTTCACTTTAGATATCATTTGTGATAACGTTGACAAGTAAACTACATCGACCAGTGCACATGTGTGATATGTTTATCTAAATAGTATGACGACTATTAATATGTATTGTACTGCAGCCCTGTTCACTTTAGATATCATTTGTGATAACGTTGACAAGTAAACTACATCGATCAGTGCACATGTGTGATATGTTTATCTAAATAGTATGACGACTATTAATATGTATTGTACTGCAGCCCTGTTCACTTTAGATATCATTTGTGATAACGTTGACAAGTAAACTACATCGACCAGTGCACATGTGTGATATGTTTATCTAAATAGTATGACGACTATTAATATGTATTGTACTGCAGCCCTGTTCACTTTAGATATCATTTGTGATAACGTTGACAAGTAAACTACATCGACCAGTGCACATGTGTGATATGTTTATCTAAATAGTATGACGACTATTAATATGTATTGTACTGCAGCCCTGTTCACTTTAGATATCATTTGTGATAACGTTGACAAGTAAACTACATCGACCAGTGCACATGTGTGATATGTTTATCTAAATAGTATGACGACTATTAATATGTATTGTACTGCAGCCCTGTTCACTTTAGATATCATTTGTGATAACGTTGACAAGTAAACTACATCGACCAGTGCACATGTGTGATATGTTTATCTAAATAGTATGACGACTATTAATATGTATTGTACTGCAGCCCTGTTCACTTTAGATATCATTTGTGATAACGTTGACAAGTAAACTACATCGACCAGTGCACATGTGTGATATGTTTATCTAAATAGTATGACGACTATTAATATGTATTGTACTGCAGCCCTGTTCACTTTAGATATCATTTGTGATAACGTTGACAAGTAAACTACATCGACCAGTGCACATGTGTGATATGTTTATCTAAATAGTATGACGACTATTAATATGTATTGTACTGCAGCCCTGTTCACTTTAGATATCATTTGTGATAACGTTGACAAGTAAACTACATCGACCAGTGCACATGTGTGATATGTTTATCTAAATAGTATGACGACTATTAATATGTATTGTACTGCAGCCCTGTTCACTTTAGATATCATTTGTGATAACGTTGACAAGTAAACTACATCGACCAGTGCACATGTGTGATATGTTTATCTAAATAGTATGACGACTATTAATATGTATTGTACTGCAGCCCTGTTCACTTTAGATATCATTTGTGATAACGTTGACAAGTAAACTACATCGACCAGTGCACATGTGTGATATGTTTATCTAAATAGTATGACGACTATTAATATGTATTGTACTGCAGCCCTGTTCACTTTAGATATCATTTGTGATAACGTTGACAAGTAAACTACATCGACCAGTGCACATGTGTGATATGTTTATCTAAATAGTATGACGACTATTAATATGTATTGTACTGCAGCCCTGTTCACTTTAGATATCATTTGTGATAACGTTGACAAGTAAACTACATCGACCAGTGCACATGTGTGATATGTTTATCTAAATAGTATGACGACTATTAATATGTATTGTACTGCAGCCCTGTTCACTTTAGATATCATTTGTGATAACGTTGACAAGTAAACTACATCGACCAGTGCACATGTGTGATATGTTTATCTAAATAGTATGACGACTATTAATATGTATTGTACTGCAGCCCTGTTCACTTTAGATATCATTTGTGATAACGTCGACAAGTAAACTACATCGACCAGTGCACATGTGTGATATGTTTATCTAAATAGTATGACGACTATTAATATGTATTGTACTGCAGCCCTGTTCACTTTAGATATCATTTGTGATAACGTTGACAAGTAAACTACATCGACCAGTGCACATGTGTGATATGTTTATCTAAATAGTATGACGACTATTAATATGTATTGTACTGCAGCCCTGTTCACTTTAGATATCATTTGTGATAACGTTGACAAGTAAACTACATCGACCAGTGCACATGTGTGATATGTTTATCTAAATAGTATGACGACTATTAATATGTATTGTACTGCAGCCCTGTTCACTTTAGATATCATTTGTGATAACGTTGACAAGTAAACTACATCGACCAGTGCACATGTGTGATATGTTTATCTAAATAGTATGACGACTATTAATATGTATTGTACTGCAGCCCTGTTCACTTTAGATATCATTTGTGATAACGTTGACAAGTAAACTACATCGACCAGTGCACATGTGTGATATGTTTATCTAAATAGTATGACGACTATTAATATGTATTGTACTGCAGCCCTGTTCACTTTAGATATCATTTGTGATAACGTTGACAAGTAAACTACATCGACCAGTGCACATGTGTGATATGTTTATCTAAATAGTATGACGACTATTAATATGTATTGTACTGCAGCCCTGTTCACTTTAGATATCATTTGTGATAACGTTGACAAGTAAACTACATCGACCAGTGCACATGTGTGATATGTTTATCTAAATAGTATGACGACTATTAATATGTATTGTACTGCAGCCCTGTTCACTTTAGATATCATTTGTGATAACGTTGACAAGTAAACTACATCGACCAGTGCACATGTGTGATATGTTTATCTAAATAGTATGACGACTATTAATATGTATTGTACTGCAGCCCTGTTCACTTTAGATATCATTTGTGATAACGTTGACAAGTAAACTACATCGACCAGTGCACATGTGTGATATGTTTATCTAAATAGTATGACGACTATTAATATGTATTGTACTGCAGTCCGCCAGAGGGTACTTCAGCATTTTTACCTGTCCGGTGGAAATGTTGAGTATTCGGGTACGCGGCCCCGGCTTCCTCGAGCTACTAATGTTACATGACCCTGATATCCTTTGTCGTAACATTGGTATCCCAACCCTTATTACTCCCAGCCCAAATATCCCCCCTCCCTTTCACCTATCCCACCACATAGCGTGGATCCCTCCTACGCAGACCACACAAAAAAGTCTGCTCCGGCGCGGAAGGCGACCCAACACAGATATGTAATGGGATTGGCGGACTCGGCGGGCAGCAAGGCAACGTGAATGGCTTAGGGCGATGGTAGAGGGCAAAAGCAACCTTCGGCCAGACACAGCATCCAACCCTTTCTCCGGTCGTAGCGGTCTCCGTTCCACTGGGCTCAGAAGGGGTGGGACGAGTGAGTGCATCTGCGTTTGCGCGTACGCTTGTGCACTTTAATATCTCCTGCGCACCTGACTGCTTTCGTTCATTGGACTCCGAGTAAGTGAGAGTCCTGTGGCGATGGGTTGAGGTAGAGAGGTCTGGTTTGATGTAAGCTGGGCTTTGTCTGCAACCTGCACACAGGCGGCTCTAGGGGTGCGGTAAGAGCATCGTGGTCGCTTCTGCTCTGCATTAGGGTAACAGAGTGGATTCGGCAGCACCTGGAGTGACAAAGCAGCCCTTTACAGGGAGGCACTGCTTTCCCCGCTCAGCCGGGGAGGGGACTAGAAAAGGTGTCCCAAACAAATGCTTGCCCTAACCCCTAAAGGAAGGCAGTAACCACGGCTGCCTCTGCATCTTAACTCGTGGTCGACGCTACAAGAAAAATAAAATATTAATAACACCTAAAATAACATTCGGTGCGTGGAACGTACGGACGCTTCTTGACCGTAATGATAATGCCTGTCCGGAGCGGAAAACTGCCATAGTAGCTCGGGAACTTCATCGCTATTGCGTTGATGTGGCTGCACTCAGCGAAACACATCTTGCTGATGAAGGTGAGCTGGTAGAAGACGGTGGTGGCTATACTTTCTTTTGGAAAGGTACCACCTCCTCAGAACCAAGAAGGTCAGGTGTTGGATTCGCGATCAAAAATCACCTAGTGAAGCGTCTTCAGGAATATCCTGTACATATTTCTGATCGCGTAACTACTTTACGCCTTCATCTAGACAATGATAACTTTCTTGATGTTATCAGTGTCTATGCTCCAACGTTAGACAAGTCTGATGACATCAAGGATAAGTTTTATGAGGAGTTGACTCGATGCTTAGATACCATACGGCCCAGAGAACAGATCCTTCTTCTGGGCGATTTTAACGCCAGAGTCGGGCGAGACTATGAAGCCTGGCCAAAAATTCTAGGCAGACATGGCGTTGGTAACATGAATAGCAATGGACAGTTACTGCTTAGTTTGTGTGCACAATTCCATCTTGCCATTACTAACACTATGTTCAGACTCGCAGCTAAGCACAAAACTACATGGATGCACCCAAGATCCAAGCATTGGCATCTCATAGACTATGCTATTGTTCGGCAGCGCGACGTTGCCCAAGTCCAGGTTACCCGTGTCATGCGTGGAGCGCATTGTTGGACCGACCACCGCCTCGTAGTCACCAAGCTATGTCTCCGCCTTCGGAAGCCTCTGAGATCTCGTACAGTAAAGCCGGCGTGCATAAACGTGGAAAGGCTAAATGACCTCGAGACGAAGGAAAAGTACGTCAAAGCTTTAACAAGTTCGCCAACGCCTATCAATAGAGCAACCGATGATGTTGAAACTGACTGGGGGGCTCTCAATTCTCACATATTAGATACCGCTTCAAGGATAGTGGGCTCCAAGGTCCGAAAGAATGAAGATTGGTTCGATGAGAATTGTGAGATTCTAACAGCGGCATTCGGCAAGCATCGAGATTGCCTTCAGCGAAATAGTGGAAATCGAAGCGTTGACTCAGCGGAGATCAAGCGAAGTGACCGTGAGTTGCGTCAGTTATGTCGGGAGACCAAAAATAAATGGTGGCTAGAGAAGGCTGAGCATGTGCAGCGGCTCTACGATACTAACCAACTTGGCGAGTTCCACGCCGAGGTGCGTAAGTTGGTAGGTAATGCGAAGTGTTCTAAGGTGCCTTTGAAAACTGCTAACGGCGAAGCCCTTCTAAAGAGCAGAGAAGACATCCTTAGTCGATGGGCAGAACACTTTAACAATCTGCTTAACGTAGATCGTTCAGCTGATCTACAGCACATTCGCTTACTGCCACAGCACCCTACTGCTAATGAGCTCGACGAGCCGTTAGCGCATGATGAAGTCATCCAAGCCCTGAAACAACTTCAGAACAAGCGCGCGGTGGGCATTGACTGTATACCAGCGGAACTGATAAAGTGTGGCGGTGATCAGTTGCAGTCGTGGATACGAGAACTTTTTACTCGTATGTGGGAGGAGGAGCGGGCTCCTTCTGATTTTAGAAAATCTCGCATCAGTACCCTTTATAAGAACAAAGGCGACCGCTCTGACTGCAACTCATACCGCGGAATTTCGCTTCTCTCGGTCCCTGGAAAAGCCTTTGCCAGAGTACTATTAAACCGCCTTTTGACCCTTTCTGAAAAGCTCTTGCCTGAGACCCAGTTTGGCTTCCGGCCTGCCCGAGGCACATGTGATGCAATCTTCTCAGTGCGTCAACTGCAAGAGAAAAGCCGGGAACAATGTCAGCCGCTATACCTCTGCTTTGTTGACCTTGAGAAAGCTTTTGATAGTGTGCCTCGAGAAGCTCTCTGGTTGGTTCTTAGCAAACTGGGGTGCACGGAGAAATTTGTAAGGCTACTTAGACTCCTGCATGATGACATGGAATGTTGTGTTGGAGTCGATGGTGGACAGTCAGCTTTCTTTCCCGTTACCTGTGGGGTGAAACAAGGGTGCGTATTGGCACCCACACTGTTTGCATTGTACTTTGCAGTTGTAGTTAAGGATGCCTTACATGGTTCCTCTGAAGGAGCTCACATCCGCTTCCGCACTGATGGCAAGCTTTTCAATTTAGCTAGGCTTAAATCACATACAAAAGTATCGAACGCCGTGATCACTGAGATCATGTATGCGGACGATTTATGCTTTGCAGCGGAATCCCCAGATGGCTTGCAGCAGCTAATGTCTCTCTTCCATAAGTCGTGCCAGAAGTTCGGCCTGAAAATCAGTGTCAAGAAGACGGAAGTGATGTCTGTAGATATCCACAGTCATGAGACGCTGACTATTAAACTTGGAGGGGACGTACTGCAGCAGGTCGATAAATTTCGATATCTGGGGAGCACTATTTCATCAAAGTGCGACCTTGTTGCTGAAATCAACAGCAGGCTAGGAGCCGCAGCAGCGGCATTTGGCAAGCTGGATACCAAGGTCTTCCGGTCACACGACTTAAAGCTGGCTACAAAGATCTCGGTTTACATGGCAATTGTGCTGCCAAATCTTTTATACTCCGCTGAAACTTGGCCCATGTACCGTCAACATATCCGCACCTTAGATCAATTCCACCTGAGATATCTTCGGAAAATATTAAAGGTCCATTGGTCGGATCGCGTGCGAAATACTGAGGTGCTGCGACGAGCTAATGTCAGTGGCATCGAGGCTTACCTCATGCGGCGACAGCTTCGGTGGTCCGGTCATGTGGCACGTATGGCGGACGAACGCATCGCTAAGCGCATCTTTTATTCCGAGTTAGAGAAGGGCAAGCGCAAGCAGGGCGGACAACTTCTCAGATATAAGGATGTGCTTAAGCGGCACATGAAGAGGTGTAAAATAGATCCGGCACAATGGGAGAATTTGGCGGCACAACGGCCAGAGTGGAGGGCTTTGGTTAAGACCAAAGTACATACATTCGAAAATGATAGGCTTATCGAGCTGGATGCTAAGCGTGATGAGCTGAAAGCCCGACCACCAGCGGCTATAACCTATAATTACGTGGACGGTGTGCTCTCGTGCCCTACTTGCGGACGGATCTTCAATAAGAAGATCGGATACGTCAGCCACACCAAAGCACACCAAAGACAAATAAACTAGGAGTTAAAGCGGTCGCCTTTACCGAAATCGGTAGGACTGGCATCATCATCACTGCAGCCCTGTTCACTTTAGATATCATTTGTGATAACGTTGACAAGTAAACTACATCGACCAGTGCACATGTGTGATATGTTTATCTAAATAGTATGACGACTATTAATATGTATTGTACTGCAGCCCTGTTCACTTTAGATATCATTTGTGATAACGTTGACAAGTAAACTACATCGACCAGTGCACATGTGTGATATGTTTATCTAAATAGTATGACGACTATTAATATGTATTGTACTGCAGCCCTGTTCACTTTAGATATCATTTGTGATAACGTTGACAAGTAAACTACATCGACCAGTGCACATGTGTGATATGTTTATCTAAATAGTATGACGACTATTAATATGTATTGTACTGCAGCCCTGTTCACTTTAGATATCATTTGTGATAACGTTGACAAGTAAACTACATCGACCAGTGCACATGTGTGATATGTTTATCTAAATAGTATGACGACTATTAATATGTATTGTACTGCAGCCCTGTTCACTTTAGATATCATTTGTGATAACGTTGACAAGTAAACTACATCGACCAGTGCACATGTGTGATATGTTTATCTAAATAGTATGACGACTATTAATATGTATTGTACTGCAGCCCTGTTCACTTTAGATATCATTTGTGATAACGTTGACAAGTAAACTACATCGACCAGTGCACATGTGTGATATGTTTATCTAAATAGTATGACGACTATTAATATGTATTGTACTGCAGCCCTGTTCACTTTAGATATCATTTGTGATAACGTCGACAAGTAAACTACATCGACCAGTGCACATGTGTGATATGTTTATCTAAATAGTATGACGACTATTAATATGTATTGTACTGCAGCCCTGTTCACTTTAGATATCATTTGTGATAACGTTGACAAGTAAACTACATCGACCAGTGCACATGTGTGATATGTTTATCTAAATAGTATGACGACTATTAATATGTATTGTACTGCAGCCCTGTTCACTTTAGATATCATTTGTGATAACGTTGACAAGTAAACTACATCGACCAGTGCACATGTGTGATATGTTTATCTAAATAGTATGACGACTATTAATATGTATTGTACTGCAGCCCTGTTCACTTTAGATATCATTTGTGATAACGTTGACAAGTAAACTACATCGACCAGTGCACATGTGTGATATGTTTATCTAAATAGTATGACGACTATTAATATGTATTGTACTGCAGCCCTGTTCACTTTAGATATCATTTGTGATAACGTTGACAAGTAAACTACATCGACCAGTGCACATGTGTGATATGTTTATCTAAATAGTATGACGACTATTAATATGTATTGTACTGCAGCCCTGTTCACTTTAGATATCATTTGTGATAACGTTGACAAGTAAACTACATCGACCAGTGCACATGTGTGATATGTTTATCTAAATAGTATGACGACTATTAATATGTATTGTACTGCAGCCCTGTTCACTTTAGATATCATTTGTGATAACGTTGACAAGTAAACTACATCGACCAGTGCACATGTGTGATATGTTTATCTAAATAGTATGACGACTATTAATATGTATTGTACTGCAGCCCTGTTCACTTTAGATATCATTTGTGATAACGTTGACAAGTAAACTACATCGACCAGTGCACATGTGTGATATGTTTATCTAAATAGTATGACGACTATTAATATGTATTGTACTGCAGCCCTGTTCACTTTAGATATCATTTGTGATAACGTTGACAAGTAAACTACATCGACCAGTGCACATGTGTGATATGTTTATCTAAATAGTATGACGACTATTAATATGTATTGTACTGCAGCCCTGTTCACTTTAGATATCATTTGTGATAACGTTGACAAGTAAACTACATCGACCAGTGCACATGTGTGATATGTTTATCTAAATAGTATGACGACTATTAATATGTATTGTACTGCAGCCCTGTTCACTTTAGATATCATTTGTGATAACGTTGACAAGTAAACTACATCGACCAGTGCACATGTGTGATATGTTTATCTAAATAGTATGACGACTATTAATATGTATTGTACTGCAGCCCTGTTCACTTTAGATATCATTTGTGATAACGTTGACAAGTAAACTACATCGATCAGTGCACATGTGTGATATGTTTATCTAAATAGTATGACGACTATTAATATGTATTGTACTGCAGCCCTGTTCACTTTAGATATCATTTGTGATAACGTTGACAAGTAAACTACATCGATCAGTGCACATGTGTGATATGTTTATCTAAATAGTATGACGACTATTAATATGTATTGTACTGCAGCCCTGTTCACTTTAGATATCATTTGTGATAACGTTGACAAGTAAACTACATCGATCAGTGCACATGTGTGATATGTTTATCTAAATAGTATGACGACTATTAATATGTATTGTACTGCAGCCCTGTTCACTTTAGATATCATTTGTGATAACGTTGACAAGTAAACTACATCGATCAGTGCACATGTGTGATATGTTTATCTAAATAGTATGACGACTATTAATATGTATTGTACTGCAGCCCTGTTCACTTTAGATATCATTTGTGATAACGTTGACAAGTAAACTACATCGACCAGTGCACATGTGTGATATGTTTATCTAAATAGTATGACGACTATTAATATGTATTGTACTGCAGCCCTGTTCACTTTAGATATCATTTGTGATAACGTTGACAAGTAAACTACATCGACCAGTGCACATGTGTGATATGTTTATCTAAATAGTATGACGACTATTAATATGTATTGTACTGCAGCCCTGTTCACTTTAGATATCATTTGTGATAACGTTGACAAGTAAACTACATCGACCAGTGCACATGTGTGATATGTTTATCTAAATAGTATGACGACTATTAATATGTATTGTACTGCAGCCCTGTTCACTTTAGATATCATTTGTGATAACGTTGACAAGTAAACTACATCGATCAGTGCACATGTGTGATATGTTTATCTAAATAGTATGACGACTATTAATATGTATTGTACTGCAGCCCTGTTCACTTTAGATATCATTTGTGATAACGTTGACAAGTAAACTACATCGACCAGTGCACATGTGTGATATGTTTATCTAAATAGTATGACGACTATTAATATGTATTGTACTGCAGCCCTGTTCACTTTAGATATCATTTGTGATAACGTTGACAAGTAAACTACATCGATCAGTGCACATGTGTGATATGTTTATCTAAATAGTATGACGACTATTAATATGTATTGTACTGCAGCCCTGTTCACTTTAGATATCATTTGTGATAACGTTGACAAGTAAACTACATCGATCAGTGCACATGTGTGATATGTTTATCTAAATAGTATGACGACTATTAATATGTATTGTACTGCAGCCCTGTTCACTTTAGATATCATTTGTGATAACGTTGACAAGTAAACTACATCGATCAGTGCACATGTGTG
Organism: Lymantria monacha; assembly: GCA_905163515.2. Lineage (NCBI taxonomy): Eukaryota > Metazoa > Arthropoda > Insecta > Lepidoptera > Erebidae > Lymantria > Lymantria monacha. Next base: position 723,293 of record LR991096.1, on the reverse strand, counting down.
ATATGTTTATCTAAATAGTATGACGACTATTAATATGTATTGTACTGCAGCCCTGTTCACTTTAGATATCATTTGTGATAACGTTGACAAGTAAACTACATCGACCAGTGCACATGTGTGATATGTTTATCTAAATAGTATGACGACTATTAATATGTATTGTACTGCAGCCCTGTTCACTTTAGATATCATTTGTGATAACGTTGACAAGTAAACTACATCGACCAGTGCACATGTGTGATATGTTTATCTAAATAGTATGACGACTATTAATATGTATTGTACTGCAGCCCTGTTCACTTTAGATATCATTTGTGATAACGTTGACAAGTAAACTACATCGACCAGTGCACATGTGTGATATGTTTATCTAAATAGTATGACGACTATTAATATGTATTGTACTGCAGCCCTGTTCACTTTAGATATCATTTGTGATAACGTTGACAAGTAAACTACATCGACCAGTGCACATGTGTGATATGTTTATCTAAATAGTATGACGACTATTAATATGTATTGTACTGCAGCCCTGTTCACTTTAGATATCATTTGTGATAACGTTGACAAGTAAACTACATCGACCAGTGCACATGTGTGATATGTTTATCTAAATAGTATGACGACTATTAATATGTATTGTACTGCAGCCCTGTTCACTTTAGATATCATTTGTGATAACGTCGACAAGTAAACTACATCGACCAGTGCACATGTGTGATATGTTTATCTAAATAGTATGACGACTATTAATATGTATTGTACTGCAGCCCTGTTCACTTTAGATATCATTTGTGATAACGTTGACAAGTAAACTACATCGACCAGTGCACATGTGTGATATGTTTATCTAAATAGTATGACGACTATTAATATGTATTGTACTGCAGCCCTGTTCACTTTAGATATCATTTGTGATAACGTTGACAAGTAAACTACATCGACCAGTGCACATGTGTGATATGTTTATCTAAATAGTATGACGACTATTAATATGTATTGTACTGCAGCCCTGTTCACTTTAGATATCATTTGTGATAACGTTGACAAGTAAACTACATCGACCAGTGCACATGTGTGATATGTTTATCTAAATAGTATGACGACTATTAATATGTATTGTACTGCAGCCCTGTTCACTTTAGATATCATTTGTGATAACGTTGACAAGTAAACTACATCGACCAGTGCACATGTGTGATATGTTTATCTAAATAGTATGACGACTATTAATATGTATTGTACTGCAGCCCTGTTCACTTTAGATATCATTTGTGATAACGTTGACAAGTAAACTACATCGATCAGTGCACATGTGTGATATGTTTATCTAAATAGTATGACGACTATTAATATGTATTGTACTGCAGCCCTGTTCACTTTAGATATCATTTGTGATAACGTTGACAAGTAAACTACATCGATCAGTGCACATGTGTGATATGTTTATCTAAATAGTATGACGACTATTAATATGTATTGTACTGCAGCCCTGTTCACTTTAGATATCATTTGTGATAACGTTGACAAGTAAACTACATCGATCAGTGCACATGTGTGATATGTTTATCTAAATAGTATGACGACTATTAATATGTATTGTACTGCAGCCCTGTTCACTTTAGATATCATTTGTGATAACGTTGACAAGTAAACTACATCGATCAGTGCACATGTGTGATATGTTTATCTAAATAGTATGACGACTATTAATATGTATTGTACTGCAGCCCTGTTCACTTTAGATATCATTTGTGATAACGTTGACAAGTAAACTACATCGATCAGTGCACATGTGTGATATGTTTATCTAAATAGTATGACGACTATTAATATGTATTGTACTGCAGCCCTGTTCACTTTAGATATCATTTGTGATAACGTTGACAAGTAAACTACATCGACCAGTGCACATGTGTGATATGTTTATCTAAATAGTATGACGACTATTAATATGTATTGTACTGCAGCCCTGTTCACTTTAGATATCATTTGTGATAACGTTGACAAGTAAACTACATCGATCAGTGCACATGTGTGATATGTTTATCTAAATAGTATGACGACTATTAATATGTATTGTACTGCAGCCCTGTTCACTTTAGAGACATGACACGTACTTCGCGGTATGAAACATGTCTCAATGAAAAATAAAAAGAACAAACACTTTCACTATAGTGTATAACATTTGGTCAGCTCGGGGTAAATGTAATATAATTACACAATATTATATTGACGCAATAAGTTGTTTAGTATTAAAATAAACCGTTGGTACAAGGTCGACGCGTGCCGACCGACCGCGAGCAATAAATATTAACCAAACCTAACTCAATAATCTGATAAAACATTAATTAAAGTATATAGTTATACTACAATATAACTCATCAACATTTTCAATGTTATATGTCTATTTGTTATCCGCGTCATGATAATATCTATTGTTAAATCGTTTTATATTTATATATGTTCATAAATATAATCTTCTATTGCCCGACTTCATGTGGTGACCGAGTAGAAATACATTGTATCAAACACTTCCCTTTTCATAAATGTCATAAAATATAACTAATAAATTTAAGGGGTTAATATAATATTGATAGTAAACATGGCGTAGTGGTAAGATACCGATCTACAAATGCCCAAATGTACAATGGTTCTATTCCCACACAGGACAATACTTTGTGCGATACACAAACTGTTAGTAGTGTTACTTGTGTCTATAAATTATATGTTTGTAAAGTAAAACCGCAACACACGGTGCACGGTTGAACGATATGAATGTGGGAGTCCAGATGGGCGACTCAGTGGTCACTGCTTTGCTTTATGCAGATGATGCAGTCCTGCTGGCACAGTCAGCGACTGACCTGCAGACCCTAGTCGACACAATGACAGAAGATTGTAAGAAAAGGGGTCTACGCGTGAATGTGAGCAAAACCAAAATAATGGTCTTTGAAAGAGACGAAGCCAGAACAGATGTAAGAGTAACAATAGGTAATGATGTACTAGATAGAGCAAGTGGATGAATTTGTATATCTTGGATGTGGATTTAGCCGAGATGGAAGGTACACCACTGATATAGAGCGAATAGTGAATGCGGGCAATAGAGAGAATGGAGCGTTGGGGCAACTTCTCGGCAGCCACCACCTCAGCCAGAAGGCACGTGTAGCAATACATAACGCAGTGCTTGTCCCAACATTACTGTATGGAAGCGAGAGTTGGGTATGCAGAAAAGAGTATGAAAGTAAAATTAATGCGGTCGAAATGCGATCTCTGCGAAAAATCTGTGGAGTTAGGCTGACCGACCGCATTCGTAACGACGACGTAAGAGAGCGAGTAGGTATGAAAGAGAGTATTGGTATAAAGATGCGAAAGGGCATGAAGGGCTCCGATGGTTCGGACATGTGGAAAGAATGCCGAACGAACGTCTGGTTAAGAAGATATACAATGCGAAAGTGGAAGGATGTAGGTACCGAGGGAGACCGAGACTAATCTACCTAGACCAGATCGGTCATGTACTGAAGGAAGGTGGAGTCAAGAGTCTCCGAAACCGGCGAGCGTGTATGAAGAGAATTATGAATGTTGAGGAAGCGAGTGAAGTGTGCAGAGATAGAGTTCTCTGGCACTCTGTTCTCTCTGCCTGCCCCGCAAGGGATATGGCGTGATGATATGTATGTATGTATGTATAACATGTATAGTACGAGAGCGCGACCAGCATTCCACGTTAAAGTTAACTAAAGTTACTTAAGTTATTAAATGTCTATCATACCACAAACATGTAAAGTTTTGCGTAATTATTATGTTATCCACAGAAGAGTACTTTAAGTTTTTTTTCGTGGACAAGTGATGAGAATTGAGGGCTTTACATCCATCTATCCGCCTAACAACATCCATGGTTGAACAAATGTCTTTCTGATGCGGTGAAATGTCATTTGTTGACAGTTGTTGTAAGCTTAGTTCTGCTCTCCAGAGAATGTCGTTTCTCTAGGTAGCTCTGATAGCGCTTTACTCTGATAACATTGCCGTAACATCATAATAAACAGTTGCGCAGCCATTAATTCACCGATGTGTTACATCACGGAATCAGTATAAATTCGAACGTAGAGACTATTTAATAATATAATATTTGTTCCTTTTCTAATGGTGAGTAACAGACCTAAGGGACTAATGCTATGACTTTAGGCGAAGGAAAACTTAAAATAATGATGTCAAGCTGTATGATCGACGTATATGGTATATTAAGGCAATAATCTTGCCGATGTGGATCTCCACATCACCTGTCCAATAGTAACTTATGACCACGAGCATTTGTAATTACCGCTAATGTTTTAAAGTATTATCTATCTAAATATTAAATCTCATAACATAATATACAAATATATATATATCTATAAGATTTTATTAATTATAAGCCCCCTAATAAGATGTTATCTCATTTGATTGATTCTTTTTAAGTTTCTATTTCTCTATGTTTTTCCTAACGTCGTTTCTAAATTTTGGCCTTCAGCGTGCTATGGAGAGGGCTATGTTCGGTATTTCTCTACGTGATAAAATCCGGAATACGAAAATCCGTAGAAGAAAGGGTGTAACCGACATAGCTCGAAAAAATAGCACGTTGAAGTGGCACTGGGCAGGCCACATCGCTCGACGAACCGACAACCGTTGGGGAAGAAAGGTTCTTGAGTGGCGACCACGAATCGGAGGCCGCAACGTAGGACGAGCCCCACTAGGTGGACTGATGACATCATGAAAGTCGCAGGCAACCGTTGGATGCAGGTGGCACAGGACCGTTGCGAATGGCATTCTCGTGGGGAGTCCTACGTCCAACAGTGGACGTTTACGGGCGGATGGGTGGATGTTTTTCCTTCTAATAACCTTTTAACGTGTAATAAACGTATATGTACCCTAGACCATGTCACATGTCACAACCTGTACCTCTAACATTCCAAAGACCACTATTGCGTTTTTTCTGTAACAACTACTGTCATCTCTGGAGTTTCACAATATCTGAATAAACACAACACTCGTATTTGCCAATGTTCGATATATCATACGTGTGAATAAACAAACAAATATAATATCTCGTACAGTATCCAATCTCACGGCTGAAACAACTTTACGACTGCCGATGCACTCATAAAACAAAACCCGTTTATATATGGGTGTATTTATTGTATGTTCAAATCTGAATCTCATTTTGTAATGCACAGGCGGCGTAGTAACGACTGAACATTCTTTCAACAGCTTCTCATGCAAACAAATAATTTCATCAACCCGGTTCACCGGTCATTTTTATTTATTATTTCATGCTTATTTATTTCATTATCATTTTAATTTCAAGGGGTGGGGGGGTTACTATCATACCCTTCATCTAATATTAATTATTTTTGAGAAGATGTGTTGAGAATGATAAAGGAGCACAGAGAGAGTGTGTGAAAATTACTCTTCACCGATCAGTGCGTAGAGGCGATGTTTTGGTGGGCACGTGAAAGTGTCGTGTGGCAGCAAAAGTTGGCAGGGCATCGACACGAGATGGTACCAGACTCAGTAGCCCGCTGGACGGGCTACTGAGTCTGGTACGGTTAATAGGGACCGGGTACGAGTGGCCCGCCAACACGGTAAAAGAGAGGTACGTGTACGGCAGATTATGAGCTAGTGCATCATCTTCTGCTCAGGACGGATCGGGCGACGGTCATACCATAATCAATTCTTAAAAAAAAAAAAGGAAACGCTCATAATTTGTCTGCCCTCATCCTAAGCTAAGTGGGGTCGGCACAGCACGTCCTTGCCTTCCACAATCTTCTATCAGCCCTCATATCTGTACTCAGAACTTTCATACATATATCCTCGTTTACACAATCCATCCATCTCTTTTTGGGTCTTTCAAGATTCTTACGCCATACCAAGACAATCTTGCGCTCCTAAACTTCTCTATTACTGGTGCTACTTTCAAACCTCCCGTAATATACACACAGAAACTACCACGACATAATTGGTAACCAATTTCACGTTTACTATGTTTACTTCATGAAAATGTATTATATAAAATAAAATACAAGAGTCGTCTAAACTACTTTGTAAACTCACCACAATCTAACAACTAATGTTAATTAATATACGCAGTAAATATATATATTGATGGGCAAGTAATTAGACTTGTACTTTTCAATCTTAAATTAATACCTACATCACACTTTGTAGAGTATATTTTAAAATTATGGCTCCGAAATGGGTAGAGAGTAACTCTCATTGTTGTTTCTCGAGTAAAATTACTTAACTTAGCAAAAAATGTAACAACACTTGGTCTGGATCTTGGATTGTAGGCAGGACCTCGCGGATACATATATGTATATATACTATATGTCACAGGACCAATGGGAGGTGTGTGTGTGTACACTTGTCACGTCATAGTCCCTCTTTACGTATAAAATGTGATGTTCATTCGCACAACACGTAAAAGTAACTCGTGCATAAAACAACACGATATAATAATGTATCAGCTTATATTTACATATCATACAGTTTTACACGCGAATTCTGCACAATATACCTATTAGCAAGTTATAGTCAAATAGATACGTAATACGTATCTTATATATTCATCTATAAATATATGTTAAATTAAAATGTTTGTTTGTGATATGAAAATAATTGTTTTTTACTTGAAATATTTGACAAAATATACGGTACTAATAATAAAAAAAGCTTGTAAAAACAACTGTGTTTGTTAATAATGCCGGACCGATGTTGGTATGACTCTCACACACCACACCTGAAGTAAGACTAGTATTGTTAAAATTTTTCTGTGCGGTGACCGAATAAGAATAGAATTTAGCGCTCCCCTTTCTTACCCGAAATGTGATCCTAAAAGACAAGAGCTTCAAGCAGATAACGTCAATACAAAAGAAGAAAATCTCGAAATAAAACCCTATACTATACCCATCAGATACTAATAGGTCACTTCCCCTCCCCTTTTGGAGCAGTCCAGCCCAATGGTGCGTTTGTGATAGGAAATAATGATGATAATGGTTGTTAAAAAAATACAGGGCCAGGTGTTCAGTATCGCTGATGGCTCAGTGAGCATAAGTAGTTATGGTCGACGAAGCGCTTTGTCTAAATAGTCAGAAGGGCATCTCCAAATGTCAACGACCCTCCTAACGATACGCTTGCCAACTTTAACGTCTGAATTTCATGTATGACAACGCCATCTGTTGCCACATAGTAACAACACAAATAAAAGTCAATTAATGTCGTGAAACATGAAAACTCCAATTGTAAAAAAAAGAATTCTGTATTAAAATTAAATAATAACCTGTCGGTTGATTCGTATTTGGATGTGTTACGTCATTATTGTCATACCAGAAACAAGGTCTTATAAGAATTTTCATTGTTTTCGCTGAATTTGTATCAAAGCGAGCTTATTGCCGGGAAACCCAGTGACAGTTGGCCGACTTGGAAATCGAGCCCGCTACATCGCGATAAGTAGTTGCATGTATAACGACTAATTAGAGCGAAGCCTTAACTTGTGAAACTTTAAAACATGAGCTTATTTGGAAAATTCATGTCAGAGAAATAAGCCTCCCTCGAAATACCTCTAAGGACTTACAAGAAAATGTTGTTAGTTAGAAACTTGATTAATCTAGCAAATTATAAAGTTTCAAGAAGCTTTAAGAGCTTAAACGATATTGTGCGGACGGCAGCTAATGTTTATATCGCTCGTTGCCGCGCCGGGAACACACCATCAATCTTTAATTTACTACTAAAAGTGACGTCGACATGGGGTAAGTATATATACTAATATTGTAAATGTAAAAAGTTTGTTTGGTTGAACGTGATATCGGGAACCACTGGTACAAATTGAAAATTATTTTAATAATGGATAGCCTATTTATCGAGGAAGGCTATAGGTTATACAAGGTGGAGACGACCATACGACAATAATTTTAATCTAGTGTATCTGATGACTTGCCCAGCCTGTATACAAACTTTGAATACAATATGTCGTATAGTTTAGCCGCAGCACATTACTTTGTATTATTAACAATTTCCACACTCTGTATAAAAATTAAAATTATTCGCCTATCACTAAGAGATCAATGAGCTCCCGCGCCGCATCGGTATAAACTAATATGAAACTAGTACCTACATATCGCCATGTTTACCAGTTCAAGTCTTCCCCAAACGTAATACAAATCAATGCATATTATTATACCTTATTCCTAAATCTTAAGATCCATACATATAAACCGTGTCATCAGACTTAGATGAAAAATTTAAAACTACCTAATGCGGCTTAATGAAAGAAGACCTCGGTCTCATGTTCAAAACTATTATCATAGGTCTGTAGGTCAGTGTGCCATCGTGATCCTGTGACGTGAATGTGCGTAATTAGACGCTTACTTTGTGTTAGAATAGTATTTCTTTCTCATTTACAATGCCTCGTTATAATTACACAGCTTCGGGTATACAGATATGATTTTAATTTATGGAGAATATCACGGAAATGCAGCTTTAACCATACGTACGTATCGAAAGAGATATGGAAACACACGTGTTTGTACTACCAATGGCCGGACTATTGTGCAAGCTGTCCAGAGGTTACGGGATAATCAATCCTTACTGCCTCATATGGATAGTGCTCCTTCGCGTGTAAGAGTCACCCTAGATGAACAAATTTTAAATTATTTTTCTCGCAAATTTGACACAGGTTGATAATGTAGAGAACTTAAAAAAAGGAATTGTACGATCTTTCGACAAGTTAAAATACATCGCCGTCAATGGCGACCTGTTAACAAGAGTTCGAAATAATATTTTAAGACGATATAATTTGTGCGTTCGGGTCCATGGCGCACATATCGAAAATTTAAGTTTAACGACCAAGTGAATTATTAAAGTTATCGTGATTATTTTATTCTACCTACGTTATTATTTTAATAAAATAATCAAGTGAGAATCCCTACCTACGTTTCGAAGTTGTAACATATGATACCACAAGGTCACTCGCGTGCCGACCACAGGTTAGTGAACTAATATTTACAAACGGTGTTCTATTTTGTTTCAATATTTATGATAAAAAGTTTGTTTGAAAAAATTGTTTTTTAAATATGCAGGCGAGGACTTTTTTAATAGTTTCAAAATACTCCTATACACTAGTATTGACGGTGTTTTCATTTATTGTCGTATTGACGTCTCCACTCTGTATAACATCCAATAGGTCAATCAAATACTTTTTTTGCATAAAAAGTAATAAATTATTCCTTTAATGGGGTCCCGTTGCTGCGTTATATGTAGATGGCTATGATTCACTCTTTCTCTTGTGTGACGCGGTCGAAGTTGCGGGTGTCAGCTAGTCTATAATACAAAGTGGCATGTGTTTTTTTTTTCGTGTATATTGGTTATTAGCCGCAGACGGCTTTCACAACTTAACCCGGTCTCGGCGCTCAACCATAGTGGTTGAGCGCCGAGAGCTCTCAACCCGAAAATTACATGTGTCCTTTCGTTGCATCATTAATTATTTCGGTCACGTTCTTTTGGTGATACCTCATTATATTTCTAGAGATATTGATAAATTATATTTGTATATATTTATAACTGCTGTTGTGTGACATCGCCCCGGGTGGAACGGACGGCGAGTGTCCAAACCATAGCCTGCTAAAAAAAGATCCCTGTCTTGAAGCAAAATGTAACACTAACACATTTCACTAATCCTATTCCTAAAGTTATATAACACGGTCGTGTTCGAGGGCGGTACGACAATGTACACGGTAACAATAAAACTCATATGTGCATATATTGCATGTACAATGCATATGTAACATTACCACCATAACTTATTAACACCTCGCATACGTGCACTTTTTCCAAATTAAACTCCCTTTGGGTTGATTTACGGTCAACAGAAAGATTGGGATACACACAACTGATAGGGAATTTTACTAAAATTTGACACATTTCCAGTTGGAGCGCTGGAACCGGAAGTGGCTAAAAATCATCTCTAGACATATCTTAACAATCACCATTATTGATCAGCCAGATCGGTGATACCGTTCGGGCTCACTCAGTGACGAACATAACAATATGTTAGCAATTCCAAGCAATGTAATTAGTTTCATGCCATGTACTATAAGTATTAGTTTATCAGCAACTATTATACCTATTGTCTTCCTAGTCACAATGCAGCGGGTCCTGAGTCCTGACAACACAAAAGACTAGTTTTGTTTAACATTTATGACATTCCCAAGACAGCTATCGCAGCAGGTGTTGCAAACTTTCCAAGCGATCATCGCTGCCCATTCTCCTGCTGATCACTCACACTCTAAGAATAGAGTATCCCGTCATTACACCGAGAAGAATTAGTCAATGATATCCCATATTATTATTTAGAAGTACAGCTTACATGTCATAGATGGCGCTATATCACAAACTGTATGTACCAAACTAAACAAGCTAATCACTTGAAAATTCAAACTAAAATTATAATTCGCTTCGTGGTTTTAAGAAATATACGAACGCTCAAGGACGTGACTGTTTTCTAACAAAATTATTTATAGACGGTGGTGCTGCAGTGTATTAAGGTCGACATTAGCATACGTACGCGTGCCGAGCGCGGGCGCGGGTCTCAAGTTAGGTCGATGTGTTACCGGACAAACCCGATTTTAGCTCACTCAAACTCGTTTTGCGTTGTCCTCTTCAGTTTTTGTTACCAGCACATCCTTACAGTGATATATAACTTTTAAGATCATACAGATACATTATTCTTTGATTTATCAATAACATGGTTTAACATATTAATAGTTTGCCTTTTTACAATTACGGGTAATTACTGATTATTTAAAGGACATGCCATCTGCTATTAGATTATAGAAAAACAAGATAGATAAAAGTCGTACATAACCGTCCCAGCAGGTGTCGTGCATGTTAACTAAGATGTTTGACTACGCGTACCTCCATCTGCACACAATCTAATGAAAAGCTGGCTGCTGTCTGTTCAATCTTCCAGCAAAGCAACTCATGCTCCGGTGTGATATGAGAGAAAATCTATTTTAATCTCTATTGATTTTTAGACTCTTCAAGACTCCATTTCCAAGCAAAAATTTACGTAAAGTAGGCTTTTATTACGTTATTACTTGTTAATGTAATTGTTGGGAAACATTGCATCATTCTTATTCATGATCGTTAAACGCAAACTATTTTATATCAGACTGTTGTGATCATCTCGGCTCACCTATCGCAACTTGGTTGTGCTGACCAGCGTACAACTGTTCTTATACTGATTATAAAATCTAACAAAACTGAAACATCATCCGTAAAATCATACAATAATATGTTAAAGTCAAATTGTGGGAAAATCCTAGCGGTTTCCGGCAAATCACATCATAAATCAACCAAAGAGTAGATAATAATTACTGAGACGTTTTTATATTAAACAGTCCGCAGCATCCGGCAACCGGTTTTGCGTCAAATAATAAATCGCAATTTGGCTGTTTACCAAAACATCGAATGAGCGGTTCAGTGCGAGCATCTCTTATTCTATTAACGTTCGATATCACACGAACACCGACTGCAACGTTACTAAGAGCCGTCGCCTAGCTCGATACACACACACACACATCCTATTTAACAGGATACAAGATAAACAGCTCATGTCTATTCGGTATATTACCCTAATTCCTAATTAACTGCTTATACATGTCACTAGCTTGTCAGCCTCAATAAGGGCTTATTTTCACTGATATTATCTCCAGGGTTGTATGTCCTACTTCGAGAAAATAACCTCTAATTTGATTCCAATGCTCGAAGCCTACTATTGGGACACTCCACAATAGAACTGGTAATCTAAGATCGATTAATCATCAAAGCATCAATATTTTAGATAAAATGATTTTATTTTAAATTGATATCACGCACTTAATCGATGCGGTGAATTGTTATTTCAACGTAGAAATTCATATTTCAAGATTCTGTTTTGTTTTGAACCATAAAACTGTATACATTTAGTTCTATATTTATACAAACACTTCATTGCCTGAAACGACATGGCGTATTCATAGACAATTCTGTATCAGCACGTATCAAACACGTGTGCCCTTTTATTTCGTAGTTTGCTTCCTTTTTCTTTAATAGATACAAAAAAAGACGTTTGTAATCTGTGATTTCTTAGAATCTGTGGGAGTTTTAACGGGAAAGGAAAACTGTAATGTGGTGCTCTTATATTATATTCAATATCTTATTGTTTTAACGTGTTATATTAAGTAATTTTGGTGGAATTTTATGTAATCTGATGCCCAGGAAGTACTGAGGTGTAGTGAATATGATATAACAGTGCACAACATATGTTTTCGTTTTCCACTAAAATTCCTAAGGTATCTTTACCTTTAACAGTGTGGCCATGGCACTGTAGAAGGCGACGATTTCACTTACTGACATACAATGACTTTAAATGAAGAATTTATAATGAAAGATTTGGCTTAAAGCTCGTAGTAACCAAGCCATAAACTTGAAGAAAAAAATATGTGATTATCTGTGATTTTTTATGCCGTGAAACGCATTTATTACTTCCAAGTTCAATGTGTTCTAAATCATAAAATGCTAATTTAACCTTAAAGATAAAGGAAAACATTCGAATATGTTCTAAAATATGTCCTCATATTCATGAAATTCGTGCCTCGGGGAGCATGTTACGCTGTCTACGCCGACTATTATGAATATCTATGACGGTTGATTTACGGAGTCAGTGCCCTCAAATATCCTAACATCTGGTCTAATCCTAAAATATCGTTATCCTTTTAGTTTGCGGAGTCACTATATGGAAAGATGTAATTCTGCCGATACGGTTATGAATAAAGGTGTTGGGGATAAAGAGTTAAAATAATAAAAAAAATCTTCGAATATTTACTAGTAAACAGTAAACTTATATTAAAAAAGAAGACGGCAATATATAATTTTTGAGAAAACGATATTTTGGATATCGATTTTAAACTAAATCAAAACCGATTACTGCGACATCATTTAAAACAACATGCCGGTGATAATAACCCAGAACTAAGGTCCCGGCTGAATGCTATATGACCGCCTTATAAAAACATTGCTTTTTACGACATATCTCATTAAACGACCACATTTAACTAATATTTCGGAGAATTAGATCTGTTAGAACGACCGACAAGTTGTATTGTAAACAATTTGAATAGGTATCCACATCTGTCTTCAATGGCTATTAAAATCAGGAAAGAAAACAATAGGATTTAGTTAAGTGTAGGGTCTTTTCTAATTCTTAGAAACAAAACACGTGCATGCAGTAGAGTCAAAGCCCGATTCTTCATATCTCTTTAGTTACTTTGTTACTTTTGTTGTTGCTGTTAGTGTATTAAGAAAGATTGTTCTTTTTAATGAACAGTTCCACATCCAGAGCAATTATGACGATACGTTCATTAAAATCCAACGTGGATTACAAAATATCTTTGCACAGAAGTGTTCCAAACAGACTAAAATTACCGATTTTATTTATGCACACAGAAAAATAATATGCATTGTAGTTATGTGTAATAAACAAAATGTATATAGTTGAATGAAATGAAATTATATATATTCTTCCAATAATTAGCTATCGATTTGTTTGTACTTGCACGATACACATTAAACATCACCGGTTGTTACGACTATCGGTTTTTACGACTGTCGGTTTTTACGACTATCGGTTTTTACGACTGAATATGAGCAGTCGATGTCGTTATAACAGATTTTGACTGTATTCAAAAATCAATCTTTTTTCAGATACACGTGCCATCTATACGCCAGAACTTGTAATTTAATATTGTCAATCAACGTTACCGACAGTTATGATGTTATGTTTGGTGTTACAAATTTTCAAAGCTATTTAATTACGTTGATCACTAGAGGATTTAAAACACATCAACTATATCACTGTTAAAGTGCTAAAATCCATCAGTCACACGGACACTCTTAGAGTCCGAAAGCAGATATAAAATGCACTCGCAGATTTTAACGACGCCAGTCCGGACACGGCTGGCGGGATGCAATATTTATCTCAATAAACTTACAAAATCATCACGTACAGAAAGAAGTAATGCGCTCCTAAAATATATAATACGTTTGAAATTCTGTAAAAAAGCTGACATAAAAAAAAGATAACTAACTCGTGATTTTACTCTTTAAGGTCCGAAGTGATAAGTCGAGCTTTGTTTATCTTTTAATTTTGATCGCACACGGTTGATAACGCCTACACAGCATCTCAAAGTGCATCGCTCTTAAGAAACTCAAATGACATTATGCATTGGATTGTGGTTATGTCGTTTATATTATGCTTCTTTTACAGCAATGGAAGGTGGAACTATATCGATTTATATTGTGTTCGCCAAGTTTGGCAAGTTTCCTCCTTCTGTGGCTCCATAATTACAATGAGGACAGAATACTACATAATGCGAGTTACTTGGTTAGTATATATGGTGGCAATTTTAGTGGATATTCTATAGACCTTATAAGACAGACCCACCTGACGGCAGTGTCTGAGGAATCCGTAGTGGATGGGCAGCATTTCGGTATTACATTCAAAAGATATGATTTTATTACTTTGACACACACACACACACATGTGTGACACACAACACACAAAAACTGGTATATTGACAAATGCACTAGTACTGATTCTATTCCCTAGTTGGAGAGAATCTTGCTAGTTGCTGGAGTTATCTAAGAGAATATTGAATATTATTAACAAGTGTAGTGCTGTGTAGATAATCAGATATAGGACCGATGGTATATAGCCCTCACGTGGGACTTAAGTTATTAAACACGTACCAACAAATTGACAAAATGTGAAGCGCTTCAGCTAGCTAGCAGCTTTTTTGGGCATCGAAGCACGAAAATGTTAGGTTAGGTTCTATTTAACGTGTATACTTAAGTGTGGCTGCTCAGTACATATATAAGTATAATATACAATAGAAAGGCTGATATTGATTAAAAATTTTTTGAAGTAAAATCTTATTTAGGCATGTTGGGCAATCTTATCTCGTCGCCACACGGAAGTCACCTACAATAACAAGTAATCAATATTTTCCACCAGGCAAATCGCTATCAACTAAGCTCAAGTAGCTGGAAGGCCTAAGTCATCTATAATCTGCTTAGTACCCCCAGGTGACAGTATATTAACTGACCAAAAAGTATTAGGAACAATCACCATTCAATTGAATAAATTTTATAAAATACATACATACATATCATCACGCCATAGGTAGAGAGAACAGCGTGCCAGAGAACTCTATCTTTGCATACTTCACTCGCTTCCTCAACATTCATAATTCTCTTCATACACGCTCGCCGGTTTCGGAGACTCTTGACTCCACCTTCCTTCAGTACATGACCGATCTGGTCTAGGTAGATTAGTCTCGGTCTCCCCCGGTACTTACATCCTTCCACTTTCGCATTGTATATCTTCTTAACCAGACGTTCGTTCGTTTTTTATAAAATACATCTCTATAAATTTATTTGCATTGTATAGATAATGATAATTGTTTTAAGAATGCAATCAATTAAAATTTTATTATTATATTAATACGCTGTAATAATAATATATGATTTCTAATATATTTCCTAAAAATTAATAAACCAAAAAGAATATAAAGTTTATGAAGCGAAATAATTTTCACCTCAGGCCCAAACCTACGTCTGACATTATCTTTTTGCTAAACAGTGAGCCGCATGACTCTAATGCAGTTTATATGATTACGAAAAGTCGTTCAACTGTCGAAGATTTTTTATACCTGCACCAACACACATACAGACACAGCACTGCACATCTATACACAAAACCATCGCATCTCGTTGTGTCATTACCACTAATAAAACATTACAAAGATCTACATTGTAACTGTGTACGGGTAAGTGCTAAATATGGACCCGAGCTGAGCAATAAATTTAGTGATTACCCAGATCGTGAAACTCGAACTAAACTCATTCAATTATTCATCATCAAGTTTATCAAAATACCTTTATTAATGAGTTATACGTTTATTTTTCTTGTGCAGACGACATAGTGGTCTTAGTAGCGACTTTCAGTGCCAAGGGGCGTGGATTCAATCCTCACGCGGTGCAGTTATTTGTATGTTGTTCTCAGTTTGGTTGTTATTTGTATCCGTTATTGTATGTTTGTAAAGTTACTCGTGTTACTCCTTAGTTAATCAATTTTCGAGATAATTTATGAAGTACTAATAAATTAATTAGGTATAGTTTGGTTACTTTTAGCTGTGTGGTAGCGGCTACGAATACTACCAACCCTTACTTTGATCGTGGATGTCGTAAAAGACGTCTAAGAGCCTTATAACGACCTGAGCCAACTCCATCTGATGCCGTTTGGTCAACAATTACATTCCCAAGAAGGGTTGACGTCTGACAGGCGGCCGGTCATAAAACTATTGCTAGTAACTTTTACAATATGTACTATGTAAGAGTACATATTGTATCGACTCCAAGCAATTGGGATAAGAATAGGAGAATGATGAGTTTGGTTACTTTTAATTGAAATATCTTAGAAATAACACTTTACTGCTGATACTTTGTTGTCATTAGTGGGTTGTTAAACACTTACCGTATACTAGCGCTTTGTGCGCGGCTTCGTATTCGTACGTATCGTAGTTCAGTGACATTGTATTGGATGTATTCATATCTTATTAATTTTTATTATATTATATCGAATGAAAAATTAGACATTAAATACTTAAGATGACGATAAATAACATTAAATGCGTACTTCTCTATCCCAATATGAATTGTTTACAATTGAAATGGTATTATTTTATTTGTGTGGAACGGTCATTCTTTTCCTGAAATAAAACTAACCTTGACTATTTCACAATATAATCAGGTATTTGTCTATGAAAGTAGATCTAGTTAATTTATTTTAAAAATAGATATTTATAATAATAATAATAATTAATTGCCTTTTCAGAACTTAAACTAAAAACTAACAATTATAATAAACAAAATTAAATCTAGTAGGCAAAAGGAATTGGCTCAGCTTCTGCTGTCACAAGAACAGCGCTGATTGTCAGCCATATAATATAATTAAAATTTAATTATAATAAATAGATTTAATTATAATTATAAATACTTTCAAAATTAGGCATGCATCATGGATTCAAAAGAATTTTCATTGGTGAGTAGCAGTGGGGACCTGCTAGCAATATCGGGAACTCGGAATAGATTAGCATCCATTTCCTTATTGATAATATAATCGATGATAACGATTCATTTGTATTTTTTTGGTTTGGTTATCGACAATGTCCTGACTATTTTGAACTTATATATTATATATTCTACAAGGTAATATATAACTGCCGTATCATATATTATACTATAACAAGTGCGACAAATATATCCGTGGGGCATGCGTGACGTTCGCGTCAATCGATTTGATGACGTCAACGGAACGGGGCAGATGAGACGACACGTGACCGCAACGATGTTGTCGTACCCGCGGGATGGGGACATGCTTCACCACTATTCTTCCAATGAAAAAGACATAAATATAAGAACTAGAACAGACACTAGAACCATCCATCAGCTTATTGACATCTGTGGATATTGACTGCTTCCAGTGGACGATAATACCATAATCATTGGCGTTATAAGTGGTCCAACAAAGTGTTGAGTATCGTTTTCTAGCGATACTCCCCCCAGTTTTATTGTTCCCACGGTAAAAAAGAGGTGTAAAATAACGTATTTTGAACTCTGAACGTAGACGACGAAGAATAAAATACTCGATAAAATAAATAATAGTTTAAAAAACTATAAAAACATGCTTTTATATATAAACTAAACTAAAAAGTAGAAAATAACTTTTTTAATCATTCAAGTTAAGGTAGAGTGAGCAATAAAAGAAATTATTTTAATGTTAAAAAGCGTGGGGTGCCTGATGTTAACATTCCATTGATAGAGTCATGTGAGTAAGTAGGCACTGTGGGTATGCTGCGAAATATTTTCAGAAAACACCCCACGCTTTTTTACATTAAAATAATTTCTTTTATTGCTCACTCTACCTTAACTTGAATGATTAAAAAAGTTATTTTCTACTTTTTAGTTTAGTTTATATATAAAAGCATGTTTTTTTAGTTTTATAAACTATTATTTATTTTCTATTTTTTAGTTCCGCTAAATACAGAAGCGCGATTTTATATATTTTAATACTGACTACTATGTATCGGTAACTGTAATTATTTTCTAAATCATTAAATATGTACAGCTGTATTAATCATGAAATCTCGATTTTTAAAATTCATTCAAATAATTTTACATTGTCGTCTTGTTACTTCATAATCGAAGCATTGCATCAAATGAACAAGAAAAATATACAGTGGCTTGACAGATGACCTTGATGTCACGAAATAGAGAGACATTGTTTTACGGTAGCGCCCTCTAGGCGCGTAATTCGAAATTGGAAACTTAAATTCAACAATTTAATCCTGACTATCCCAATAACTGATTAGGATAATGGTGTAATCTTATTAAATTATTGCATTATCATCGGTCCTCGATAAGTCTACCAAATTTAAATGAAATCTGACCGTTCGAAGTGTGTCAAAATCAAGTCCAAAGGAGTCGGTTACAAACATACAGGTCAAGCTAATAAAAAGCATGTAAAAAGCAACAAAGAAAAATAGATAAGCCCTATTTTCCCAGGTTTTCCCTCCTATACAACTTAGATACAGTGTTCCGTGTGATGACGGAGTAAGAATACCATTCACCACATAATTTCTAGCCCTTGAGTGTCGTAAAAGACGGCTATGACGAGGGAATGTTCAGATAAAATCTATGCAAGGGGAGGCAACCTCTAAATTAAACCCTGTACCAATACATCTGCTTACAGTGATCTACTAGGTGAATTTCTCTCTTATTGTTGATGTGTCTAGAGCCCAGCAGTGGCACGTGTGTGGACTGAGTAGATAACAATGATATGTTGAATGTTCTATTACATTGTTAATGTCAGTCGTGATACACAGCACCGTATAGCGTTTTCAATCTGGAGTGCCTTCTCTTGCAGTCACATTACTAAGTTTATAACCCATTGATAGACTACAACATACACAACGGGGAAACATGGGCGAAATGGGAACGAATGTAATGGGAAACGTCGTGAGTAACATTTAATTTTTTATTAACTTCTAAGAAAATAAATGTTCTGGCACTCTGTGCTCTCTGCCTACCCTGCAAGGGATATGGCGTGATGATATGTATGTATGTAAGAAAATAAATATCATATTAAAAAAGAGATTTCACAAAATCCCTACTAATAATGTGAATGTAAATTTGTTTGTTACGTTTTCACGCCAAAACTACTTATCATATCGATTATCATGAAATTTCGTATTAGTGATGTGGCGGATCGTTAAAAATATACATCCGCGGATACGGATCTGAATACGGATATTTGGTGTCAAGATTTGCGGATACGGACACGGATCTTAACTTTCTTACGCAGTCAGTGTCGGTACGCGAGACCTTGACACATGTTTCGACTTGTATTGCGCAGCGGATCGTTCTTTAGGTTACCATACCATTACCAATGGTAACTAGCTACTACTCCAAGCGCCGTAGCAAAAAAGTAGGTTTGTAATGCAACGTACGGGACCTGCTATTTTTTTTGGGAATATGTTCAAGGTCGTCCCCTGAATGTAAATCCAAGTTGGCGCGGCGGGGGAGGGTTCACTTCAGCCGCCATCTTGGAAAATACGTTTTATTGAATATCTCGCGAACTGCGCATCATACGACAAAAATTGCAGAGACCATTATTGTAGATAATAATATTTGCCATCTTTTTTATTTGAAACTATTTTTGTATAACACATAGGTTTTTAATTATAGCGAATCAAACTTTTTACAATATGGTTTTTACTAAATATTTATTTAATGGTCAATGATAAATTAAAAATAATGGTAACTGAATTGTAGAACATGAAATTACCTATAAATTCTATAAGAAACTTTTTCTCGTAGCATTTATAGTTTAAGAGCTATAACGCTGTAAATGAGATTATAATGCTGTATATTCAATTATGTCCCTATAAGTTGTAGTATATATTTCGGGTCGTTCGGAATTTCTCCCTCTTAACATTCCATTCCAACAGTATTCAGGTATAAATCCCAACCGTTTTACAAAATCGGAAGTCTCTATTAACTCGCTTCGCTACAAATGCTTCGGGAAATTGGCGAGTAGGACAAGGTTGAATTTATCACTTCTATCTCCAACACAAGATACGGCACGCTACCATTCTTTCAGAGTGTACCACCAGGTTCAAACTTGGCTTGGATTTTATCACGACGCTGAAAAATGGGCTTGGAAGCGAACTGCACAAGGGCTTGAACCAATTCGAAATGCTATGGCTCCTGCACCGTCGAGTTTGTTGCAAATAATATCGTGCAAATGCACCAAAAATTGCGGAGCTGCCTGCGGATGCCGAAAAGCTGTTCTCAAATGTTCGATTATTTGCTCCAATTGCAGCGGCCAAACATGCGACAACGTGCCAGACATATTAGATGCCATCCCAACCGAAGACCTAACCTTTGATTCGTCTCCTTCGGATATGGCGGAGGCAGAAGAGATAGATCCACAAGACGATGAGTGTCTTCCCTCGACATCGAAAAAAATAAGACTCGCACCGTAAAATAATGCGCCACTTTTTGTTTGTGTAAACAAATGTTTTTTCCGTTTTTTTGAAGTAACATTCGTAAAATTCTTTTCATTTTTGTGATTTCGATAACAATTGGAGATACATAAGAATAAAAATAATAACTATTACAATTCTTACGATGTAGCGGGATGTACTATTGTTTTTTGCTACATAGACAATCTTTTATGATGATACCGTTTTAAGTAACAATAAAGATCGACAAATTATTAGTTGTTCTCCACATTATTTATAATTTTAATTGATTTGCTGCACAGCTGTATTGACATTTTTTTAAACACTTTATGCCATTTTATGCGTTATGAAATGGTTTTCGTATACAGCGAGCAATATTGCCACTGATAATGTACGAGGTGCAAGTTTTACTAAGCTGCAGCTCTTAGACTATAAATGCTACGAGAAAAAGTTTTTTTATAAAATTTATAGGTAATTTCATGCTCTACAATTCAGTCACCATTATTTTTAATTTATCATTGACCATTAAACAAATATTTAGTAAAAACCATATTGTAAAAAGTTTGATTCGCTATAATTAAAAACCTATGCGTTATACAAAAAAAAGTTTCGAATAAAAAAGATGGCAAATATTATTATCTACAATAATGGTCTCTGCAATTTTTGTCGTACGATGCGCAGTTCGCGAGATATTCAATAAAACGTGTTTTCCAAGATGGCGGCTGAAGTGAACCCTCCCCCGCCGCGCCAACTTGGATTTACATTCAGGGGACGACCTTGAACATATTCCCAAAAAAAAAAATACCAGGTCCCGTACGTTGCAAAAAAAAAAGACCCGGCGCTTGGCGTATACGGTAAAGTATGCAATATAAAGGAGCCAAATATTTGATTTTAAGTAATAAAAAATGTATTGAATTTAATAGATTTTTATTGCTACCTAATTACCTATTTAAAGAATTTCGTTTATAAATTTAAAATTAATAAAGTAATTAGATCCGTAAAAGATCCGCCAAATAATAACGGATACGAACACGGATCTTTTTTTTGCCTCGGATATCCGCGGATACGGATATCACTACGGCACATCACTACTTCGTACACATAGTCATCGAGCTATTAGAAAGGACATAGGATGCTTACAATTATTATTTTTAACGGCGGGTATCTTCGTAGTATGTAGTAATTTTTAAATACTGAATCACATTGATTCAGTTTTACTGGAATGTATGATCTTTGATATTTATTTAAGGGCTTCAACGCGAGCGAAGCCGCGGGTAAAAGCCAGTATAAATATATATCAGGACAACTTAAATCATGTTTGCTAGTATACATATAACAATGATAAAGTTATGTTTGTTTGTATCCTATAACGCTCTGTACAATACGAAATTGTAAAAAAAAAAGTAAGATTATTTGTTTTAATTTTTGTTAAAGTACTTGACTTGACTTGTGTTTAAATACTGTCTTAAACAATGGAAACGATGAAACTGAAGTATAACTATAGAACCTAACGCTCTGAATCGTGCAAGCAGTGACGATGACGTCACAGTCATTATACATGTCCACAAATAAAAAGAAAATAATATTAAAATTATTTATGTCTATTGTAGTACACGTGCACTACGATGCCTAGGGCATACTCAATTGGATATACAAAGTGCTCACATCATATTATTATTTAGAGCGAACGTTAGTTACTTTATTTGTTACACTTTCACACCTAATAACTGCACCGATCGACATAAAATTTTGCATACAGATTGTTATAATATAATACTATTTATCCAAGAAATAAATAGATTGACAAACAAACAAACACAAACAAACAAACATATCATCACGCCATATCCCTTGCAGGGTAGGCAGAGAGAACAGAGTGCCAGAGAACTCTATCTCTGCATACTTCACTCGCTTCCTCAACATTCATAATTCTCTTCATACACGCTCGCCGGTTTCGGAGACTCTTAACTCCACCTTCCTTCAGTACCTGACCGATCTGATCTAGGTAGCTTAGTCTCGGTCTACCTCGGTACCTACATCCTTCCACTTTCGCATTGTATATCTTCTTAACTAGACGTTCGTTCGGCATTCTTTCCACATGTCCGAACCATCGGAGCATTCCCTTTCGCATCTTTACACCAATACTCTCTTTCATACCTACTCGCTCTCTCTCTTACGTCGTCGTTACGAATGCGGTCGGTCAGCCTAACTCCACAGATTTTCCGAAGAGATCGCATTTCGACCGCATTAATTCTACTTTCATACTCTTTTCTGCATACCCAACTCTCGCTTCCATACAGTAATGTTGGGACAAGCACTGCGTTATGTATTGCTACACGTGCCTTCTGGCTGAGGTGGTGGCTGCCGAGAAGTTGCCCCAACGCTCCGTTCACTCTATTTCCCGCATTCACTTTTCGCTCTATATCAGTGGCGTACCTTCCATCTCGGCTAAATCCACATCCAAGATATACAAATTCATTCACTTGCTCTAGTACATCATTACCTATTGTTACTCTTACATCTGTTCTGGTTTTATCTCTTTCAAAGACCATTATTTTGGTTTTGCTCACATTCACGCGTAGACCCCTTTTCTTACAATCTTCTGTCATTGTGTCGACTAGGGTCTGCAGGTCAGTCGCTGACTGTGCCAGCAGGACTGCATCATCTGCATAAAGCAGAGCAGTGACCACTGAGTCGCCCATCTGGACTCCCACATTTATATCGTTCAACCTCTGGAGACATTTATCCAGATATATGATAAACAGCCTGGCTGACAGAACGCACCCCTGCTTAACGCCGATATTGACGTCAAACCAAGGCGACATTCCATCATCCAGCCGCACACAGGCTCTACAGCCCATGTAACTGGACTGCACAGCCTGTAGCAGTTTACCGCTAATACCATACTGCGGTAAAATGTCCCAAAGTTCCTTTCGTACAACCGTGTCAAATGCTCTCTCCAGATCCACAAAACTGCAGAAAACCCTCTGACCTAGAGCCAGATGCTTCTCCACAATGTTGCGCAGAGAGAACACTTGATCCATGCATCCCCTTCCACTCCTGAAACCTCCTTGTGTCTCACACAGTAAACCATCGGACACCATCCTCATTCTCCTTTCAATAATTTTACTATACACTTTTGCTGCCAAACTGGTCAAGCTTATGGCTCTGTAATTTGCGCAGTCATGACGTGAACCCCTGTTTTTAAACAAAGGCACGATGACTGCGCTACTCCAGTCCCTGGGAACCATTCCCGAGCTCCAACATAAATTGAGGAGCAACAGGAACGCCTCCCAGACACAAGAGCCACCAAGCTTGATCATCTCGGCAGACACCATATCAATGCCCGCTGCCTTACCATTTTTCAAACTTCTTATCGCCCATTCAACTTCATCCATACTGATGCCATCGGAGGACGCCGTTGTCGAATGTTGATCTACTAAACCACATCCAACACCGGCGCCAACCGTAGCATCCGCATACATATCGCCAAAATATTCACTCCATCGGCTTAACACGTCTTGTGTTTGTGTAAGAATGTCTCCACCTTTAGACCTTATTTTATTCATTCTGAAGGCTGACCAACCACCCCGAGACTTCTTCACCTCCCTCCAAAAGAGTTTGGTGTTACCCTCGAAGTTTTTAGTCAGCCTATCTTCTGCACTCATACTTGCTCTATCACGTTTCTCTTTCACTAAGGCCTTGGTGTCCTTCTTACATTGCCGATATATTTCTTTCTTCTGTTCAGTCATACTGTCATTCAGATTCAAAGAAGAGACATAGTCCAGCCACGCTTTCTTCTTTTGCTCTACGGAAGCTGCCACTTCCGCATCCCACCATGCATCACCATTTGTTTTTCTATGCTTCTTTGAACTTCCACATACTTCTTTCGCTGTATCTACCATACTCTCTTTCAATACTCTCCAGCATTCTTCAATGTCCGATTGCGGCTGGCTTGCCATCGTCAGCCGTTCTCGGACACCCTCTGCATACTTTTCTCTTACACACTCTTCTTGCAACCTTTCAACCTTTATTCTTTCAAGCCCTCCGAAGTGGACACGCTCTCGCCAGTGCCTCCACTTTCTGAACAGACCACTAAATCTCGCAATAACGAGATAGTGGTCCGTATCGACTGTGGGGCCCCTTTAGGCTCTTGCGTCCAATATTTTGCTTCGGAGGCGACTGTCTACCAAAATTAAATCTATTATACTTTTCTGTTCATTCCTTCTCCATGTATACATATGGATGTCCTTATGTTGAAAAAAAGTGTTTGACACAATAAGGTTTCTCTCCATGCATACATCCGCTATGAGCCTACCTGCGTCGTTCACTCTCTTATCACCAAATGGACCAAGTACGTCCTCATAGTCGGGACGCTTGGTCCCCACCCATCCGTTCAAATCTCCGCATACAATCACGCGTTCACTGGTTTCTACCATATCCAGAACTTCCCTAACATTGTCCCAAAACTTCTCTAGGTCTGATGCCACCGAGGATCCTACGGGAGCATATGCTACAACCATGAATACCTTGGTGACACCTAGTTTTATACGGACCCAGAGAAGTCTGGGATCATACATTCCGTAATCCTTCACACCTGAGGCCAAGCGAGAGGACAACAGCACTCCTACCCCCATGCTGGCTCGATCGCTCTGTGGTACACCAGACCACAGAGCCATCCCGCCACCAGGAAGATCGCAGGCGTCGCTGCCCCTTCGCTTGGTCTCTGTTACACAGAGCAGGTCTAGCTGTTTGTCCGCCATGACGGATATCAGCTCGTGCAACTTAGCTTCCACACAACCTCTTACATTCCACGTGCCCACCCGGCACTCTGCTCTCCTCGACTCGCCTAACTGGGCAAGGCGTGATGGGTGGCGGCCCCCATCGCCGCAACTGCCGATGTTCGTACCGACGGGGGCGGGTCGGTACGCGTCGCCTCCGGGGGACGCCCTAACCCGCATTGCGGTACGCATATCGATTGACAAAATCTACATTAATTTCGAGTAAAATAGCTAATCAGCTAAGTCTATAAAAATATAACATTTTTAAATTTTAGCATCTGTCACGTGCATCGTACCGCACGTGCGCTTAATATGTCAACTGACTGAGATAATTTGACAACCGTTCAAAAACAAAATCGTTTTTTTTTGCAATTTATTAAAAAAATTACAAAAGAAAAAGCATGTATAACGAAAGTGCCAAACACTCAGCTGCAATAACCAGTGAACATAAATCAAATGGCGCAGTAAATCCATCGCTGAGATTACGTCAAATGGAAAAATAAAAACGGTCTTCATATTGTTGTATAATATATTTTCACGATGACACGTACAGATACACCTGTGTATGTATGACATTAGTGTGCGACGCTTGTTACTGCCGACCGAGTGCCGAGTGCCGCTACAGACACTTGATTACATCGTAACAATGACGACTCACCGGACGGTCTCCAGTCAGCTCTCTGTTATATTATACTAAGACCATAACAATAGATAGATGTGTAATACATTATCATAACACCCAACAATAACATTCACTATAATACATTACGATCCTGTAACACAATTGTACAACAAACACAACGCGAGCGATAAAAATTCGTTGGTTGATAAATTACGTAACACTAGAGACACTCTTGTGTATTTGATTTTATTATATTGCGAATATATTATAGTTTTACTTAAGATAACTGTAATGTATTGAAAATATACGTATAAATAATTATGTCATTCGTATAATACGTATCGTATTTTAAAAAGCGGCGCCACGAATAAAGTATGATGGTAAGTTATGGCGGAACTGTGAAAATGTATGACTGAAAGGACGTGGGTGAATTTATATGAAATACATTAATGTTGTAATAAATATTAAAAATTGTACACATTAGTAATGTCTAGAGCTACTCATTTATTAAAAAAGTCAATTAAAATCAAAGCGAAATATTTTTTTATTTCTTATCTACTAATTTATTCGATAATATCACGCGTTATTTTGCATTTCATGCTGACACTGAACACCTTCGGTCGGTTGACTGCAAGCCGGTACAGTACCATATAAACTATTGTGCGAGTTTATCTTTCTCGGAGTCTTACTTGCTAACGCTGTTGATTATTTTACACAACTACCACGGGTCTAACTATCATGTCAGGATAAACGAACATCCTCCACTCCTACAAACCAGTTTGGCGTGATGTAAATTCAATAGTAGACATAAATAAGGTAATGGATTGATGGATGTATAGATGTTGGCAATGTTCCACTACCTAATATGTAAGATTAGTTTTTATAACATTTCTATAGAGAACACCTAAATCAAAACGATTCTCTAATCCAACTATTTCATGTACAGTGTGTTCAGAGAAATAAATATTTATAAACTGTAATAACAATATAAACTTAATGGTCAATCATTCTGTGAATAGAAATGTTACCAATTTACCCGCTAAGTTAATATTGTATATACAAAAATCTACAAGGATATTAATATATACGCACTGTCCTACGCATCACACATTTGTGCTCGTCACACGCACGCGTATCGTTATAAATTACGAGTATGTCGTGGAGACTGATGATCAGCCTCATATGAACTTCGGTTTAAATTTAGCTGCCTTTGTGTATTTGATATTTTTTATTGCTTAAGATGGCAAACGAGCAAGCAGCACAGCTGATGGTGTTAATGCCGCAAATAGACTTGCAATACCACAGGTACAGTTGGGCCGCCGCCGCCGTCTACAAACCGGAAAGTTGGGCTTCCGACTCTCTCGCTCAACGAATCGAGCGTAACATTACATTGCCACTGATCGGACATCGATTTTCTGGAAGAGCGTGGTACTATTCCCAGCGGACCGGTCCGCGACTGTAGACAGAAAACTGTCAAAAGTGTGGCCCTACCATTACCGATACCAAATAATATTTAATACTAACTGCTTCCCGATTCATCTTCCTCTCGCCTTCATTAAAATTATAAAACTTCAATTCAGATTCAATCAAAGTTTATTAGAGCAGTTGCAGTGAAAAATACGATGTGGTCGCCAAGTAGTTTGGTTAAATTATTTGACTTATTTACATGACGCTTGCATATATTGTCAACGAACTGGTGACCGCTACTTCGATCGCGTAATATTCAGTTTCATCTTGCCATCCCTGTTTAACAATTTAAAATACATTTCCATATTTGTAAACCACAATCTCAGTAACGGCACTAGCGCATACGAAATTAAGTATGTAGGAGGTTTCAGGGGTGATAAATCGATTTAGCTAAGTTTATAGGAAATATCATTTTGTCAGTGTATTCAACCAATGAAAAAAAATTGTTTTTCATTGGTTGTCAAATGTCTGGTTCCATTCTTGGTTTTCCCTTTATGATTTTTTAAAATTATTATTATCTTTATGATTTAATTAATTATATTTTAAAATATCTAACCATATTTTCCAAAGAATATACTGGTCATCTAGATATTTATCTTAAAATGATGATAACTTCGTACATACGTAACATATTCAACTATTTTTAAGTGAGAAATATGTGTGCTATTGCATTCAAGTAACTAGTATTCAAAAGGACGGCTCAAGACTTAAGGGTAAATTCTATATTATACAATGTCACTACACTCGTATAACGGAACTGTTAACAAGCGAGGGCTAAAAATACCGGCGGGCCGCACGAAAGCCGCGACCGACCTTCGGACCATTTTTTTACATTAACCACTCAAGCAATTCGATTGTATACCTAAAGGAAACAAGAAAAATATACAAGATTGCAGTCGTCCTATCGAATGAGGACCTCATTATCCCGGACAGTCAGACCGCTTACGACCAAATTACGTACAAAACAAAAACTTGAATATCATCGTCTAAGAACCGACAATAAGAATATTTCAAATTATAGTTCCTTTCGCATTGTAAATCATTAGAATGTGCTCGGTGAGCTAGTGTGTCGAGATATAACCATCGCATCAATCGTCTAATACGAAAGATTTTGATGCTAAAAACAAATCATACATCATCGACTACAAGACAAGACAATTTCTTAATGATCTTCTGAAGACGTTGAGGCTCGACAGATCCTGGACTATGTTTAAGTGTAGGAAAAAGATACCGCAGTTTTTTCCCCCGATGAAAACATTACTAACAACTCTATCAAATTGATTTGTGAGAATAACACAATTTTTTTATCATATAGAGTTAGTTACAAGTATTTCATTTTTATTAATTAAATAGATACAGAAAGCAATAAAAAAATGTGACGTCAATATCACAATCTCGATATTAATAAGACGCATAACAACATCATTGTGCGAGACAATGATAAAATATGGAATCTAACGTTATAACTTTAAAAGCTTGTTACTTATTGCACACCTCATAAGCGAAGCGTTGAGGTGATGCTCTACTCTTGATATATGAAAATCAAGGACTTTTCAAAACTAAAAATGGTTTTATTTTTCTCACACTACACTTATAGGATAATATTATCATACACATGTCAAGAAAAACATTCGTTTAAACGTATTTGATATTTTTAAATAGCAATTATTTTTTTTGTTAAAAAAGAAAAAGTCGATTAAAAAATTATACGAGGACGTCCAGATGTTTCCGTAAGGATCTGGCACTCTCGCGGCCGTAAAAATTAAAGTATCGAAGTTTTCTTTTACTAAGAGCTTCATAATCGCAACGTGCTGTTTCCTTTCGAAAATGGCTTGGTAATTCTTTGTCGTTTAATTGCAATGAATATAAAACTAAACTGCTTAATCTTTAGTGTATGTATACCTTATGAAAATTGGGTTCGTTTACATTTTTTTTGGTTCTGTTCGTCTATTCGGAAAGGCAAAGGGAACAAATCCCATACAGCCATGGGTTCGTTTACAATGCTTGCAAGCTATGTCTTGTGCTACGTTGAGAATGGCGCGAAACTTCAAAGTATTTCTTTTATTTATGGCTATTTATAGTTATACTAATTTATATGAGGCGTGCACATTTGGATTTTCCAAATTATCAATATATATTTTCCAATTACTATTGCATAGGTATTTACTTCAAATTTACATACCTACTAATGTATGCAAATTTAAAGTAATAATTTAAATATTTCCTGAACATGTTGTACTCTCTCTCGGCTCACACTCAACATTTAATTTTATTTAAAAAGAACTTGTTGAAAAAATAAATAAAGAAACAAGGCCGCGACCGCAATTGTCAAGATCAGGCAACAAACGCTAAATTTCTTACTTTCAGCGGCGATCGTGGTCGGATGAGGTGGTGTAGGATTATTGGATTAATTAGAGGTAAATAAGGAAAATGCACGTGACTCTAAAATTAACAAAATATTTTTTTGTAATCTTTATACCTAAAAAAATATACGTATACAATTATATTTTGAAATTTAATATAATTTAATAGGGAAATTAAATAATTAAAAAGTTACTTCCGAAATTCCCTCGCACATTACCAAAACGTAACGCTATTTGATGGGAGAAAATATGAAGTCAATATCCACTCGACGTCGATGACAATAAACTCGATAATACTGTTGATGTTAGGACTAGGTGGACCGACGACATTATGAAGGTCGCAGGAAACCTTCGGATTCAGGTGGCACAGGACCGTTCCGAGTAGCATTCGCTTGGGGAGGATATGTCCAACAATACACGTCTACGGGCTGATAGATAGACGAATGAATAGAAAAATAAATAAAAATACATGCTTTCACCTATATATATCATAATGTTCCACAGGCATTACTATTATGGATACATCTATGTATTACATATTGAGAATACTTTTCGTAAACTTTGTTATGTTTTCGTTGAGGTTTGTAAACAAAACATGTAATTATGTAAAAATAATTCTTATATGTATTTTATCACTTTTCTGTCATATATCAATATGATTTTCACAACAATACGAACTGTTCATTGTTCAAGAGATGTCATCGCCTTGCGAAGGGAAAATGGTTTTTTCCTTATACCTGTATCTTTCGGTATAGAGAAATATATTATGTCTGGTGCAGTTTTAATATAGTTTGGGCACATAGGAAGATACAATATTTATAATAAGCTTTTCTGTGCCTTTTCATGGAAACAAGTTGATTTAATCACTCACTTTTTAGATTTCAGTAACTTTGTGAACCACTTATAGTCTATAAAAATAGTTTGATCTCTGTGACAGTTCTCACTAGTGCCGCACGCTTTCAATGCAGTCCGTATTTTTGTCGATATAATTCCTTATTTTTTAAAGTTATTTGCTATTGCTCTTGCTAATCTTATTAAATTTTAATCAAATGGATGGATGAATCGATTATAAATTTAAAACAATCTATGAAAATCTTATTGAATTTAATTCTATGGATTTTATTTAATTTAAACTAAAGCTGTTATTTAATTCTTTTTATTATTCGAAAGGAATACATCCAAGTTCATCGTCAGTATTATCATCATCACTGGAGCGTTCCTGTAGGTTGATAATGAGTTCTTGGTCACAGATTATTTCATGAATAATCATGTTTATTTTATAAAAGAAATTATCTTTTTAATATAAAATAAATGGTCTTATTAATATTATAACTGATGTCTGAATACTAAATTAATACAATTTACTTATAGAGTAACCATATGATTTATATAGGTAATGTATAGGTTTTACTTATTTTATAAATAACTAGCTTCTGCTCGCAGCTTCGCCCGCGTAAAAGGTTACTTTCCTAAAGTTTTTCATCCCCTATTTTTATTTTTCCACTTAAGGGTAAATTTTTACATGTTAATGTCATATTTATTTATATCTAATCAATAGCCTAAAAATAAGTTTCAAGCTTCTGGCTTTAAAAATGACGATAATTCCTTACAACTTTTCATCCTCTTTACAACCTTTTTTTTGTATTAAAAAGTAGCCTATGTCCTTTATCAGGCTCTAGACTATCTGTGTACCACATTTCATTTAGATCGGTTCAGTAGTTTTGGCGTGAAAGAGCGACAGACAGAGTTACTTTCGCATTTATATCATTAGTAAGGATTAGGTAATATTTAATTATTTAATGTCACATTTATGTTAGACAGCTACCCCTGTCATACTCCCGCATACACAAATGAATAGAGAAGAGCGGCGTAGTATCACAGCATGACCACATTTGCCTTAGTACCTACCCAATCTATCATTTCCATGACTGCTCTCACGTCTTTACTTGTGTTCGGGTCGCACAATCGGCGATCTTCTTTCTTGCCATATTTCTGTAGTGCGCCCGGTTGCTGCCTGACCACAGCACTGCGCACTCTTATTGTCCTAACTTTTGAAATACTGTACCAAACGACACACGGTAAAAGGCAAAAAATATTTACTTTAAATATCGAAATTAATAAAAGCATTTGTTTGCATAAGAATCAATTCGTTACTATAAAATGTGCATCGGCAATAAATATCAAATTATTTTGAATTTGTAATTTACTATTTTAACGATAAATGCTTACATATTAAAAATAGATATATGCTGTCGCGGACTTTTTTGTAAAACTATTTAAGAGGTACATTTCCACAATACATAATATTAGTCTGAGTTTCAAGATTTCTGCAGCGTATGCAAAAATAGTTCGCAGATGGGCGTTTTTTTCTGACTTAAGCAATTTTTATCGTTATATTTTAGCCTATTTACAAAATATCTCTATAAATTATAGCCTATGTGTTATTCTGATGTGTAAGCTATATTACTATAAAGTTTCATCAAAATCCATTCCATTTTACGTGAAAGAGCAACAAAGATGTTCACATCCATACATTATTACAAACTTTCGCGTTTATAATATTAGTAGGATTAGTAAGAATGTTATCGATTTACGTTTATCGATTGCCCCATCTCTATCTTATTCTCAGTCCAGTATGACCTTGTACTTGCGTAAGCATCATATTTTTATAAAATGGTTACTAAGTATTTTAAAACATATGAGGTACAAGTTTTGGTGTAAATATTCATATTTTTACATTCATCAGTTGAGATATAAGTGGCATGTAAAGAACGAAAATATAGGCGATACAAAATAAAATAGTAAACACGACGCGTATTCAAAATTACTTCATCGGTTTTGTAGCTATCTGTCACAGAGATCAAGCTATATTTTAAGGACTATAGTTGTCGATATCTGTCTTGTGTCACTTGAGGTCACAGAATAAGTGCGCCGAAACGGTCATGTTTAAATTGCTCGAAAATAATAGTGAAGTGAGTTTATATTTTAGATGTTTTATATTTTTGGTGATGCAATAACTATTAGAAACGATTAAAAAAGCTAAGAAAGAAATACATATTCCCTATTATAAAATTGACAATATGTAAGTGTTCCCGCAGTAATTTGTACGTAAATAAATAATTGTAAAGTTTGAATATAAATTGAACTAGGATGTCATTGAGTATGT
This sequence comes from Lymantria monacha, assembly GCA_905163515.2. Lineage (NCBI taxonomy): Eukaryota > Metazoa > Arthropoda > Insecta > Lepidoptera > Erebidae > Lymantria > Lymantria monacha. The sequence continues at coordinate 690,243 of LR991096.1, read as the reverse complement.
ATATTATTTAACAAACAAACGTTTAACGTTAAACGTAACTAACGTTAAAATTGGCTTGTTAAGTAATTCCTTTGCAGCATTTACTTTACAATATATAATTATGTATTTATATAATAAGTTCACATTGTTGCAACGAATAACTTGAATACGTGCATAAATTAAAAATATATTATAGCAATTTATCTGTATAGAGAAGTATGCATTATTATGCTAAAAACACATTTTCGCGTATACCATTTAGCGCATTACTTATAGCACTTATAATATCTATTGTCTAAACAAACGCTAATTTGTAGATATGTTGATGCAGTTATCTCGGCATCAATTAACTAATTGGTATGTAACCATTGAAAGTGTACACAAGTGCTGCGCTACAAGAACTATAACAATTAACAGCTGTATAATTAAGCATTACATAGTTAAGTTATGAAGCAAATTATGTCGGCAACTTCAAATTTTATTCGCAGAAATGTGAAGAGTACAATGGGATCAATTCTAGTTACATTTTGCCCCAACATTTTCTTCCTTTGTTGAGAATTCCTCGTTTGATTCGCCCTTTCATTATTCACCAAGAGTTTTGAGAACCGCTTTCCAGTCAAATCGGTTTCGAATAATTAACTTTGCCACGGATAGACTGGCAGGTGATTTCCGCAACTCTTACGGGATAACGGTATTATAAAATTAGAACTAATATCAGGACATAAAAGGGTCATCACTGCCTCAGTGTTTAATGACAGCCGAGACTGATAGCTTATACATATGTTCTTTATTCGGAAAACCATAGGATATATTTTTTTAAATATTCTTAATTCTGGAAACGGTGTTAACATTATGAATATTGCACTATGACGCCTATATTCCAATGTGGTGTGGTAACGAGTTAAGAATTTGAAAGGCCACCACTTTACTCTCCCATAAGAATTGAGAAACCCAGCTGAAGGATCACCACCGGAATGGGTAGAAGCACTCTTCTGAGTAGCATATACACCAACTGTGCTAATTCATCTGCCAAGTGTAGTGATTATAATATTGTTTTCTTTTCCGAAATCTCACATCCTACAGTGACAGTTATGAAGATTATGGATATACGAAAGTACATCGGAGTATAGGGACATGTCAAGACCAATGAACCTCAGAATTAATGGCGTCAAATAAATATTTATGTAGAGACAAATCTATACTGTTAATATCTGGCGAGTGCACAGTCCTGAGTTCACAGACCGACGAGTTTAATTCTTACGATTATAAATATGAAAACTGGCCAGGCTCCAAACGGGAATCAAACAGCGGGCGCCGACCAATGCGCCGCCAAAACATATGTTGTGTTTATATATATATTGTAGGCAATTATATATTAAACTCATTAAAACTTATCTGTGAAACAACAAAGAGGAGATTTACAGGTGCTATCTGAATCTACACTTATTAGCAATTGTTACAACAACCAACAGTGGTAACAGCGTAGCGTCCAGTAACAAGTTCGCGATCACCATTGTCGTTCTTACTAGAGATCTTCTGACGCTATCGTAGGCGTATATTTCCATATAATTATTGGCTCATAACAAAAACTTAGCCTCTCAGCAGGAGCCCTACTTCCAGCAGAGACAATTAAAATATTTCTTAATAAAAGTTTTTATTTTTGGATTTAGTTGCAACCGTCGTTCTGGAATACTACTGTAGATTTGAAACTCAGACAACATGTTGCAACTCTCAGTAAATTGGCTCTTTAAATTAAACAGCTAATAAACATACAAATAAAGTAATCACACTTTTTTTTTTGTGGGTTGGGCTACGGTCGGCGCCCTTCTCGCACCACTCCATCCGGGGTGACAGAGGGGAGTAAGCACGTTGGGCGTTGGCGTGGGTCGTTGGGCCGACCACCGCAGCAGAGTGACTTGACGTCAGTGGTCGGCCCGAAGGAATACCCCTGAGGAGTACCCTCTCTTCGACCGACGTCCCCCCTTCGGGTAGGATGTCGGTCTTTCCTCACGCGGTCGGCCTCTCGGCGGGTGACGGACTAATTCCCCGATCCAGTCACCCGCGGCCTCGGCTAGGGCGGCATTAGGCGCAGGTAATCGCGCCTGCGCCGCCCCAATCGCCGTCGGCGGCTCGCGTCGTCGAGGAGACGCTCCTCGCGCACGCGCTCCGCCGCCTCCTTCCGCGAGACTACTGCCTCGCAGAAGATTGCGACCGCGTCCCAGTTCCTGACGCTGTCGAGCATCGCCCTGGCGAAAAGTATTCACACAAGCAGAGATGTACAAAATACCTTGTACAGAGTATCTGGAATACAAAATACAAGATACTTTTAAATTAAGTATTTCAGATACCAGATACAAAATACTTTTGAAAATATTATCTGAAATACTAGATACAAGATAGGTATCTTCTAAATACTTCTTAAGATGAAAATACTTTTGTAAAAAAAAAAGGTTTTATTTTAATGAATTTAAGTTAATTTTTGATAATTGACATTAATATTATTCAAATTGTCACAAGTGGGATTCGTACCCACACCAATTGGAAATCCGTTCCAATCGTGCTGCCACTTACACCACTGTGAACTATTGTAGGACATTCAATTCTCGCATCATATTATATTTTCATCTTTTAAGAAGACGTGTGCCATCTACCCGATATTGTTTACACATTGTACAGACTTAATACTCAAACTTTGTAGTTAGAATTGTATTAAACGATGATACAACCCTGTTATTCAAATTACTGAAATTTAGAATTTAATATGCATGATTATTTATAAAAACCCGATTCGAGCGAAAAATTATTGTCACAATTGGGATTCGAACCCACACCTATTGGAATTAATATTATTTACGAATAAATCATGTTAATCGCTGAAATGAAAGGTATAGTTTCAAAACCCTCTAAAGTGATTTTGATACATTTTTGCATCAAAGGAAAGATTTTTAAATTTTATTTGCTATAAGTCAATGTTTATTAATGTCATCATCATCATCATTCTCCTACTCTTATCCCAATTACTTGGGGTCGATACAATATGCACATAGTACATATTGTAAAAGTTATTGGCAATAGTTTTATGACCGGCCGCCTGCCAAACGTCAACCCTAGTTGGGAATGTAATTGTTGACCAAACGGCATCAGATAGAGTTGGCCCAGGTCGTTATAAGGCTCTTAGTTGTCTTTTACGACATCCACGAGCAAAGTGAGGGTAATTAATGTAACTCATTAAAATTTGCCATAAATTCAATCTAAAAAATAATGTTAGTTGCAAACGCCGCTAAAATAACTATAATTGTTTTCCAAGTCCCCTAAAATGAAATTGACCAATAACAGCGCTGCATTTGAAACACGTGACTTTTAAAACTAATATAATAAATATCGCCAATATTATTATTGGTTTTGAGTTGCTCGCGGATTTTAAAAGAAAGGCATTAAAAGTTATGAAAGACCTAGCACAGTTTGTTAAAAGATGTGACATCAATAAGATGTTGGACTAATAATTTTATAAATGTCTGCTAATACATATATTACTAAAAGTATTTTATCAGAAAAAAAGTAGTATAAAATACTAAGATACCATACAAAAGGTATCTAAATACAAGATACTAAATGCATTTTTAAAAAGTATCTTAGATACAAGATGGAAATACGTATCTTGTATCTTATATCTGTATTTCAGATACTTGTATCTTAGATAAGTCACATCTCTGCACACAAGTGATGCACGGTGCCTGGTACGAGGGCAACACGCAAGTATAAATTTGCTGTTCAACTTTAAAAATCGCAATGTCGCGATCGGGACCGGTGACCGGCGACCGCTTGCTCTCGCAGCAATGAACCATAGCACACAAATATATCACGTCACTGTGTAACAAATGTTTCATATCACACAGTACCACAACACAAACTGTATAGTTATATAAAAATAAAATACGTGTTATTGAACTTGAGTTATAATTCTGGACATCCGGGACTAAATCTGATAAATTTAGTTGCCGTTCCATTAGCCACTTCTTTAAATAACTCACTCGGCTTTCTTCCTGATGACGCTTTAGAAAGATGGAAATTTTCAGCAAGTATTTCGCTGTGCAAAAATAAATGCACTGAAACATATTATCGATAAACTCATATGTTGTTATGAAAATTAGGACAATCTACTGTAAAAGTTTTAGAAATCTCGCCAAGAGCGAACTATATATACACTTCGGTTATGAAATAGTCAGTAGTTTACTACAGCAGATTCTTTCAGAGTATGTGGATTAAGTTAAAGCTAGCAGTCATCAGCGGCTCAGACGTAGGGACGAGGTCATCGACAAAGCGATGTTGACAGGAGGTGCATCTCATGTTTCAGCAACATCCTGTGTGTACATTACATTCGCTCAAATCGGCATGTGCCAATATGTGTTTAGCGCACGCTTGATGCTCGTACGCACTATTTAAAGCGGATATAGGCCAAGTCAGTGGGGCAGCCGCTCGCGCACCCATGTGTACTGCCAAATATCGGCCAGGTGGCAACTAAAACTCTTATTCTATTTTAAACTCACTGTTACGCTTCGCGAAAATAGTTTCGTTGAATAAATGGATGAATTGATTAATTTTATTTCAATATTTACATACATTAAATATAATAATATCGTATCAAACAGCCATAGGTGACAAAATGTTTCGGCTTTTATACTGATCTCGTAATATCTGATATCAAATGCAAATTTCACCATGTTTTCGGATGGGTTTAACCGGTTACAAAGATTTGTTAAATGCCAATCTTGCCAGATTCTGTCATTTTTATTTTTAGTGAAACCATATACATATGTATAACCTATGTACATAAATTTGCAATAAGACATATCCGAGAATTATTGTGTCCACAGTGGACACTTTGCTTAAATTTATTATTTTATCATCAATATAGCCTGTCAAGCCGCATGTAATTTCCACTCACAAAGGAATTCAACATTCGTGTAAAGCCTCTTTGTCTATAAATGTGGGATATAGCTGGACAACAGACATTTCAGACTCCCTTAAATATGTAATAAAAAATAATGTATTAATAGAGACATACCAATGCACAATGAAACTATTCTAGTAATAACTACGATGATTAAAGTCCGCCTTAGACCCGATTGTTAAAATTCCTAAATGATTATTTATTACTGACGTCATTCTGTCATTAGTCAACTTTATTCACGAGTTAACTATTTAAACGTCACCTCTGATTTAATACTAGAACCATAGAGGTAATGCAACAGCATTTTCTGCGAAACGTATTTCAACTATTAAAGCTATTGGCGCCTGATGTTCGGTTACACTTAATTAGACACAATTTCACGCGGTTAGCAGTTCGGACACGGCAATTCGTTATTTCAATTAACATCGTTATACGTGATACGCTCTACCATTGGGTTACGAACATATTAGATACTTAGTAGTGAACTGTATCATCTACAAGTACACGCACCTCTCATCACAAGAGCTGTACATCTTTACCATCGTAGTACCTAAACGGTAACGCTAATTGACCATTTCTTATGAACCTGTGTTTCTGTAATTAGTAAATAAATAAACGTCTCCTAGCTATGGGGAATACTTAACGTTACCTGTGTGTATAATGTCTGGGTACCCAATGTGATAATTTGCTTCATAGGGACATTATTTATGTCTGGGTACCCAATGTGATAATTTGCTTCATAGGGACATTATTTATGTCTGGGTACCCAATGTGATAATTTGCTTCATAGGGACATTATTTATGTCTGGGTACCCAATGTGATAATTTGCTTCATAGGGACATTATTTATGTCTGGGTACCCAATGTGATAATTTGCTTCATAGCGACATTATTAATGTCTGGGTACCCAATGTGATAATTTGCTTCATAGGGACATTATTTATGTCTGGGTACCCAATGTGATAATTTGCTTCATAGGGACATTATTTATGTCTGGGTACCCAATGTGATAATTTGCTTCATAGGGACATTATTTATGTCTGGGTACCCAATGTGATAATTTGCTTCATAGGGACATTATTTATGTCTGGGTACCCAATGTGATAATTTGCTTCATAGGGACATTATTTATGTCTGGGTACCCAATGTGATAATTTGCTTCATGGGGACATTATTTATGTCTGGGTCCCCAATGTGATAATTTGCTTCATAGGGACATTATTTATGTCTGGGTACCCAATGTGATAATTTGCATCATGGGGACATTATTTTTTTAAAGTAATATTAAAACGGCAAGTAAGCCTTAGCTATTTGAATGATCGAGTGAGTGAAGTCAAAGTGTAACATCTGTTTACTAGTTGTGTATATGTATTATTTATGGTAGGAGCACGCTGTTGACGGTTCTCTGTCTGTAGCCGCGGGTCGGTCCGTCTGGGGTAGTACCACACTGAGCAGAAAATCGACGTCCGAACATTGGCAGAATACTGTTGTACTTCGTTCGGTGAGCGAGAGAGCCGGCAGCCCAACTTTCTGGATGGGTTTGGGGTTTTTAATGGCCTAGATGTGCCATTGATAGGTATTGCAAAGCTCCATGGGCGGCAGTGACACTTACCATCAGGTGTACTGCTTGCAACTTGCAACAAAAATTGATTTCTTATTGTGAATTAACAACAGAAAATATTAATAGTAAAAATGTTGATTTCCTAATTATAACTATGTAATTGTAATTATTTTCCGTGTGGTGACGGAGTAAGAATACAGTTCACCACCCCTCTCTTACCCGTGGATATTGTAAAAGTCGATTAAGGGATATAATAGGCATATATCATCTCTACAAGAGAAGGAAAACTCGAAATAAAATCCTATACCAACACGTCTGACCAGCGCGGTATAGTAGGTCAATTTCCCTCAATTTGTGGAGGAGGCTCGAGCCCAACAATGGGACATATGTGGGCTGAGATGATGATGATGAATTGTAATTAATCATAATTCTAAAAAAAGGGCAAACTTCGTTTTTACCTTGTGTCTGTCCGTCTGGCTTGTATTCTCAACACCGGGGCATACTCACGTGTCGTGAATAATTACAGAAAACGAAGAAAACCAAACATTTGGTAAATTACAAAAAATATGATCAATCAATACAAAACGTATAAAAATAAAAACATAATTAGATGCAACATTATCGATGCTATCTGTTGTTCCAAACTAACGATTCAACGTACGCAGCTCCAGCGGTGAGTAAAGAAAACAACATATTATTAGAATACTTTCCAAGAATATCGACGAGAACATTTTAATATATAAATTTAAAAATACCAATCAAAACAACACGCAGAGTTAAAGCTTTACCTAAACACTAAATATATTAGTTAACAAGCACAGAGCACGGAAATAAATAACGCTCGTATCTGATACAGTGGCCATAACAATTAATAAGCCGTTTATGGGTTCACACATTCACTGCTTGGACTCGAGCCTCATCCACATTAAGAGCGATATTGTCCTACAGTGTCGCATTAGTCGGATGGTTTGATATCTAGTATAGCTTCTGGTGAAGTGATGTTATCAGCTTGTGGCCTCCTCACTCCTCAGTCTTCAATTATGATCACCCGCGGGAAAGTAAAGGTTGTTCACACATTGTATTGTTACTGTGTGCACATACGGACGATATGGTGAGTGCTTTCAATTATGTATGTGACCGCGACATCTATCGATATACACATCACTTAACAGTACAATTGAGGAAATATATATTAACCATCAATATCAGACAGATGCACTGCACGCCGCCGCCGAGAGCTCGCGGATACGGCTGGGTACACGCCCCGATGATGAGCATCGCATATGCTTGAAACCCGGGTTGACGTAATCGATTTTAGTGCGTGAGTATTGCCGTTACATACATTTGTCTAATCATCAAAATCTGTAAGATTGTTGCCCCAAATAGAAGGTTTTAAGGATCAGAAGAAGAAGGCTCGACCTGTTTGAGTTCATACGACTGTGTGTTAAATATAAATACATCGAGGTTATCTTCAAAGCATAAAAGTCTCTCAATACGTAAGCTTCGCTGAACATTCAACCATCCATTTAGCCTAGACCTTCAGGGGAGAATCATGCTATACCAGATACGCAAGGCAAGAGAGTTCACGATTCCAGTTGCTATAAGTTTTTTCAGTATTAGTACCTACCTGTTACTCATTATGTTATCACAGCTTTGTCAAATCGCTCAAAATGTACCGAATAATCGACGACCTTTGGTGGTTGCTGCCGCGAGCCGCCCCACGGCCACCACAAACAACGGGCGACACACATATCAACAAAAAAACGAGAGGTGTCAAGGCACACCCGGATGGAACGAAGTTCCTTTCGATTAATTAGTGAAGAAATTGTAATAAAACTTTATTTTTTTTTAAGTTATAATAATATTTTTTTTTTATTATTAACAAATATAATGTAATATAAACTTATTCAGTAAGCTAAAAATGAGTGGAAGTTTATCTAAATTTTTGTTGTATCTGCTAAGCGTTCGAGATACATCTATAGAATACTCTAGCAGTGCTCGATGAATGAACTCCTGAATATCTATTGATTTGTTATTTGGTGAGACATATATGACTGCCATGATTAAGGTAACGCCGTTTTCCATTACCTACACACTCTGCTGCACATAAATCTGCAACACTTGTACGTCTTACGTGCAAGTCCTGAATATTGTTCATAATGACCGACATATTTGGTGTTACAAGATTGGTCGTATCATTAGTGTTGTGATATATCGCAACTCCGCCTGAACGAACAAAATCACGTTTAAAGTGGAATAAACTAAAAAGAAAAATAAAGCTCGTCTCTAAAGTAACTTGTTATTTTTGTTTATTATTATAAGTGACATTTTACATATAAAAAAGAGTGAATATTAATTAACAATTTAATTTAAGATTAGGTAATATTTAATTATTTAATGTCCCACTTATGTTAGACAGCTACCGATGTCATACGCACGCACACACAAATGAATATAGAATAGCGGCGTAGTATCACGACATGAGCACATTTGCCTTACCAATGTATCATTTCCAGTAGTCGACACAATTTTACTGCCAAGGCGCGCAAAAAGATGTTTCACATCACAAACTTTCAATACCTATCTATTATATACAGGTATAGCTATATATGTTATTTACAAATCGATAGTGCTGTTAAAATACAACAATCATCAACGATGACTGCTCTCACGCCTTTACTTGTGTTCGGGTCACACAATCGGCGATCATAGATTTCTTGCCATATTTCTGTAGATCTGCAGTGCGGCCGGTTGCTGCCTGACCACAGCACTGCGCACTCTTATTGTCCTAACTTTTGAAATATTGTACCAAACGACACACGGTAAAAGGCAAAAAATATGTACTTTAAATATCGAAAGTAATAAAAGCATTTGTTTGCATAAGAATCAATTCCTTACTATAAAATGTGCATCGGCAATAAATATCAAATTATTTTGAATTTTTAATTTACTATTTTTATTATATAATTTTTTTCTGCCTTAAGCGATTTTTATCGTTATATTTTAGCCAATTTGCAAAATATCTTTATAAATTATAACCTATGTGTTATTCTGATGTGCAAGCTATATTACTATAAAGTTTCATCAAAATCCATTCGGTAGTTTTTACGTGAAAGAGCAACAAACATGTTCACATCCATACATTATTACAAACTTTCACGTATATAATATTAATAGGAAATAGGATATACAATTCCACTAGACTACCAAAACTTTTGGGCCCCGAGCTCGAACGCGAGCCGGCCGCGTGGCGACACGAAATTAATTTCGTTGCGCATTATTTTGATTTTGCTATATCTCTTAAGGTATTGATTTAATTTGCATGGTCTGAAGGAAAAAAATTATCTTCATGAAATGCTCAAGCCAACTAATGTATTTAAAATGATAAGGATTAATACAGTATTCGTGGAAATAGCTTTTCAATTATCGTTTTATAATAAGCCATTTTTTAAAGTATTAAAATGGATATAGTATGTTATCCTTAAGAGATAGGCATATACCATCGCGGACTTTTTTGTAGGCTTTTTTAAGCTGTATAATACTGTAGTACTTTATTTTGATCTATTTCGTAGGGTTCAGCCAGCGTTTGCAATGTAAGCGCAAAATAATGTGTTTATTTACGACATCACATTAGAAACCTCTTAAATTATCAGTGTTTCTCTACTACATTATGCATATATTATACATATAAAGCTTCCTTTTGAATCACTCTATCTATAAAAAAAAACCGCATCAATATCCGTTGCGTAGTTTTAAAGATTTAAGCATAAATAGGGATATAGGGACAGAAAAAGCGACTTTGTTTTATGTTGTGTCGTTACAACTTTGTTGTGTCGGTCTTAATTTTTTCCGTCTAGCCCCCTTTCGCAAGACGCGATAAGGAACTTCGTTCCAAAAAAGCTATAATTTTATCTCCATACATTCACTAAAAACATTAATATTGAAAGTGTATAAGAACCAATGACATAAAACATTAAACTGTATGCTATCTATCTCTGCGTGTATAATATTCTATTCAGTACATAAACATCAAAACATTTCTTATAAATCGTAAATTTTAAAATTAATATGACAGTGACGCTGCTTATGATTTAAGTTTTACGTCTCACATCGAGACAGACGACTCCACTATTTAATGTCAGACACGTTTAAATAGCACGTGTACATCACACCACACAGTACACGGTACACAGGCCGGGCATCAACATCGTTATACACTTTATACAGTACACATTACCATAACTATAGATTACAAATAAGGTGAAAGAGGGTGGAGTCAAGAGTCTCCGAAACCGGCGAGCGTGTATGAAGAGACTTATGAATGTTGAAGAAGCGAGTGAAGTATGCAAGGATAGAGTTCTCTGGCACTCTGTTCTCTCTGCCTACCCTGCAAGGGATATGGCGTGATGATATGTATGTATGTATAGAGTACAATAGGTATATCATATAAGAAAACACACAAAATAGAAAAAAAAAACAACATTTCATTGTCATCGAGAATTTAAATAAACGGGTAAAATATCATTGTATAAGCATTATCAGCTTTTTGCCGTCTACTGGTGGATGAAGGCCTCTTAGCGCGATCCTGGACTGTCTGCATGTTACATCGCTTCAATAAAAGGTAACAGGTACTCGAACCCGTAAACAACCCGTAGTCAGCGTGGATGCCCCGCGTCACAACGATTTGTTCCTTATTGCCTGTCAAAACATTCAAAGCAATTACGAGCAAAGGTTTAAGCATGCTCAGTGAGGCATGAATTTTATTCATTTATCCCTCGTAATTAGGATGGTTTAACAACGTAGGCACCAAGCACTTGGTAGTATTAACTGCCTAAATCGTAACAAATTCGTCGCGCCAAGGGTTGTACTGGGGGCAAGGTGCTTAACTTTAACGGGTTGAGAGTCCTCAGCGCTCACTCAACAGTCTGGCAAAAAGTTGTCATAGCCATCTTCATCACCGAAGAAAAAGACCGGGTTCCGGTGGCCCGCTCGCTCAGTGAAGAGAGGTACATGTAGGGCGGGTCTATGGGGTCGCGTCGAGTGACCATTCCATAACCTGCCACCAAAAAAAAAAACAAAAAAAACCATTTGCGGCTAACATTTAAGTCACACAAAAAGAAAGTGTCATCAGATGATATATTATGTGACACTATAGTCACGACTGCACAGTGGGCGCACTGGCAGCTAGCTACAGTCAAAATGACAATAATTTGTGTGTCAAAAATGAACGTGGCTGGATAATTTGTTGTTTAATTGTACGTACGATTGTTATCATCAAAACAAATCTAGTTTGGATAACAAATAAACGATCGCGTTGATCCGACTATAGATATGTTAATCAGACAGAAAAAATAATAAACGCTAGGATGGGGATGACGTATAGTACCGCCGTACTATACATCATCCCCATCCTCCTAGCGATTCTTATTTTTTTAACCATTAGGAGAATCTACAATACCATTCAATCTAAATACAGCATAAATGCAGTTGAAATCTTTCGATAACGAAAATCAAGTAATTCATAAATAGAACTATCTGTGTTACATTAAACCACAAACAACATTAGAACAACACATTGAAGTAGTAATGGTAGGCCCATACTGATGATAGTTCCTTGTCTATAGCTGCGGACCAGTCCGCCCGGGGAGTAGGACACTCTCGCCGAAAATTGACGTCTGAGCAATGGCAATGTGCTGTTGCGCTTTGTTCGGTGAGCGAGAGAACCGGTATCCCAACTTTCTGTGGGTATGGGTCGGTAGGCAACAGCCTAGCTATATCCTTGTTACCGTCAGGAGTGCTGTTTGCTCGTTTGCCACCATAAGCGATATAAAAAAAGTAAACGTAGAAGATAACAATTAGTTGAACATAACAAAAATATGATGCCGTACACTGTATAGTGTAGTTACACACAATGTACAAACTATGTATACTACACGTCCAGCGGCAACAGATCTGCTACTAATTTACTGTCATCCGAGTTTGACACAATTATGTCAGGGCACTCGTTACAAACACTCTCTACAACACTATTAATAGACACTTTAAAACAGTATGATTTATTAACTAAACTCAACGCAAAGTTGTTATGAAATAACCACGAGAAATATCAATAACTTTGATGTAACTCTTAACGAAAGCCATCAATAAGTCTCTACAATAAAATAGATGTAATTTAATCACAGCGGTACCCTCATCAAAGGCTTTGCTAGTCGGGAAATTTTCTTTGTGAAAATATTTCGGGTTATCAAGAAGGAAAGCCATTACAATAAAAGGAGAAAGGCACACAATATGAAGGGCAATCACAATATACATCGTCCGCACGAGGAAAACTAACACAGACACAATACCGACCGACCATTACTTCTCACAATATCCACGAGAGCAAATTAAATACGAAAATATCGCGTATCTCACACACATTTAAAGAAAAACATTCTATTTAAATTTTATTCAATTAATACTAAGTTAAAAGGTAAATGACATAAAGGGATATTATGAGAAATAGTAAAAAGCCTCTGTATTTCCTCATCGATTTAGTAAAATTTAAAACTGTTAGGTTCTGATATGACTTAGTAGTTTTTTTAATATAATCTAGTCTTCGTTATGTCCTTAAATGTATATTTTATAAATGTGATCTATTGTTATTATATTATATATAACAATTATAACGACACACACATGTTGTTAGTATTACACGCACCTTGTGCTGTACCGGCGTTTTCGTACTTCGATTTGAGCTTAGCGGCGGTCGCGCGAGCATCGGACCTTACACTATCCGTCGCGGTCGTACTACTTGTGGTGGTTCTGAACGATAGGGTCGTAGAGAACGTCGACGAGAACGATGAGCCGAGGCCCAGGCCGAGGGTGGTGCGGTAGCGGCGTCTGTACATGTTGAGGAGTGTACGCAGCGAATGTCAAGTCGCGACTGAGCGGCGCACGCGCACGCGTTCACCCGGAAAAGCGGCCACGATTTATTATAGTACAAGAAAGTCGCTCCCAGACGCGTAGACGCATCACAGTTAAAACATGTCTATGATGCCATCTCGTTTTTAAAATAGATAATTAAAGTCAGTTTGTTGACGTACATACATACACGCCGACACACCAATAAAGGAATAAACAAGCACTTTAACGATACCGATTTTCCGTGTGGTGATGGAGTAAGAATACTATTCACCACCCCATTTCTTACCCGTGGGTGATCGTACGAGACGGCTAAGGGATATGAAACGCATATAACATCTATGCGAGAGAAGGAAAACTCAAAAAAAAACCTATACCAACACGTCTGACCAGCTCAGTATAGTAGGTTAATTTCCCTTCCTTTACGGAGGAGGCCCGAGCCCAACAGTGGGACGTTTGTGGGCTGTGATGATGATGATTAACGATACCAAAATTGAACAATTACGATCATTTCTTTTATGTTTTCAAGGCTCAAAAGTGTCGCGGAATGGCGATGTTTGACAGTAAATAGGCAAAACATCGTCTTTCGGTAACACTGTGTGCCCATTCGTTTCCCTTTCCTTGGCAGCCTGAGTATCTTAATTAATAAGGTTACGGGGATGATATACTTATGTTGTTATCAGGCAAATCATCTCAATTAAGTGAACAATTGTCAAGATATTTCTGTTGAAAGATATAATTACGTGCATCTCAAAATTGGCCGTTGTTTACATATCTAGCTTTAAAAGTAGTTACTTTAAACAATAAAGCAGGAAGAAACACTAATCATATTCAACTATAGGTTGTTCTGGGCCCTAGAACATGCCATATAGTTTTTTTTTATCCAGTAAAATTATTATAAATAGGTAAAATGTATATGAGTGACAATTTGTTAAGGGAAAATAGAATATATGTAAGCAACTTGCTTGGGACTTATCTGGTCTATGGCAAATTCTGCAGTGCCTCTCATGCTACAGTGAAATAGGTTATATATATGGCAATGGTTTAGTGATAATACTATAGGTGTGGGGCGTCCCCATGTGGCAACGGGAAAAGAATACAATTGTCGTCACCCCTTACTTGCCTGTGGGAGTCGTGAAAAATCGGCTAAGGGTCTCACCAGGAGAGTGGGCAGCGGCTATCTCCTGGAAAACTTATTAGTATCCACCGCGATCGCCAATCCGCCTGTCAAGCGTAGCGATTATGGTATTATTGCCCCCAAATAAAACAAATATGAACGTTAAGAAAACCACGGCAGTTCCGCTGTTCCATGGGCTCATTTTGGTAGCGGGCCCTTAGGTGTGGGGCAGGGGGTGATAGAAATCTCCGGCCGCGATCCGGCTACCAAAAAAATCGACCCTTGGCCCTGATAAGACACATCCGGACGCTTAGGACCGACGAGAGGGTCATCGAGCTGGAAGAGAAATTGTGAAAAATCCGATGGGACATTGTAGAATTATCAGAAGTGCGAAAAGAGAGGGAGGGCAAGATAATCCTCCAGTCTGGAAATCTGCTCTTCTACCGGGAGCGAGATCACCCGTCCCAAGGCGGTGTAGGGTTTATCGTTCGTAAGTATCTCGCAGACAACGTGTAGAGGATTGAAAGTGTGTCCGCAAGGGTAGCGGAGCTTATACTCAGAATTACCAAACGGTATTCGTTGAAGGTCATACAGGTTTACGCACCGACCTCGACATACTCCAACGACGTGGTGGAGGCCTTATACGAGGACATCTCGAAATCATCCATCCACACGTCAAAAACCCACTTTACGGTATTTATGTGAGACTTTAACGCAAAACTAGGCAAAAGGACAGACGATGAGTTGAGAGTGGGGCAATATGGATTTGGACAGAGAAAACAAAGAGGCCAAAAACTGGCCAACTTTTTGGAGAAGGAAGGTCTCTTTATGATAAATTACTTCTTTAAGAATCGGTCACAAAGAAAGTGGACCTGGACTGGCCCCGATGGTTCAACAAAAAATGAGATAGACTCATCTTGAGGGACAAACGACAAATATCCAATGATGTTTCTGTGATCAGCAGGATTATATAATCAGGGAGTGATCACCAGATGGTACGAGGCACATTGAATCTTCCTACGGAAGTCGAGCGGTCTCGTTTGAGTCTACACTCTGACCTACACCTGTCCAATACTAGAACCTCGATAGCTTTCAACTCGAATTACATAATCGTTGCCATTGCCTGGAAGAATGCGAATCTTCGAACAATATGAACAACAGGTTCGGGGAAACTGTCCACGCGGTCGGGTCAAAATTCTTTAAGGCCCGTCGCGGAACTAGAACAAAAAAGCTTTCTGACCAGACTTTCAAACTCAGGTGAGCAGAAAGGAAATGACGGCACAGTCTTCAGCCGATTGGTTCGAACTTAGGCAGCTTAATAGACAAATCTCCAAATCTATACGTCGCGACATTGGCCGATTCAATACACAGCGTATTGAAGAGGCGATAGAGCGAAATCGAGACTCCAAAGTGTTCGCACGAGATTTGTCTATCGGGCAGAGCCAAATGATTAAGCTGAAGACCGATAACGGTACTGTCATTTCATCCCAGAGTGAGATCTTAGGAGAGGTCGAAAGGTTCTATGGGTATAACGGTACTGTCATTTCATCCCAGAGTGAGATCTTAGGAGAGGTCGAAAGGTTCTATGGGCAGTTGTACAAATCATCCTTGAATTCTGTTGTCGGCTTGGTCCAAGACCCCAGATCCAAGCTAACTCGGCACTATACCGAAGAAATCCCAGACGTCAGTTTGTACGAGATCAGAATAGCTCTGAAACAATAGAAAGGCACTGGGAGATGACGGAATTACCACAGAGCTCCTGAGGGCAGGCGGCAAGCCGGTTTTAAAAGCCCTAACCTGATTAATTCTGTCATTCCCGGGGGCCACGTTTCAGAGTCGTGGACCAGGAGTGTGGTGGTGCTATCTTTCAAGAAGGGCGATAAAACGCTCTTAAACAATTAAAGACCCATCTCACTCCAGAACCACGTGTACAAATTGTTTTCAAAAGTCATTACGAACCGACTCTCGCACAAGCTAGGCGTCTCGGCCACCAAAAACAAATACCGGGGTCCGGTAGCCCGCTCGCGAAATCCGTAGAAGAACGGTTGTAATCGACATAGCCCGAAGAATTAGCACGTTGAAGTGGCAATGGGCAGGTCACATCGCTCAACAAGCCGATAACCGCTGAGGAAGAAAGGTTCTCGAGTGGCAACCACGAATCACGGACGACGCAGCGTAGGACGACTCCCCACCAGGTGGACTGATGACAACATGAAGGTCGCAGGAAACTGTTGGATGCGGGTGGCACAGGAGCATTTGGCGAATGGCATTCTCGTGGGGAGGCCTATATCCAACAATGGACGTTCACAGGCTGATGGATGGATGGACTATAAGTAGGCATTATGGATTAAACATTAACAAATACAGGAAGTTTTATTGATTATAGTACTTAGGATGAATATTGTATTTGTCATATATTCCTGTTTTAATGGCCGTTTTTCATACATGATATTCCAATAAAAACTTTGAATTCTTTTAATTTTTTTCAATCATTTTATTATAACAGAATCATAATGAAATTCCAGAAATAAAAATACAAGTTTAAAAATGTTTGATAACATAAGTACTACATGATAATTATAGAAAATATTTTCTTTATATTTACATTGTTGTATATCATACATGCACCATTATTGGTACAATCTTCCTTAATAAACAAAACTAGCCTCACACAGATGTTCAGACAATCCTTGAGTAAGAAATAAGAATAAGTGTCAAGAATTTTGGCAAACTAAGTAATGGCAGCTCGGAGTGGAATACTAGAGAAACAGCCTCTATATACAGCTAAAAACAGATATTTATGCATAAACAATTGTCAATTGTCATTAAAAATTAATATGGGATTAATTCTATTAAACAACTTTTTTATATTAACAATTATCTTAAGATTATTTGAATGTTAAGATGAAGAAGGGAAACGATATGCATCAATTTTGTGATCAAATGCCCAGCCTAGTTCTTTCAATAACTGAAAGTATTTTTTCATATAATTTCATCTTTTAAGCCAAGGTATAAGATACATATATTTTCCACACCTTAATTTGTAAAGTGTAAAGGTAACAAATTATGTTTGGCGAGAAGATTCCTTTGGTCTGAATATTGCACTCAACTAGTAATAGTGCATACAATTTTGAATACTACCAATATATCACAACAACGATTACTACGACATGCAATACTATAACAGACCATATACTATTCTCATATATAAAACTGTGCCTCGTTCTAAGGGAGGTGACCTCACTAACACTAACATTATGTTGTAATTCTCTTCTAAATACCATTTATGAATGGAATTATCAATATGAAATAGCTTAAAGAATCTACTATAATCATTGGCAATAAAAACAGAGTTACAGGAAACTAAAAATCTCTAATACTTCCTAATGTGTGTGTCTATCTATCATCCCTGATGAAATTATGATAATCTTAAATCAATGACTTCACAATTAAAATGTTGAAGTAAAGCAAACATACTGTTAACTCTGTAAAGGATTGCACTAAGTTGAACAATGGCACATGTTTGATGTCAAAGCTCTAACCATATCATCACGCCATACACCATAAACTAACCACATACACCATAAAATATCTATATAATATTAAAAACCTGTAGAGATAGATCTTATCATCATTTCTTTAGAATCACAAATGTTATCTCTATGACAAGGCATTCACTAATACAGTGATCAAACATTCACAACCTTGAGTGTGATTTGATTGATATAATTTATGTTGAGAAGTGTACACACACACACACACACACACTATCTATGTCAATAAAGTGTTTAGTACTAAGTATACTTTGACTAAATAAATTATATATTATTGTCCATGGTTCATAGAATTATATAGTTCAGTCTCACCCAAAAGTGTTCAAGATGTCTGTTAGTGACACAAAGAACTATCTATTCATCCATCTGCCAATGTGCCACTATTGGGCCTGACCTCTCCAAGGAGTCTTCTCCTTGGTAGGAGGGTTAACAATCTCAGTTGCTGTTATAAGTTTCCTAGGAGGGAGCTACTACTCATTTACCCAATGACCTCTTAGCCAGTTTTTATGACTCTCTTGGGAATACAAAGGGTTGGTGACATATTGTATTCTAATTATTGTATTATTCTTCACATGGAATAAACAAACAACGACCTAAATCATTTGTCAATGGCAATAATATTTAATTACTCTGTGTCTATAGAAATAAGTTATATTCGAATAAATAATGAACCTAGTTGAACGATTTCAAGATCAGTTTTGACGTGCTTAATATGTACTCACCATTTATTGACCAGATATGTGAAGGCAAGGAATGCGCGGCGTAAACTCTGCCAAGCGCTAGCGACGTTCCTGCTACTGGCCCAACCTCTTCGTTCGAGCTGGAGTCGGTATCGGGACTTGCAGCTGCTGACGCCTCGTAGCTTTGCGAATTTGGAGGAATTGCAATCGCTTCATGGGATGCATGCAGATCAGGCACAGAGGAGAGCGATCTAGCCCGTTGACGATCGTTCGACACTTGTATCCCCGGTATCGCTCTCAAAAGGCTAAACCCTGCACCTCCGGAAACCACATCGGAGCTGGAGCTCGTAGAAAATGTCCTCGTACGCGGACTCTGTCCCCCGCTCGCGGTACTTGCTTTTGCGCCCATATCGACTTCGTTACGCAAATTCACACCTGTCACCCACTAGCACCAAGAATCACGACCACAAACGACATGCGACCACCGCTCCAGTGGAAGACATCATACGACACTCAGTAACTAGGTAACAATTTATAAAAAAAATAAACACACTATCGACAAACACAACTATGAAGCAAAATTGTAAACAGCTTTTGCATGTGCCGTGCTGCAAAATTTTGACAGTTCTGTCTTTTTTATTGAAGTGAAGTTGAAGCGATTTTTTTTTTTTTTTTTTTTAGATTTATTAACGGCTATGGATACAAGTCCTTTAAGCCTATCTTATTTACATTTTACTTTACAGAATTATATTTCACCTATTGTAATATTTATAAAATTAAATAAAGTTTTGAAAAATAATGGTTCCCTTAATATCTCTTGCACATTCGTAGGCATACCCTTATTTTCACTATCACATATTTGGTTAAGTTCAGACACTAACAGCAAACGCTCTATTTTAAATTTCTGACACCTCATAACGACATGTTCGATATCGACACTCTGATTTATGCAACGGTTACATTTTGCTTCGGAGTTGGTGATTATTTTCAATTTAGCTAAATGGGCTGGTATTTTACTGTGACCAAATCTTAATCGATTTATTGTGGTTATGAAATTTCTATGACCTGCATTTTTATATGAATTGTACCAAGGTGAAGGCGGCGGGGATTCTTGGATTTTAGTATACCAACTTCCTTTACTACTACTTATAATTTGCCAGTAATTGTGCCATAAAATATTCAAGTCTTTCTTCAATTTCTCTTCATAGTCAGTGAATGGAATTTTTAGCAAAGTGCTGTGATCTTCATCGTAAGTGTCTCTAGTTGCCTTGTCTACAATTTCGTTTCCAGGCGAAATGCCACTGTGTGAAGGAACCCATTTAAATCCAACTGTTTTGCCTCTAACATTTAGTTCTAATATTATTTGTATAATATCAAATATAAGGTAATTTAAGTTTGGTCTCATTGAAATGTTATCTAAAGCTAGCAAGCAACTTAAACTATCTGATACAATTAAAAAATGGACACTATTTACAGTTTGTATATACAATAATGCTCTATAGATTGCATAGCATTCAGCTGTAAATATGCTACATAATGGGTCTATCTTAAAACATTTTGTTATGTTTGATTGTGGATCATAATATGCTGATGTAACCCTATTCATTTCTTTAGATCCATCAGTATACACTTTGTAAACATATGGTTGGTTATTTAAATACTCTAAAAATTCTATTTTATTATCAATCTTCTGTGTATCACTTTTAGTTAACTTTTTGGCTATACATTCAAAATCTATTTTATAAAAAGGTAGACTGTTGGAAAAGTACATATTTTTACAAAGTGATTTTATGTTTAACAATATAGCTAACATTTCTGGGATATGTTCAGATATCAACTGAGAAGCATTAATATTAATATTATTCATCAAATTTGTGGGCAGATTTTGACTAGGTAGAATTCTATTTATTAAAAAAGTATTATTAGTAGCTAACAATTTAAGACAGAACTTGTTAGCTATTTGTATTCGTCTAATTTTCAGGGGCACTATATTAGTTTCTGATTCCATTGCATTTATGGGTGTAGAGCACATAGCTCCTGATATAATTCTAAGTGCTTTATTTTGTATTGTGTCTAATTTTCTGAGGTAAGTCACATTTGTGTTCATATAGGCTAAAGCGCTATAGTCAAAATGACTCCTAATAAGGCTTTTATATAACATAGATAATGTTTTTGGATCAGAGCCCCAATGGACTCCAGTTAATGAGCGCAAAATATTAAGGGACTTTGAGGCATTTTTAATAATATAGTTGATATGATTTTCAAATTTTAGCTTTGTATCTAAACATACACCTAGAAATTTTTGATTAGTTAACCAAATCAATGGATTATTGTTATATATGATAGGATTAAAGTGTTCCAATTCACCTGCTTTTTTACTAAAAATCATAGCTCCACTTTTATTTACATTAATATCTAATCTAAGATAATTATAAAATCTATGGATTTGGTTAAGCCCATTGTTAAGAGTTTTTATGCCATTATTTACATTTTTATTTACAGTATATACAACTATGTCATCAGCAAATAATAGACACTTAACAGAGGGATCTATTAAATATCTATTGATTTGTGAAGTATACAAATTATACAATAATGGGGATATCACCGCCCCTTGCATGGTTCCTTTATATACAAGCCTAGGCCCATGTAATGTGTTATTAAACTTAATATACATTGTTCTCTCGTAAAGAAATGTGAATATCCATTTACACACTTTACCTGGTACTCCAACATCATTGAGAATCTCAATTAATACTAGAGGATTTACATTATCAAAAGCGCCCTTGACATCTAGAAAAGCACACACTGTATTTGAATGACTATGAAAACAATGTTTTATATCTGCAATAAGAGATGTAAAACTCTCACTGGCACTCTTACCTCTCCGGAAACCGAACTGTTGTACAGGTAAAATATTATTTCTTTCACTATAGTATTCTAATCTGAGTTTTAACATGCATTCAAATAACTTACCTACACATGATGACAGTGAAATTGGTCTGTATGAATTACAGTCATTCTCAGGCTTATCTGGTTTAAGTATGGGAATAATACATTGAGTTTTCCAACTTTCAGGGATAGTTTCTGATAGCCATAGAAGGTTATATATTTTAAGCAGAACAGTTTGAGCTTTTGGATGGAGGTTACTTATTAACTTATATGGTATGTCATCAAGACCTGGTGAAGTATCTTTTCTAGATTTAAGTGCTATTGTAAATTCCTGCATGGTAAATGGATTGGAAAGAAAGTAACTGTTAATGTTGCCAGGCATATGAAAAAAATGATTTAATTTGTTTTTGTCTAATTCCTTTTCAGGTGGAGAGTTTGGTGCGTACTTATTAAGAAATGAAGGGATCCACTCATCATTTTTTGGAGCCTTTCTATGTGTTATCCGTTTGAATCTACGGATATAGTTCCAAATTATGCTAACAGGTGTGTATCTATTAAATGATTCACATAACAGTTTCCAACCTAATTTCTTTTTCTCCTTAATTAATTTCTTTTTTATAGCATCAGCTTTTTTATATTCAATATAGTTCTGTATTGTAGGATAAAGTCTATAATATTTTAATGCCAATTTGCTTTTGCTAACTGCAACAGAACATTCATTATCCCACCAAGGAACGGGGCTTTTTATCATATGTGGTGTTTTATTTGTAATTTTGGGTATACATTCCAGCTTTAGTTTGTTAAGGATGTCACAGAAATTATTATAAGCTATTATGGAGGATTCTACATCAAAATTAAAATTATCAAATACATCTTTACTTTCAGAATGGTATTTGGACCAGTCAGCTTGCTTGTATATGAAACGTTCAACTGGAGGCCCTTCTATATATTTTTCTATGGATGTCTGGATATTGGTTATGGTAGGGAAGTGATAACTGCCCATTGGGTCATCATCAACTTTCCATTCACAATAAGGAGCTACTGTGGGACTTATGCATGAGATATCAATAGCAGAAGGATTATGATTAATTGTACCTACTGTTGTTGGTAAACCTGTATTAAGAATACATAGATCACATTCATCTAACAAGTTATATAAATCACTACCCCTGGAGTTTGTTGACAAACACCCAAAGGCAACATGATGTGCATTAAGATCACCTGAAAGCATAACTGGTTTAGGCAAATTATCAATAATATTCTTTAATTTTCTAAACTTAAAACGCCCACCCCTGGGGGGACTGTACGCGCATAACAAAGATAAATTGCCTATGCCTGTTTTAACAATAATTGCACTAGTTTGTAGGTAATCATAGTAAGGGGTATTAACCACCTTATATTTAAAAGTATTTTTTATTAAAATTGCTACTCCACCATGGCCATTTGGTCCATTCTGTTTTGTAATATCATATCCTGGAACACTAAAGTTACTTCCTTCTTTTAACCAGGTTTCATTTAATAAGCAAATATCTATGTTATTGTTAAATAGAAAGTTAATTAGCAAAGGTTTTTTATTGTTAACACTCTGGATATTAAACTGTGCTATTGTTATATAGGTCTTGACTACAGGACTATTGTGATCACTATTATTATCCATATTAAGTTAAATTAGAAAGAAAAACATCTTTTATTTTACTAATAGTTATTGGTTCCTGCCCAGAATTTGCTAACTGTACAAGTGATTTTACTATGGCATTTAAAATAATTTCATTATTGGTAATTTGTTCTAATTCATTTTTGTTATCATGTACATATGCAGTATTTGTTTTATTTACATAACTTTGTGGCTTTACATAAGGTTTATTTACATTAGAAACATTTTTTTGTATAAAATTGTCTTTCTTAACTTTTAAGGCTGGAAATTCTTTTTCGTTAATTACAGATTTGCTTACATCAGCATAGGAAATTTTATTTTTTTTATCAATAATTTTCTTAATTTTAATTGGACATTCCCGAGAAATAGCAAGGTGAGGTCCACCACAGTTAATGCAATTTAACGAGTCAGAATTATCGCAGTCTTTATATACAGGGTGTCCCAAAATTCAACGATAAGCCGGCACCAGCAGATGGACCTACATATGACTACTCGAGAACAAAAAAGAAAAAAATTCTACCTTGATTTTTTTTTTCATTACGACAAAAAAACCGATTTCTTTAAAAATCGTCATCTTTTATTATATTATTAAGTGCCATTGCTACAATTTTACAAGTAATTCTGTGATTTTTTTTGTATTGGCAAGGTAAGTAGTACTACTATCGATCACAACCATTAAAAATTCCAGAATATCTATAGTTTTTACACAAAAATCAACCAAAACTATGTTTTTTTCATAAATTATGTAAGATTTTGACTTTCAGCTCACTTTCACTCATCACAGTGAAAAAAAAAAGTATGGACACTACTGTGGCAAATAGTATTAAAAATTGGCGCAACTAACTACAATTCTAAAATGGTATAACATTCTAGGCAAACTAGCCACAAAAATATACTTAGGTGTACTATTTCAAAATAACAACCATACTTCGAAAATTGTTAGTGTTGATAGTAATCACTTCTACTATGTAGCCAAAATGTTTTTGTTGCAAGTTCTCAGAATTTGAATGAGACATGTGCGTAGTCCATAAGATAACATAAGTTAGAAAGAGATAGATATAGAGAGATTAGAATTTACTATATTATTAAAATTACAATAAATGTTCGAATTGTTTGCCATTGGCAGTAATGCAGGCACGACATCGCCTTAAAAATGAACGTTTTATTTTTCTTGCATATCTGATTCTGTTCATGTGATCCACAGCCTGAATTATTTTTTGGCGAAGCTCGTCCAAGGTTGCAATGGGTTTTGAGTAGACTCTGTCCTTTAGACAACCCCAATAGAAAAAATCCAGGGGATTTAGATCGGGTGAACGGGGTGGCCATAAGATAGGACCAAGTCGCCCGATCCAACGCCCTGGGTACTCTTGGTCTAAGTACTCTCGCACAGGGCGGGCATAGTGAGCTGGGCAACCATCGTTTTGAAACCACATGTTTTGCAAATCACTTAAGGGCACGTCTTCTAATAATCCTGGTAACTCATTTTGTAAGAAGTTCAAATAGCTATTGCCATCTATGTTTCCTTGTAACTCAAAGGGCCCTATCACTTTTCCATTTATTATGCCCGTCCATAGGTTAACCTTAAATTGATATTGGGATTTGTCTTCTCTCACCAGGTGCGGATTTTCATTGTTCCAGCTATGAAGATTGTGAAGATTTAAATAGCCATCTTTCTTGCAGGTTGTTTCATCCGACCATAAAACTTTGTCTAAGAATTGGGGATCTTCCCTGTGTTTTTGCAGCATTACACGGCAAAATGCGACCCGCAGTGGATAGTCCCGCGGTAATAACGCCTGCACGCGCCTGTAATGATATGGATGAAACTGGTGACGTTTTAAAATTCTATGTGCAGTACTTTTTGGAATTCCCGTTGCTACTTGTATGCCACGTACAGAGGTAGTTGTATCGCTTTCTATTTCTTTGAGAACTTCTTCATCGTGTTCCGATCTAGGTCTTCCAGCGTTTCTCCTGTCAGATGGTATACGACCCTCCGAAAATGCTTGATGCACGTTAATAAATACGCGATAATCCGGATACCTTTGAAGAGTAGGGTACCTTGCTCGATATAATCTGCTAGCAGCGTTGGCATTGCATCGGCATTCTCCATAAATTAGGTGCATATTAGCGTATTCTAACGCTGTATATGGTAGCGGCATAATGAATGCTAAACACTTGAAAATAAGGCAAAACTTCTTTAAAAAAACACAAAATCACAGTCTAAAATAATGCCAAGTCAGGTCAATTTCCAGGTCACTTAATTCAATCCAAAGTCGTTAGTATCAGAGCCACTTTAATTAAAACAGAACGGTGTGCAGTAAACAAAGAAGTAGAGCGTACTGACTTGCTGTGCTGCTGAGGACATTAATTACTTCTCTACCTGCATTAATGTTACTAAACAATTAGCATCTATCTATCTCCCTCTAACGTATAATCTCTCTATCTCTGTCTAACTTATGTTATCTTATGGACTACGCACATGTCTCATTCAAATTCTGAGAACTTGCAACAAAAACATTTGGGCTACATAGTAAAAGTGATTACTATCAACACTAACAATTTTCGAAGTATGGTTGTTATTTTGAAATAGTACATCTAAGTATATTTTTGTGGCTAGTTTGCCTAGAATGTTATACCATTTTAGAATTGTAGTTAGTTGCGCCAATTTTTAATACTATTTGCCACAGTAGTGTCCATACTTTTTTTTTTCACTGTGATGAGTGAAAGTGAGCTGAAAGTCAAAATCTTACATAATTTATGAAAAAAACATAGTTTTGGTTGATTTTTGTGTAAAAACTATAGATATTCTGGAATTTTTAATGGTTGTGATCGATAGTAGTGCTACTTACCTTACCAATACAAAAAAAAAACACAGAATTACTTGTAAAATTGTAGCAATGGCACTTAATAATATAATAAAAGATGTCGATTTTTAAAGAAATCGGTTTTTTTGTCGTAATGAAAAAAAAAATCAAGGTAGAATTTTTTTCTTTTTTGTTCTCGAGTAGTCATATGTAGGTCCACCTGCTGGTGCCGGCTTATCGTTGAATTTTGGGACACCCTGTATATGATCACCAGCACAAATTGAACACTTTTGGATACTATTACATATTTTAGCAGAGTGGTTAAATTTAAAACATTTAAAACACTGTAGCAAAGGAGGAATATAATCAAATACCCTATAGGAGAATAAATCATATTGTACAGAATCAGGCAAAACATTGGATAAAAATGTAATACTAACAGTTTGTAATGGAACCCTTTCAGATCCCATTTTCTTGGTAAATCTTCTGATGGATATAATATCAAATTTGGATGATAATTTCGTATATAGATCTTTGTTTGAAATGTTAGTTGGCACATACCTTATGATACCTGTCTTTTCTATCTCTTTTGCTGGGATGTATGCCTTTAAATTATACTTTTCTAAAAAACTTATATTAAGCAGGAAGTTATTTGCATTATTGTGTTGGTTAAAATGTACTAGAATTTTGTTGGCGTTTATTCTATGCATGCTCTGTATTCCTTTTATATCAACTGAAAATATGTGGTTTAAATATATTGGACTTTTATTTCCTATTTTTTCCTTGATGTTGACACTTTCCACAAATACCTGATAAGATTGATACTGAGTACCTTCAGGGTAAAGCCTTTTATATCCAGTCTTTAAAAAAGGCCTATAGGGGTCCTCCGAAATTCCTCCACTTGTATCACCGCCCCCAGAAGCCAAAGCGGTGAATTTTCTTTTTCCAGGGGGTGGACCGGCCCCACCAGGACCTGGGTCCTCCTCCCCATCCATTTTATTAGAAAACTACTAATAAAAAAGTATTTTTTGAAATATTGTACGAAAAACCTGACTTCTTCTTTCGAAAGTTCCCGCCAGAATTCATTTGAAGCGAGCATTCACAATGTTTACATACTTCAGCAGAATGCGCAATACTCGTTCAAAAACATATTTTTTTCAAGTCTACATAATTATAACTTACATACATACATACATATCATCACGCCATATCCCTTGCAGGGTAGGCAGAGAGAACAGAGTGCCAGAAAACTCTATCTCTGCATACTTCACTCGCTTCCTCAACATTCATAATTCTCTTCATACACGCTCGCCGGTTTCGGAGACTCTTGACTCCACCTTCCTTCAGTACCTGACCGATCTGGTCTAGGTAGGTTAGTCTTGGTCTCCCTCGGTACCTACATCCTTCCACTTTCGCATTGTATATCTTCTTAACCAGACGTTCGTTCGGCATTCTTTCCACATGTCCGAACCATCGGAGCATTCCCTTTCGCATCTTTACACCAATACTCTCCTTCATACCTACTCGCTCTCTTACGTCGTCGTTACGAATGCGGTCGGTCAGCCTAACTCCACAGATTTTCCGAAGAGATCGCATTTCGACCGCATTAATTTTACTTTCATACTCTTTTCTGCATACCCAACTCTCGCTTCCATACAGTAATGTTGGGACAAGCACTGCGTTATGTATTGCTACACGTGCCTTCTGGCTGAGGTGGTGGCTGCCGAGAAGTTGCCCCAACGCTCCGTTCACTCTATTTCCCGCATTCACTCTTCGCTCTATATCAGTGGTGTACCGTCCATCTCGGCTAAATCCACATCCAAGATATACAAATTCATCCACTTGCTCTAGTACATCATTACCTATTGTTACTCTTACATCTGTTCTGGCTTCATCTCTTTCAAAGACCATTATTTTGGTTTTGCTCACATTCACGCGTAGACCCCTTTTCTTACAATCTTCTGTCATTGTGTCGACTAGGGTCTGCAGGTCAGTCGCTGACTGTGCCAGCAGGACTGCATCATCTGCATAAAGCAGAGCAGAGACCACTGAGTCACCCATCTGGACTCCCACATTCATATCGTTCAACCTTTGGAGACATTTATCCAGATATATGATAAACAGCCTGGCTGATAGAACGCAGCCCTGCTTAACGCCGATATTGACGTCAAACCAAGGCGACATTCCACCATCCAGCCGCACACAGGCTCTACAGCCCATGTAACTGGATTGCACAGCCTGCAGCAGTTTACCGTTAATACCATACTCCGGTAAAATGTCCCAAAGTTCCTTTCGTACAACCGTGTCAAATGCTCTCTCCAGATCCACAAAACTGCAGAAAACCCTCTGACCTAGGGCCAGATGCTTCTCCACAATGTTGCGCAGAGAGAACACTTGATCCATGCATCCCCTTCCACTCCTAAAACCTCCTTGTGTCTCACACAGTAAACCATCGGACACCATCCTCATTCTCCTTTCAATAATTTTACCATACACTTTTGCTGCCAAACTGGTCAAGCTTATGGCTCTGTAATTTTCGCAGTCATAACGTGAACCCTTGTTTTTAAACAAAGGCACGATGACTGCGCTATTCCAGTCCCCGGGAACCATTCCCGAGCTCCAACATAAATTGAGGAGCAACAGGAACGCCTCCCGGACACAGGAGCCACCAAGCTTGATCATCTCGGCAGACACCAAATCAATGCCCGCTGCCTTACCATTTCTCAAACTTCTTATCGCCCATTCAACTTCATCCATACTGATGCCATCGGAGGACGCCGTCGCCGAATGCTGATCTACTAGACCACATGCGATACCGGCGCCAACCGTAGCATCCGCATACATATCGCCAAAATATTCACTCCATCGGCTTAACACGTCTTGTGTTTGTGTAAGAATGTCTCCACCTTTAGACCTTATTTTATTCATTCTGAAGGCTGACCAACCACCCCGAGACTTATTCACCTCCCTCCAAAAGAGTTTGGTGTTACCCTCGAAGTTTTTAGTCAGTCTATCTTCTGCACTCATACTTCCTCTATCACGTTTCTCTTTCACTAAGGCCTTGGTGTCATTCTTACATTGCCGATATATTTCTTTCTTCTGTTCAGTCATACTGTCATTCTGATTCAAAGAAGAGACATAGTCCAGCCACGCTTTCTTCTTTTGCTCTACGGAAGCTGCCACTTCCGCATCCCACCATGCATCACCATTTGTGTTTCTATGCTTCTTTGAACTTCCACATACTTCTTTCGCTGTGTCTACCATACTCTCTTTCAATACTCTCCAGCAGTCTTCAATGTCCGATTGCGGCTGGCTTGCCATCGTCAGCCGTTCTCGGACACCCTCTGCATACTTTTCTCTTACACACTCTTCTTGCAACCTTTCAACCTTTATTCTTTCAAGCCCTCCGAAGTGGACACGCTCTCGCCAGTGCCTCCACTTTCTGAACAGACCACTAAATCTCGCAATAACGAGATAGTGGTCCGTATCGACTGTGGGGCCCCTGTAGGCTCTTGCGTCCAATATTTTGCTTCGGAGGCGACTGTCTACCAAAATTAAATCTATTATACTTTTCTGTTCATTCCTTCTCCATGTATACATATGGATGTCCTTATGTTGGAAAAATGTGTTTGACACAATAAGGTTTCTCTCCATGCATACATCAGCTATGAGCCTACCTGCGTCGTTCACTCTCTTATCACCAAATGGACCAAGTACGTCCTCATAGTCAGGACGCTTGGTCCCCACCCATCCGTTCAAATCTCCGCATACAATCACGCGTTCACTGGTTTCTGCCATATCCAGAACTTCCCTAACATTATCCCATAACTTCTCTAGGTCTGATGCCACCGAGGATCCTACGGGAGCATATGCTACAACTATGAATACCTTGGTGACACCAAGTTTTATACGGACCCAAAGAAGTCTGGGATCATACATTCCGTAATCCTTCACACCTGAGGCCAAGCGAGAGGACAGCAGTACTCCTACCCCCATGCTGGCTCGATCGCTCTGTGGTACACCAGACCACAGAGCCATCCCGCCACCAGGAAGATCGCAGGCGTCGCTGCCCCTTCGCTTGGTCTCTGTTACACAGAGCACGTCTAGCTGTTTGTCCGCCATGACGGATATCAGCTCGTGCAACTTACCTTCCACACAACCTCTTACATTCCACGTGCCCACCCGGCACTCTGCTCTCCTCGACTCGCCTGACTGGGCAAGGCGTGATGGGTGGCGGCCCCCATCGCCGCAACTGCCGAAGTTCGTACCGACGGGGGCGGGTCGGTACGCGTCGCCACCGGGGGACGCCCTAACCCGCATTGCGGTACGCATTTCGAGCCGGATTAGCAGTCTAATTAGACTGGCAGGGGACGCGAACGAGCACGCTCCGGACTATGCCCCCCGATAGATGATTCAAAGATTGACAGTTACAAAAAAAAAGCGCAGAAAGTGCTATTTTGCGCTTTTCTTGAATCTGAAATTTGTAGTGGTTTAGTAATTTACACGGCAGTTTAAATATAGCATTTATTGAAACAATATTACATTTAAATAGAAAAAAATACCTACCTTACCATTGCAGCTTGCTCCTTACCATTCGAGTAAAATGTGAACGGGAAAAACGGTAAATAGTAAAATGGTAAGTAGATATTTGGAAACATTTGTGTACGTTTCGTTGTTTATTATTTATTAGACTTATGAGACTAAATACGTTATCAGACGAGAAATAATCTTATGGTA
The DNA here is from genome assembly GCA_905163515.2 of Lymantria monacha. NCBI lineage: Eukaryota > Metazoa > Arthropoda > Insecta > Lepidoptera > Erebidae > Lymantria > Lymantria monacha. The sequence goes on along the minus strand of LR991096.1, from coordinate 659,414 downwards.
AATATTTAGGATCATTAATTAAATTAATCTGAACAAATAACTTACCTTTAGAAGACACGAACGGTAAGGAGATTTTATTTTGACCTGGACGATTTTTGTAGATTATTAATTTTTCATTGGTGCCAAATCGCTCTTTAATACGTGTGATCCCCACCACGACCTAGCGGGCTCACTAGGTCGTGGTGGGGAGTCGTCGCGAGGATTACATTTACCATTGGGTACAATTCTATTTCACTGTCAGTATTCGCGAACGGTAAGCAGTACGAAGGGTGGGACAATTTTTGAATTGGTATAAAATTAACTGAAACTGTTCTTTATATCATATATTTTATTTCAGTTTATACATTAACTGTTATATTATTTACTAAATAATAAGAAAACTAGTCATGGACCTTACACGGCATACTGGTCTGGAGTATCAATGACTACTAGAGCCTGCCAAGGAGTTGGTCTCCTTCTCTCTGCTCGAATGGCTCAATGTGTTAAAGAGTATGATTGTGTGAATGCTAGAATAGTATGGTTAAGAATGAAAGTGGGTCTGACCCGTATTTTTGTTGTAGGAGTATATGCTCCAGTAAACACGGGTTTGACTAAAAATAAATCTGAACAGGATGCGAGAGAGAAATTTTGGGAAGAACCAAGAGATGTTTTGAGATTATGTCAGTTGAATGAAAGGTTGATTTTACTAGGTGATTTTAATGGATGGGTAGGAATAGGTCGAAAAGGATTTGAAAAGATTTTAGGAAGGTTTGGCGATGAAAGTGTGAATGAAAATGGTCAAAGTTTACTAGAGGTGTGCTTGGAATGGAATCTTTGTATTACAAATACTATGTTTGAACACAAAAAGATCCATATGTATACACGTGAAGCAAAGAATGCAAGAAAGAGTATGATTGACTTTATAATAGTAGATGAAAGACTTAGAAGCAAAGTTCTAGACACTAGGGTGTATCGCGGTGTTGGTATCCATACAGACCACTTTCTAGTAATGACTAGAATAAGTGGTCTCGTAAAAATGTGGCGAAACCGGATACATAACCCGACAAGTGTACTAGAAAGAATAAAAGTAGAAAATTTGCAAGATGAGATTGTTAGAGAGAAGTACAAAAGTAAATTGACAGAAAAGTTGTATGATTCGGTTAATATTAGTGATATGGAAGAATTATGGAAGACTTTTAAAGAAAATGTGATAAATACTGTTATAAGAAATATGTGGCGTGACCAGAAGAAGGAAAGTAAATGAGATGAATAATGTATGGTGGGATAAAGATGTGCAGAGTGCAGTTTGTGAGAAGAAGAAAGCCTGGATAGATTGGCTTGCTAGCAGAGCCAATGAGAGAATGGAAAAGGCAACGAATGATGATATAGATATAGCTAAAGAAGAGTACAAGAGAAGAAAAAGAGTAGTGAAAGAAATTGTCAGAAGAAAGAAAGAGGATCAAAAAGACGAGTATGATAGAAGATTATCGCAGGATTATCAATCCAACTTAAAGATTTTCTGGAAGTCGATAAGATCAGCTCGAGGTAAAGCTCAAAGTACAGAGCTTGCCTCGATCATGGATAAGTATGGAAGGATAGTGAATAGAGAAGAATATGTACTAAAGAGATGGAAGGAATACTTTGAAAGCTTATTTGAAAGAGAAGAGTCACAAGACCTGTCATCTGAGAGTGAAAGAGATCTTGAGGATGGAGAAGGTATAACTATGGTGGAAATCATGAACGCACTGAAAGGTATGAAAGTGGGTAAATTTGCAGGATACGATAGGATTACAGTTGAAATGCTGACGGCTGGACAAGATATAGCTAACATGCTATACCAGCTCTTCAATCTCTGTTGGACTAATGGCCAAGTACCTGACGACTGGTGTAAGGCAGTTATTGTACCTCTGTACAAAGAGAAAGGTTCCCAGCAAGATTGTGCAAACTACAGGGGCATAAGCCTCCTTAGCATTGTCGGCAAACTGTATGCGAAAGTATTGATTGAAAGAGTAGTGAAAGTAACTGACAAGAAAATATGGGATGCACAAGCGGGTTTTCGAAAAGGTATGGGTTGTACGGATCAAGTCTTCTCCTTAACATGCATGACGCAGAAATTTTTGGCTAAAGGTCAGAAAATCTTTTGCGCATTTATTGATTTGGAGAAGGCTTATGACAAAGTGAGGAATGAACTGTGGTCGGTACTGTCTATGTATGGGGTGGACAGCCATCTTATTCAAGCTCTGAAATCCATTTATAAGGACTCCAGGGCGTGCGTAAGAATAAACGGATCCTACACGGAATGGTTTAATATTGATAAAGGTGCTAGACAGGGATGTGTAGCATCACCGTGGCTGTTTAACCTATTCATGGATAGTTGTCTGAAAGATCTGAAAGATAATGATTGTGGTTTAAGAATGAATGAGTTACTTATCAAATGTCTTCTTTATGCCGATGATCAGGTATTACTTGCATCGTCGGCTGAGGATTTACAGGCGATGGTAACTACTATGCATGAAGCTTATAAAAGAAAAGGCATGAAAGTAAATGTACGTAAGACGAAAATAATGGTTTTTGAAAGGGATAAATGTATGTCGGAATGTAAAATTAGTATAAATGGTGAGGAATTGGAACAGGTGAAAGAATTTTTGTATTTGGGTGTATTATTTACTCGAGATGGTAAAAATGATAATGATGTTGAAAGAAGAGTAAATGCTAGTAATAGGGTGAATGGGGCACTATACACCTTTATGAGAAGCAGAAATGTGTCCAAAAAGGCACGTCTAGCTGTGTTTAAGGGAGTATTAGTACCTACCCTCATGTATGGTAGTGAAAGTTGGATTTGGCAGAGAAGACATGAAAGTAGAATAAATGCTGTAGAGATGAGAGCTCTTCGTAGTATGTGTGATATGAGCCTGAAAGATAAAATTAGGAATAGTGTTATAAGAGGGCGCTGTGGTGTGAATGAAGAAGTAGTGACAAAGATCAAAAAGAGTATGCTGAGGTGGTTTGGACACTTAGAAAGAATGAGTGAAGAGAGGTTGACGAAGAAAATATATAAAGCAAGTGTGAGTGGGACGAATACAAGGGGAAGACCTCGACATAATTTTCTGGATCAAATTAGCGATGTATTGACGAGAGGTCATATTAAGAGTATGCGTAATCATAGAGTATGCATGAAGACTGTTATGAGTGTGAATGAAGCGATGGAAGTATGCCAGGATCGTGGTTTGTGGCAATCCGTAGTCTCTACCTACCCCTCTGGGAAACAGGCGTGAAGCTATGTATGTATGTATAATAAGAAAAAATGTTATTCTTCGAAGGTTTCGTTTAATTTTTCTTATCATAATGATTGAAAACTGGGAAAAGGGAGTCGAATGGTAATGAGGTTTTGAGAGCTATTTTTTTAATAAAATGGCTTATAGCTTATAAAACACAATAAATTGATCTGCAATATGTACCCCACTTAATTAACTATGTATATAAAAAAGTGATCAAAATCGATTTAGGTTTAATGTGTTATTCACAGCGAGACATCAAAAATGCACGTTTTCAAATATTCACCCATATAATACTTAAATATTTGACCAAATATTTAAGTATAAAATATGATTTATGACCAAATTGACTATCAATATATCGCAGTGCTAAAGTTTTGTATAGAAACGCTACTATGTCGGTCCGCGTCCAGCTGCAGAAAAGTGTAACAGGACTGGAGAGGTCATCTCTCCGAAACTGTTCCCCATTGCGCAAGTGCGCAAATGTCTTCAAGCTATTAGATCGGAACCGACTTAGCATCAACGTCAACGGCGAAAACATCACTCACCTTCGATTTGCAGATGATATCGTAGTTATGGTAAAATCACTGGAGGACCTTGGCACCAAGCTCAACGACCCCAGCAAGGTTTATCAACTAGTGGATCTGCATATGAATATGGACAAGACGACAGTCACGTCAAACGCCCATGTTATTTCTTTCACGGTCTTGGTTGGGAATGCAATTCTCGAAGTAGTCGATGATCATTGTGTTTACCTTGGACAAACAGTCCAATTAGGTACTCCATTTTCGAGAATCAATCAATCTATTGCAAACCAAATTGCCCGATCGCATAATTTCACGAAAATCAGCTGTTATGTGGCCAGCCAGATCGTGTGATTTAACACCACTGGATTATTTTTTGTGGGGCTATGTTAAGGACAGAGTCTATACGGAGCCAATCGAATCGATTGCAGCCTTAAAACTCAAAATCCGTGATGTGATTAACGAAATAGACCCGCCATTTTGCCAAAAAGTGATTAAAAACTTTGATGAAAGAATCGACATCTGTCAGCGTGGTTGTGGTGGACATTTGCCAGATATCATTTTTCATTCATAATTGCCGAACTTTTCTCTTCGTAATACAATAAAAATTTGAATCATCTAAATTTCTTGTTTAATTTTGTTTTAGAAAACAAAGTTCTTGTTGAGAAACCCTATATAAAATGAAGTTGTGTTAGTTACAACACTTATAACTCGAGAACGGCTGGACCAATTTTTATGATTTTTATGTTTTTGAGTTTGTTTTCGTCGGGAATTGGATATAGGATATTAAAATATAATATTATTAAAAAAAAACAATAGAAAACCTCAGTCAAAACATCAGTTTAAACGTTCATTTTATTGTGTCTATATTGTCATCAAAAATGCCGCGACCAATTATATCCAATTTTTTTCGATAAAGCCGTAACGCAATTAGAATTCGAAACATCACGACTCTAACCATGGCAGAAGAACAAGATATTGCACATTTTAGAGGCAGCCTGTGAAACGGCTCGGTTGACGATGCGAAATCGTCAAGCAAATCTCAGATATCAATAATTAGATAATTTCCAACGCGCATAAAGAAAAATGCCTTATAACACACGGTACTTCTTCGTCTTGCTGGCACGTTATTAAAATACTTTGAATTTATAAATGATACATATTTATTATCATAATAAAAAAATAACTTAATAATTCTGAATTATCGAAATCTGCTCATCCCTTCACTAACTGTTAGGCGGAACGAAGTGTGCCGGGTCCGCTAGTAAGCAATAAAAAAAACTGCCTATATACCCAGAAGAATGGTAATTAGGTTGTCAGTGTCGAATAAACTTTTGTCAGATAAGGTTAAATAAAATTTTAAGAAGTCTAGAATAATTGTTGTTGACTCTCAATATGTAATAGTGTGTATTTGTTTTTTTATTAATTTGAAGTTTTTTAGAGGATATCAACGTGAAAATATAATGTAATTATAATGTTTTATGATCTTATATTAAATACATTTGAGGCCATTACATGTATTGTAGTACTATTAAAGCGTAATGAATATGAAACATTGAATAAAATAATAAAAATAAAACAATCGTTTGACGTCAATATCGGCGTTAAGCAGGGGTGCGTTCTGTCAGCCAGGCTGTTTATCATATATCTGGATAAATGTCTCCAAAGGTTGAACGATATGAATGTGGGAGTCCAGATGGGCGACTCAGTGGTCACTGCTCTGCTTTATGCAGATGATGCAGTCCTGCTGGCACAGTCAGCGATTGACCTGCAGACCCTAGTCGACACAATGACAGAAGATTGTAAGAAAAGGGGTCTACGCGTGAATGTGAGCAAAACCAAAATAATGGTCTTTGAAAGAGATAAAACCAGAACAGATGTAAGAGTAACAATAGGTAATGATGTACTAGAGCAAGTGGATGAATTTGTATATCTTGGATGTGGATTTAGCCGAGATGGAAGGTACACCACTGATATAGAGCGAAGAGTGAATGCGGGAAATAGAGTGAACGGAGCGTTGGGGCAACTTCTCGGCAGCCACCACCTCAGCCAGAAGGCACGTGTAGCAATACATAACGCAGTGCTTGTCCCAACATTACTGTATGGAAGCGAGAGTTGGGTATGCAGAAAAGAGTATGATAGTAAAATTAATGCGGTCGAAATGCGATCTCTGCGGAAAATCTGTGGAGTTAGGCTGACCGACCGCATTCGTAACGACGACGTAAGAGAGCGAGTAGGTATGAAAGAGAGTATTGGTGTAAAGATGCGAAAGGGAATGCTCCGATGGTTCGGACATGTGGAAAGAATGCCGAACGAACGCCTGGTTAAGAAGATATACAATGCGAAAGTGGAAGGATGTAGGTACCGAGGGAGACCGAGACTAACCTACCTAGACCAGATCGGTCATGTACTGAAGGAAGGTGGAGTCAAGAGTCTCCGAAACCGGCGAGCGTGTATGAAGAGAATTATGAATGTTGAGGAAGCGAGTGAAGTATGCAGAGATAGAGTTCTCTGGCACTCTGTTCTCTCTGCCTACCCTGCAAGGGATATGGCGTGATGATATGTATGTATGTATGTATGTATGAATATGAAACAGTGTTCTAGGTGAGATTCCATGATCACTAAAACTCTCATAGAAAATCTTTTGTAAGATTTGCCCTTTGTTATACTAAAGTCCAATGGTTAGATTTACTAATATAGAATAATAATTTTAGATAAGTAAAGAGATGCAAACAAACTTTGCGTAAAAGCCTTTGCAACAACTCTTATTTCCGTAAACGTCACTGTCACCGTCAACCGTCAAAAGTGGCAATGTCAATTAATCTCGGGAATCTACTACGTTTAGTGGATGACGAATTCATGATTTATGAATAAACCGTAGAAACTATATAATTAAAAAAATCATTATAAAATCTCCCACTTTAGTTTTACCGTGAATATCAATGAATAATCCAGCTATGAATTCTGCAACTGTAAGTTTTTAGATCATTAAAAGTAATACCAAAGTAACAGCTGTATGTTATATCCATTGACAAATGATTACCAAAATAATTCTTCATATATTTGAATTGTTATAATCATTTCTAATAGCATTTTATAGATTATTGCCTGCTGGTCATATTTCAAACTAAGCCCTTTTGTTTTGCGAGCTAATTGTGTTATTTTAATCTATTTTTAGTAAGTTATATTTTTAATGTTGATAATATCTAGTTGAATATGCTTTGCACGGCTTGAGCTGATGTAGTGTTATTACCGCGCTACTTACAGCCAGGTGTGCCGCAGGTGCCGCTATTGGACGACGACACCATCGCCTTCGGTGAAGAGGACAATGCTAACAAGCAATTTGTGTGAGTTTACAACTAAAGTTATTTGTATAATCATTATGTATATGAGCTATATGCGTCCCACTCTTGGACTCGAGCCTCTAACACAATAGGAGGGTATTTGACTTACTGTACATAATATTGCATAGGGTTTTATTTTGAGTTTACCTTCTCTTGTAAAAATGGTAGAAGCATATTATATCCCTTAGTCATGTTTTGTGACACCCACAGGCAAGATGTGGGTTGTGAATTGTGTTCTTGTTCTGTCATGGCATAGATAATAGTATATTATAATCCACCATTTGCAAACCTATAATAAAACCTAGAGTTGATACTCTAGGGTTCTTATTGTCACTATATCTAATTAACTACAGTAGTTTCTTCTTATTGTGAAGGTCAAATATTAAATGACAAAATGTGCATGTATTGTGTCACCTTTGTTTAGTTACTTCAAGGGATACTAACTATGTACAAGGATATATATAATATAACATGAACTATTTAGATAATCTTTAGTTATCAACTGATAGTCTTTGTTGATATAATTACTTTACACATGTCGTAAATGGAAAAGTTAAGTGTTTTAACATATTTTTATGCTATTGCATAGCTTCTATCGCAGGCCTTGAGTGTGGAGACCGAATCCAGAAATTCCGTAACAAAAATAACCTAACACCCCCCACTCCGACTGGCACAGCGGTGATACTTTTTAGTTTTGCCATCTATCGATGAATAGCAGAACTTTTAATGACTTTTTTGAAATATCACGCTTGTCTCGTTAGTTCAGCAACTCGCCTCTAGGTGGCATTGGTTGTATCGGCGTTACTGCGCATGCGTAATCCCCCTCTTCGCCCCGCAATCTGGTGACTCATGCCTGATTAGAGTTTCGGCGTTAGGGCACCTCCTCTTTGTATTTACTTCATGGTACGACTCTACGAAGCTCGCACGAATCGAGACGCGCTGCTCCGAAATCGGACGAGCTGCTCCGAAATCGGACGAATACGTAATCAGCTGTTTGTGAGAAAGTATATAGGTGTATAGGTATTTATCATCTATGTACAACAGTGAATATCTGTATTCGTAAATAAATAATTATAATTGCATAAGTTGATAAAAAATGCAATGCAATAGCTTTACCGCGGCAGTCCCCGAGTGCCACCCGGTTTTTTTCTTATTTCTTCCACTTCCATACTAGATGGACAAATCTAATACTTTATTGGTCTTTTAAAAGATGCATTTGATTCTGTTAAGAAAAGCCCATCTAAGTTTACGAATTACCTAGCTCTATCTTGTCTCAATTGACCTGACTGAATGCAACTCTTCACACAAATGATGTATGTGGTATATAGATCTATTAAAAGAAGGAAAACTCAAAATAAAACTCATCTGGTAAGTATGGTCTGGTAGGCTAATAAAAGAAGTATGTCAATGAAGAAACTTCCAATTCTAGTCATCTATTTTATATCTGGTGATGGTGAAAATTATTATTTCTCATAAATTCCACACAGCTAAATAATTTAGTCACTATAGATATATGTACGTAAGTATGTATGTATGCAAGTAATTTAGTTGGTTATTGATATCTCCAAATTGATCAGCCTCTTTTCGGCAATGCATGATTCATGATTCAAACAATGTCAGTTAGTAAAAAACATTTTGGTTAGTTCTTTCCTTTACAAGATGATGATACAGATGCACTATATAACTAAAACACCATTTGATCAATAGTTGTCTGAACTTTAATTGAATTTTTGTGGAACAACTATTAAATTGACAGAATTTGTTCATTCTAAAAGATGTAGTCAATATAAAGGTGTATGTATACATTGGACTTTACTATATAGGCTACAGAGACTGTTTTTAAATGAATATTTTTTGTACATCTCTTCAATATTGTTTTTTGTTGTAAACAATTAATAATTGTTCAATCTCAATATTTTCAGACATCCCTACATAGTGTTCTTCCACCTAGTGTTTCGATGTGCAGCGATAGCAGTGTATATACTGTGTGGTTGGTTTTCCGATTCATTTATAGCTAGCTTTGTACTAGTTACATTGCTACTTTCAGCAGATTTTTGGACTGTGAAAAATATCAGTGGTGAGTAATTTTATGAAACAACTAGCTTCTGCCCGCGTCTTCGCCCGCGTAAAAGGTTACTTTCCTAAAGTTTTTCATCCCTATCTATTTTTATTTTACCCCTTAAGGGTAAATTTTTACAACAGGTTAATGTCATATTTATTTATATCTAAACAATAGCCTAAAAATAAGTTTCAAGCTTCTGGCTTTAAAAATGACGATACTTCCTTACAACTTTTCATCCCCCTTTACAATCCTTTTTTATATTAAAAAGTAGCCTATGTCCTTTATCAGGCTCTAGACTATCTGTGTTCCAAATTTCATTTAGATCGGTTAAGTAGTGTTGGCTTGAAAGAGTGACAGACAGACAGAGTTACTTTCGCATTTATAACAGATATTAGTAAGGATTTAATGTCACACTTATGTTAGACAGCTACCGCTGTCATACGCGCGCACACACGAATAGAGAATAGCGGCGTAGTGTCACGGCATGACCACATTTGTCTCAGTACCTACCTAACCCAATCTATCATTTCCAGTACTCCACATAATTTTACTGCCAAGGCGCGCAAAAAGATGTTTCATATCACAAAATTTCAATACCTATCTATATATACAGGTATAGTATGTTATTTACAAATCCATAGTGCTGTCAAAAATACAACAATCATCAACGATGACTACTCTTACGTCTTTACTTGTGTTCGGGTCGCACAATCGGCGATCATAGATTTCTTGCCATATTTCTGTAGTGCGCCCGGTTGCTGCCTGACCACAGCACTGCGCACTCTTATCGTTCTAACTTTTGAAACATTGTACCAAACGACACACGGTAAAAGCAAAAAATATGTACTTTAAATATCGAAAGCAATAAAAGCATTTGTTTGCATAAGAATCAATTTGTTACTATAAAATGTGCATCGGCAATAAATACCAAATTATTTTGAATTTTTAATTTACTATTTTAACGATAAATGCTTAAATATTATAAATAGATATATGCTGTCGCGGACTTTTTTGTAAAACTATTTAAGAGGTACATTTCCACAATACATAACATTTGTCTAACTTTCAAGATCTTTGCAGCGTATGCAAAAATAGCTCGCAGATGGGCGATTTTTTCTGTCTTAAGCGATTTTTATCGTTATATTTTAGCCAATTTACAAAATATCTTTATAAATTATAGCCTATGTGTTATTCTGATGTGTAAGCTATATTACTGTAAAGTTTCATCAAAATCAATTCGGTAGTTTTTGCGTGAAAGAGCAACAAAGATGTTCACATCCATACATTATTACAAACTTTCACATTTATAATATTAGTAGGATAAAATAAAAAAATGTAAGACATGGGACACATGCAATAGATAATTGTTTGCAATCATCATCATCAACATCATTCTCTTGCTCTTATCCCAATTACTTGGGGTCGCTGCAGTATGTACTCCTCCTTCATCATACATATTGCAAAAGTTATTGGCAATAGTTTTATGACCGGCCGCCTGCCTTATGTCAACCCTTCTTGGGAATGTAATTGTTGACCAAACAGCATCAGGTGGAGTTGGCCCAGATTGATATTAAACTCTTAGTCGTCTTTTACGACATCCATGAACGAAGTAAGGATTGGTAGTACGCGTAGCAGCTACCAGACAGCAGTTTTAGGTTTCCAATCTTGGGAGAAATTATTTTATACTTTTTAATCCCTCATAGAAAACATTTTACATTATTTTTTTTTTAATTTTTATTCTCTGGTTTTTAGAGTGAGTTGAATGAAATTTCTGAATTGATTTTAAATACTTTAATTATTTTTGTTTTTTATTTATCATGTTTTTTCACATTTTCATGCATTGTGATCCACTTCTGAGCTATGGTGCAAGGTTATTTACTGGCAACCACGAGTCAGACTATGTGCACTTACAACATCCTAAAAGTCACAAAGTGCCTTTGAATGTAGGTGGCACAGTGGAGAGTCCCACGTCCAACAACGGATGTCAATAGCCATATGGATTGTTATTTCATTGAATTATTTTAAAAACAACTTTCATCTAGTTTATAGAGAATGAGCACATGACACACAAAACATGGGTTCATAACTATAGCTAAATCCTACTATTTTAGTTTGCGATGACCATTTAACAATAACATTAAAATTTCCTTCTCCGCGGCTATTGCAAAAAACTGACAGCAGGTGGCACATCTATATTCAAGAATATAATGATAATAAGTTTGATTATGTTTTCAGGTCGGTTACTAGTTGGATTGCGCTGGTGGAATTATGTCGATGATGATGGCAAATCGCATTGGGTATTTGAGGCGAAACAGGTAAATGTATGTTGAGATGCACACAGTGTGTATATGTAACCATTGCATGAGAATGTTAACGATAACATAGACAACACATTGTGAATGTATACCTACTTAGTGCGATACATCATTACTTCGTAGAGACGGTGTCGTGTCTTACCGGGACACCACGTCTTGGCCACAATAACACCCCTTTAGACTTCAAATGTAATCTTGTAAAATTGTAATATATAACATGCAATGTATCCTGACGGTATTACACATAACGTACCTAATATAACCTTTTTATGGCACTTACAATATTGTTTCAAAAACACACACTGTCAAAAAAAAAACTAAATATGTTGAACATGCTTTAGAATCCATTATCATATGAAAGTACAAATCGAAACTTACCTATTGGGTCTAGTGGAATGTAGTTTTAGCACATAAATGGTGACCCTTGTAGCGTAGTGTTTGTTGTTTTTGCCCTGTGCTTGCCATTGCCAATATAAAAATACTAATAGTACTTATATAGGTACATATACTGTGTGAAGTGTGAAAGAGAGTATTGGTGTAAAGATGCGAAAGGGAATGCTCCGATGGTTCGGACATGTGGAAAGAATGCCGAACGTACGTCTGGTTAAGAAGATATACAATGCGAAAGTGGAAGGATATAGGTACCGGGGGAGACCGAGACTAACCTACCTAGACCAGATCGGTCATGTACTGAAGGAAGGTGGAGTCAAGAGTCTCCGAAACCGGCGAGCGTGTATAAAGAGAATTATGAATGTTGAGAAAGCGAGTGAAGTATGCAAAGATAGAGTTCTCTGGCACTCTGTTCTCTCTGCCTACCCTGCAAGGGATATGGCGTGATGATATTTATGTATGTATGTGTATGTATACTGTGTATCTGAATCTGTAGTGTGGTTACAGTGCACGTACTATAAATAACATGCAAAGCGTTTTATCTTACAAAGTAAAAATATTTACTTGTATTGTCTTCAAAGACTTCGATCTTCTGCGGAAGTGTGGTACAGGGTTCTACTCCGGACGGACCGGCCCGCGGCTGTAGAGAGATGACTGATAACACTGTGGCCCTGCCACGGTTACATTTCAAGTTGTTTGTTTCGTCACCACAAAGTATACGATGCTTCAAAAACTGTACATAAGTATACCATAAATCGTCAGTTCAGTAAAAAAAATAAATGAATGGTTGTCCCATTGATGATGATCGAGGTGATGATATCGAAGTTGTGAAGTTACAGAATCCTGTGCGAATTTCTGAAATTGATTGTCTACTTTGTTAATGTTTATTAATATCGTTAAAAATGCTGTTTAGAGAACACGTTCCTTAATACATTATATGCAGCGTTATTCTATCACGCATAGAAATGACCGATTTCTACTTCGAACAAGCATTGCTATGAGGATGAGAGCGCAAATGTTCTGCGGCATACCGTACAAGTGAAAGTCGTTTGCTGTATGTGGAAGGATAGGAAAGATCTAAATAGTAGGTATCTGAGGTTAAACACTCTCAAAGGGATTCGATCCGAGGTCATTACATTCCTCGGCGTCGATATTTCTAGTAAATTGTAGTTGAAAATATCTGTGTGAGGTATAAATATGGTATTTGAACGCTTAGGCAAATAACACTGGAGTGGGACGATTGAAAGCTGTTCTAAGGTGCGATATTTTTACGATGTATTAGTTTGCCGTTAAATCAAGCGATTATTTACGACTAGTTAATCTGAACTTGTGATCACTGCGTGTTAGTCTTGTAGTTTTACAGTGACACTAAGTATTTAGTAGCAGTTTAAACAGTATACATGATGTCAATATAATATTTGCAGAACCGCATTAATCAGAACGAGAGTCGTCTGTTTTGGGTTGGGCTGATCATGTGTCCACTCATCTGGTCCACCTTCTTCATCTTCTGTCTCTTCGGGCTTAAATTCAAATGGATGGTATGTATGAAAATTTACTCAGCGTTTAAAAATAAAATTCAGTCACAAAATTGTATTATCGTGTTACATTAGTTTCAAATCATACATACTATACATAAACCGATATGTTACGCATGTTACCCAGACGGTAGACGGGTAGGCAGAGACTTTCTTTAAAGTTCTATTCGTCTATCTGGACAGGTGCAAGTGCCCATACAGCCAACTCAGATATTAAAGTACAATTATATTTAGGCAAATACACTTATCCATATCGAGTGTCATATTTATAATCATTGTTAGTCAGTAAGTCAAGTCGTTACCATTAATTGGGCACTGCAATCCAAATTAATGGTTTCTGTGAGAATTTTGGCAGAACATGAAATATACACTACCGTCCAAAAGTTTGGAAGCAGCAAGGTAAAATCGAATAAAACCAAACTAAGTCATTTAAATGTATTGATAAAAAAATAAAGAACAAACAGAAACTAACTTAAACAAAATAAAAAAATAATATACAATGGTAAATTAGATTAAATTTTAGCTTCATCAAAGTGTCCACCTTTCTCCTTTATAATCTTCTCACATATTCTGGGCATTCTATTAATCAATTTTTTAAAATAATCTTTATCTAATTTGTTCCATTCGTTCTCTAATAGCTGCCACAAATGTTCTGAGCTCGTAGGACAACGACTTTTCACCCTCCTGTCAAGTTCATCCCAAACAAGTTCAATGGGAGAAAGATCAGGGGATTGAGATGGCCATTGCATGATGTTTAAAATGTTTTCAGCTTTTTTCTTGTTTAAAAAGTTCTGGCACAATTTAGACGAATGCTTAGGATCATTATCCTGTTGAAAAATGAATCCAGAACCAATGAGACTTAGTCCACTGGGTATGGCAGAATCTTGGAGAATTTTTAAATAGCCTTCCTTGTTTAATTTTCCGGTTATCCTCACAAGATTGCCGGGTTTACTGTTGCCAAAACACCCCCAAACCATGACATTACCACCACCATGTTTGATGGTAGGCACTGTACATGCCTCTGAAGCCCTCTCTTCTTTTGACCGGCGTACAAAGACACGTCTATTGGATCCGAAAATCTGAAATTTTGATTCGTCACTCCAAAGGACATTTTCCCATTGTTCTATAGTCCAGTTTTTATGCGCTTTTGCCCATTCTAGTCTATTTTTCTTATGTCGATTTGTTAGTTTGGGTTTTTTAGCAGCAACACATCCTCTTAATCCCGCAGACAGTAAGCGTCTTTTAACAGTAGTTGTTGAAATGGGTGTTTCTCGCGTATCATTCAGAGCTGCAGTGATCTGTGGTGCAGTTAAGCGTTGATTCCGTTTAGAAAGAACTCTAATGAAGTTGTCCTCTTGATTTGTTGTGGATTTGGGCCTACCAGATCTCTTTCTATCTTCATTTTTCCCCGTTTCTTGTTTTCTAGCAAGGGTATAGTGGACACCTTTACAAGAAATTCCGAGCCTTTCTGAGATTTGACGTTCACTGTATCCTTCCTCGCGTAGAGTGCAAATAGCGCTTCGCTGTTCAAGCGTGATTTGCTTGCGTTTTGCCATTTTCAGAAGAAAAAATACGGTCAAAGTAGTAGCCGATATCTTTCGAATACAGACAATGTTAATATCACAACTTTCACGTGCCAATGCTCAAGTGCGACTGAATAAGGTCTAAAAAAGTTAAAACCAGCAAACATTATCAATAAAACTACACCATTGCATAGGATAAAGTAGCCGACGGATTAAGTCATAAAACACGTGTTTCGTCAATATTAAGGAATTCCATAAAACTTGATGAATGTAGGATAATAATCCTTTTGTGTTTGTGTAGACAGTCGTAAAAGGTTGTAAAACTTAAGATTATTGCTAATTTTTACCGCTATTAGTCGGCATTTATTTGTTTTGTTTGAAAACAGGTGTGCTTCCAAACTTTTGGACGGTAGTGTATATATAAACCACTTACATCGTATTTACTACACTTCAGCACTTTCTCTCTGTTATATTATATAAATACCAGCGAAGTGATTCAATAACATACTAAAGAAATAGATTTAATTCAAGAGTGCGGCATGAAATTTCTTTATTCCTACCAAAATTGGCAAGCAAAAACAAACCTTTAATAAAACGTTGCTTCCAATTTCATTCAGCCTTTCACCGTCTACTGCTGCACATACTCGTAGCCCTCCCCCATAAATAAGGCGATAGTGCCATAATCGATATGCATGGCAAACGGATTGGTGGCTGCAGTGTTATACTCGTACGTTTCCCAAGACAGTGCTGCCACCCGCTGTCCTGGTGAAACCCTTAGTCGATTTTTACGACTCCCACGGGTAAGTAATGTGGCGATGGGTGGCGATAATTATGTTCTTATTTCGGCGCCACACGGTGCTGTATACATGCGAAATGACACCATCTAATTTAATTAACGTTTATGTATATGTATAAAATGTATTAATAATTTAGATTTTGTATGAATGCACATTTCAGTTGTTGGTTCTGATTGCGTTGACGTTGACCGGCGCCAATCTGTACGGCTACATCAAGTGCAAGTTCGGCGCCAAGGAGAACCTCAAGTCCGCTACCACTGAGTTCGTTAAACGTCAGCTGTTCCAGAACGCTTCCACCTTCATGTTCACTCAGCCCACACCTCCCACTACACACAACACTGGCGTCGTGTAGATATTAGACAGGCTAATAGCTTTCAGTATGATCACCGATCTCTACCGCCTTCCACTGTCTCCTCTGAGAGAGGAGAAGCACGACCCCTAACTTTATGATCTATTAATATTTGTGATAAATAATGCCCACTTAAACATTTAAAAACCTAGTTCTTATACCTTTTGTTGGATCGAATTTTCATGTCTGTTCTCTTGAAAGCTTTTTTAGTGATATGTACTTATTAAGGTTACATATGTATATAGAACGTTTTATCGAAATAAATCACAAAAACAGCATTGACAATTTTACGGTTGGTATTTGTACGCACATTAATTTTTTTGTATAACTCCCTATATAGGTAAATATTGTTCTATATAAACAGAACTGTGAGAACAGCAACTATACAGGTGCCGATTTTATTACTAGAATAACTTAAACTGGGTGTAGGAATGACGTCATAAAAAACAATAAAGTTAGTTGCAGACTCCTAGCTCTGCCCAATCCCGAGATAAAGTGATTTGTTTCTTATCAAAACAATAGGTTTGCCAGCGTACATTGACCTGTAGGTACATTTCGACCCAGCTGCGCGGCGGTAAGCGTAGCGCGAGCGGGACTCTGCCTACTAGTTCAATGTCCCACGCACGAGTATATGCCTACATCGAACTTCTATAGTACAAGTGTATTGACCGCTTATCATTAGGGCAATTTAATCAAAAATTAGGTACTATTTTTTTTACTGATTTGGATAGTGTATCATGGTCTGATACACCTCCTTCAAGGATTCTACTAATTAAATCGGCAACCTGTATAAGTACAATATGTACAAGACAATTAAATTTAGTTTGACAACATTCACTCAAATCATAATAATATGAATAAAAGTTAAGAATTGTTGTACTGTTGTTTACGCGAGTATTAGACATTTGAAATAAAACTACTTTTACAGATTCTAAATGTTCGAAACGTCGGGAAATTAAAAATCAAATACAAACGCGATAGAATCCGTAAAAGTAATTTTATTTCAAAAGTTAAGAATGTTATTGTACTGTATCCGCATTATAAAATATATATTGACACAAAAGATATGGTGTTTACAATTGTAAATTACACAATAGTAATTAATTATACAATCGTATAATTAGCTCACAGCATTTGTCACTGTGAGTTCCTATTCCAATTTAGTTGGTAACGTCAGCCTTCACTTGTGTACTAACAAACAAGATGAAATGAAAGATACAACAGTTTAAATCACTTTATGTGATTATACATCATAAGTAATATCATTATTTTTTATAAATTATTGACAATTTATATTGAACATATTTTAAGACATAAAAATAATTCAGGGTAACCTATGTTATCTATTATTTATGTTATAATGTGATAACGTTAGAGCATTTAATTATTGATGCACTTGTATAGATAGATGTACTACCTATCTAATTTGAATAAACATTTTATGTAAACAAGTTGAAATAATAAATTTGATTTAACTCCCAAATCGACGAGGTATTTTAAATAAATATTATAACCAAATGAATTCTATTAAAATGGAAAATTAAATTCTATAATGTACATTAAACATATGATATTGTAAGCATTACGAAATACGTGTTTAATTGTCAGGTAAATATAATTACTTTGAAGCTATCTAGAGTTATATATTATTTATGGTATGTTCGAATGATTAATAAATAAGATTGTTAATAAGTACATATATCGTTATTATTGGTTTATAATTAAAATTTGCATTTTAATAAGATTTGTTTAATCTTCTGTTATTTTTGTTATTCCTAGAAATTATAATTTTGAGGTTGCCACTTTACAAAATGACTTAGGAATAGTATTTTAAATTTGATTCAATGTTAATATTATCCGTAAAGTATTCATGATTCGGCGGTTGTTAGAACTTGACACTCAGCATATATATTTAAAAAAAAACCATCAAAATCTAATAAATTCGCAAGTTAATCACCTGGTTATTTCATTCTCATTAGATCGGAGAGACAGGCTGTGGTGAAAGCAGATTATAATCTTTCTTCACACTATGTAACTAAACGCTTAGCTGGCTGGATTTTTTTAAAGTAAATATCTGCAAGTGTCTCCTGGAGGACATACAATCATTGATTGGCCTTTTTTACATTCACACAAAAGATTTATTGGAGCAGTTAATAAATAATATTAACTGCTCGAAATAATATGATTATGTTACTAAGCAACGTAAAAACTTCATTTTCACTGTTGGGCACGCGCCTCCTATTTAATAAGTGAAAGTGACCGTCAAATAAAACATGCTGGTCAAACGGATTGGCATACTTAATGCTTTATATAGAATTTTCCTTTATTTACAAAGACTTTTCTTTATTTACTTTCTGTAATCATTTTTATGACACCCATAAAAAGGTAGGGATGGTGAGTAAGAATAAAAGATATGAATATACTTCACCTAATATCAAAAACTAAAATCCGACTGCAATATAATAGTTCTTTGAAAAGTATGAAACAAGAAAATAGTCAACGTAGCAATAGCGTTCAGAATGTACACGTGGTTGCTCGGGTTGAAAGCCCTCGGCGCTCACCTACAGTCCGGTTAAAGTTGTCATAGCCATCTGAGGCTAACAATTAATACTTACACAAAAAAAAACTGTGGTTGCATGCCAGCTTTCCAAAAGTTTTTGCACTACCTTGCAATTGTTTATTGCTCTTTCTTGTTATTGTAATACAATTAAATATGGTACTTATAGCCCAGTCAAATTAGAATTTTAAATTACATTAATGCCGCACAGCAATTTTTTTTTGCAATCGTTAGGGGGTCTTTCTGGTAGCTTAAATCTCGATTTTCGACCACCTAGGGGTGTGCGTTAACCGCCATTTTGGTTTTTCCAAAAAAGAGTTTTTGGCAAATAACTCTGTGATTTTTGAGTTTAGGTGAAAATGCAAAAGACAAAAGTTGTAGAAAATTCAATTCTCTACAATTTTGATCTCATAATTTTTTTGTAGGATCGATATTTTTTGTGTTATCAATAAAAACAGCATTCTTCTGAAAATGTCACTGTATTTTTAAAATATGGTCTGGAACAAAGTTATAGAAAATTTAATTCTCTGTAAAATTACAGATAAGTATGGTTTTTTTCGTAGAAACAATATTTAAGGTCCTACGCCCAATCCAAAACTGAGCAGAGCGTCCGTGGCTGCGTACTAGAAATACTCTTTTCCACACCACCGCTGGAAGACAAAAGAGAGAAGAGACAAAAGTTGTAGAAAATCAAATTCTCTACAATTTTGATGAATATAGTTTTGTCTAAGATCGATATTTTTCGAGTTATTAACAAAAAAGGCATTCTTCTGAAAATGTCACTGTATTTTGTTTATTTTTAACTTTAAAAGCAAATATGGTCATTAACAAAGTTGTTGAGAATTTAATTCTCTGTAATTTTAATATTTTTGGAAAAATCTAGCGTTTCAACAGCAATACAATTTATGATTCTTCAGAGGCTTTACAGCCACGGGATTTGCAAGTAAATGCTCCACAATAGTATACTTGCGTAGCCCGAAAATTACCTGCGTACCCTAGGCCCCTTCGCTAGGAGTGGGGTGCCATACAAAGTGAGCGAAGGTCATTGTCCTGTTATTCGGGAGTAGGATATCCTTCTCCTCTGAATAAAAAGAGAAGGAAAACAAAAATGCCTGGTTGTAACGGTGTCGTTTCAAGGTGAACGGCTTTATTTCGCTGATCGATGCTCTACGGAGTAGACACATTGAACGAAAATGTCGCAGTGTTATGTGTGCGGAAAAGCTACAACCGAAGATAATGTGATAACTGTAAAAAAACAAGAGAAGGAAAACATAGTTTTTCAAAGAATGAGCATTTTAATAATGTATAGCTTGAAGAAACGCAGTTATATTTAAAAAAAAACGACAATAAAATAAAAATAAAACAAAAAAATGACGCCAGCATTGTCCTGGAAAGTGAAACTACGTGGATTAGGCCTCTTCGGGATACCACTTAAAAAAACTGTCGTCGCGTCTGGAACTCTACCCCAGCGGTGGCGTGGAACAGAGTATTTCTAGTACGCAGCCACGGACGCTCTGCTCAGTTTTGTTTTGGGCGTAGGACCTTAAATATTGTTTCTACGAAAAAAATCATACTTATTAAAATTACAGAGAATTAAATTCTCTATAACTTTGTTTCAGACTATATTTTCTCTAAAGTTGAAAATAAACAAAATACAGTGACATTTTCAGAAGAATGCTTTTTTTATTGATAACTCAAAAAATATCGATCTTACAAAAAAATTATGAGATCAAAATTGTAGAAAATTGAATTTCCTAGAATTTTTGTCTTTCGCATTTTCACCTAAAGTCAAAAATGACCGAGTTATTTGCCAAAAACTCTTTTTTGGAAAAACCAAAATGCCTAGGGCGGCTAACGCGATGTGCGTTAGCCGCCCTAGGCGGTCGAAAATCGAGCTTTAAACTATCAGAGGGACCCCTAACGATTGCAAGAAGAAAATTGCTGTACGGAATTAATGTAATTTCACGTTGAATTTCGGTCTAATTTGACTGGGCTACTATACAAATAATTAAATTATCTCAAAAATAATGGTGTAAGAATACATGGAAGAAACGAATTTACTTATAATTATTTTATGCCGTAACATTATTTTTCTTCTTATTTTTTTTTTTAATATGCAATGGCATCGATCGCGGCTATCAGAATTTCATAATGTTTAATGTAGGTATTCTTATTTCATACTTTTAAAGTTTGACTAAAAATTTAAATAATATTTTATTGTTAACAGTCATGAGCTTTGGTATTTGAGAATAGCTAAGGTAGAAAGGTGTAGAGAAACAATGCTTGACGATACGGAATGTAAATTAATACTATAAATTTAATATCATATTAAAAAGTTAATGTTTTATTTATACTAAAAAATATGCTCCAGGTGAGGCTCGAACTCACAACCCCGGCATCACTCACACGTTCACTGTCTTATAAGTACCGTGCGCTAACCAATTGCGCCACTGGAGCTGCGGAAAAGTGGGCGAAATAACACATTGGTAACTACGCCTCTGCTAAAGTCAAGTGACACACTTTTAACTGATAATCAAATGTCAAATCTGTTACTAATGGTGAGCGTTTCGTGATTCTCACACGACTTGTAAATTATTGTATAATTAATTCCTATTCAAACTTTACAAATATTCCGTTATTCATTACTAACAAAATTAAGTGAAATAAGGTTGACTATTGCAGAATTCCATCGAACGAAAATACATAAACAAAATGGAAACGTCATCTGGTTTGTTGTGATTAGTTGAATCGTATTTCTATTTATTATTTCTCTTATCAACCTCATTAAAGGGTTTTAAATAGGACCTATGAATATATTATTGCTTAGTGTTTCGAGTCTGTGTGATACGTGAGCTAGATGTCTAATGCGCCGACAAAATGAATTGGTTCGACACGTCAGGGCTCACGAGCTTCGCTAAAACAGCCCTGAAAGAGGCTCAAAAGACAATCGATAAGGCTTTAGACATTCAGGATGAAAGCGGCGAGGAACCAGAGCCTGAATCGTCGCCTCAGACCAGCGCTAAATCCTCCCCCGACCATGGTAATGTATCACAAAAAGACAATGCAGATTTCTTTGCCTCCTGGGGTCTGACTATGAGTGCAGAAAGTAATCAAGACGATCCGATTAAAGAACAGCCTGTAGTGACAGAGAGTCCAACCAAATCTACGTCGCAAACTTTGTGGGGATCGTTTGCGGGTTCTTTCTTTGAGCAACCTACAAAAGAAGATGGAACTATCGTACGACCACCAAAAGCTAAATCTATGAATGTCATAGCTGACACTAAATATGATAGTCAAGATGATCTATTCTCAAAGAGTCAACTAATAATGTCAGATAGTGAAATATTAGATAATAGAATTGTAAAATCTATAAAAGATGAAACATCTGCAGTTGTTGAGAGACGTGACTCTGCCAAGTCTCATAGATTGTCTCTGGTATCGAGTAGGAATAGTTCCGATTCAGTTGAAGTACTGTCACAGAGTTTGAAAACAACACCAGACTCCGAGGTGTCTGTTCATTCTGTGTCACATAGTAGTAGTACGGGACCTAAACACAACTCTGAATCAGTTGAAATATTACCAGATAGCTTAGTGAGCCCAAGTTCAATTGAGTGTCTTGGTTTTGATAGTTACTCCAGTGATAAAAATAGCAATTCATCCTCAACGTGTTTATCTCCTGAAGATATCAGTGACAAAAGGTTGACATTAATAGGTGATAAGTTAGAGCGGGCTCAAACAGCTGATAGTGTTAGTTTAGTTGCTGATGATGATGAGGACACTATGTCATATAACTCTATATCGGAGTGCACAGCGCCCACAGTCCTTGATACTGATGATAAACCTATAAGTCCATTCTCAAAGCCAGTCAAAATAGATACAAATAGAAGATATATAGAAAAAGAATTTATACACTTGGAAGCATCTAATCAAGCCATAATACCACAAAGAATGCAAATAAGTGAAAATTCTTCAAATGATGGCTCATGGTCAGATAGGACTCTGAATGCTGACAATGATAGTATTACCTTGGAGGGAAACATTGAAGAACAGAAGAAGGAGCAGGAAGAGATATTAATGGACAAGCTGAGTGATTCATCATCCTTTTACAATGTGACCGTCAGCAATGAAATGTTAAGATCGCAGAGTTTAGCTTTTGTCAGTGTCGAAAAACAGCATTGCAATGTATCTAGTAGTGGATCTTCAAACAAGGAGGGCAGTGTTAAAGAGAGGACTTCCCCAATCAGTTCAGATAGTAAAAGTGATTTAGTTAAAATAGGCTCAGACCGTACTTCAGGTCACACTTCTGGAGATGAATTGGAAACTGCTACATCCTCAGATATAGAAATTATACCAAGTCCCAATGGAGATGGTCACGGGTTCAGGAGTAGTCCTGCTAAGTATTCATTTAAGCAATCAAAATTTGATGGCAGCACATCGCCAAATTTAGTGGATCTGGTGTTAGGCAAATCTCTTGCTACTAAAATACGTGGTCATAACAGGGAATTATCTGAAGCCTCAGTTCAGAGTAATACCAGTGATGAAAGCCAGGGTTCTGAGAATGAAAGGTTAATGCGTAGGCTGTGCGAGATGACTGAGATATTGGAAGCAAGAGAGAATAGACTGATGGAAGTTAGTAGAAGTCATGCTGAGTTGGTTGAAAATAATGCAGAACTGAAGAACCAGGTGGAGACGCTGATGGCCAAGCATGAAAGTGGTGATATAAGCACTATCACAGAAGACTACACACAAAGGATGTCTGCCCTTGAGAAGAAATTTCAACAAGCCATTAGAGAAAAGGTTAGTAGCTTTTAACATTATTTCATTCCTTATAAATATTGTTTTATGATATTATGGCCCTCTCTAAGTAGGAATCTCTGATTCTTTCACAATATATATGGTCATGGAAGTAAAACTAATATTAAGAACAATAAAATCAATGTTTTTTACAACAATCAAAGCTAAGGAATAAATCCTCTTTACAGAGGACTTCTTAAACAATAACAATTTATGGTCAAATAACATCCAGACTCAGAATAATCATTATTGGTTTATACAAAGAACTGTTCGAGATGGATAGTCGTTACTAAGGCCACCATACCACTTATGAACTCGGAATTATTTTACTAGACATATTTAGATTATGTTACAATAAATCATTTTGAAGTTGAATTTTTTGTTACCATCTAAAGTGGAAAATATTGATTATGCCTACTTAAGAACATGTAACTGCTACCTGCTGCTCTTGCCCTAGGAAGTTTGTCTGTAAGTGGTTACTATCCTTACTAATATTATCAATGCGAAAGTACCTCTGTCTGTTTGTCGCTCTTTCACAAAACTACTGAACCGATCTAAATGAAATTTGGTACACAGATAGTCTAGAATCTGACATAGGCTACTTTTTAATGCAAAAAAGGGTTGTAAAGGGGGATGAAAGTTGTAAGGAAGTATCGTCATTTTTAAAACCAGAAGCTTGAAACTTATTTTTAGACTATATCTAATCAAGATATAAATAAATATAACATTAACATTTTGTAAAAAATTTGCCCTGAAGGGGTGAAATAAAAATAAGGGATGTAAAATTTTAGAAAAATAATATTTTACGCGGGCGAAGCCGCGTGCTGAAAGCTAGTTTACTATAAAGTAGAGAAAGTTTTTTGCAACCATATGTCAAAATAATTTAAAAATTTCACAGGATCAACTACGAAAGCAATTAGACACACTCAAATCTGAGTCAGCATCTCGGAAAAACTCTTCAGAACTAGAAAACAGCTTGAAGGAAAAGGATGAGGTAATTGCTCAGCTGCAGGAAGAGGGCGAGAAACTCGCTCGCCAGCAGTTGCAGCACTCCAATATCATTAAGAAACTGAGAGCCAAGGAGAAGGACAATGAACAAGTTATCAAAGGCTTGAGGTATATCATTATTTGTAATTACAATAACATGTCTCCGAAACCGGCGAGCGTGTATGAAGAGAATTATGAATGTTGAGGAAGCGAGTGAAGTATGCAAGGATAGAGTTCTCTGGCACTCGGTTCTCTTCTGCCTACCCTGCAAAGGATATGGCGTGATGATATGTATGTATGTGTATGTATACTGACAAAGGCGTTTCGATCACAAAGTGCATAGCTATGCACAGGGGCACACATATTCTAGCAGTTAATAAAGTATCCTAACAGTCTACTGGTCTCTGAATTATTTTAGACAAGATAGCTCGAATCTATAATCCACTGACTGACCTTCTAAAATTAGCCTATGTTGAACCCAACCATTATACCGTCAGCTAAATTCAATGCCGTTTAGAAGAAAATTAGTTACTAATGATACCTACCTTGAACTATTGCTACTTTTTAGAAATAAGTAACGTCGTTATGTCCGGACTTAAATAAACTTGTCATCATCATTTTTTATTTATTTGTAATGGCGCTACAGCGATAAATTATGGATATGAATAAATACCGTGGCGTCATCAACACTACTTACGTCGCGGGTGTCGTACGAAGACACTAATGCGTATCTGTCTAATCATCATGATGTGGTTAATAGGGTTATCGTTATGGTGGAGGCTTGCGTCTAAAAGTGCGACATAAATTAACTTGTAGGACGTTGCATTTGCATGATCGTCTAAAAATATTTTAAATTACAAACAGGTTGCCATTGGGTTATCACAAGTTAACGTAACGTAACGTTTTCTCTTAGAATTTCGTATAAAAGAAGGCAAAACCGAAACCCTTGAAAATACGACCGTTTATGATATATTTGTTCTTCATATTTTGATACTCGTTAGATCAGAATTCCTGTTCATTCACATGTAGAATGATATTAATTCCAGGGACAAAATATCGGAACAGACAAACGAATTGGATAGACTGAAGCGATCCGTAGCAGCTAAAGAGGAGTTGGAAGTGAGTCAGATTGAAGCTGTGTACAGACTGACCACTGCCAATAAGAAAATGGAGACTGAACTTAATGAGGTATATATATATATACATATATTGGTGTACGAGATACTCGGCAATGGACAAGTCGACAACAGGTGACTGACGACACGTCGGTTGTCGTGTAACGGTGTGAAGTTTGATGGTGATACATATTGTGTCTCAATGGCGGCGCTCGTTCATTGTATCAACAGATATACATCGCGTACTGTTATCATTTGATTACAGATATTTATCAAATGATATTATTGTGCGCTGTAATAGAAATTTAAACAAAACGTTGTTTACTCATAATGATTAGCAATAACGCTAATGTTCAATTCTTGTCCCAAAATAGCAATCTTATGGGAAATTAGCAGATTTATTTTTAGTTTACATATAGAACAAACTGTCATTGAAATTCAGACTTTACACATGTAAAGTAAGGTTTAGTTTACATAATGTAATAAATATTGGGGTCTTGTACTATCTGAAATACAGGAAATTATAATACATAATAGATTATATCGTATTATTGTGAACCGTGCTCGGTGCTGCTGTGTGATGGTGAATAGAATGGGCTTCATAATAAATGGTTTTGGTAATTTTCTTACCAATAACATTGGAGCAAAAAATATTTGCTATAGACGAATGTAAAGCCAGGTCCTATTATTTAACACTGTACAAAAGCCAAAAACTTGGGTACTGTCATTACAGTCTGTAGTCAATACTGTCATCATCATTATGAGGGCTAGTCGTGAAGCTTTTTATATACGTACTGAGGACTCTGTACTAAGGAAGGTCTCTACAAACATACAATTGATAGATACCAGATACAGAATTAGTCTAATATATGATGATTATGATGATGAAACATTAAATGTTTAGTCTACGAGAGATTATTTATAAACGTTTTTATTAACTGTTTCGTTACGTCCAATGGTTTAGAGCCGTTGGCAGCATCCTGCGCACGGAACTTAAGTCTCACAAAACTTAACTATTTCTATTCAAATATTTTTAAAGAAGTTCTCAGTAGCGAGTTTGAAGTTTTGACTCATGTCCAGTGGAAAACTATTACTAGTTTTACTAATATATTGTGATTGTGTTACACCTGACTGTAGAATGTGTAATAAAAGCAGAAGAACATTAAAATTCATATTGTGTATATGCTGTTATCGCACTAAACGTGTTGTTATCAGTCAGGCTTATGTTTCACGTATTACTGTAAACTGTAGTGGATGTTTCATATGCAATACATTTGAACGCAAAACATATATAAATGTTAATACATAATACACGCGTACACAACATATAACACCGTGTTGGAATTGGTAACAATATGTATGTTTTATAAATATAGTTTTCGAGTAAGTTTTATTGTTGAAACTGTAAGTGACACAGAATGTAGTAATAGTTTCTTCTCTTTGTCATTTACGTTTTTTTCTTGCCTGTAACGTGTCTTGATTGACCATGGACATCTTCCAAGATGGCAAGGAAAATATTCTATAATCCCACTATGTTTGCATAGGGTTTAGTTACAAGTTTTTATATTTCTATGACGCTATGACGAATTAATGTTTTACGACATACGTGCTAAAGTATTTGCACCAAATTATATTTAAATTCTATCATGACACTAATAATCATCAATCGCAATGAACATTTCAACACGAAGCTATTTAGGAACTGCAAGGTTTGGGGGCGCTACCCGCATCGCATTCAATTCATTTGGACGTTTATTTGTCTGCAGTGTGCTGAGTGTGAGTTTTGTCGTTAACATTACGCGCTCGACGACGTGCGCGTAAGCATGCCATTTGTATGAAGAAATGTAGTTTTAAAAACGCGCCACTAGTGGCGCTGTATATTTCTTCATACAAATGGCATGCTTACGCGCACGTCGTCGAGCGCGTAATGTTAACGACAAAACTCACACTCAGTACACAGAAGATATTATCAAAATTGATAAGAGATGGAAATGTATAATCAATTTCTATTGTAATTTACATACCATCTTGAATATTCAGAAACAATCTGAAACTTTATTGCACGATACATCAATGAGGGACTTCGTTCTAGTTGTATTTATGCAGCGACTAGAATATCGCAATAAGCTCGTGCACTGACTCGTTCATACATTCGACAGACTAAAAGTATTCTAGACGACACGAAGCAAAAGTTGGAGGTGACGCGCACGTCGCTCGAGAGCGCGCGCCGCGAGCTCAACGATCTGCAGCGGAACAACGCCGAGCTGACGCGAAAGTCCGCCAACCACTCGCAGGCGCAGGAACACCAGCGACGAGCCGACGCCGAGCTAGAGAGGCTCCGAGCTGAACTGCACCAGCTTAGAATTGATACCGTCAATGGTATGGTAAAGTTCAACATACACTTGTCTACGGCAGACACGTTGTATTGTCATCATGTTCAGCGTTTCACATACAATATTTAAGTCATTTGGATTCAACTATGTGTAATCCAACTGACCTGCGGTATATCTCTTTAATAATTTTACATAATGTTTTCGGTTTATGTATTCGTCTAACAACAGCTCGGAACACGAATTCTACTGACGAACACTTATCAATAAGCTCAGTGCTTGAGTTGTTATAATATGTTTATCCTTTTTCATATTAGACGAGTGACTCGAACTCGCTTCGCTTAAATTACTGAAATTTAGCATTTAACATGTTTGATTATTTATAAAAACTTGAAGACGAGCGATAAATGAATGTCACACATGGGATTCGAACCCACACCTTTTTTTTTTTTTTTTTTTTTTATTGTCTACGGTGACAAACGAGCAAACAGCACACCTGATGGTAAGTAATGCTGTTCCACATGGACCTAGCAACACCAGGGGTACAGCCAGGCCGCTCCCTACCGTGAAGGAAGAGCTCTTCTTAAACCTCGTTTGAAGAAGGACATGTCATAGCGCTCGGGAAACACAGCAGCAGGTAGTTCATTCCAGATCTTGCATGTACGTGGGCGAAATGATCGCTGAAAACGTACGGTCGAGGACCATATCGTTTCCAGGTGAAATGAATCAACCCTGCTACGGTGTCGAGTGGTACGGTGGTAAAATGGTGACGGTGGTACCAAGTCAAACAGTTCCTCAGAGCACTCCCCGTGAAAGAGCCGGTAGAGTACACAGAGTGACCCAAAGTCTCCGCCGCTCCAGCGACTCTAGTCTGTCCGTGAGATTGGGATCACCGACGATTCGAACTGCCCGCCTTTGTAGGGAGTCAAGTGGGTCTAGCTGATATTTAGGCGCGCCTGCCCAGAGATGAGAGCAGTACTCCATGTGAGGACGAACTTGTGCTTTATATAGCACAAGACGTTGACTCGGTGTGAAGTACCGCCTGGCCCTGCTCAGCACGCCCAACTTTTTGCTTGCCAATTTGGCTTTGTCCTCCAAATGACTCCCAAACTGGACTTTGTTCGATAGCTCGACGCCGAGGATCCCAATACTCTCGGAGATTTGGAGAGTTACTCCTTGGAACTGAGGCGCCATGATAAAAGGGTCCTTCTGCGCAGTGAACGCGCAAACTTGTGTCTTAGTGGAGTTGAACTGGACTAAATTCCGTTCACCCCATTTTGAGGCCCGCCCTAGAGAGCGCTCGACTTCAGACACAAGTTGAGCCCGTCTTTCCTGTAACATACTCCGAGGGACATTCTGATGCTCGGTGTATCGCTCGTCACCCGTGCTGTCATCCGCATAGCAACGAATACTCTCTATGGAGAGCATGTCATTGATATGCAGAATAAACAACGTCGGGGAGAGCACCGAGCCTTGTGGTACACCAGCATTAATGGGCATGGTCTCGGAGCAGGAGCCATCGACGACTACTTTTATGCTCCGACCATCCAAAAAACTGGTGATCCAATTACAGAGTCCCTCGGGGATTCCATATGATGGTAGCTTCGATAGAAGGGCCCTGTGCCAAACCCTGTCGAACGCCTTCGCGATATCTAGGCTGAACGCTAGCGCCTCACCCTTGCCCTCCAAGGCCTCTGCCCAACGGTGTGTGAGGTACACAAGAAGATCACCAGCCGACCGGCCATGACGAAACCCATATTGGCGGTCACTGATCAGCTGATGATCCTCAAGGTACTGCAGAAGCTGATGGTTGATTATTTTCTCCATTATCTTGGAGAGCAAGGATGTAATCGCAATCGGCCTGTAATTCGACGGATCCGACCGGTCTCCCTTTTTCGGGATCGGGTGGACATGGGCTATCTTCCACGAAGATGGAACCCTACAAGTATCATAGGAAAGTCGGTATAAGCGCGTGAGGACGGGGGTCAACTCGGGGGCGCACGTTTTCAGGACCACTGCAGGGATGCCATCCGGCCCGCTCGACTTATGTACGTCTATTAGCCGCAGCTCCCGCCTCACCGCTCGCTGCGTAATGCGGATTTTAGGCAGAGAGCTTTCACACCGCGGTATGATAGGTGGTGTGGCGGTTCCAGCGTCCAAAGTCGAGTTACAGGCAAAGAATTGACCTAAAAGATCGGCCTTCTCCTTTGCACTGTGGGCTAGACTGCCATCATTTTTCTGCAGTGGTGGGAGATTGGACTGGCAGAAGTTGCCTTGGGCAGCTTTGGCGAGCGACCAGAATGCACGACTCCCGGCGGGATAGCTCTCCAATCGCTCGCCGATTCTGGCAACATGTTCCGCCTTGGCTCTGGCAATAGCCTTCTTACTAGATCTAGAAGCAGCATTAAATTTTCGCTTCTCCTCCCTGACATTTGGGTCCCGACAGTTTTGGGCCCTATTCCAGGCCTGGTATGCGGACTGCTATTGCTGTGCAGCCGTCCTGCAGGTTTTATTAAACCAAGGCCGGCTGCGGCCACCGACCGGGTATTTTGGTGTTGGGGATGAATAATTCCATCCCCGTAATAACGGTATCGGTAAAGCAATCCGCACAAATTCCAGGGTCCCTAGAGGCGAAGCAAAGCTGCTTCCATGGGTAGGATGCGTAGAACTCGCGAAGCCTATCCCAATCTGCTGACTTATATTGCCAGACTCTGCGAGTTCCAGTCGCTTTAGAGCGATTAGGCCTCGCAATAGGGGCTTTGCTACGGACCAAGCAGTGGTCAGATGACCCAAGAGGAGCTTCGACCACTACCCGGTATCCGTGCTGGTGTGTAGTCAGCAGAAGATCCAGTAGAGACGGCTCATGGCTCTCAATGTCTGGAACACGGGTGGGCTGTGTTACCAGTTGTGAGAGACCATAGGCCGAGACCATATTAA
Source organism: Lymantria monacha (assembly GCA_905163515.2). Classification (NCBI taxonomy): domain Eukaryota; kingdom Metazoa; phylum Arthropoda; class Insecta; order Lepidoptera; family Erebidae; genus Lymantria; species Lymantria monacha. Next base: position 628,601 of record LR991096.1, on the reverse strand, counting down.
AGAGATGCCTACCCAAGAGGTTAGTGGTTCGGGACCCCAACCACTCTTTATGATGAGCATTAAAGTCTCCAAGAACCACCACCTCCGCTGATGGACACTGCTCCAATATTTTGTCAATCCCCCATTGAACGTTCTCGAATAACTGAGTTGACCCTGAATCACTGCCATGGGACCTGTAGAGGCACGCGTAGATGCGGGTATACCCTCCATAGTCTACGCGTAACCATAAAATTGACAGGTCACCATGCTCGAGGGCCCTAAGGCGGCGACAACAGATGTCATCCCGGATGAACACGCACACCCCAGCTTTACGGTGGAAGGAGTGTTCCAACTCGTAGCCTGGATAATTTAGGTACGAAATATCCGGGGCACTTATCTGCGTCTCCGTTAAAAAGAGCAAGGCAGGCCGCGCCGTCTCGAGGTGTTGGTGGACGGCGTCGAGATTGCTGTGTAAACCCCTAATGTTACAAAAGTCCACGTCAAATGTGGATAGAGGGACCGCCGTGTAAAACCTTCTCTTTTTGTGTTTCCTTTTCATGGGTTTTGTATAAGAAGAGGAAGGGAGTGTACTTTCGTGGAATGGGGTCCGGTGATGCCAAAAAAAAAGGTGCGGGGCATAGTACATGGTTGGAGGGTGGGTTTTGTGAGGAGCTGACACGAAGCACGGAAGGGCCCCCGGTGCCCCATTTATATATATCGTCTTTAGTATCTCTAAAAGAAAATCTTCACACTTTGATTGATTGATTTTGTTTAGGTTAGATATGTATTTTTAAAGTTATTATTACATAACAGAGGAGAAGAAATGGGTGAATCGCGAGGAGGTTCTGCGCCGAGAGTTGCACGAGGCGCGCGACGCGCTGTCGGCGCTGGAGGCGCGCGGCGCGAGCGACCCTTGCGGCGACAGTGGCGCCGCGCCCGTACTGCTGCAGCTAGCGCAGCTACAGAGGGCGGCACTGCAGCGGGAGCAGGCGCACGCGCACACCACTAGACAAATGCAACTGCACTTGGGTGAGTTGAAACTACACCGCACTTACGGCTAATGGTATGACATTATAGGTACATATAACTAGCCGATGATACGGCACACATTATTCTAAACAAATGTAAAAGCGAATAGAAATCCTTCGCAATTATTTTATGATCTACCATAGACAATATATTGATTGTTAAGTACGCTAGAGAGACAAATTAAATTACAGAGCGTTATCAGGCGTACTGTTTATTTTAGACGTATCCTTACTGTTGGTGCAGCATGATATGAATAGAATGGGAGTGAACGCAGAGATGACATCGGATAGGATTGAGTGGAAGAAAGGGACATATTGCGTCGACCCCAAGTAGTTGGGATAAGAGCAGGGTAATGATGATGACTTACTGTTGGTGGGACGTATCCCCCAGACCCCCGCATACAAGATACATACATACATACATATCATCACGCCATATCCCTTGCCGGGTAGGCAGAGAGAACAGAGTGCCAGAGAACTCTATCCTTGCATACTTCACTCGCTTCCTCAACATTCATAATTCTCTTCATACACGTTCGAAGGTTTCGGAGACTCTTGACTCCACCTTCCTTCAGTACATGACCGATCTGGTCTAGGTAGGTTAGTCTCGGTCTCTCTACACAGACGTCGATCTTCTGCGAGAGTGTGGTACTATCCCGGACGGACCAGCCCGCGGCTGTAGACAGAAAACTGTCAATAGCGTGGCCATACCACTAAGATATGGGTTATTTGTTCGTGTAAAAGTTTAAAGCCGGGGAGATAGGCCTCGTTAGCATTGGTCTGCAATCTATCTAGGAGAAGGAAAACTCCGAAATATAACCCGAGGAGATAGGCCTCGTTAGCATTGGGCTGCAACCTATCTAGGAGAAGGAAAACTCCGAAATATAACCTGGGGAGATGGGCCTCATAAGCATTGCGCTGCAACTCATCTAGGAGAAGGAAAACTCCGAAATATAACCCCCGATCTAAGGTGTAAACCGACCCGTGCTGAGGGATTCGCGGCCAGAGGGTAAGCTGGTCAAAAACGGAGGGTGCATGTGTTGGTGGTCACAGGGCACAGCGGTGATTCCACCTTGCCTCCACACAAGGGCTCTGTGGGGGTGGATCGTTTAATACCCTACTACTCGTGGGAACGCTATGGGTTATATGAAAAGAAATAAAATTCCAAATGACGGCGATGCGGCTCGCAACCCTTCACGTCTCGATCCCAATGAGGGCGAAAAGCGGTCTACGGAGTGCCGCTTTGCCACGCTAAATGTAGGAGGAGGAATGAAAGATAAATTAAATGAAGTATGTCAAATGATGGATGATAAAAAGATTGACATTCTTTGTGTGAATGAGACAAAGCGAAAGGGATGTGAGGTAACTAGTCATGGACCTTACACGGCATACTGGTCTGGAGTATCAATGAATACTAGAGCCTGCCAGGGAGTTGGTCTCCTTCTCTCTGCTCGAATGGCTCAATGTGTTAAAGAGTATGATTGTGTGAATGCTAGATTAGTATGGTTAAGAATGAAAGTGGGTCTGACCCGTATTTTTGTTGTAGGAGTATATGCTCCAGTAAACACGGGTTTGACTAAAAATAAATCTGAACAGGATGCGAGAGAGAAATTTTGGGAAGAACTAAGAGATGTTTTGAGATTATGTCAGTTGAATGAAAGGTTGATTTTGCTAGGTGATTTTAATGGATGGGTAGGAATAGGTCGAAAAGGATTTGAAAAGGTTTTAGGAAGGTTTGGTGATGAAAGTGTGAATGAAAATGGTCAAAGTTTACTAGAGGTGTGCTTGGAATGGAATCTTTGTATTACAAATACTATGTTTGAACACAAAAAGATCCATATGTATACACGTGAAGCAAAGAATGTAAGAAAGAGTATGATTGACTTTATAATAGTAGATGAAAGACTTAGAAGCAAAGTTCTAGACACTAGGGTGTATCGCGGTGTTGGTATCCATACAGACCACTTTCTAGTAATGACTAGAATAAGTGGTCTCGTAAAAATGTGGCGAAACCGATTACATAACCCGACAAGTGTTCTAGAAAGAATAAAAGTAGAAAATTTGCAAGATGAGATTGTTAGAGAGAAGTACAAAAGTAAACTGACAGAAAAGTTGTATGATTCGGTTAATGTTAGTGATATGGAAGAATTATGGAAGACTTTTAAAGAGAATGTGATAAATACTGCTATAGAAATATGTGGCGTGACCAGAAGAAGGAAAGTAAATGAGATGAAGAATGTATGGTGGGATAAAGATGTGCAGAGTGCAGTTTGTGAGAAGAAGAAAGCCTGGATAGATTGGCTTGCTAGCAGAGCCAATGAGAGAATGGAAAAGGCAACGAATGATGATATAGTTATAGCTAAAGAAGAGTACAAGAGAAGAAAAAGAGTAGTGAAAGAAATTGTCAGAAGAAAGAAAGAGGATCAAAAAGACGAGTATGATAGAAGATTATCGCAGGATTATCAAGCCAACTTAAAGATTTTCTGGAAGTCGATAAGATCAGCTCGAGGTAAAGCTCAAAGTACAGAGCTTGCCTCGATCATGGATAAGTATGGAAGGATAGTGAATAGAGAAGAATGTGTACTAAAGAGATGGAAGGAATACTTTGAAAGCTTATTTGAAAGAGAAGAGTCACAAGACCTGTTATCTGAGAGTGAAAGAGATCTTGAGGATGGAGAAGGTATAACTATGGTGGAAATTATGAACGCACTGAAAGGTATGAAAGTGGGTAAATCTGCAGGATACGATAGGATTACAGTTGAAATGCTGACGGCTGGACAAGATATCATAGCTAACATGCTATACCAGCTCTTCAATCTCTGTTGGACTAATGGCCAAGTACCTGACGACTGGTGTAAGGCAGTTATTGTACCTCTGTACAAAGGGAAAGGTTCCCAGCAAGATTGTGCAAACTACAGGGGCATAAGCCTCCTTAGCATTGTCGGCAAACTGTATGCAAAAGTATTGATTGAAAGAGTAGTGAAAGTAACTGACAAGAAAATATGGAATGCACAAGCGGGTTTTCGAAAAGGTATGGGTTGTACGGATCAAGTCTTCTCCTTAACATGTATGACGCAGAAATTTTTGGCTAAAGGTCAGAAAATCTTTTGCGCATTTATTGATTTGGAGAAGGCTTATGACAAAGTGAGGAGGAATGAATTGTGGTCGGTACTGTCTATGTATGGGGTGGACAGCCATCTTATTCACGCTCTGAAATCCATTTATAAGGACTCCAGGGCGTGCGTAAGAATAAACGGATCCTACACGGAATGGTTTAATATTGATAAAGGTGTTAGACAGGGATGTGTAGCATCACCGTGGCTGTTTAACCTATTCATGGATAGTTGTCTGAAAGATCTGAAAGATAATGATTGTGGTTTAAGAATGAATGAGTTACTTATCAAATGTCTTCTTTATGCCGATGATCAGGTATTACTTGCATCGTCGGCTGAGGATTTACAGGCGATGGTAACTACTATGCATGAAGCTTTTGAAAGAAAAGGCATGAAAGTAAATGTACGTAAGACGAAAATAATGGTTTTTGAAAAGGATAAATGTATGACGGAATGTAAAATTAGTATAAATGGTGAGGAATTGGACCAGGTGAAAGAATTTTTGTATTTGGGTGTATTATTTACTCGAGATGGTAAAAATGATAATGATGTTGAAAGAAGAGTAAATGCTGGTAATAGGGTGAATGGGGCACTGTACACCTTTATGAGAAGCAGAAATGTGTCCAAAAAGGCACGTCTAGCTGTGCATAAGGGAGTATTAGTACCTACCCTCATGTATGGTAGTGAAAGTTGGATTTGGCAGAGAAGACATGAAAGTAGAATAAATGCTGTAGAGATGAGAGCTCTTCGTAGTATGTGTGATGTGAGCCTGAAAGATAAAATTAGGAATAGTGTTATAAGAGAGCGCTGTGGTGTGAATGAAGAAGTAGTGACAAAGATCAAAAAGAGTATGCTGAGGTGGTTTGGACACTTAGAAAGAATGAGTGAAGAGAGGTTGACGAAGAAAATATATAAAGCAAGCGTGAGTGGGACGAATACAAGGGGAAGACCTCGTCATAATTTTCTGGATCAAATTAGCGATGTATTGACGAGAGGTCATATTAAGAGTATGCGTAATCGTAGAGTATGCATGAAGACTGTTATGAGTGTGAATGAAGCGATGGAAGTATGCCAGGATCGTGGTTTGTGGCAATCCGTAGTCTCTGCCTACCCCTCTGGGAAACAGGCGTGAAGCTATGTATGTATGTATGTAGTCTCGGTCTCCCCCGGTACCTACATCCTTCCACTTTCGCATTGTATATCTTCTTAACCAGACGTTCGTTCGGCATTCTTTCCACATGTCCGAACCATCGGAGCATTCCCTTTCGCATCTTTACACCAATACTCTCTTTCATACCTATTCGCTCTCTTACGTCGTCGTTACGAATGCGATCGATCAGCCTAACTCCACAGATTTTCCGTAGAGATCGCATTTCGACCGCATTAATTTTACTTTCATACTCTTTTCTGCATACCCAACTCTCGCTTCCATACAGTAATGTTGGGACAAGCACTGCGTTATGTATTGCTACACGTGCCTTCTGGCTGAGGTGGTGGCTGCCGAGAAGTTGCCCCAACGCTCCATTCTCTCTATTTCCCGCATTCACTATTCGCTCTATATCAGTGGTGTACCTTCCATCTCGGCTAAATCCACATCCAAGATATACAAATTCATCCACTTGCTCTATCTAGTACATCATTACCTATTGTTACTCTTACATCTGTTCTGGCTTCATCTCTTTCAAAGACCATTATTTTGGTTTTGCTCACATTCACGCGTAGACCCCTTTTCTTACAATCTTCTGTCATTGTATTGACTAGGGTCTGCAGGTCAGTCGCTGACTGTGCCAACAGGACTGCATCATCTGAATAGAGCAGAGCAGTGACAACTGAGTCGCCCATCTGGACTCCCACATTCATATCGTTCAACCTTTAGAGACATTTATCCAGATATATGATAAACAGCCTGGCTGACAGAACGCACCCCTGCTTAACGCCGATATTGACGTCAAACCAAGGCGACATTCCATCATCCAGCCGCACACAGGCTCTACAGTCCATGTAACTGGATTGCACAGCCTGCAGCAGTTTACCGTTAATACCATACTCCGGTAAAATGTCTCAAAGTTCCTTTCGTACAACCGTGTCAAATGCTCTCTCCAGATCCACAAAACTGCAGAAAACCCTCTGACCTAGAGCCAGATGCTTCTCCACAATGTTGCGCAGAGAGAACACTTGATCCATGCATCCCCTTCCACTCAAGATACACTTTATACAATATACGTAACCGCAAACGCATGTATCCAGCCATTTAGATGAATCTTAGATACATACATACGTATACAATAATTACGTACATATAGGCTCTCTTATAATCCATGTACGTAAACAAAATATACATAAAAGTATTTGTATAAACAATTAATTTTGTATACATATACTTATTTCAAGAGTCTACATGAAGATATTTGTCGATATTGTAAGGTTTTTTTTGTTGATATTAGCGGGTCGCGGTAAACAATGTATAACAGTGCAGAGTGCCGGTGCGCGGTGAAACGCACTAAAGTTACTTTATATGAACAATATTAGATGTCATTGGTTTTTTTTTTTTTTGTGTGACTTAGTTGTTAGCCTCAGATGGCTATGACAACTTTCTCCGGACTGTGGGTGAGCGCTGAGGGCTCTCAACCCGTAATGTCATTGGAAGGTACTTAGGTGTATATTATGCAACACCGGTAAATTCTTGAAGTATTGCAAAGCAGAAAGATGTCCGGCGGGCTATACTAGTCCACGTCTCTTTCAGTCGTGACGGTTGAGCGTACTATGACAGGATTAAAAAGAAAACGGACACTATCATGGGTCCCTCTCGTTTATTATTATGTGTTACTTATAATTTTTTTAATATTATCACATTTTCAAATTTTCTGTATTGTCATATAGGTATAAATTTATTAATTCACAATTAAATTCGTCATCATGTTCTATGTGCCTTTCAAAATAAGTTTGAGGAATGTCGTTATTGTGCAGCGGAAGTGGAACGTTCACTGGCCGGCGCTGTGGAGAGGGAACGTGTGTCGCGGGAGGAGTGCGGCGCGCTGCAGGCCAGACTCGTGGACCTGGACGAGCAGCTGAGCGCTGCCAGGGCACAGCTCGACTATTACACGCAGCGGGACCAGGAGCACTTGGCCACCATTGACAGACTGAACGATGAACTAGCCAGGTAACAACTAATGTGAATGGATTTAATAATTTAAAATAGGATTTTTTTTATAATTAAAAAGAGAGGGAGAGCTATACAAAATTTGTGACGTCACCGCCGCTATCTCCACACGTCTCATCTATCTTTTATGTCTTTCTTAAACATAACGTCGTTATGCGAGAAAGGGATAGAACTATATCGCCCAAATAACTTGAAAGCTTGCAACTTTAGTTGTGTATATATTTTTAATTATTAATGCATCTAGGGGGGCATAGTCCGGCGCGTGCTCGTCGCGTTCCCTGTCAGTCTAGTTAGACTGCTAATCCGGCTAGAATAATGCGTACCGCGTGCGGGTTAGGGCGTCCCCCGGAGGCGACGCGTACCGACCGGCCCCCGTCGGTACGAACATCGGCAGATGCGGCGATGGGGGCCGCCACTCATCACGCCTTGCCCAGTCAGGCGAGTCGAGGAGAGCAGGATGCCGGGTGGGCACGTGGAATGTAAGAGGATGTGTGGAAGGTAAGTTGCACGAGCTGATAACCGTCATGGCGGACAGACAGCTAGACGTGCTCTGTGTAACAGAGACCAAGCGAAGGGGCAGCGATGCCTGCGATCTTCCTGGTGGCGGGATGGCTCTGTGGTCTGGTGTACCACAGAGCGATCGAGCCAGCATGGGGGTAGGAGTGCTGTTGTCCTCTCGCTTGGCCTCCGGTGTGAAGGATTACGGAATGTATGATCCCAGACTTCTTTGGGTCCGCGTAAAACTAGGTGTCACCAAGGTATTCATGGTAGTAGCATATGCTCCCGTAGGATCCTCGGTGGCATCAGACCTAGAGAAGTTTTGGGATAATGTTAGGGAAGTTCTGGATATGGCAGAAACCAGTGAACGCGTGATTGTATGCGGAGATTTGAACGGATGGGTGAGGACCAAGCGTCCCGACTATGAGGACGTCCTTGGTCCATTTGGTGATAAGAGAGTGAACGACGCAGGTAGGCTCATAGCGGATGTATGTATTGAGAGAAACCTTATTGTGTCAAACACATTTTTCCAAAATAAGGACATCCATATGTATACATGGAGAAGGAATGAACAGAAAAGTATAATAGATCTAATTTTTGTAGACAGTCGCCTCCGAAGCAAAATATTGGACGCAAGAGCCTACAGGGGCCCCACAGTCGATACGGACCACTATCTCGTTATTGCGAGATTTAGTGGTCTGTTCAGAAAGTGGAGGCACTGGCGAGAGCGTGTCCACTTCGGAGGGCTTGAAAGAATAAAGGTTGAAAGGTTGCAAGAAGAGTGTGTAAGAGAAAAGTATGCAGAGGGTGTCCGAGAACGGCTGACGATGGCAAGCCAGCCGCAATCGGACATTGAAGAATGCTGGAGAGTATTGAAAGAGAGTATGGTAGATACAGCGAAAGAAGTATGTGGAAGTTCAAAGAAGCATAGAAAAACAAATGGTGATGCATGGTGGGATGCGGAAGTGGTAGCTTCCGTAGAGCAAAAGAAGAAAGCGTAGCTGGACTATGTTTCTTCTTTGAATCTGAATGACAGTATGACTGAACAGAAGAAAGAAATATATCGGCAATGTAAGAATGACACCAAGGCCTTAGTGAAAGAGAAACGCGGTAGAGCAAATATGAGTGCAGAAGATAGGCTGACTAAAAACTTCGAGGGTAACACCAAACTCTTTTGAAGGGAGGTGAAGAAGTCTCGGTGTGGTTGGTCAGCCTTCAGAATGAATAAAATAAGGTCTAAAGGTGGAGACATTCTTACACAAACACAAGACGTGTTAAGCCGATGGAGTGAATATTTTGGCGATATGTATGCGGATGCTACGGTTGGCGCCGGTGTCGCATGTGGTTTAGTAGATCAACATTCAGCACCTGCGTCCTCCGATGGCATCAGTATGGATGAAGTTGAATGGGCGATAAGAAGTTTGAAAAATGGTAAGGCAGCGGGCATTGATATGGTGTCTGCCGAGATGAGCAAGCTTGGTGGCTCCTGTGTCTGGGAGGCGTTCCTGTTGCTCCTCAATTTATGTTGGAGCTCGGGAATGGTTCCCAGGGACTGGAATAGCGCAGTCATCGTGCCTTTGTTTAAAAACAAGGGTTTACTTTATAACTGCGCAAATTACAGAGCCATAAGCTTGACCAGTTTGGCAGCAAAAGTGTACGGTAAAATTATTGAAAGGAGAATGAGGATGGTGTCCGATGGTTTACTGTGTGAGACACAAGGAGGTTTCAGGATTGGAAGGGGATGCATGGATCAAGTGTTCTCTCTGCGCAACATTGTGGAGAAGCATCTGGCTCTAGGTCAGAGGGTTTTCTGCAGTTTTGTGGATCTGGAGAGATCATTTGATAAGGTTGTACGAAAGGAACTTTGGGACATTTTACCGGAGTATGGTATTAACAGTAAACTGCTACAGGCTGTGCAGTCCAGTTACATGGGCTGTAGAGCCTGTGTGCGGCTGGATGATGTAATGTCGCCTTGGTTTGACGTCAATATTGGCGTTAAGCAGGGGTGCGTTCTGTCAGCCAGGCTGTTTGTCATATATCTGGATAAATGTCTTCAAAGGTTGAACGATATGAATGCGGGAGTCCAGATGGGCGACTCAGTTGTCACTGCTCTGCTCTATGCAGATGATGCAGTCCTACTGACACAGTCAGCGACTGAACTGCAGACCCTAGTCGACACAATGACAGAAGATTGTAAGAAAAGGGGTCTACGCGTGAATGTGAGCAAAACCAAAATAATGGTCTTTGAAAGAGATGAAGCCAGAACAGATGTAAGAGTAAAAATAGATAATGATGTACTAGAGCAAGTGGATGAATTTGTATATTTTGGATGTGGTTTTAGCCGAGATGGAAGGTACACCACTGATATAGAGCGAAGAGTGAATGCGGAAAATAGAGTGAACGGAGCGTTGGGACAACTTCTCGGTAGCCACCACCTCAGCCAGAAGGCACGTGTAGCAATACATAACGCAGTGCTTGTCCCAACATTACTGTATGGAAGCGAGAGTTGGGTATGCAGAAAAGAGTATGAAAGTAAAATTAATGCTGTCGAAATGCGATCTCTACGGAAAATCTGTGGAGTTAAGCGGACCGACCGCATTCGTAACGACGACGTAAGAGAGCGAGTAGGTATGAAAGAGAGTATTGGTGTAAAGATGCGAAAGGGCAGGCTCCAATGGTTCGGACATGTGGAAAGAATGCCGAACGAACGTCTGGTTAAGAAGATATACAATGCGAAAGTGAAAGTATGTAGGTACGGGGGAGACCGAGACTAACCTACCTAGACCAGATCGGTCATGTACTGAAGGAAGGTAGAGTCAAGAGTCTCCGAAACCGGCGAGCGTGTATGAAGAGAATTATGAATGTTGAGGAAGCGAGTGAAGTATGCAAGGATAGAGTTCTCTGGCACTCTGTTCTCTCTGCCTACCCTGCAAGGGACATGGCGTGATGGTATGTATGTTTGCATATTTTTTTCTTAAATTATGTAGAATTATTGTGTATTATGTTAACATTGTCATTGTTTTGTACTCATCTCAATTACTATGGTCCACGCAATATATATACTCCTTTTCAATTACACATGTTGCAAAAGTTACTGGCAATAGTTGTATGTATGATTCCTGCCAGACGCCAACCGTCCTTGGGAATGTAATTGTCGACCAAACGGCAGTTGGCTCAGCTCGTTATAAAGCTCTCAGTCGTCTCTTACGACACCCACGAGCCAAGTAAGGGTTGGTAGTATTCGTAGCCGCTACCACACATTATTGTGTTTATTAATTATTATAAAAAAAAGTGTGAGAGGTAGCGGCTACGAATACTACCAACCCTTACTTTGCTAGTGGATGTCGTAAAAGATGACTAAGAGCTTTATAACGATCTGGGCCAACTCCATCTGATGGCGTTTGGTCTACAATTACATTCCCAAGGAGGGTTGACGTCTGGCAGGCGGCTGGTCATAAAACTATTGCCAATAACTTTTACAATATGTACTATGAAAGAAGAGTACGTATTGTATCGACCCCAAGTAATTGGGATAATAGTAGGAGAATGATGATTTATTATTATAAAAAATATTAATAATATTACAATATTTTATTTGTACATATTCAAATATCTAATTAAATTTTGTTGTAGAGTTCGTTCGTGAGTGAAACATCTCGCGGCTCTGTCTATTTGTATTACAACTAAACTAATAATTGCATGTTTTAAAATTTAGGTGTTTATCATGTATATTATTTATGATTAAAAATCAGTTTTTTAAGTAATGTCTAATGTTGTATTTACAGTAAAGATGTTGAAGTAGGTGGTATGCAAGCGGAGTACACGCGGCGTATAACACAAGTACAAGACAGGCTGAACACAGTTGAACAACAACTGGCTGTCGAACGCAACGCGCTTGATACTGAAAGGAAACGTAACATCATACTACAGGTGACTGCCATACATATTGTATTGTAACTGCAACATACTGCTATTGACACTATAACCGGGCACATTAATATTTGACCATAGATCCACCCAGAAGACCTCGTTCCTACATCATGATAACTGCTGAGATAACAATAGTGGCAATGAATATATTGTGAATGTTGTTAGTGGTGAATAATATTATGATGTGTGATGTGACAGAGCGGCGTACATACTGTTCATACAGAATAATAACATTCATTAAATAGATACGGATACAATGTAAGCGAAGATGCCGATTTACGTAATGAAATCTATCTATATATATATAAAAGAAAGTTGTGTTAGTTACAACACTTATAACTCGAGAACGTCAGGACAACTTTTTTTTTTATGATTTTTTTTATGTTTTTAAGTTTGTTGTCGTCGGGAATAGAAAATCAAAATATGATATTCTTCGTTCTAAACGTTCATTTGTTGATGATGTAAGAAAACGCAACTGACAGCTCACGTACGTAATGGTTTGTTTGGAAAATACCACGAAAAATTTAAATTAAATTTGATCGGTCAGTGTTCGTTTTTGTGCGATTTTTACGAATATTGTTGTAATAAATCATATTGTGTCTATATTATCATCAACAATGCCGCGACCAATAAGATCAAATCTTGCCCGACAAAGCCGTAACGCAATTAGAATTCTTAACATCACGAATGTAATCACGGCAGAAGAACAAGATATTGTACGAGAAAACCGCCGCGTTAATATGGCCCGACTTCGTGCTTCTTAATCACAAGAGCAAAGTGAGGCAGCCCGTGAAACGGCTCGGTTGACAATGCGAAATCGTTGAGCAAATCTAAGAGATCAACCATTAGATGATTGTTAACGCATACAAAGAAAAATGTCGTATATCATAAGGTACTTCTTCGTCTTGATGGCACGTCATTAAAATACTTGATTTTTAAATTTATATATTATTCATATTTATTATCATAATAAATAAAATAACTAAATTAAATTATTTTAAATTAAAAGAAATCTGCTAATACATTACCTGTTAGGTGGAACGAAGTGTGCCGGGTCAGCTAGTTGAATATAGAAATCTTGTTATGCAAACACCTGTATGTTACTATACTAATCACAAAATAAAAGGCCCGTTTTGACAGTTCACACCCAAGAAGTTCTCTATTTTTTACCGATCGAAATGTTCTAAGGTAATTACTTTTTTCATTGATGGGTACCGCCCACTCGGCTAAGTGCCGTGCATAACGATTTTTTCATATTCTCCACAGACTATTAATAATCGGTTAAAGAAAAAATAAATCGATCAAAATATTTTCTTTTATGGTGGACTCGCAGTTGTCCGGTTTTATTAATTTTAATACTAGTGTTTAGAATAACTGAATTTCACCAGCTGTGTATTGATCTTTACTGAAAGTTATGAGTTTGGAGCTAACAAAGTCACAAATTGGGACAATGTCATATTTGTCGAAGAGATTTGGCTGAACTCGAATTATACCGTGCCACATTCGTGGACGGACGATACCAAGGCATCTTGCTCAAAAGTGCCAATGGGAAAAGGTGGACACTTAATAATCTGCCACGCTGAATCAGCTGGGGGAAGTTTTTTTTTAATGATGCCTTGCTTGCAATGGAGTCTAAAAGTACAACAAAATATCACGAAGAAAAGAACGCAAATAAATTCACAGAGTAGTTCAGCATGGATACAAAATGATAAGAACGCCACCATACCATTGTCAGTACAATACCTTGATCTGGGCTCAAATGAAAGTATACGCAGCACGCCACAATACAAAGCCGCCATTCTCCACTAAGAAAATTATGACATTGTTGAATGAAGATTGTGCCAAAATTACTAAAGAAGACTAGACAAAAGTGGTAGAAAACTCGAAAAATAATTAAGGAAGACTATGATAGAGACATCAATATTGACAATATAATTGAAAATGAAATAATTATAGATGCGGGACCATAGCTCAACCGACAATTTTGGCACACCATTTGAAGAAAATGAAGAAACTAAATGAAGAAATTGAAGATTCACTTTTTCTCGATTTTTTATTTTGTGATTGAGTGAATGTTATTGTAACACAAATATATAATGATAGAAAATTGACCTTTCATAACATTGTGTCATTTCAAAATACCAATAATATCAAATTTTAACTTAAATTTTCAAATCAGAACTTTAATCCAATGCACTTTCCAATACATATTCCAATCGATTAAATACTCACGCAAACTTGAATCGATATATCGTGAGTATCGAGTACCGAGTCGTATGGTTATATCACTATATCCATCAATAAGACAAATGTCAAAACGGGCCTTTTATTTTGTGACAACTATAATTCTTGTATTTTTAAAGTTATAAATGTATTTTTTTATCTATGTGGTAATGGAATGCAAATATAATTGTCACCACTTCTTCCTTCCTTTATAGTAAGTATTGTAAAATACTAATGAAAATTTCAGTAGATAATATTAGTGAGAGAATTGAAACCCCAAGGGCGATTTCTCTGGCCACCTGATGTAATAAGTTATCTAGTGGAAGTCTTTTCAACAGTCTATATATAATATACTAGCTTCTGTCCGCGGCTTCGCCCGCGTAAAAAGTTACTTTCCTAAAGTTTTTCATCCCCTATTTTTATTTTTCCTCTTAAGGGTACATTTTTACATGTTAATGTCATATTTATTTATATCTAATCCATAGCCTAAAAATAAGTTTCAAGCTTCTGGCTTTAAAAATGACGATAATTACTTACAACTTTTTATCCCCCTTTACAACCCTTTTTTTGTATTAAAAAGTAGCCTATGTCCTTTATCAGGCTCTAGACTATCTGTGTACCACATTTCATTTAGATCGGTTCAGTAGTTTTGGCATGAAAGAGCGACAGACAGACAGAGTTACTTTCGCATTTATAACATTAGTAAGGATTAGGTAATATTTAATTATTTAATGTCACATTTATGTTAGACAGCTACCCCTGTCGTACTCCCGCATACACAAATGAATAGAGAAGAGCGGCGTAGTATCACAGCATGACCACATTTGCCTTGGTACCTACCCAATCTATCATTTCCAGTAGTCGACACAATTTTACTGCCAAGGCGCGCAAAAAGATGTTTCACATCACAAACTTTCAATACCTATCTATTATATACAGGTATAGTATGTTATTTACAAATCGATAGTGCTGTCAAAAATACAACAATCATCAACGATGACTGCCCTCACGTCTTTACTTGTGTTCGGGTCGCACAATCGGCGATCTTCTTTCTTGCCATATTTCTGTAGTGCGCCCGGTTGCTGCCTGACCACAGCACTGCGCACTCTTATTGTCCTAACTTTTGAAATACTGTACCAAACGACACACGGTAAAAGGCAAAAAATATGTACTTTAAATATCGAAAGTAATAAAAGCATTTGTTTGCATAAGAATCAATTCGTTACCATAAAATGTGCATCGGCAATAAATACCAAATTATTTTGAATTTTTAATTTACTATTTTAACGATAAATGCTTACATATTAAAAATAGATATATGCTGTCGCGGACTTTTTTGTAGAACTACTTAAGAGGTACATTTCCACAATACATAACATTAGTCTGAGTTTCAAGATTTGTGCAGCGTACGCAAAAATAGCTCGCAGATGGGCGTTTTTTTCTGAATTAAGCAATTTTTATAGTTATATTTTAGCCTATTTACAAAAATCTCTATAAATTATAGCCTATGTGTTATTCTGATGTGTAAGCTATATTACTATAAAGTTTCATCAAAATCCATTCGCTAGTTTTTGCGTGAAAGAGCAACAAAGATGTTCACATCCATACATTATTACAAACTTTCGTGTTTATAACATTAGTAGGATTAGTAGGATATATTTTGATTAAATAAATAAATAAAAATAAAAAAATATTGGCTTAGCATATTTATGAAGTACATGATACTGTTGTAATCAGAGATGTGACTTATCTAAGATACATACAAGTATCTGAAATACAGATACAAGATACAAACTACGTATTCCCATCTTGTATTTAAGATACTTTTTAAGAATTCATTTTGTATCTTGTATTTAGATACCTTTTGTTTGGTATCTTAGTATTTTATAAATACTTTTTCTGACAAAATACTTTTAGTAATATGTTAGCAGACATTTATAAATTATTAGTCCAACATCTCATTGATGTCACATTTTTTAACAAATTGTGCTAGGTCTTTCATAATTTTTAATGTCTTTCTTTTAAAATCCGCGAGCAACTCAAAACAAGTAATATCGCCATACAGTTTTACGAGTCACGTGTTTCAAATGCAATGTTGGTCAATTTCATTTTAAGGGACTTAGAAAATAATTATAGTTATTTTAGCGTTATTTAACTAATATTATTTTTTAGATTGAATTTATGATTACATTAATAAGCAGTGACGTATAGCGAAAAAAATATTAAAAATCTTTCCTTTGGTATAAAAATGTATCAAAAATCACTTTAGAGGGTTTTGAAAGTATATCTTTCATTTCAGCAACTAATACGATTTATTCGTAAATAATATTAATGTCTAAATAAACTTAAATGCATTAAAATAAAATCTTGTTTTCTTACAAAATTATTTTCATCTTAAGAAGTATTTAGAAGATACCTATCTTGTATCGAGTATTTCAGATACTATTTTCTAAACTATTTTGTATCTGGTATCTCAAATACTTAATTTAAAAGTATCTTGGATTTTGTATTCCAGATACTTTGTACAGGGTATTTTGTACATCTCTGGTTGTAATGGAAAGTAACGGCCGACACTTGACGATTTTGTTGTACTATATGTTTATGTATGAAGTATTTATTTTATTTAATATATTATTACAGGAGCAGGTGTCGAGTCGTGGCGATATGTCACCACCCCACTCCATCGCATCGGACACGTTGTCCGCGTCGCTCTGGCAATCGGTAAACATATTTGTTATTTTATAACGGTAACACTCACAGATCGACAGCCCCACACGGCTGATGAAGAATACAATAGCTACTGCTACTTCTTGCTCAGTGTTGGATCATCAGGAATATGAGCAGAGGCACTATTTTGATAATGACCCATAATATTAATTGATGACAATGAAAGTTAAATAAAAAAAAAAATTAAAGAAATCAAAAAAAACCCGACTGTATAAAAAGTAACCAAAACTACGTACATAATAAAAAAACTGAAAAGAAAAAAACAAGCTCTTAGATGTCCGGTGATCTAGAATTCCATAATTTATTATTGAATAAATACTATTGCAGAAAATAAAATATATTTTAATAATAGAACATGACAACTGAACAGTCGGGATCCATTATTCGACAGCAAATCTAATTTTCAGTGGATCCCGACTGGTCAGTTGCCATGTTCTATTATTAAAATATATTTTATTTTCTGCAATAGTATTTATTCAATAATAAATTATGGAATTCTAGACCACCGGACATCTAAGTGCTTGTTTTTTTCTTTTCAGTTTTTTTTATTATGTACGTAGTTTTGGTTACTTTTTATACAGTCGGGTTTTTTGATTTCTTTAATTATTTTTTTTTATTTTATACTTTTTAGTTATGAATACCTAGGTAGCTATAGTTATCTTATTTATCAATAACTAGATAAGTACCTAACTATATATAGTTTTTCGACTTAAGTTGAGTACTACATCGTTTGAAGTTGGAGATGGGCGACCGTGTCAGACATTAGATACTTTACGTTGTCCAATATACCTAATAGATACTTTAGTATATATCTACCCACATTCACACACACAGTCATACGAAGTTTTCGTCTTTTTTTTATCATAAATTTGAGTACTAAATCGTTAGAAATTGGAGATGGGCGACCGCGTAAGACATTAGATACTTTAGGTAGGAAGGCCTACCTATGGTATATTGGACAATATACCTACTAGATACTTCAGTATATGTCCATCCACATCTAGTTATATGCATTTTTCGTCTTTTCATCGTAAATTTCTACTGTCTAAAAAACCTATATGTGAGAAAGGTTGTTACAAAACTAAATCAAATCATCAAAAAAATCAAATCAAAAAAATGTTGAGAGAAAACTAATAATGATTTTTAAATACCTATTCAACAATACCCCACTCGACATAGTTTGGTGACTTTTTTTTTTTAATTTTCATAATATGGCGTCCAGTAGTCGCCATATTGAATTTTCATTAACGTGATATCTTTAGTGACACTCGCCGGATTAAGAGGAATCGATTGATGTGCGAATCATAAAAATCGGCCCAGGCGTTTGGTCTATATAGTGCTTCAAAGGAACATACAAACATACATACATAGACTATTAAACACAATACCACTCCTTTGCGTTGCGCAGTCGGGTAACAAGATTAAAGTTTTAAATAACACCTGAGGCTTTTATCAATGAAACAGCAATTTAATGTGTTGTTTAAATTTAAGTCAATAACTTTGGAATTTTGCCGAGTGATTTATGTATTTAAAAAAAATATATTTATTAACGGTGATACAATAAAAAAACAAGTGTATGGAACTTGTTCTTTTAGTTATGTTGCAAGCAACCTGTGTCACGGACAAACTGTGTCGGCCTCTGTATGTCTGTTTGTGTAATGTTATTGTTGTTACAGGAGGAGGGCCGCGTCACTCCGCCGACGGCCTCGGCGCTGTGCGTGGAGGAGACCCTCTCGCAGCTGACACGTCGCGAGGGCGAGCTGCGCGCGCTGGGGGCGCACCGCGACGCGCTCCTGGCCGACAGGGACGCTCTCACACGACGACTTGCCAAACTACAAGCGGCACTCGACGAACAACAAGTATGTATATACTAGCTTCCGCCCGCGACTTCGTCCGCGTGGAATGGTTACTTTGGGCTAACGTTAACTTCAACTCGCGAATTCGTTTACGTAAAAGGTGGAAATATTTTTAAATAATGTAATACATACGTTAAAGCTGATTTAGGCACCTACATAACGCTTTTATTGGTAAGAGTAGAACATTAAACCTTAAGTAAAAGTATTGGGTCTTATCTATACTTTCTATAGATACATACATAAGTACACTTACGCCTATTTCCGATTACGCATACTTTTAATGTGTATGACCTCGCTGTGTGGTAGCGGCTACGAATACTACCAACCCTCACTTTGCTCATGGATGTCGTAAAAAACGACTAAGAGCCTTATAACGACCTGGGCCAACTCCATCTGATGCCGTTTGGTCAACAATTACATTCCCAAGGAGGGTTGACGTCTGGCAGATGGCCGGTCATAAAACTATTGCCAATAACTTTTATAATATGTACTATGAATGAAGAGCACTTATTGTATCGACCCTAAGTAATTGGGATAAGAGTAGGAGAATGATGATGATGATGACCCCTCATGAACAAATCTCCAATTTGGTCCAAAAAAGTATGACGTGGTCTTCCCCTTGTATTCGTCCTATTCACGATTGCTTTGTATGTTTGCGTCATCAACCTCTGCCCATTCTTTCTTCCACCTCGTGTCCAACCCACCTCAGCATACCAGCGCTCTTTTGTAACATTATACCTAATTTTATCTTTCATACTTACATCACAGACGTTACGAAGAGCTGTCAGCTCTACAGCATTTATTCTACTTTCATGTCTTCCCCGTCAAATCTAACTTTCACGGCCATACATGAGGGCAGGCGCTAATACTTCCTATACTTATTATTATTATTTAGGATGTGTAAAGCCGACGGAAGGTCATGAGAAGAAAACAAAACTAAAAATATAGTGTGTGCAGAAGTACTTTGAAATAACATTAGTTGAGTTTTTTTTAATTTAAGATTATAAGACCCAGTATTTTTATCGTAAATGCGCGCCCAGTACTTGATCATTATTTTGCTGCGATGTTATTTTTAAACTGCGATATTTCCTAAGATATTTACTGAAATCAAATAATGTAAAAGGCAATTTTGTTTTAAATTAAATACTTGGGATGAATAACTCATTTATTTGGATAAGGATTAATATTATGTTTATAAAAACACCTTCGAAAATATCACATTATTTTTAAAACAAATTTGATTAGCATAAAAAAGGTTATAGTGAGTCAATCTTAAAAGATAGATATATGCTCTCGCGGACTTTTATTTAGGACTTTAAAAGGGGAGCAATGATGATATATAGCCTATAGCCTTCCTCGATAAATGAGCTATCTAACACTGAAATAATTTTTCAAATCGGACCGGTAGTTCCTGAGATTAACGCGTTCAAACAAACAAACAAACTCTTCAGCTTTATAATATTAGTATAGATTATACTATATAGACTTTTTTTTCATGTGAAATGTTAAGGCATAATTGGGGCCCTTTCTTAAGGACGGCTCGGTGGCGATGGGGAGGGAACACGGTGAGGTATGGGGCCACTTGCCGCCCTGCCGTCGCCTCAGACGTAATGGGCGGGATGTGTCCAGACCATAGCCTACCAAAAAAATAATACAACGGGATGATGGGAGAACTCGCGTGAGTATCACGCTCAGTGATGTGTTTGTGTTATGTAGCAATAAATGGATTATTTATTACTATATTGGGTCGAAAGTCGAAAGACGCTTTATTAAATAGGATTGTAGAAAAATTAGAAAGTGAAGGTCCGTGGTCTCCACTATATCATGAGTTTAAAGCAAATCGCTCAATCGATCTAGCTTACGTACAAAATATCAAAGTGAATGATAAACACACTACGGGTATTGAGGAGACCACGGAAGTTTTATTAAATACGTTAATTCCAGACGATAACATATCAGTCGACAGCGAACACCATAAACAAATACGTGCGTGGGCCGCTGACCCACCTCTCTCGCCTATGTCTGACCTTCCGTCTTTTGCCGAGTTTATGAATACCGTTAGAGCTCTTCCCCTCAACAAAGCTGCTGGTGAAGACAAAATATCAAATAAAATGATCAAAGAAGCTAGTCGAGCATCGGGCAGCTCAATGTTAATGGTTTTTAATCGTTGTATATCTGAAGGTATTTTTCCTCGGTCATGGCGTCGCGGATATATACGGATAATTCCTAAAGGCAGTGATAGCCACCAGATGACCCGAAATCATATCGACCAATCACCTTATTGCCCTCACTAGGCAAACTCTTAGAACGGCTAATTGTTCCTCGTTTATTGCCGGGTGGAACAACATTCAACCATAAGCAATTCGGCTTCACTCGCGGTAAATCAACTATCGACGCAGCCATTGCGGTGAGAAAAGTTATTAATACATCCGCTTTTAAATACGTGCTAGGCGTTTTCCTGGATATCTCAGGTGCCTTCGACAACGCCTGGTGGCCAATGCTACTTCTTAAATTAAAGACTCGTGGGTGCTATAGGAACATCTACCTAATTATACAGTCATACTTTTCACAAAGCTCGACTAAACTGAAACTTGGTCACCATGCTGTGTCGAAGCCACTGACGATGGGCTGCCCCCAAAGTTCGGTGCTAAGTCCATATCTATAATAATAATAATAATAAAATGTTTATTATGCCATTAACTTTTTAACAAATTTTTACAATCTCTGACTCCCAAACTAGCGTGAGCTGTATGTTAGGAACCAGTTTCATTCCATGAGTTCATAATAAACTATCAAAATAATATTTACAACTTACACTTATTAATATATAGATACTATTGTATGTGTGCATATATTTTGCGCGTGAGCTTTCGTACTTGTGTATAGTGTGCGTGAGGTGGTCTTGTGCGTGCGTGAATATGTGTGTATGCATGTGCGTGCGTACGTGTGTGCGTGCGTGCATATATGTGTGTTTGCATATGGGTGTATGCGTAAGTGTCTATGCGTGCATGTGTGTGTTAGAGAGTGTGAATGTGTGCATGCAAGTGTGTGTGTCGATATTTATTTCAGTTTTGATCCTATTCTATAATTTCTAAAAGCTTTTCAGTTTCATTATAGTCTAATGTCTTAAGCCAAAGTTTAATTTTATCTTTAATTTGATAATTAGATAAGTTTTTACTATAATATTTTAAATTTAATTTGTTATACAATCTAGGTGCAACGTTACTATAGTGTTGCTGAGCAAATCTACTTCTCACTTTAGGGACAGGGCATTTATCTACCCTCCTACTCCTACTCGATGATGTGGAGTGCGGTACAGTAATTTTGTGATATCTGCGTATGCATTGATACACAAACAGCTTGCGCACAGATAGGACATCGGCTTTTTCATAGACTGCTTTTGTTGGGTGCCGAAAAGGTAAATAAAGTACCACTTTGAGCACGGCTCGTTGGGCCCTTTCGAGCTCCAGCATATACGTTTTTGCTGACGAACCCCAAGAACATATGCAATAAGTAATCACACACTCTGCTAAAGATTTATAAATTTGAATCAGCAATGTAGTATTTGGTATGCTTCTCAAGTCTTTAAAAATATAAATAAGTTTCCTCAATCGATTACTAAGAACAGCTATATGTTTCTTCCAACTTAACTTATAATCAATATTTATTCCTAAATATTTGACCTCTGCTGCTCTTGGCAATGTAGGACAACTACATCGTGATGTCAGTAAGTTGTTAGAACGATTGCAGGGATAACAATGTGCACGAAGCTGAAAGTTTTTGGGCGAAGACGCCATGGTCTTGCTAAAACAAACGAATGACGTTTTATCAACATTAAGCGATAACAAACTATCTTCAAGCCATGCAGTGATAGTAGATATGCCTTCTTCGGCTAACTGCCTCACATTGTCCCAGGTATCGCTATAGAAAAGTATGACAGTGTCGTCAGCAAACATTTGTATGTCAGCACCTTTGAGTCGACATTTACATAATTCGTTAATATATGTCAAAAACAGCGTCGGACCCAACGTACTACCCTGCGGCACCCCATAAGACCCCATGCCATAGTCGCTAAAATGATTCGCAACTCTGATGCACTGCTTTCTTTCAGAAAGATAGTCCTTTATCCACAAAAGTGCTTTACCCCTAATTCCCATATTTTCTAGACGACTTAAAAGTATTGGTATAGATACGGTGTCAAACGCCTTTCTTAGGTCGAGGAATATCCCAACACATTTGTCATTTCTGTCGAGGTGAGTTGTAATGTCAGTGGTGAGCTGCAACACCGCATCATCAGTAGATCGATTGGAACGAAATCCGTATTGTTTCTCACTAAGCAGTTTATTAACTTCTAGATAATTCATTAGTCGCATGTTCATAACTTTTTCCATTACTTTGGACAGGGTACTTAGGAGAGAAATAGGCCTGTAATTTGTAGCTGTAAGTCTATCTCCTGATTTGTAAATAGGACAAACAATAGCGGATTTATATATTTTAGGAAAGATGCCGCATTCAAAACTTAGATTAATTAGGTATGATATAGGCTCCGCAAGACAGTAACTAAATCTTTTTAAAATGGCCGCAGTAATTTTGTCGATACCCGGAGCACTGTATGTTTTGAGACTGTTAATCACATTAATCACTTCAGCAGAATCCGTTAAATAAAGCGCCATGGATTTTAGTGGAGCATCAATCGTTTTTGCTTTTTGGGCTAGTGTTTCTTCATCCGTGTTTAGCATTTTTAGAGTCTGATTAGCAAGATCTGTGCCAATAGATGTAAAAAATCTATTTACTTCGTTAAGAGATTCAGTAATATTTTTTCTCAATCCAAGCAGCTCTGTAGGTGGTGTTGCAGCTTTATTTGTATTACATAACTCCCTAATCGTCCTCCATGTTTCTTTTATACTTCCTTTGTTTTTATTAAGTTTATCACTATAGTAATTCACCTTCAACATCTTTATGATTTTATTTAGCGTATTTCTATATATTCTGTATTTATTTTTAATTTCTATGTTATTGGGATTTATTTTACCTTTTTTATGCATGTTATCTCATTTTCGTATAGATCTAATAACACTGAAAGTGATCCAGGGTTTTAATGGTTGATTCCGGTTAGCAACTTTCTTTTCTGTGGTATTGGCTTTAATATAGTTTCCTAATTTAGTTGTTAATATTAGAGCGGCTTGGTCAACATCGGTTGTGGAGTATAAGTCATTCCATGAGTCGTTCACCAAACACTTATGTATACCATTAAGATCAACGTCCACCTTACTATTACAGACCTTTTGTTTAGGTGTACAAGTATATTCCATGTGAAGCAGAATGGGTGAGTGATCCGTCAATTCATCAAACACAAAGGTTTGAACTCTAGAAGTGGTTTTTACCATAAAATGATCAAGGCACGTATTTTGTCTAGTAGGACAGTTTACTCCTTGTTTTAAGCCATAACTGGCTAAAAGATTTAGATACATTGCAGTGCTAGCGTTAAGGATATTAGGTAGTATGTCTAAATTTAAGTCACCAGTCAAAATAACGCTGTTGTATTTACTATATGAAGCTAGTATATTGTCTAATGAGTTTACGTAAGTAAGTGGGTTTTTGAAACAAGGTGGGCGATAGGTACAGATAATACATATTTCATTCTGGATGTTAACCACGATACAGTTGCCCTCACTACACTCTGGTTCGCTAAAGGTTACCTCAAATTCCTCCCTTACATAAACTACCACTCCGTCGTTCTGATTTAAAGAAATATTAGATCTAAACATTTTATAGTTATTTATAGTAGGTAATAGTATATATTCATTAGTCCAGCATTCTGTTAGTACCAAAACATCAATCATTCTGTTGAATTGTGTAAGAAAAATAAGAAGATTGTCAATATTGGCCTTTATACTTCGTATATTGATTGTTAAAATTGTAAAAGATTTATTACAGCAGCGAGTAAGCAGTTTCAAATAATCCGCCGGCTCACTCACCCTTCTACACTCAATGCTTGCGTTGTCAATGTCATTTATTAGCATAGTATTTATAATATTGAATTTTATTTATAAGAAAGTTGTGTCACCAACGCACACGCATAACATAAGTATCCGTGTTTACGAGTATAGGTAGTATATGTAAAAAATAAATCTGTAGTGAAGTTGAATAATAAAAGAAAGAAAATAAAATATAAATATAGATAGTGTACGTGTAAGTGTTTAGGTGTAATGTAGTCCGTTATGGTACTGTAATTGTACGTAAATAGTCTCACAATAACATCCAGTACACACATTAAACATAATTGGATATACATATTACAGTAAAAACGAAGTAATTTTATTAAAAAATTGATGAACATTTTGCATAAATAGTAAGTTTTAAAACAATAAAGTAGTCTCACAATAATATCTAGTACCCACATTAAACAAAATTGGAGATCCATATTACAATAAAAACGAAGTAATTTCACTAAAAAAATGATAAACATTTGGCGTAAATAATAAATTTTAAAACAATAAAACAGTGTCACAAAAATATTCAATACCCACATTAAAAATAATTGGAGATCCATATTACAATAAAAACGAAGTAATTTCACTAAAAAATTGATAAACATTTGGCGTAAATAATAAATTTTAAAACAATAAAACAGTGTCACAAAAATATTCAATACCCACATTAAAAATAATTGGAGATCCATATTACAATAAAAACGAAGTAATTTCACTAAAAAATTGATAAACATTTGGCGTAAATAATAAATTTTAAAACAATAAAACAGTGTCACAAAAATATTCAATACCCACATTAAAAATAATTGGAGATCCATATTACAATAAAAACGAAGTAATTTCACTAAAAAATTGATAAACATTTGGCGTAAATAATAAATTTTAAAACAATAAAACAGTGTCACAAAAATATTCAATACCCACATTAAACAAAATTGGAGATCCATATTACAATAAAAACGAAGTAATTTCACTAAAAAAATGATAAACATTTGGCGTAAATAATAAATTTTAAAACAATAAAACAGTGTCACAAAAATATTCAATACCCACATTAAAAATAATTGGAGATCCATATTACAATAAAAACGAAGTAATTTCACTAAAAAATTGATAAACATTTGGCGTAAATAATAAATTTTAAAACAATAAAACAGTGTCACAAAAATATTCAATACCCACATTAAAAATAATTGGAGATCCATATTACAATAAAAACGAAGTAATTTCACTAAAAAATTGATAAACATTTGGCGTAAATAATAAATTTTAAAACAATAAAACAGTGTCACAAAAATATTCAATACCCACATTAAACAAAATTGGAGATCCATATTACAATAAAAACGAAGTAATTTCACTAAAAAAATGATAAACATTTGGCGTAAATAATAAATTTTAAAACAATAAAACAGTGTCACAAAAATATTCAATACCCACATTAAAAATAATTGGAGATCCATATTACAATAAAAACGAAGTAATTTCACTAAAAAATTGATAAACATTTGGCGTAAATAATAAATTTTAAAACAATAAAACAGTGTCACAAAAATATTCAATACCCACATTAAAAATAATTGGAGATCCATATTACAATAAAAACGAAGTAATTTCACTAAAAAATTGATAAACATTTGGCGTAAATAATAAATTTTAAAACAATAAAACAGTGTCACAAAAATATTCAATACCCACATTAAAAATAATTGGAGATCCATATTACAATAAAAACGAAGTAATTTCACTAAAAAATTGATAAACATTTGGCGTAAATAATAAATTTTAAAACAATAAAACAGTGTCACAAAAATATTCAATACCCACATTAAACAAAATTGGAGATCCATATTACAATAAAAACGAAGTAATTTCACTAAAAAAATGATAAACATTTGGCGTAAATAATAAATTTTAAAACAATAAAACAGTGTCACAAAAATATTCAATACCCACATTAAAAATAATTGGAGATCCATATTACAATAAAAACGAAGTAATTTCACTAAAAAATTGATAAACATTTGGCGTAAATAATAAATTTTAAAACAATAAAACAGTGTCACAAAAATATTCAATACCCACATTAAAAATAATTGGAGATCCATATTACAATAAAAACGAAGTAATTTCACTAAAAAATTGATAAACATTTGGCGTAAATAATAAATTTTAAAACAATAAAACAGTGTCACAAAAATATTCAATACCCACATTAAAAATAATTGGAGATCCATATTACAATAAAAACGAAGTAATTTCACTAAAAAATTGATAAACATTTGGCGTAAATAATAAATTTTAAAACAATAAAACAGTGTCACAAAAATATTCAATACCCACATTAAAAATAATTGGAGATCCATATTACAATAAAAACGAAGTAATTTCACTAAAAAATTGATAAACATTTGGCGTAAATAATAAATTTTAAAACAATAAAACAGTCTCACAAAAATATTCAATACCCACATTAAACATAATTGGAGATCCATATTACAATAAAAACGAAGTAATTTCACTAAAAAATTGATAAACATTTGGCATAAATAATAAATTTTAAAACAATAAAATAGTCTCACAAAAATATTCAATGCCCACATTAAACATAATTGGAGATCCATATTACAATAAAAACCAAGTAATTTCACTACAAAATTGATAAACATTTGGCGTAAATAATAAATTTTAAAACAATAAATCAGTCTCACAAAAATATTCAATACCCACATTAAACATAATTGATCCATATTACAATAAAAACGAAGTAATTTCATTAAAAAATTGATAAACATTTGGCGTAAATTATAAGTCCCTAAACAATAAGTAAGTCTCCCAAAAATATTCGACACCCACATTAAACATAATTGGAGACCCATACTACAATAAAGACGGAGTAATTTCATTAAAAAATTGATAAGCATTTGGCGTAAATTATAAGTCCCTAAACAATAAGTAAGTCTCACAGAAATATTCGACACCCACATTAAACATAATTGGAGACCCACATTACAATAAAGACGAAATAATTTCATTAAAAAATTGGTAAACATTTGGCGTAAATAATAAGTTTCTAAACAATAAGTTAGTCGCACAAAAATATTCAGCACCCACATTAGACATAGTTGGAGACCCATATTACAATAAAAGCGAAGTATTTTCATTAAAAAAAAATTATAAATATTTGGCGTAAATAATAAGTTTCTAAACAATAAATTAGTCTCACAAAAATATTCAATACCCATATAACATAATTGGAGATCCATATTACAATAACAACGAAAGAATTTCATTAAAAAAATTATAAACATTTGGCATAAATAATAGATTTTAAAACAATGAAATAGTCTCACAATAATATTTAGTACCCACATCAAACATAATCGGAGATATATATTACAATAAAAACCAAAAAAAATCACTAAAAAATTGATAAATATTTGGCGCAAATAATAAATTTTAAAACAGCAAAATACTCTCACAATAATAACCAGTACACAGATCAAACATAATTGGCGATACACGTTGTAATAAGAGCGAAGTGATTTCATTAAACAATTGATAAACATTTGATGTAAATAATAAATTCCAGAACAGTAATATAGTCATTCACTCTTCTGTTGTAGCTCTCGTAAAGTATCCTGTGATTTTATAAGTATATGTTTATGTCCAGCGGCTTTTCTCAGGAATATGTTTCCATTTATGGTCCAGCAGAAATTATAGTCTCTAAGCTTTGCGAATTCCTTGGCTGCATAAAAAAGCTTTCTTGAACTAGCAGGTAGGTGTTCTGACAAATAAACCAGGCGACGGTGTCCAGTCATACCAATACTATGGGTACTAAGGCGATTATCATTGGTATTTCTTTTATTAAAGCTTCGTACCGCTGTTAGCAATTGATTTTTTAGATGCACGTTGATCAGCTCAGCTACGATCGGCCTGACGGTACCCTCCCTACCTGGTAGCCTATACACATCGCGGATATGAGAATCATTAACGGTCACATCTACGGTAGAACTCAGCTTAGTGACAATTTTAATTAATTCTGATGCAGATTCATTTTCTTCGGAGGGTATATTTCGAATTTCAATGCTTGATGGCCTTGAAAAGCGCTGTATATCCTGAATTTTAGTCTCCAAACTTTGAATAGAGTCTCTGTAAATTTGTTTTTCTTTTTGAAGGTTATCTATCTGTTTCACCATGTCCTCGTACTGTTTATTGATAAATGTAATAGATTTTTCTATTTCTAAGTTTGATTTTTGAATGGCCGAGTTTTGATGTCTTATCTCTGTCAGTTCAGTAACTATTTTATTTAGTGAAGACGTTTGGGTGGTACAGAATTGGTGAAATAACATCTCGTAGTCTTTTTTCCATGAGGCTAACATATCCTGAATTTCCTCTTTAAAACTATGGAGTTCAGGAATTGGCGAAGAAAATGGACGTGGTCGCTTTCGTGTAGTATTATTAATTTCATTTGGACTATTACACATAAGTTGTGGTATATCGGAGTCTGACATGGCTTGTATATTTTTATTTGGGGGATTCGCAGGCGGCGATCTTTGCGTTCGCGGCATTGTTATTTCAAGTTTATAAATTGTGACTTACGGTTGTAAGTTGCAAATGCAGCGATAATATTCTTGATGTTTGGCGCGCACTTATGATATCGCGCGTCGCGGTTAGTTGAGATAGCAATTATGACCACTGTGCTGCTTCCGCGGGGGTGAAGGCGAGTAAGCGGCGATTGTTTGTGGTTGCGGCGACTTCGTTATCGCAGAGGTATGAATGTTACTTAATTTAGTCACTATTCTTCAATAACAAAGTGTTAATGTTGCATACACACTATTTAACAATTTACCATTAATAGAAGCACACGTTTACTCGCTGACACTTTTACAGATGGAATGAATATGGAATTTAGGTTTTGACGATTTCCTCGAATTACCTTTGCCGAAACACTGTCAATTGATCGGCTATGCCGACGACGGTCTTCTACTCGTAGAATCCAACACTAGAGACGGTTTAGAGAAATTAGCAGAAATTTGTCTCAATAATATATTCGAATGGGGCACACGAAATCGGCTTACATTTGCCCCACAAAAAACGTATCACCTTTTATTAAAAGGAAATTTACAATCGTTGCCGCGTATAAAATTCAATAATATGACAGTCAAAAAGAAAGATTCAGTTTGCTATCTTGGTCTACTCTTAGAAAAAAATTTTTCATTTGTCGAGCATATTAAAACTGTAGGTGAAAAAGCGAAACGAAATTTCTATGCGCTTACTAGAATATCAACGTCTACCTGGGGCCTTCGTTTTAATACACTGAAAACTATATATATGGCCACATATTTGGGGTGTATTTGTTACGCTGCACCCGTTTGGACTGATAGGGCTACCATAGGGGCAGCTCGCCTTAAATTACTACAAAGCCAACGATTGGCCTTAATACATACATACATACATACATACAGTACTCGCGGGTGTACTTCCGGTTGACTTGGAGATTCAGAGACGGGCATCAATGTATTACACGACAAGGGAAAATATGAACACAGATTTCCTTCTACCGCGCGACCGCAATAAAATCGCTCATTGTTTGCAACGCAGTCCGTTGTCTATGAAAAACTTTTAATTGAATGGCAAGAAAGATGGGATTCATCATCGAAGGGCCGTCGCCTCTATCTATTTTTCCCATGCGTCCGCGAGCGCCTAGAGAGAGTGTGGCTGGAGGTTGACCATTTTGTAGCCCAATTTCTAACTGGCCATGGCAACTTTAAAAGTAAATTATTTTCTTTTAAACTCGTACCTTCACCACTATGTCAATGTTCTACAAATAACCGCGAGTATGAACAATCAGCACATCACATTCTCTGGGAGTGCGATCTCTGGCGTAACGAGCGCGACCTTATGTTAGACAGTTTGCAAGTAACATCTGGAGTAGTATACTACACGGATCTTGTAGCAACTCGAGAAAATTTCCGTGCGTTTAGGCGTTTCTGCCATACCTACTACTGCAACCAATCTTAAGGCTCACATATAGGCCCCGTTAAGTTATCCCGTATCCGTGGTGCCGTACTGCTGCGCTTATCGTAGCTGTACAACCCTTTACTTATTGGCTGACTAGTCAATATTGCTTTCTGTCTCCCGCTTTGCCTGGGAGGGAAGTCGAATCACTCTTTTCCAACTCCTCCTCTTTAACTTTTCTAATTAAATTTGTTGCGGGTTCCAAGACAATTAAAATTCTTTCCCGGGACTGCCTGAGGGTCAAACCTCGGTGTCATTTATAGTGACCATTGTGGATCCTGGCTTACAGGAGTTACAATGGTGGGAATGTGTGGTGGGATTAGTCCCAATAAAAAAAAACTATATTGGGTGCAAGCCTCCTCCGCAACAAGATGGGAGGTTGACGTACCATACCACACCGGTCATGTTGTCACATGTTGCTGCGGGATATTATTTCAAGTTTTACCTGTTGCATAGATATATCCCTTACTCATTCTCTTACGGCGCACGGGTGAGATATAGGCGAATTGTATTGTTACTCCGTCACTATACATGAAATGTACATTGGTAATAATACTTATTATAACTTGAAATAATATAATATTAATTATCGTACCCATGTAATAACAATGATTTCTAGTTGCATTCGCGTGACTATGATAGCTCCCCTAGTAGGTAGGTGCCATATTTTGTAGGTATTATATTATGTTGAAAAAGTAATATACCGTGATCACAGGAGTGGGGAGCATCGCACTGGAGGCAATGTTAACTAAACATGTTGCACACGATACTACTTACAAGGAGTAACATAAAACATGACGAGCCTGCTCAATATTTTTGATTATTCTGTCTGTGCCTATTTTGGTAGATTTATTATATTAATTTTAGGCAAAAGGTAAAATTGACAATGTTTGAGTGCTTCTATGGGGTTATACAAATTAAATGATTTGATATGTATAGTGTACAGTGTCAATACTGCAAGTTGTTAATTAATCTTTCAGAGCGTACAGGAGCAATACGATGCGCTGTTGCAAATGTACGGCGAGAAGGAGGAGCAGGTGGCCGAGTTGAGGCTGGACCTGCAGGACGTGACGTCACTGTACAAGGCGCAACTCGACGAGCTGATCGCACTGAAGCAGGCGCGGCGATAGCGCACGTGCGCGCTGTGTGGCCGCCGCGGCGCGCTGGCGACACTGCTGCGCCCGCGCCCGCGCACCATGTGACGAGCGACACGATCGCCATGAACTACAACACAATTGGTGCAACTTTATACTACGATACAAACTTACAGTCCAACATAATAGCTTTCATTAAAAAAATAAATTATTAAAGATTTTTTTTTATTAAAAATATCAACATTTTTGTATTCTTTTCAGTCTGTATACGTTTGTTGAGCGTGGGTCTCCTTTACACGAGTGAAGTTGATTATTTGCATTCAATTACATAAACTGCTAACGTGACCCTCGCCCGGCTCTGTGTACACTTTGGGTGCAACATTATTCCACTTTATTTTCCAAATCTGATACAAAAGATCACTTGCAACACAAAGTTTGTAGAAATTGTTTATTTTAGTAATTATTCCCAATGTGCTAATTGTAGTGTCGTGTCGTGTCCTGTGTAAACTTATACCAATATTGTTACAGACGGACACTTTGTCGACATCGTTGTTTGGTGTAACACGGACTGTTGTGTGAGGTGATGACGTCACACACGACATGTGCGCGCGTGTGTGTGTGTGTGTACATAGGATTGTACTTGGTGTGACCAATTGTGATTTAGACATTACACATGTTGGACTATTTATAAACATACATTTATGAACCGGAAAATATACTACCAGGCCCTTGAGATACACATCTCTATATAAATTCGTTCCAGTAAACTATGATATTTTATCATGCCATCTATTGCTAAGTTCATGCATTGTTTCGATTTAGTAGACAAAAGCTACTATTACTGAGTATGTCTGCCTGCCGCGGTCTGTTTCCCGGTAGAACGATGTTGGTGACAGATAAACTGACTATTTAATAACGCACCAAATATTACTTGATTTTCGTTTTACTTTCAGACGGCAGCAATACAAGTGTCAGTGGTCAATATAAATGTCACAAAATGTTGAATACAATAAAATATTATTAAAATGATTATATTGTTGTGTGACTTGGTGTCAGTTGTGCGATATATAGCTAGTTAGTGATGTCGACTGTCCGGTGACCATTGTACGTGTTTATTGTTGATGTTGTTGCATTTACATTACATCAAACAATTTGTGTTACAGTATCACTACATATAATGTCAATAGTTACAGTAGCTACAACCAACTATCTTCAAACTATATAACTCAGTTTTGACAACACATATTGTTCATAGTTTTTAACGTGTATATAATTCTTTATTAAACCACAACATTTTTGCTAAATTTTTCTCAGTAATTTGTGTTTATTTATAAATTACGAAAGTATTTGTCATAATTTCAATACGTATTTATTTGTATAAATTATTTTATACTAGAGCTGTCGTTTGTAGTAATATAATTGTATTGGGTTATTGTTTATATTGTAATCAAATAGTATTACTATTGTAAATCATCGCAGTCGTTTAGTTCATCTATGTAATAGTGTGTATACATAGCGAATGTTGTCGGCCATGTGTTATATGTATACTATGCACATATTGTATCATATATATGTTTGCCTTCAGTCTCTTCGACTTAGATAGTTGAAAATTTTAAATATTAGTTATATTATACGGCGCTATTGTAAATTATTTTATGTAAATAGAAATATAATTGTAAATTATATAGTTATATCTGAGACCGCAATCGTCATTGACTCGTTATGCCTTCATGAGCGAATATAATTTGCTGAAACTTGTTCCTTTGTATAACAATATGGTTATTTAAAATGTTTGTGTTACAATATGAGAGGCGATCTCTTGTACGTATAACATGAACTTTGTATTGCACTTGCAAATATATTGTTAATGTAAACATTAGATTAGACTAGTATATGCCATAGAGAATGTTATACATATGTACTACGCGTCCACTTCGAGATTGCCGTCGGCGACGGTTACGACGTCACAGCTGTCAACACCGTTACCAAAACAATGAAATTATTGTTGATTAATTTTGTTACACAGAAATGCTTGGCAAGTTGATAACATAAAATACTATGCTTATCCTTACTAATATTATAAATGCAAATGTGAGTTTGTTTGTTATATATATTCGTGTGTTATTAGTTAACTCGACCCATTATAACGAAATGTATTACAAGTTATTGTTATTATTAGATATTACAATAGTACAGAAAAGGACAAAGGATACTTATATTAATGAACATACCACGCGTGCAAAGTTGCTGGTGGAAACTATTACTTAATAAATAAAAAACAAACATCAAGAATTTGTTCGTTTAATATGAAAAAATATATACAATAGCGTTGTTATCGGTACTAAGCGGGCGATGTTGGCGGCACGAAGTAGGGGTGTGGGACGGGAGGTAACGGCAATCTTGAAGTGAACGTGTAGTAACTAGAATAGATGAAAACGTGGAAAATAACATGAAATTATAATGTTTTAATGTTATTATACATATTATTGTACTATTAAATATTTGTTTTATATAACACCTGTTTTGTTTTTGGATTTAGCGCGACACAGGAACACAATCAGCTGTCCACGTTTATATAATACTAGCTTTTGCCCGCGACTTCGTCCACGCAGAAGTCATATCTGACAGAGTTAAATAGAAAAAGCAATGCAAGGTATTGAAGGTTTGTCGCTAGGACGATAATCAACAGCGTCAGAAACTGGGATGCGGTCGGCGCCTTCTGCCAGTTAGTTGTCTAACGGAATTAGGCAATAGGGTGGGTCCGAGAGAAAATACTCTAGGTTGACACGCTCTACCGTCGGTGCTTTGGGCGGCGCAAGCGTAAGTATCTGTATTGGGGTTCACTGCATGAGGGCTTCGACTCGAGATGATACCCGGTTGCGATGGCCCGCCCGCACAACGTAGATGTACGTGTACGGCGCGCGTGTGTCTATATACCATAGCCGGTCACTAAAGAAAAAGGTGGTTCAAAGCTCTATTCATTCTACAAATTATATTGCCATTAATATATTATTTACGGTATGACCATGGGATAAAAATATAATTATCGCCACCCTTTATTTGACTGTTTTGTTTCACCGGCAGAGTTGCGACCTCGTTAGATATGATTTATTATTTGAGTTGTAAAGTGAACATTTTTGAAGCTAAACTTAACCTGTATCTTAAACCATTAGGCAAGAACCTATTGCCGTCTACTATGTGTATTGTTTGAGCTCTCACGCCGGCACTGGTGCAGGGTTGATGGAGAGGAAGAGAGAAACACGTGTTTATTTATTTTTACCGAAGAATATTTGTACGTAATTTGAAAAGAATCGATAAAGGAATTTTCTCCCCATACACACTTTGCCGCTTTGTTATACCCCCTTAGGGGCGGCATTCATAAAATCCTTTCATATTGAATCTCTATGTCATAAAAAAACGTGCTTCAAAATTTAATGTTTCTAGCTTTAATAGTTTCGGCTTGGCGGTAATGAGTCGATCAACCCGTTTCACAGGCCTAATTTACACAACCAGAGGGTGAAAATTGACAAATGCCGGATATTACCCTAGAATATCGACTCGTAATTAGAAAAGAATCAATAAAGTTTTTTTTCTCCCCATACAAACTTTGCCACTCTGTTCCCTCACGTTCACTAGGGGTATAATTACGTAAAATCCTTTCTTAGTAAATGTCTACGTCATATAAAGAAACCACTCAACATTTCATGTTGCCAGCTTCAATAATATCGACTTAGTGCTAATGATTTAATGAGTCGTCCAACCCGCTTTGCAGGCCTAATTTACACCCCCAGAGGGTGAAAATCAACAAATGCTGAAACACGTGTTTATTTATTTTTACTGAAGAATATTTGTACGTAAGTAGAAAAGAATCGATAAAGATTTTTTTTCTCCGAACATTTTTTAAATTGCCATAACTTTTTTATTTATAAACTAATTAACATGAAATAAAGCCTAAATGTTAAGTGAAGCTTACCACAATATATTAGCGAAAACCGCGTCTGAATCGGATAAGCCGTTTCTGAGATTAGCGTGCACAAACCCACAGACAAACAGATGAACAGACAACAGATAAACAGACAAAAATTTTAAAAATCATTTTTTTTTTTTTTTTTTTTTATTTATTGCTTATGGCGGCAAACGAGCAGACAGCACACCTGATGGTAAGTGTCACTGCCGCCCATGGACCTTTGCCAATGGTATAGCTAGGCCGCTGCCTACCAATACAACCCTGAACCCACCCCAGTTAGGCTTCCGGCTCTCTCGCTCACCGAACGAAGCGCAATAGCACATTGCTATTACTCAGACGTCGATCTTCTGCGAGAGTGTGGTACTACCCCGGACGGACCGGCCTGCGGCTGTAGACAGAGAACTGTCCACAGCGTGGTCCTACCACAATATGTTGTTTTGGGTTCTGTTAGTGTTGATAAAGGTCTCAGTAAGATTTTTTCTCATATATCTTCCATGTACAGACAGCGATCCGTTACATTTTTACATGCTTTTTATTAGCTTGACCTGTATGTTTGTAACCGACTCCTTTGGACTTGATTTTGACACACTTCGAACGGTCAGATTTCATTTAAATTTGTTAGACTTATCAAGGACCGATGACAATGCAATAATTTAATAAGATTACACCATTATCCTAATCAGTTATTGGGATAGTCAGGATTAAATTGTAATTGTAAAGCAATGCATACTTACAACATGAGGAACTCTGGAATTTTATAGAAGACTTCTCAGAAAGAGGGATAAGAAACGAGACGCTAAAGCTAAGACGAAGATAATACTCTCAGTCAATTCAACAAATTATGTGCACATTCAAATCTGTGTATGTGTGTTGGCAAAGAAATATAGGAGAAATTGACAAAAATTATCTGTGGAGTCCTCAGGACAAGTAAGCTTAGCCACTTATATATTATATAGGTCATGACAAAAAGGTCCTGTTTAATAATGTTTTACATTTTCTCGAACTAGCAACCTAGCAATCTGATATCTGTGAATCAGATTATTCAAAGTGGTGGTTGGTAGTGATTGACAATTTGCAGATATACTTACAAGAGGATTGTTTAAAGATAAATTTCAATATTTAACATCAAAGCTTGGAATGTTATGATATAACATAGTTTTCAACTGATTTAGTGCTTATTTGTGAAGTTAAAAATTGAAATGGTATTATATAACTTACTTTTGTATTATTATAATATTTAAGATCTAAGCTTGGAATGTTATTATAAAACATATGTAGTTACTAATGCAGGAATAATGTAAAACTTAGTTTTTTAATTGTTCATTTGTGAGTTATTGTCTAATTTAAAAGAAGTACTGGTTTCGGCGATCTTAGTTCCATTTGTGACTACTTCAAATTTTAATTGATTGTTAAATACAGTCAAAATTATATTTTCATATAATTTCAAAACATTAACATTTAAATTTATAAATATTTGCACTTATTACATTTTTATGTAGTAGGTAAGTTGGATAGAAAATAGCCAAATATGGAACTGCTGAGAGACGAATGTTGCATTGACATTCTGAGTTGGATTGCATCGAGCGTCCACAAGATTCAATGCTTGTACAGTTGATCATGCAGTCATTTATCTAGGCTCTCGACTGTTTGCTGCTGGACAAGCTTATGTAGCACTTAGTCATAGTCTTCGTAATCGAATCATTTCATCTAAAGCTTCTCTGTTACATAGCATTTGATGCAATGCTTCGATTATGAAGTAACAAGACGACAATGTAAAATTATTTGAATGAATTTTAAAAATCGAGATTTCATGATTAATACAGCTGTACATATTTAATGATTTGGAAAATAATTACAGTTACCGATACATAGTAGTCAGTATTAAAATATATAAAATCGCGCTTCTGTATTTAGCGGAACTAAAAAATAGAAAATAAATAATAGTTTAAAAAACTAAAAAAACATGCTTTTTATATATAAACTAAACTAAAAAGTAGAAAATAACTTTTTTAATCATTCAAGTTACGGTAGAGTGAGCAATAAAAGAAATTATTGACTCTATCAATGGAATGTTAACATCAGGCACCCCACGCTTTTTTACATTAAAATAATTTCTTTTATTGCTCACTCTACCTTAACTTGAATAATTAAAAAAGTTATTTTCTACTTTTTAGTTTATATAAAAGCATGTTTTTTTAGTTTTTTAAACTATTATTTTTATTATATGTATACACAAGTGTCAGGGCCAAGCTTTACAATATGTTACTTATGGTAACAAAGTAACGACGTAAACAATGAAACAAACAAAAAAGTGAAGTGTCAAATGAACCATGACTAAGTTATGACTGCGACGCAAGTATTATGAATTTAC
The DNA here is from genome assembly GCA_905163515.2 of Lymantria monacha. NCBI lineage: Eukaryota > Metazoa > Arthropoda > Insecta > Lepidoptera > Erebidae > Lymantria > Lymantria monacha. The sequence continues at coordinate 590,641 of LR991096.1, read as the reverse complement.
GTGATAAAGATTTTATTCATATAGAATACTGAATAGTATATTTTGACTGATTGGAGCAAATTTTTCAGGTAGTTCGACAGTTCAACGCACTTGGTCCCCCCTCTCATCATCAAGTAAATATGCCTTTGCGATTCACATAATCGTAATAATAATTCAAACGGCAATTCGATGCTATTTAACTACAAAGTCTATTTAATATGCCGTCGATGTATATATAGGTACAGGTGAGACTGACGATATCAATCTTAGCCGATAGTATCGCGATTGAACATCATCTCATATCTGCATACGAGGGGTTTATACACAACGCAGGATTGATGGGCCCTTATTGCCAGTTTTACTTTTACTGCGACGATGTTATTTTACATTTCGTAAATGATTTTTACTTATATGGGAACGGAAGGGGAACCATTATATTTGTACTCAGTCACCAAATAAGGCAACAGAACACCAATCTACGTGTTTATAATTAATTACCTGCCTTGAGAAAAGTTAACACTTGTAGAGCAATTCGTTTTGTATAGAATTTCTCGTAGTGAAATTAGGCATGAGATATACCTGCAATATTCCATACCCGGTCTGGAAGGTACGGGTATGGCCAAATACCCGGTGCAGAAACCCGGGCTCCAAATACCTATAGGTATGTTTAAGGCTAAAAAAAAAGGTCGTTAAGATAAGACATCTTAACGTCCTTTTTTTGAGCTGGAACGTCACAGACATCATTATCATCACCACAACATCACAGAGTTTCACCAACAACAAGACCACCAGCGCCAAGAAGAAACCCTAAAAGACATGTTGTCGCTCAACATCTATGACACATGAATTGCGCTCTTCAAGCTTTATCCAAATGTAATAAAGCCACTTCAAGAACATTAATTTTATAAACAAACCACCATAACAATTAAATTAAGCATAAAAAGAGCACGGACAAAAAGTCTGTGGTACATACATACATACATACACAATAACATACTCGTCTTTTTCTTTTCCTTTGCCTTATCCCATTTATTTGGGATCGGCTGGAATAACATACTCATAATAAAAAAATATTAGATAATTTTGATGGCATTTTATGTAATGTGATGCGATGGAAGTGCTGGGATGTAGTGAATATCATATAAAAGTGCTTTACAACGTTTTCGTCAACCACGATTGCCAATACATAAAAAAGAAGAAGAAACGACCTTTTTTGCGTGTGGCAAACTATGTAATATAATAACTTTGGTGTATCTCTATTTTCTACATCGCAACCATAGATATTATACTGGAAATCGCTACCACATAAGCAAAATCGATCATTTCTGAGTATAGAACTAAAAATTTAATAATATTAGTAAAACAAACTAAAAACAAGCTTTAATAGATAAACAAACTAAAAAGTAAAAAATAGAATTCATTAAATTTAAATCTAAATTGATTAACAAAATAAAATTCTTGTATAAATCGAGGGATACTTTTTAAGATATTCGTAAAATGATTCTACATCTAACAATAGTTACCGATAAAAGTTTTATAATAACTGATAATAAACATTCACACTTTTTTACAATAAAATATATTTTATATAAGAATATTTTTATCTTGGTGTATTTTATATTTTCATTCAAAATATAATTTGATTACGTATTGAAAATTTACAGATGGCGTTACATTTCTATGAAAGATGAATTATGTAAATGATGTATCCTAGCTTCGCTAGATGTCACTTGTATAAATAAAATCATTTTAGCAAAATAAAAATATTTAAAATGCTATTTATTGATTTAAAATTGATTGTAATATATTTTTGAATTCGTATAGTTATTTATTGTATGATTCGGAGGCGGAAGGGGAAATATATTGTTTGACATGATCGTAGTAACAGGAATTAATGACTGCTTCAAGATGTCCTCGTCGTGCTTTTACTCTATGAAGTGAGTAGTATACCGCTACGTAATATTCAACACCTGATGATGGAGTGGGAACGTGGTTATAAACGTTACCCATTTAAATTATTGTTATTTACTTCGGTGTAATTCGTCTGCCTTAATTATATTTGTAAAGTCCCCCGCAAAACAAGGATTATTGCCTCAGTGCAGGGAGTGTCATCTTAAAAACAAAAACAAACAAAAAGTATTTTACTACGTAGGAATCGAACCCACGAACCACTCACCGGCACGTAGATCGATACCTTACACCACCACGCTATCGTACGTTACAATGGATGCACGATCGGATGGTCTCGTTAAAATTCGAGGAACTTCGTAGTTCGTTCGTATACTATATGGCCCATGGCTCTTGTAGGACACGGCACCCACGCCGCGCGTGGACAGCTTCGCACGGGGAGGCAGCGCGCGGGGAGGTGCGTTGGCACGCGTTCCTAACAGGTGCGAGTGGGGGCCATATACCCGCAATACCTATCGGGTATCTGCCCTACATACCGGGTGCGCATACTGCCAACTTCATACCGGGTCTCTAGACCTGTACCAGTATATACGCCTCTAAGTGAAATAGCAGTCACACGGTCGTGCGGTCACGGTGCCCGTCAGATTTGTTTCGACGACGATTTTTCGCGCAACGTCACGAGTAGGTTTGTTTCATAAGTTTGAGTCGTATAGAATCGAAACCGGCAGTCTGTCAAAAATGATAATACTGATATTGTCTTTTTGAGGGTAACTTAGGAAATTTAATTACCACTTTAGTGTCACAAATCCAAGTAAAATAGTAGTTCATTACATCACATCCCGGCAAACATTTGTTACGTATGAATTTATTTAATTCGTTCAAGATCATATTGCCGGTTCTGATTCTGTACGACCCATTTGTTTAATGATTTAGCCATTGTTTAGTATGTATAAATTTATTAACGCAAGTTTTGCTAAATTCAAAACACATTGAACTGACAGTTAACACTTTAAGTGCACGATGTTGCTATGATTATTTGAAAGGTATTCTTGGTATCTCACTTACACACAGTTTGAACTGAATAAATAAATGGAATTAATAAACATTTTAATGTTTTATTTCTATTATATCGCAAAAATACAAAATTTGTTATGCGTAAGTTGAGTGGCTGAACAGGGACAGTTTGTTTCATGGTAATGGCGTCTAATGTAACTTTCTCACGTTTGGCGTAACAAATATATCGAATGACGAGCAATTCTTGTTTAATTATATTTTATTTGTGATTATTTTTGTGACGGAAATCTTTATGATAATTCGTGGAGTAAAATCAAAATTTAAACTAATTCTTTATATATAGGTATATTTTAAACGTACTGCAAAATAAAAAAAGAATAACCTACAAGCAATAACCTACAAGCAATAACCTACAATCAATAACCTACAAGCAATAACCTACAAGCAATAACCTACAATCAATAACCTACAAGCAATAACCTACAAGCAATAACCTACAAGCAATAACCTACAATCAATAACCTACAAGCAATAACCTACAAGCAATAACCTACAATCAATAACCTACAAGCAATAACCTACAAGCAATAACCTACAAGCAATAACCTACAAGCAATAACCTACAAGCAATAACCTACAATCAATAACCTACAAGCAATAACCTACAAGCAATAACCTACAATCAATAACCTACAAGCAATAACCTACAATCAATAACCTACAAGCAATAACCTACAAGCAATAACCTACAAGCAATAACCTACAAGCAATAATCTACAATCAATAACCTACAAGCAATAACCTACAAGCAATAACGTACAAGCAATAACCTACAAGCAATAACCTACAATCAATAATCTACAAGCAATAACCTACAATCAATAATCTACAAGCAATAACCTACAAGCAATAACCTACAAGCAATAACCTACAAGCAATAACCTACAAGCAATAACCTACAAGCAATAACCTACAAGCAATAACCTACAAGCAATAACCTACAATCAATAACCTACAAGCAATAACCTACAAGCAATAACCTACAATCAATAACCTACAAGCAATAACCTACAAGCAATAACCTACAAGCAATAACCTACAATCAATAACCTACAAGCAATAACCTACAATCAATAACCTACAAGCAATAACCTACAAGCAATAACCTACAATCAATAACCTACAAGCAATAACCTACAAGCAATAACCTACAAGCAATAACCTACAAGCAATAACCTACAAGCAATAACCTACAATCAATAACCTACAATCAATAACCTACAAGCAATAACCTACAAGCAATAACCTACAAGCAATAACCTACAAGCAATAACCTACAATCAATAATCTACAAGCAATAACCTACAAGCAATAACCTACAATCAATAACCTACAAGCAATAACCTACAAGCAATAACCTACAAGCAATAACCTACAATCAATAACCTACAAGCAATAACCTACAAGCAATAACCTACAATCAATAACCTACAAGCAATAACCTACAAGCAATAACCTACAAGCAATAACCTACAATCAATAACCTACAAGCAATAACCTACAATCAATAACCTACAAGCAATAACCTACAAGCAATAACCTACAATCAATAACCTTCAAGCAATAACCTACAAGCAATAACCTACAAGCAATAACCTACAAGCAATAACCTACAATCAATAACCTACAATCAATAACCTACAAGCAATAACCTACAAGCAATAACCTACAATCAATAACCTACAAGCAATAACCTACAAGCAATAACCTACAAGCAATAACCTACAATCAATAACCTACAAGCAATAACCTACAATCAATAACCTACAAGCAATAACCTACAAGCAATAACCTACAATCAATAACCTACAAGCAATAACCTACAAGCAATAACCTACAAGCAATAACCTACAATCAATAACCTACAAGCAATAACCTACAAGCAATAACCTACAAGCAATAACCTACAATCAATAACCTACAAGCAATAACCTACAATCAATAACCTACAAGCAATAACCTACAATCAATAACCTACAAGCAATAACCTACAAGCAATAACCTACAAGCAATAACCTACAAGCAATAACCTACAAGCAATAACCTACAAGCAATAACCTACAAGCAATAACCTACAATCAATAACCTACAAGCAATAACCTACAAGCAATAACCTACAAGCAATAACCTACAATCAATAACCTACAAGCAATAACCTACAAGCAATAACCTACAAGCAATAACCTACAATCAATAACCTACAAGCAATAACCTACAAGCAATAACCTACAAGCAATAACCTACAAGCAATAACCTACAAGCAATAACCTACAATCAATAACCTACAAGCAATAACCTACAAGCAATAACCTACAAGCAATAACCTACAATCAATAACCTACAAGCAATAACCTACAAGCAATAACCTACAATCAATAACCTACAAGCAATAACCTACAATCAATAACCTACAAGCAATAACCTACAAGCAATAACCTACAAGCAATAACCTACAAGCAATAACCTACAAGCAATAACCTACAAGCAATAACCTACAAGCAATAACCTACAATCAATAACCTACAAGCAATAACCTACAAGCAATAACCTACAAGCAATAACCTACAATCAATAACCTACAAGCAATAACCTACAAGCAATAACCTACAAGCAATAACCTACAATCAATAACCTACAAGCAATAACCTACAATCAATAACCTACAAGCAATAACCTACAATCAATAACCTACAAGCAATAACCTACAAGCAATAACCTACAAGCAATAACCTACAAGCAATAACCTACAAGCAATAACCTACAAGCAATAACCTACAATCAATAACCTACAAGCAATAACCTACAAGCAATAACCTACAAGCAATAACCTACAATCAATAACCTACAAGCAATAACCTACAAGCAATAACCTACAAGCAATAACCTACAAGCAATAACCTACAATCAATAACCTACAAGCAATAACCTACAAGCAATAACCTACAAGAACTTATCGTTTTATACTTAGAAGTTAAACCCTTTTGATGAAATGTCAAGTTTTACTCAACATTAAGTCAGTACCTCCATCTGTCCTTGTCCATAAGTCTCGAGCTCAACAGCGGGAAATGATAATCAATGAATAGGTATATGTATAGATTGTATCGCCATAATTGACATTTTATTTCTGCTTACCTTTAATCGGCACTAGATCGGTCAAAGTGATATAAAAACTCCATGTGATGAGAGAATAAAAATCACAATGTGTCGCGACCTCGTACTTTACCATGGGAGTCAGACAAACGGCAGACTGCTCTTTACTGAAAAACTTATCTACGAGAGTTAACAAGAGCTAATAACCTTGAAAAAAAAAACTGCATCATGATCGGTCCAGTACTTTAGGAGCTACAAACCCTTAAACGCAGATAGGTCAAACATATTCCATATAATACCTCTCAGCGTCAGAGGTTAAAAACAAGTGGGGCCATACAAACGTCAAGATATTTGGGATCGATTGCACATAATAATTAGTTTAGTCATTTTGTAATTAAACCATTGATACCTGCAGAATACATCTGTGAGCTTCTGATGGTGGTAACTGGTTATTACGTCGACTCTGGCGAGCAAGTACTGGGTGGTGAAACATTGTATTCTCACCCGTCACCACACAGCGACCAACTCTGCAATATTTCAAATATAAAGGTATATAAATTTTAATAGTGATAGGGCCACGCTGTTGACAGTTTTCTATCTACAGTCACGGGCCGGTCCGTTCAGTGTAGGTAGTACCTACTACACTCTCGCAGAAAATCGACGTGTGAGAGTGCCAAAATGTGCTGTTGCGCTTGGTGAGAGAGAGGCGGAAGCCTAACTGGGTGGGTTTAGGTATTTTATTGGTAGGCAGCGGCCTAAGCTGTACCCTTGGTATTGAAAAGGTCCATGGGCGGCAGTGGCACTTACCATCACGTGTGCTGCTTGCTCGTTTGCCACCATAAGCAATAAAAAAAGCCAACTTTTTAGGTAAAAGGAAAGGGTAAAAGATTAGGAAATCTCTATACCAATCCTCCCGACCAGTAAGTATAGTATATTGAGTGATTTTTTTTTTTTTTTATTTGTGCGGAAAACTTACAGCTTAAATGTGCAATATGCTTAAAAGTTATCTGTATAAAAATATGCAAAATTACTTATATATAAACTTACTTATATGTAATCTAAACTTAATTACTTATATGTAATCTAAACTTACTATATTTCAGAAAAAAAATCCTTAGTTAAAACATTTTTAAGTTGAGAGACACTGCTATTAAAAAGATCAAAGTCAAATTTAGCGGATATTTCGCTGAAAGTCCTAGAGGCACGTATAATAAAACTATTGAATCTATAAGTAGTACTGGCAAAGGGGGTGTGCAATAATGTCGGTTGTCTGAGTGTCATGGGTCGTGTGACGAGACCAATTTTGCCCAGAAGTTCAGGGCAATCCACTTTACCAGATGCTATCTCAAATAGGTAAGATAAGTCTGCTATTCGTCTACGCTCACGCAAAGGTAATAAATAGAAAAAATTACAACGCCGAATATAGTTTGAGGAACACCTGCGCGTTTTAAATTGTAAAAAACGTAAAAATGGCTTCTGAATTCCTTCAATCCTATCAATATATTTGTTATATATTGGATTCCATACTTGTGAAGCATATTCCAAATGGCTGCGAACAAAAGCGCAATAAAGAATTTTATATGTTTTAATATTCTTAAAGTCAGAGGATAATTTCTCTTCCATAGCGGCAGAAACTCAAACCCAGCAGTGGGCTGCATTTTATATGAGCTATATATAATAAAAATAATAATAAAAGAAACATATTTCGCTCTTATTTTTAAATAGATAGCTCTTTCACTACCCTTTTATGTTATATCATTTTTCTCTCTCTCTGTAACGCTTTTTGACCTTGAACTTATCATATAATTTTAGTTTTTTCAATCCTTGTCTAGTATCGATTAATACAATATATTTTACTTCAAAAAAATAAATAGAAGTACCCCTAGTTTTGTATAAAGTGGCACTTAAGACAAGAACTCAGTAGTGATTGCCAGACCAAATAACCACAAAAAGATATTAACGTCTCATTCATTCAACCCGTCTTCAAACAGCACAGTACTCCTGATCCTATTTTGGTATGGATGAGTGTCCAAGAACGGCCTAGCCTTAAGCGACAAATGGTGGAAGTGGTTTTCTTATTAGCAGTGCGGAAATTAAATAAAAACCATGGGACACGAGGAATATCTTCTTTTTTTTGGCAGGCCAGACCTACCTCCTTTTGCGGCACGACTGTCTCGCATAAGGATATGAGCTATGAGGAATACTCTTGCTTGAATGTCTGGTTGTGATTGACCGAAAAATATTAATGAGATGTCAATTACAAGTTTACAGTTTGTCCACAAACCACTCTTTACAATAGTGTCTAAGCTTTCAAGAACCATCAATACAATACGAATCGAAATCTTTTATTATAGTACGAACTAGTTATGATGAGCTCTTGTAGTCGTAGATATGAGACAAGCTTAGGTACTGCGGAAATAGTAGAGTTACAGATCCGCACCGGATTGCACAATTGCGTCCCCGATTGAAAGAACAAGGACTGCGTTTGGTGACGTTAATGGACGAGTCACTGAGGTTACTAATTAATATTATAAATCACGTTAAATAATTATGTTTTATGCCATTAAGTTGCAAAAAAAGTTAAGTTGATTTGGTAATGCTAGAAAAATAGGAAATATTCAGTAGGTACGTTGATCGATGTTGATAGTAGGAGCTTGTTCTACGCTCGAGGTCTGTGTGGCCTAGGCAGATACAGCGCCGTGAACTCGTCGCGGCCATCAGTGCCGACCTGACGCTGCCGACCATCGCTAAGGCGATGCTCGACAGCGTCAGAAACTGGGACGCGGTCGCCGCCTTCTGCGAGACAGTTGTCTCGCGGAAGGAGGCGCGAGGCGGCTCCGAGAGGAAATACTCTTCGGTGACACGCTCCGCCGCCGGCGCTTGGGGCGACCTAGGCGCGAGTATCTGTGCCTGATGCCGCCCTAGCCGAGGCCGCGGGTGACTGGACCGGGGAATAGTTCGTCACCCGCAGAGGGGCTGACCGCGTGAGGGTGACGCCCCGGCAGTTAGCTGGGGCGTCGACGGGGGATGGTACCGCTGGGCTGGCCACGGATGGCAAGGAAGCGGTACCAGTGGCCGGCCCAATGGCGATGGGGAGGGAATACGGTGGGTTTTAAAGCACGCGCTGCCCTTCCGTCGCCCCGGACGCAGCAGGCAACGTGTGTCCAGGCCATAGCCTGCCAAAAAAAAGTACGTTGATAGAAAGCGAGTTTTGAAATGAAAGGACACGAAGAATAAAGGAGTCTCCGTATTCCCTTTATCTGATTTTCCGATTACAATGGCTATACCGAAGGTTTTTTACCATGTAACACGTCAGCCTTGCCGCTTAGATGGTTTCTAAACTCATTTCCTCTGCCGACTGTTATGAGGTCGACGGTCAGACCGCACGGTCTAACTTTTTGTAACTTGCGGCACTGCTTAGTGCATAGTTCTAATAAATAAATATTTTTTCTGATATCCACCCATCAGCCCGTAAACGTCCACTGTTGGACATAGGCCTCCCCACGAGAATGCCATTCAAAGCGGTCCCGCGCTACCTGCATCCAACGGTTTCCTGCGACCTTGATAATGTCGTCAGTCCACCTAGTGGGGGGGTTGTCCTATGCTGCGTCGTCCGATTCGTGGTCGCCACTCGAGAACCATTCTTCCCCAACGGTTGTCGGTTCGTCAAGCGATGTGGCCTGCTCATTGCCACTTCAACGTGCTAATTCTTCGGGCTATGTCAGTTACACCCGTTCCTCTACGGATTTCGCGAGCGGGCTACTGAACCCCGGTCTTTGGTTTTAGTGGCCGAGACGCCTAGCTTGTGCGAGAGTCGGTTCGTAATGACTCTTGAAAACAATTTGTACACGTGGTTCAGGAGTGAGATTTCCGTGTTCCGGATTCTATTACGTAGAGAAATATCGAGCATAGCACTTTCCATAGCATGCTGAGCGGCTTTGAGCCTTTTGCTGAGGCCAACCATTTAGAGACCACGTTTCAGTGCCGTATGTCATCGCTGGTAACATAGACTGGTTATACACCTTTGCTTTGAGACATTGTGGAATATTAGGCGAGAAGATCCTCCTAAGTTTCCCGAACGCAGCTCAGCCGAGTTGGATTCGTCGGCTGTCCTCTTTCTCGAAATTGGATCTACCTAATATGACTGTTTGTCCTAGGTAAACATAGTGATCGACAACTTTGAGAATCGCATTCCGAACCAGGACCGGTACAGAAATGACATGGGCATTAGACATGACTTTCGTCTCGCCCATGTTCAATTGCAGCCCTACTAGTTGGGAGACCTTGCTGAGGTTATTGAGAATGGTGCCAAGGTACTCCAGGAATTTTGCCATGACTACGATATCATCTGCGAATCGAAGGTGAGTGATGTATTCGCCATTGACGTTGATGCCGAGTCCGGTCCAGTCTAAGAGCTTGAAGACATATTCCAGCGCAGTGGTGAACAGTTTCGGAGAGATAACGTCTCCCTGTCTGACGCCTTTCTGCAACTGGATCGGTTTCGTACTCATATCCTGGATGCGGGCCGACATAGTAGCGTTTTTATACAAACCCTTTAGCTCTTCGATATATTGATAAGTAGTCAATTTGGCACCGCTGAAGGGACTGCAGTACAGCCCAAGTTTCGACAGAATCAAAGACTTCCTCATAGTCCACAAACGCTAGACACAGAGGCCGATTATACTACTCGGACTTCTATATAATCTGGCGTAGCGTTTGGATGTGGTCTATCGTACTATAATCTTTTCGGAAACCGGCTTGTTCGGGCGGCTGGAAGTGGTCTAGCTTGCGCGCGAGTACGTTCGTAATGACTCTTGAAAACAGTTTGTACACGTGGCGCAGAAGTGAGATGGATCTGTAATTCTTTAAGGACGTTTTATCGCCCTTCTTGAAAAACAGCACCACCACACTCCTGGTCCATGACTCTGGAACGTCGCCCCGAGAATGACAGAATTGAATATTAGCTTCTGTAGGGCATTTAAAACCGGCTTGCCGCCTGCCCTAAGAAGCTCTGTGGTAATTCCGTCATCTCTCGGTGCCTGTCCGTTCTTTAACTGTTTCAGAGCCATCTGATTTCGTACAAGCTGACCTCCGGGATTTATTCGGTGTAGTGCCGAGTTAGCTTGGATCTGGGGTCTTGGAACAAGCCGACAACAGGATTCAGGGATGATTATTCTGATAAAAATAAATTATTTATAGTACACATTTTTTTTTAAAAAATTAGAAAAATTAATGTGGTCGAAATGCGATCTCTACGGAAAATCTGTGGAGTTAGGCTGACCGACCGCATTCGCGACGACGACGTAAGAGAGCGTGTAGGTATGAAAGAGAGTATTGGTGTAAAGATGCGAAAGGGAATGCTCCGATTGTTCGGACATGTGCCAAGAATTTCGAACGAACGTCTGGTTAAGAAGATATACAATGCGAAAGTGGAAGGACCGGAAGGTACCGGGAGAGACCGAGACTAACGTACCTAGACCAGATTGGTCACGTACTGAAGGAAGGTGGAGTCAAGAGTCTCCGAAACCGGCGAGCGTGTATGAAGAGGATTATGAATGTTGAGGAAGCGAGTGAAGTATGCAAGGATAGAGTTCTCTGGCACTCTGGTCTCTCTGCCTACCCTGCAAGGGATATGGCGTGATGATATGTGTGTATGTATGTGTACGAAAAATTTTTCCTTCTTCTGATGTCTGCCTTTTTGAGAAACATGTGTTTGTGAACTCCGCAAGGAAGATCTCTATGTTTGTGACATATCTTCTATAAGGTATACTCTTTGATATCGCATTGCGTATTACTCTGTGTATAAATTATATGTGTTTTTAAGGTTTTTTCTAGATTATATTATCTATTTAGACAATGAACCGATATGACTGACGACTAAAATATAAATCTATTATAATTTTTTAAACTTATTTTACTTAACATTGGCGAAGTTGTGGTTAATCACTCACAGAGGCCATTCATAAAGAAGAAGAAGAAGGTTTTTTCTATTACAATTTATTTGTTTTATCTAAAAAATTATGTGAGTATTAATTTTGAATTAGTTATCGTGTATACAACTAAAAGAGTGGTTTTAGGTACCCAGGGCCAGTGCATAAGGCTACGTACAGGAAGCATATCACTAAATGCCTAACATGTTAGCTACTCTCAGCTCTTCGACGTCACTTATGTATTGATCATAGTTCTATCTAAGCGAGGATATTGCCATAACAACTACACAAGGCGTGAGCGCTGGCGTTCGTTGTTTAGTTAGTGTTATAAATTTTGCAGAGTGCTGCTTGCAGTCCCTCAGTTGAATTTTAGGATTCCTACTACTTGAGGGGTTGCCCTATCCGTCATAACAATGTCCGTATCCGGGATAAGAGTACGAAACCGATCCAATTGCAGAAAAGCGTGAGACAGGGAGATGTCATCTCTCCGAAATTGCTCACCACTGCACTGGAAGATGTCTTCAAGCGCTTAGACTGGACCGGACTCGATATCAACATCAATGGCGAATTACATTACTCACCTTCAATTTGCAGACGATATCGTCATTATGGCAGAATCCATGGAGGACTTTGGCACCATACTCAACGATCTCAGCAGGGTATCCCAACTAGTGCGTTGAATGTTACGAATGAACATGGACAAGACGAAGATCATGTCAAATACTCATCATGTCGTTCCTGTACCGGTCCTAGTTGGCAACGCGATTCTCGAAATTGTCCATAATTATGTTTATCTTGGGCAAACAGTCCAGTTAGGTAGATCCAATTTCGAGAGAAGAAGGAGAGAAAAGGGAGGGTGGGTGTCAGGAGGTCAGCCGACGAATCCAACTCGGTTGGGCAGCATTCTGGGAACTTGAGGGGATCTTCTTATCCAACATAACTCAATGTCTGAAAACGCAGGTCTACGACCTGTGTGTGTTGCCAGTGATGACTTACGGCGTGGCAACGTGGTCCCTAAATGTTGGCTTCATAATCAACCTTAAAGTCGCTCGGCGTGCTATGGAGCGAGCTATGCTTGGGATTTCTCTGCGTGATAGAATCCGAAATACGGAAATCCGCAGAAGAACGGGTGTAACTGACATAGCACGAAGAACTAGCACGCTGAAGTGGCAGTGGGCAGGCTACATCGCTCGAAGAACCGACAACCGCTGGGGAAGAAAGGTTCTAGAGTAGCGAACACGTACCGGACGATGCAGTGTAGGACGCCTCCCAGTAGGTGGACAGACATTGTGAAGGTTGCTGGGCGTCGTTGGATGCAGCCGGCGCAGGACCACACTCTGTGGCGTAACATAAGAAAGGCCTACGTCCAGCAGTGGACGGGAATAGGCTGAAATGAAGATGAATGAATCATTTATTCATTTTATTTATAAGGGAAAATTTATTATCAAAGAAAACATTTTTTTAATAAATTGCAGAAGGTTGTGTGTTGCCGCAGCTAGGAATAAATGAACTTTGTACTTTGGCTTGAACTTGGCAGCGTTAGATCTCGACTAGTAAAATACGCTTAGGTAACGATGAGAACTATACAGAATTTGGTTAGTGCCTTTTCATAATTAGTTCTATTGAGATATCTCAATGAAGATATCTTCATATTATGAAATTATAAGGCAGTAAACCAGCTAAAATTGTAACGTACATTTAAACAATATATTAAAAATTATTAGGTGTCTTTAAGCAAATTGTAACATATATTGTCAAATGGCAGTATAATTATGTTACTGCATTTTATTTGATTCCCTTTCTAACAGCACTGAATAGAGGTAAATTAGAAAGAGATAACAATAGTAGCAACGCTACAATAGATGTAAAATTATTATGCTACATAAAATGTAAAATAAGTTTCGTTGCATATCAAAGAATGTAGAGATAAGGATCTTCATGTTTTTAATAATTCTGAATTTCTCCTACTGCTGACTACATTATTTAGTCTGTGGCGTCAGTATCAGTATACATTTGTACAATTTATATTACATAACTAAGGTCATAAACGCAGTGTTGTTTCGAGTTCATAGAAAAATAATTATTGATTTTTGTAAGAAGTTTCAACTGTCAATTTAGTTTAGTTTTCTATTTGTATCTCTTGACTCATTTCAAAACATCCTATTAACCTTTAAATGCTATCTTTAACTCATAACCTATCTACTGACAGGTTAACATCTGGGTGCTCGTATTGTAATATATAATAACACATACTTAATTATAACTGATATGATTTCCGTCTCAAATAAGTCTGTTTACAAATACGTTTTGACTACGTATTGATATTATGTGGCAAAATTGACAGTCGGGTTAGAGTTATTATCTCTACCGAGTTTAACCGGTTAGGTGGTTACTCGCGTAACGCATAGTATTTATAATTGCGTATGGTATTCTAAAGATCTAAGCTAAACTTCACTTGGCAAATATAATAATTAATTGTATTTTTTATTTAAAGGCTTTAGTAAATTACTGGCTATCAAATAGGTGTTTCAACATTGACAGTGACGTTTTACAGCAGGTCGATTGATTACAGAGTATGTCACACAAACAGTTGATCCAGTACGCTATTCGCGTTCGGCAAGGCACAGTGATACGTTCGCGTTATAACGAGTTAGGATTCAATTGTGGAAATCAAATACATAACGCTAGGACCATGGCATCGGTTTCGAAAGCTATTACTATGGAAAATATAAACCCTAATATAGTGAAATTGGAATATGCCGTACGTGGACCCATCGTTGTGCGAGCTGTCGAAATTGAAAAGGAAATCGCAAAGGTAAGTTCAATTAAAATATTTCAAAAAGTACTTGATCACAAAGTTTAAAGTTAAAAACAAATAAAAAAAAATATAATTACTAAGGCATTTGAGATATTTTCTTAAGTAAAGATCAGAATAATCGGGTTTTATAAAGATCAGAATTTAAAAAAAAATTATATTATAATGTTCTTCGTTATTCAGACTTTAATTTTAAAATGTTTCGCTGTCAAGAGTAATATGTTATAACGATAAACTATTGGAATATTAAAACTATTTCACATGATGATTTCAAGAGTTGAGAGAATAAATTTTATAGTTATAAAATTTTAGCACCTGAGTAGTTTAACATTGTGCCTGTTGAGGGTAGTACTTCCTCTATGCAAATATATGATTTAAAAATACATTAATAAAAATATCCTAAATTTTAAATATTTGTAGTATTTTGTAATAATATGCCTTTGTATATAAAATATTTTGAGGAACTTAAAAAAATACATACATACATATCATCACGCCATATCCCTTGCAGGGTAGGCAAAGAGAACAGAGTGCCAGAGAACTCTATCTCTGCATACTTCACTCGCTTCCTCAACATTCATAATTCTCTTCATACACGCTCGCCGGTTTCGGAGACTCTTGACTCCACCTTCCTTCAGTACATGACCGATCTGGTCTAGGTAGGTTAGTCTCGGTCTCCCTCGGTACCTACATCCTTCCACTTTCGCATTGTATATCTTCACAAAGTTTAAAGTTAAAAACAAATAAAAAAATAATTACAATATTTTATAAAAATGAAGTTAAAAGCATAGGTCTATCTTTTATTAAACACAATATGTGTGTACACAATATGTGTGTACACAATATGTGTGTACACAATATGTGTGTACACAATCACATTATTATACTAATAACTTTATTGAACTTACACATAAGAATATTCTAAGTAATATATCTTAATCGCAAAACACTAACTTAATTAACAATTGCCATATTAAATGAGAACCTATCTATTCAATAAATTTAATAACATGTCCTGTTTTGCAAATAGAAATGATGTATGAGGTAATTAATGTTATATAGTCATTATTGTACAATAAGTTTGTAATATGGTACCCTTATCTCATAATTGAAATTGTCAAGTGCTGTGCTATTTCTGACATTATTACATAATGCCTCTCAGTATAGTGATAATTGATTATGAAACCAATGTCAATCAATATCTGGCTGGTTCACAAGTTTAATATTGTGAAAGT
This sequence comes from Lymantria monacha, assembly GCA_905163515.2. Lineage (NCBI taxonomy): Eukaryota > Metazoa > Arthropoda > Insecta > Lepidoptera > Erebidae > Lymantria > Lymantria monacha. Next base: position 574,610 of record LR991096.1, on the reverse strand, counting down.
CTGTTACGTTAGGTAGATAGCATATCAGGTGAGATTACACATTAGATGATGTTGATTTAGATCACCCACAACACCCTGTGAATGTTGGCCGTGCTGATTAAAGCATGTCCTTCTAGTTCCTATAGTTGAAGGATTATATAATAATATTGTTTTATTTTAATTATGGTCAGAGAATTGACATTAGCAAGGATAATATTATGGACTTTGTTTAAACATAGACTCTTGTGTGGATGTTAATTACAGTGCAAATTGTGGGTGTGTTTGTCGCCTTATCTTTTTGATATGTAGAGTCATAAATTTATAAAAATAATATTATTTAACATGTCTATTTATTACATGTTTCAAACTTGCAACTTAGATGTTTTTTAGAAAACAATATGCTAAGTTACTGAAGAAGCAATACATAGCTATTTATTGTAAATGGTAACTCACCTAGGGGTATGATGAGTCCAAATGGGAACATAAAGTTCTACTTGCTGCAGTGAGAGAGTTATGAATGAATTATAATTACTGTTCAAATTACTGAAATTTTTAGCATTTAATATGCTTAATTATTTATAAATACCCGATACGAAACGAAAAATGATGTCACAAGCGGGGTTCGAACCCGCACCTATTGGGAATCCGGCCCAACCGTGCTGCCACTTACACCATCGTGAACTATTTTAGGACATGCAAATTTCGATTCATATTATATCTTACGTCTTCAAGGTGACGTATGCCATCTATCGGACAATGTTTACACATTGTATAGACTTAATTAATTAGTGGGCCAGATTCCCAATAGGTGCTGGTTCGAACCCCGCTTGTGACGTCATTTTTCGTTTCGTATCGGGTATTTATATATAATTACTGTTGTTGATAGCCTTTGCCAAAAATGAATTGTATATTTAAATCAAATATGTCTGCCCTAAGGTATAATTTATTTTTGCGTCATATTTCATTAAAATCGCTGCCCGGGTTAGTCATGAAAGCATGATTTTGTTTGGACTTCCCTACAAACTTACATCATTTATTTTTATTCCTCCTCACAATGTCGAAATTTCAAAAATAAATATTTATTTCTTATTAAGTGCCTAAATACACCTTGTATTTATGTCATGGTGTTAGTTTCGAGAAGGACAAACTTATGCCCACTACTCCTACCACTACATGACTATTTGCAGTGATCAAAGGTAACCTGTGTTTCCCAATTGTTGTTTCCCAATTTCAGTTTTATCTCTGTACCAAATGTCATCAAAATTGGTTGAATGGTTTAGGTGTGAAAGTAACAGACATAATTATAGTTACATTTGCATTTGAAATATTAAAGAATGGATTAAAACAGCTCTAAATTGTCACTTGAATTAATTGCCTATTTAAGTATTGCCTTGGATTAGGTGTTATATACTCGCAATCCATTAAAACTGGGAGCACAGGTTCTGGGTGGGTTTGGAGTTCTCATTGGTAGCCAGCGGCTTAGCTGTACTCCTGGTATTGCAAAGGTCCATGGGCGGCAGTAACGCAAACCATCAGTTGTGCTGCTTGCTCGTTTGCCACCAACAACAATAATAAAATAATATCTATGTAAGTGAAGAAAACTTGCAACAAAACCTTAGCGTTTTACTTTTAGTTTTTGTAGGTCAGACGATTTGCGTGGTAGGTCACTTTGTCTCGCATTGCAGAGGTGCATGGTTATACAACCACAGGAGGCTATTGGGCAACCCTAAGTTTGAATATCTATTTTTAATACTGCTATTCAACTGTCACTGTTCATAGACTGAACCTGCTCTATCAAACTTATTTACATATTAACTTAGGTATACATCATAAACAGAATGTCACGACAGGAAACTTGAGAATTATGTAGTAGGCAAACTGTAATTATACTAATTTCTTAACGATATGTACAATATATATACGTACAAAATAAAAGTAAGTTGTAAGTGTTTATTTGTAATTCCTTCGTATAATATATTTTAAGGTAAAATAATTATTTGGTAATCCCGATTGAGAGCAATGTCCTCGAGCACATACCTCTCGGAACTCCATAGACTGTGTAATACTCAATCTTAGGACACTTCTTGCCCGGACCGACATGCCTGGAAACGAAACTTGATATCTACATAGATAATATTCGCACACTATCATGCTCCCAAAACTGAAAGATTAGTGAGTACATTTCACATAGTTTGAAACAAACATAACTGTGTGGTAGCAGCTACGAATACTGGATGGTGGATGTCGTAAAAGATGAGTAAGAGCCTTATACGACCTTTGCCAACTCCCTCTGATGCCGTTTGATCACCAATTATATTCCCAAGGAGAGTTGATATCTGGCAGGTGGCCGGTCATAAAACTATTGCCAATAACTTATACAATATGTACTATGAAAGAAAAGTACATATTGTATCGACTCCAAGTTATTGGGACAAGAGTAGGAGAATGATGAGTTTGAAACAAATTAAGGTTTTTAAACTACAACGTGATTTGGGAATGTATTAGTTACAGTGAGCGCCGCGTTATTTGAAGGTGTATGTACCTACAATGAGAATGAATTATCTGTCATCATTATGTGTAATCAGTGTTATCACAGACAATGGCAACATTTTTAAAGCTTTCCATTAAGAGTTAGGTATGATTTTCATTATTACTAAGCTAATAGAAATCTTTAATGGTTGGCTTATCTGTATATTGCATTTTTTAAGGCAATAAACACGTATCACTATGTTTACTGCACGTATAAATACGTCATACCCGATGTGGTGTCACCAGGTGAAGAACATAAGATGTTATCATACTATTCCTTCCCGTGACAGTCTAAAGTATGGACGGGCAAATAGGTGGCAGTACTCTCCTGGAATACTCATAACACCGCTTGTGATCACTAACCCGCCTGCCGAACGTAACCCTCCATAGCGAAGTCTACGTACATTAGCGCACGTCAAAATATCCAAGTTTGCTTGAAATTAACGACTGCGCAGATGACGTAGTGGTAAAAAGACCGACCTACTGTGTCAAGTGTGACAGCCCCATTCTTATGCAGTGTAATAATTTGTTTAATCTACACAGTTTGTTGTTCTAAGTCTGCAATATCTGATCCTTTTTTTTTTATTCACGCTGTGGAAATGCATTAACGCATTATCTACCGCTGGTGACAGATGAGGGGGTGTGTGGGACTCGCCAGCCGATTTCTCGGCCGAAATACCCACTAACACCACAGCGGTCCTTTCCGGCAATACATAATAGTGTTAAGGCCACACTGTTGATTGCTGTCTATCTACAGCCGCGGGCTAATCCACCCAGGGTAGTACAACACTCGCAGAAAATCGACGTCTGACCAGTGGCAATGTGCTGTTGCGCTGCGTTCGGTGAGTGAGAGAGCCGGCAGCCCAACTTTCTGGGTGGATTTGCGATTTTTATTGGTAGGCAGTGGTCTAACTGTACTCCTGGTATTGCAGGTCAGGTATGCTGCTTGCTCCCCTGGCATTTTTGCTCATCTGTTATGCATTGCCTTAGTGCATAGTGTTACAAAAAAAAATAGTACCTAAATTGTAATACATAGTACACTTTAAGAAAACAAGTGTTGCGAAAGCCATATAAAGCTTGGTACAATCTTACTACGTTCCGAATAGCAGGAGAGCGCACCCGGTCCGGTATAGGCTCAGAACTTTACATTTTTGTAATGTGTCGTGCGCGTTTGTTAGGTGACCGACTGCAATATTGTCGTAGCCAAAATAAGCTTAGTTATACTTTCTCGTTACTGAGATTTTTATAAATTACACGGCGGTAATACATCACGAAGTAATAGATAGAACCGATTACTTGCGGCAGCTGCTTCTTGTTAGTGATTTTATGAATGTTCTACTGCAATTTTTGTAGTCTAAGATAACGAAAAGTCAAGCTCAATTACTTCCCTACGCTTGCGGGCGTGTCTAATAGTGAGTGAACTTGTTTGTGGTTAAATGCGTTGAGCTAAATATTATTTAATAACTGGTAACCTTGTCAATTGTGTGTTCACTGAGTCACAGATGGATAGAAGGTCATCAGTTCTCTACTTAAACATACATACATACATATCATCACGCCATATCCCTTGCAGGGTAGGCAGAGAGAACAGAGTGCCAGAGAACTCTATCTTTGCATACTTCACTCGCTTCCTCAACATTCATAATTCTCTTCATACACGCTCGCCGGTTTCGGAGACTCTTGACTCCACATTCCTTCAGTACATGACCGATCTGGTCTAGGTAGGTTAGTCTCGGTCTCCCTCGGTACCTACATCCTTCCACTTTCGCATTGTATATCTTCTTAACCAAGCGTTCGTTCGGCATTCTTTCCACATGTCCGAACCATCGGAGCATTCCCTTTCGCATCTTTACACCAATACTCTCTTTCATACCTACTCGCTCTCTTACGTCGTCGTTACGAATGCGGTCGGTCAGCCTAACTCCACAGATTTTCCGCAGAGATCGCATTTCGACCGCATTAATTTTACTATCATACTCTTTTCTGCATACCCAACTCTCGCTTCCATACAGTAATGTTGGGACAAGCACTGCGTTATGTATTGCTACACGTGCCTTCTGGCTGAGGTGGTGGCTGCCGAGAAGTTGCCCCGACGCTCCGTTCACTCTATTTCCCGCATTCACTCTTCGTTCTATATCAGTGGTGTACCTTCCATCTCGGCTAAATCCACATCCAAGATATACAAATTCATCCACTTGCTCTAGTACATCATTACCTATTGTTACTCTTACATCTGTTCTGGTTTTATCTCTTTCAAAGACCATTATTTTGGTTTTGCTCACATTCACGCGTAGACCCCTTTTCTTACAATCTTCTGTCATTGTGTCGACTAGGGTCTGCAGGTCAGTCGCTGACTGTGCCAGCAGGACTGCATCATCTGCATAAAGCAGAGGAGTGACCACTGAGTCACCTTTGGAGACATTTATCCAGATATATGATAGACAGCCTGGCTGACAGAACGCACCCCTGCTTAATGCCGATATTGACGTCAAACCAAGGCGACATTCCATCATCCAGCCGCACACAGGCTCTACAGCCCATATAACTGGACTGCACAGCCTGTAGCAGTTTACCGCTAATACCATACTCCGGTAAAATGTCCCAAAGTTCCTTTCGTACAACCGTGTCAAAAGCTCTCTCCAGATCCACAAAACTGCAGAAAACCCTCTGACCTAGAGCCAGATGCTTCTCCACAATGTTGCGCAGAGAGAACACTTGATCCATGCATCCCCTTCCACTCCTGAAACCTCCTTGTGTCTCACACAGTAAACCATCGGACACCATCCTCATTCTCCTTTCAATAATTTTACCATACACTTTTACTGCCAAACTGGTCAAGCTTATGGCTCTGTAATTTGCGCAGTCATAACGTGAACCCTTGTTTTTAAACAAAGGTACGATGACTGCACTATTCCAGTCCCTGGGAACCATTCCCGAGCTCCAACATAAATTGAGGAGCAACAGGAACGCCTCCCAGACACAAGAGCCACCAAGCTTGATCATCTCGGCAGACACCATATCAATGCCCGCTGCATTACCATTTTTCAAACTTCTTATCGCCCATTCAACTTCATCCATACTGATGCCATCGGAGGACGCCGTTGTCGAATGTTGATCTACTAAACCACATCCAACACCGGCGCCAACCGTAGCATCCGCATACATATCGCCAAAATATTCACTCCATCGGCTTAACACGTCTTGTGTTTGTGTAAGAATGTCTCCACCTTTAGACCTTATTTTATTCATTCTGAAGGCTGACTAACCACCCCGAGACTTCTTCACCTCGCTCCAAAAGAGTTTGGTGTTACCCTCGAAGTTTTTAGTCAGCCTATCTTCTGCACTCATACTTGCTCTATCACTTTCTCTTTCACTAAGGCCTTGGTGTCATTCTTACATTGCCGATATATTACTTTCTTCTGTTCAGTCATACTGTCATTCAGATTCAAAGAAGAGACATAGTCCAGCCACGCTTTCTTCTTTTGATCTACGGAAGCTGCCACTTCCGCATCCCACCATGCATCACCATTTGTTTTTCTATGCTTCTTTGAACTTCCACATACTTCTTTCGCTGTATCTACCATACTCTCTTTCAATACTCTCCAGCATTCTTCAATGTCCGATTGCGTCTGGCTTGCCATCGTCAGCCGTTCTCGGACACCCTCTGCATACTTTTCTCTTACACACTCTTCTTGCAACCTTTCAACCTTTATTCTTTCAAGCCCTCCGAGGTGGACACACTCTCGCCAGTGCCTCCACTTTCTGAACAGACCACTAAATCTCGCAATAACGAGATAGTGGTCCGTATCGACTGTGGGGCCCCTGTAGGCTCTTGCGTCCAATATTTTGCTTCGGAGGCGACTGTCTACCAAAATTAAATCTATTATGCTTTTCTGTTCATTCCTTCGCCATGTATACATATGGATGTCCTTATGTTGGAAAAATGTGTTTGACACAATAAGGTTTCTCTCTATGCATACATCCGCTATGAGCCTACCTGCGTCGTTCACTCTCTTATCACCAAATGGACCAAGTACGTCTTCATAGTCGGGACGCTTGGTCCCCACCCATCCGTTCAAATCTCCGCATACAATCACGCGTTCACTGGTTTCTGCCATATCCAGAACTTCCCTGACATTGTCCCAAAACTTCTCTAGGTCTGATGCCACCGAGGATCCTACGGGAGCATATGCTACAACCATGAATACCTTGGTGACACCTAGTTTTATACGGACCCAGAGAAGTCTGGGATCATACATTCCGTAATCCTTCACACCTGAGGCCAAGCGAGAGGACAACAGCACTCCTACCCCTCATGCTGGCTCGATCGCTCTGTGGTACACCAGACCACAGAGCCATCCCGCCACCAGGAAGATCGCAGGCGTCGCTGCCCCTTCGCTTGGTCTCTGTTACACAGAGCACGTCTAGCTGTTTGTCCGCCATGACGGATATCAGCTCGTGCAACTTACCTTCCACACAACCTCTTACATTCCACGTGCCCACCCGGCACTCTGCTCTCCTCGACTCGCCTAACTGGGCAAGGCGTGATGGGTGGCGGCTCCCATTTAAAAAGGTAGCAAAATGTTATTCTTAACGTTTCACCGCCTGGTATGCTGCTGCCTATTACATAGTCCACATCGTGATGATCGTTATTACTAAGTGAAATAAAACGCTATACCAAAGCGTCTGATCAAAGTTGCTTTTTTTTTAGGCGTGCTATGGTCTGGGTGCAACTCGTTAATTCCGTCTGGGGCGACAAAAAGAACAGCGTGCGACCCCATAGACCCGCCCTTCATGTACCTCTCGACGCCGTGCGAGTGGGCCACCGTAACCCGGTCTTTGTCGTCGGTGGTCCACCCGGCGGTCTACCCTCACGGGAAGGTAGTATAGTAGGTCAATTTCCTTCCCCTTGTCAAGGACATTCGAGCCCAGCAGACATCTTGTGTCATTAATTGTGGCAGGACTACGCTGTGGACAGTTCTCTGTCTACAGCCGCGGGCCGGTCCGTCCGGGGTCGTACCACACTCTCGCAGAATATCGACGTTTGAGTAATGGCAATGTCCTGTTGCGCTTCGTTCGGTGAGCGATACAGCCGGAAGCCCAACTGGGGTGGGTTCGGGGTCTGTATTGGTGGGCAGCGGCCTAGCTATACCATTGGCAAAGGTCCATGGGCGGCAGTGACACTTACCATCAGGTGTGCTGTCTGCTCGTTTGCCACCATAAGCAATAAAAAAAACATCTATAAATAATGTAATTATAGATCAAAAGGCAAAGTAAGACAAGTATAACTTTGCTACTAATTCATGCATCATTCAGTCGTCCAGGTCCTCTCTGTGACTGTTGGTAATAGATCTCTCGAATGATACCCTGCACCCAACCGCTTCCTGCGATTACTTTGTTTGTATTGTCTGTTCATCTAATTAGATTTTCTATACTGCATCCCACGTTTCATTGTTGCCACTTCAGAACGTTTCCTTTGGGAAAGGTTATTGGTTCGTCTAGCGACGTGGCCCACCCATTGCAGTTTTCTAAATCTTTGAGTTCTATGTATTTTAGATTTTTTTTAATGTGATTATTTTATTATATGTATTTTTATTGCTTATGATGGCAAACGAACAAGCAGCATACCTGATGGTAAATGGTACTGCCGCTCATGGATCTTCGCAATACCAGGGACACAGGCTGTTGTTTATCTAAAATCTATCCAAAAAGTTGTGCTGCTGTCTCTCTCGCTCACCAAACGAAGCGCAACAGCACATTACCAGTGCGCAGTGCTCAGACGTCGATATTTTGCGAGAGTGTGGTACTAGGATACTACCCCGGTCAGACCGGCCCGCGGCTGTAGACACAAAACTGCCAACAGTGCGGCTCTGGCATTATTATTATATTGTATGCCTTTAAAGCAAACGATGTATACTGTAGGTTGCTGTCCGATAAAATAGTAATAATAATTGGCAGCGCGTCTATCGGGGGTCGATATAGTGTACCTAAGTATGAAAAGTCCAATTTACTAATTAGAGTTTTCATACGGATGTAGTTGTCGGTGTGTGTATAATGAGTGTAGCGTGCACACAATCACGCGCCGATTTATTTATATCATGGTATCATAGACGTCTGTCTTGTTACGTCATCGTTATACATTTCACAACTCTTCATATAATAGCAGTTTGGGACATTATTTGTATTTTAATTAGTTCCATCGTATAACCATTTTTCTAATTAATAATCTTCCTTTGTCTCTTACGGTGTAGGAAGGCATGTATCACATCCATAGTTAGACATAACGTAGATAGATAGACAATTGTAGTCTGCCGAACACGGTTTCGATAATATTTTTAATCGATATCAGATTTGCGTAAAATATCGTAAGCAGTAACCAGATTGCAATAGAATATTGAATTTTTTTTGGTGACATTGGAAGAATATTTGTACAATTGTTCAAAATTGACTACCTTATCAACTAAAGTGTTATACTTAGTTTATGACCTTAGGTGTCTATATTACACTGTTTCATACTATGACTACGCTAGGAACGTGTCACACACAGAAAGAAATCATGCACGGTCTAACTCTGCCCATTAGAACGGAGCTTAGCGCCAACGGCAAAATATACTCGCCTCGCCTCGAGACGGTCTTGTATGATATGATGACGGAATGGTCTAGTACTCTAGTCGACAGTTTCATACTTGCCAATACAAAAAAAATTTTTTTGCCTGTACAATTTCGAAACGACATAATGTGTAATCGACTCGCGTGCAAGCTAAGACGGCCTCCAGCCACCCGAACAAGCCGGTTTACGAAAAGGTTATAGTACGATAGACCACATCTACACGCTACGCCAGATTATACAGAAGACCGAGGAGTATAATCGGTCTCTGTGTCTAGCGTTTGTGAACGAGAAAGCCTTTGATTCTGTCGAAACTTGGGCTGTGCTGCAGTCCCTTCAGCGAAGAAGGAAGGCTTCTGGAAGATGTCTTCAAACTCTTAGACTTGACCGGATACGGCATCAACATCAATGGCGAATACATCACTCACCTTCGATTCGCAGCTGATATCGTAGTCACGGCAGAATCTCTGGAGGATCTTGGCACCATGCTCAATGACTTCAGCAAGGTCTCCCAACTAGTAGGGCTGCAAATGAACATGGACAAGACGGAAAGTCATGTCAACACCCATGTCATTTCTGTACCGGTCCTGGTTGGGAATGCGATTCTCGAAGTTGTCGATCACTATGTTTACCTAGGAAAGGGAAGGGCTATCCTCGGCATTTCGCTACGTAATAGAATCCAGAACACGGAAATCCGTAGAAGAACGGGTGTTACTGACATAGCCCGAAGAATTAGTACGTTGAAGTGGCAATGGGCAGGTCACATCGCTCGACGAACCGACAACCGTTGGGGAAGAAAGGTTCTCGAGTGGCGACCACGGATCGGACGGCGCAACGTGGGACGACCCCGCACTAGGTGGACTGACGACATTACCAGGGTCGTAGGAAACCGCTGAATGCAGGTGGCGCGGGACCGTGTTGAATGTCATTCTCGTGGGAAGGCCTATGTCCAACAGTGGACGTTTACGGGTTGATGGATGGATGAATAATGGGCAAATAGCTTTGTAGTTATATTTTAAGGCGTTCTATGTATGTTATGAGACGGTGACAATACACGGCATTTATATAGGCAGGTAAGCCGTCGAGATTGGGGTCTGGGAAACCCACTGCGTGTTTCTGGTTGATATACTTATTTATGTTATTTAACCGTCGAAGTATGACTCGCGCACGTCGTCGTCGCTGCCGCAGTCAACTCTGTGGTTTGTGGATGTTGTGTTATGATTAAGTAATTGTTTTTATATTATTGATGAAATATTTAAGTACGCAGTACCTATAAATGATGCAAATAAATATTTTGGTAACGTGTCATCTTGTGTGTCTTGTCACCTTTATGCAAACGAATATATTTATATTATATTAATATACTTAATTGAAATATTATTGTTTTTTTTTATTGCTGGTGACAAACGAGCAGCATACCTGATTGTGTAACTGCTGCCCGTGGACTATTGCAATATTAGGGTACAGTTACGTCGGCGCGGCGCCGTGATCTAGTGCCCAAAGCTCGCTCAGAAAGTTGGGGCTGCCGGCTCTCTCGCACATCGAACCCCGTGCAACAGAACATTGCTATTGATCAGATGTCGATTTTATGCGAAAGTGTGGTCCTACCTCGAACGGGCCGAATATTTAAGTAATCTTTATAAGCATTGTAACATACACAAATCAAACATTTGACTCAATACAATCATTTGCGGATTGCATTTAAATTATGTTATTGGTTATTGGATGACAATTTTAAATTTGAAATACTTTCTATGTGGTTCTTGAATCTATCAATATCTCAATTTTTGACACAGTGGAAACTCCATTATCCGGCCCTTAGTTATACGGATTCGATTTGATTATCCGGACCACTAATAGCGATCTTGCATATACAATACAAGTCAAATCAATACAAGTGAACGTACCGAAACTGTCATCATCCGCTCGCGTTTCGTGTGATCTTTATACCCCACGCGATTCGTTATTGTTGACTACTGCATAATGTTATGCAATAGGTTGTATATATAGCTTTACTTCGTACATTCTATTATCCGGAATTTCGATTATTCGAATGCCTATCGACAAAAATTTGCCCGGTTAATTGAGTTGCCACTGCATTTGATTTTAAGCCAATCAATGGTAGGTACATGTTAGGACTTCGCAGTAAAAGACCAATGAATAGAAAAAATAATAAAATAAAAGAAATTATCAAAAACCAATTTAAAAATATGATTCAACAGCTATAAAAACATATAATATTTAATTAAGTATTTTTTAGTTTTTAATAAAAATTGTCGCTAAAATTGTCTATTAGTCGTTAGTTGGATGCTCTATTCGTATAGAATAAAACTTTTATATTGTCTATTATTGCGGGTATAGTTGTATATAATGCAACGTTAATGTTGCAAATAACTAAATGTTCTCCCAAACGTAACATACAAGCGCATTAACCCCCAATGCAAGCTACCTAATGATTTATTCATACAGTAAGGTAACCATTAGCCAGCGACAGAACATTTAGTATTATACAGGATGTATCAGAGAATGGAGCAGCTGGTCAGAAGGGTAGTAGGTAATGATGGTAGGAACCCATAACAAAAATTTGAAGGGAAAATTTCAAGGTCATTGTCTCGTCAGCTGTTTGTAAAGGTGACGTTGTTATACTGTAGCAAACGTAATCATTGATTTATTTAGGTATTAATGAATATTTAAGAAAGTATGAGTATGTAGCAGACTATTTATCATTTACCTGGTACATTTCATTCAGTTTTAAAGAAAAAGCGATGACAAAATTGAAAACTTTAAATGCTTGTAATTTATTAACGAATCGACATTTTCCTTTCAAATTTTTGTTATGGGTTCCTAGCATCATTACCTACCATCCTTCTGACCAACTGCTCCATTCTCTGATACATTCTGTATATTAGTAGTAGCTATAGTTACATATCTGAATGTATACTAATAATTATATATACTTCCCGTGTGGGTGACTAGATAACAATATCCTTATTACTGTATTACTGGCAATTGGAGTGGTCAACACTGGCTCATGCTTCACCAGGGGATTGGTTAAGTGACCATTCCTGAAGGGTCCCGTTCTCACTGTGTCTATACCGATGTCCCAAGCCGAAACAAAAATATTCCATTTTGATTACAAAGACCAGCAACAATAAATATTACGATACTACCTAAGTAGTTGTACTAAAAACCAGACGAGTTATTTTAAAACTAATAAAAACGAAATCACCCAAAATTATAATCTAACGTGGATAATTAAAATTACATGATTGTTATCATTCATATGACTTTTACGTTCTTGTTGATTTTTATGAATATTAAGTTCTTTTACTTATTTTTGCAAACGCAAAGTAAATGTTTCATCGTTGTGCAGTTTATGTATTTAAATATTCTTTACCTTTTCTAACGTTGATTAATATAAATGTATCATACATAGTATAAAACAAAGTCGTTTTTTCTGTCTTCTTGTCCCCTTGTATGCTTAAATCTTTAAAACTACGCAACGGATTTTGATGTGGTTTTTTTTAATAGATAGAGTGATTGAAGAGGGAGGTTTATATGTATAATAACATCCATTAAATAGTGGAGAAATACTGTTACTTTTGAGGTTTCTAATGTGATGTCGTAAATAAACACATTATTTTGCGCTTACATTGCAAACGCTCGCTGAACCCTACGAAATAGATCAAAATAATGTACTACAGTATTGTACAGCTTAAAAGGGCCTACAAAAACTCCGCGATGGTATATGCTTATCTCTTAAGGATAACATACTATATCCATTTTAATATTTTAAAAAATGGTCTATTATAAAACGATAATTGAAAAGCAATTTACACAATTACTATATTAATCCTTATCATTTTAAATACATTAGTTGGCTTGAGCATTTCACGAAGATAATTTTTTTCCTTCAGACCATGCAAATTAAATCAATACCTTAGGAGATATAGCAAAATTATAATAATGCGCAACGTAATTATTTTCGTGTCGCCGCGCCGCCTGTGATTCATCCGGCCCGCGCGGCCACCTCGCTTTCGAGCTCGGGGCCCAAAAATTTTGGTAGTGTAGTGGAATTGTACGAGTATATCTTATATATGCCTACAAAAAAGTCCATCATGGCATAAATGTCTATATGCTCAAGATGGGCGGGCCACCGAAGACAAAGATCGGGTACCGGTGGCCCGCTCGCACGGCGAAGAGAGGAGCAAAAAATCTACATTCCCATATACTGGCCCTACAGACTTCGAATTTGGTGTGGACTTTCTTTCTGGCCTATAAAGGTCAGATGAAGTAGGGTTTTAAGAAATTCCTTCTTCGAAAGGAATTCTATGTAGGAAAAGTAAACAACACAACTGAATTAACGTAACCGAAGCGAAGCGAGGGCGGGTCGCTAGTAAATGTATATATCGTCCCCAATACAACGAAGGAAAACCTGATAAAATATTATGACAACTAGTCCTGCGGGTAAAGGCAACTTTACCCGCTTAAGCAAACGGGCCTTGTAGCGACCTGGCAAATGATACGTATGTGGAATTGCATCCGGTGAAATTGGACGAATTGATGAAACGGTTGCACTGGGCCTCAATCTAGTGTTGCACCTCAACGGCAATTGAGTGGGCTACCGGCACTGTTTTCTTGACATTACTTGATCACGGGGTGCTCCAAACTGTTGGTGCCAAACGAGGAAGCAGCACACATAATGGTAAGTGTTACTACCGCCCATAGATGTTTGTAATATTAGTATAGTTCGGCCGCTGCCCACCAATATAGACCTAAACCCAACCAGTTGGGCTTCCGGCTCTCTCGCACAATATATGTTTGTAAAATTATTTGCGATACAGGGACAATCACGAGTGTAGCGCTATCTTTACAAACTAGTGATCTGTTTATATGTATATTTATCATCGGGTCATGACCAAATGTATATAAGTTTTGATGTTGATCAAATTATAAAACGTTATTATATGTGTAACGCCGGGTACATATATATAATGTACACTAAACAATCATTGACACATTATCTGTATTGTATTACCCTTGACATTTGTACCGCACTGTGATGTGATAACATTTATACTGCAATATAATAAATCTATAGAGTTTGTTTGTTTGAATACGCTAATATAAGAAACACGATGTTGGATTTGATAAAATAATGTTAGTATGTTAAGCAAGATTAGCCTATAAATTGTAATACCCGCACGTGCACGGACCGAGCCATGACTAAAATTTTAATAAATTTTTTTCTGATTTGATTTGATTCTGATTTCTGATTATGATTCTCAAAAAAAATCGAAATTGATGTCCTTGATCATTTTTATAAACCAGAATCGTGAATTATGAAAAGTTGTTTTTTTTTTTAATAAAACGACGACGACTATATCTACGAATGTATGAAACAAATTTATTTTTTATATGATAAACAACAAAGACATGTCCAAGAAAGTACCCTGAAAATCATTCCCTCACTATGTCCCAAGCGCTAAATTTGAAGATAATCATTAACTTAAAACATAAAATTCCTAACAAATTGTTTATTATCATATTTTTTATTTATATAGGATAGTATTGACTATACCTATATGAGTTCATAGTTTCATAAATGCGAATGGAAATATTTTTAAATATAATTCAAAATTTGTCCATAAAAAAAGTATCATTCCCTCACCGTTTTGTAACAGTGTGATTGGAGCAATACTCCAAAGCCTACCAAGTCCCACCTTATTTTTTTTTGTAGTTGGCAACACTGCCCTTGAGAACATACACTAGAGTGGACAATTGAAGAAAGGATGTTTTCTTAAAATCAATTTGACAAAATGTTTTTTGATTATTACATTTTTAATGTCATTTCCTCATGTAATGTTGATAACATTAAAGATAAGCATTTTTTTTAATAATCATAACATATTTTTATATGTTTTCGGTAGTAATAAAGTAATGTTTACAATTCGTAAGTAAGTAAGGTTATGTTCCTAAGTTTGTTGCAATTTTGTTTCGTTTTGTCATTCCCTCATCGTCATTCCCTCATAAAAATTTTTAATGAGGGAATGAATTATTTTCTAATAAATATAGAATACTTTGACAAAAAGTTTGTTGAATATTACATATTTAATGTCATTATCTCATGTAATGTTATTAAAAGGTAAGCATTTTTTTATTTAATAATCATAGCATATTTTTATATTCTATATATATTTTTTATATTCAATTCAAACTCAAAACAGTTGGGGACCACTATAATATTTTCCTCAAACAAGGACATATACTACAACTTGAGCAAAAAAAATTTCGATCACGAGTTAAAAAAAAACTGATCAACTCGATAAAGCCATTTTCGACTTTTTTGAGAATCAGCCATACAATAAAACATAGGTAGTTATATGTTGCTTGGCGGACACTTGTCACAGCACTTAATAGTGGTACGACTGGACCACACTGTTCAACATTTTATGTGTACAGCCGGGGGTCGGTCCGTCCCATTTGACGGAAATCAACGTCTGAACAACGGCAATGTGCGGTTTCGCTTAGTTCGGTGAACGAGAGAGTCGAGTGCAAACCCTATGGGTGGGTTTTAATTGTTTTATGTGTTTGTAAATCAACTCCTGGACTTATTACAACTTCAACTAGGTATCTGCTGAAGAGTATTTCACAGTGCGAGCACAATGACCTTGTATATAGTATTATTCAAGGTCACCGTGATCTTAATGTGGATTGAGTCTAATGTCGCTATGATGTTGATTGCTTCAATATCCTGGCACTTTTATTGTTGAGATGACAGTGGGGGGTGACAATCAAAAAGATAACCGGCCTTGCGAATCATAACAAAACTAGAGACATCGGTAGCCCGCGTGATAACGTCCCTCTCTTACGTAGTTTGGGATGTATTGGTAGAGTTTTATTATTATTTAATATTAACTACACTAAGACTTATAATAGGTAGTGGTAGTGGTAGGATCACGCTGTGGACAGTTCTCTGTGTACAGCCGCGGGCCGGTCCATCCGGGGTAGTACCACACTCTTGTAGAATATCGACGTCTGAGTAATGACAATGTGCTATTGTGCTTTGTTCGGTGAGCGAGAGAGCCGGAAGCCCAACTGTGGTGGGTTCGGGGTTTGTACTGGTAGGCAGCGGCCTAAGCCCTTGGTATTGCAAAGGACCATGGGCGGTAGTGACACTTACCGTCAGGTGAGCTGTCTGCTCGTTTGCCACCGTAAGCAATAAAAAAACAACCTGGACCAGTATTATATGCAAAATAATCGCATATAATGCAATCAATTTGATTTCCTTTTAATATTATTAAAATATATGTTTGAAATGTCAATCACTGTATTTGCCTCAGATATACAATCCGGTTTGGTAACTTAGTGTATGTTCGTAAAAAAATATACTGTGTACGTTATGTGGTACCTACTGTGTGTCTATAGCAAACTGGTTCCGTCTGAGTATCGACCCGGTGACGTTGTAGACGTAACGCCGCGCGCCGTGTGACCTTTGAACGGACAAGGGCGATCGAAACTCATGCTAGGTTAGCTCTGTTACCGCGGGACTAACACTCACTTTATATATCTTGGAACAGAACAATATTAGCGAGACTTGCATATACATATACTTGTGCCTTACTAAGGCAACACTTTGTATTAAGTTATCAATATATGTTCATCTCA
The DNA here is from genome assembly GCA_905163515.2 of Lymantria monacha. Lineage (NCBI taxonomy): Eukaryota > Metazoa > Arthropoda > Insecta > Lepidoptera > Erebidae > Lymantria > Lymantria monacha. The sequence continues at coordinate 557,827 of LR991096.1, read as the reverse complement.
GCTCATACATTGTCCCACTGTTGAGCCTAAACCACCTCCGTTATGGGAGTGACATTGACCTACTATACCATGCCTAAGCCTATCTATGATGTGAGATTGATCAAATAAATAACAATATTGAACTAGTTGCCCGCCCAATGACTTCGCACAGTATCCGATGTTATAGCATGTACCGAGCGAGACACATGTGACGACAACATTGTATCATTTCGTCTAGCACTGAGATTGTAACAAACAGCGACCCGCCCCCACTTCGGTTTCGGCTCTGATACATGTCTACAAGTTGTTTTCGAGGGTCATTACCAATCGACTCACGTGCAAGCTTGATGACTTCCAGCCGCCCGAACGAGCTGGCTTCCGAAAAGGCTATAGCACCATAGACCATATCCTCACGCTTCGGCAGATTATCCAGTAGACCGAGGAGTACAATCGGCCTCTGTGTATAGCGTTTGTGGACTATGAGAAAGCCTTTGATTCAGTCGAAACTTGAGCGGTGCTACAGCCCTTCAGCGGTGCCAAATCGACCATTGTTATATCGAAGTGCTGAAGTGTTTGTATAGGAACGCCACAATGTCAGTCCGTATTCGGGATAAGAGTACGAAACCGATCCAGTTGCAGAAAGGCGTGAGACAGGGAGACGTCATCTCTCCGAAACTGTTCACCACTGCACTGGAAGATGTCTTCAAGCTCTTAGACTGGACCGGACTCGGCATCAACATCAATGGCGAATACATCACTCACCTTCGATTCGCAGACGATATTGTCGTCATGGCAGAATCCATGGAGGACCTTGGCACCATGCTCAACGATCTCAGCAGGGTATCCCAACTAGTGGGTTTACGAATGAACATGAACAAGACGAAAGTCATGTCAAATGCCCATGTCATACCTGTACCGGTCCTAGTTGGCAATGCGATTCTCGAAATTGTCGATCATTATGCTTACCTTGGACAAACAGTCCAGTTAGGTAGATCCAATTTCGAGAAAGAGGTCAGCCGACGAATCCAACTCGGTTGGGCAGCGTTCGGGAAACTTAGGAGGATCTTCTCATCCAACTTACCTCAGTGTTTGAAAACACAGGTCTATGACCAGTGTGTGTTACCAGTGATGACACGGGCACGGTAACGTGGTCCCTAAATGTAGGCCTCATAACCAGGCTCAAAGTCGCTCAGTGTGCTATGGAGCGGGCTATGCTCGGGATTTCTCTGCGAGATAGAATCCGAAATACGGAAATCCGCAGACGAACGGGTGTAACCGACATAGCACGAAGAATTAGCACGCTGAAGTGACAATGGGCAGGCCACATCGCTTGAAGAACCGACAACCGCTGGGGAAGAAAGGTTCTAGAGTGGCGACCACGTACCGGACGACGCAGTGTGGGACGCCCCCCCACTAGGTGGACAGACGACCTAGTGAAGGTTGCTGGGCGTCGTTGGATACAGGCGGCACAGGACCGCACTCTGTGACGTAAAATGAGGGAGGCCTGCGTTCAGCAGTGGACGGCAATAGGCTGAAATGATGAATACTAATTATTTAAATAAGCTTCATCCATAACCCATTTTACTTGTCACGGACTTGTATATATTTTTAGGATACACAATTTCATAGTAGATTATTTTGTTCTATCTCGTAAGGTTTGCAATGTGGCCAAGTTGGCCACGGACGTCAAGAATTCGGTACCAGTGGCCGGCTCAATGGCAATGGGGAGGGAATACGATGGGTTATGGGGCCACGCGCCGCTCTCCCATCGCCCCGTACGGAACGAAAAAAAAACGTTTGCAACGTAAACGCACAAAAATATATTTTTTACGACATTTCATTACATTTTTTCTAATTATCGATTTACCCTAATATAATGTGTATGTATTATACATATAAACCTTCCTCTCAAATCACTCTGTCTAGTGACGAATACTCTGTGGTGTAGTTTAAAAAAATTTAAGCATCTATCGGTAATATATTTTTCTCAAACATGCTTGGAAATTGGAGCATTATTTTGACAACCTTCTTCGAGAGAAATCGATATTGCTGTACTGAGCAAGCAGCGGCCGGCAAAAAAATATGAAAATACATATCTGTTGTGTTTTAGCGGCCAAATAAATATATATGTAAATTCATATCTGTCGTGTATTTTAAAAATGGAACGATTTGTTACTTCAAATTCTAGTAACCAAATAGGCAACCTATCAGAGTTTTATTTAAATTGCGAACTGGCTTGAAAAAGAAAGCTGTTTAATAATGAAAAAAAAAGAACCCTCAACCCTGTAGCACGTGAAAAATGTTGTTCGTTGTTCGTCATGTATACAACTCTACTTAATACTATTTAGTTTTAATCTTCGCGCATTATTGGAGAAAAGCACTATACAAGTCTTGGCCACATCTAGGAATTGATGGACTTACGTATGTGTGCGGCCCACATTTACACGTCCGTCCACCAATACCTCTTTTGCTGGCCGCTGCAGTAATGTACTATATTTGTAATAGAGGAAGTAACTATGTTTTACGCTATGTAGAGATGAAAGGCGCCAGAGATATTTATATATCAGAGAATGATAATTTTTGAAGTTTCATAGTTTTGTGTAATTATACAAATTTAAATCGTAGTACAAGTATCCATATCGTTTATTTGTAGTGAGAATAGAGCTTAGTAGTGTGCTCTCTAATTGTGATATTCATTTGCAGCACGTGATACGTGGATATTTAGTATTTAATCGTTTCCAGCGATGATGGTATGAGCTCACTCAGTCCATTATAGACTCGACGTTCTTTTGATCTGTAAACTGAATGCCTTGAGTTTTTAGTTTAGTTATGGCTGTTATATGATCTGTTGAGATTGAAAGGGTTGCATGTTAGAGCCCATCTGGTCTGTTAAGTGTATCACAAGTTCAGTATATAACTGTAATCGTACAAGATTCAAATGATTACGTAATAGTGTCGTCAAGTGTAATACTGTTATCGTTTTATCTGTTCGTGATTTATTCGCTGTATTGTATCTAATGCGATTGATAACGTGGTACCGTGTGCGAGATAACGATCTATAAATCACAACATTGTGCTACACATTGAACACTTAGTTACGTTCTTACTTTCGCGTTTATTATGAGTAAATATAGATACTGGATTGACAGGCACTTTGGTAAGCTTACTTAGAGTTAAAATTTGTTGGGCAAGTGTTGCTGCTTTTTCGATGAGTTCTGAGGCGGTTTTTACAATTTCTATGGGGTCGTAAAATGTGGCGACAGGAGAATACAATGATTCTTAACCTGTTACCACACGAGGTTTTAAATAATGCGCTTGTATCAGAGCTCACACACGTGTGCATTGTGCACACAGAGTGTTGCTTCAGTTGTTAAATTTGTTGTGAGTTGCTGGCTACGGGGATTCTCTAGTTAAAATCTTTTATATTAGGTCGTCTTTTTTCATCTCAGATATGTCTTAATTTCTAGATCAATTTCTCTCCCCCTGTGAAGGACATCCGAGTCTTGCCCAAAATGGGAAGGAGAATGTCCTACTACGCAGTTAAGACAGGTTGTTAAAGTTTGATGTCCAGTTTTCCTTCTTTTTGAGATACTGTAATTAGTGTTAATTTGAGTTGCAGTTTGCAAATTTATTTTTTAAAAAGACAGTAATAAGCCTTGTATTGCAGGGAACATAAAAAAAGATTGAGTTTAACTTACTGAATCATAATGGAAGCGTCACTCGGTCCCTGTGGCTAGGTTATATATCTAACAGATAAATTCAATAAAATTGATAAACATAATCATCAATAAATACAAATTCGTTTCAGATCATCATCAGCTTCAGCTAAAATTTATAAAGTTATACTGTGATTATTGCATCTTAAATTAGTATATGATTGGAATGTAACAATGAATAATAATATATTATTATCGTAGGGTGTACAGAAACCTTTCAAAAGTGTGATCAAAGCGAACATCGGGGACGCGCACGCCATGGGACAACAGCCCGTCACGTTTATCAGACAGGTAAGCATCTATGGTAAGTCACCGTAATATATTTTGCTATTCAATATCCCGTTACCTTAGCCACTTGAAAGGCAACCTTAGCATTTCTTCCTGTCACAGAATAAAAACTGTCGTCTAATTTTTTTTGCATATTCTAGCAAATTTCATGATATCAGGATATCCTTATAAATCGGTTTAACGATATTATTTGACATATTTGTCTAGGGTTCATGTCTCATTGTAATATAGTCATCATCAAAGTCAGCTTGATTAAGATTTTATATAGCTAATTAATATATTTTACCATCCAAATGGTAGATAGCGACATCCTATCATTTGGTGTGCAGTATGTGTGTCTGATGTAATGTCTGTGGGCAGGTCCTCGCGTGTGTGTCGAGCCCCTCACTCATTGACAACGGCCCATTCCCCAGTGACGTGAAGCAGAGAGCAAAAGAGATATTGAAGGCTTGCGGGTGAGTACGTCAACTAAGTACAATCGCTACAACTATATAAAAATTAGATATTTGTATAGAATTTTTTAATCATTAGTGGTGTTCTAAACAATGTGACACGAATATAGTGTAATCCTGTTGTATACAGAGCGTGAGGGCGGGTCGTTCTATATAGAATGGTGTCTATGATTATGGCTACTCTGTTGTACTAACATTATCTACAATTTACCAACGATTTGTGCTTCACTCGTGATACCAGTCGACTAAGTAAATCTAAATTGTATTGTTGGAATGAAACGCACGATTGTGATGACCGGTAAATACATTCTGTTATCTGTCGTTATTTTCTTTTAAAAGTCTGAACGATCGGTAACAGTATTACATTTTGAATTTTATGCCATTTGCGAACGTTAATCAATCTCCCAAATGTGATCTATGTCCTGTCCTATATTGGATGTCAATGGGCCGATCGATGGTTGCGAATGACATCCAAAATTCAAAGCTACAGAACAATCAAGTCTCGCTTCTATATTGATACCTCTTATAGCTATCAGATCGTTTAGAGATAGATCAGAGAAAATAGTATCAACTTGGCGTATAGTTGTCAGTTGATTAATGCGACTGTTTTGTTTACGGGTCCACTGACACATTTAGATAGATACACGCAGGTGCGGCCCTAGCACAAGTGTTATATTAGCGCACAACTAGTTTATAGATAAATACCAGTTGGTTGGGTAACATAATACAACGTTGGATTAGTGTTTTGCTACATCAGATCAAAACAGGTTCATTAATATGTAATTGTTGAATTAACATCGTATGTCATTCACTGGTGTGTCATACAACAAATTTAATTTTCAACAGTTTATTTTAAACATGCATATGTGTGTGTGTATCTACATATATAATTAAATAGTTGTATTGGAGCTGGTAACAAATTTGATTAGAAAAGTATAATTAGGAAGAAGCAGCTGAGAAATAATGATTCAACAGCTCTCGTACAAGTAGTAGTAGTACAAGTAGGTAATGCGATAGACAGGAAGCGCAATTGTCTATAGTAACCAAATCAATTGTCTATAGTCTATAGATAGTCTATAGATAGTATATAGTATACTATCTCTTAAACGATTTCAAAAATTAAACTATACAAAGTAATGCGAAATTAAATTTAAAAAGATATGCTTTATTTGTAGTTTGCATCTAATTGTACTGGTAGATACAATATGTAGGTGTGTAGATTGGAAGCTTATATACCAAGAGGATATAGATATCGATGTGTCCTATGTGGAAGGGCCAATGTTACCTATATAGACCGGTATACATAGGACACATTGATACACAGATAGCTAGATAGACATTAACTAGATATATGTATGTGTAGTGCATGTATGTGTATGCGAAGGACAAAGTTATATTTCCATAGAGCTAAGCTGAGCTATATGTGAGAGGTACTTTTTTTATTTTTTTTTTTATTTTTTATTGGTGGGCTATGGGTGCGTCTCGCCCCGCTGAATCGGTCCGGGGTGACGGAAAGGCGGCGCGTGACCCCATAGACCCACCGTAAAACCTTCTCTCTTCGCCGTGCGAGCGGACCACCGGTACTCGATTTTAACTTCGGTGATATGTGAGAGGTACTAATATTGTGACAAATCAATCCTCTACAACAATTTAGAAAAATGTATTGTGGATGATTAAATAAATTTGAATTTGAATGTTGTGTTTGACAAATTTCATACCATTCTCCTGTCTAAAGTAATGATGATTATGCAGATGTAACTTTGTTGTACGGATAGGTCGATTTGTGTGTTTATTGTTGATTTATTTGTATTTGTGTATATTTATAAATGTTATGTTTGTTCCTCGCCCCGCGCGCCGCCGCCGCCGGTGTACTCCTGATACAACAGACCGTAAGTTATAGTCTATTGTTGCAATAAACAGCTTATTTATTTCTAAATAGCTGTGACTGACACGCATTGTTTAATATTTGCATGTCGCTTCGTATTTACTTATAAACATTGGAGAGGGCTGGTTTTATGTAAGTTTTTGATGCATGTTCGTAATATACATGTACGATTAATTTTTTTTTAATAAAGTGTTGCTGTCACGAAACTTGAAAGGTGCGGGTTAAAAAATTGATTGATTTAAAGCGAGATGTTGTGTGCAATAAATGTATAATGTGTCAGGAATTGTACAAACGAGTGTACACACTAGTGTTTGCCCAATGCAAGACTGTTGCTAGTCTCGCAGGTCTTGCAACTCTAGCTGTTACAATAACACAGTCACTTGTTTTGATAAAAATGATAAATCCAATTAAATTAAGGAAATGCTATTCATCAAGTGGCACTAACTGTACAACTATCAATAATTAGGTACATACAACTTAACGGGAGTGGGGATATAATCACACTTATTTATCATGGGAATGTTTAAAATAACATCAAATTATTTCCCTTGTGTGCTGGTATTAAAAATACAAAATGTTGACAATCCCTTGTTTGCCAAAGGAATCGTAAACATCTACGTACCTACTGTCTAAGGGAGCACTGCGAGACTCTTACACTATCTTGGTCTTGCATTTGGCCAACACTAGTAGACACATACCGGTCCATGTTCGTTACGTATTGTATAATGGTGGTGATGTGGGATACAATACCATCAAGGTTATGGCACGATAAATATGATTACCTTCTTTCGCTTACCGTCTTGTCTTTCCTACTTCTCTATCTATTTAATTGACAAGACACACGTGTATATATTGAACTAGGTGGCGGCAACAACTATAATGGTATTAAAATAACTCGTGCATGTTTATATCTACCGGGTTTTAAGGTTAAGAGAGGTAGGTATAAGTGTTTAATATATACAGTGTATTCCAAATGAAAATGAAATTAATGTTACCTGTCACTAGTAAATTTTTAATCCGCACGTTAGTGGATGTCGTCAGCATTATAAAGAGACTTTTACAACTAAATAGATTTTTCTATGCTTTGTCGATGCCCTGTGGCAACATGCCCGGACATCCGGGTGACAACTTGGCGACTGCGCGACTGCTCTTCGCCCTCTGGGCGAACTATTACATCAGAGTATTAAATATGAATGCATATATTTAAGTTCTGTATTGGTTTGGACTTGAACCTTGTACCCTCGTGCATGCATTGACATATACAATTTTTTTCAATTTCATTTGGAATGGACTGTATGACTGTACGTTTAATAACATTGTGTGTATATATATGTACGTAGTGGTGAGTCTGTCGGTGCGTACTCGATGTCGTACGGTATCGAGCTGATCCGCAAGTCTGTGGCCGCGTACATAGAGAGGCGCGACGGACACCCCACCAATTGGGAGAACATATGTCTCTGCAACGGCGCCTCGAACGGTATCAAGAACTGTCTACAGCTGTTCTGCAACAATATTGATGGAAAGCAATCCGGTACGTACCGCCTGGCGCAGTCGCCGCAACAATCGCTTCTGTTGCTATCACATACATATGTATAATGGATACAACTTACAAATTAACCACAGAGTAGTCGATCTGATCGTTGTTGTTACAAATGTGTGGTGATTCACCGACTGAGAATACTATTCACCATCCACTATCCCACTATCTTACCAATGGGTGTTGTTAAAGATGACTGTGGAATATAATATACTTGTAACATATACGCAACAGAAGGAAAACTTGAAATAAAACCTTATACCAATCAGTCTGACCAGCGTGGTGTAGGAGGTCGATTCCCCTTCCTTTCCCCTTTTATAGATGTGGCCAGCAGCGGGACGTATACGAGCTAAGATGATGTTGATGATGATGAATTATTTTATAATTTATCTAGATGATATATTAAGTAAGCATTGCTTATCATATATATTTACAACCTCAAGAATTGTATGTTGTAAATATACGTCATCACCGGGGGGCGGTCTGAGTGCAGTAATACATTTTATCACTTAGTTATCTGTATGAGGAACGAACGATGATAATCTTATAATCATTATGCTTGGCTAGCTGTTTGGCGATCGCACTGGTGTTTTGTGTCTCTCAGGATAGTGTTGTAGGATATTGTCCTGGTGTCGCTGCGTGGAGAGCAGGCTACATATTGTATTTCTAACTAAACTATGCGGACATTTCACATGTCTCAACACAAGTTAAATGCTGACACACAGGCCGATAATATTAATGTAAGAAAAATAAAACTCGAAATAAAATGATCTGACCAGCGTGATATATCATCTTACGCTCTAAGAGGTTCTACAGTAGTGGGGGGATGTGCACGTGTTGATATGATGTTAGACAATGTAGTTGGTCTACACACGTCGACCTGTAAATGAATTATGTATTATCATACTTTATCTGTCTAACGAGAATCAGATCTGTGAGTGTGTTATCTGTTATCTGAAGTATCGACGTAACTCTGGTTACGGCAATACGTATACTGTCACCATATTATAACATGACTGTTGGCTACTGTTTAATTGTTTTTTGTTCATAAACAACATACATACAGCAGTAAGGATATATACAAAGTGTTATGCGAGCGAACAACGATTGCCACATGTGAGATTTGAATCCATATCATTGGAAATCTATTCCAATCGTTTTACCAATTAGGAAAGCGTGGCTCTCCTCATAACATAACAACCAAATTCTCGTTCACATTGTCGTCTTTACGACAGACATTCACACGCCATCTACCGAAAGAATATATTTATTACAATATTTTTTATATACTCCTCCCTGCACTAAGAAAATAAACCTTGTATAGCGGGGGACTTTACAAACATGCAATTAACGCAGACAAATTACTCCCAGACTCAGAACAACACTTTGTGGATCGCACAAAGTAATGTCCCGCGTGGGAATCGAACACACGGAACTGGCGTAGGAGGTCGGTATCTTAACCACTACGCCATCTGTGCAGTCAATATGGCCAAACATTTATTTTTGATGCTGATGTAATGTTTCTTAAAATCATTTTTCATTATTGATATAAATTAGTTTATATTACTTTTTATTGTTATAATAACCTGTGCTTATTGATGTATAAGTAGTCCTTGAGTGTTCATAACTAGCGCTTAGTTGTGTGTACTGTGTAAACCGGCGGCGGGCGGCCACGTACGTACGTACGTACAAGTATATACACTACCGTCCAAAAGTTTGGAAGCACACCTGTTTTCAAACAAAACAAATAAATGCCGACTAATAGCGGTAAAAATTAGCAATAATCTTAAGTTTTACAACCTTTTACGACTGTCTACACAAACACAAAAGGATTATTATCCTACATTCATCAAGTTTTATGGAATTCCTTAATATTGACGAAACACGTGTTTTATGACTTAATCCGTCGGCTACTTTATCCTATGCAATGGTGTAGTTTTATTGATAATGTTTGCTGGTTTTAACTTTTTTAGACCTTATTCAGTCGCACTTGAGCATTGGCACGTGAAAGTTGTGATATTAACATTGTCTGTATTCGAAAGATATCGGCTACTACTTTGACCGTATTTTTTCTTCTGAAAATGGCAAAACGCAAGCAAATCACGCTTGAACAGCGAAGCGCTATTTGCACTCTACGCGAGGAAGGATACAGTGAACGTCAAATCGCAGAAAGGCTCGGAATTTCTTGTAAAGGTGTCCACTATACCCTTGCTAGAAAACAAGAAACGGGGAAAAATGAAGATAGAAAGAGATCTGGTAGGCCCAAATCCACAACAAATCAAGAGGACAACTTCATTAGAGTTCTTTCTAAACGGAATCGACGCTTAACTGCACCACAGATCACTGCAGCTCTGAATGATACGCGAGAAACACCCATTTCAACAACTACTGTTAAAAGACGCTTACTGTCTGCGGGATTAAGAGGATGTGTTGCTGCTAAAAAACCCAAACTAACAAATCGACATAAGAAAAATAGACTAGAATGGGCAAAAGCGCATAAAAACTGGACTATAGAACAATGGGAAAATGTCCTTTGGAGTGACGAATCAAAATTTCAGATTTTCGGATCCAATAGACGTGTCTTTGTACGCCGGTCAAAAGAAGAGAGGGCTTCAGAGGCATGTACAGTGCCTACCATCAAACATGGTGGTGGTAATGTCATGGTTTGGGGGTGTTTTGGCAACAGTAAACCCGGCAATCTTGTGAGGATAACCGGAAAATTAAACAAGGAAGGCTATTTAAAAATTCTCCAAGATTCTGCCATACCCAGTGGACTAAGTCTCATTGGTTCTGGATTCATTTTTCAACAGGATAATGATCCTAAGCATTCGTCTAAATTGTGCCAGAACTTTTTAAACAAGAAAAAAGCTGAAAACATTTTAAACATCATGCAATGGCCATCTCAATCCCCTGATCTTTCTCCCATTGAACTTGTTTGGGATGAACTTGACAGGAGGGTGAAAAGTCGTTGTCCTACGAGCTCAGAACATTTGTGGCAGCTATTAGAGAACGAATGGAACAAATTAGATAAAGATTATTTTAAAAAATTGATTAATAGAATGCCCAGAATATGTGAGAAGATTATAAAGGAGAAAGGTGGACACTTTGATGAAGCTAAAATTTAATCTAATTTACCATTGTATATTATTTTTTTATTTTGTTTAAGTTAGTTTCTGTTTGTTCTTTATTTTTTTATCAATACATTTAAATTTAAATGACTTAGTTTGGTTTTATTCGATTTTACCTTGCTGCTTCCAAACTTTTGGACGGTAGTGTATATTAACGTGATATAAACATATTATATTGTTGCTGATCATCAATCATCCTTTCGGCCGTCTACTGCTGGATGTCCACACAAATAAGGGGATACTAACGTAATCACCATATTTGAAAAGCTGGTCGGTGGCCGCAGTTGAATGTGGCTCCCCTACCTTATGGTTTTCATTTTTATGCCGTCAGCCACCGATAGCTTTCACATGTTTACTGGGATCGTGAGTGAGTGCTGGTGGCTCTCAAGCTGGTGAAAGTAAGCTAAGCGACATCGACTAATCTTCTGTGGAGTACGGGTCTCCACTCGGGGCGTCGCTGGAGCCAAAGTGGGGTTCCCATGTTTAGATTATTAATTTTTTCGTGACGCTGTGTCGTAACTTCGACAGTGGGGACTGGAACGTGGATATTTATATGTTATGATCGCGCAGGACGTGAACGCTTTGCGTTGGGCGAGGCGAGCGTCACGTCGACGTCAGTCTCGTCAAGTAAATGTCGATGGCGGCGGATCACGATTGTTGCGGATGTACAGTTGGCCGTCCCAACCACTATTGAGGTTGGGATAACTTGTGACACAGTCCTGGTGATCCTTCATCGCTTATGACAAGTCGTGTTCATTAACCGTCAGCACACTTCATGGGTGAATGTTGAACATTTTTTTATTTCTTTTAACCCCATATGTGTATTCGTATGTTTTACAAGTGATTTTTATATTATTCAAAACTTCAAAATAAATCAAAATTTGTCTTAGGAGGAAAAATACATATGAAAAGCAAAACTGTTATCATTTGCAAATAGATACAAACATTAAGATTGACGCCAATATATTGTGTTGTGTAGTGAGTGTTATCTCAACATTATCTATACAGATATTGTAACAATCATCCGTATTTATGTGTTGTGTGATAGTGGTGCATTGTACTCGCGCGCTACACACACGACACACTGTGTACTAGAGATGAGTAGTTCCGGAGCGTAATAGTTCCGAGAACTATGTCTTTTGCCGGAACGATCTATTTCCAATCCAACCACACGGCTGAGATAGTTCCGTAGGTCCGACTCGTCCCGACAACCGAGTTGTTCCGACTCGTCCCGACAACCGAGTTGTTCCGACGACCGAATAGTTCCGACGACCGAGTAATAAAGTGTGCGTAATGCATGCGTCTAAATATTCTTCTATATATCGTCATCATCTATATATCTTGGTTGTCAGTCCTAAACCTGTCATGTCAAGTATGAGGGTAAATCAACTGATATTCCGACAATTACTGACAAATAAACCTAAAAATAACTTGTATTTCGTTGGTTATAGCTCCTTCAAGATACTAAATTTGAAGGAGCTATAAACTACGAAATATGGATCTTGAATGGCTGGAGCCGATTAAAATTATGTCCGCACATGTTACGTTGGATTGGATTGCATAATCATGTCATTAGAACCGATAGGATAGGACTCACGTACTATCGGTCAGCGGAACTAGATAGGTCCGCGAACATGTTTCCTGGATATAGTTCCGACGGAAAAAGGAATCGTTCCATGTCCGATCCGCTCCAGGACATGATTTGCACATGACTAGTGTGTACTGTGCAGTGGGGACTGGTCACTGGGGACTGGTGACCCCACCGGTCACACACACACACACACACCTCTAGTGACATTACTCGAATACAGTGTAAGTGCAATAGCCACTGAATTTGATATTATTATTAGCGATTTAATAAAACAATTAACATTCAATATCGTGACGAAATAAATAAATAATACAATGTGTCATCACCCATTTCATGCCCGTGGGTGATCGTAAAAGACGACTAAGGGTGCGAAGGGATGCGAGTAAATAACATTACCGCTGCTGCTGTCGCGTTCGTCCAATATCAAAACGACAAATAATTTATTTAAATAGTTAGGTGTTAGTAAAGAAAGGAATAGGATCGTGAGGCCAAACATCACAACTGTTGCTCCAACTCGGTACTAGAGGTACCACACTGTCCTTGTTTCCCAGGTAGCCCTAGAGTAGGTTAGGCCCGAGTACTTGAGTTCTGAAGGTGTGCACGACGTTCTACCGTCTTTGATTGTCAGAATCGCTTCGTGTTTGGACTTAGACTAGGTAGATACGAAGCAGTCCAAGTAGCCAGTAGCAACTTTACGTTAAAGTCTCAAGGTAGTTATAGCCCGATATGACAATTATTAGATTGTAGATTTTATCGTATTTTTTATTTTTCTCCTTTTTTTTTGCAGTTTGAGCTCCAATTTTGACTTCATATTCGTATTCAGCGGTAAAAAATACGTCGGAAAATCCTGGTCGAATACCTAACACAGACCACCTTTTTTTGTGGTCCTGTGTAATGCTTTATTACATACTTACACTACAAAAAAGAAAGAAAATTCTAAATAAACCCATTCAATTCGACTAGCGTGATATTTCTTTCTCATTAATGCGCAGACACGTCTCCAGCATTGTGATGATGGCGAATAACACTACATGGACGAGGAACACACAAACTTTGACGCGAGAGTGGTTAGCAAGTAACGAACACCATGACAGACCTCAACAGATAGATATCTCTTTACTATGAAATATTGTTTTGGATGTGAAAGGTGATATATACTAGTTATACATATAATGTGTGACAAACCTTTCATGCACACACGAGGCATTACAATTTTCATTAAAGAATTGACGTTGAAATGTGTGACTACGTCTGACAAATGCACTCGGGTTGCTTCGTGCCTGGCGGTAAACGAGTAGGTACTGGTCACAATTTGCATTAAAGAATTGACGTTGAAATGTGTGACTACGTCTGACTAATGCACTGGGGTTGCTTCGTGCCTCGCGGTAAACGAGTAGGTACTGGTCACAATTTGCATTAAAGAATTGACGTTGAAATGTGTGACTACGTCTGACTAATGCACTGGGGTTGCTTCGTGCCTCGCGGTAAACGAGTAGGTACTGGTCACAATTTGCATTAAAGAATTGACGTTGAAATGTGTGACTACGTCTGACTAATGCACTGGGGTTGCTTCGTGCCTCGCGGTAAACGAGTAGGTACTGGTCACAATTTGCATTAAAGAATTGACGTTGAAATGTGTGACTACGTCTGACAAATGCACTCGGGTTGCTTCGTGCCTGGCGGTAAACGAGTAGGTACTGGTCACAATTTGCATTAAAGAATTGACGTTGAAATGTGTGACTACGTCTGACTAATGCACTGGGGTTGCTTCGTGCCTCGCGGTAAACGAGTAGGTACTGGTCACAATTTGCATTAAAGAATTGACGTTGAAATGTGTGACTACGTCTGACTAATGCACTGGGGTTGCTTCGTGCCTCGCGGTAAACGAGTAGGTACTGGTCACAATTTGCATTAAAGAATATTGACTATTATTGCCAAAACTATATTTAACAAAATCACAGTTACCGCTAGTTAATGCTTAGGGTAAAATCAAAGACCACCGAAGACAAAAATCGGGTACCGATGGCCCGCTCGCACGGCGAAGAGAGAGGATTTTTACGGTGGGTCTATGGTGTCACGCGCCACTTTTCCGTCACCCCGGACCGATTTGGCGAAACGAGACGCATCCATAGTCCACAAAAAAAAAAGGTACCTAAATGAGAAATTCTAAGCTCAAGTTAGTGGTACCGAGGACTACCTCAACAGAGGGATTATATGGCCTCCCTGTCATCTTGGTCGGAGTAGGGCAGAAAAACAATCGTTTAAAAAAAATGATAAGCATGTACTAAAGTCATCTCGTCAGATGACGCGAGCGAATGTATCATGTGTAAAATGAAGTTAATGTACACTCGTGCTCAGTGACAATTTAAGACTACGTTGGTACTTAGAACAGCGTACCTGTATAGTCGTTTGTGCACTAGCATTTTACTAATTTTCTTATTGTATGTAGTAATAGTGAACTTAAACGAGTTGTAATTGTTACTGTGACGTCACAATTGACAGATTACACGTAATAATAAGGCAGGCGCGTCAACTAAGAGAATAATGTTCAAGGTTGAACTAAATGAGTGCCGATATTTACATAGTGATGTCTGACGTTTTACTTGTATTAAGTACGAGTACACGTTTGTTATATATGCACCACTTCACATGTGATGCGGAACTGAATTCTGGTCGGTCCGTCCATGTACCACGCTCACAGAACATCGACGTCTGACCAGTGACAATGTGCAGCACTTCGTTCGATGAGGGAGAAAGTCGGAAACTCAACTTTCTAGGAGAATTTGCGTTGGTTGGCGACGGCCTAGCTGTATCCTGAGTATTGCAAAAGGTCTATGCACGGCAGTGACACTTACCATCAGGTGCTTGTTCGTTGGCTGCCATAAGCAATTAAAAAAAAAAAGAAAACGACCACATTAACATCCATAGAAATACTTTTGTTTTATTACTTGGACTTGATTAACTGGCCAATTGTGATCACCAAACTGTCTACAAAGCGTCTTGATTATAGTATTATGTTATTATCTTCATTTGTGTGTACCAACGTTCAACAGAGGGTCAATGTATGTATAGACGGGGAGATATTAATATGTAATGTTAACGTTTGCAGGTATAATGATACCGATACCGCAGTACCCGCTGTACTCGGCCTCGCTCGCCGAGTACAACCTGGCACAGGTGCAATACTACCTGGACGAGGAGCGCGGCTGGGCACTCACCGAGGACGAGCTCGAGCGAAGCTACAACGAGGGCATGAAGAAGTATAACGTACGCGCGCTAGTCGTCATCAACCCGGGCAACCCCACCGGACAGGTGAGCAGACGCAGATCTTCCCTCCACCGCCGGATGACTTCCCTTTGGGCCACTTCTTGTGCTCTGTCCAGTCACATTGCGGAGACTTGCCGCACTCCAGCACTTCAACCAGGTTTACAAATATTTGGCAGAAGCCTTCCCAGCACTGCGGCTGACTTAGTGAGCCTAGAACGGGCCGGGTAAAGTGTATCCCAAAAGTCTAATTTCTATTGAGGGGTAGGTCAAAATATATCATCTGAACTCGCGCCGGCACGACAACCTCGGACACAGTTACGTGTGCTCCTCGGGGGTGACTTCGACATCGGCTATGGAATAGGAGGATCTTAGTTTTAACCAACAAGACCCTCAGACCTAGCATGTCAATCTGGTCTATAACGAGGGCTACTCCGTCCTGTCTCAATCAGGAAGCCCCCTGAATGTCAGCCCTATGCACTGTGATGGGGTTATCTGTGTAACAGATAACTCCTATTCCGAAAAAGAGCTAACCCCGCAGTACCTATGCGTACCCGATATTCTATTGGACAGGATCAGGACGAGCTCTGTGAAACGCCGCATTCCACTCTATGGTGATGAATTTGCGCGACGCTTGTCTCAGAAGGGTGCTTCCAGGGGACGTACCTTCTCTTGAGGTACGCCGCCAACAGACTCTGGAGATATGGAGGCACTGCATAAAATTGGAGTGCCTCCTTCAATATCTCATTAGGGAGAATGTTGAAGGCGTTCCTTATGTCAAGCGAAATTGCCAGGAGGGCTTCTTTTTTGGTCACCGCTACGTTGGTTAAGGTCTTTAGGGCGACTAGCGCGTTAACTATTGACCGGTCGCCCCTGAATCCGTGTTGTTTCTTTGATAGTCCTGGCCCGACTTCCTTAAAGTGCTCGACGAGACGGTACGAGAGTACTACCTCGAACAATTTAGCATTCTCGTCTAGCACCAGTGGCCTGTAGATGGAAGGTGAGTCGACTAGGCGACCCTCCTGTCGCAGCAGACCCAACCGTGCGCATTTCCGTTGTTCTGGGTACTGCCCGGACGTCAAACATGTGTTGAGCTGTTTCCGGTGTTCATTGATGTGGCTTCTTCTGTTCGTACACGCCCCGAGACCGTCCGGACCAAGCGTCTTCCCTTTTGCGAAGTCGACAGAGGGCCACTACCATTTGAGTATCAGTGATGGAAGTATTAAAGTCGGAGGAAGTAGATTTCCATCACCGACCGAGGAGTCACTTCTAACATAGTCAATAGAGCGCGGGAACAGTTAAGAACAGAACCATTAGCTCCGACATACTTGCCGACTGACAATAATAAGGCAAATGTTGTCAAATTGATGACTGAGAGTGAGCGAGTGTCGCGGGTTCGAGTCACCATGTCAATTGTTCACGATGAAGCAAATTTAAGATATTTTGTTGTACTATAGAAATAATTTAGATTAGTGATGATGTAAATTGTTGCAATGTATTGTAACGATCAAAATAATCAAACAACAAAAACAATGTATTGTATGTGTGTGTGTGTGTGTGTGTGTGTGTGTGTGTGCACAATATCATAATGTTTATGTGTTTGTCTGTGTGTGTGTACAGGTGTTGTCGCGCGAGAACGTTGAGACTATCATCAAGTTCGCTCACAAGAAGAAGCTGTTCATATTTGCTGACGAGGTGTATCAGCATAACGTGTACGCCGGCAACAAGTTCCACTCGTTCAAGAAGGTACGTTATCATAACAACATACATACATAACAACATACGATATACACAATATGTTTGTCGTCACCCCATACTTACATACGCATCAGAGCGCATCTGGTGACATACACCACACCGTGATCATCAACCAGTCTTTCAAGTGTAACGATTATATATAAGGGGGGCCCCACGTCCAGCAATGGGCGACCAGAACTGAAATGATGATGATGAAGAAATGCCGTATGCCGGCGACACAACAGACAGCTGATGACTAGCTAGAGGTGAGCTATCACAGGTGAGATCTAACGTGCAAACTTATGTGGTGCGTGTGGGTGACACCTGTGCTTTAGAAGCCGCCGCACACCCACTGTGTTATACAATAATGTGACGGACTGCCGTCGGATCAGTCGGCTCATCACACGGTTTTTTTTTGCGGCGGTTTATGTTCTGGTCACACCCCGCTAAATCCGTCCGGGGCGACAGATGAAGCGGCGCGCGACCCCATAGACTCGCCCCGCAGTGTACCCTGTGGCAGTGGGCCACCGGTACCCGGTGTTTGTCGTCGGTGGCCTCCCTCCATACACGATTAGCATATTGTCACAACACAATAGATAAAAACGTCTATATATAATTTAAATGGGATTTAGTAAGGAAAATGGGAGACAGATCTCAGCGCGGGGACGGAGTCAATATATAAATGATCATCTATTATACACGTATGCCTTTTAAAACGTCTATAGGATTGCAACGTGCGGGTAATATATGCGTAAAAAAAGAAAAACTTCGAATAAAACCCGATATCTAACCGCCTGAGCTGACTGAGTTAGTCCATTTCGATAGTGTTTTGGAGAAGATTATATACCAATGTTGGGATACATCGATTGAGATAAGCTTAGGAAGGGAAACAAATATTCGGAGTTCTAAACACAATTAAATGGGTCGTTTTTGAATTGCATAGTTCTATGCATATCCTTACTCTTCTTACAACGTTGACGGCCGAAAAATATACATACATACATACATACACACACACATACATATCATCACGCCATATCCCTTGCAGGGTAGGCAGAGAGAACAGAGTGCCAGAGAACTCTATCTCTGCATACTTCACTCGCTTCCTCAACATTCATAATTCTCTTCATACACGCTCGCCGGTTTCGGAGACTCTTGACTCCACCTTCCTTCAGTACCTGACCGATCTGGTCTAGGTAGGTTAGTCTCGGTCTCCCTCGGTACCTACATCCTTCCACTTTCGCATTGTATATCTTCTTAACCAGACGTTCGTTCGGCATTCTTTCCACATGTCCGAACCATCGGAGCATTCCCTTTCGCATCTTTACACCAATACTCTCTTTCATACCTACTCGCTCTCTTACGTCGTCGTTACGAATGCGGTCGGTCAGCCTAACTCCACAGATTTTCCGAAGAGATCGCATTTCGACCGCATTAATTTTACTTTCATACTCTTTTCTGCATACCCAACTCTCGCTTCCATACAGTAATGTTGGGACAAGCACTGCGTTATGTATTGCTACACGTGCCTTCTGGCTGAGGTGGTGGCTGCCGAGAAGTTGCCCCAACGCTCCGTTCACTCTATTTCCCGCATTCACTCTTCGCTCTATATCAGTGGTGTACCGTCCATCTCGGCTAAATCCACATCCAAGATATACAAATTCATCCACTTGCTCTAGTACATCATTACCTATTGTTACTCTTACATCTGTTCTGGCTTTATCTCTTTCATAGACCATTATTTTGGTTTTGCTCACATTCACGCGTAGACCCCTTTTCTTACAATCTTCTGTCATTGTGTCGACTAGGGTCTGCAGGTCAGTCGCTGACTGTGCCAGCAGGACTGCATCATCTGCATAAAGCAGAGCAGAGACCACTGAGTCACCCATCAGGACTCCCACATTCATATCGTTCAACCTTTGGAGACATTTATCCAGATATATGATAAATAGCCTGGCTGATAGAACGCAGCCCTGCTTAACGCCGATATTGACGTCAAACCAAGGCGACATTCCACCATCCAGCCGCACACAGGCTCTACAGCCCATGTAACTGGATTGCACAGCCTGCAGCAGTTTACCGTTAATACCATACGCCGGTAAAATGTCCCAAAGTTCCTTTCGTACAACCGTGTCAAATGCTCTCTCCAGATCCACAAAACTGCAGAAAACCCTCTCACCTAGGGCCAGATGCTTCTCCACAATGTTGCGCAGAGAGAACACTTGATCCATGCATCCCCTTCCACTCCTGAAACCTCCTTGTATCTCACACAGTAAACCATCGGACACCATCCTCATTCTCCTTTCAATAATTTTACCATACACTTTTGCTGCCAAACTGGTCAAGCTTATGGCTCTGTAATTTGCGCAGTCATAACGTGAACCCTTGTTTTTAAACAAAGGCACGATGACTGCGCTATTCCAGTCCCCGGGAACCATTCCCGAGCTCCAACATAAATTGAGGAGCAACAGGAACGCCTCCCGGACACAGGAGCCACCAAGCTTGATCATCTCGGCAGACACCATATCAATGCCCGCTGCCTTACCATTTCTCAAACTTCTTATCGCCCATTCAACTTCATCCATACTGATGCCATCGGAGGACGCCGTCGCCGAATGCTGATCTACTAGACCACATGCGACACCGGCGCCAACCGTAGCATCCGCATACATATCGCCAAAATATTCACTCCATCGGCTTAACACGTCTTGTGTTTGTGTAAGAATGTCTCCACCTTTAGACCTTATTTTATTCATTCTGAAGGCTGACCAACCACCCCGAGACTTCTTCACCTCCCTCCAAAAGAGTTTGGTGTTACCCTCGAAGTTTTTAGTCAGCCTATCTTCTGCACTCATACTTGCTCTATCACGTTTCTCTTTCACTAAGGCCTTGGTGTCATTCTACATTGCCGATATATTTCTTTCTTCTGTTCAGTCATACTGTCATTCAGATTCAAAGAAGAGACATAGTCCAGCCACGCTTTCTTCTTTTGCTCTACGGAAGCTGCCACTTCCGCATCCCACCATGCATCACCATTTGTGTTTCTATGCTTCTTTGAACTTCCACATACTTCTTTCGCTGTGTCTACCATACTCTCTTTCAATACTCTCCAGCATTCTTCAATGTCCGATTGCGGCTGGCTTGCCATCGTCAGCCGTTCTCGGACACCCTCTGCATACTTTTCTCTTACACACTCTTCTTGCAACCTTTCAACCTTTATTCTTTCAAGCCCTCCGAAGTGGACACGCTCTCGCCAGTGCCTCCACTTTCTGAACAGACCACTAAATCTCGCAATAACGAGATAGTGGTCCGTGTCGACTCTGGGGCCCCTGTAGGCTCTTGCGTCCAATATTTTGCTTCGGAGGCGACTGTCTACCAAAATTAAATCTATTATACTTTTCTGTTCATTCCTTCTCCATGTATACATATGGATGTCCTTATGTTGGAAAAATGTGTTTGACACAATAAGGTTTGTCTCCATGCATACATCAGCTATGAGCCTACCTGCGTCGTTCACTCTCTTATCACCAAATGGACCAAGTACGTCCTCATAGTCAGGACGCTTGGTCCCCACCCATCCGTTCAAATCTCCGCATACAATCACGCGTTCACTGGTTTCTGCCATATCCAGAACTTCCCTAACATTATCCCAAAACTTCTCTAGGTCTGATGCCACCGAGGATCCTACGGGAGCATATGCTACAACCATGAATACCTTGGTGACACCAAGTTTTATACGGACCCAAAGAAGTCTGGGATCATACATTCCGTAATCCTTCACACCTGAGGCCAAGCGAGAGGACAGCAGTACTCCTACCCCCATGCTGGCTCGATCGCTCTGTGGTACACCAGACGACAGAGCCATCCCGCCACCAGGAAGATCGCAGACGTCGCTGCCCCTTCGCTTGGTCTCTGTTACACAGAGCACGTCTAGCTGTTTGTCCGCCATGACGGATATCAGCTCGTGCAACTTACCTTCCACACAACCTTTTACATTCCACGTGCCCACCCGCCACTCTGCTCTCCTCGACTCGCCTGACTGGGCAAGGCGTGATGGGTGGCGGCCCCCATCGCCGCAACTGCCGAAGTTCGTACCGACGGGGGCGGGTCGGTACGCGTCGCCTCCGGGGGACGCCCTAACCCGCATTGCGGTACGCATTTCGAGCCGGATTAGCAGTCTAATTAGACTGGCAGGGGACGCGAACGAGCACGCTCCGGACTATGCCCCCCAAAAAATATAATATGTAGTAAATCGTAATGATATTTTGTCACCATACGGAAATACAAATTTCAACGTGTAGAGTAAATGTAGAGTATTGACAAAGTGGAGTATTAAGTATACACTTTTATTGGTCAGGTAATGGTTGAGATGGGCAAGCCGTACAGCGACATGGAGCTGGCGTCGTTCATGTCCGCCTCGAAGGGTTACATGGGCGAGTGCGGACTGCGCGGCGGTTGGATGGAGTTGTGCAACTTCGATCCGAACGTGCAGGCCAACTTGTACAAGGCGATATCGGCCATGTTGTGTCCGTCCACACTCGGACAGACCGTCATCGACTGTGTGGTGAGTACATTAGACCGTATTGTGTAGAGACTGTTAGAGATGCATTGACTATGTTACTCGGAGCCGCTTGAGAATGAAACCACGGTTACCGGTGCTACAGTGGTGGGAATGTGTAAAGAGATTAGTTCTAAATGCCTTGGAGCCCCCTGTCTGTGGCGTCTAGGGGCGTCGCGCGTTAAATGCAGCTTTTTATTGTTTATGGTGGCATACGAGCATGCAGTACACCTGATGGTAAGCGTTACTGCCGCTCATGCACCTTAGCAATTCCAAGCTAGGTCGCTGCCTACCAATAAAATCACCAAACCCACCCAGTTGGGCTGCCGTCCCTCTCGCTCACCGAACGAAACGCAATAGCACATTGCCATTACTCAGACGTCGATCTTCTGCGAGAGTGTGGTACTACCATTAAAATATTTTAGGCTTTTGTTTGATATTTGAGGACATGTTTTCTTCAAACGGTTGAAAATAGATTTCGTGAATTGCATTGCTTAGGTGCTTCCGACATGGTTAATTTTAATAGGTGTCGTTAAAGCCGACAGAACTGATTAATATCAGACAAATATAATGAGTCAAAGCTTCAAATATTGTTCACACGCTGTTTTTGGCTTGTGCGCTGTGCTCACTGTCAATGTATGTTGTGCGGTGCCCCCATATTTCAACGATATTGTGTGTGGTCAGGCGCGCGAGCCGCAGCCGGGCGATCCCTCATACGACCAGTTCATCAAGGAGAAGACCCACATACTGCAGTCACTGGAGCAACGCGCCAAGATGGTCGCCGACACATTCAACAAGATGGAGGGCTTCACCTGCAACATCGTACAGGTAACGACAAACGATTTTAACAAATTATTTAATGTCTTTAAGTGTCTCTATATGTCGCGCAATACGAGCTGGTGTGATGACGAGTTAACATGCAATATATTTACATTACATACTGCTTGGGCTGAAAATCAACGGCTGGGATGTACCTGCATTCCTGGCCACAAGTTGAGCCTAATACCAATTTGTTTTTACTGTCTATTTGTTATTATTATTTTTTTAAAACCATAATGTAATATTATTTTTCCTTTGTAAAAACAAATAATCATCTTTTCTTTCTTTCTTGTCGAGGGAGTGATAGAAACTGTCTGATGGGACACCTAGGTGACAACAGTCTGAATACATACATATCATCACACCATATCCCTTGCAGGGTAGGCAGAGAGAGCAGAGTGCCAGAGAACTCTATCCTTGCATACTTCACTCGCCTCCTCAACTTTCATAATTCTTTTCATACACGCTCGCCGGTTTCGGACACTCTTGACTCCACCTTCCTTTAGTACGTGACCAATCTAGTCTAGGTAGATGAGTCTCGGTCTCCTCCGGTATCTACATCCTTACACTTTCGCATTGTTTATCTTCTTAACCACACGTTCGTTCGGCATTCTTTCCACATGTCCGAACCATCGGAGCATTCCCTTTCGCATCTTTACACCAATACTCTATTTCATACCTACTCGCTCTCTTACGTCGTCGTTACGAATGCGGTCGGTCAGCCTAACTTCACAGATATTCCGCAGAGATCGTATTTCGACCGCATTAATTTTACTTTCATGCTCTTTTTTTTTTGCATACCCAACTTTTGCTACACGTGCCTTCTGGCTGAGGCGGTGACTACCGAGAAGTTGCCCCAACGCTCCGTTCACTCTATTTCCCGCATTCACTCTTCGCTCTATATCAGTGGTGTACCGTCCATCGCGGTTAAATCCACATCAACATAAATCGAAATCGTAAAAGAATTATAGGTCAAAATGTTTGTCAAAAGACCATCTACAAGTATGCTCTGAGGTCATTTTGTCGTAAAATAATAAATAATAAAAAGTTTTGTAACAAAAAAGAAAATTTGTTGAGAAAATTTCCCACAGTTTTGTTAATAACTTTTTTAGTTGTTATTATATTAAAAAAAAAATACATAAACAAAATTGTAGACAAAGCAATTTGCTACAAATTATGTCTTTACAATTATTTTGTGACATCAATAGTTTCAAAGATATGGCGAAAAAGGCTCCTGCACCACTTCTTCCAATATGGCGGCCGCGGGACAAGGGTTCCAACTCCACAAACTTGGGATTAAGCTCTTGTCGACCCCGCCCATACATCCCAAAAATAAAATTGCGTACTTTGAAAAACGCAAGGTTCAATGAAATTTTTAATGGACCATGAGAGACTATTACATTATCCGTTATAATTATTCGATTATTCATCGATAAAGACTGACATTTCTTTACTGATTCAATTTGTTGGACTTTCACTAGACTTAATATTTGTTATGCCTATAGTCATTATCCTCACAAGTCCAGAACAACTCTCAATCTCTACACATAAACAATATAGATGATTCATACAGCAGGACAACAAGACACATTTATATATTTACCTGTTGTAACTGCAATTGTCGTTTATCCTTGTGACTTGTTGTCATAACATTAACTGCGACTTATTTATAATTAGTATGTTTATTGATGAAATAAAAGTAATATGAAATGTATATGTTACAGGGTGCGATGTACGCGTTCCCACAGTTCAAGCTGTCGGCGAAGGCGATCGCCGCCGCCGAGAAGGCCGGACAGAAGCCGGACTTCTTTTACGCGTACCAACTGCTCGAGGACACAGGTCACTATACACAATGTGTCTGATGTAGTTGTGACAGGTTTATACATGTAATTTTGTATATGGCGATACAAAATTATATGTAAATAACTTGCCTTCCGCTAATGAACACGTGACGGTACAATATTTCCAGCCGTTGATGTACACCTCTGTTTGTCCGTCTGTCCGTCTGTAATGCACTTAAGACAATCCGTTCAAACAAATGATGTTGATTTTGTCGCATTTAGCGGCTGTGCCGAGCCGGTCCGGGCCGGTCCGGGCCGGTCAGGGCCGTTGTTGATAAAGAAATATCACTCATATTGTTAAACTGTGCTTTCCTCTTAAAAAATCAAACCTCCGAGACTATCGCAACCTCCGCCGGTTCAGTGAATGACATTGTGTTGTTATACTTAACACTTACACTTAGTAAACATGTTTGTGTGTTGACAGGTGTGTGCATAATACCTGGATCTGGGTTCGGCCAGAAGCCGGGCACGTACCACTTCCGCACAACAATCCTCCCGCAGCCCAAGTTGTTGGCGCAGATGTTGAACAACTTCCAGCAGTTCCACGCCAAGTTCACCAAACAGTACGCGGACTAGCTGACACCCATATAACATAGATCGACGTGCGTCACGTCCGTCACCTTTACTTATTTATTGTATTATATTTTTGTTATATATTTATTTGTTTCAACGATTTTGTTATGATTACGTATTTTACATGGGGACTTGGGATTGGGGGTTATTGGAGAAAAGTATTCGATCAAATGTATTGTATTATTGAATTATTGTTCGATTCGTCGTCGTGTTACTAGTTCGCTCCTCCAGAGGAGCGCAGCGTGTTCGCGTGTTGTAGACAATATTATAAACAATGTTCGTAGTAAACTAATACACAAATTTATTTGCGAACGTAAAAAGACTACCATATATTGTACTTTAGCCCACATCTAAAACGTTTCTCGTACGTGACGATAATGCGAGTCAGAATTTAGTTATCGCACGTACGTACCCACACTGGCCTAATTGGTAAGGCAGATTGAATGGATTTTGAATGTATGTGGGTTTCAATGGCGCGCGCGGTAAATATATTTCGGTCGTAAATAAGTTTATAATGTAAATTGTTTTATTGCGTGATGTTAGTGTACCACTACCGCTCACAACACTATATGTGTGTACCGCGCGAGGTGCGCGCGGGCCTACCGTGTGCACTGGCAGTGGTGCTGTTGTAGTTGAACTATAGTGACATACATTGCGTTCGATATTAAACTATTATAATGGTAGGCATCGGTAACTAGTACTTAAAATATCGGTTCGGAGAACAGTTCCCGGCCGGCCCACACTGCTGCATCTAGGCGACCACGTTGGCCCCGCGCGCGCACCTCGTACACACATGTCACGTCGCATGGACACTTGTTCAGAATTTTAGTTAAATTTTTGATTGTTGTTTCTTTGTAATATTTTGTAATATGCTGTGCGGTCAAAATATGCACACATCTAATAAATTTTACTGAAACCACTACCGTTTGAGTCATCAAAACCGGCAATAGTTAAGGGCACATCTGAACTATTATCACTTTCAAACTCCAGAACTAGTTCTGTTGCACCGAGTGGACAGACAATGATGTACTGCACAGACCAACATAATACATTAACAATTTTATTGATATCAATACAGTAACAATGCAATACATTGCTATACAACGGTATTCACAGTGACAGTGTCGTGTTGGCTGACCTCACACACACACTGTCGAGTATTATCAGTGACGTCCGACTCGCCCGTACACACGTACACATATAACGTGTAACACGCTGCACACGTGCACTAGTCGCTATATGTTTCAAGTATAACATTGAGACATATTAAAGCACTTCTACTTAATTTAGAGATTCGATAATGTATGATAATTATTATTTGTTTGAATGAAAAATAAAGGTTGTTGATAAAATATAAATAGACACGTGTGTCACAGAGCTGTGCAATGTTACTTACGTATTGTGTATGTGTTGGTCAAAATGTACGAGTTAAATATATATTGGTTACATACAAGTACCGAGGTGTGTGTTACATGTATACAATGCTTTATTTTTAAATTTTTCCTACCGTTTAACTTGTGCCCTTCGAACATATTTGTCAATAAATGAAGTCTGTATTGTGTTGAACGTTAAATGAAATTTATTTTTATATCATTAGTTATACAAAGTCGTCAGAAATGATTAGATTGTGACTAACTTATAATTATGTATGTTGTATTGGTGTGTGTGTGTGTGTCGTATAGTCACTTTACATTTGCACACACACACATACAAATATCAAGGCGTTATTTATGTTTCAAATTAGTGAATCAACGCATTTATTGTATTTTAAGAGACAAAATGAAATTTTATTAATGTATTAAATATTGTATTTAAAAATGAACTAACTTTTGTTATAATTAAAATCCAACAGAACGAGGTATGTTTAAAGCGTTTTGCTTTACTGCTAGAAAGTTACCTAGAAAAATTATTTGAAATTATTGAAAAGACTCGATTGTGTATCGATATTGTATGTTTATGTTATGTATATGTAATTGTATGTATGTTGTATGTATACACTTGTAATATCACTTCAGTAGCACTTTACTGAAGTTGAACATTGTACAAAAAGTGTAACGAACCATGAATAAAGTTTATCAATACAGTATATTGTGTTATTGTATAACAACATCGTGTAATACAGGTACGGTGACACAACTGTCACTGTCGTATACTACAATCATATCTGTCACACGGGTCTGCCCGTGTGCACGCTGTGTAGTTTGTTTATGAGTCCGACATTGTAGAGACTATATTTCGGTGCCATAAGACATTGCTTTTTTCGTGTGATGACGGAGTAAGAATACAATCCACCACCACCCTTGGGTGATCGTAAGAAAGGATTAAGGGATATAAAACACATATAACATCTATGCACGAGAAGGAACCGAATCGAACCAACATGATACAGTAGGTCAATTGCCCTCCCGTTATGTTGCGAGACTCTAGCCCAACAGTGGGACATATATAAGAGGAGATGATGATGATAATGAAGAAACCGCTATTCGCTGTATTCCTCAAGTTAGCCAGACAATCTCGCGTAGGGTGTAGTTGTATGTACGGTAAAGCATTTTTTTTTAAAACCAACTTGGTACCTGGATACTATCGAGATTGCGCGTAAGGAAATTTAAAAAGGTTTGTATCACAGAGCAAATACAAAGAGGAGCTGTTGTAATGAATATTTTCTATGAAACAATGCGTGTCATTTACAGGGGTTGAGGGGATCACTGCTAATGGAGAGAGTGAGACAAGTAATAGTACTTGTCTCACTCCCTCCTTTATGTCCATCAACCGGCTATTAGCACAACTACTAATTTCGTATATTTTATGCAGTTGAGCTATCTTGCATTAGATGTCAGTAAGTGTATGGTGTAACAGGGACGTATTCAGAATTTACCTATATCAAGGAGTGCTAATTTTTTTTTTATTTCAAAAATACAAACAAATCTTAATAGCTTTTTGCTTTATTCAAATATAAATGTTTATAATCAAATAATTCTGCATAGCGAATAGGTGAACGACTACTGTTTTTAACTGCAAATTTCTTTATAAGGCTTGTCAGGATTGTTCATAATGTTAATATTTTATGAAAAATCCATCTTTTCTTTACTGACATTCTGATAAACTCAGAAGTTTAGAAACCTTTTTTTTCTTCACATTTGTGTTCTTTTCATACGACCAAATAATACAATTATTTGTTTGGGTTTCTATACTCGTTCCAACCATTTATTTTACTTTTGACACATGCTTTAGGACGTAACTGTTTCATTATACGCAATTATTAACTTTGAAACGAGTGAACAGAGAAATATATAAACTGCCCAATAATATTTATATATCTTAATTATTACCCACTAAATACATTAATATGCCGTAAATAGCTCTATTCATAAAATTTAAGTGATAATTCATTTCCGTTATAAAAAAAGTTACGTTCTATCGCATCTAGTGACAGGATCAAAAGTATTCGGTGCAAACTAATGAATCGCAAATAATCGATTACACTTATTTGCAGTTAAGTCAGCTGACAACTGAGTTTTGAATTGTTGTAATAGACAACACGTTAAAATTGTATCAGGGAGATATAAAAATCTTCTCATCATACCTATAACATGAAATAAAACAACCAAAATATTTTAATATTATTTTATTATAACGAATCGTCGGATTCTTCATACGAACTCGAATCGTCGCTTGAATCATCTGCAGTGTTTATTATTAACTCTTGTGTAGGTATGTTGTCAAATTCAATTTTCCGATCCCAATCAGAGAATATTATATTTTTTGTCTTGTTGACGACACTCGCCCAGTTTTCAGGCGTCACACTAGCACATGCGTTTTTTAAAAGTTCAAGCATTGTATTTGCTGTGGAAGGAGGAGTTGTATTGTTTCTTGCGGCGTGTCCTTTGACTTGTGCCCAGATCATTTCAATTGGATTATATTGACAGTGGTACGGAGGAATTCTGATTACAACATGCCCATATTCTGCTGCCATTTCGTCGATGACATATCGTTTTGGCTGCTTTTTACTTTTTAATATTTTAAGTAATTCTACTTATAGTAGGGATTCGTCCACATCTTCCCCATTATCACGAAGCCAGTTTATAATCTCGTGTTTTTTGTTGGCCTGTGTTGGCATTTTATTAATTTGGCGAGAGTGATAGGGTGGGTGCATTATCAATAAATATTGTTGATGGCTCTTCAAGTGATGTAAGCATTTCTCTGAACCACTTTTCATACACGTCCGCATTCATCTCCTCATGATAGTCTCCTGTTTTTTTTTATTTGAACGCTAACAGAGCGTCTGGTACAAATCCCTTTGTAGTTCCCGCATGGCAAATGATGAGGCGTTCACCTTTCCCCATTGGCACTGCAGAAGTAGAAGCAGCAGTATCGTCAGTCCAACCTTTTGGTATGGAATGATTGGCATTGAGCCAAGTTTCATCTGTGAAAACGACATTCGACCAGTCTTCTATTTTCTTCGCTTGACTTAAAAATTCACAGCGAGACAAGGCTATATCACGACGTTCCATTAAAATTTTTCTTTTGTCAGATTTCTTATACAAGAACCCGATTTGGTGCAGCACCTTTGACAAAGAAGATTTTTGATCACGAAACAAGCCACAATTTCGTAGAGACGCTACTAATTTTTTCAAAGTAGGAATCTCTTTGCTTGTGTAATAATTGTATATATGACGACGAATAGCATCAGTATCAAAACTGTCAATTGCTGTCACTTTACGGGGCTGACGTTTTTTCTTAGGCGTAGATAGCTTGTTCTGTTCAATACCACTACTACCATAGGCTTCTTTAGTGATTTTCGCCACCGTTGGAGCATTAATACCTAATGCTGCTGCAACACGGTCTCTAACTTGGGTTACTGGTATAAGGAATCCGCCATTGCGGCTTTCCTTTTCAAAAAATTCACGAAGCCGCAGCACTAACTCTCTGGATTGTCCTTTAAGCACCATACCTTTCGGCATTTTGAACAGAAATGTGACTAGCACGGGAGTCTTGTTGCGAGTGACAGACAACACAACAAAATGGCGACGCCGGCGCGCCGTTCAGTGTTGCCAATTCGGCTTAAAAAAAAGGGGTAGGCTGGATGAGAAAATTAGTGATTTACTACCGCAGGCGAGGGTGCCATTGTCTCTAAGTAAAGTTTGGAGCAGCGGACCCCGCTTAATGGAAAAATGCTTCATAAAGTAGTTATTTTTTATTTTGCAAAGTACAAAGTAAAATATTTTGGGAGGACTGAATTAGTGGGTATGCAAAAATTAATGTGCCCAAATAACAAATATATTTACAGAAGTGAAGTTTTTAAATAATATGAAATATGTATTTAATCAAAAATAAAATATCCGTGTTAAATCGATTAAAAGTTCTTCATGACTAAAATCGATTATTACAAAACATAGTATCCGTAATACATTGGTACAACACTAATTGATCAGAATTCGACCTGCCAAAAGTAAAATAAATGGTTGGAACGAGTATAACAAATTGTCGAATGTAAGCCCTAGTTGGACTTTTAGTAAATATGTTAGTTACACGGTATTATTTCCTTCCTTTTTGTCTTTTCCATATAAAAAAGAATCGAACCACTCTATTAAAATAATGCTTTATACAATCGATAATGCAACAATAGTATCAATGACCAAGACATGTAAAAGAGTATTTCAGGCGAGCACACCAGCCCTTCCTGGTAGCAACCGTTTGATTGACTCACGGGCCATCTAAAACTTAGCCATGCCAAAGGTAACTTGAAGACCCGGCCTTCGACGCCACCACCATTTTGAATATTTTTGTGACGTGCTCAACCTCGTTAAGCTTATCAAGAAATTACGTCGAGTGCAATTACATTATTAATAAATAGAGAAGAAAGGGAGACATTGGTTCCAATAATAAAAATGAAATACTCTTTTGCATCATATACACTACCGTCCAAAAGTTTGGAAGCACACCTGTTTTCAAACAAAACAAATAAATGCCGACTAATAGCGGTAAAAATTAGCAATAATCTTAAGTTTTACAACCTTTTACGACTGTCTACACAAACACAAAAGGATTATTATCCTACATTCATCAAGTTTTATGGAATTCCTTAATATTGACGAAACACGTGTTTTATGACTTAATCCGTCGGCTACTTTATCCTATGCAATGGTGTAGTTTTATTGATAATGTTTGCTGGTTTTAACTTTTTTAGACCTTATTCAGTCGCACTTGAGCATTGGCACGTGAAAGTTGTGATATTAACATTGTCTGTATTCGAAAGATATCGGCTACTACTTTGACCGTATTTTTTCTTCTGAAAATGGCAAAACGCAAGCAAATCACGCTTGAACAGCGAAGCGCTATTTGCACTCTACGCGAGGAAGGATACAGTGAACGTCAAATCGCAGAAAGGCTCGGAATTTCTTGTAAAGGTGTCCACTATACCCTTGCTAGAAAACAAGAAACGGGGAAAAATGAAGATAGAAAGAGATCTGGTAGGCCCAAATCCACAACAAATCAAGAGGACAACTTCATTAGAGTTCTTTCTAAACGGAATCGACGCTTAACTGCACCACAGATCACTGCAGCTCTGAATGATACGCGAGAAACACCCATTTCAACAACTACTGTTAAAAGACGCTTACTGTCTGCGGGATTAAGAGGATGTGTTGCTGCTAAAAAACCCAAACTAACAAATCGACATAAGAAAAATAGACTAGAATGGGCAAAAGCGCATAAAAACTGGACTATAGAACAATGGGAAAATGTCCTTTGGAGTGACGAATCAAAATTTCAGATTTTCGGATCCAATAGACGTGTCTTTGTACGCCGGTCAAAAGAAGAGAGGGCTTCAGAGGCATGTACAGTGCCTACCATCAAACATGGTGGTGGTAATGTCATGGTTTGGGGGTGTTTTGGCAACAGTAAACCCGGCAATCTTGTGAGGATAACCGGAAAATTAAACAAGGAAGGCTATTTAAAAATTCTCCAAGATTCTGCCATACCCAGTGGACTAAGTCTCATTGGTTCTGGATTCATTTTTCAACAGGATAATGATCCTAAGCATTCGTCTAAATTGTGCCAGAACTTTTTAAACAAGAAAAAAGCTGAAAACATTTTAAACATCATGCAATGGCCATCTCAATCCCCTGATCTTTCTCCCATTGAACTTGTTTGGGATGAACTTGACAGGAGGGTGAAAAGTCGTTGTCCTACGAGCTCAGAACATTTGTGGCAGCTATTAGAGAACGAATGGAACAAATTAGATAAAGATTATTTTAAAAAATTGATTAATAGAATGCCCAGAATATGTGAGAAGATTATAAAGGAGAAAGGTGGACACTTTGATGAAGCTAAAATTTAATCTAATTTACCATTGTATATTATTTTTTTATTTTGTTTAAGTTAGTTTCTGTTTGTTCTTTATTTTTTTATCAATACATTTAAATTTAAATGACTTAGTTTGGTTTTATTCGATTTTACCTTGCTGCTTCCAAACTTTTGGACGGTAGTGTATGTACGGTGACATTGACGATTTGCTGGGATTAGTAGGAATGAAGAGACTTCTTGTTCAGTAGATTAATCTTGCTTTATTTTCTTAAGAGTTGTTTCTTCGGAGAGAAGCACCTGACGACGGTGCCGGTACCACGGTTTGGTCCCGTATTTATATATTTTTGGCCGACCCCGCGATTGGTCGTAATTTTACAGTTTTTCTTGACCAATCACGGAGTCGGAATTATAGCCAATCACAAAGCTCTAAAATTTACTTAAGTACAACGCGGCGTTACCGTTGCGAGAGCCGCGCTTAATTTCAATACAATTAATTACCTTAAGTACTATGCGGCGTTACCGTTGCGAGAGCCGTTTACAATATTAGTACTTACGTGCTAATACTAAATCTATATTTATTCTTTATTTAATTTCGTAAAATCTTATAACTAATTAATTACAACTGTTACAAACTATTCTTAAAACTATTGTTTATCTGCTGTCCCGCACATCTCTCCCGCCGTGCGACTGCGTTGCATCAGGTTCCGGTGCGGGTTCGGCGTCGGTGTACAGCGGCAGGATCACCAATTTCCGCACTGGACGTCTCAGCACTCCACCCTTGGTCCGGATGTCCACAGTTCTCACGACGTTGTCTGGTCCCGGGTATGTTGCGACGACTCGACCCCGTATCCACACGTTGCGGGGTAGGTTGGTGTCCACTACTTGCACCAGGTCGTTGACTCGTACTGCTGCTCCTTTCCCATGGGGCTCCCGCCGGTTTTGGAGTTCGGGAAGATACTCCTTCAACCAACGTGTCCAGTATATGTCGGCTAATCTCTGAGCCGCTCGCCAGCTGGTTTTCGATAGGACGTCTCTGTCGGTGAATTCACCCGGATGTGGCATTCGTCCAGGTCCCCCCAGCAGGAAGTGATTGGAGGTCAGAGCTTCTGGGTCCTCGGCGTTGACTGATACATGCGTCAGCGGGCGGCTGTTTACGGTGTTCTCCACCTCGGCTAGCAGCGTGGCGAGAACTTCTTCTGTAGGATGTCGTTCGTGTAGCGTTGCTGCAAGTGCGGTCTTGACTGAGCGAACCATTCTCTCCCAGGCTCCGCCCATAAACGGTGCTCCCGGCGGTATGTAGCGCCAAGAGATTGTCCTTTTTGCTGCTTCGGTTTCGGTTGCTTCGTCGACTGCTCGTCGTAGTTCTTTGTCTGCTGCCTTCAGGTTAGTGCCGTTATCCGACCAGATTTCCGTCGGACATCCTCGTCTCGCGATCATTCTTCTCAGTGCCATTACCGCGGAGTCAGCGCTGAGTGAGCCAGCTATTTCCAGATGTATAGCTCGTACGGTGAGGCATGTGAAGATGGCTACGTATCTCTTCTGATGTGTTCGTCCGACAGTCACAGAGAGAGGCCCGAAGTAGTCGACCCCGGTGTAAGTGAAAGGTCGTCTGTGGTGAGCTAGTCGACAGGCTGGCAGGTCTCCCGTCCTTGGGTATGGTGGCGCTTGTGTTTTCATTCGACAGAACAGGCACCTTCGCAGTATCGTGCGCGCAATAGGACGTAAGCGCAGCACCCAATACTGTTGTCTGCAGTCGTTGACTGTTGCTTCCACACCTGCGTGATGTAGTTGTCTATGCACTGATTCTATCCAAAGTTTTACTGTATGGTGGTCACCGTCGAGCACCAGTGGGCTTTTGAAGTCCTCCGTAACGTTGCGTGTAGCTTGAATGCGACTCCTGAGTCTTACGGTTTCGTTCACGTATTCGACGCTTAACTGCTTTAGTCGACTCTCTCTGCTGACTGTTCTATTGTTCTTCAAGTCTTCTATTTCAGCGTGAAAGGAGTCCTCCTGTGAGGAGCGCATGAGGAGTTCTTCTGCTTTCTTAAGTATTTCAGCGGGGATTAGTATCAGTTTTCTCCCGCCAGGTACCAGCGTCTTCTGTGTTGTATTTGTGCCCGTTGGTTTGACTATCTTCTTCCAATCTGGATCCTTTTCTTTATTTTTATTCGTTCTTCTATGGTTCACAGATTGTTTCGATGATCTGCAGAGTTGAATGAATTGCAGAACGCGAGCTGTTGAATATCGAAGTCGGTGCCAGCTGGAGAATCTTGAGGGTTGAGGAAGACCTTCCGAGAGTTTCAATTTTCCTTCTCGTATATGATGTACTCTCTCTTCTCCTGAGGGTTCTGGTATTGCTGTTGTAGAGGATTTGGTCGGCCAGGCGTCTTCGGTTTCGTGCAGAAAGTCTGGGCCCTTATACCAACGGTGATCTTTACTGAATCCCATTGGGACGTCCCTGGTGGCGTCGTCTGCTACGTTCATCTTCGTCGGGACCCAACGCCAATCGTTGACTGTAGAGCACTCTTCTATTGCGGCCAGCCGATGAGCTACGTACGGTTTATATGACCTCGACCCAGTCTTTATCCAGGACAGGGTTGTTTTGCTATCCGTCCAGAAGATCTTGCGTTCAGGTTTCCTTTCGTGCTCCGCTATGACCGTTTCTGTGAGTCTGGCGCCCATGACTGCTGCTTGTAACTCCATCCTTGGTATCGATGTTAGTTTCAGGGGTGCCACCTTAGCCTTTGCCATCACGAGCGATATGTGTACTTTGCCGTTCGATGTTACTGCTCGCCAGAATAGGACTGCTGAGTAGGCTGCTTCGCTGGCATCGGTGAAGATGTGAAGTTGTAGAGAAGTGGCATCGCTGTAGTGAAGGTATTTCCTTGGTATGGTTACGTTGCAGAGGTTCTTCAGGTGTGTCATCCAGTTTGCCCATTGATCCGCAAGGTCTTCGTCTATTTCGTCGTCCCACGACGTGCCTCGCCGCCATACTTCCTGTAGGATTTGCTTTGCTCTCACGGTGACGGGCGATGCAAGTCCGAGCGGATCGAAGAGTGACATCACTATCCTGAGCGCTTCTCTCTTTGTTGGATTCTTTCCTTCCAATAATGTCGGTGGTATTCTGGCTAGGTTCAGGTTGAAGGTGAGTACGTCTGAGTCGACCTTCCAAATAATGCCTAGCACTCGTTCCGTTTGTTCCTCGGATGTGTAGAGTTCCATATCCTCTACGTGTTTGGTTTCACCGAGTGCTTCCAAGAGGGCTGGTGAATTCGATTTCCATTGTTTCAGATCGAAGCTGGCTTTCAGATGAATTCTTCTTACATCCTTGGTGATTCTTTCAGCGTCTTCTATGCTTCTGAAGCTATCTAGGTAGTCGTCGACGTAGTGCTTATGGACGATGGCTGCTGCGGCTTCGGGGTGAGTCTCCTCGTGTTGCATGGCATTCAGGTTCTTGACATATATTGCTGTTGAAGGCGAACACGATGCTCCGAATATTAATGACGTCATTCGGTATTCTTGTGGTGGTCGATTATCACGTCGGTTCCCTCGCCATAGATATCGAAGCGAGTCTCTGTCTTCGGATCGGAGCTTCACTTGCATGAACATTTCCTTGATGTCAGCTGTGACTGCGATCTCGTGCTGTCTGAACCGCATGATTACGCCTGGTAACGATTGTAAAAGGTCCGGCCCCTTCAGTAGCATGTCGTTGAGGGAGATACCCTTAGTCTTGGCTGCAGCGTCGTGAACCACTCTCAGCTTGTCTGGTTTCATGGGGTTAACTACACCGAAGTGAGGTAAGTACCACGTCCTGTTCGGCGTTTTCTGTGCTGGAGCTAGTTCAGCGTACCCCTTTGTGATGAGGGCTTCCATCTGTTCTGTGTACTTTTGTTTCAACGTAGGATCACGATCAAGCTTCTTCTTGATGTTGACCAGCCGCTTCAGTGAGTTGTCGTAGTTGTTCGGGAAGGTGACGTGTTCGTTACGCCAGAGTAGGTTGGTTTCGAATCTTCCGTTTTCTGTTCTGGTCGTCGCCTTCTCAAGTATCCGTAGCGCTTGTTCTTCAGGATCGGACTTCGGTCTTCTAGGATTTAAGCAGAGGGCGTCCATTTCGAAGTATTGTTTCATCATCTTTTCTAGGTTCTCCTCTGGTTCTTCGGTTTCTTCTACTATGTGTGACACGAACTTGATGCTGTGGCTGCGGTTGCGTGTTTGGCTGCCATGGAGTACCCAGCCCAGCGGTGTTAGTGACGCCACCGGTTGGTTCCTGTCTCCTTTCCTGACCTCGGATGTTAGCAGTAGATGCCAGTTGTCTTGCCCGATGAGTACTAAAGGCTTGGCGTTCGGATAAGCGAGGTACTTGCTGATGTCTGCCAGGTGTTTGCATCCTTCCACTATTGTTCCTGAGACTTGTTGAGACGAGACGTGTAGATTCTTCACTGTGCGCGCTTGTACTTGTTCCTCGTGATTGTTGAGCCCTTTTATATTGATGGTGACTCTTCGTGAAGTCGATTCCGAAGTCTTCATGTCGTTGATGCCTTCTATCTTCAATGGGTCTATGGGACCGGTTGCTCCTATGGTGTCGACTATGTTGTTGTCGACCAATGTCACTGTTGACCCGTCGTCCATCAACGCGAAGGTGTCGAAGGATCCCTTCGGACCTCGTATCTGTACTGGTAGAATCTTCAGATAGGATTGTTTCTTCTTGGCTGACCAGGTGGAATTAATTGCTTCTACGTGGTGCGTTTCCTGACTCTCTTCAGTGTCTGTCTTTTCTATCTTCTTAACGTAGTGCAACAACTTGTGGTGAGTATTCCCACAGTCGTTGACACCACACGGCTTGGTTCGGCAGTTGTGAGTCTTGCTCCTATATCGAAGACATCTGAAGCACAGGCGTTTATTCTTCGCTACATCCCATCTTGAATTTTCATCTAATTGTTTGAATTCTTCGCAGTCAGATGTGGTATGTCCCGTTTCATCACACACTGGACACTTCGGTGTATAAGTAATATTGTTGACCTTCTGCGTCCTTTTCTTTATAGTGGTCGGTGGATATATTTTTTCCGTAATATTGTTGACCTTCTGTGTTCTTTTCTGTATAGTGGTCGGCGCGTGTGACGTCACTGGTTCGGGCGCCGCGTACGGTGCGCATAGGTCGGCTTCTTGTTTGAAAAAGTTTTCTAACTTCATAAGATCCGGGCTGTCTTGCGGTTGTTTCGCCGAGAAGTCGTAATATCTGTAGCGGAGTGTCGGGGTAAGCTTGTCTATGACGGATTTCGTAACTTCGGGGTTGTACAAGTAGTTAGTACAATTTAGAGTCTTCAGAGTTGCCACGATGTTGGATATTTTTGTCGCGTAGATGCAGATGTCTCTTGGTGATTCTGTGAGGCGCGGTAGACCACGGAGCGCTTCCATATTCATCATTGCGATCGCTTCTGGTCTTCCAAATCGGGACTCCAAAGTCTTCATCACTTCCATCGGATGAGCGTTGGTGATTAGCAGACCATCGACGGCTTCCTTCGCTTTACCCTTCAAGTTTCTT
The DNA here is from genome assembly GCA_905163515.2 of Lymantria monacha. Classification (NCBI taxonomy): domain Eukaryota; kingdom Metazoa; phylum Arthropoda; class Insecta; order Lepidoptera; family Erebidae; genus Lymantria; species Lymantria monacha. The sequence continues at coordinate 519,612 of LR991096.1, read as the reverse complement.
CTTAGGCGGTTAGTATTCTCTACTGTGGTGAACATTTTTTCGGTTTCGTAATACGCGGCGCGGAACGGTAGCCACTCTTGATGTGACCCGTTGAACGTTGGTAGCTCGATGAATTTCGGTCGGTGTGCAGCTTTGATGGCGAGGGTGATGGCGTCGGTCATCATCTTGACGTCAGATTGCACTCCCGCCGGTGTCTGTAGTGGCTGCTGCGGTTGATGATGCTCTTCGGTAGGTCTAGCTGGAGTCTGCGGCTCGGTGCTGGCGATCACTGGGTCTTCCACTGGGTGGGTTTGATGCGCCTGGTTCTTCAGCCAGTTGTCCACTCGTTCGTTCGCGTTCGACTTGGAGCAGATTGAGACATCATCTTCTTCATCATCATTGCTATCTTCGGTTTCTAGTGCGGCGAGGCGTGCGGTGGCCAGTTCGACTTGTAGACGTAATAATTCTTCTTTAGCTTTCGCTATCTTGTACGCCTTAGTCTTGCTATGGGTAGATACCCCCCCACCCCCCTTCTTGTTGGAGGGCCGAGGATTCGGTGGTCCACTCGGCGGCGACGGGCCGACTATATTCTTCGCTCGTTTCACTGTATCGGTTTCTTGACGAGCCTCTCTTCGATTTTCGGTGACCGTAGTAGGCGGCTTCATGTTCGTATCCACGGGCAGCGTCGTTGCGGTCGAGTAGGCGACGGCGTCGGCGGGGGACGAGGTAGCAGCGGGCTCGGCGGTTGCAGCGGCGGAGACGGCGGATTGGGCGGTCGCGGCGGAGGCTTCTGTACGTTCGGTTTGTTCGGTTGTTTCCGTAGCGACGCTTGTTTCCCCGCTGTATTCGGTTGCCGAGGTAGTTGCGGTGTTCTCAGACGACGACTGAGTTTCTGTAGGCTGCTTGCGACCTTTTCCCTCGGAGCGTGTGACCGGCATACTTGCAACCAGTGGCTTCTTACTTGCTGTTTAGACTTTGTCTACCAATAGATAATAATTTTCTTCGCTTCCCACTGGATCCGGCTCGGTAAGGACCATTAAATGTACGGTGACATTGACGATTTGCTGGGATTAGTAGGAATGAAGAGACTTCTTGTTCAGTAGATTAATCTTGCTTTATTTTCTTAAGAGTTGTTTCTTCGGAGAGAAGCACTTTTTTTTTTTTTTTTTTTTTTTTTGTGTCTGTCTTTTAGCTGTTAGCCGCAGATGGCTGTTACAGCTTAACCCGGACTATGGGTGAGCGCTGAGGGCTCTCAACCCGGTAAAATTTTAAGCGACAACGCCCGAGGGCTCACCCTGTGGTGAACGGACCTCGGCTCGGGGCGTCGCTGATAGCAAAGTGGGCGTGCCCACGTTTGAGTTTAGGACTTTTACGCGTCGCAACTTACGACCTCGGCGGCGAGGTCGGAAGCGCGGATATTTATGTGTTGTGGCCGCGCGGGCCGTGTAGGCTCTTTCTTGAGCGATTGTAATTGAATCGTCAGAGTCGGTCAGTACATGTCGAGGACGTCTGATCACGGATATTTTTGATGGGACATAGTTAGCCGCCCCAACCACTAATTGGTTGGGGTGTGTCATGGCAGAGTCAATGAACCTCTGGGAGCACCGCTTCATGTATTGCCTGATGGTCGGCAATTCGAGGTCGATGTGAAGGTCGACGTTTCGAATGAACCACGGTGCCCCCGTGGCTCGACGCATGAACCGGTTTTGTAGTGTTTGTAACCTGTGGATCCTTGGTGGATTAACGTGTGCGAACACTACGCTGGCATAGGTCATAATAGGCCGTATGCAGGCAGTGTATAATCTGACCTTGTTCTTCAAGGACATTTTGGATTTAGCGTTTAATAAGCAATGAAGGCGGCCCATCACAAAGGCGGCACGCGCGCGAACTTGCCTTATGTGTGGTATGAAGGTGAGTCGATTGTCTAGGGTCACTCCTAGGTATTTAGCTTGCCTGCACCAAGTGACAGGCTTATTAAATAATCTGAGGCGAGGGATGTCTTCCGGAGAGCAGATGCGGGCAGATCGTTTAGTGAACATGACCGCCTGACTCTTCTCGGGATTGATTTCTATTCTCCATTTCCTATACCAATTGGCAAGGGCGGTAACCGCTTTCTGGAGTGTCTTAACTACGGTTGTCGGGGTATTACCTGCACAGAAGAGTGCGGTATCATCGGCGTAGAGAGCCGTGTGTACGCGAGTGAATACGGGTAAATCGCTAGTGTATAGCGTGAAGAGGTACGGAGAGAGGACCGATCCCTGAGGGACGCCGGCCTTGAGAGGGTGGGAGGTCGACAACGTCCCTTCCACCCTGTAGCGAAAGCTGCGATGACTCAGATAGTCATGTATTATTAGAATTAAATATTCAGGGATTTTTAAAGTATATAATTTGTAAATTAGGCCCTCATGCCATACTTTGTCGAACGCTTTCGCTACGTCTAGGAATAATACACCAGTGTATCTGCCCCTTACGAACTGACCACTTGTGTATTCAACTAATCTATATACCTGTTGTACACAGCTGTGCTGCGTACGAAAACCGAATTGTGTGTTAGGCACGAGGTTGTTGGCCTCGGCGAAGGTGCGTAACCTACTGAGTACTATACGTTCGTATAGTTTACCTAAGCTGCTTAGTAGGCTGATAGGGCGATAACTACTAGGTTCGGTACGTTTCTTGCCGGGTTTGTGGATTCCGATTACCACGGCCTCTTTCCACTGTGAAGGAAAGATGTTATAAGTGAGGGCTGCGTTAAAAATACTACACAGTATTAATATTAGGTGGGCGGGGAATAATTTAATGACTCTATTTGTTAATCCGTCCGAACCTGGGGCTTTCCTAGCTTGTAAGCCCTTGACTAGCGACTCGACCTCGTCGGTGGACACTGCTGGAATAGGTTGATCGTGACTGTCGTTTATTTGCGATCGCGAAAAAGTGGTACGACGGACCACTTCGGTGTTGATGTGGTGGTGGTGTACCGCGTCTTGGTCGTATAGTGTACTCGGCGTACATTGAAGCTCCAGACTGTCGGCCAGACATTCCGACTTGTCGTCGTCCATGAATGCCGGCGGTTGGTTGGGTCGGTTGAGAGGGGGAAGTGTGGACACTATATCCTTTTTGAGAGAGCGGGAAATCTGCCAGAAGGCTGTGTGCGAAGGCACTAGCTCTTCTAGTGTGGCGTCCCATTTGCTCTGTCTGAAGTTACTAATTTCGAGTTTGACCTTCCTTTGGAGGTGCCGCAGGCGTTTGCGGTTGTCCTCGGTAGGATATCGGTCGTACGCGCGGGTCGCGGCGTTCTTTTGTCTTAACAGCTCACGTACGTCGGCCGGCAAGGGCCCTCTACGATCACTCGTATCGGGTACTCGCCGCGAGCAGCCGTCAATTAACGACTGCACGTGTTCTGTGAACGAATCGATCGCTTGGGAGGTCTCTTCCTTGGACCTAATGTCCTTCGGAATTTGATCAAGGTGTACCGATGTGGTCGTCTGTAGAGGAGAGAAGCACGGTTTGGCCCCGTATTTATACATTTTTGGCCGACCCCGCGATTGGTCGTAATTTTACAGTTTTTCTTGACCAATCACGGAGTCGGAATTATAGCCAATCACAAAGCTCTAAAATTTACTTAAGTACAACGCGGCGTTACCGTTGCGAGAGCCGCGCTTAATTTCAATACAATTAATTACCTTAAGTACTATGCGGCGTTACCGTTGCGAGAGCCGTTTACAATATTAGTACTTACGTGCTAATACTAAATCTATATTTATTCTTTATTTAATTTCGTAAAATCTTATAACTAATTAATTACAACTGTTACAAACTATTCTTAAAACTATTGTTTATCTGCTGTCCCGCACAATATATTTCTTGAGCTATACCTAGTCTTACCCTAAATACTGTAACAAAGAAAACTTTTTTCTATTGCAAAAAATATTTATTACTTTTACAGTGTTAGTTTAATACATAAATATCAAAACAATTTAAAATATAAAAAACTTGTTCGAAGTGGTTTCCATTACAGTCCTTTAAACGTAGAGGCCAGTTGTCAATAGAAGCACGCACTCTTTCAATGGGAAAATTCTTCACTGCCAATCGTATGGATTGTTTAAGGGGCTCCAAATTATCATGGCATTTAGTGCAAACCGTACTCTCTAATCCATTGCTTCTTAACATTATCATTGGACGGTATTCTAAAACATACAAAATTTACAGTTTAATTATAATAGGTTCATTTAAAGTAGTGTAAAAAATATTTTTCTTTGATGAAAAATCCGAATGTTATAATTATATTCTAATTACGACCCTGGAATTTTAACACTTTTATGGTTCTTCATAGTTAACGACAGCTGGCGTATTGCTTACAAAATAATTATTAACTACATATAAAACTCATATTTTTGTCGAGGTAAAAGTCTTTAGGTATAAATTTTATTACTCATGGTTATTAGTTATTACGATAATCTTAATAGTTTGAACTTTATTTGCTTTTATAGTTCTAGGTCCTATTACGCAAAGTGGTGCCATCTAACGTTGAGTAAAATTATTTTTGAACATGATACCGTCAAAAGATTTTTCTAGAAATTATTTTGATAAATTATGAATAAATATACTTACAAATGAAATGTGATTCTTTCCATAGCATCTGAACGTTTATCGGAGTAGTTTTTACATGATAAAACACAACACTTCATGGTTTTCTTCGTAATAACATAAAAATACACCAAAAATATAATTGTATGCACCGTACGAACACCGGCAGCGACGACAGCAGACTAATAGGCCACGCCTACTATTGATGTTAACGCGATGACGTCACGGCCTACTTGAGAATCACAGTGCACAGTAACTTAGGCCGTCTCCACTTTGTATTTGCTCTGTGGTTTGTATACATGGCTCAAGAGTAAGATGGGTTTAGGATAAACATTTTTATTGCTTATATATAAGATTAGAAGTCAAAACTGTTTTACATACATATCTTCACGCCATATCCCTTGCAGGGTAGGCAGGGAGAACAAAGTGCCATAGAATTCTATCCTTGCATACTTCACTCGCTTCCTCAAATCAAAACTGTTTTGATTACATAATTGTCATTTAGAACTTAATGTCATTACAATAATTTAGCATTTTATAAAAACAAAAAGAAAAATAAATAAATAAGAAAGTCATTCACAATTGAAATAAAACTACTTTTACGGATCCTATCCCGTTTGTATTTGATTTTTAATTTCCTGAAGTTTCGAACACTACAGTGACCATGGTCACGGGAGGACTGAGGTGTCTTACGTCCAAAAGTCATCGTAATCGTATTTAGCGTTTTGTCCTTGAAGAACAGCACCAGAACGCTTCAAATTCACGACCCCAGTGGCTTGTCGTCTGCTTTCAGAAGATCTGCAATAATTTGCGTTATCTCTCAGAACACTACGCTACTGTTATTCAGGTGTCTGAAGACCATTCTGTTACTGCAGTGTGTGTAGTGCAGACGTGTTCACTACTTAAGGCATCCGGGTTAATAAACATAAATCTTTTTATAAAATCCGATTACGAAATGAAAAATGATGTCGCAAGCGGGATTCGAACCCGCGTCTATTGGGATTCCGGCCCAATCGTGCTGCCACTGCACCACGGCGACTAATTGTAGGACATGCAAATTTCACTCCGTATTATATTTACGTCTTAAGGTGACGGTATGCTATCTACCCGACAATGTTTACACATTGTTATAGGCTTAATACTTCAAACTTTACAGTTAGAATTGTATTAAACGATGACACAACCTTGTTATTTAAATTACTGAAATTTAGCACTTAATATGCTTAATTATTTATAAAATCCGATTACGAAATGAAAAATGATGTCGCAAGCGGGATTCGAACCCGCGTCCAAGGACGCGGGTTCGAGAAAGTTTGAAGTATTAAGCCTATAACAATGTGTAAACATTGTCGGGTAGATAGCATACCGTCACCTTAAGACGTAAATATAATACGGAGTGAAATTTGCATGTCCTACAATTAGTCGCGGTGGTGCAGTGGCAGCACGATTGGGCCGGAATCCCAATAGACGCGGGTTCGAATCCCGCTTGCGACATCATTTTTCATTTTGTAATCGGATTTTATAAATAATTAAGCATATTAAGTGCTAAATTTCAGTAATTTAAACATAAATCTTATTTTATAAGAGACTACCTACATACCATTAAGGGTTCAAGTTTCATCTGACACTCAACTAGGTAAAAAGTACATATCCTCTGATTTATTTCCACCGAAGTCTAATGTGAATTAGACTTCGGTGGCAAAGCAAAATAATATGGTTCAAGTTGTAACTATTTATGTACAACTTTATTACACAGCGTTCGATAGATGGCGTAACTAACAGACAAATACATTTGGAAGAGCACTTTATATCGCCTTAAAATGTTTATGATGTTATATTTACGAGTAAGAGTCAATACACTTTATCGATTTAGTACTTGCTCTTGGTATTATTAAGAGGTTAATTGTTCGTCTAATGATTTATTAATAATTATTTATTACGAGATTTCAACTTCGGACTGTTGTTGGATGTTTACTCTTTTTATGGCAATCTGCCGATATAGTAACATCCAGATACTTCTGCCAGTGTCGTGTAATGTGTACACATGCAGTCAATAGAATAGAGTTAATAAAACGAGAAAAGTTAAACGTCTGAAATATACGCAAAGATTATTATACCGAGGGCGTATTAATGTAGTTTCCTCATCATTCTTAAATTATTTTAGTTTATGCTCTACTCTTTGAGTTCCGTGAATAATTTTAACATTACGTCGAATAATAGTAATATTGTCTATGTAGCAATTTAATAGGTCTGTGATCCCTACGTTATGTACCTCCACTGGCCCATGGGAGTCGTAAACATCGGCTAAGGGAAATGCTTGTAGTTATCTCTTGGAAAACTTAAGACATGAATTGCGATTGCCAATCTATTTGCCAAGTTTGGCGACTATGGCATTACAAAGATTTATTTGGGACTAGTACCTATAGGTCTTTTTTTGTTTTATAATTAGACGAGCCCATGTTCTTGAAATCTTCTCAATCCGTCCATCCATCAGCCCGTAAACGTCCACTGTTGGACATAGGCCTCCCCACGAGAATGCCATTCGAAACGGTCCCGCGCCACCTGCATCCAACGGTTTCCTGTGACCTTGATAATGTCATCAGTCTACCTAGTGGGGGGTTGTCCTATGCTGCGTCGTCCGATCCGTGGTCGCCACTCGAAAACCTTTCTTCCCTAAGGGTTGTCGGTTCGTCGAGCGATGTAGCCTGTCTATTGTTACTTCAACGTGCTAATTCTTAGGGCTATGTCAGTTACACCCGTTCTTCTACGGATTTCCGTATGCCGGATTTTATCACGTAGAGAAATACCGAGTAATGTCCTATCCATAGCATGCTGAGTGAATTTGAGCCTTTTTATAAGGCGAACATTTAGAGACCACATTTCAGTGCCTGTTTGTCTAGTAGAGTAGACAAAGTGATCGACAACTTCGAGAATCGCATTCCCAACCAGGACTGGCACAGAAATGACATGGTCATTAGACATGACTTTCGTCTTGTCCATGTTCAATAATGTATGTCAATAGGGTCACCCTATGGATGGATGGACACATCGACAGTGGAACCAAATAGATATAGTTAGGGTCGGGTTGGTGAAATCAAAACAAAGTATGCATATAAAAGTTTTTATAGCTTACATATGCCCCACTGCTGGGTTCGAGCCTTCACGATAATGGGGGAAATTGACATTACTATACCACGCTTCACAGAGGGATTTATATAGTGTTTTATTTCTAGTTTTCCTTCTCTTGCAGTAGAAAATATCTATATTTTCTACTTATTATAGGGGCGGTCAATTGTATTCTTAGTATGTTACCAAACGGAAAGAAATATTAACTTATTAAAAAAATATATTAGACACTGAAACTGAGGACTTCGACAGGCATTTTCATACAACATATTCTTCATCGTTCACATAGATTCTCGAAGGGAAAAGCATTCAGCGTATACGACCCAATCAATCTAACTGAATAGAAAACTTGTTCAACAAAAAAGAGTTTAACAAACTGAGGACGCTTGTTTTTATACCGTTGGACGCCGGACATGCAATTTGCAGTTAAAAGTGAAAAAGTACACAGCGTGGCGTCTCCTCGTGTTCGTTAGAGCGGTGGCGGCCGGCACGTCGTCGGTTGATTTCATTTTCTTATATTTTTTATGGGACGCCATTGTTATGTAACGGTCGCAATAAAAACATATTTCCACGGAGTCAGCTGGCGATAGCTCATGTGAACTTGACGCAATAACGGAGATTTATTGCATTGTTTGTGCCGCCGCCGCCGCCCCACGACATAAGTTGACGAGGGGCGCGAGCGTGGGCACAGGCACAGGGGCTGCCGCTTACGTCAGCTACATCGTTGAGATCTTTTGAGTATGCGACATGCATACTCAAAAGAAATAAACCGAAAATTATTGATGTGATTACGTCGCGGCCATTGAATGTCATCGTTTTGTATAAGCTTTTATTTAACTTATATGTATAAATATGTCTTGGAATTTTGCAGTCAATATTTTAAACACTTCCACTAAAGCTTCCGGGCGGAAAATTGTCACACACGTTTGGTTCATGTGACAGTGCACGATTACTTAAATGCTGACATTTTTCATCCAATATGGCGGACTTCATTAAACGGAAATTTATAATTTTCACAGTAGCCCCTACGACATGGGCATCAAATGAAAGGGCTTGATAATCAGAATGAAAATAAGTTGATATCATTCTAAATTCAATATGGCGGACAACACAAAATGGCAATTTATAATTTTCATTGTAACTTCTATAATATGGGTATCAAATGAAATGATTGATGAGCGAAACACGATAAATGAGGTGACGTCATTCTAAATCTAATATAGTCCGCCATATCCGTCACCGCCATTCGTCACATAGTAAAGTGGTCGTAACAAGTTTAAGCACTTTAAAAAACGAATACCTACTACGTATAATGTAATACCTACTACGTATAATGTAATACCTACTACGTATAATGTAATATAAATTATAAAATCTTAAAAGACTAAAAATATAATATAAAATCAAATCATCATTCTCCTACTCTTATTATCCCAATTACTTGGGGTCAATACAGTAAGTACTCTTATTTCATAGTACATATTGTAAAAGTTACCGGCAATAGTTTTATGACCGGCCGCCTGCCAGACGTCAACCCTCCTAGGGAATGTAATTGTTGACCAATCGGCATCAGATGTAGTTGGCCCAGATCATTGTAAGGCTCTTAGTCGTCTTTTACGACATCCACGAGCAAAGTAAGGGTTGGTAGTATTCTTAGCCGCTACCACACAGCTAATAATAATATAAAATTAAATAACAGAAAATATAAAAAAAAGTTTTTATGTAGTTATCAACAAAATCTTATGAAATTGAAAAAATATGTATTATTTTAATACCAATACTATAAAAGTGAACGATGTGTTGACGCGTTAAGTATACAATGTGTCACACCCCTTATTACCCGACTGAGCGACGCACAGCAGTGGTATTGTGTTTAACAGTCTATGTATGTATGTAAGTATGTATGTATGTTTGTATGTTCCTTTGAAGCACTATACAGACCAAACGCCTGGGCCGATTTTAATGATTCATACATCAATCGATTCCTCTTAGTCCGGCGAGTGTCACTAAAGACATGCCATTAGCGAAAATTGAATGTGGCGACCACTGGGCGCCATTTTGTGAAAATAAAAAAAAATTAAAGTCAACAAACTATGTCGAATGGGGTATCGTTGAATAGGTATTTAAAAATCATTATTAGTTTTCCTTCAACATTTTTCGATTTGACTGACCGTTTGGGATCTATATCGATTTAAAGTTGCGTAACAACCATTCTCACATATGTCTTTAGACTATAGAAATCTATACATATAATAAATCAGTAGAAATCCTGTGTCTGTACATTTGATAAATTTATTAAAAAATGAATCTAGGCAGTAAGAAAACACTAACAGAAAACAAAAAACATTTTTTGGAATTTCTTGTCTGTCTGTATGTCTGTGTGTCTGTATGTCTGTATGTCTGTAATCGCTAATCTCCGAAGTTACTGAACGGATTGTTTCGCAGTTTTGATAAAAAGATTCAGCCCAATTCAGAGCAACATTTAGTCTTTGTTTCATTGAAATTCGGTGTCTGTAAAAAAAGTTATGATCATTTAAGTTTTTAAAATCACCGCTCGCCTATTATATCACTAAAAGGTTCAATTCAAAATAATTATTTAATTTATCTATAGTGTAAGGAAAGTATTTGCATTCCTGAATATATAGTAGTTTCATCAATTCAGCTCATATACATCCCACTGCTGAGTTCAAACCCCCTTCAAAGTTGAAAGGAAGTTGGCATAATACATAACATTAGTCAGGTAGTCAAAATAACTATTAAAACTATTTGTGATAAAAAAAAATGTTTTAATTAGTTAATAATATATAATTTAGCTATAAATTAATAAAATGCTTGATTTATTTAGTTTGTTAAATGAGCAATAGATGGCGCTATAATTTAGTTAAAATTTTAAATCATTTTGTCGTTATATTTTCAAAAGCTACGATTAACTTCTTGAACTTAGTAAAGGTACTTTGAGTGGAAGGCACTCAGTACTCACCTAACGGTACGAGTAAAGTTGTCATAGCCATCTGCGACTAAAACTAAGTCAAACACGAAAAAGAAAAGTAAAGTCCACATCATAGAGCGTACAAAACGTACATTCTTAGTTAAGATGCTACTTTGGGGCGAGTATGTAAAGTGCACCCTTTTTTGTTTTTGTTTGGTAGGCTATGGTCTGGACACGGCCATTCCTTCCGATGTAACAGAAGGGCGTCGTGTGGACATCCGTGGCCGGTCCGGGGGTTTACTCTTCCAGGTATCGTCTACGTCTATACCCCGGCAAATAACAGTGTTGTATCGCCCTCACGCGGTCGGTGTCTCTGCGGGTGGTAGATTAATTCCCATGGTCCATCTAGCCGCGACCTCAGTTAGGATGGCAACAGGTGCAGGTACCGCGCCTGTGACGTCCGATGCGCCGGCAGCAGAGTGTGTCAGCATGGAAAGTCTCCTCTGTGACACGCTCCGTCGCCTTTTTCTGTGGGACGACTGTCTCGCAAAAGGCGGCAATCGAGTCTGAGTTCTTGACGCTATCGAGCATCGTCTTTGCGATAGTCGACAGTGCCAGTTTGGCACCGATGATTGCGATGAGTGCACAGCGCTGCACTTTGCCCAGGCCACGCAAACTTTAAGCGTCTGCAGCGCCGTGTCCACCTCGTAATCGCAGTAGTGGTTAGACGGTGTGCTCTCCCTCCTTGTGACCGTGAGCAGGTATACGCCAAAGCAACCATGCCCCATCACTACACCAGTCACTTTAGCAATAGTGCTGTTACTGCCGCCTGTTGCTGCATATTGTGCGAGGGCCTACTTTTTTACATTTTTATACATTGTTGATAGCATAGAGTACATTTCAAGCAGCTTGCAGAGCACTTGAAGGTAATCAGCGCTGAGATGACACCCTTGAGTAGGCCTGTAACAGTCATAGCCCCATTTGTTTGAGTCTTTTGCTTTTAATGATGCTATTGTTTTACAGTCTTTCAAATCCTTTGACATTATTATAAAATATAAAAGATATCCATTTCAAGATATTCTGCACTACCAAAACGCGACATAAACCAAGAAATTCATTTTTATTAATTCTTTCGTAATGAAAGCCATTGATTATATATTTATCCGTGCGTTTGCGCAGTTAGAATACAATTCACCAACCGCTTTCTTACCCGTCTAACACGTCTGACCAGCGTGATATAGTAGGTCAATTTCCCTCCCATTACAGACGAGGCCTTGAGCCCAATAGTGGGACGTATATAAGCTGAGATGATAGATGTCCATGTCGCCAGGTAGCCCTGAAAAGACTTATCTGAGCAGAGCAATGCTACCAAAATGAGGAGACAGCGTAAAATAACTTAGGAAGTAACTACGTCAGAAACTGCAGCTGCATTACTTCTTGATGGTAAAAGAGCTTTGTTTAAAAACCCGATAGATTTATAAAGCAATGAAACACCGAGATGTTCAATAACACGAAACAGCGACACATTCAAAGTGTTTATTGTTTTATTGTGTACGGTGGTAAACGAGCAAGCAGCATGCACTTATTTTTTTGGCAGGCCATGGTCTGGACACACGCCTTGCATTCCGTCCGCGTGGCCCTATAACCCACCGTTTTCCCTCCCCATCACCATTGGGCCTTTCGAGTACCATCCCCGATGACGTCCCGGGCCATTGGGCTTCACCCTCAACTGGTCAGCCTCCCCGCGGGTGACGGACTATTCCCCGTTCCAGTTACCCGCAGCTTCGGCTAAGGCAAGTAGACACAGGTAATCGCGCCTGCGCCTCCCGCCGCCTCTTGCAAATGAAGCGGAAATAACACATTGGCACTATTAAGACATTGCTTTTCTGCAAGAGTGGGGTACTAGGCCCGACTGGGGGTCGAACCGGCCCGTGGCTGTAGAAAGAATACTATCAACTGTGGCTTTACCACTATTATTGTTTTTATTAAGGATTGCTATCTAATCGTTTTCGTTGATTGACAATGATAAATAAAAAAAAATCGTAGAGGCCGAAGATCGAGTACTACGATATCGTAATGAAAAGTCAATGGTACTTTTCTTTGGAGATTTTCGGCAAAACCTTCCTGTTAAAACTTGAGGAAATAGAACTGATGATATCAATGCTTCACTGAAGTATTCTTATCTGTGGCCCCAAGTAGGAAAGCTGACCCTAATCATCAACATGCAAGCAAAGCCAAGGTCACCATTCACATTAGTGTTGCCCAAATGCAAGACCAAGACTTGCTGCAAGAGTTTCGCAGTGCTCCCATAGACATGATTTTACGATTTTCTTAGCAATGAAAGGATTGTCAATATTTCGTATTCTTACGAGTAATACCAGTACACGGAAGAATAATAGCCCCACTTCCGTTTAGTGGTATGTACCTAATTATTGATAGTTGTACAGTTACTGCCACTAGATGAATAGAATTCCATTAATTTAGTTGGATTTTTAATGTCTATGGGGATTTTTTATTTCTATCAAAACAAGTGACTTTGTGTTATTTTAAAAGCAAAAATTGCAAGATTTGCGAGCCTCGCAAGAGTCTTGCATTTGGGCTTTAATTCACTTGCTTAAAAAATTGCCGATGTTTTAAAGAAAATTGAAGAAAGAGTCGTCCTTAATGAAAATAGTCAAGTGGCTGCCGGAAATACTTGGTCGAGTTTGAATTTTAAGCTTCAAATAGAAGTAAAACTGAATGTCACGCGGACGAAGTCGCGGGCATCAGCTAGTTTATAATAAAAAAGACGAAAACTTCGTATGACTGTGTGTGTGAATGTAGATGGACATATATTAAAGTATCTAGTAGGTATATTGGACTACCTAAAGTATCTAACGTCTGACACGGTCGCCCATCTCCAACTTCAAACGATTTAGTACTCAACTTAAGTCGAAAAACTATATAGGGCACAAAATTACCAAGGTGGTAAATTCGAAATGCGTACCGCAATGCGGGTTAGGGCGTCCCCCGGAGGCGACGCGTACCGACCCGCCCCCGTCGGTACGAACTTCGGCAGTTGCGGCGATGGGGGCCGCCACCCATCACGCCTTGCCCAGTCAGGCGAGTCGAGGAGAGCAGAGTGCCGGGTGGGCACGTGGAATGTAAGAGGTTGTGTGGAAGGTAAGTTGCACGAGCTGATATCCGTCATGGCGGACAAACAGCTAGACGTGCTCTGTGTAACAGAGACCAAGCGAAGGGGCAGCGACGCCTGCGATCTTCCTGGTGGCGGGATGGCTCTGTGGTCTGGTGTACCACAGAGCGATCCAGCCAGCATGGGGGTAGGAGTGCTGTTGTCCTCTCGCTTGGCCTCAGGTGTGAAGGATTACGGAATGTATGATCCCAGACCTCTTTGGGTCCGTATAAAACTTGGAGTCACCAAGGTATTCATGGTTGTAGCATATGCTCCCGTAGGATCCTCGGTGGCATCAGACCTAGAGAAGTTTTGGAATAATGTTAGGGAAGTTCTGGATATGGCAGAAACCAGTGAACGCGTGATTGTATGCGGAGATTTGAACGGATGGGTGGGGACCAAGCGTCCCGACTATGAGGACGTACTTGGTCCATTTGGTGATAAGAGAGTGAACGACGCAGGTAGGCTCATAGCGGATGTATGCAAGGAGAGAAACCTTATTGTGTCAAACACATTTTTCCAACATAAGGACATCCATATGTATACATGGAGAAGGAATAAACAGAAAAGTATAATAGATTTAATTTTGGTAGACAGTCGCCTCCGAAGCAAAATATTGGACGCAAGAGCCTACAGGGGCCCCACAGTCGATACGGACCACTATCTCGTTATTGCGAGATTTAGTGGTCTGTTCAGAAAGTGAAGGCACTGGCGAGAGCGTGTCCACTTCGGAGGGCTTGAAAGAATAAAGGTTGAAAGGTTGCAAGAAGAGTGTGTAAGAGAAAAGTATGCAGAGGGTGTCCGAGAACGGCTGACGATGGCAAGCCAGACGCAATCGAATATTGAAGAATGCTGGAGAGTATTGAAAGAGAGTATGGTAGACACAGCGAAAGAAGTATGTGGAAGTTCAAAGAAGCATAGAAACACAAATGGTGATGCATGGTGGGATGCGGAAGTGGCAGCTTCCGTAGAGCAAAAGAAGAAAGCGTGGCTGGACTATGTCTCTTCTTTGAATCTGAATGACAGTATGACTGAACAGAAGAAAGAAATATATCGGCAATGTAAGAATGACACCAAGGCCTTAATGAAAGAGAAACGTGATAGAGCAAATATGAGTGCAGAAGATAGGCTGACTAAAAACTTCGAGGGTAACACCAAACTCTTTTGGAGGGAGGTGAAGAAGTCTCAGGGTGGTTGGTCAGCCTTCAGAATGAATAAAATAAGGTCTAAAGGTGGAGACATTCTTACACAAACACAAGACGTGTTAAGCCGATGGAGTGAATATTTTGGCGATATGTATGCGGATGCTACGGTTGGCGCCGGTGTCGTATGTGGTCTAGTAGATCAACATTCGGCGACGGCGTCCTCCGATGGCATCAGTATGGATGAAGTTGAATGGGCGATAAGAGGTTTGAGAAATGGTAAGGCAGCGGGCATTGATATGGTGTCTGCCGAGGTGATCAAGCTTGGTGGCTCCTGTGTCCGGGAGGCGTTCCTGTTGCTCTTCAATTTATGTTGGAGCTCGGGAATGGTTCCTGGGGACTGGAATAGCGCAGTCATCGTGCCTTTGTTTAAAAACAAGGGTTCACGTTATGACTGCGCAAATTACAGAGCCATAAGCTTGACCAGTTTGGCAGCAAAAGTGTATGGTAAAATTATTGAAAGGAGAATGAGGATGGTGTCCGATGGTTTACTGTGTGAGACACAAGGAGGTTTCAGGAGTGGAAGGGGATGCATTGATCAAGTGTTCTCTCTGCGCAACATTGTGGAGAAGCATCTGGCCCTAGGTCAGAGGGTTTTCTGCAGTTTTGTGGATCTGGAGAGAGCATTTGACACGGTTGTACGAAAGGAACTTTGGGACATTTTACCGGAGTATGGTATTAACGGTAAACTGCTGCAGGCTGTGCAATCCAGTTACATGGGCTGTAGAGCCTGTGTGCGGCTGGATGATGGAATGTCGCCTTGGTTTGACGTCAATATCGGCGTTAAGCAGGGCTGCGTTCTATCTGCCAGGCTGTTTATCATTGGGGCCCGATCTGTCGGACGCTCAATTTGGGTTTCGAAGGGGGCGTTCGACCATCGGGGCCCTGCTACGCCTGAGGCAGACGGCCGCGGAGGCTGTCGCCGGCAAAGGAGTGCTGTTGGCGGTGTCGTTGGACATCGCCAACGCCTTCAATAGTCTGCCATTCAGCTGCATCAGGGAGGCGCTCCGGTTCCACGGAGTGCCCCTGTACCTCAGGCGGCTGGTGGCAGACTATTTGGAGGGGCGCAGTGTTCTCTACGCGAGCCCCGCAGGGGACATTGTGCGGACGCCCATGTCGTGCGGTGTTCCGCAGGGGTCGGTTCTGGGGCCGACTCTGTGGGACATCGGTTACGACTGGGCGTTGAGAGGGAGTCTCCCCCCCGGGCTGAGCGTTATTTGCTATGCTGACGACACGCTCGTCATAGCCCGGGGCAGGACATTCGAAGAGGCGGCGAGCCTGGCCACTCTCCGCACCGAGGAGATGGTCAGGCGGATCGAGGCGCTGGGGCTCAGGGTGGCCCTAAACAAGACGGAGGCTCTACTATTCCATGGGCCCCGTGTGAGGCTGCCCATCGGCGCCTCGTTAGTCGTCAACTCCATCCACATCAGTATCCAGGCCCATATGAGGTACTTGGGTCTGGTGCTCGACGGGCGATGGTGGTTCCGGGAGCATTTTCGTCAAATTGCTCCCCGGCTGGTCGGCGCGGCGTCCGCCCTTTCTCGGCTCATGCCGAACGTGGGCGGACCCAGTTTTCAGGGCCGACGGCTGTATGCGGGGGTGATCTGCTCAATGGCCATGTACGGTGCACCCGTGTGGGCGAGGGCTCTGAACGCCCAACTCAGGGCGGTTCTGTGGAGGCCACAGAGAGTCATGGCGGTCAGAGCCATTCGCGGGTACCGCACGGTGTCGACAGAGGCGGCGTGCCTATTGGCCGGGACACCCCCTTGGGACCTAGAGGCGGAGATGCTCTCCGACCTCTACCGGCGGGTTACCTCAATGCGCGAAGAGGGTGGCTCCCCATCGTTCAACGAGATAGCCACCTGGCGCGAGGACGCCCGCCGAGAAGTCATCGCCCGTTGGGCTACGCGGCTGGAGAGGCCTAGATACGGTGTTATTACCGTTGAGGCCCTCCGGCCCATACTGATGGAGTGGATGGAGCGGCGGCACGGAGTTCTCTCTTTCCGGTTGGTGCAGGTCTTGTCGGGGCATGGTTGCTTCGGCAAGTACCTGCACACGGTCGTGCGGAGGGAGTGGACTCCGTCCTGCCACCATTGCAGTAGCGACGAGGACACGGCGCAACATACGCTCGAGGTATGTTCGGGCTGGGACGGGCAGCGCCGTGACCTCGTCGCTGTCATCGGTGCCGACCTGACGCTGCCGGCTGTTGCGCGAGCGATGGTCGACAGCGTCAGGAATTGGGACGCGGTCGCCGCCTTCTGCGAGGCTGTCATCTCGCAGAAGGAGGCGGCGGAACGGGCCCGGGAGGATTCCCGTGACCCGGGCCGCCGCCCGCGGCCGGGGCGGCGCAGGCGCGAGTACCTGCGCCTGATGCCGCCCTAACCGAGGCTTCGGGTGATCGGATCGGGGAATTGTCCGGTCACCCGACGTGAGGCCACCGCGTGAGGACGACGCCTCGACGGCGAAAGCTGTCGGGGCGTCGACAAGAGAGGAGCCCAAGAGGGCATACCGCCGAGCGGGCCACCGAAGACAAAGATCGGGTACCGGTGGCCCGCTCGTACGGCGAAGAATAGGTGCTTCCAGGGTGGGTCAATGGGGTTGCGCGCCGCCTCTTCCGTCACCCCGGACCGATTTGGCGGGGTGCGACGTCCATAGCCCACCGCAAAAAAAAAAAAAAAAAAAAAAGGCTGTTTATCATATATCTGGATAAATGTCTCCAAAGGTTGAACGATATGAATGTGGGAGTCCAGATGGGTGACTCAGTGTTCTCTGCTCTGCTTTATGCAGATGATGCAGTCCTGCTGACACAGTCAGCGACTGACCTGCAGACCCTAGTCGACACAATGACAGAAGATTGTA
Organism: Lymantria monacha; assembly: GCA_905163515.2. Classification (NCBI taxonomy): domain Eukaryota; kingdom Metazoa; phylum Arthropoda; class Insecta; order Lepidoptera; family Erebidae; genus Lymantria; species Lymantria monacha. Next base: position 501,761 of record LR991096.1, on the reverse strand, counting down.
AGAAAAGGGGTCTACGCGTGAATGTGAGCAAAACCAAAATAATGGTCTTTGAAAGAGATGAAACCAGAACAGATGTAAGAGTAACAATAGGTAATGATGTACTAGAGCAAGTGGATGAATTTGTATATCTTGGATGTGGATTTAGCCGAGATGGACGGTACACCACTGATATAGAGCGAAGAGTGAATGCGGGAAATAGAGTGAACGGAGCGTTAGGGCAACTTCTCGGCAGCCACCACCTCAGCCAGAAGGCACGTGTAGCAATACATAACGCAGTGCTTGTCCCAACATTACTGTATGGAAGCGAGAGTTGGGTATGCAGAAAAGAGTATGAAAGTAGAATTAATGCGGTCGAAATGCGATCTCTTCGGAAAATCTGTGGAGTTAGGCTGACCGACCGCATTCGTAACGACGACGTAAGAGAGCGAGTAGGTATGAAAGATAGTATTGGTGTAAAGATGCGAAAGGGAATGCTCCGATGGTTCGGACATGTGGAAAGAATGCCGAACGAACGTCTGGTTAAGAAGATATACAATGCGAAAGTGGAAGGATGTAGGTACCGAGGGAGACCGAGACTAAGCTACCTAGATCAGATCGGTCAGGTACTGAAGGAAGGTGGAGTCAAGAGTCTCCGAAACCGGCGAGCGTGTATGAAGAGAATTATGAATGTTGAGGAAGCGAGTGAAGTATGCAAAGATAGAGTTCTCTGGCACTCTGTTCTCTCTGCCTACCCTGCAAGGGATATGGCGTGATGATATGTATGTATGATATGTATGGTAAATTCGTGTCGGAGTAAATTAAAGCATTGAATTTATTTGTTTTAATTGAAATAATGCTTTACAGATTATTCGAATTAACTTGTTTAATCTGTACCTCAAAAGATTTTTTCTTAATTTATTTATTGAATATGTTTTTTTTTTCACATTTTACCCCCAAAACGTCATTCCGGGAACGTGTCCCCAAATCGTTATCTGCTGACAACAACAGTTAAAATACAATTTTTTTTAATGCTTTAAAGGTACTTTTTAACTTAACTAGTTAATATTATAATAAAATGATATTTATAAGCTTTTAAGTTGACAGATTATTATTATTTTTCTTATTTAAGCTGAAAGTTTGGCGGACATTTTGTGCGTCATTCCGGGAACGTAACATTTTTTTTAAATATCATTTTTCAGAAAAATGCAAGAGATACTGGGTAATTATTTAAAGCATCTGAGTGCAAGTGGATACCTCATGTGTTTTTTATTAAATTTTGGAAATTCTGAGTGGTAAGTGTGTTTTTGTATGAAATTTTCACACCGTACATCAATTCACCGTCATTCCGGGAACGCCGATAATTGTCAAAAAAAAAGTAAAGGAATTTTAATGTAATATTTCTTAAACATTATCGTGAGCATTGCAGAGAGCAAGCTACATTAACCTCAAAAAATGCCGTTTTAATGACTATTGTCTATTTTTTACGAAGTTTTATATGAAAACGTCATTCCGGGAACGTTCCCGGACAAATCAATTTTACAGATATGTGGCAATCAGTGAATCATACGTTGAAAATGATGGAGAAATTCGAGTCGTGATCTTGAAATCAATGCGCAATAATAAAAAACGCTTTAAGATAGATCCAAAAAATATATCTGATATTGCTTTTGAACGGATTGTTGCAATTCTTCCTTCACCTTCCCTGAAGAAAGTAAAGAACCAGCAGTATTATAATTTTAAGGATGATATTGATATTTTTGAAAAGTGATAATTTAATATAAGTTATTAATTATGGTAAAATTATGGTAAAATTATTGAAAGGAGAATGAAGATGGTGTCCGATGGCTTACTGTGTGAGACACAAGGAGGTTTCAGGAGTGGAAGGGGATGCATGGATCAAGTGTTCTCTCTGCGCAACACGGTGGAGAAGCATCTGGCTCTAGGTCAGAGGGTTTTCTGCAGTTTTGTGGATCTGGAGAGAGCATTTGACACGGTTGTACGAAAGGAACTTTGGGACATTTTACCGGAGTATGGTATTAACGGTAAACTGCTACAGGCTGTGCAGTCCAGTTACATGGGCTGTAGAGCCTGTGTGCGGCTGGATGATGGAATGTCGCCTTGGTTTGACGTCAATATCGGCGTTAAGCAGGGGTGCGTTCTGTCAGCCAGGCTGTTTATCATATATCTGGATAAATGTCTCCAAAGGTTGAACGATATGAATGTGGGAGTCTAGATGGGCGACTCAGTGGTCACTGCTCTGCTTTATGCAGATGATGCAGTCCTGCTGGCACAGTCAGCGACTGACCTGCAGACCCTAGTCGGCACAATGACAGAAGATTGTAAGAAAAGGGGTCTACGCGTGAATGTGAGCAAAACCATAACAATGGTCTTTGAAAGCGATGAAGCCAGAACAGATGTAAGAGTAACAATAGGTAATGATGTACTAGAGCAAGTGGATGAATTTGTATATCTTGGATGTGGATTTAGCCGAGATGGAAGGTACACCACTGATATAGAGCGAAGAGTGAATGCGAGAAATAGAGTGAACGGAGCGTTGGGGCAACTTCTCGGCAGCCACCACCTCAGGCAGAAGGCACGTGTAGCAATACATAACGCAGTGCTTGTCCCAACATTACTGTATGGAAGCGAGAGTTGGGTATGCAGAAAAGAGTATGAAAGTAAAATTAATGCGGTCGAAATGCGATCTCTGCGGAAAATCTGTGGAGTTAGGCTGACCGACCGCATTCGTAACGACGACGTAAGAGAGCGAGTAGGTATGAAAGAGAGTATTGGTGTAAAGATGCGAAAGGGAATGCTCCGATGGTTCGGACATGTGGATAGAATGCCGAACGAACGTCTGGTTAAGAAGATATACAATGCGAAAGTGGAAGGATGTAGGTACCGAGGGAGACCGAGACTAACCTACCTAGACCAGATCGGTCATGTACTGAAGGAAGGTGGAGTCAAGAGTCTCCGAAACCGGCGAGCGTGTATGAAGAGAATTATGAATGTTGAGGAAGCGAGTGAAGTATGCAGAGATAGAGTTCTCTGGCACTCTGTTCTCTCTGCCTACCCTGCAAGGGATATGGCGTGATGATATGTATGTATGTATTAATTATGAGTCACTAAATAATTATTTATTTAATTTATAATTTCATTTAATTATTAAATCTTTGCTACATTAAAATAATGAAAATACAATGTGTTAATCATTATTAGATATCAAATCTAATTTTTCAATGGATCCCGACTGATCAGTTGTTATGTTCCATTATTAGAATATATTTTATTTTCTTCAATAGTATTCATTTAATAATATATAGAATTATAGACCACCGGACATCTAAGTGCTTGTTTTTTTCCTTTTCAGTTTTTTTTATTGTGTGCGTAATTTGGTTTGCTTTTTACGCAGTTGGGTTTTTTGATTTTTTAAATTATTTTAATTTATTTAGCTGTAGGAGTCGAAAGAGGTATCACTAGTAGAGTGAGAGTGGGCAGTAGACTTGGGTAGCTCCTGAATGAGAGATACAAATGAACTAGTTCTTTGATTTCAATCTTGCTCACATTAGCTCAGTAGCTCATAATAGTTAACGGTTCAACGGCTTAATTAATAGTTCAACGGCTCATCGTCATGTCTTGCAAGCAGTCGACGACCGAAAGTGCCCGATCTATGCCGATCACCGCCGAGCAGAATAAGTATTAAGCATGTTCCGATATGTATTGCGACTATTGCGAGCACTAAACGTGCAAGTTATACCTACAAAGCATGCAAGCGTGCAAGTTCAACAACATAATGTTTGAAAATAAAAAAAAATATTTTAAATTTAATATTCATCTTTGAATAACAATATTCAATTATAATAATAATTATCAATGCAAGCAGCCAAATTTCTGGATGCTGTCGATACTGTCAGCCCATAATCAGCCTGCAAGTCCCGTTTAAATCAGTCGAACCGTGTCAGAGATTAGCCGGTATAAACAGACAAACAGATGGGCAGCTAAAATGATTAATGTAGGTACCTAAAATACTTCCATATGCATTTAGTGAAAAGCTGTTTTTATAATTTAAATTACAAACAGCCACTTCTTTTTTTTTTTTTTTTTATATAAAAAAATATATTTCACATCTCATCCTGAGATCACCAATCAAAATTTCCTTGCTCATGCAACTGACCTCCACCCCCGCCCCTGCTCCCCCTTGGCGACGCCCTTGGCAGTAGCACTCTACTGGAAACCTCATAACTATGCATTGGAATGCTTTGAACGTCGACAGTGTAACGGAAACGCGTTACGGCAGTAACAAGCCATAACATCCGCTTATATTGATTACTGCGCCATCTGTGCAGTCATTTGTGAATGAAATTGCTTTCGACGCTGTTTACACACGATCAATATACATTTTATACTGGCAACGCTAACACCGTACCGATAGCTGATAAGTAATTTGGATGGTAGAGGATTGCTTTCAACGGTTTGTTTGTGTTGGAGAGCGCCGCGCGCCCCGCCACAGGGCGGCCGAGTGCTTGAGAACGAAGATTACATTCAATATTGAACCGAACGCTGCTCTACGATGTTCGTTTATACATAAGTGCTACAGATATGAATTGATCTTACTGTAATAGTGTTTGATTGTATGATACATAATATGTTAGAAATTTTATTTTTGGATATTATAAATAGATCATTTTGTAATCCATCATTGTCTTCAATATGCCCAAGTTATATGTTAAATGTATAATTTTGTCTTCGTTAAGAGATATGCCTGTACTATCTATTGCACTTCATACCCATTCATCATTGTCCGTTTCAATTATCCCATCCATGGCTGTCTGTTCACTCGTCTCACACATCCTCATCGGCCTTCCCCATTACATCCATTCGCCACCGCTCATATCCACCTCATTTCATCATATAATCACCTCGTACGTCACCACTCATGGGGATGACGGATCCATTCCCATTCATTCAATCCGTCACATTGTTATGGCTGATTGATTGACTCACATATAAGTCAGAAACCTAACCAGATGACCCAAAGAGTTTGAATTTAGTATCTAGCTAGGTAGTTGTCTGTACACAAAGGAAAAAATTTAAATATAATGAATGTATGAGATTTCAGACATACTCCATACAATCGATGTTATTGGACAAAACTTAGCGGTGTGCATAATTATAAAAGCAAAACTTATTTCTTCTTCGCAGGAGAATGGCTCCTCATCATGACTGACGCGAACGCGGCCGGACATACTGAGTACATATATACGACGTACCCTATGTATTTGGTTGTCTTCTGAAACCACAACTACCAATAAGGTTCCATTATGCATTTCTTAATTCAATTAAATACATTTAAGTAACGAACGTAGTACCCAATAGGTACTGATAATAAAACTAAACAATTGACTTCCATAGTTTTCACCAACAAATCATAATATATTTACAAAAATAGTACGATATCATATAAAAACAAATAGCATATAACATAAAGACGATAAACTAAATATAAATTGACCAATATGTGAAAACTATCAGTCAAATATTTAAATTCAATAGTTATTAATTTAATAATCATTTTTATAAATCATCATCATCATCTCAACTCACACACGAGTATGTCCTAAGTTCATACTGGAAGGGCAATTGACCTACTACACCGCGCTGGTGACGCGACAGACGTGTTGATAAAGGGTTTTGTTTAGAGTTTTCCTTCTCTTACATAGATCTTATATGCGTTTTATATCCTTTAGTCGTCTCGTACGATCACCCACGGGTAAGATAGGTGGTGAACTGTATTCTGACCCCGTCACCACACGGAAAAATTTTAAAATCTACTTGAGTTTATTATGCAGTTTTTTAATAAATTTTCATTTATTAGATTGTCTGTCTACATAACTTGTCACCCATTAACATCTCAAGTCTTATCTGTGACGTCAATACACCGTCATTATCATAAACTGTATTGGGCACCCATTTTCAATTTTATGTTTTTGGGGAATTTAAAATTAGTCGAACTGTGGAACACACATTTTTTAGTTAATACAAGCAGAATACGCGTCCCCGCCAACTTGCCAATGATGAACAGCTCCGGTGGAAGCGCTATCATCAATGAACCTATCACAAACCTGTGAATGTTGTGTTATATCAACACTGTACAACACAACGCAACTACAGTGGAAAGCAAATCGTAACTAATTAAGTTAAACAGCAATTTTCAATAAATCTAACAACAGTTAGTGGCAGGACTTCGCTGTTGACAGTTTTCTATCTAAATCTAACAACAGTTAGTGGCAGGACTTCGCTGTTGACAGTTTTCTATCTAAATCTAACAACAGTTAGTGGCAGGACTTCGCTGTTGACAGTTTTCTATCTAAATCTAACAACAGTTAGTGGCAGGACTTCGCTGTTGACAGTTTTCTATCTAAATCTAACAACAGTTAGTGGCAGGACTTCGCTGTTGACAGTTTTCTATCTAAATCTAACAACAGTTAGTGGCAGGACTTCGCTGTTGACAGTTTTCTATCTAAATCTAACAACAGTTAGTGGCAGGACTTCGCTGTTGACAGTTTTCTATCTAAATCTAACAACAGTTAGTGGCAGGACTTCGCTGTTGACAGTTTTCTATCTAAATCTAACAACAGTTAGTGGCAGGACTTCGCTGTTGACAGTTTTCTATCTAAATCTAACAACAGTTAGTGGCAGGACTTCGCTGTTGACAGTTTTCTATCTAAATCTAACAACAGTTAGTGGCAGGACTTCGCTGTTGACAGTTTTCTATCTAAATCTAACAACAGTTAGTGGCAGGACTTCGCTGTTGACAGTTTTCTATCTAAATCTAACAACAGTTAGTGGCAGGACTTCGCTGTTGACAGTTTTCTATCTAAATCTAACAACAGTTAGTGGCAGGACTTCGCTGTTGACAGTTTTCTATCTAAATCTAACAACAGTTAGTGGCAGGACTTCGCTGTTGACAGTTTTCTATCTAAATCTAACAACAGTTAGTGGCAGGACTTCGCTGTTGACAGTTTTCTATCTAAATCTAACAACAGTTAGTGGCAGGACTTCGCTGTTGACAGTTTTCTATCTAAATCTAACAACAGTTAGTGGCAGGACTTCGCTGTTGACAGTTTTCTATCTAAATCTAACAACAGTTAGTGGCAGGACTTCGCTGTTGACAGTTTTCTATCTAAATCTAACAACAGTTAGTGGCAGGACTTCGCTGTTGACAGTTTTCTATCTAAATCTAACAACAGTTAGTGGCAGGACTTCGCTGTTGACAGTTTTCTATCTAAATCTAACAACAGTTAGTGGCAGGACTTCGCTGTTGACAGTTTTCTATCTAAATCTAACAACAGTTAGTGGCAGGACTTCGCTGTTGACAGTTTTCTATCTAAATCTAACAACAGTTAGTGGCAGGACTTCGCTGTTGACAGTTTTCTATCTAAATCTAACAACAGTTAGTGGCAGGACTTCGCTGTTGACAGTTTTCTATCTAAATCTAACAACAGTTAGTGGCAGGACTTCGCTGTTGACAGTTTTCTATCTAAATCTAACAACAGTTAGTGGCAGGACTTCGCTGTTGACAGTTTTCTATCTAAATCTAACAACAGTTAGTGGCAGGACTTCGCTGTTGACAGTTTTCTATCTAAATCTAACAACAGTTAGTGGCAGGACTTCGCTGTTGACAGTTTTCTATCTAAATCTAACAACAGTTAGTGGCAGGACTTCGCTGTTGACAGTTTTCTATCTAAATCTAACAACAGTTAGTGGCAGGACTTCGCTGTTGACAGTTTTCTATCTAAATCTAACAACAGTTAGTGGCAGGACTTCGCTGTTGACAGTTTTCTATCTAAATCTAACAACAGTTAGTGGCAGGACTTCGCTGTTGACAGTTTTCTATCTAAATCTAACAACAGTTAGTGGCAGGACTTCGCTGTTGACAGTTTTCTATCTAAATCTAACAACAGTTAGTGGCAGGACTTCGCTGTTGACAGTTTTCTATCTAAATCTAACAACAGTTAGTGGCAGGACTTCGCTGTTGACAGTTTTCTATCTAAATCTAACAACAGTTAGTGGCAGGACTTCGCTGTTGACAGTTTTCTATCTAAATCTAACAACAGTTAGTGGCAGGACTTCGCTGTTGACAGTTTTCTATCTAAATCTAACAACAGTTAGTGGCAGGACTTCGCTGTTGACAGTTTTCTATCTAAATCTAACAACAGTTAGTGGCAGGACTTCGCTGTTGACAGTTTTCTATCTAAATCTAACAACAGTTAGTGGCAGGACTTCGCTGTTGACAGTTTTCTATCTAAATCTAACAACAGTTAGTGGCAGGACTTCGCTGTTGACAGTTTTCTATCTAAAACCGCGGTTCGGTCCACACTCTGGCAGAAAATCGACATCCTTTTTTTTTTTTTTTTTTTTTGGGGGGTGGGCTACGGTCGGCGCACTCCTCGCACCACTCCGTCCGGGGTGACAGAGGGGCGTAAGCGCGCACACCCGTAACCCACCCCTGACGTCGCCTTCGTCGTTGGGCCGACCACCGGAGCAGAGTGACTTGACGTCAGTGGTCGGCCCGACAGAATACCCCTGAGGAGTACCCTCTCCTCGACCGACATCCCCCCTTCGGGTAGGATGTCGGTCTTTCCTCACGCGGTCGGCCTCTCGGCGGGTGACGGACTAATTCCCCGATCCAGTCACCCGCGGCCTTGGCTAGGGCGGCATCAGGCGCAGGTAATCGCGCCTGCGCCGCCCCAGTCGCCGGCGGCGACTCGCGCCGTCGAGGAGACGCTCCTCGCGCACGCGCTCCGCCGCCTCCTTCCGCGAGACTACTGCCTCGCAGAAGGTTGCGACCGCGTCCCAGTTCCTGACGCTGTCGAGCATCGCCCTGGCGATGGTCGGCAGCGTCAGGTCGGCACCGATGATTGCAACGAGTTCACGACGCTGCTCTGCCCAAGCGGCACAAACCTCGAGCGTATGCTGCGCCGTGTCTTCGTCGCAATCGCAGTGGTGGCAGGACGGTGTACTCTCCCTCCTGACGACCTTGTGCAGGTATTTGGCGAAGCATCCATGCCCCGTCAAAACCTGCACCAGTCGGAAGGAGAGCACCCCGTGCCGCCGTTCCAACCACTGCATCAGCACCGGCCGGAAGGCCTCTACGGTCCGCACACCGAACCGAGGCCTCTCCAGCCGGACTGCCCAACGGGCAATGACATCTAGGCGGGCGTCAACGCGCCAGGCGGTGAGTTCCCTCAAAGAGGCCACACCGCCCTCCGCGCGCACCCCCGACACCCGCCGATACAAATCGGCGAGCATTTCCGCCTCCAGGTCCCACGGGGGACTCCCGGCCAACAGGCACGCTGCCTCCGTCGCCACCGTGCGGTACCCGCGTACAGCCCTGACCGCCATGGCCCTCTGTGGTCGCCACAGAAGAGCCCTGATTCGGACGGTCAGGGACCCCGCCCACACCGGTGCGCCGTACAGGGCCATCGACCGGACGACCCCCGTGTACAGCTGTCGGCACGTAGCGCTCGGTCCGCCCACATTCGGCATTAGCCATGAAAGGGCGGACGCCGCGCCGACGAGCCGCGGAGCGAGCCTGCGGAAATGCTCCCGAAACCACCAATGCCCGTCGAGCACCAGGCCCAAATACCCATGGAACAAGAGGGCCAGGCCCATGGAACAAGAGGGCCTCCGTCTTGTCCAGGGCCACCCTCAACCCCAGCGCCTCGATCCGCCTGACGATCTCTTCGGTGCCGAGAGTCGCCAGGCCTGCCGCCTCCTCCAGCGTCCTACCGCGGGCTGTGACGAGCGTGGAAAATCGACATCCTGAGCGATGACATGTGCTGCTGCGCTTCCTTCGGTGAGCGAGAGAGCTGGAAGCTTGGGGCTTGAGGTTTGGGGTTTGTATTAGTACAACGGCCTTATACCCTTGGTATTACAAAGGTCCATGAGCGGCTGCAACACTTAACATCAGGTGCGCTGCTTCCTCGTTTGCCACTATACGCATTAAAACAAAAAAGCCGATGTTATTTCAATTAATAAAATAACAGGTAATTTGTAATAGATAATTGATAATGAATGTCGAATGTGAAGCAAGAGAGAGTCCTCGCTGTCACCTCGGCGTCGGTGAAGCGGAAACAATTATTTAGGGACGATGGTAAAGGTCTGCGCCTACTTGTTAGATCTTTGAGTAAAAAAATCTAAATGAAAACTAGTTTCAATAAAAATGTCTAAATGAAAACTAGTTTCACCGGTATGATAGGTGGCATTTCACGTGAAGCGGACAGGAAAAAATATCAGGTCTGGATTTTGTACATAACTGAATTATTTATATTTCTATAGGACCTCAATAAGTGTATATCTTTATTTTTTTTTGTCTAGTTAAGTATTTATGTGTCTTCAAAGATTCATCATTTAAGGAATTGATTTTTCGATAGCTATTACTGAAATTAACTAGATGGATTGAGTTATAAGTAGTTTTTATTTGGTGTTTTAATCGTTTTTCTTGGAAATAGTTATAAATTTGAATTTTTTACGTAAAGAAAAATGGCAGTTAATGTAAACATCGTTTTTTTTTCAACTTCGCTTTTTATATTTTAACTGAAAACAAAGTAAAATATTATGTTAATTAGCGAAATATTTAAAAGTTTCAGGGGCTTTGGTTAAATATATTCAGATGTCTACGTAAATAATACGTGATATGACCGGACCCTAACTTGACTCTAATTGTTAACAATGTCGTGTTTAATTGCTAATGTCGTCATCGTTTACTTTGATATTTATGTATGTAATTATTACGTAGATGTGATAGAACTCCTGCTCATAGAGTGGATAGTGAACCATCATCGCAGTATAACATAGTAAGAAAATAAATGTATTACACCTCCTTTTACTACTTCGCCTGTTTCGTTAAAGGCGACTAAGGGGTATAAGGAGATATAATCACTACAACAGAGTGGAAACTTTAAATAAAACCCCATGGAATCCACTTAGACTGTTTACCTAACTTTTTTTTTACATACACCACCCTGCATTAGGGAAATAGTCTTTGTATTGTGGGGGACTTAACAGATATGCAATTAAAACAGAAAAATTACACCAAGACTCAGAACAATACTTTGTGTATAGCACAAAGCATTCTCCTGCGCGGGAATCAAACCCGTGGCACTGCACTGGCATGGAAGGTCGGTATCTTAACCACTACGCTATAAGTTATAGTTTCTTCTCTCTTTATTACTTATATTTATACAATTTACAACATGTATAATTTATTCTTTGTTAAATAAAATTTATCTTCGTTTATTGAACGTCTGCTACCGATCATTGTGACCCTCGTCACTGACATGTGACATTAACAAATAAAAATATACAAATAATAATTAAAATGTACATAAACGAAATGCGGAGTTTTGTAAAAGTAATCCTAAATATTTCTAATAGTTTGCGTGTACTGAGTTATCGGTATCCACTGTAGGACGTAGTTCTCCCAAGGAGTATAGGAGAAGATAATCAACGCAATTGCTTGTGTAAGTTTTCTGGGAGAGTACTAGTGCTCATTCTGTCGATGATCTCTCACTGTTACGAGTCCCATGGAAGGTTAAGGGGTGATGACATATTATATTGTTAACTCATTACGATAATTGTATGTTTTTACATATAAAAATACATACATACTATTAGTATTGGGGTAGACTGAAAATATAACGCTTGTCATAAATACCTATACTACCCGATATGAACAGAATGATATAGCAGGACAGATTACCTTCTGTTGTGGAGGAGACTCAAGCTCAGCAGCGGTACGTGGGTGAGCTGACATAAACATTATGAGGAATGATACAAGTATTGAACTTTGTGTACGCGATAGTGAACGATTACCTTAAAGATGTTTTCGTAGCACGCGAGCTGTCGGCAACTATATACTTGAGACGCAGCGTGTAGCGGGCGCAGGTGCGGCCCCGGCGCGCGACACAACACAACATGAAGGTGGAGAGGAGCCTCACGCGAGACAACATCAACCAGAACTTACTGAACATCAGGTTCGCGGTCGAGGGGACCGTACTGCGCAGAGCTATACAGATTAGACGCGAGTTGGAGAAGGTCAGTACCTGTCTGACGGTGTTTGGGTCGAGGTAATCACACTTGACATATTGATACACAATGGGAGTCTTAACATTCGGCTGAAGGATTACTAGAAAAAGGAAAGCAGAACTCTGTTCAAAAATTTAAAGTATGATGTGCAAACCTACCTTTTTTTTTACCTTGCGGTGGGCTATGGATGTGGTCGCGCTCCGCCAAATCGGTCCGGGGCGACGGTAGGGACGGTACGCAACCCTATAGACCCACCGTGCAAGGACTTCTCTCTTTGCCGTGCGAGCGGGCCACCGGTACCCGATCTTTGTCTTCGGAGGCATGTGCAAACCTACCTGCCAAGCGCAGGCACTTTTAGGAATATAAATTATTGAATGAAGACACATTTTCAATAGTGGATGTCTCTGTTAAATGGATGCATGATAGTCTGAACTTCACCTCTGCTCATATATGTACCACTGTTGGGCTTGACCTTCCTCCTCCTCCTCCGTAATGGGAGAGAAATTGACCTACTATACCACGCTAGTCAGACGTATTGGTATATGGTTTTGATTCGAGTTTTCCTTCTTTGAACTTAGTCGCTGTTAGTTATTGAAGTGCTTGTTATTGTTTCAGGGCATTGTTAAACCTTACGAGAGGGTGATTCGTGCCGACCTAGGTGACGCGCAGGGGCTCGGCCAGGGACCTATCACGTTTATCAGACAAGTGCGTAATACTATATGTTTTAGATGTCATCTCACATCTCTGCATCACACGGTCATACTGTGCTAATCCCTTGCTTGCACTTGATGTAGGTGTCTCGTATGACTTGATGCACGTTTAATTATTCATATAACGTTTTCCGAAGTACGACTCGATTCGATGATTGCAAGTTTAAGATTTAACGATGATTCATCACAATTGAATAACATTTGCTCTGATTGTACACAATAACTTGATAGATTTGTTATCTCATTATCATCATCATTATTATTTGTGATCTATTCTATTGTAAAATGTTCTCTACTATCAGTCTATGGGAAAATGGCGTGTATATATTGTAAATTAAAAAAAAAAACATTAAATGTTTATAAGTTTCATACATTCTATATCAACATCTGATCTTGCATACTATTCGACCAGTTCGCCCGTATACCACGTTAGTAAGACAGGTTGACATACCTCGAGTTTTATGTCGAGTTTCACTCCTCTTTCAGTGATAAAGTTATGGGGTCCCGTTGCTCTCAGTTGTCTCTATAAAGCTATGAATTGCCCGATCTGTCTTTGATAGTACTATACTCTCGCAGATTATTCGACATCTGAGTTATAGGAATTTGTTACTAGATTTCGTTCGGTGAGCGAGAACACGGGAGACCAAAACCAATCTTACGTTTGATATCAGCCTGGTTGTACAGGTCCATGAGTATCAGTGATCACTTATTACCAGGCAGATTATCAGCTCGCCTGTCTCTAAAGCAAATAAAACGTATATAGGTATATCTGCATACTTTTGCTTACATCCTTAAATGTTTTTAAAGGTATCTAATAGACGTGAAGTGGCGATGTTACAATATAATTTCACGAGTAATCGTCACGTTAATTTGTCATAACTATCTCTAACAACACTATGAATAATAAAATGTATGAAAAAGTAACGAGTGCATTGTTATGGCTATATTCTATTGTTCGTTATATATTGAAATTATTTAATTACACACTGTGGCATTGGGAGAACAAAAACACATAAGGAAAAATTGACTGTAACTGTTGCATGTTCGCATTTTACAATCCAATTTGTCACAATTACTTGAAACAAGGAAAATAAAATTTTAAACATCTTTATATTGTAAACTAGCGGACCCGGCACACTTCATTCCGCCTAACAGTTAATAAATGAGATAAGCAGATTTCGATTAATTTAAAATTATTAAGTTATTTTTAGCTGTGTGGTAGCGGCTACAAATACCACCAACCCTTATTTTGGTAGTGGATATCATAAAAGACGACTAAGAGCCCTATAACGACCTCGGCCAACTCCATCTGATGCCCTTTGGTCAACAATTACATTCCCAAGAAGGGTTGACGTCTGGTAGGCGGCCGGTCATAAACTATTGCCAATAACTTTTACAATATGTACTATGAAAGAAGAGTACATATTGTATCGACCCCAAGTAATTGGGATAAGAGTAGGAGAATGTTGAATAAATATGAATAATATATAAATTCAAAAATCAAGTATTTTAACAACATGCCAACAAGACGAAGAATTACCTTGTGTTATACGACATTTTCCTTCATATGCGTTGAAAATTAACTAATTGTTGACCTCTGAGATTTGCTAGACGATTTCGCATTGTCAATAGCACGGCCTGCCTCACTTTACTCTTGTGATTAAAAAGCACGGAGTTGGGCCATATTAACGCGGCGGTCTTCCCGTGCAATAAATTGTTCTTCTGCCGTGGTTACATTCTAACTAATGTAACCACGGCAGAACAAATGTTTCGAATTCTAACTGAATGAAAAGACTTGAGCTTATTGGTCGCGGCATTGTTGATGACAATATAGTATGTTTTATTATAATAATATTCGTAAAAATTCGTAACACTCGCACAAAACGAACTCTGACCGGTCAAATTTAATTTCTTCTTCTTCTTCTTCTTCATGAATGGCCTCTGTGAGTGATTAACCACAACTTCGCCAATGTTAAGTAAAATAAGTTTAAAAAATTATAATAGATTTATATTTTAGTCGTCAGTCATGTCGGTTCATTATCTTTTTTTCCAAATTTAATTTCAACTTTTCGCGATATTTTCCAAACAAACCATTAGACTACGTAATGACGTGAGCTGTCAGTTGTCATTGGTTACATCATCAACAAATGAACGTTTAGAACTAATTAAACTAAAAAATTTTTTTATTGTTTATTAACATCATAATTATTTTAATATCCTATTCCCGACGACAACAAACTCAAATACATAAAAATCATAAAAATTGGTCCAGCCTTCTCGAGTTATGTGTTGTAACTAACACAACTTTCTTTTATATATATACACTCATTTGCAAAAAAAACGGGCACCTAAGCAATGAACCATTTCAAATGTTAATATTTCTTTGTTTGATAATTATAGGTAGTTTTATCCACACAATTTGGTAAATTAATAAGAAAATAATCGTTTTCATCAGTATTTCATAAAATTTAGATACAATTTATGGGAAATAATGCTAAACCTCGCTAGTAGTGTATATTCGCTAGTAGTGCATATGCTCATGAAGTAAAAATAAAAAAGTTTTTTTGTTTGTTTTTCTTTAATAAAGTAAAAGCAGATAAATGTTTAGTATCGAGTGTGACCCCCTCTAGCTAAAATCACAGCTTGAATTCGTCTGGGCATGCTAGCGAGTATATCCCGGATACTTGCTTGCGGAATACGTTCCCACTCCGCAGTAATCACATTCTTCAGCTCTCTGATGGTCTGCGGAGCCGGGTGTACTGATCTCACACGCCGTTTCAGAACGTCCCAGACATGCTCTATGGGATTGAGGTCGGGACTTCGAGCTGGCCAATCCAAACGACGAATGCCGACCTCTTGCACATACGCATTAACATCGCGGGATCGGTGGGCGCGAGCATTGTCGTCCATAAAAATCGAGTCTTCACCTAGAGCGGCCAATGCGGGTTGTGCATGAGAAATTAGAACTTCGGTTATGTATCGATGCCCAGTCAGTGAGCCGTTTTCAATGAAGACTAACTCTGTACGATCCATTGAATTTATTCCTGCCCAAAACATAACAGAGCCCCCACCATAAGGTGTGATTTCTTCGAAACATGCCTCTGCAAAGCGTTCTCCTTGTCTTCTTAGCACTCGCCGACGTCGATCTTCACCGAACAGAGATATCCTGGCTTCATCAGAGAACAAAACCCTATTCCAATCGTCTTGAGTCCATGATTCACAATTTCTAGCGAACCTAAGCCTGTGAACTCTGTGCTCACGGAGTAATTTGGGGCCGCGGGCCGGGCGGTGACTGCGTATATTGGCAGCGAGAAGCCTCTTCCTGACCGTCCATAGACTAATATGCACATTTCTTACTTCTTGGAGGTTGTTCTTAAGATCCACATACGAAGATTTGCGATTTCTCAATGCGCGACTCACAAGAAAACGATCATCCCGTGGTTGGGTACATGGTTTTCTTCCAGAACCAGGCCTTCTCTCGACGGAACCAGTCTCCTGATATCGCTGCCAGGTCCTTTGGACTGTCGAGCGACTAACATTTAGCCTCCTAGCCACGAAACATTGGCTGCAACCCTCTTCAAGCAGCGCGATAATTTTGGTAGCTTTTACCACTTTATCTACCATTTTTGATACAGCCAAACAGCATTAAATAAAGCTTTGACAGTCAAGGATATGAAATTAATCGATAAAAATTGAATAAAAGTTATGAAAGTCGATGTTAACTTCTGGAACTTCGCGCCAAAAATGTAGGATAAAAAGGGGTTTTCTGTAAAAATGAACATCAAATGAAAAATTGAATTTAGAACGTACTTTTTTAAATACCACAGCATTTTTAAAACCGGCCAGTAACGTGTACAAACGATTGAAACCTTTTTGGTATTGTATCTTTTTAAATATGAATGAAAATCAAAACCGCCCGTTTTTTTTTGCAAATGAGTTTATATATTGTAAGTATAAGGAAAAATAATTCACGTTTAGTTCACGTAGGTCCTTCATTGTATCCGACCTGCACTCCGCCCACTACAAGGTTGATTCCGTAACAGACTCCAAGAACTAAACATAACTTATATGCTGTTTATATTAAATATTTAATGAATGACAATCATCATTCTCCCGCTTATATCCCAATTACTTGTGGCCGGCGCGATATGTATGAGTACATATTGCAACAGTTATTGGCAATAGTTTTATGACCGGCCGCCTGTCTGACGTCAACCCTCCTTGGGAATGTAATTGTTGATCAAACAGCATCAGATGGATCTCGCCTAGGTCGATAAAGCTTTAAGTCGTCTTTTACGACATTTATAAGCAAAGTGAGGGTTGGTAGTATTCGTAGCCGCTAGCACGCTGCATTAATGTGTGACAATAATTTAACTAATAAATAGTGTATATTATACAAGTTTCAAGATGTAATACTTGTGTTGTATACACTAATATAACAGTACTTGGTACCAGGAAGATCTGTTGCAATGCATTCAATTTTGAAAATAATCAAGTGATAAGTGGTCCGAAGAGCATCAAATGGAGTTGATATTTCGTACACGTGTTATATACCGCGTGAGGAAAGACCGACGTCCTACCCGAGAGGGGGACATCGGTCAAGGAGAGGGTACCCCTAAGGAGGTATTCCGTCGGGCCGGTCACTGACGTCAAGTTCACGCTGCTCCGGTGGTCGGTCCAGCGACGAAGGCGAGGTGTCACGGGTGGATTACGGTTGTGCCTGCTTACGCTCCTCGGTCGCCCCGGACGGAGTGGTGCGAGGAGTGCGCCGAGCGTAGTCCGCCAATTAAAAAAAAAAAACACGTGTTATATAAATTTTATATTAGAAGTAATTTACATATATAACGAGCCCGCTGGTTAGTGTTAATTGTTCTCAGCCTGTGGCCAAGTGACGATTCTGTGGTGATTATTAGATTAATTTCCGATAAGATGTAACATTGACAGTGCTCTCGCACGACCTTATATGTATAGATGGGTTCGATTTGATTAGATTGTTACGTATGTAATGGTCTATCATACTATATAATCAAATCATTTGTTTTCCACACTATAAACAGTCCACTTTTGATGTTTGTACATAAACGTAGGGGCATGTCATGAGCTTTGTGATACCAGATGTTTATTTACGTGGTACGTATTGCATTTGAAAATAATATATGTAACGTGTGTCAGGTGTTGGCGGTGGCCACGTGTCCACAGTTGGCAGACCAGCCGGCCGTGCCGGACGATGTGCGACAGAGAGTGATGCACTTACTGGGAGAATGCAAGTAAGTATACTATATACATACCACACATATCATCAGTATCGCCACTCTATCCACGTAAAATGGCTTCCCAATTCTATTGTATATATTTGTGTTCTTTTCTCTTATATACTTATAGAAGATATAAAAGAAAATTCAAACTAATATAACAAACTAAGATATCCCTACATAAAAATTCACTTTCAACATTCGTCTCACCTTGAACAGCTAGATGTCGCGACAAGTCATAGTTAATATTATAAAACGAGTACAATTTGTGTAATTGTTAAATATGATTATGTATAGCAATAAATGTGTCGATGGTTAGGTAACGTGTTTGATGCCCGGGCAGGTCACTGTAATTGTATACAAATGATTGTTCTGTAGTTTGTGTACATTAATGATACAATAGTTCACCACTTTACCGTGACAGCAGTAGAAACAGGTTTTGAGGAACATCAGACAAGTGAGCAGTAGTATATTGTAATCAATATATTGTAATCAATTGTTATGAACTTGTAATCGAGTTCATAACAATTGCGATCGCTAATTCGGCGATTGAGTCATTATACTTCCTTATTGGCGAGGTCTATGTACAACAACGGCAGTCGACAGACTGTTGGATGACTCAGGAGGAAAGTTGTCAAGCATTAATTTTGTTATATAGAAAAATTTGACGTGAACTGTTTCGTCTATTTGTAAAGTGAAGTGAAAAGTTAATGTGGTTTAAATTGTTTATATTTGTTCAATTCATAAAAGTATGCAGATTTTCATCAATGTTTTCTTATGACGCTATCACGCAAAGTTATCGTTCGTAAACCGTCTTTACAGACAAACATCTATTTTATGACATCAATAAAATCGCAACGATCAATTATTATAGAAAATGTTGAAACAGGCAAAAAAGTGTTTAAATGTAATCGTCAATAACAGCAACTATTAGTGACGTGGTATCCAGGGAGGCTTCTATGGATGACTTTTTCCGTAGCTTACTTTTACATTCAGCGACATGAAATAAATATTTATGTGGTGATAAAATGACTGAAATACAATTAATAAACAAAAATGACACTTAGACGGAACAATCGTTGGAAATTATTTTCGTGAGTCGGAGAGGAACTCGTTATGTTTGACACGTGAGGTAGTCAGAGGTGATAGCCCTGCGTCGCCTGTGTCATTATAGACACAGTTTAAGGTCCATCTTTTGTGTTTCAACTAGACAAGGTTCTGTTGGTGCGTACACTCACTTCCTCGGCCTGAACACGGTCCGGTCCCACGTGGCGCAGTACATAGCGGCGAGGGACGGCGTCCCCGCGTCACCCGACAACATCGTGTTAGGTTGTGGCACCTCTGAACTGATAAAGGCTGTCATCACCATGTTTGTGAACAACGTCAATGGGAAACCACCAGGTATGTCACGTAGCTGGTGTTCATTGCTATTAGGTATAGAGTTCTTTTTAATATTTGGTTCGTGTGGTGATACCGGAACTTCTTTACTGTCTATGTCGTATCAAATTAACACTTGTAAGCAATTAATATCATCGCAAGAGAAGGATTACTTAAAATAACAATCTATTACTTCCCCGTGTGGTGACGGAATATGAATAAGAGTGTCGTCACTTCCTATTTGCCCATAATAGAAGCAAAAATTCAACGATCCCATTAGGAGAGTGTGTAACAGTTCTCTCCTCAGGAACGTATAACATCTCCCTGCGAACGCCAATCTGTCTCCTTTCCCGCACTATCCTTTAATGTAGTAGTGGACGGCGAAAGGCTGAACAACAGTAGTTACTATTCACCATTAGGTGGGCTGTTCGTTCAGTTAATAAGTGTTATTATACAAACATTTGTTACAAGACACGTTTGACATCAAGATACACATCGTCAATTTGATAAAGTTACACATTTACAAAGGAAAAAACAAAATAAAAGCAGATAAAAATATATAAACATGTAACCGTAATGAGTTGTACGTCGGAGGCCGAGGCCGAGGCCGAGCTGAGGTCATTACACGGTCGTCCTTCGTCACATCGTGTTATCACATAATTTACGCGCCCCGCCGCCGCCGGGACCTCGTAAACGTATCGCCCTCGTATATAACATATGTCCGGTCGCGTCGGCTTGCTCTGACGTCACACATTGACACTCAGTACACTTCTAATAACTATAGACTTTGTGCAATATTGCTTCTTTTTATTCAAACTACCTTTCCTTTTTTTATCCAACCAACTTTTCTTTTTTTTTTATTCAAATTACCTTTTCTTTTTTTACTTACCTATCTACTTATTTAATTACAAACTGTAACCTCCACGTACTATAAGACGTTTCGATGCAGTTGCTAGACTCTGTAGACGCATTTCTACACATTCCCCAAACGAATTTTTTAATTTCTCGTTCTCTACTTATGTAATAAAATAAACAGGACTTTTACAAAGTCGATTTTTGATAGCACATTTAAGCTTATTGAGTGGCATCTCGTATTTTTTTTGGTACTTTATTGTAAAAGCGTATAAACATTATTAATATAATATAATATATCGCAAGCATGCAATCGCTGCGTATTCTAATGTTTTTTAATCTATTTTTTTTTGCGGTCAACGAAGTAACTTCTTTCTTTTCCCTTTAGTATCGCATGAGATGAATAAGGGATTGAAGTATAATAATATCAGCACAGCGAGACAAGGATAACTGTGTGGTTTTATTCTAGGTAGGAAAGGCTGGGTACCTGTAATGTCCTTCGATAGCTCACTGGTCGTAGCAATCCATAATTTCCTTCGGCTCGCTGTTCGTAATGTGCCCACACAAAGTTCATCACTAATTAAACGATACAAACAATATTAATTATTTAATGAGTGTAAGCGTACGGCGCGGGCGCCATTGCGTTTGTTAAATTTAGGAGTACAACTAGACTTTATGAAAGCGTAGCGATTTTCGAGACGACCATTCTCTTGTCTTCACTTTAATTATTTTTTATTACGGAAGCGGATATGAGAGGGCGTGGCCAAGAAAGGATGCGTTCGGAAATGTGAATAAGGATTGTGTAATGCGTTTACTGTAAAGCGTATTTTAATATGTTATTTAAACTATAAAGAGCGCGTACAATAACTCCAAACTAAACACAAACCAGCGCTCAATGTTAAGTGCAGCGGCTACGAATACTATCAACTCTTACCTTCCTTGTGGGTGTCGTATATGACAACTTAGAGCTTTATATCGACCTGGAGCAACTCCACCTGACGTCATTTGGTCAATAATTACATTACCAAATAGGGTTGACGTCAGACAGGTGGCTGGTCATAAAACCATTGCCAATAACTTTTACAATATGTACGATAGAAGAGGAATACATATTGCGTCGACCTCAAGCGATTGAGATAAGAGCAAGATAATGAAGCTGCATGTTAAGTTAATCTGACATTGTGCGACTGATTGTGAAGGGATATAGTCTCTAAACAAACTTAGTTGGTCGCGTTAGTCATAGTGAAGTTGTATGCCACTAATTAAACTAATATATGTCATGTTTCACAGCGGTGATGGTCCCCATACCCGAGTTCCCTTTATTTTCTGCCTCGATAGCAGAGCTGGGCATGAACAAAGCGCCATACTTCTTGGACGAGGATTGCGAGTGGGCTGTGTCGATTCCAGAGTTGAAGCGATGCTGGAAAGAGGCCACTGTGAACTGTCACGTCAGGGCGCTGGTGATCATCAACCCTGGCAACCCCACTGGTCAGGTATATATGTGTTATATACATTTCCAGTATATATATATATTATAATTATGAGCATAAGCATTAGCAGGGAAGATTGAGTCACCTGACGATTGTTAATCTAAGTGAGAAATAATCATTTGCTTAGGCCATTTTAAATGTTACTGTAAGCTTGCTTGACTGTATGTCTAGTGAAGAGTGAGAGG
This sequence comes from Lymantria monacha, assembly GCA_905163515.2. Classification (NCBI taxonomy): domain Eukaryota; kingdom Metazoa; phylum Arthropoda; class Insecta; order Lepidoptera; family Erebidae; genus Lymantria; species Lymantria monacha. Next base: position 479,826 of record LR991096.1, on the reverse strand, counting down.
GGGCAGGACATTATATTGTTGTTATTTCGGACGATGATGAAGCCGGTTTGCTTGCTTATGTGTTAAGCTATGGCCGACACACACCCCGCCCGTTTCATTCAGTGCGACCTAAGGGCGGCGTTCACAGTATTCCCACCACATCGTCATTGGAGTGGCCACTGATCCTATTTCTTGACCTCGATGGAATTTGATTTGATTCGATTTGATACTTGTTACTGACCGTTCTATTTTTATTACAAGTATTGTAAACATATAAAAAAAAACAAACATTTTATAAAACTTGAGAGGTGTCAAGGGATTCCCGGATGGAGCGAAGTTCGTTTCGATTAATTAGTGAAGGAATTGTAATAAAATATTATTTTTTTTAAGTTGTAATAATATTTTTTTTTATTATTTATTATGTACAAAAAACCTGTATACACTCTACAAAAATAATCGTCGCGAGACTACACTGTTCAATGCGAAATAGAAAGACGATACAAAAATAACTGGCTTGCTTTCTATGAGAGAGAGAGAGAGACAGACAGAGAAACACGCGCACGCCGCACGGCTTACAACTATAGCAAAAAGTGTCGTTACAACTTTTGGTTTTAATTTTTCCGTCTAGCCCCCTTTCACAACGCGCGATAAGAAACTTCGTTCCAATAATATTTGGTTTTATGTATAAAATAAAAAATGTTTTGTTTTTAATATCTCTTAAAATACTGAAGTAAGATGGTGGTAGATGGAATTAATTCTCTGTAAAACTCTTAGTTTATTTTTCTATTTCTAATCTAATGTTCAATTTTCACCAGGTGCTGAGTCGTAGAAATGTAGAGCAAATAATAAAATTTGCGTACGAGCACCAACTGTTCCTTATAGCTGACGAGGTCTACCAGCAGAATAACGTCAGCAAACCGTTCTGCTCCTTCAAAAAGGTGAACTTCAATTCTGTGACGATCTATTAATTGTTGACTTAATTAAATCACACAGAGAGAGCAGGTTCGATATAGTTAAACAGTTTTTCTTCGACTTGTGGTTCATTCGTCTGTCGTCACAAACATTTACTATTCATTATGCTCAGAGCAACCTACACACACAACACTAAAGGGCGCTAGCACTAGGAGATGTCAAAACCTTGCTTTATATTTCTTCTATTTCTAAAATAAGATTTCATGATGTTTTAGCGAAGTTAACGTTTGCTAAAATAATTATTAACCTAATAATTCAGGTAATGCATGAAATGGGCTCTCCGTACTCATCAATGGAGTTGGCAAGTTTTATGTCCTGCTCCAAGGGCTGGTCGGCAGAGTGTGGACTGAGGTCGGGCTACGTGGAACTGATAGGAGTGGAGCCCGGTGTGGTCGCTGCTTTCAACGCAGCTAGAAGTATGCTGCAATGTCCCACTGTACTGGGACAATGTGGACTTGATTGTGTGGTTAGTTACAAATAATAATAATTTTTTATTAGGTTTTATTTTCAATTATTATATGATACAGATTGATTGCTAATGATGGTGGGTGAGATAATAAATATCTTTTGATATCACTGCCAACAAAGGATGGTGACTTCTTGCACCCTCACCATCGAAGATTCGTATTATATAATACGTATTTATTTATTATAAGTATGTATGAGACCGTTACCGACGTTGTATATAAAGTGAACCTCGGTTTGTTCACTACAAACGAATAATAATTTTGAGAGTACTTAAAGTATATGATATCTGACGCTTGTGTGAAATACTTACTTAGCGATTAGACAACACACGTATAAAATAAACATATTTTTACTTATTTTATCGTGTTTAAGTTTAATTAAAAATACAAAAAAATGCATTATTATTATTAGATGACACCGCCGAGCTGTGGCAGCCCTTCATACGAGCAGTTCAATGAAGAAATCAAAGAGATCCGTCGGGTTTTCGCTGAAAGAGCTAAAGCCGCCTACGAGACCTTCAACTCCATACCTGGCTTCTCGTGTAACACTATTAACGTGAGTGGGAAATTTATACACAGAATACTTACAATAGTAAGAGTTCATTTCACTGTCGTATTCTTACTCAGATATTAAACTTCATCATCATTCTCCTACTCTTATCCCAATTGCTTGGAGTCGATACAATATGTACTCTTCTTTCATAGTACATATTGTAAAAGTTATTGGCAATAGTTTTATGATCGGCCGCTCGCTAGATGTCAACCCTTCTTGGGAAAGTAATTGTTGACCAAACGTGATCAGATGGAGTTGAGCCAAGTCATTACATAAGGCTCTTAATTGTCTTTTACGACATCTACAAGCAAAGTAAAGGTTGGTAGTATTCGTAGCCGCAACCACACAGCTTACTTAAATATTAAACTTATTAACAATATTTGGTTATTCTGTTATATTGACAATTTTGATTTCTTATGTAGTGACAGATGGGCGAACTTAACAACTGATGGTTACTCTTTTATGCCGCTTGAATTTAGCAATATCAAGGGTACAGTCAAACCGCTGCGCGCTGTATACCCTGAGAATGATGCTATATATTATCGGTTACTCAATCCAATACGAATACGAAGCATAACGTGAACTGTGGCACACGTTCGAGTTCAACAATATATTTATTAGCACTGAACCAATAGGAATGTTGGTAATGATTTTTAGTATTAATTTCATTGCATGTTTGTCCTCAGTGTGCGATGTTCGCGTTCCCACGGGTGGACCTCCCGCCGCGGATGATGCACGCTGCAGAAGACGCCGGTGTCAGCCCTGATGATTTATATTGCCTTAAGCTGCTGGAGGAAACGGGTAACTTGCTTAATGAGTATTACCTATGTCGCAATGAATTATTTATTATAAACTTTTTATCTTCGAAATAATATTTAAATAATAAGTGTGACAAGATTTGTCAAGTATAACATTGTTTATTTAACATACTTCATCAGTTCACACGTGTTGTAATTTGGATCTCCATGACGTTGTATATAAATATACTATTTACTTCTGTTCTATTATGTTGAAATAAAGGATAGCAGGGGGAGAACTGAACACTTTCCTATGGTTAATCAATATCTCAAGAAAGGATAAAACATTGTCGGGTAGATAGCATACCGTCACCTTAAGACGTAAATATGATACGAAGTGAAATTTGCATGTCCTACAATTAGTCACGGTGGTGTAGTGGCAGCACGATTGGGCCGGAATCCCAATAGGTACGGGTTCGAGTCCCGCTTGTGACATCATTTTTCATTTCGTAATCGGGTTTTGTAAATACATCTTTAATTCGCATAATTGATACTGAATTCAATACAGTATTTAAACCCAAAACTGTAATAATTGGAGTGCCTGCTGGTTTTAGTGAATGGGCTACTTGTGGTATCTTCAAGAGTAGAAAAAGGTTATATAAACTCTATAATGAAAAATCTTATAATCATAACCCAGTGTTTTTAGAATATGTCAAAAATTATTCAAAAATATTTAAACGAGCCTGTTCATGTGCTAAATCTATTTATCTGAGAAACAAAATTACACAATCCAGTGATATAATTAAAATGACATGGAAAGTGATAAATAGTGAAACTGGTAGGAACTTTGTATGAAAAAAGGATTTTAATTAAAAGATAGGTGATAAAATTGTGAAAGTGGATAAAGAAGTGGCGACGAAATTTGAAAACTATTTTACAAATGTACCTGTATTAACAACAAAATCTTTACCGTCGTCTCCTATTTTAGCTGAATCGCTCCTTAAACAATGCATTGTGAAATGTAACACTTCCTTTAAATTTTCAGATGTCAGTGTGAATGATATCTTAAATTCTTTTAAAACTCTTAATATTAAAAAGACAGCAGATCTGTGGGGTTTATCTGTAAAGACTGTTAATTTTATAATACCTATTATTGCTCCCCACCTGGCATCTGTATTTAACGGCTGTGTTGCTCGGGGTGTATTTCATGAACTCATGAAAATTAGTAGAGTAATTCCGTTGTACAAATCTGGTAGTATGTCAGATGTTAACTATTTTCGTCCTATTTCCATACTACCAACACTTAGTAAAGTATTCAAGAAAATTTTGCTTAATTAGATGCTGAGTCATTTCAACAAACATAGTATATTTCATAAAAATCAATTTGGTTTTACTAAGAATTGCTCTACTACTGATGCAGGTGTAGAATTGTTAAAGAACATCTTTGCAGCCTGGGAGGAATCGCATGAGGCCTTGGGTATATTTTGCAATTTGTCTAAGGCATTTGATTGTGTGCACCACGAAACCCTCATCAGAAAATTATACCACTATGGGATCAGGGATAGCGCCCTTGAGCTTTTAACTTCTTACTTAAGCAACAGAATTCAGAGGGTCGATGTTAATGGTGCACGATCATCTGGTTCTGTTATTAAAATGGGTGTTCCACAAGGGTCCATTCTGGGGCCATTTCTGTTCCTTGTATACATTAATGACTTACCCTACTATATAGGGGACAATCAAAACATTGTGTTGTTCGCAGATGACACATCTTGACTGCACAGATGGCGTAGTGGTTAAGATAGTGACCTTCCGTGCCAGTGCCGAGGGTTCGATTCCCACGCAGGACATTACTTTGTGCGATCCACAAAGTGTTGTTCTGAGTCTGGGTGTAATTTGTCTGCGTTAATTGCATGTTTGTAAAGTCCCCTGAAATACAAGGTTTATTTCCTTAGTGCAGGGTGGTGTTTAAAAAAAAAAAAATCTTTGTTATTTAAAATTAAAAGACAAAAGCTTAATTATGACGATGTGAACAACGCACTGTCTACTGTTGTTCATTGGTTCAACACAAATAACTTAGTTCTTAATGAGAATAAAACAAAGTGTATTAAATTTACCACACCTAATGTGAGACAAGTGGGAACCAATGTTCAAATGAATGGTGTGGCTCTGGACCTTGTCGAATCAACCGTTTTTTTAGGTATTACTATATCTATAGTTTTTCAATATGAAGGCCCCATTGCAGTCTAGCAGCTGCATAGTCTTATGTCATACGGCATATTACTGTTACTATTGTTATTACTATTGGTCATGCTCACTGAAAGGTCTACTTGCGGTAGCTGCGTCGAGCGGGTCCCTCCCTTCCCTTCAAGGTGGTTGAGGGGAGTGATGGCTGCTCTAGTAGTTAACTCGTGATCGGGTGCCGCTTGTGGATCTGGTCCAGCCATTGGCTATTTTTCATTGTATTTAAACTATTAGGTTCGAAGGACATCACACTGGAGCTATTTCTTTCATGTACCATTCTTTTTATTATTATTATTATTATTCATTTATTTATTCGACCAAACAAGATCATTCTAAATACAATAAATTATCTAAATATCATAAAACAATTTAATTTAAATAAATACAATATCTTAAAATAAAATCTTAACGTTAGTCCGTACGTGAACCATGCCACAGTGATTCAAGTACTGACAGTCGTAACGTTCAGCGAATGCGCTTAGTATGCTGCTGCGGCTGGCCCGCACCCTGCGCAGCAGGGATGTGCACCGCTTTCGTATGGTTGCATAGAAACAATCCACACGTGCTTCGGCGAACATCCCCAACGCACTACAGAACCGGGGTAACCCGAACAGCACCCTAAGCGCATTGTTGTACTGTATACGCAGTGCACTGTACTGTTCCCGGGAATAATTCACCCATAAACTACACGTATAGAAGGACGTACAAAATGCTCTAAACAGAGTAATTTTGACGTCCCTCGAACAACGCGCAAATCTACGAGCTATCATATTAGCACGAACAGACAATGCCCTACGCTCCCTCTCTATATCAGCATTATCCTTCAGATCCGAAGAAAGTAGATGACCTAGGTATTTAAATGTCGCCACTCTATTTAGAGGACACCCTTTAAGTTTAATGGTTGGTATATTACCTAGGCACTTACCTCGGGGCCAAAAGACCATGCTCACACTCTTTTTAACATTGTAAGTCAACCCGTGATCATCCGCATACCTTTCACAAATGCCAAGAAGCCTCGATAGCCCACCCACAGAGGCGCTCAGGAGCACCATGTCATCAGCATAATTAATATTATTAAGACATATGTCGCCAATATGACAACCAACATGTGTGCTGCTGAGATCCTCTATCAGCGCATTTATATATAAATTGAATAATTTTGGTGAGGTCAAGCCACCCTGTCTCACCCCACATTCCAATATATACGGAGTTGAACAAGCTCCAGACCATCGAACAACATTAACTTGGTTTTCGTACCAGTATTTTAACACGCGAATGAGTCCATCAGGCAATAATGTTTGTCGTAGTTTCTGCCAAAGTATATCGTAACGGACCAGATCTAATGCCCTGGACAGATCGAGGAAACAGGCAAAGACAGGCGTATTTCTGTCGATATAATACTTGACAGTTTGCTTTAGACACAATATAGCTGTTTCTGTAGATAGTCCTGCTTTAAATCCGAATTGATTGTCGTGTATATGCAAGTACTTATCAAGCTGAGTATTAAGCAAACTGTCAAATACCTTCGCGATGATGGTGGCCAACGAGATAGGCCTATAGTTGTTTTTGTCACTTATATCACCAGTTTTATTTTTTAAAATGGGAACTACCACAGTTTTCATCATCAATACAGGCAAATACGAATGTCTGACACACAACGAATATAGCCTTGCCAGCATTGTGGACAGACAAGGACCCGCGTACTTGAGGTGTTCTATGCTCAAGTCGTCATGCCCAGGAGACTTTCCACGTGACATAGAAGCAATAGCCTCCGTGACATCCTCGGCTGTGAATTGGTCACCGGCCTCCCTAAGACTGCAACCATCCTCGATAATGGACTGTGAAGATATCAAGGAGGGTGTCACTCTGAAGTGTTCCCTAAAGATCTCGGCCATGCCCATCGGATCAGTAATACCATCCATATTCGTTGGCAGACCAGGCCTACTATTCAATTTGTTGGTGGACTTCCAGAAACTTCAAAAATCATGTTTGGAGTGATGTGATGCCAATATGTCCATCTTAATTTGGTCTTTGTTATTCTGACACCATCGCAAACGGGATTTAAATATTTTGCGACTTAATCGCATATCACTCCAAACACGACCCTCGCGCGGCCTGCCATGCCATACCCACAACTTAAACATTTGCTTGGCCTCATCATAAGCACCCCTCACATGCCTATTCCACCCTGTAACAGGTTTCCTAACCCTGACAACTGTTCGATTACGGGACTCCGAAGCTGCTTGGCATAACACATCAGTTATTTCCTTATATAATTTATCTATAATATTTATATGGGTCAAATTATTACAGCCATAGTCACAGTTATTAAAGTCATTGGGTATGTCAATTAAATTTAATTTATTATTACAAATCTGTGTGTACATATGAATTTCCGCAGGTTGTCTCTCTCCCCAGCGTACGTTACTGCATAAAAGACTTTTATCGTTAGAATATGTTTTTGGTTTTATGTATATAAAAAAATGAAAAGAAATAATAATAGACAAACCCACTGAGTTTCTTGCCGGATCTTCTCAGTAGTGGTCTAGTTCCGATCCGGTGGTAGTTTATTAGATTAAAATTAAAATGTTAATACTGACAATATGTAAGTGCCCTCACAGGGTTTATACATAATAAATGAATTTGAATTTGAATTAACGGTATAACGGTGGGAAAGTGCTTGGTCGCCCTTCCTGTCTGGAATGCTTGCCTCATAATCTACAATGAAGTCCATTCGACCACATTGCAGATATATTTTTATTTATTTTTGCATTACTCGAGATGTCATTCCGAGAGTTTACAAATCCAATAGATTACAAAGGAGGTTACAGCTAATGTTTTAAATATATGAAAATAAATAAATATTTCAGAGAATTAAATTTTTGTTCCGGATGTAATTATAGTTCAATGAAGTACTAAGGTAAGGTAATGTAAAACTTTAAACAGCATTTACTTAGTAAAGTGCTTAAGTTGTGAACTGTTCGTGTACCGTCGGCACTTCATGACTTAACCAACTTATATTGCACTAGTTTAGTGACGTGTTAAGTGACGCTCTAATCTGTTAGAATCTTATTTATATGAGACCTCAACTAGTTAGACATGGACATTAGTGAAACTTATTGTAGGTGCGATAGATAATAATGCCACACTATAAGCACCAGTATGTATCACAGTATAAGCACGCCTCGTTCACATAATGATGATAACATAGGTGATATACAGCCGGTCAAGTGCTAATTCGGTTTGTACATGCAGTAATATTAAGCTTTCTCAACAAAAACATATCAACTGTGCTCTGTTATTATACTTGGTAATGGACAATAAGAGCTTATGGCTGATCCTCAAAAAATGTCGAAAATTTCTTCTTCAAACCTATCAATAGATAGCACATACAAATGATAGTATTTTAAGTTATTTTGTGCTTTTCCGTTTTTGAAGTCGGTTTTTTTTTTAAATCGTAGTTTTATTTTTTTATTGTTTACTTTTTAGTGTTACAGACACACATAGGTTGTTCTAATAGTAGCGGGGCTTGAGTTACTCGTTCATTTGTCGCACACAAACTTAATGCTAATTTTAGCCTTATATTATGGTTTTCTCATGGGTGCCATTGTCAGAACTGGACCAAATTAAAATGGGACCATACGGGAAGCACCAGCTTTCAAATAAAAAAAGAATTATTAAAATCGCTTTGCCCAGTCGAAAGTTATGAGTTACCAAACATAAAAAAAAATATAGACGAATTGAGAACCTCTTCCTTTTTTGAAGTCGGTTAACTAAAAACGTTATAAATAAATATGAACATTAAATAATAACCGATATAGTTCCGTTATATTCCTGCCGCTTGTTGTGTCGATGCAATAAACTGGCAGATGTAATCAGATCAACAACAATACATACAAGCAGATAATAATATAAAGAGTTAAACCCACAAGTTTTTTATAATGAATGCACTAAGCATCATGTGTAGTTCACACGTGCTCAACCTGTGATGCAACATCAGTTTTAGTAAATTCTGTTGAAAGTACGAGACAAGTGTTACTATAGGCAACAGATGTACTTTTCTTTTCGGTGACGGACTTTGAAGTGGTCACACTCCGCTAATCAGTCTGGGGCGATAGAAGAAGCGGCACGCAACCCCGTAGACCCGCCCAACAACGTACCTATCGACGCCGTGCGAGTGGATCACCGGAACCCGGTATTTTTCTTCGGTGGCCAACTAATGTACATACAGCTAGCACGTCTTCCACGTTTTATAATGTAGTAATTATACTACAGCTCAAATAAAAAAAACTGTTGTTAGTTGTCGCTGACGAGAGCGTATAATCTCATGATAAGTAGACTGTACTAAAGTGGGGTGCAACTAAACAAAAAGGAGTGAATGTAAACAGGTAAATAGTTCATCATTGAGCTTTTCGCCGCCCTTAGGGGGCCACGTGGTGCGGTTATTCTTTGAGGTTTTTACCACAACAGTTACGTTTCACAAGCGTGTTGGTGATTGCAGTGGGGTGTTATACGTTTCCCAAGAGAGCTGCTGCTCTTTCCTGGTAATATCTCTGCCGATTTTTAAGACTTTCATAAGTACAAGGGTATATAATAATTGTATTCTTATCGCCACGGAAAAATCGTTACAAAGTAATTAACTTATATAATAGTATGTGTGGTTACAGGTATATGTGTGGTCCCCGGTAATGTGTTCGGCCAGAAGCCAGGCACGTACCACTTCCGCATGACCATCTTACACCCTCACGACGAGCTCCAATATATGTTGGACAGCATCAAGAAATTCCATCTCAAGTTCATCGCAAACTACCGATAGTGAATTGGGTTAGTTTATTGTTACTGTCAATCTGTTTGTTATAACTTATATATGTACTTCAGTTTATTGTTATTGTAATATATAAATATATTCATTGAGTTATGTACTTACTATGTTTGAAATAAAACTACTTTTAAGTATTCTATCTCATTTGTATTTGATTTTTAATTTCCGGACGTTTCGTACACTTTACAAAGTTTATAGTGACGGGCGAACTACGAGTATCAGTCACAGTCACAGTCCTCCTTCTTTAGCAAATTAATATCACACGAGTTCAGTTGTATTGTACAATTGTATTGAGTTGTATTGTATATGAAAATTTTGAACGAAATGACCTAGTATAACTACAAGTGTGCCTTATGTGCCTTATAACATAAGTTATATTAAACAACGTTAAGATTCTTAGTTAGATATTATATGTATTATAGACACAAGTACATTGGCTTTATATTGGCTTTATTTCCAATTTACAAAGTGTTGTTTTGATCTTATCATATTGTAGTTAGTGGTTCACTATCAAAGTTTTCGTTCACTGTAATATACTTTAGACAAACTTTTGCTATTTTCATGTTAATTTGGGTAAGAACGACGTAACTGTATTAGAAACTATGTACAATTTGGGTAAGAACGACGTAACTGTATTAGAAACTATGTACAATTTGGGTAAGAATGACGTAACTGTATTAGAAACTATGTACAATTTGGGTAAGAACGACGTAACTGTATTAGAAACTATGTACAATTTGGGTAAGAACGACGTAACTGTATTAGAAACTATGTACAATTTGGGTAAGAACGACGTAACTGTATTAGAAACTATGTACAATTTGGGTAAGAACGACGTAACTGTATTAGAAACTATGTACAATTTGGGTAAGAACGACGTAACTGTATTAGAAACTATGTACAATTTGGGTAAGAACGACGTAACTGTATTAGAAACTATGTACAATTTCCTAAGTTATTAAGTCGGCTCATAAATAATTTAGGAACAAGACAGTTTTATTATATAAATCACATATGAATATTGATAGCATTTGAGATATATCTGTTTGATATCATTATAGAATCAAAAATATAACAGTATCGGTGTCGATAGACGTTTATAGTGGTGGGAATAAATGTTTACATCTGTGATTGTTCTAAACTGTTAGAGCCGCCTCGCCGCCGCCACCGCCGCCGCGCCGCCGCCGCCGCCGCCGCCTCGCGCGCACTTGTACAGCCACGCGGGGATGTTGTGATTGATATCACGCGATCGATGACAATATTTATGAGGACGACTAGTCGATGTAATGTCAGATATCAGGAAGATAGATTATATTGTTAGAGATAGGGAAGATAAATGATATTGTTATTAATTGAAAGCAATTAATATTAAACGATTGTTAGCTAGCTTAATTAATTTGACCGTCAGACATGGCAGGTGGAGTTCAGACCTACACCTGTTGGCAGAAAATATGTATGAACGGATCTCAACAATAAAATAATGTTCATATTTATCCAAGTGTGTTAATAGTGGTAGGACTGCACTGTTGACAGTTCTCTGTCTACAGCCACGAGCCACATCGCCTGGCTATTGTGGTATTACCACACTCTCGCAGAAAATTGATGCCTAAGTAGTGTAGTGTAGTGCTTCGTTCGGTGAGCGAGAGAGCTGGAAGGTCATCTTTCTGGATGGGTTTGGGATTATTCGTAGGCAACGGCCTAGCTGTGTTGCAATGGTCCATGGACGCCCGTAACACTTACCATCAGGTGTGCTGCTTGCTCGTTGTTATCAAAAAACTGGAGCAAAGCCCCAAAGGAGGGTTATTCAGAGTAATAGTCCCAAAGAGTTAAGCACAATTGTAAACTATTCACACATTACCACGTAAAGTGAGAGATGAGAGATTTCTATCGCGCCTAGTTTTAGGCTTCTTATTTATCTTTCATAACTATTGATTGAGGATCAATCAATAGTTATAAAAGATAAATTCTCTGATGTCCTCAAATCAATCCTAAACTATGAAGCAACTGCTCACTTGTAATGTTAAATATAGCGATAGATATCTGTGTAGAACTGTTGATACAATAGGTCGCTCGGCACGTGGCACCAGCACACATCACGCGCCAGCCCCGGTCAATTTCTTTACTGTGTAGACATGTCGCAGGTGTTGCTCTGGCACTTCATCTGAATCCACCTGAACGTTTACATTAATGATAGTGTATATATATGCACATGGGAGTGGGATACTGTTACAAGTTACCTTTGTATGGTTTATAAGTTTGCCCACGATTGTCGTGATAGTCATGTGTGACGTAGACACACTCAGCGGTGCATTACAACTGTTATCGTCTTTAATATTGTATTAGAGCTGAGCAACTAACAGGTTTTTTTATTGCTTATTGTGGCAAACGAGCAAGCAGTACCTCCGATAGTAAGTGTTAGTGCTGCCCATGGACCTTTGCATTAACCAAGGGTATAGACTACCAATACAAACCCAAACCCACCCCGTTGGGCTTCCAGCTCTCTCGCTCACCGAACAAAGCGCAACACCACATTGCTATTACTCAGACGTCGATCTTCTGCGTGAGTGTGGTACTATCTCGGACGGACCGGCCCGCGGCTGTAGACAGAGATCTGTCAACAGCGTGGACCTACCAGTAACGTTCTTGTCCATGCACCAGTTACCAAATACATATATACATAAATTTAAAAGTCATGTTTTTGATTCAAAGATCGAAAACTGTAGTTAAAACTCGATTACTCTATGTCGAGGTGCATCGACCTGTAGGTTCCACTCAGTATGTACTCGCTACTGGAAAGTAAACACATTTAACTCAGTCTAAATTAACTATAAACTTAAGCTAAGCTCAGATAAGCTACTACGTGATTCATCCGTGGGAGCATGCATATGTTAAGTAAATAACTTTTACGTATCTCAGAAATTATCAATTTATGATTTATAATTTTGAAGTTACTTTAGTTAGTTGTCTCTCTCTTTGTGTAGTGACATGTTAAGTATACGATGTGTCACCACTCCTTACTAGATCGTGGAAGTCGTAAAAATCTAGTTTTGAGTATTATCTGGATAATACACTAGAATAAATACATAATCAAGAATGGGTGCACATAGCAATCGTTCAACTGTCACATCGCTTTCAGCATTACTCTGTACCATCCCCGAAATAGATCTCTTCGCCGTCAAACAAAAAATGTTATAACGAACCGATGGCAACATGTTTGCTACGAACTGTACGCTCCTGTACTGGCACTCGAAGATAACATACTGTTTGAATAAATCCAACAGGTGTATACTCACCAACTTGAAGTTAAAAACAACAGTCTGAATTTGATATGCATTCTTTTCTGCCAGAACCTCAAATCCCCCCCCTGGAATCGATCGATCGCGCTTTGGGCGGCGCAAGCGTAAGTATCTGTATTGAGGTTCACTGCATGAGGGCTTCGACTCGAGATGATACCCGGTTGCGGTGGCCCGCCCGCACAACGTAGATGTACGTGTACGGCGCGCATGTGTCTATATACCATAGCCGGTCACTAAAGAAAAAGGTGGTTCAAAAATCTATTCATTCTACAAATTATATTGCCATTAATATACTATTTACGGTATGACCATGGGATAAAAATATAATTATCGCCACCATTTATTTGACTGTTTTGTTTCACCAGCAGAGTTGCGACCTCGTTAGATATGATTTATTATTTGAGTTATAGAGTGAACATTTTTGAAGCTAAACTTAACCTGTATCTTAAACCATTAGGCAAGAACCTATTGCCGCCCACTATGTGTATCGTGTGAGCTCTCACGTCGGCACTGGTCGCCACAAAGGCACTGGTGCGGGGTTGATGGAGATGGGAGAGAAACACGTGTTTATTTATTTTTACCGAAGAATATTTGTACGTAATTTGAAAAGAATCGATAAGGAAATTTTCGCCCCCTACACACTTTACTGCTTTGTTACACCCCCTTAGGGGCGGAATTAATAAAATCCTTTCATATTGAATCTCTGTGTCATAAATAAAAACGTGTTTCAAAATTTAATGTTTCTAGCTTTATTAGTTTCGGCTTGGCGGTAATGAGTCGATCAACCCGTTTCACAGGCCTAAGTTACACAACCATAGGGTGAAAATTGACAAATGCCGGATATTACCCTAGAATATTTGATTCGACTCATAATTTGAAAAGAATCAATAAAGTTTTTTTCCCCATACAAACTTGGCCACTCTGCTCGACCCCCTTAGGGGTATAATTTCGTAAAATCCTTTCTTTGTAAATCTCTACGTACATATAAAGAAAGCACTGTCAACATTTAGGTTGCCAGCTTCAATAATATCGGCTTGGCGCTAATGATTTAATGAGTCGTCCAACCCGTTTTGCAGGCCTAATTTTAACTCCCAGAGGGTGAAAATCAACAAATGCTGAAACACGTGTTTATTTATTTTTACTGGAGAATATTCGTACGTAATTTGAAAAGAATCGATAAAGATTTTTTTCCCCGAACATTTTTTAAATTGTCATAACTTTTTTATTTATAAACCAATTAACCTAAATGTTAAGTGAAGCTTACCATAATATATTAGTGAAGCTTAGCACAATATATTAGTGAAAACCGCGTCTAAATCGGATAAGCCGTTTCTGAGATTAGCGTGCACAAACACACAGATAAACAGACAAACAAATAAACAATATTTTAAAAATCATTGTTTTGGGTTCTATTAGTGTTGATAAAGGTCCCAGTATTATTTTTTCTCATATATCTTCCATGTGCAGACAGCGATCCGTTACATTTTTATTATATGTATAGATTGATAAAACGTTACCATACAATTTACTTTAGCCACGTACACGCACACGCACACGTACACATACACGCAGACGCACACATCAGCATTCACCAAACGCTGTTATCATTAATTATCTTAAAATTCCCACGTAATGCTGTATTCATTGTGCGAACAATTGTTCTAAGTGTTAATGTAAATTGTGTCCATTACTTAAAGATATGTAAAGTGGTGTACTCTGTCAGCGACAATCATTTATTTATTGTTTAGGACGAGTTGTTACCCACCTATTATAAATAAAAAGAAATATGTATTCCACAAATCGTTAGCCTCAGTCCCCTGAGTATATCCTCTATGTTGAGATGACAATGCATGCATAGCACATTTTTATCGTAAAAACTAAACACTAGAAGATCCTGCTTTTGGTTGACTATGGTCTGACACAACATTTCTTTTAAGTACTTCTCAACGCTGTGCGAGTGGGCATCCAGTACCCGGTTATAGTCTGGCACACCCTCACAGGTCACCATCCTCGATGTTTAGTATTAATTAGGCTGAAATTCGATTTTCTTCATTAGTTCCTATGTGTTTTATTATGTAAAATTAAGGTGATATATAATTGCCAACCGAATTCTCCGATATCAGATATTACGTAGACGTATGTGATGGACATCAAGTATCCACTCTCTCAGCTCGTACCACGGTTGTGGTGACAGATTGTGTATCTAGTCTGATGGACTGGCACACGTAACAAACTATGAGATAACCGTGACCAGTAAGTTGATTACGTTCGTCACATAGAATAGTAAATTATGGGATTAATTAACTTGTCAGACTAATACATTTCCCGTTCAAATCTCTGAGGAAATCGTCTTGGAAAAGGAAATAATTAGTGGACGTAATAGTAATTAGTTCCGTCGAGGTCTTCGCCGCCGCTTTAACCAGCTGCTGTTTCAGCGCTTTGAGCGCTGAATATAGAGGTTTCTAAACACCTGGGAATAATTCTATTTAACGAGCTTTCATTAGTTTATAATTACACATGTATGTAAAACTTAAATGTATTCATTAAATATATATAAACCCAGGGAGTGAGGGAGGCACAGTACTTATGTATTATTAATGTTACATTACATTTTAAATTTATGTAAATCGGACCGGTACGTGAATATGTTTTGATACGTTTGTTTCTTTTTGCAATTGAAGAATTTCAGTTGAATGAGGGAATGTGTCTATGTCTTAGTGTATGATTGCGGTCGTGGCTGCTCCGAGTTCTCACTCAATTTGTTGTTATATTATTAAAGTGCTGATTAAAGCAAATAAGCAAATCATCATTGAATTATAATTATCGTTAGAAATTGATGTACAAAATTCAATCTCATACGTAGTGGCAAACTTTATATAGAGAATAAACTCGTGTTTCAACCGGCTTGCCGGCGCATCCATGATGATGATTCATGATGCCACCCTAGCCGAGGCCGCGGATGACTGCATCGGGGAATAGTCCGTCACCCGCAGAGAGGCTGACCGTGTGAGAGTGACGGCTCGATAGCAAGTCAGGGCGTTAACGAGAGATGGTAGCCGAAAGGGTAACCCGTCGGGTCGGCCACGGACATCAAGGATTCGTATTCGTCAAGAAGCTGGGTTTATATATTTGTAGGGCTGCACGGTAACCTTTAGTCACCCCGGACGGAATAGACGACGTGTGTACAGTTAATTCTTCAATAGCTGCTGAATAACTTTTTCCCTAGCTGCGGAGAAATTGTCTGACATATCGCTGCAATAGAACAAAACAGTCACCCATAAAAAACTATGGCAAGATTGGCGAGTCGCGGTCACATCACTGACATCGGAAAGCATGGAGTCACCTCGCGACAGCCGACCATGGTGGCGTACTCGAATGATCGCAATCGTGCTTCGTGGTCGCTAAAAACCGAATGCTACCTTTAGAGAAACAAAAGTTTCTATATAATCCGATTTATATCACCGATGACAAAGACCGGGTCTACAAGACGATGGAGAGGTACGTATATGGCAGGTTGCGCGTCGTCTCTTCCGTCACCCGACTAATCGGGCAGGGTGTCACCAGACCGTAACCTGTTCCTAAAAAAAACTGACTTATGTTCAAGGTAAACCCGTTTGGATATATTTAAATAGTTTCTATATTAGTGTGTTTACAAGAAAGCGCTGTTAGCGGTGTTATGCAGCGCTACGCGGGCGTTTGCCCTGTGAGGCACGACCGTAAGGGCGCGTCCCCGCGGGCCACAGATTATCGTTAACTTGTAATTAATGTGAGCTTGTTTAACCGTCATTGCGACTCTGTTATCTTTAATTTATTTTTTCATCGTTCGTAAAAACAAGATAATATTCAATGACAGGATGAGTATTAAATTATTTTAAGTTTGTTAAACAAATAAGATTATATTGTATCAACTGTATTAAAATTATTGCAACAAATATAATAAAAATTATTACTACCAGAATAACTTCTAATGTTTACGCGAGTATTACACATTTGAAATAAAACTACTTTTACGGATTCCATCGCGTTTGTATTTGATTTATAATTTCCTGACGTTTCGAACACTTTACAGTGATCATGGTCACGGGAGGACTGAGGTGTCTTACGTCCAATATGTCATTGTTATGACAGAAATTTATTTATATCTACCCTATAAGATATTAAATTTTAAATTTTGACTCACATTTTTATACAAAATTAATATAAATTCATTGCCAGTACAAAAAGAAAATGATTCAATATATATTTTTTATTTTTTTTATTATTATTTTATTTTTATGATTTGTTATTATTAAAGTTTAATTTATGATAATTATTATTGTGGCAATTTTTCAATTTTACATAACTATTCAGCTACCAGAGTTTTTTTTTGGTATTGTTCGTCCGTTCCGACAGGCAAAAGGATCAAAGCCCATACAGCCAAGTCTTATTTAATTTCTTTTTCATATATTATTCAATACTTCGTTTTTTGGGTATTTTGGCAAAATATGAAAATACACGTAAACCACTATTATACCACATTCACTACACTTCAGCACTTTAACTGTATCATCATATTCCATAAAATACCAGCAAATTTATTCAATATAGCACTATAAAACACAAAAGAAATGAATATAATACAAGAGCGTCACACGACATTTCCGTATTCGTGCCAAAACTCCGTACCAGAGAGTATGAAACTATTATGACATTTCAATTACAGACGATAGATCATAGATAATATATAGAGTCGTGTTAATCTTAACAGTCACTTCATAAAACTGCATATGAAATATTATATTTAGTGGCAGGACCACGCTGTTGACAGTTTTATGTCTACGGCCGGTCCGTTCGGGGTAGTACCACACTCTCGCAGAAGATCGACGTATGAGTAATGGCAATGTGGTATTGCGCTTTGTTCGGTGAGCGAGAGAGCCGGAAGCCCAACTGAGTGGGTTTGGGGTTTGTACTGGTAGGCAGCGGTAATTATACCCTTGCTATTGCAAAGGCCCATGGGCGGCAGTAACACTTACCATCAGGTGTGCTGCTTGCCCGTTTGCCAACATAAGCAATAAAAAAAATGTTTTTATTAAAATGGCAACACCTAGTACCTACTGCTGTGCTGGTAGTATTACTACACTAAGGACATCTTTCTCTTTGAATCGTGAATCCTTTTACCGCGAGGTAAAGAAAATATTTAATTAATAAATATTAGCTTCCGTGTTTGCCCGCTAACTCTTACTTAATTTGTGTAAGTACTGCATTAATGTCAAAATGTTAATAGAAAATATTTGTATGTAATGAATTATAAACTTAAAAACTATAAAGACAGATTTAAAAAACATCTATGACTAAAGAGTGCAAAATTATGACTGTTTAATATAAGAATATTAATCAAACTACTTTTACGGATTCTATCGCGTTTGTATTTGATTTATAATTTCCCGACGTTTCGAACACTTTACAGTGATCATGGTCACGGGAGGACTGAGGTGTCTCACGTCCAATATGTCATTGTTATTACAGAAATTTATTTATATCTACCCTATAAGATATTAAATTTTGAACCACATTTTTATACAAAAATTAATACAAATTCATTGCCAGTACAAAAAGAGAATGATTCTATATATAAAATTTATGTTGTTCATGATTTGTTATTATTAAGGTATTTAATTTATGATAATTATTATTGTGGCAATTTTACAATTTTTACAAAACTAACAAAAACTATTCAGCTACTACCGGATCGGAACGCGGCCACTCTGAGAAAGATCCGGCGAGAAAACTCAGGAGGCATGATACTAATTTTATTATTGAATTTTTGAGTGGCGGCTTACTTTATCTTACTAAAATTAATTAAATTAAAATTTAACTATTATTGTGGGTCAAATCTATACAATAAGTGCTCACAGTGTCTTGCAGTCTTGTGGTGGTTTTCTTAGTTTTATTTTTAATTAAGTGAATGACAGGATCCCAGCTTGATGATAATACCCAGCCATCCTCCCTATTGAAATTTTTATGTTTTTTGATTTCAATAGCCTCGCGAACCATTCTAGGAAGGTATCGGTGTTCTTTTGCGAGGATTTGTGGTTTATCAAACCTGATGTAATGGCGGGCGCGGTCCTGACTATGCTCACAGACTGCAGACTTAGTGTGACGGCGGTGTTTCACAGCAGCTATGTGTTCCTTGATCCGAGTTCTTACAGATCTCTTTGTTTGGCCTATATAAGAGAGACCACAGTCACAGTCTAATTTATAAACTCCTGCATCCTGTAGAGGGATCTGGCACTTGACAGGTGGTAAGAACTGACTAATCCTCTTCAGTGGCTTAAAATAGGTTTTTATAGAAGCATGTTTTAGGATATAGCCAATCTTGTCAGTGACTCCTTTTACATAAGGTAGGACTGCAGGGAGACGTTCAACTGTTGGTGGTTTCACACGGTCATACATACCTTAATAATAACAAACAACATAAATTTTATATATAGAATCATTCTCTTTTTTTTATTGGCAATGAATTGTATTAATTTTGTATAAAAATGTGGGTCAAAATTAATATCTTATAGGGTAGATATAAATAAATTTCTGTAATAACAATGACATATTGGACGTAAGACACCTCAGTCCTCCCGTGACCATGATCACTGTAAAGTGTTCGAAACGTCGGGAAATTATAAATCAAATACAAACGCGATAGAATCCGTAAAAGTAGTTTTATTTCAAATGTGTAATACTCGCGTAAACATTAGAAGTCATTAATATTAATCAAGTTCAATTTGTGATCCCTGCGACAACTGCAATAATAAAATACAATCTATCTTCTATCTATACATATAATAAACATGTAACGGATCGCTGTCTGTACATGGAAGATATATGAGAAGAAATATTACTGGGACCTTTATCAACACTAATAGAATACAAAACAATTATTTTTAAATTTTTTGTCTGTTTATCTGTTTGTCTGTGCGTTTATGCACGCTAATCTCTGAAACGGCTTATCCGATTCAGACGCGGTTTCCACTAATTTATTGTGGTAAGCTTCACTTAACATTTAGGTTTTATTTTATGTCAATTGGTTTATAAATAAAAAAGTTATGTCAATTTAAAAAAATGTTCGGAGA
This sequence comes from Lymantria monacha, assembly GCA_905163515.2. Classification (NCBI taxonomy): domain Eukaryota; kingdom Metazoa; phylum Arthropoda; class Insecta; order Lepidoptera; family Erebidae; genus Lymantria; species Lymantria monacha. Next base: position 459,653 of record LR991096.1, on the reverse strand, counting down.
AAAAAATCTTCATCGATTCTTTACAAATTACGTACAAATTATCTTCAGTAAAAATAAATAAACACGTATTTCAGCATTTATTGATTTTCACCCTCTGGGGGTGTAAATTAGACCTGCAAAGCGGGTTGGACGACTCATTAAGTCATTAGCGTCAAGCCGATATTATTGAAGCTGGCAACTTGAAATGTTGACAGTGGTTTCTTTCTATGACGTAGAAATTTACTAAGAAAGGATTTTACGAAATTATACTCCTAAGGGGGTGGAGCAGAGCGGCAAAGTTTGTATGGGGAGAAAAAAATCTTTATTGATTCTTTTCAAATTACGAGTCGACTCAAATATTCTAGGGTAATATCCGGCATTTGTCAATTTTCACCCTCTGGTTGTGTAAATTAGGCCTGTGAAGTGGGTTGAAAGACTCATTACCGATAAGCCGAAACTATTAAAGCTAGAAACATTAAATTTTGAAGCACGTTTCTATTTATGACATAGAGATTCAATATGAAAGGATTTTATGAATTCCGACCCTAAGGGGGTATAACAAAGCGGCAAAGTGTGTATGGGGACAAAATTTCTTTATCGATTCTTTCAAATTACGTACAAATATTCTTCGGTAAAAATAAATAAACACGTGTTTCTCTCTCCCTCTCCATCAACCCCGCACCAGTGCCGTTGTGGCGACCAGTGCCGGCGTGAGAGCTCACACGATACACATAGTAGACGGCAATAGGTTCTTGCCTAATGGTTTAAGATACAGGTTAAATTTAGCTTCAAAAATGTTCACTCTATAACTCAAATAATAAATCATATCTAACGAGGTCGCAACTCTGCTGGTGAAACAAAACAGTCAAATAAAGGGTGGCGATAATTATATTTTTATCCCATGGTCATACCGTAAATAGTATATTAATGGCAATATAATTTGTAGAATGAATAGATTTTTGAACCACATTTTTATTTAGTGACCGGCTAGGGTATATAGACACACGCGCACCGTGCACGTAGGTACATTTACGTTGTGCGGGCGGGCCATCGCAACCGGGTATCATCTCGAGTCGAAGCCCTCATGCAGTGAACCTCAATACAGGTACTCACGCTTGCGCCGCCCAAAGCACTGACGGCAGAGCGTGTCAACGCAGAGTATTTTCTCTCGGACCCACCCTATTGCCTAATTCCCTTAGACAACTAACTCGCACAAGGCGGCGACCGCATCCCAGTTTCTGATGCTGTTGATTATCGTCCTAGCGACAAACCTTCGACACCTTGCATTGCTTTTTCTATTTAACTCTGTCAGAGATGACTTCTGCGTAGACGAAGCCGCGGGCAATAGTTTGAAATATATTGGCACAATTTTATGAAGAAAAGTTACATATTTCTATAAGACACACACACACACACACACACACACACACACCCACACATACACACCCACCATGTAACATATACTTATTTCACAAGTAGGTATACTACTTCTAAAGTTACTGGAATTAATAAAGTGAAAATAAATACATTCATGATACTTCATATATTGACATCAATACAAAGAGACCTTCGATGTACGTGTAGCAGAAGACACCCCACTACCGCCACCTACGTGTAAGTGTACCGCGAGACATGTAACCGACAAAAGGTAACAAATAAATATCTTGTGTTTGTGAATCACCTGTACGTTGAGAGCGCGGGCCATAAATGTAAGTACGTCCGCCGTTGCTGTACGGTTGGTACATACATTTTGTTCTATGGTGTATTCACAAGTTGTGTCGTGCACCTCTAGGCGAGGCGCGATGTCGTCGTGTAAACACTTTTCAATCAAAAATCAATTTCTTGCCATGATTGAGTTGGTCGTTCGCTCGGGGGCGATTGCGTTCGCTACACTCTTGCCACCTACCGCTGTTTTGTATATTTTTGCTATATATTTTATTACAATATACTTGCATATTGTATACTAGCCGACCCGGCACACTTCGTTCCGCCTAACAATTAAAGAATGAGCGGATTTCTATTAATTTAAAATTATTTAGTGTTCCATTTTATTATGATAATAAATATGAATAATATATAAATTTAAAAATTCATGTAGGTATTTCAATAACGGGCCAGCAAGACGAAGAAGTAACTTGTGTTATACGACATATTTCTTCATCATCATCATCACAGCCCATATATGTCCCACTGTTGCCTCCTCCGTATTGGGAGGGAAATTAACCTACTATATCATGCTGGTCAGACGTGTTGGTATAGGGTTTTGATTCGAGTTTTCCTTCTCTTGCATAGATGTTATAGGCGTTTTACATCCCTTAGTCGTCTCTTACGATCACCCTTGGGTAAGATAGGGGGTGGTGAATTGTATTCTTACTCCGTCACCACACGGATATTTCTTCATGCGCGTTGTAAATTAATTAACGGTTGATCTTTCAGATTTGCTCGACAATTTCGCATTGTCAACCGAGCCGTTTCACGGACTGCCTCGCTTTGCTCTTGTGATTGAAAATTGTCTTCCCGTGTAATATCTTGTTCTTCTGCCGTGGTTACATTTGGGATGTTTCGAATTCTAATTGCGTTACGGCTTTATCGGGAAAGATTTGATCTTATTGGTCGCGGCATTGTTGATGACTATATAGACACTAATGACTTCTAATGTTTACGCGAGTATTACACATTTGAAATAAATCTACTTTTGCGGATTCTATCGCGTTTGTATTTGATTTTTAATTTCCCGACGTTTCGAACACTTTACCGTGACCATGATCATTGTAAAGTGTTCGAAATGTCGGGAAATTAACAATCAAATACAAACGCGATAGAATTCGTAAAAGTAGTTTTATTTCAAATATAGACACTATATGATTTATTATAACTATAACAACATTCGTAAACATTCGTTACATTCTCACACACACAAAACGAACACTGGCTGGTCAAATTTAATTTCAACTATTCGCGGTATTTTCCAAACAAACCATTAGACCACGTTATGACGTGAGCTGTCAGTTGCGTTTGTTACATCATTAACAAATGAACGTTTAGAACTGTTGTTTTTTTAACGATTTTTTTGTTTATGAATATCATATTTTAATATTCTATATTCTATTCCTGACGACAACAAACTCAAAAACATAAAAATTATAAAAATTGATTCAGCCATTTTCGAGATATAAGTATTGTAACTATCACAACTTTCTTTTATATATAGATTGATCAGTGTGTTGACGGAGTAAGAATATAATTCACCACCCCCTATCTTGTCTGTGATCTTAAGAGAAGACTAAGGGAAATAAAAATTCGAAACAAAACCCTATACCAACACGTCTGACCAGCGTGGTATAGTAGGTTAATCTCCCTCCCATTACGGAGGAGGCCCGAGCCCGACAGTGACACATATATGGGCTGTGATGATGATTATATATTGCATATATTCGTCGTAGGTATACAGACTTTATAAAACAAGCCATGTACATTCATATTACGATAAGGGAATGTAAATTAATAAGTAACCAGTTAAGGGGGCATAGAGCTTTTGTCGCTAAACGATTTTAGGTATTTTGTCTGCTCCGTATATGTGTGCGTGAGGCACACAAACAAAAGCGACCGACGTGAACCGTGCGCCGATCGACTAGCGACGGTGCTGCTGATATTTACAAAATAAAATAACAAAAGTTAGTTAAAATACTTTTATTGAAGTTATTTACAGTTAGCAACCGTTTCCAGATTTTACACATATTTTATTTTGTAATTTACTGGCATCAGGTATATTGCATGACAATGCAAAACGAAAATATGTATGTATAGTAGGTACTGTAATTGAATAATAACTAATATTACTAAAATAATAAAATGTAACTATACAAAAAGAAATACAATAAAGTGAACTCAATAACGTAAATAATAGAACGGCTACATAGGGTAACATCCCAATACCCGTCCGAGTGAAGTTTCTAATTCAAATGATTCTAATTATAAAATAATTATAAATCAGTGGAATACATGTTGAATGATAACAAGATTATTATAATTACATTAGAACGATATTTTAGAGATAGAAAAGAGGAAAACGATAAAAAAATATAAATTCCTCTAATTGCTTTTAAATTAGTACTAACTCATTGTCAAAAGTCTATATTTTATTAATTTGTGGAAAAACAAAATTTTTACTGTAAAATAACCGACATTTTTTCGATAGAAACTTTTTTTGAATCGTACTGAATTATCTAGGGGGCGAATGTTCACCGAAGACAAAGATCGGGTACCGGTGGTCCGCTCGCACGGCGAAGAGAGAGGATTTTACGGTGGGTCTATGGGATCACGCGCCGCCTTCTCCGTCACCCCGGACCGATTTGGCGGGGCGAGACGCACCCATAGCCCACCAATAAAAAAAAAAAAAAAAAAAAAAAAAAAAAAAAAAGGGGGCGAATGTTACTTAAGTTGGCAATATCATTTTTAGGCATCTAAATGATGTCAGCAAGCTGATGATTACATTTTTCAGAAAGTGTTTAAAGAAAGTAATTAACATATAATTAATTAAAAATATATGTTAGTTTTTGTATATTACATGTCTGAATTATCTCTTTGGTAATATTCGTGAAATAAAGGAACATAAAACAAACCTAAACAAAAGATGGCAAAAATTAAAACGATTCCACATATACAAAAATATCATCATTTTAAATGTGAAGAAAACAAATGTATCATAAATGATGTTGGTTGCCGTCAAAGCATAAATGCTTTGACGGCAACATCTCCTGAGTTCAAAAAAGCTTTGATGATTCAGGAACAAAAGTTAATTTATTGAGAAGTATATAAGTCCAGTGAAAATGAATAACTAAATTAATAGTTATATATATTTTTTAATTAGATATCATCGTTTTCATTTATGGTAGTTTAAGACAGAAGTTTTATATTTATTTTCGTTATTAACAATTAAATTTCATCTAACTTTTGTTATTAGAGTACGTTTGAAAATCTATTCATGTTCTTTTTATCTCTAAATCCTTATTTATTTTAAATAATAGGGAAATTGATGATTAACAGTGCTTATATAGTTTATAAAAACCTCATGACTGATTTAAATAAACAATTAGAATAATAATTAGTACTTTGTCACAAAGACCTGTGCCACCAGTCACAATTAAAAAAAAGTTATTGATTACATGTATTCTATCATTCTAATTACTAATAAAAACGGAAGTATATAGAATAAATTTTACATTAAAAAAAATATTCAAAAGTTAAGTGATCGAACTAAAATTTGTATTCAAGTACTCCATGGTAAGAAAGAGTATTTTTTCGGTGTGCCACCAGTCACGTTCAATCTAATAATGATTATAAAGAGCCCAGAAAAATTTTGGTTATTTTTTTAACGAAATGTTGTACATCAATTATTCACCTATGTTTTAAAACACATTTTACTATTTAAATTTACTGAAATTTTAGCATTTAATATGCTTAATTTATAAAATCCGATTACGAAATGAAAAATTGATGTCGCAAGCGGGATTCGAACCCGCGCCTATTGGGATTCCGGCCCAATCGTGCTGCCACTACACTACCGCGACCAATTGTAGGACATGCAAATTTTCATCTCGTATTGTATTTACGTCTTAAGGTGACGGTGTGCTATCTACCCGACAATGTTTACACAATGTTATAGGTTTAATACTTCAAACTTTACAGTTAGAATTGTATTAAACGATGACACAACCTTGTTATTTAAATTTACTGAAATTTTAGCATTTAATATGCTTAATTTATAAAATCCGATTACGAAATGAAAAATTGATGTCGCAAGCGGGATTCGAACCCGCGCCTATTGGGATTCCGGCCCAATCGTGCTGCCACTACAATACACCCAATAGGCGCGGGTTCGAATCCCGCTTGCGACATCAATTTTTCATTTCGTAATCGGATTTTATAAATTAAGCATATTAAATGCTAAAATTTCAGTAAATTTAAATAACAAGGTTGTGTCATCGTTTAATACAATTCTAACTGTAAAGTTTGAAGTATTAAACCTATAACATTGTGTAAACATTGTCGGGTAGATAGCACACCGTCACCTTAAGACGTAAATACAATACGAGATGAAAATTTGCATGTCCTACAATTGGTCGCGGTAGTGTAGTGGCAGCACGATTGGGCCGGAATCCCAATAGGCGCGGGTTCGAATCCCGCTTGCGACATCAATTTTTCATTTCGTAATCGGATTTTATAAATTAAGCATATTAAATGCTAAAATTTCAGTAAATTTAAATAACAAGGTTGTGTCATCGTTTAATACAATTCTAACTGTAAAGTTTGAAGTATTAAACCTATAACATTGTGTAAACATTGTCGGGTAGATAGCACACCGTCACCTTAAGACGTAAATACAATACGAGATGAAAATTTGCATGTCCTACAATTGGTCGCGGTAGTGTAGTGGCAGCACGATTGGGCCGGAATCCCAATAGGCGCGGGTTCGAATCCCGCTTGCGACATCAATTTTTCATTTCGTAATCGGATTTTATACATTTTACTATTTTATGAGTTTCGACGAAATAATCATAGCTTACAGCTAGTTTAATTACGGAGTCAAATGTCCTACCAGTCACAATGGAATGGCTCAGATGTCCCTTCAGAAATATGTGATGCGGAAATTGATTGTTATATGGGACATTCTTTTACAAGTCGAACACTTTTTGGCTTGACAATTTTGGTTGGTCCTATTTTTTTTTAATCTATAGGTACTAGTGAAGGACCGAAGTTTCGGTTTCGGTTTCGGCCAGTTTCGGCCAAAAAATCTAGTTTCGGCCTTAGTTTCGGTTTAGGCCAAAATATAGCCGAAAGCTTCGACCTTGCCGAAACTCGAGTGTTTATCTTAAAAATATTTTGAACACAATTATGTATTACTAGTTAGCTATGTACTATACGAGAAGAGGTCCAAAAGTTCGTGGGATGGAAGGGTTTTAAATAAAATTAATCCAATCTATTTTTCCTTTTCAATATAATCACCCTTAAGTTGTAAAGGTATATTTAATAAATCTATGAATTAATTTTGATCTATGCATAATGATTTAGAAATCATTGTAAAAATATTTTTTATTTATTGCCTCAAAATAGGCCAAAATTGCTTCCTATACCCCATTGTCGTCGGAAATAATAAAACACCCCATTGTTGCCTTCCCCGTAAATCTTTATTTTAAATTGAGAAACAAACAAAATCACTTGGGGCCAGATCTGGACTGTTGGGTGGACTAGTGATTCGAAGCCATGCAGATCAGCCATTGTATCAACTCTCCTCTTGCATACTTGCGCGTTGTCTTGCAAGAGCAACACAGCCTTGGTCAATTTTCCCCGACGTTTTCGTTGACGTTTTTTAGTATGTTGCATCGTATTCTCCGATTGTGGTCCTTCCCTTTTCTTTGTAATCAATCAGTATTATCCCCTCACAGTCCCTAAACACAATAGCCATCATTTTCCTAGCCTACTCTGATACTTTGAAGTTCTTTGGCTATCGGATGGGAACACCATCGTGTTCCCTTTTTTGGCCACTACATGGACTCTTATTTAACCTCCAGCTCAAAGTGATAAACCCATATTTCATGTCCAGTAAAAATTCGCTCCAAAATCTGTGCAAGTTCATTTGCACACAATTTCAAAAATAGTTTTGACATATAGACACGCTGCTGTTTCTGAAGCGGTGTGAGCATTCTCAGTATCTTGCACTGACTTTTGTTATATCCAGGTTGTCCTGTAAGATTCAAAAACAAAATGGTAGTAACTGATACTCCAACTAAAGCAGATAACTGTTTATTCAAAAGGGTGTCCTCAAGCACAATTTTCCATTTTTTCGACGATGTCTGATGTGGTGGCCTCTAGGAAGGCCAGTTGCCTTCCTAGGTGGGGATCCTCTTCAATTGACGCCCGATTATGTTTAAAAAGTTTATGCCACTTGTAAATCATTGATTTAATAAGGAACTGTTTTCCATAAATGGTTTCCATTTCGTTCAAAACGGTCTGAGTGTTCTTTCCTTGCTTGGTAAGGAATTTTATCACAGCACGGAGTTCAATTTTCTCCATAGTTTCAATTTTTTTCCGGATTCACCTGTTTAGCAGGTGAGTGTTGGTGTAAACGAATGATGCAATAGAGCTGAAACTCCATCTATGTACGATGAGTCCCCAATTATGTATGACACTAAGCGAGCGCCCCTAACCTCGCTCCATCCCCTCCATTCCACGAACTTTTGGACCTAGTATGTCTAACTGAAAGATGTTTTTTTTTTAAATTTACTTCCAAGAGTAAGTCTTGTATATTCATGCCATAAAAATTTTTATTACGTCCTTTAATGAGTCTTTTTATTTTTTTTAACACTTTTTGACGGTTTGCATATATGTAAGTATACATATATGCAAATTAATGTTAAAAAAACAGTAAATTTCAGTAAATAATCGTAATTTTAAATGTTTTAATAAGTTTCGGTTTCGGCCGAAACAGAGGGCAATGCCGAAAGTTCGGTTTCGATTTCGGTTTCGGCTAAACAATCAGTTTCGGTCAGACACTAATAGGTACTGAACATAAACAAACATATATACAAGGTTTTTGTCCAAAAAACCTTTTCTCTAAATTATGACCATTGCACAAGCATTGTGCATACAATTCTGTTACATGTTAAATTCATTATTTCTAGTTTTACTGATGCTATCATTACATTTTGTTTATTTGAAAGGTAAGTAATATTAGCTTTAAGTCACGTGATTGTTGTACCTTCAATTTGAGTACCTTTAAAATGATAATAATTTAATTGTAAACCACAACTAAATCGATTGAAAAAATTACCATCCTATTCTAGTATATTTTTAGCTACAAGCCTCTTTCAAAAAGATTTACTAGTTACTACCGTTACTAGTTTAAGAGTAAGAATATAATTTAAAAATGCGCTTCCCGTTGCGCGGATAGCGAAAGAAATGTTGTAACAATATCATCAGTAGAACCAGAGATCATTAATTTAAAATGTAACCCATTGCATTAAAATTCACAATGTTCGTATTTCCGTAAAAAAAATATTTCAATAAAAACCTCGCTTAGGTTTCTATTAGTATACATTAAGAGCTACGTAAAAAAAATTGAGGAGATTTGGGGAGGTGAAATTTTGTTTTGGACCAAATCCGTACGATTTGTAAAAAAATGTCACTTATACAGAAATCATAGTGGTTTTGACAAAGAGCTTGGGACGTATACCTAATATAACCATACTTTTGACAGAGAGCTTGGGACATATACCTAATATAACCATACTTTTTTAAATTTCAAAACGGGACACTTGAGTAACAGTCCCGTTTTTTATGTCAGAACCGGACACTTGCAGAAATACATAAAACTATAAAATTAAAAGCTAAAAGAACAAGACTACGTGACAAAATAACAGGTTGAAGTTGGCCGCAAAGCGCCCATTAGGTCTTAAAAAAAAAACTACCAACATGAAACATAGAACCTCCTCCTTTTTGAACTCGGTTAAAAATAGAAATAGAACCTCTTTCTAGTTTCTACATTCACAACACTTGTTTTAGTATCATACAAGTGCGAATTATATATGTGCTAATAAATTATATGCAGTAGTGATTTAAATTGATTTTTTTTGTTTAATATTATTTACTATTCATAAATATTAGTGAATTAGCACGTTGAAGTGGCAATGGGCAGGCCACATCGCTCGACGAACCGACAACCGTTTGGGAAGAAAGGTTCTCAAATGGAGACCACGAATCGAACGGCGCCGTGCAGGACGACCCCCCACTAGGTGGACTGACGACATTATCAAGGTCGCAGGATGCAGGTGGCGCGGGACCGTGTTGAATGGCATTCTCGTGGGGAGGCCTATGACCAACAGTGGACGTTTACGGGCTGATGGATGGATGGATGGAAATATTAGTGAAAAAAATTTTCCTATCCTTTTCCAATCCTTTTATTATTTTATTGTAATTAATTATTTGCATGCAATTAAAAATTATATTTTTAATGACGCCTAAGAAGTATAACTTTTTACGCGCGTACGTACACTACACGCACCTGTGACTTTCACGTTACATTACAATTTTAATTTTATGTTTTGATGTGTTTCTTTATTTAAAAAGACAACACTCTGCATTAAGGAGATAATCCTTATACTTTATACCCCTCCCCACTTTACAAACAATTAATTCACAGACATAAATTACACCCAGACTCAGTACAACTATTTCTGAATCGGACAGTGTTATTTTGTGAAGGAATCAAACCTATGACACTGGCACGGTAGATCATCACCTTAATCACTACGCCATCTGTGGAGTCATAGTGAACTGTAGATAGATAGATCTATCTATCATTTCACGAGAAAAGGCGTGAAATTACAAGATAAATATACTTTTTCGTTGGGGATTTCTCTTAATAACTTAATTATATCGTCCGACGCCCGAACAAAATGGACACGAACGTAAAGCAACGCTTAATTAAATTAGTTGTCAGTATTTATACATAAAGTATATATTTATATATAAGTTCTTCCTCAACTTAAACCTGGATCGTGATATCAAACATCAAAAGGGTAATCAAAGGTCATCATAATTACGATAATAAAGTTACGTGATCCCACCAGCACCGTGAGCAATGTTTACCGACCCCTCTATAGACAGATACAAATTGAATAAAGTATAAGTGGGGGTGCGGTGTGTGTTATACTTTACACTTGGCGCGACTGAAACATGAATATAGTTTAAAATTTACGATTATTGATCAATGAACTTGATTATCAATAAGTATGTAATTAAATACATCGTGTCGTGAACGAGTTGAGTATACAATGTTACTCTGCTCGTATACATTCCCATGAGTGCCTTCAAAATCGACTTAGGGAGCACCAGTGGTGTGGGCAGTAATGGTTTCTCAGAAATTGTTTCTCTGTTTTGTATGGTGATGGAGTAACAATACAATTCATCACCCTATATCTTGTACGTAGACGTCGTAAAATACGAGTAATGGTAATCTACTATTATGTGCAAGAGAAGGTAAACTTGGAAAGAAAACCTATACCCTATAATGTGACCAGTGCGATATCATCATCATCACAGCCCATATATGTCCCACTGTTGGGCTCGGGCCTCTATACCACGCTGGTCAGACGTGTTGGTAAAGGGTTTTGTTTCAAGTTTTCCTTTTCTTGCATAGATGTTATATGCGTTTTATATTCCTTAGTCGTCTCTTACGATCACTCACGGGTCACCACCACCCACCCTCTATCTTCACCCTCTATCTTAGAGGGTGATGTATTGTATTCTTACTCCGTCACCACACGGATATATACACGGATAACCACAGTGTGGTATAGTAGAATAATTTGCCTCCTGAGGAAGCCCGAAGCCAGCAGTGGGCCTTGTATGTTTGTATTATAACTTACATACACGAAAGTCTGTATATACAACAGTAGACTTTAATAGACTATATCGATAATTTTACAATAATGACTAATGATTATCTGTGAGCGTAGATGGTGTAGTGGATAAGATTCGAACCCATCCCGGGTACAATATCCGCGCACAACAATACTTTGTACGATCCACAAATTGACATTCTCAATCTGGGTATAATTTGTTTCCGTTATTTCCATGTTATAAACAACATTATTGGTCAATGTTTAACATAAATTGTAGAGTAAACAGTAATCACCAATATATTAGTGAACCGAACATACAGACGGAACTCTACATTTTATATATCTATGTTAAACGAAGCGATAGATGATGAATTATTGGGAACGACCGTTACATCAGTAGCTACGACATAAACATATACATTATATATTACAGTGATGAGCCTACCTCCCCCCTCCACTAGGCGCGGCGTCACCTTGACCTTTAAGAAGCGCGTGGGTGGAGCCCCTCAACTCAAGTTTATCTCACAATCTGCTCGTTTATTTTATAAGTAATATTTCAGCGCAGTTCAACCCGCTATTGTATGTCAGACACTCCACGTAATTAGTTAACAACACCTGCAACATTATGACTGACGATATAAACAAATCAAAACATGATTGTAGTTCAAACTTAGTTCGAGTTGTGCACTCAATGACTAACAATTCAACACACTTTTCTGACTCAATATCAAACAAACGTCTTCATTAACCGACTTCCAAAAAGGAGGAGGTTCTCAATTCGAACGCTATTTTTTTTTTCCATCCTGTTCTTATAACGTAGTCGTCGCTATATGTACTCTTCCTTCATACATATTGCAAAAAGTTAGGGGCAATAGTTTTACAACCAGCCGTCTGCATGATGTCAACTACTTAGGAATGTAACTATTGACCAGGCGGTATTAGGTGGAGCTGACCCAGATCTATATAAAACTTTTAGTCATCTTTCAAGAGATTCACGAGACTTATAAGGGTTGTTAGTATTTGTGGCCGCCACTGTACAACTTAATAGTGTTAATTGTACAATCGTAATATGGGATTTAATTCTTAATGCAAGTTATCGTCTTTCTAAATAAAGATTGAGTCACGTAATTAACCGATGTGGTAGAGCTCTTGGTCCATGCGTCGTCACATCTCGCTCTACATGTGAAGTGAATCTAATCGCTTAATTGATATGTGAGGGGGGTCGCTTGGGTCGGCCGCGCCCGCCCCCCCCACACATACACGGCTATTTCTATAACGAGCCCACGTAATTAACGTAAAGGTTAGCTTAATCAGACGTAACACCGACGCCGGACGAGTTATTATATTAAAGGTTAATACTGTAACGAGCGTCTCACCCGTAACAACATCGCTTATATGTACAAGTATATATATATATAGAGTTATCGACGACATGTAATTACAATGTCAGCCGCTCGCCCGCCCCCCCCCACTATGTATGTATCAATAGGTGATAATTAATATATATATGAAGCTGAGATGATGATTAGTAAGGAGTATATAATATATATTTAGCTGCGCTGGACGTAGCTCTCGTGATCTGGTAGCTAAATGTGGATAGCGCGCTTCAGTAATGCATCGAGCTTAGAGCAGAACTCTCTTGTTTAATTTTAACTACTTTTTGATGGCAAACAAACAAGCAGAGAACTGAACACTAAATGGTGAATACCGTTCATAGACCTTAACAATACCAGAGGTAGAGCTAAGTCGCTACCTAAACTAGTGATATTCGTTTCTTTCGTCGTCTTGGATTGTTTGAGAGGTTTATATAAAAAGAAAAGGCTGATGTAGATGTGTAAGCTGTTGCAGTGGGTACGTTAAGGGTCGGAGAGAAGCGAAGCAACTGGAAATCCTCTCAGTTATTTAATTTTTTTATATATTGATGATGTTCATACTAAAATAATTTCAAGTAACTTTTGATACCCTCATTAAAGCGTTTGTTACTGTAAAATTATCAGCGTGATAAAATATATCTTAAAAATTGATTGGGAGAGAATAAAAGAGAGTGAGAGAAAGCGTTGTTATACTGTGCAAGCAGTGAACGATAGTACAAGAACAGATGTGTACTCAAATTAATATATATGTAACAATCATAAACGTAGAAAATAGTACATCACCCCCCTCCCCCCCTACCGATGGCCGGCACACTCCAGGGGATGCCCTCAGGACGATATATTTAATTTTATCAGATTTAAAACCCGCAGTGCTTACTCAACAGTTCGCTAACAAATATTTTCATAGACACATAAATGACTGGTAAGGCAGCTGATATATGAAGGTAGTCAGTGTACTCTAGAGCACTTATCGTTACTCTTTCAGCTACAGAGTTAACGTGATAGCTGATCTGTGCAAAAATTCAAGCCAATTCAAGCAAGCCGCTCTCTATAGAGGGTTGTATACAATAAGAAGAAATGAAGAATGTGGTGAGGGTATAATAACAGATTGTAAAAACAATTCTACACCAATTATTATTAGAAGTTTGAGAGTTATCGAGAACCCTTTAGTGGTGCGCCACTCGGAGCGACTCGGGCTTAGCGGATAATGACATCGATCGTCTACACCTGGAACAGATCCCTCCAGCGGTAAACAGCGCTCACACAAGCGCTATCTCGTTGATGAGTGGAGTTTTAGTGATTGTTTTGTATTGTTATATTGCACACAATTTGTGTCTTTTGCCAGTCTGCTTTACTTGGTATGGTGACAAAATATTATATTTAACCCAAGTTTCATATCGGCCCGCTTTTCTCTCGGCAGTTTCGTTCTAATTTTTAGATAGCACATATCATCGTGGAATTAAATTCCACACACAACAAAAACTATTCGCGCTCTACATACTGCGGTAACACATCATTTTCTAACAATATCAACCGGTCATATGGGGCGTCAGCAGGGGCTCATGCAACTATAACCTGTATAGGTTTTTTTTTCTTCCTTCCATCTTTTGAGAGGATTCGCCGGATCGCAGTACTCTTAGTACTCGAGTGATTTTCTGCGGTGGCTACGTGCTACTCACAGGTTCCTAATGAAAATACGCGTAATACGCGTATTCGACTTTTTGTAAATAGAATTTTTGAATGTGATTTTTTTTTTAATATAAGATAACTATTCTTCTGCCAAGTCTAAAATTTAGAATGGTATAATTATATTCGGTTTGACAACAAATGTTTACGCGCTACATATGTTAGTATACCACTGATTGTATTTAATGACAAATATAATATGTATGTGTTTAACGTATAGTGTACCGACACACCGTCCAACATACAACTACACACAATAATACGTAAAGTTTGGCGCCGCGTTAAACTTTAATTTCTATAAGACTTGAATATAATGTGATAAATATGATAAAAATTAGCAAGAAAATGAGTTACTGAAGTTTTTTGGTTTTATATCACTAATTGCAATCACTAAACTACGTTTCAAGTGTGGCGATTGTAGAACACACAACTCACAGGGGGGCCAATCAGACAGGACAATCATTTATTATATATCGTTAAGTTTTAATTTCCATAAATATTGAAAGTGCTGAAAGCGCTTCAGTGGTATAGCTGTGTGTGGGGGCTAGGCGGGGCGGGTGTGGGGTTGGTGTGGGTAAGGCCGCTCGCCTCGATACAAACGTTGTCATAACACGGAGGTAAGCGGCGTGCACCGTCATGGCATGGCGGGGAGGTTTTTACGTTAATTTAACAGTGTTTATATTGTAACAGTAATTGGAACGTGGATTATGTATTTGATTGGTTAATCAATTTGATATATATTGTTTGTTGTACGATCGTATTGAGTTTTTGTTCATTAATGACGATACAGATATCAATTGTTATATCAGTTATATGTTGTTGATTATAATACTAAGTTGTTACAGTAGTCGTGCGGTGGCCGCAGTGAGTGTGCCGCGCTGTGTGAGTGACACACACACGTAACATTATTGTAAGAGATGCGAAGTCCGTCTGACCAGTGTGGTATTACCCCCCCATTTGTTGAGATGGTTTCAAGTTTCAAGTGGGCGAGTTTTTACGAGTATTATTATAATAAATCTTATTGTGCCGATATTACTGCTGTGTGGCAGCGGCTACGAATACTACCAACCCTAACTTTTTTTTTTTTTTTTTTTTTTTTTTTTTTTTTTAGAATGACACCTCCCTGCACTAAGGAAATAATCCTTGTATTGCGGGGGACTTTACAAACATGCAATTAACGCAGACAAATTATTTATAACGCAGACAAATTATTTATTAACTTTGCTCGTGAATATCGTAAAAGACGACTAAGAGCCTTATAACGACCTGGGCTCTCAACTCCATTTGATGCCGTTTGGTCAACAATTACATTCCCAAGGAGGATTGACGTCTTGCAGGCGTATTGCCAATAACTTTTACAATATGTACTATGAAATAAGAGCACATATTGTATCGACCCCAAGTAATTAGGATAAGAGTAGGAGAATGACGATGATGTGCCGATATTATTATTAATAATGCCTTGACCAAAAAGATTCTATTTTCCCGACAAAGGTGATGGGGAGATTGGCTTTGTGGAATTCTCTAGTTTGGCTGTGGTTCTAAATTAAACTACTGAGTACGGAGGTGATATATTTTAATCTGCCTTGTCAGAAGTACAGAGTGAGAGTGACAATTTTCATGAACTTACTAGCTATATAAATTGCAATAAAATGTGAACGTGCGCGTTGCGCTAAATATTTGTGCAGGCGTTTTTGTCCTGAACATGCCCCCGGGCTTTGGAAGCTTGCCTTTCAAAACAAAGACAATAAATTATGAAGAGACTTCAGTCAGTGGGCAGATCTTGCTAAAAACTCTTCGTATTATGCCACTTGATACCTTCATGTCAGCAACTCTGTTAATTCCATCAGGACCAGGATGAACTGCAATGACTCGTCCTAAACGCCACTTTAATGGAGGAAGATTGTCCTCCTTCACAACAAGTCAACGACCAAGGAGTTTAACTGTAAGGAATTACTATTAATTCGCCACTTAGTGCGTTGTTGCAGTTCGGCAACATATTCCTTACTTCATCGAAACCAATGTGGTGACGAAGCTGTTCAATGCGTTGGTAACGTGTGAGCAGGTTGTACGAGCAATTTTCAAAACTCGGTTCTGACGGCACCATAATTGATCGCACGAGTAGGAAATGGAGTGAGATGCATCAAGTCACCAGGCTCCGATGAAAGGTCGATGAGTGGTCGAGAGTTTAATATAGTCTCAATTTGGGTCAAAATGGTTTTTAACTCATCATACGTTAGATACAATTTCCCAACACTCTAACTAAATGATATTTTGAAGACTTGACACCGGCTTCCCAGAGTCCTCCGAAATGTGGTGAATGCGCCCAAATAAAATAAAATGGTAATAGTATTACTTCGTTGACCAAACTTTCACCCAGTGAGTTACAATTACCCTCTAAAAATTTATATGACTTATTGCATGTAACTATGAATAAAGTCCCATTGTCAGAATAAATATCCTGCGGTTTGCCTTAACGCGAAGTGAAACGTCGTAACGCTAAACAAAAATGTGACGCATTAAATCACCCACCAATTCCAAGTGGACCGCCTTAGTGGCAAAACAAAATAAAATAGCCACGTATACTTTAACAACACGAGAATGTCTATAATTAGCTATTAGAGGTCCAGCATAACAAACGCCTACGCAGTGAAAGGGATAACCTCCAGAAAAAATATGATTATGAGGTGAATTTCCCATTAACGGTGCAGCAACCTGTGCCCTTAAACGACTACAGTGTACTTGCACATTGACGGTAATATTTTTTAACAAAATTACGGCCACATTTAGGCCAATACCTCTGCTTAATGAAGGCATATAGAAGCTGAAGACCTGTATGCATTAGAGCCTTATGTTCATGAATAAATAATAATTTAATGAAATAATGTGTGGACTGTATAATAGATAATAGGATTTTTCTTATCATAACAATAATCTGAATTTTCTAAACGTCCTCCTACGCGCATAACATTATTTTATCTAATAATATGCTAAATTTAAGTATAGGACTCCCTTTCGTAAAAGTTTAATTTTAAATAATAAATAATTTATTCGGGAAACAATTCAGATTATGACATTTTAATAATTAATTGTAATGAATTTTGTAATTCGTTATGCGTTAAATACTTTCAGTTACTGAATTACGTTTACACTGATTAATGAATCGCAAAACATACGCAACAGTATAGTTTAATCTTAAAAAAGTAAAAGAACCGATCAAATTAATAAGACTTGTACATAACTATTCACATAATACTTACCTGCAAGTAACTTAAAGTTTCAGGTAATATTTCATTATTAATAAAGCTGGAGTTCAATGAGAAAAATCTGATTAAAATTGAAGGGTCTGACCACCATGTGGCAAGAAATTGAATAGGAATTAAATCAACGTTGCGTGTAATATGATAAGCTGGATTCATATCAGTAATGTGTCGCTAAATGAGATCTTCCGTCTTTTAAAATCTCTGCGACCCTATGACGCACAAATGATTTTAATTTATTGGACAGCATTTTTAACCAACCTAAAACTATGGTTGAATCCGTCCAGAAGGTTACATTTTTTAATTTTAAGCCTTAGAGAACTAATCACTTTCTCATAAGGATGTAAACCTACTAAGATTTAACAAGGGCTACACGGCTTTTAGCCAGTAATAATCGAACTAAACAGTCATTACTAACACTACGTAGGTATAAACACACCGTACGCTCGCTCATATACGTAAATATATGCATTTCAATATATTGAAGATTATTATAAGTAACATGCCGTGACCGGCGAAGTTGATTTAATATTGATAAACTACTAAAAATGTTAGTTCTATTATCTGCACATGCCGACATTTGCCCTAATAATTTATCTATCTATGAACCTTCTTCTTACGTTCTAATGAGAGGAAACAATGTTTAACCTTGCTACATGAATTTCCTAACAAAGAAGATTCACTTTAAAGGGTATTTTTACGCAAAAAACGCCCATCGTCTGACCGAATAGATTTATTTCAATACATGTTCCTCACATAAGCGTTCTTCCTCAGAATAATTATTATATTTAGGACAGACTTCCTTGGTCTGCCAAAAACTCATCAATTGGGTTTGTAAATAATTATTCATAGAAGAATCGATTAAATTAGTATTAACGAAGTTACATTTAATTCGGTTTGTAGACTGTTTAACATAATCGTCATGTAACGGACCGGCAACTAACCACCCTAATTTACTTTCATATAAAATTGGCTTATCCTTACCTAAATATATTTTTTGAGTCCCTAATATGTCCCAAAAAATATCGGCACCAATAATTAAGTCTACATCAGCAGGTGAATGAAAGCTAGGATCGGCTAACATAATGTTCGATGGTATGTTAAGTTCCGATAAAGTTAAATGACCACTTGGAATGCTGTCAGTTATTGTAGGCAAAATAAAACATTCAATATTGTTCGCATAATGATTATCTATGGATCTAATAGTTAAGTTACAACTCCTTTCAATACTTGTAACTACATTATTTATACCTAACACAGATTGATTTATACGCATAGCAGGTACATTCAATTTTTTGAACATTTTCTCCGTAATTAAACATGACGTACTGCCACTGTCGAGCACAGCGCGCGCGGTGTATTCTCGCTGATTCTTGCCGAGCACCTTAATAATTGCAGTTGACAATAATACCTCCCGTGCGCTGCCAGCACGATTGGAGTTAACAACGCTCGCAGTTAACGTCAGGTTAGATGATAATGCGACCGAATTAGATACAGGCGCGGCTGGCTGCATATTATTAGTTATGCAATCACTTTGTAACTGTACACTACTGGACTTACGACTAAGATCATTTATATGAATCATTGTATGATGTTTACGTTTACAAACTTTACAACCTTGTCTTTTACAACGATTCGCAAAGTGACTTGTACTAAAACAATTGAAACAAACTTTAAATGTTCGTAATAATTGCAACCGTGCCTTATTATCTAGTGCTACAAATTGTGAACAAGTGTTTAGGTTATGTTCATGACTATTACACACAGGACAGGTTTTCGTTGATTGTATCGAATCCGTACTATGATTATGGTTACTGTCCTTTATAGAAACCATTGATTTGTGTTTTATGTGATGCTTATAGAGTAAATTACCATGCCCCTGATTGGAAATACGAGATAATTCAAGTGTTTCGCATAAGTCAGCTCGGTTACGCAAAAGAGTATTAAAACATTCTAAAGTAATTGCATCCTCTTTATTCATATGACCTTTGAACTCTTCCCACTCGCGGAATGTTTTTGAGTCTAGTTTACTAGAGATAATGTGGATAAGAAGAGTATCCCAGTGAGTAACTGGTTCACCAAGAGATTCTAATGCACGTAAATTCTTATTCAGTGAATCAATTAAACGTTTTATATTACTTGATGACTCTTTTGTGATTGGTTCAATGTTTAATAAAGCTGAAACATGGTTTTGTATCAACAACCGTTTATTGTTAAATCTATCACATAGAAGATTCCACGCAATCTCATAATTTTTTGCAGAAAATTAGATTGATTTCATAACTACCGCTGCTGTCCCTTCTAATGAGGCTCTCAAATAGTGAAATTTATTAATATTATCAATCTCACTATTGGAGTTTATTAGGCTGGTGAAAGTATCGTGAAACTCTAACCAGTGTTCATAGGAACCACTAAATTTCGGCAATTGAATCGTGGGCAATTTAACTATCTTCTGTTTATTATTATAATTACTTGCTACACTTATGCTATCTTTATCCGCAGAATATTTATTCAATATTGCCTGACCCTTTGCGAGAAGTTTGTAATAAGATGACTCAAACTCATTTCTCTCTATTAGTTGAATATCTAAGTTATCAACTGTGCATTCGAGCTTAAGCTGTACTTCGTCATATTGATCATACAAAGACTTTATCTTACCTATACGCAATTGCAACTCAGTGATGTCGGTAGGGCTCAACGAAGAAATATTTAGGGAATTTAAATAAGTAGAAAAAGCTGTTAAGCGGCCTTTGTAACTGCCTCTTTTCTTTATTAACTCTTTTTCCTCGGACATTCTGGAAAGCAAGTGTTTCGTCAACCTGTAACGTTATACAATGCAAGTAAATAATTTTTTATCCAATACTAAACGGCTGAGTTTATTCTATATATTTATCCTATAACTTTGTTTCCTTTAATTTTAAGTGTATAAAGTGTAATACAAATTATTTTTTAATCTTAGTTTTAATTGTATATAATAATAATATTTAAGTGATCTGATTATTATTCAATAATATAACAATAATGTTCTATGTAATTCTTATTAAATGAATTAACAAAGCTATAAAATGGTTTTAATTATTTTGCATAGAAAATAACTGAGAATACTCAACAGATTTAAATTTAGTGAATACCTACTTTAGGAAAACTAACTTTTTCAAAATTAACGATTTTAACGAGTCCATTCAGTTATTGAAATAAATGACAATATATTAATAATAATGTTTATAACTAAATGAAATAACAATAATCTCGATAAAATCTAAAGTAAGTAATCTGCTTTAAGAAAAAATATAAATGCAGTTTCAATTCATTCAAAAAATTAATTCATTGTTTATTTTAATTATAAATGTATATTATTAACAATATTTTAACAATCCGAAAGCAATTGAAAGTAACGTACTTAATAGCTTTTGGTTTACTGAATACCTACCTTAGCAAAACGAACTTTTCTAAAGTTAACGATTTTTAACGAGTCCATTTAGTTATTGAATTAATTGACAATATATAATAATAATAATGATTATAACCAAATGGAATAATAATAATCTCGTAAAATCTAAAAGTAAGTTATTTAGAGAAAAATAATAAATGTAGGTGCCACTCGTTTAAATAGCTACGATTAAAATAAGAAATTTTGAGTACTGACCTTATTTATTACACAGCTTTTACCTTATTTATTAATTAAACTAGAGTGATGGGTGGAAATTGTGGTAATTAACATTAAATAATTGATGTCGAGACTACTTGACCATTTCACTTTGCCTCGACTCACGTCTTCCAATCCTTATATTCCACAAATCTCTTCCTTTTGATCAATAATTTCATAAATTTGATAATCCAGCTCGATCCAGGACCAATGATGGGGAGATTGGCTTTGTGGAATTCTCTAGTTTGGCTGTGGTTCTAAATTAAACTACTGAGTACGGAGGTGATATATTTTAATCTGCCTTGTCAGAAGTACAGAGTGAGAGTGACAATTTTCATGAACTTACTAGCTATATAAATTGCAATAAAATGTGAACGTGCGCGTTGCGCTAAATATTTGTGCAGGCGTTTTTGTCCTGAACAAAAGGTGTTATGCAATTAGGATTCGAAACACGAATGAAACTACTAAAGAACAAGAAACTCCATGTGAAGAGCGCCGCGATAATATGGTGCATCTTCGTGCTTTTTACTCACAAGAACAAAGTGAGGCAGCCCGTGAAATGGTTCGGTTGACAATGCGAAATCGTCGAGCAAACCTCAGAAATGAACAGCTAGATAATGTTCGACGCGCAAGAAGAAATGTTTTTGTTCCTGATAAGAAAACGAAAAATATTATATATCACAAGTCGTGCACCAAAACATGTAGCTAGCAAATATTATATATCACAAGTCGTGCACCAAAACATGTAGCTAGCAAATATTATATATCACAAGTCGTGCACCAAAACATGTAGCTAGCAAATGTCTTTTACTTATGTTATTAAAATATTTGATTTTAATTTTTTTTTTATATTTATCATCCTAATAAAAACTTGAACTTAATACATATGAATTAATTTTAAAATCCTAAATCGGCTCATATTTATTAACCGTTAAACGGAACGAAGTTCGCCGTCGTCAGTTAATGTATTTATAAAAGAACATAATTATGTTTATTAAAATAGTTTTTTTTTATTTGTTGCATTGTACTGCGCCCGTGATGATGATACATTCCGCGGTGCAACATGTTGTCAACGTTCAGCTACAAGTTACATGTATTTGGATTGTATCATTTTATAATATATTCTAAACAACATTGCGTTAAGGTACGGAGGACCATGTATGGAGAACCATGTACGGAGGACCATGTACGGAGGACCATGTACGGAGGACCATGTACGGAGGACTTTACAAATATACAATTAAAGAACACAAATTACACCTGGAGTCAGAATAATTTGTGGAACATACTAAATATAGTCCTGCGTGAAAGTCGAACCCACAATACTTTTAAGTATCTTATATATATCTTAAACTCTATTCCATTTATATAGCTAATATTATTATTTAATAGCTTTAACCCGCGACTTTTGTTTGTCAAAAAAAATTAAAATCTAGCACGTCCAACGCCAATAAAGTGTAAACCCTAGGTGCTTTATAGCTTCCCCGTGAGACCTAGAGGCGGAGATACTCTCCGACCTCTACCGGCGGGTTATCTCAGTGCGCGACGAGGGTGGCTCCCCATCGTCTGACGAGATAGCCACATGGCGCGAGGACACCCGCCGAGATGTCATCGCCCGTTGGGCTATGCGGCTGGAGAGGCCTAGACACGGTGTTGTTACCGTCGAGGCCCTCCGGCCCGTACTGATGGAGTGGATGGCGCAATATACGCTCGAGGTATGTTCGGGCTGGGACGGGCAGCGCCGTGACCTCGTCGCTGTCATCGGTGCCGACCTGAAGCTGCCGGCTGTCGTGAAAGCGATGGTCGACAGCGTCAGGAACTGGGACGCGGTCGTCGCCTTCTGCGAGGCTGTCATCTCGCAGAAGGAGGCGGCGGAACGAGTCCGGGAGGATTCCCGTGACCCGGGCTGCCGCCAGCGGCCGGGGCGGCGCAGGCGCGAATATCTGCGCCTGATGCCGCCCTAACCGAGGCTTCGGGTGATCGGACCGGGGAATTGTCCGGTCACCCGACGTTAGGCCGCCGCGTGAGGGCGACGCCCCGACGGCGAAAGCTGTCGGGGCGTCGACACGGGAGGAACCCGTAAGGGTAAACCGCCGGGCGGGCCACCGAAGACAAAGATCAGGTACCGGTGGTCGCTCGCACAGCGAAGTGTGGTGGGTCCATGGGGTTGCGCGCCGCCTCTTTTGTCGCCCCGGATCGATTTATCGGGGCGCGACCACATCCATGGTCCACCCTGCAAGATAAAAAAAAGGTGCTTTATAGCTTCAGCATCATGCCTGCCAAAATATTTTTTTTTAATAATAAGTATCCTATGGTCTTTCTAATACCTCGAAAACTATGCGTACAAAGTTTCATGATAATCGGTAGTAGTTTTGGACAGCGTGACAAACAAATTTATATTCACATTTACAATATTAGTAGAGATTGTTTAAAAAATAAAATAATTCAATAGTTAGACAATAAAAGTTATCAAGTATGTTTTGTAGTACGTATGTGTGTGTCTACACTAGATGTGTGTGTGTGTGTGTGTACGAACACGGCGGTAAGTATTACATAATATATGACAAAACAAGTGCCATCGTGTACACGTGCGCGCCGGCGAGTTATGGCGGGCACGTGTCGACACAACTCTGTAGTACTATACTATACATTGTTAACTTGTAGTGTTATAGATGTGAACAATACAATACGTATTGTATTAGTTTGTACATTGTCTAACTCTACATTTATTTATGTATCATACCAATGCCGGCTTTCAGCTTCGACTACAGAACGTATCTCCCCAGAAATATGAAAATTATAGCGCAATCATCACACTCGGCAGATAATGCCACAATCATCATACTTAGAAGATCAAACCGCGATCACCACGCTTAGCAGATAATATCGTAATCATCACGCTTAGACAATAAAGCCGCAATCACCACGATTAGCCAATAATGTCGTAATCACCACGTTTAATAGATATTTCCGTAATTAACACGCTTTGCAGGCGAGTCAGCAATCGCAGTGCAGTGTTATACGTTTCTCAGGCGAAAGTTATAGCTCATTCTCCCGGTGAGACTCTTAGCTGATTTTAGCAACTCTGTTTGCGCTTATTTTAAGCTTATGAGCTGTACCTATACACACATAGTTATATTTTCATCAATTGACCTAAGAGGAGGCATAGCGATGCCAGTGCCACGAAAAGAAGGAACTTTTACACATTATTAATGTATACCCACCGTCAATAACATTGTAATATCGTACTCACTCAATTGCATTATAATTATAAATATTTAGTAAACGCTTTAATATTTAAACGACTTTTTCTCCACTATGAATCGATATTCGCAACAATTCTTACGTAATAGTGAGCAAATATAAAGGGTGGCGGCTTTTATATACATAATACGTCGCTCCATGTGGAATGTATAATTTAAAATCATTTAATTTAATTTCATTTATATTCCTTTTTATTATTACTTGCTCTATGCTTACGTGGTGATTGGTTAACAATACAATGTGTCACCACTTCATACTTCCTCGTGTAACTTATAACAACTGACCGAGGGATCATCAGTAGAGTCGGCAAGAACACTCTACAGGAATAACTAGTACATCAACTACGATCACCACACCATCTAACCACCAATCTAATGATTTATTAAATATTATTTATCAAACTATAGTCATCTACCGAAATTTCAGAAGTTATCAAAGCTTTGATTCGCAAATAAATTCATAATGAATTATTTGTTAGATAGCGTGATGTACCGTGTCTATGGCTACGTCGTAGCACGTCGTCGTAGCTATCCGAATTCTACAATCAGGCGCTACGCCATGCTACGTGACTCGCTCAAAATTCCCCTTGCATGACTTGCTCACGTTTAGTAACCATCAGAGATGAGAATCGAGATTTCCTTGTAAATATTTACTATCACACTAACTAATACATACGAGTATATACTTGTCACTATTGATCTGTTGATTACAAAGATGTCGTCTGGTGTCCAGCACGTCGGGTCCGGTTTACAGACAACCCCAATTTATTTTCGGCACTAAAAATGTGTAGTTGTGTGAAGCTTGTACGTTATGGTAAGTAATAATACGGCCTCAGATGTTGAGGACCCTTGTTGTCGTTATTCGAGCTTCGTATAGTTTTTATACGAGTGCAAGATTTGCATCATTTAGTGGTGTTTATATATATATATATATATCACTAGCTTCTGCCCAAAGGTTCACTCGCGTAATATAGAATAAAAATAATTTCACCATTTCATGTTGTGTCTAATACTTTCTATCGGCCAGTGTGCTGAGGAAATTACCTATCAATTTATAGTTTTCATTTCGCATAACTTTCTAAACAACTTCATCAATTAGAAACAAACTATATCTCCATTAAAAAACTTATTTTGGTTAAACTATTTATTTCTATAGGAAGCACGGTTCCTAAAATGCTGCTGATGATCGGGATTCGTTATATATTATAAAGAATATATAACGAATCCCGATCACTAGCAGCATTTTTAGAAACCGTGAAAGTCAGCTTCATAAGAGTCACTCATTTGTAAACAATGAAACAATGTAATTATTGTGTTATTATTATTATATTATTATTATTAATTGTCCGGTAATTATTTATAAATCTCACACTTATTACACTGCAATACTAACTATAAATAAAGTCCACTTTAAATAAACATCAATATGTACTCACATGTATTTCTGGGTACAACCTTCCTCGAGCAAGACTTCTCCAACAATGTCACTGCACGACGATTTTACAGCACAGGAAGACATTGCAACTTGCGGTTTTAAGTCGATACACTACTCGAATGTATTTCCGTATTATTAATGGATTTAGTTTAGAATGTGAACTAATTCAATTAATCCTTTTAATCAATATAGAACGCTAATTTTTATTATTACAACATTTTAAAAACAGTTGCTGAATTTAAAAAAAAACTTAAAACTCAAGTCGTTGCAAATCCTTTGTATTAATTTTAAATTGAGTGCTGTAATATATTATAAACTGAACTAAAAAGCGTAAAAATACTTAGTTTATAGTTTTAAAATCGAGATAAGAATAACGTTAATGGTTTAATTATTGTTAAACGATATTTGCGCGTAATGGTTGCCAGTTTGTTACATCCAGAATAAATATAAACTAAAACTATTTATTTTAAACAAACAGAAGAAAACACAACTTGGAAACACAGTAATTATTAAATAATGTTAGTAAAGTAAACGTAGGCAGAATCAGCATCTTCAAACGTCACTTAAACTTATGAAGTTGCTGAGTTATTCGGTCTCGCGTCAACATATATATATATATATATATATATATATATATACTAGCTTTTGCCCGCGACTTCGTCCACGCAGAAGTCATCTCTGACAGAGTTAAATAGAAAAAGCAATGCAAGGTGTTGAAGGTTTGTCGCTAGGACGATAACCAACAGCGTCAGAAACTGGGATGCGGTCGCCGCCTTCTGCGAGTTAGTTGTCTAACGGAATTAGGCAATAGGATGGGTCCAAGAGAAAATACTCTACGTTGACACGCTCTACCGTCGGTGCTTTGGGCGGCGTAAGCGTGAGTACCGGTATTGAGGTTCACTGCGTGAGGGCTTCGCCTTGAGATGATACCCGGTTGCGGTGGCCCGCCCGCACAACGTAGTACGGCGCGCGTGTGTCTATATACCATAGCCGGTCACTAAAGAAATAGGTTGTTCAAAGTTCTATTCATTCTACAAATTATATTGCCAATTAACTATTTACGGTATGACCATGGGATAAAAATATAATTATCGCCACCCTTTATTTGACTGTTTTGTTTCACCAGCAGAGTTGCGACCTCGTTAGATATAATTTATTATTTGAGTTATAGAGTGAACATTTTTGAAGCTAAACTTAACCTGTATCTTAAACCATTAGGCAAGATCCTATTGCCGTCTACTATGTGTATCGTATGAGCTCTCACGCTGGCACTGGTCGCCACAACGGCACTGATGCAGGGTTGATGGAGAGGGAGAGAGAAACACGTGTTTATTTATTTTTACCGAAGAATATTTGTACGTAATTTGAAAAGAATCGATAAAGAAATTTTCGCCCCATACACACTTTGCCACTTTGTTATACCCCCTTAGGGATAGAATTCATAAAATCCTATCATATTGAATCTCTATGTCATAAAAGAAACGTGCGTCAAAATTTAATGTTTCTAGCTTTAATAGTTTCGGTATGTCGGTAATGAGTCGTTGAACCCGCTTCACAGGCCTAATTTACACAACCACAGGATGAAAATTGACAAATGCCGGATATTACCATAGAATGTTTGATTCAACTCGTAATTTGAAAAGAATCAATAAAGATTTTTTCTTCCAATACAAACTTTGCCACTCTGTTCCACCCCCTTAGGGGTGTAATTTCATAATATCCTTTCTTAGTGAATCTCTACGTCATATAAAGAAACCACTGTCAACATTTCAAGTTGCCAGCTTCAATAATATCGGCTTGGCGCTAATGATTTAATGAGTCGTCCAACCCGCTTTGCAGGCCTAATTTACACCCCCAGAGGGTGAAAATCAACAAATGCTGAAACACGTATTTATTTATTTTTACTGAAGAGTATTTGTACGTAATTTGAAAAAAATCGACAAAGATTTTTTCTTCGAACATTTTTTAAATTGACATAACTTTTTTTTTATAAACCAATTGACACAAAATAAAGCCTAAATATTAAGTAAAGCTTACCACAATATATTAATGAAAACCGCGTCTAAATCGGATAAGCTGTTTCTGAGATTAGCGTGCACAAACACACAGACAAACAGACAAACAGATAAACAGACAAAAATTTAAATAAATATTATTTTGGGTTCTATTAGTGTTTATAAAGGTCCCAGTAATATTTTTTTTCATATATCTTCCATGTACAGACAGCGACCCGTTACATTTTTATTATATGTATAGATATATATATATACTAGCGACCTGCCCTCGCTTCGCTTCGGTTACGTCTACTTTCGCTACATAGAATTCCTCTCGGAGAAGGAATTTCTTAAAACCCTATTTTATCTGACATTTACAGGGCAGAAAGAATGTCCACACTAAATTTCAAGTCTGTAGAGGCAGTATTGGAAATGTAAATTTTTTGGATTAACACCTACGTAATCCGCTATAGGGGTGGAATCTTAGCTGACCTTTACTCAGCGAAAGGAGTATTCCTACCAAATTTAAAGTCTGTAGGCATTATGGTTCCAAATATATCGTGATGAATCAATACATATCATCCTTTCTGTCTCGATTTTTGCAAACATGTTGATTAAAAACTGGCTAAACAGCGAACAAAAATATAGCAGATGATCTTATACTCCTTTCCTAATCATTATAGGGTAAAATAAAAAGTTGCAGTAGATATAATTTTACAAAGCGGTGTTTGTGGTTTTAGTATCGTAATGGCTATATCCTAACACAATTAAAAAACCAAACAACTGCTGAAATAGAGTATCGACATAAACGGATATTGTCACACAAACTGTAATGCATCGTGTGAGCGATGGATTTCAGTTATTCGATACAAGGTATTACCAGGGCTTGGAATTACAATATTCTGCTTAGAAAATTACCGTCCAATCATTTCAAATTTCAAAGTCTACGTTCAAATGAGGCTATGTCCTAAAAGTAAATGGACCTCTCTAAAGCTTAGAAACCTATAAACATCGTACTAATATAGTGCGGTGACATTCGAGACATTTCAATTTTAAAAAGTATTTGCATTGTACCAAACGTTTATGTGACATCAACCTTTTTAGAGTTCCATACCCAAAAGATAAAACAGGACCGTATTACTAAGACTCCGCTGTCCGTCCGTTACTTCGTCTGTTTGTCACCAGGTTGTTTGTTGTTCTCATGAACCGTGATAGTTGGACAGTGATAGTTGAAATTATCACAGATGATACATTTCTTTTGCTGCTACAACGACAAATACTAAACATACATACATACATATTATCACGCCATATCCCTTGCAGGGTAGGCAGAGAGAACAGAGTGCCAGAGAACTCTATCTCTGCATACTTCACTCGCTTCCTCAACATTCATAATTCTCTTCATACACGCTCGCCGGTTTCGGAGACTCTTGACTCCTTCAGTACCTGACCGATCTGGTCTAGGTAGGTTAGTCTCGGTCTCCCTCGGTACCTACATCCTTCCACTTTCGCATTGTATATCTTCTTAACCAGACGTTCGTTCGGCATTCTTTCCACATGTCCGAACCATCGGAGCATTCCCTTTCGCATCTTTACACCAATACTCTATTTCATACCTACTCGCTCTCTTACGTCGTCGTTACGAATGCGGTCGGTCAGCCTAACTCCACAGACTTTCCGAAGAGATCGCATTTCGACCGCATTAATTTTACTTTCATACTCTTTTCTGTACCAACAAATACTAAAAAAACAATAAAATAAATATTTAAGGCTCCCACACAACAAAGGTAATCTTTTTGCTTGTTTTTGCTCGATATTGATAACAAAAATACGTAGACGTTTGAAGTATTCTCAGAATATTTAGTAATATATTCCCTTTAGAAATAAATAATTAAATTAAAATAAAACAAATAGAGAATTTAAAAGGGGCTCCCATACAACAAACATGATTATTTTGCCATTTATAGATAATGGTACGGAACCCTTCGTGCGCGACTCCGAGTCGCTCTTGGCCGGTTTTTTGAATATAATCGAATTGAGTTTTCAAACATGTGTCAAATTAAAATGTCTTTTAAATCAAAATCACTAAGAAATATTGATATCAACTTTAAAGAAAATCACCCCTAAAATAACTTTCCACCCCTTTTTAACCCAGTTAGGAGATAAATCTCAATAAAATATGAATCACATCTTTCAACCATTCTGTTAAAGAATGTTTATGCAAAATTTGAAATAGATTGGATCAAGGAATCACGTTGTCCACGATACAAACTTTGCCCAGCTTTTTCACTCCCTTAGGGATACAATTTCGTAAAATCCGTTCTTAGCTGACCTCTACTCGGCGGAAGAAATATTCCTACCAAATTTAAGGTTTGTAGGCCTTATGGTTCCAGAGATATCGTGATGAGTCAATACATAGGTGGAAATCTCTTATATATATATATATATATATATATATAAATATATATATACTAGCAGACTCGGCCACGCGCTGCTGTGGCTCAGGTAGCCTTAGTAACACGTAGTGGTAATAAATTATAGCTTATATGAAACGTTTAACATAGCGCCATCTATTAAATACTTACTCAATCCAGTCAACAGGTACCGCCATCTGTTAGAATCGTTTGAAGATGACAGATAATTGTGACTGTCAAATAAAGACAAATAATTTGCAATAAAATAATATTGCGACCATAAATTGAGATAGAAGCTATCCTATCTTTTAAGATGGATCAAACTACACATGCTGTGCAAATTTGATTAAAATCGGTTAAGTACTTTAGGAGTCCATCGCGGACAAACAACGTGACGCGTAATTTATATATATTAAGATATATATAGATTTAAAATTATATGTATGCGGGAGATACTTAATATGTCGCTATTACAAATCATACTATATGTAAATACAGTTAACAATAACGTATAGTTTTGAACATTTTAATAGTTTTAAAAGTGCAAATAAATTAAAAGTGTGTTAGTACAAAATGTGAACATTATATCAGCGGGCCCTCCAGTATCAATCACTGACAAACTCGTTCAGATGCAAACTTCGTACTTTTATGAATATCTATTTAAACTTGGGCGATAAATTTGTGAGGACGACGCGTCGATCATTCAACTTAATACTTCCCTCACACGAGGGCTTATGGCGCCGCGACATTATAACTTTATATAAAAATATATCGTATTTATACAATACAATTATTGAGGAGTGAACGCCTGACATGGTATGGACATGAGATGAGACGAGATGAAAGTAATGTTGTGAGGAAAGTTTTAAATATGAATGTTGAAGGCTTTAGGGGTAAAGGAACACCAAAGAAAAGATGGATGGACTGCGTGACGCATGACATGGATAGACAGGGAGTGACTGCAGAGATGACGTCTGATAGGACTGCATGGAAGAAGATGAGATATTGCGTCAACCCCAAATAATTGGGATAAGAGCACGATGATGATGATGATTAATATTATTGTTTTCACATTTCCTTTTGTTCACCATTAGAGTTGTTGCCCCTTCTGCTGCTGACTTCTGAGTTGACTTTTACGACTTGCACACAAGGTGTTCTTATAGCGTGATGTCTGATGTTTCTCCTCTAAGAATGAACGGATTTTAAACTACAGTTTACAGCTTAGGATCGATGAATTTTTGTGATCCCGATCAATCAGATGCGGGTCTACTACGTTTTATTATATTTAATGTATTTATTATAATTATTAATGATTTGATATTTATCGGCATATAAAATAATATTATGTGTAATAAGTAAGGGTTTGCCTGTATATATATACCCCACATGGCGTCAACATTTGATAACGCCAAAAATAAAGTAGACGACAATGTCCCGTACGACAATATGGCGCGATCACTGTCGGTGTGTTTGGGGGAGGAATGAACTTTATGACGTCATCAAACTCGATGAGCCGACATGCCTCCCACACGAGCACTCGACCGATATACGAACATAACATTCAGTTAAATAATACACACACACACACACGTTACAGTTTATTTTGTGAACAAAATTTTTGTTTTAACGAATATTTATAAAATGAAGTCAATATCTTATAGTACATCCGGGTTGTACCTAACCTAAAGGTTATATTATTATTAAAATATTAGTTTAGTAGCGTTGTGTAATATTGATGTGATGCGTTCGGAACAAAATGTACCATACCCCCTTATTTTGTGTGGGAGGGTGCAAGGACAGGAAAACAACATTCTCCTTTGAAATTCACAACGCATACAAAGACGGTTCGCTCCGAGGTCCCGGTCTACAGGAGCTTATAAATCGTGAGATAGATAGAGGGATTTGAAAAAAATAATAATCTAAATCAAAAAGATCAGAAAACTATTTAACAATAAAATAAAAAATATATTTTCTAATGCAGGTTCAGAGGTAGCTTGTAAATCTAGGGCACAGAGTCCCACTGATATTGTTGTATACTAATACAGTAAATAGGTAAGAGTTAATGTTATTATAACTATACTAAAACCATATTATTCATAACTTTTCTTTTTTATCTGCAGCTGGACGATATAGAGCCTCTATTTCTGTCTATAGGGCGATATATGCACTATACAATATTATTGCATCTTGACCATACATAACTTAAACGTTTGCTCGTCACTTCTTGTAGCATTTATATAATATACTATATACGTTAAAAAATCTACGCTACTAAGTTAGCATACGTGACACGAGTCTAACACTGACAGCCGCTCGAGCTTGACGCGCTACGGTAGCGCGACACAGGCGAGTCATCTAGTTTACTGGAGCGTGGCGTTGGTTTTGTTTTTAGCTCATATACATTCCATCAGGCACGGGTGTTATGTAGATTAGAGAAATTATTCTACTACATCACGCTGGCACATCAAACTGTGCAGCGCGAGATCTTCTCGAGTTGTTCTCATCTCGCAATGTTGTTAGATAACATCTCTAAACCAATTTTTGTGATATTCACGAGTACATATGGATGAATGCATTTATACTGCATGTCCATAGGGAACGGTAACATTAGCTAATGGATTGAATTAATATATTCTCTAGATAAAATAGTATTGAACTGAAACTTCTTTGTGCGCATGAGGATAACATTTTTACAAATGAAACGCATTATTAGTGACACGAAAATGACTTTTATAGTCCAAGAAAAGGGAGAGAGCGATTGAGACCGATTGAGAGAGAGAGAGAGTGAGAAAAGGTGAACGTAGCATGAAACACGCAGCCTTGGAGCGAGAGTAGGGAGCGAGCGAGTGAGAACAATCGAGAGAAAGAGTGAGATAGAGCGAACGTCGCATCACGCATAGTGCCACGGAGCGAAAGGTGGGAGAGAGCTAGCGGAAAGATTGAGAGAGAGTAAGATAGGGCGAACGTCCCATAACGCACATAGCCATGAAGCGAGAGGAGGGGGAGAGCGAGGGGAAAGGGATACCGAAGGAAAATATACGCTATAGGTTGATGTATGTAAATGAGATTTAAAAATTAGTTCAAAGAAGTTTCACTTCTGACATGTGTACTTTGTACGCACGCATCACATTTTATATAAAACTAGCAAGCCCAGCCAGTTGGTTGGTCTAAATAATTCGATATATCGCAGCGCCACCTGGTGGTGAATTACATAAATGGGAATATAAACCTTCTCCGTGTAAAAATACATATACATACCAATTTTCATAAAGATCGGTCAAATAGTTTCTGAGTTTAGCGATGCAATACACACAATCATCTTCTTTTGTAGATATAGATAATGCGTGATAAGAAGTTGTGCTATTCTCCCATACACGAAGGCAGTAGAGACACTACTCCCACTCTACCCGAAACAGCGTATCTCCCCACCATTTTCCTTCATACAAGAAATTTGGATATCAGAATTTGAAAGCATTCCATAAAAGGTTTGATTTCAAGAAACCTTTACAATTTTCCAACATTATAACTATGAATTAGTAAATGATATTGTTCATATTAATTGCTTCATTATTGTATACACTTATGTATACATATGTAAGTGTATACATATATAAAATGTATACAAAACTGTACTAAAATTCAGTATATACGTGGCACAATAGTCATGATACGTCGAATGGAAGCTCCTACCGAAGCGCCTACTTAAATAAATATTATCACTTAAGATTTGAGCCTCGTCTCCCAGGTAACGCAGCCAGATCAGACGAGCGGCTTTACATTATGTATGAGGATGCTGGAGCCCGACGTGTAGGCGAGCCGTATTGAGTCTTAGCTAGTGTGTGATACGGTTTATAATTGTGTGAAGATGAATATCGTACCGGCTTTTGGGTTAGGTTTGCCTGAGTGTGCATTCAATATAATGAAATGCCCGTATGTAGGTTACACTTGATTTTATGATGAACTCGTTTCCTTCGGTGGAGCTGGCTCATGCTTACTTGTCTTATAGTATACAGTTAGGTTTGTAGTGAAGCGTTCAAGACGCAATACGGGGGAGATATCATGTGTTTGCTGTGATTTAATGAAGACCAACTATGTCAGTACGATCAATATGTACAAGATTCTAACTTTACTTTTTATTGAGAGATGTCCGTTTTCTGTTTTCTTAGCTCATTATTTTGAACAAATGATTTTGTCAGATATTCTTGCGTACCGATGATCACTGTGTAGGTATATTGGTATCGGTATCGGTAGCGACCTCTCACACCAAGTGTCGTAGGTTCAATCCCCGCGTAGTACAATTATTTGTACGATCTACAATTTGTTTGTTACTGCTATTTAAGTTCGTAAAACCGTATGTTTGTAAAATCCAGTGCCACACAAATCAATGATTTTTCTAGACAATACGTCGGGGAGGGGGGAGGGGGACGATACTGCGGATGATGTTTGTATTGCGGGGGATATTACCAACATGTCGTTAACGGTTACAAATTACACCTTACCGACTATTACAAATACAAGACATATATATGTCTTAATATATATTAGTGATAGGACTACACTGTTGACAGTACTCTGTTGACAGTACTCTGTTGACAGTACTCTGTCCACAGCCGCGGGTCGATACGACAGGAGCAGTCACACTCTCACAGAAAATCGATGTCTGAGCAGTGGCAATGTGGTATTGCACTACGTTTGGTGCACAAGAGAGACAGCAGCACAACTCGGGTGGTGGTTTTAGTTGATAAGCAGCAGTCCAGCCATACTTCTGGTGTTGCAAACGTTCATAGGCGGCATCAACACTTACCATCAGATGTTCTGTTAGCTCGTTTCACACCATAAGCAATAAAAAATAACCTAGACTCAGAACTACGATTTATTATTAATTTATTGACTTGCATGAGAATCGAAACCTTGGCATTGGCATGAGGTTA
Source organism: Lymantria monacha (assembly GCA_905163515.2). NCBI lineage: Eukaryota > Metazoa > Arthropoda > Insecta > Lepidoptera > Erebidae > Lymantria > Lymantria monacha. The sequence goes on along the minus strand of LR991096.1, from coordinate 424,270 downwards.
ATATCTAAACCACTACGCTATATGTGCAGTCAGTTCATTAAAAAAGCGGATTTATGGATATCAATTTTAAAACTCGACTGTGTCATACGGACTGAGTACACTATTAATATCCTGATATCTGATGTCCCCTTTTGTTATATATCATGTTTAAGTTAGCTATGGTCCCGCTCATGGCTCGCCTAACCGTACGGTGCGACGGGAAGTCGGTGTGGGGCCTCCATAACCCCACAGTTTCCCCTATCCGTATATTGGGTAAGCCACCAGCACTCGGATCCCGACTTCAACATTTCCGATGTACCCTTAGAGTATGATTATCGCACATGAATTAAGTATGTCAGATTGTTGTGCAGAAATAATAGCATCTGATTAGATTATAAAGTTACAAATACGGTTGGAAATAAATAGAATAAAGATGACAATGTTTACCTGTAAAAGATGATGAGAATTTTTTTGACTAGAATGGTCATCACCTCAGTTCATGTACGTCCCATTGTTGGGGCCGAGCCTCCTTCACAATGGTAGGGAAATTAACATACTATACCACGCTGGTCAAACGTGTCGGTATAGGGTTCCCTTTCGACTTTTCCTTCTCTTGCATAGATGTTATATATATTTAATATCCTATAGTCATCTCTCACGATCACCCACGAGTAAGATAGGGTGGTGGTGGTGAATTGTATTCTTACTTAGTCGCCGCATGAAATTTGAGTAGAATGTATGTACATGTTATATACTAGCAAGTGTAATGGGTACTTAGTATGTCTCAGGTTTAACACCTAATCTCTTTTAAATTATATAATTACTTTATATTAATTGAAAGTTGATTATGACATAATTATAGAAGAAAAATTAAACGTTATATAATATATACATTATACATCCTCGTATATATATATATATATATATATATATATAGGTAGGTAGTAGGTACCATATCAATATCCAGGCGGTCCCCCGGCTACATCTCCGCACAAAGTTTTAATGAAGCACTCGCAATTAACGGAGCTCCTTGAGATTCTACTTTGAGCTCAAATATTATGGATTTATTCAAAGTTCGTTACGAATGTTCGTCGCGCGTCGGCGGATACACAATTACTTATACAATATTTGACTAGTGCAATCAACGCGGATAAAGATGATTGCGTTACGAGCGCCATCTACTGATGGAATATAAAATATATAAATGGTTTAAAATGATCAACTTTATAATATTTAAAGATGGAGTATATATTGTAGCCACAGTTACATATTATGTAGACGTGTGATAGTTTCCTGTGGAAGTCAAATGGATAGTCACCCGCACTTGGGGAGTTTATATAATATATTGCGATTGTGCCCGTCTGTCAAGCGTGGCGATTATAAAATTATGAGCAGACTTTTATGCGAAGGATATAACGTTTTATCATACTTATTAAAGTATATGTCTTAATCTCTGCCCCTCAACATTACACACACATACAGTGTTAGTCGACCTAACACACGTTATGACAACAATCTAAGCTAATAGATAACAGTCTATCACAGCGCCACCTCGCGATTATACACTTTTGAATCGAAGTAAGTAATACCAATCGAACAACATTTTGTATGAAAATCTTTTTAGTTACTTAACGCGTCAGTAGCGGCAGTGATTTATCTATAATTACCATTTTTGCAATATGGGGCACTTTAAACCTTGTCTTATAAACCAAATCGACCTACTATATTACGCTGGTCATACGTGTTGGTATAGGGTTTTGTTTCGAGTTTTCCTTCTCTTGCATAGATGTTATTTGCGTTTTATATTCCTTAGTCGTCTATTATGATCAACCACGGGTAAGATAGGGGGTGGTGAATTGTATTCCTACTCCGTCATCACATGGAAAAAGCATAATATAAATGCTTAAATGATGTTTTTTCTGTGCATATACTATGGTAATTTACTTATTAAAAACATTAAAGCAAATTTAAGATTACTGAAATTTAGCACTTAATATGCTTAATTATTTATAAAATCCGATTACGAAATGAAAAATGATGTCGCAAGCGGGATTCGAACCCGCGTCTATTGGGATTCCGGCCCAATCAAAATAATTAAGCATATTAAGTGCTAAATTTCAGTAATTTAAATAACAAGGTTGTGTCATCGTTTAATACAATTCTAACTGTAAAGTTTGAAGTATTAAGCCTATAACAATGTGTAAACATTGTCGGGTAGATAGCATACCGTCACCTTAAGACGTAAATATAATACGGAGTGAAATTTGCATGTCCTACAATTAGTCGCGGTGGTGCAGTGGCAGCACGATTGGGCCGGAATCCCAATAGACGCGGGTTCGAATCCCGCTTGCGACATCATTTTTCATTTCGTAATCGGATTTTACAAATTTAAGATATAATTGCGTACATTAAAACAAATCGCAGGTGAATTCAAAATGACCACGTCGCAAATGAGACATAGACAAGGCGTCTAAGGCGTCATAGACCTTGTACTATTGTAAAATAAAATAATAATATAACGTGACAAAATGACAACATCAACATAATCTAATAGTTCTTTATAATTAATACAGTTGTATCTGTTATCTATCGTTATATATGTCGTTATGTGTGTGTGTGTGTAATCACTCAATACATAGCGACACTATCGGTGGGATACTGATGGGACACTAATATATGTAGTTTGTACGCGGTCCGGGGTGTCCCCTATAATGTTGTGTATACTCAATATGTTCATATGCTATAACTTTGCAATAACACTTGCGGATCTCTTGTGCGAAGTTCGGCGCGGGGGCCTGGTACGGGGCCCTGGTACGGGGGCCCGCACGCGCCACTCACATTTACATAGGACGCGAGTCGGCGTCGCACGTTGTAACTTACTAAACAAATACCATAACCGACTTTAGTGTTGTGTACCTACTGTGTAACATTAGGACAATGTGCGCACACAGCGCCCCCGCCGGCCGGTGACGGCTCACTTACTTTGTATTAGCATTGTTTACATGTAGAGGTCGTGTGGGACGGTTATGGTACGGAAGTAGACGACGTCACTGCCAGAGATGGAAATATCAATATAAGGGATTTGGGCTACGAGTATGTGGTGGGAGTCCTCCGTGCGTTAATCTTCTATCTATCTTCTATCTATACATATAATAAAAATGTAACGGATCGCTGTCTGTACATGGAAGATATATGAGAAAAAATATTACTTTACGGGACCTTTATCAACACAAACAGAACCCAAAACAATAATTTTTAAAATTTTTGTCTGTTTATCTGTTGTCTGTTCATCTGCGGATTTGTGCACGCTAATCTCAGAAACGGCTTATCCGATTTAGACGCGGTTTTCACTAATATATTGTGGTAAGCTTCACTTAACATTTAGACTTTATTTTATGTCAATTAGTTTATAAATAAAAAAGTTATGTCAATTTAAAAAATGTTCGGAGAAAAAATCTTTATCGATTCTTTTCAAATTACGTACAAATTATCTTCAGTAAAAATAAATAAACACGTGTTTCAGCATTTGTTGATTTTCACCCTCTAAATGTGTAAATTAGACCTGCAAAGCGGGTTGGGCGACTCATTAAGTCATTAGCACCAAGCCGATATTATTGAAGCTGGCAACTTGAAATGTTGACAGTGGTTTCTTTCTATGACGTAGAGATTTACTAAGAAAGAATTTTACGAAATTATACCCCTAAGGGGGTGGAGCAGAGTGGCAAGTTTGTATGGAGAGAAAAAAAATATTGATTCTTTTCAAATTACGAGTCGAATCAAATATTCTAGGGTAAAATCCGGCATGGGGTACTATCCCAGAAACCTCCACGCGGTGTACCCTGGGTGCTCGTACCCCAGCTCGGGCGCCGACTCCGAGGGGAGCGGGACCATCATGCCTCCACCGAAGGTGCCGGCTTCTCGCAGGGGACGAGGGGCCGCAGTAGCAGGAAGAAGGTCGGTGACTCCTCGGCGTGAGGCGGCGCCTGCTGCGAGCGACGGCCCCCTGGACCTGCAGGCTGAAAATGCCTGCCTTAGTGGCGAGGTCTCAGGCCTGCGGGACCTGAACCGCCAGTTGGGGTCCGAGCTGGAGTCGCTGCGTCAGGTAAACCGCATGTTGGCCAAAGACATGGCCGACCTGCGGGCCCAGATGGCGCAGTTCCTACCGCCTGCGCCAAAGCCGTCGGCCAAGGCGCGCTAAACAGCGGCCGCGGTGAAACCCGTCCCTGCGGCGAGGAGGACGCCCCCCGCTGCGGAGGGCACGCCGCCGGCTGAAGCCGTCACGGCCACCGAGCCGACACCTGTCCCGGTAGCGAGGAGGACGACTCGCGCCGCGGCGAAGAAGTCGCCAAGCGTCTCGGAGCGGGCCCCGGTGGAGGCTCAACCGGAGGCGCCGAGCCCGCTGCCGACCCCAATGCCAACCCCGCTGCCAACCCCGCTGCCAACCCCGCTGCCAACCCCGCTGCTTGCGGTGGGGGGATTGCCGGATGAGTCCCTGCGCGCGATAATCGACGCAGTGGGCAAAATTGTCGATGCGCGCTTCGCCGTTCTGGAGGCAAGGCTGTCTCCAGAACCACGTGTCCGGCCGCCTCTTGCCGCAGATAAGCGGCCACATACGGCACCTGCCCCCGCCCCGCTGCCTTGTCAGGGTGGCCGCGTGGGGAGCTACGCTGCGGTCGCGGCCGGGCCTAAGCCCAAAGGCCCCGGCCCCGCTCCGAAGGGATCTGCCCTGAGGAGGAAGACGGCGCTGGCTCCTGCCGGACCGCTGAAGCCGCCCGCAACGAAACCGCCGGCGACGACCAGCGAGGCTGCGACAAGGCCTTCCGCGTCTGGCACGACTGCCGTACCCGAAGAGGGTTGGCAGGTGGCTGAGCGCGATAGAAGGAGTCGCGGCCAAAGAAGGAGAGCGGAGGCCAAGCGCGCCGCTGAGGTCTCCGCTCCCAAGGCAGGAGCTGGCGACAAGAAGAAGAGGTCGCGCAAGGGGCTCAAGCCGCCAAAGACAGCCGCAGTGGTGATCACTGTGCTGCCTGAGGCGGCCGAGAAGGGCCTCAGCTACGAGGCCGTCTTGAGGAAGGCCCGGCGGGAGCTAGACGTCTCCGATATTGGAGGCGTCGAAGCCAGGACCCGCAAGGCCCGGACGGGGGCTCGAATCCTCGAGTTCCCAGGGGCCGAGGGCGCCAAGACGGCTGACAGCGTAGCTGAGAAGCTGCGAGGTCTGTTCGCCGAGGAGGGTGGCATCAGGATCGCCAGGCCCGTCAAGTGCGCCGAAATGCGCATTTCGGGTCTGGACGACTCCGTGACGGTGGAAGACATCCGGGAGGCTATTGCCTCGAAAACCGGGTGTCCCATAGACACCGTCCAAGTCGGTGCCATTCGTCCCGGTCCGGGTGGCGTAGGTGCTGCCTGGGCGCAGTGCCCGGTGGAGTCGGTCAGGCAACTGGCCGGCTCAGGCAGGCTCCTCGTGGGCTGGAGCTCGGCGCGGGTAACCGTGCTTGAGCACCGGCCTGCGAGGTGCTATAAGTGCATGGCGGTCGGACACACTCGACCGACGTGCACCAATTGCTTCGACTGCGGCGGATTGTGTTTCCGCTGCGGTCAGACCGGGCACGTGGCGGCATCTTGCGCCGCCCCGCCCCACTGCCCCGCGTGTGCGGCGGGCAATAAGCCCGCCAAGCACCGCATGGGTTCTGGGGCGTGCAGACCTCCTGCTTCGGCCCCAAAGGGGCGGGGCGGCCTTTCGACCACGGCCGCTCCCGCTCCTAGCGCGGCCCGATCGCCCACTGGCGAGGCGGAGGTGATGGATACGGCCCACTAATGGCTGCAGAATCCATTCACCTCCTGCAGGCCAACACCAACCACTCCGCCGGAGCGCAGGATCTCCTCCTGCAATCCATGGCGGAGTGGTCGATTGGTGCAGCCGTAGTCGCGGAACCGTACGTCGTGCCTGATCGCCCCAATTGGGTGGTCAGCCGAAACGGAACTGCGGCAATCGTCGTCTCAACGCAGCGGCACTTCCCGTCCTTATCCCTTTTGGATAGGGGCGAAGAATTTGTCGCTGCGGAATGGGGAGGGGTCACACTCTACAGCGTTTACCTCTCCCGTAACAGGAGAATGGACGATTTCAGGGCCTCCCTCACCACCTTGGAGGCTTCGATACGGCGACTGGCACCGGGCCTCGTCCTGGTCCTGGACTTCAACGCCAAATCCACGGCATGGGGGTCCCCTATGACGGACGACCGCGGACGGGCGGTCGTTGAGTGGGCGGCTTCACTGGGCCTCTGTATTGTTAACAGGGGCTCAGTGAACACGTGTGTGCGGCAGCAGGGCGGGTCGATAGTGGACTTGTCGTTCGCTAGCCCCGCTGTCGCGCCACGGGTGAGGAACTGGAGTGTCCTGGAGGAGGCGGAGACCCTGTCGGACCACCGGTACATCCGGATGGAGGTCTCCCCCCGGGAACCCGGTAGGGGTCACAGGGCGGACGGAGCTCCCGCGTTTCCGCGGTGGGCTGTGGGTCGTCTTGATAGGGACCTACTGGCGGAGGCGGCCATCGTTCACACGTGGCTGTCCTCACCGCCCCCAGCGGACGGAGTAGACGCTGAGGCTGTCCGCATCCGCAGTGCGTTAACGCAGATCTGCGATGCGGCCATGCCCAGGGTGCGGCGTCTACCTCCGAAGCAGGGGGTCTACTGGTGGTCCCCAAGACTGGCGGACCTTCGCGCGGCGTGTATCAGTGCCCGAAGGTCCTACACCCGCAGCCGGCGGCGTCACCGCGACGCTGAGCGGGAGGGCCAGCTGTACGAGGCGTACCGCAGTGCGCGTACTGCCTTTCGGCTGGCCATCCGAGCCGCCAAGGATGCGAGTTGGCAGGAGATGTTGGACTGTCTCGACCGTGACCCCTGGGGTCGCCCGTATCGCGCGTCGCTGAACAAGCTTCGCGCGCAGGGCCCCCCCCTCACCGAGACCCTCCAGCCCGACTTCCTCTGTAGGGTGATCGAGGGGCTATTTCCACGGCAGTCGGGACACACGCCCCCGGTCATGGCTTCGCCAGATCAAGACCGGGAGGCCGACGACGAGAGTGTTCCACCCGTGACGGAGTCGGAAGTGGGGGCGGCAGTGGCGCGGATTCGCTCCGCCACCACGGCCCCCGGCCCGGACGGAATACCAGTCCGGGTGTTGACGTCGCTCCTCGAGCACTTCGAGCCTCGCCTCAGGCAACTGTTCAACGCCTGTCTGACGTCTGGACGGTTCCCTGAGTGCTGGAAGGAGGGGAGGTTGGTTCTCCTGCCAAAGCCGGGACGGCCCCCGGATTTGCAGTCGGCCTACAGGCCCATCGTGCTTCTCGACGATGTGGGTAAGTTGCTGGAGCGTGTTCTCGCTGCCCGCATCGTCCGACACTTGGAGGAGGTGGGGCCCGATCTGTCGGACGCTCAATATGGGTTTAGGAGGGGGCGTTCGACCATCGGGGCCTTGCTACGCCTGAGGCAGACGGCCGCGGAGGCTGTCGCCGGCAAGGGAGTGCTGTTGGCGGTTTCGCTGGACATCGCCAACGCATTCAATAGTCTGCCATTCAGCTGCATCAAGGAGGCGCTCCGGTTCCATGGAGTGCCCCTGTACCTCAGGCGGCTGGTGGCAGACTATTTGGAGGGGCGCAGTATGAATCTGTTTTCCCACATCTCTGGAAAAAGGCTCACATTATACCGATACATAAGAATGGATCTAAATCTAAAATAGACAATTATCGCCCCATATCTATACTTAGCACATTAGGTAAACTTTTCGAAAAGATAATTTATAGCTACATTTATCCGATTATATCATCCGCTATACCCCATGATCAGCATGGTTTTATGAGAGGTCGGTCTACAACATCAAATTTGGCGATTTTTACTAATTACGTACTGCGTGAAATGGAGAGTTCGGGTCAGGTTGATGTAATTTATACCGATTTTGAAAAGGCGTTCGACCGCGTTGATCATGATATTTTAATATGCAAATTATACAAATTTGGTATTCGGGGTGACTTGCTGAGGTGGATTCAGTCATACTTGTCTAACCGTTCCCAGGCTGTGGTTCTTGGAGGTTTCAAATCTGATTTTGTTAGTATTTCTTCTGGAGTTCCCCAGGGATCGCACCTGGGCCCTCTTTTCTACTGTGCCTACTTGCATGACATTGATAAATATTTTAAATACTCTAATCATCTTCTATATGCCGATGATACAAAAGTGTACATGAGAATACGCTCTCGTTTGGACTGCGAAATGGTACAGCGTGACTTAAATGCTTTATGGACCTATTATAATAAAAATAATATATCACTCAATATTGGGAAGTGTCAAGTTATTAGTTTTACCCGGAAAGCTAACCCAATCTCATATCTGTACAAGTTTAATAGTAATGTTATTAAAAGAACCGTATCAGTGAGAGATTTGGGAGTTCAATTGGACTCTAAGATGATACTCTCTGAGCATATTGAGACAATCACTGCCAGAGCATTTCGCAATCTAGGCTTTATTATTCGTACGTGTACGCCATTCAAAAAGGCCAGTACCTTAAAAACAGTATACTACGCCTACGTTCGGAGTATCCTGGAGTACTGTAGTCCCAGCTGGTGCCCTCAGTATATGGCGTATGTCGAAAAAATAGAGCGTATTCAGAGACGATTCATAAAACATCTGAATTATAAAACTCATAGACGCCACGATACATATGTCAACGACTGTAAGCACTATCAACTAACACCGCTTGCTGATAGACGTATAATGCAGGATATGTGTCTTCTGTTCGATATTTTACGCGGCGGTCTTGACTCCCCATCACTAGTATCCTCTATAAGTTTTAATATACCTAGAAAACGAACCAGAAACACTTCATTGTTTACTGTACCCCACCAGCGTACAAATTATGCTTGTAACTCAGTTATCCCCAGAATACTGCGCACTTATAATGACAGGTTTGATAACATTGACATATTCCAGTTGTCCAAAAGTAGTTTTAAAAATCATATTCTCCGAGACCTAACCGCCAATCCACAATCCAAGAATAGGCTGTAAATATTGTTTTCCTTTATTTTGTCCTTTGTTTTCTTTATTTGTTTGTTGTTTCTTTTTTAAACATTTATTTTTAATTTTTATGTTCAAATTTTACTGCTACTGTTTAATATCTTGAATAATTTATAACTAATAAATTGCTATTTTGTATCACCTCAAATTGTCTTGTCGTGGAACTCTGTAATTGGCTCTGCTTATTGTAAATGCAAACAGCTGATTCTGTTTGCATACTCATATATGTAAAACTGTTTTTGTTAAAAAGCTGTTGAATTTCCTTAAATAAATAAATAAATAAATCCTCTGCGCGGGTCCCGCAGGGGACATTGTGCGGACGCCCATGTCGTGCGGTGTTCCACAGGGGTCGGTTCTGGGGCCGACTCTGTGGGACATCGGGTACGACTGGGCGTTGAGAGGGAGTCTCCCCCCCGGGCTGAGCTTGGTGTGCTATGCTGACGACACGCTCGTCACAGCCCGGGGCAGGACACTCGAAGAGGCGGCGAGCCTGGCCACTCTCGGCACCGAGGAGATGGTCAGGCGAATCGAGGCGCTGGGGCTCAGGGTGGCCTTAAATAAGACGGAGGCTCTATTATTCCATGGGCCACGCGTAAGGCTGCCAACCGGCGCCTCGTTAGTCGTCAACTCCATCCAGATCAACATCCAGGCCCATATGAAGTACTTGGGTCTGGTGCTCGACGGGCGATGGTGGTTCCGGGAGCATTTCCGACAGATTGCTCCCCGGCTGGTCGGCGCGGCGTCCGCCCTTTCTCGGCTCATGCCGAATGTGGGCGGACCCAGTTTCGAGGGCCGACGGCTGTATGCGGGGGTCATCCGCTCGATGGCCATGTACGGCGCACCCGTGTGGGCGAGAGCTCTGAACGCCCAGCTCAGGGCGGTTCTGTGGAGGCCACAGCGAGCCATGGCGGTCAGAGCCATTCGCGGGTACCGCACGGTGTCGACAGAGGCGGCGTGCCTATTGGCCGGGACACCCCCGTGGGACCTAGAGGCGGAGATGCTCTCCGACCTCTACCGGCGGGTTACCTCAGTGCGCGAGGAGGGTGGCTCCCCATCGTTGAGCGAGATAGCCACCTGGCGCGAGGACGCCCGCCGAGACGTCATCGCCCGTTGGGTTACGCGGCTGGAGAGGCCTAGACACGGTATCGTGACCGTCGAAGCCTTCCGGCCCGTATTGATGAAATGGATGGAGCGGCGGTACGGGGTCCTCACCTTCCGACTGGTGCAGGTGTTGACGGGGCACGGGTGCTTCGGGAAATACCTGCACACGGTCGTGTACAGGGAGTGGACTCCGGGCTGCCATCATTGCAGTAGTGATGAGGACACGGCGCAACATACGCTCGAGGAATGCTCGGGCTGGGACGGGCAGCGCCGCGACCTCGTCGCTATTATCGGTGCCGACCTGTCACTGCCGGCTGTCGCGAGGGCGATGGTCGACAGCGTCAGGAATTGGGACGCGGTCGCCGCCTTCTGCGAGGCTGTCATCTCGCGGAAGGAGGCGGCGGAACGAGTCAGGGAGGACTCCCGCGACCCGGGCCGCCGCCAGCGGCCGGGGCGGCGCAGGCGCGAATACCTGCGCCTGATGCCGCCCTAACCCAGGCCTCGGGTGATCGGACCGGGGAATTGTCCGGTCACCCGACGCGAGGCCACCGCGTGAGGGCGACGCCCCGACGGCGAAATCTGTCGGGGCGTCGACGAAAGGAACCCGCGAGGGTAAACCGCTGAGCGGACCACCGAAGACAAAGATCGGGTACCGGTGGTTCGCTCGCACGGCGAAGAGAGAGGATTTTACGGTGGGTCTATGGGATCACGCGCCGCCTTCTCCGTCACCCCGGACCGATTTGGCGGGGCGAGACGCACCCATAGCCCACCAATAAAAAAAAAAAAAAAAAAAAAAAAAGGGGTAAAATCCGGCATTTGTCAATTTTCACCCTCTGGTTGTGTAAATTAGGCCTGTGAAGCGGGTTGAACGAATCATTACCATGAAGCTGAAACTATTAAAGCTAGAAACATTAAATTTTGAAGCACGTTTCTATTTATGACATAGAGATTCAATATGAAAGGATTTTATGAATTCCGCCCCAAAGGGGTTGTAACATAGCGCCAAAGTGTGTATGAGGCGAAAATTTCCTTATCGATTCTTTTCAAATTACGTACAAATATTCTTCGCTAAAAATAAATAAACACGTGTTTCTCTCTCCCTCTCCATCAACCCCGCACCAGTGCCGTTGTGGCGTCCAGTGCCGGCGTGAGAGCTCACACGATACACATAGTAGGCAGCAATAGGTTCTTGCCTAAGATACAGGTTAAGTTTAGCTTCAAAAATATTCACTCTATAACTCAAATAATAAATCATATCTAACGAGGTCGCAACTCTGCTGGTGAAACAAAACAGTCAAATAAAGGGTGGCGATAATTATATTTTTATCCCATGATCATACCGTAAATAGTATATTAATGGCAATATAATTTTGTAGAATGAATAGAACTTTGAACCACCTTTTTCTTTAGTGACCGGCTTTTTCATAGACACACGCGCGTCGTACACGTTCATCTCGTTGTGCGGGCGGGTCACCGCAACCGGGTATCATCTCGAGTCGAAGCCTGACGGTAGAGCGTGTCAACCTAGAGTATTTTTTCTCGAACCCACCCTATTGCCTAATTCCGTTAGACAATTAACTCGCAGAAGGCGCCGACCGCATCCCAGTTTCTGACGCTGTTGATTATCGTCCTAGCGACAAACCTTCAACACCTTGCACTGCTTTTTCTATTTAACTCTGTCAGAGACGACTTCTGCGTGGACGAAGTCGCGGGCAAAAGCTAGTATAAATATATATCTCAGAAGATGTTATTTGATAAAACTCATTTATAGTCATTATTATTTAACCTATCGTCTTCCTCATAAAATATCACATAGTCCTTTTATTCATTGACGTGGATATAATCATAATCGGCAAACGTGTTCACGGTCGCAGTACGGTATAATACGTTTTCCTGTTTTATTATTTGCCGATCCCTCAGTTGGGTTTTACGAGTGTCACGGTTAAGTTACGTTTGGCTCCAATCTTAACGGGTAACGACTCCATATTACCTTCGTTATAGTGTACAGACAACATGTGAAGTGCATCGAAGTGCACTGATATAACATATGACAGACTTTAGAGTAGATGGCCGTAATCCAATACGTATACGTAGACAACTTCCCACAACTTCTGACTGACGAAGACAACAGACAAACATTTTTAGACTATTGTAGAAAAGTCGCAAACATTGCCATCAAAAGAAACAGAACAAAATAACACATCCATACACTTACACATCACATCATTACACCACCACATTATGTTAGGATAAGTTAGGTTTTATATACAGATGGGCACTAGTATAAAAAAGTTGTAAACTTTCTATCACTTCTTTATTTTCTTCTATTTCTACCTCATATCTTTAGTCTTATTTCTTTTTACTTTCTTTACTTTTAATAAAAAACTCTGTTTATTTTTCTTACTTCAAATTTATATTATTCCTTATTATGAAATTCTTGTTTTTTGCGTACGTATGTGTTTGTACTTTCTGTTTATTTATTTCTTTAAAAAAAAATAAATAAATAAAATAAATAATGAAATAAATAAAAAAAATAAAACAAGAAATATATATATATATATATATATAGGGAGGGAGGCCTACGTTCAGCAGTGGACGGCAATAGGCTGAAATGATGATGATGATGATATATATATATATATATATATATATATATATATATATATATATATAAATAAATAATAATAATAATAGTTAATTACTCCCTCATTATCTAGTTTTAATTTCCTGTATTCTACTTTTCTAATAGTTTAACCTTAATCTAATAGTTATGTTCTGTATGTACTTTAGTGTTTGTACTTTCTGTTCTTTTCAACTTGTAAACTGTAAATCTAATATAATCAAATCTAAACAAGGTCCCTGATCATGTCAGGGGAGATAGTAGCCCAAACATACGAGTGTTTGGAAAAAAAAAATCCAATACAATACACGTAAGAATGACACCAAGGCCTTGGTGAAAGAGAAACGTGATAGAGCAAGTATGAGTGCAGAAGATAGGCTGACTAAAAACTTCGAGGGTAACACCAAACTCTTTTGGAGGGAGGTGAAGAAGTCTCGGGGTGGTTGGTCAGCCTTCAGAATGAATAAAATAAGGTCTAAAGGTGGAGACATTCTTACACAAACACAAGACGTGTTAAGCCGATGGAGTGAATATTTTGGCGATATGTATGCATTAAAAAAAAGCTAGCCATGTAAATATAAGCAAAATATATATCGCGCTTGGAACAGGAACTGCAAACAGATAGAAGGGGGCAGGAGGACTTGAAATGGGACGATTACTTAGTTAAACAAGCGGACTTAACGACATTATTGAAATGTACATCAGAAGGTAACACCGTAAGTAATCGTCGTTGTAGTCAGTAACAGCGAGCCACAACAACAAGATCACAACACAGTGTCATGGCGTCAGGATGTATCCGCCAGTCTGTGCCCACGGGCTCGTATAGCGACAGATAACGTGTAACAAACAATGCGATAAATCTCTGTTAACGCGTTAAGTAAACACGAGTTATTACCGAACGGACCACTAACGCCTACGTTTTATAGTGATTGTCAGGGGCTCGGCTGTGGGGTCCGCTCAAATAAAATTTCCTCTTTAGATGTAGCATTTGTTGGTTTTAGTTGGTATTTGACGAGGCGCTAGTTAGTACTGTGATGTATTACATGAGGTTAGTTCGTTGGCAATTTGCAGCGATATGTGAACGCTGGACATGTTATGTTGCTTTAACATTGAGTGTTTGAGTTATACCTAGTACCTTTAAACGAGTAATTCTTGTATATATACACTACACCCATACACACACACACCCCCGCACGCGCACACGTACAAGCACACACACACACACACACCCCCGCACGCGCACACGTACAAGCACACACACACACACGCGCACCCGCACGCGTGAAAATATATTTATTTTTTCGTTGGCAGTTAGAATATGAAGGCAAATTTGACCGTTGTTGTTGTGCTATATCTATTATATAGCTACATACACACATACATATCATCACGCTATATCCCTTGCAGGGTAGGCAGAGAGAACAGAGTGCCAGAGAACTCTATCTCTGCATACTTCACTCGCTTCCTCAACATTCATAGTTCTCTTCATACACGCTCGCCGGTTTCGGAGACTCTTGACTCCACCTTCCTTCAGTACATGACCGATCTGGTCTAGGTTCGGTCTAGTCTCGGTTAGTCTCGGTCTCCCTCGGTACCTACATCCTTCCACTTTCGCATTGTATATCTTCTTAACCAGGCGTTCGTTCGGCATTCTTTCCACATGTCCGAACCATCGGAGCATTCCCTTCCGCATCTTTACACCAATATTCTCTTTCATACCTACTCGCTCTCTTACGTCGTCGTTACGAATGCGGTCGGTCAGCCTAACTCCACAGATTTTCCGCAGAGATCGCATTTCGACCGCATTAATTTTACTATCATACTCTTTTCTGCATACCCAACTCTCGCTTACATACAGTAATGTTGGGACAAGCACTGCGTTATGTATTGCTACACGTGCCTTCTGGCTGAGGTGGTGGCTGCCGAGAAGTTGCCCCAACGCTCCGTTCACTCTATTTCCCGCATTCACTCTTCGCTCTATATCAGTGGTGTACCTTCCATCTCGGCTAAATCCACATCCAAGATATACAAATTCATCCACTTGCTCTAGTACATCATTACCTATTGTTACTCTTACATCTGTTCTGGTTTTATCTCTTTCAAAGACCATTATTTTGGTTTTGCTCACATTCACGCGTAGACCCCTTTCCTTACAATCTTCTGTCATTGTGTCGACTAGAGTCTGCAGGTCAGTCGCTGACTGTACCAGCAGGACTGCATCATCTGCATAAAGCAGAGCACTGACCACTGAGTCGCCCATCTGGACTCCCACGATTCATATCGTTCAACCTTTGAGACATTTATCCAGATATATGATAAACAGCCTGGCTGACAGAACGCACCCCTGCTTAACGCCGATATTGACGTCAAACCAAGGCGACATTCCATTATCCAGCCGCACACAGGCTCTACAGCCCATGTAACTAGACTGCACAGCCTGTAGCAATTTACCGCTAATACCATACTCCGGTAAAATCTCCCAAAGTTCCTTTCGTACAACCGTGTCAAATGCTCTCTCCAGATCCACAAAACTGCAGAAAACCCTCTGACCTAGAGCCAGATGCTTCTCCACAATGTTGCGCAGAGAGAACACTTGATCCATGCATCCCCTTCCACTCCTGAAACCTCCTTGTGTCTCACACAGTAAACCATCGGACACCATCCTCATTCTCCTTTTAATAATTTTACCATACACTTTTGCTGCCAAACTGGTCAAGCTTATGGCTCTGTAATTTGCGCAGTCATAACGTGAACCCTTGTTTTTAAACAAAAGCACGATGACTGCGCTATTCTAGTCCCTGGGAACCATTCCCGAGCTCCAACATAAATTGAGGAGCAACAGGAACGCCTCCCAGATACAAGAGCCACCAAGCTTGATCATCTCGGCAGACACCATATCAATGCCCGCTGCCTTACCATTTTTCAAACTTCTTATCGCCCATTCAACTTCATCCATACTGATGCCATCGGAGGACGCCGCTGTCGAATGATGATCTACTAAACCACATCCAACACCGGCGCCAACCGTAGCATCCGCATACATATCGCCAAAATATTCACTCCATCGGCTTAACACGTCTTGTGTTTGTGTAAGAATGTCTCCACCTTTAGACCTTATTTTATTCATTCTGAAGGCTGACCAACCACCCCGAGACTTCTTCACCTCCCTCCAAAAGAGTTTGGTGTTACCCTCGAAGTTTTTAGTCAGCCTATCTTCTGCACTCATACTTGCTCTATCACGTTTCTCTTTCACCAAGGCCTTGGTGTCATTCTTACATTGCCGATATATTTCTTTCTTCTGTTCAGTCACACTGTCATTCAGATTCAAAGAAGAGACATAGCCCTGGCACGCTTTCTTCTTTTGCTCTACGGAAGCTGCCACTTCCGCATCCCACCATGCATCACCATTTGTGTTTCTATGCTTCTTTGAACTTCCACATACTTCTTTCGCTGTATCTACCATACTCTCTTTCAATACTCTCCAGCATTCTTCAATGTCCGATTGCGGCTGGCTTGCCATCGTCAGCCGTTCTCGGACACCCTCTGCATACTTTTCTCTTACACACTCTTCTTGCAACCTTTCAACCTTTATTCTTTCAAGCCCTCCGAAGTGGACACGCTCTCGCCAGTGCCTCCACTTTCTGAACAGACCACTAAATCTCGCAATAACGAGATAGTGGTCCGTATCGACTGTGGGGCCCCTGTAGGCTCTTGCGTCCAATATTTTGCTTCGGAGGCGACTGTCTACCAAAATTAAATCTATTATGCTTTTCTGTTCATTCCTTCTCCATGTATACATATGGATGTCCTTACGTTGGAAAAATGCGTTTGACACAATAAGGTTTCTCTCCATACATACATCCGCTATGAGCCTACCTGCGTCGTTCACTCTCCTATTACCAAATGGACTAAGTACGTCCTCATAGTCGGGACGCTTGGTCCCCACCCATCCGTTCAAATCTCCGCATACAATCGCGCGTTCACTGGTTTCTGCCATATCCAGAACTTCCCTAACATTGGCCCAAAACTTCTCTAGGTCTGATGCCACCGAGGATCCTACGGGAGCATATGCTACAACCATGAATACCTTGGTGACACCTAGTTTTATACGGACCCAGAGAAGTCTGGGATCATATATTCCGTAATCCTTCACACCTGAGGCCAAGCGAGAGGACAACAGCACTCCTACCCCCATGCTGGCTCGATCGCTCTGTTCTACACCAGACCACAGAGCCATCCCGCCACCAGGAAGATCGCAGGCGTCGCTGCCCCTTCGCTTGGTCTCTGTTACACACAGCACGTCTAGCTGTTTGTCTGCCATGACGGATATCAGCTCGTGCAACTTACCTTCCACACAACCTCTTACATTCCACGTGCCCACCCGGCACTCTGCTCTCCTCGACTCGCCTGACTGGGCAAGGCGTGATGGGTGGCGGCCCCCATCGCCGCAGCTGCCGATGTTCGTACCGACGGGGTCAGGTCGGTACGCGTCGCCTCCGGGGGACGCCCTAGCCCGCATTGCGGTACGCATATCGAGCCAGATTAGCAGTCTAATTAGACTGGCAGGGGACGCGAACGAGCACGCTCCGGACTATGCCCCCCAAATATATTATATAGCTCAGTTGGAAAATCGAGCTGTTTAATACAAATAGCATCGGTTCGATCTTTAGTTTTCCCTTTTTTATTATTTTACACTTTTATATATTTTTTGATATTATTTTCTCAATTGTTTTTTAATATCTAAATATATTTTCCAAAAATACATTAAAAAGACAATATCCGAGCTACTCCCGGTCATTCAGATATTACACATGTTTGGACGCATATTTTGTTTACTCAGTTTGATGAATTCCATAATAAAATATTATACGATAGTCGTAAAACGTCCCTTACAATTAGTTCCGCGGCGCGCACTCACATATTGATACATTATATTGTCTCCGTCATGTACATATGTATATACTTTAGTGTGTATGTACTGTGTATATATATTATACGTCTGTATATATATATATCAAACACGTTTAATATCTCGTTGATCATCTCTTGTTTTCATCTTAAACTTGATAATTTATACATATATACATACATATCATCAAGCCATATCCCTTGCACGATAGGCAGAGAGAACAGAGTGCCAGAGAACTCTATCCTTGCATACGTCACTCGCTTCTTCAACATTCATAATTCTCTCGTGTTTCAGGCATTAATGATTTGGTTGAGATTTTCTTCCTTTTTCCTAACAAACTTATACGAGGGTCAGAGGTCAAAAGTAACCTGTGATAGACGTCTAAATTACATGTTGCCCGTGAAAATTTTCGTCCAAAATTAAGCTGGAACAACCTAAAATGTTTGTTTCGTGCTTCTACAGCTTCTTCGGAGAGCTGTCCGATCGGTAAAATTGCATTTTCGCAGATTAGTGATCCATGTATAAGAATTTTGTGCATGGTGGGAGTCATTGGATGCCACCCGTATAGTTTAACGTACAACTTGGCCGTCTCAGTTGTGTACGTATCAAATTTGTCCAGGTTTATTTTATGACCACTGCATATAGCCTCTAAAATTACTTTTATTCTAAAACTTAAATCAAAACTAATACTAGTTATTTCGGCAGCTAGTTCAGGGTTTTCAAAAAACCTTCTGTTTGTATTCCCATCATTCGTACTCCCAAAATTTGCCTTTGGCATGTCTATTAAAAGAACCGTTTCTTTTCTAAATCTTAGTTGAATTGCTCGTTTCCTTTCTTCTTCCAATAATTTTTCTTCTTGCGTTCTCTTTTCGCGATATTTCTTCACAGGTAATTTATACGTAAATGAAGAATGCTTACGAATAATCTTATTCGAGCATGTAGGTTTGACAAACCAAACTCAAGAGCATCTGGACTAACTTCGTGTTTTTTGTCCAAATCATTAAAATCCTTTGACGTGGCACCACATATGTAACACCTGCTTGTTGCTTTTGTGCCGGTTGCTGCATTGCACACTTTTCCGTCCACCATAGTCATTTTAAGACAGTGCTTAAAAGAGTACACATTTCCATAAAATTCCACATCAGTGTTTTTCAAATTCTTCACACTGTCTCGTACGTAATTTATTTCTTCTAGTGTAACGTCTGTGGTTTCCTTCACGTACCTAAACCTGATTTGGCGGCAAAATCTAGGAGAGGAAGGTGTTGGGTTTTGCCAAATAATTGTTTTTGTGTCTTCTCCACAAACAATTCGTAGTGGGACAAAAGAGCTCAAAAATATGTTTGCATCAGATTCACCATTGTTTAAGCATTTCTGCTTGAACTGAGCCTGTTGTGACCCATAACATCCCCATTTGCAGATTATAAGTAAAGCATTTCTTTGAGTATTGTTTAGGGTCATTAAGACCTCTTCCAGGTAAATGGATAATCTATTTACCATGTGATCTATTAGTGCTTGAATATCGCTTTCAGCATAGTTAGCTGTAACAGTTATTACTTTCTTTGGCGGGTAACATTCCTCTTTGGCTTTAAGCAATTGTTCGTAGGTAGGGTAAAATCTTTTGTTTGTCGCCCTAATGATTTCATATTGCCTTGTAGTAAGACCAGCCTCCACGTACATCTTGAGAGATACTCTTGGTGTAAGCGGACTTGGTTCTGTCGTTTTCGAATGTCATTTTTTACATTCACTGGTGATGGTGCATTTTGGGGAGTTAGTTATATCTTTAAGAATCGTTGAGGCGTTTCTTTTCCCTTCTTTCTGTAAAACCACTTGCGCCGCGTGAACTAAAACTTCTTTGCTTACAGATGAGCGAACTTCTTCCGTCTTTCTTCTTTTGGCTCTTTCGCTACACTCTTCAAAAGCTTTAACAGGCCTGCCTGGCTTGTTGTGCGCTGACACGGGAATTTCAAAAGTTCCTTGCAGCCATGTCTCGTTGTTTAAGAGAAATTTCTCAAGGATGTTGCGTGCTTTGCATCATATTTTCTTTATTTCCGATTTAAAATATGAGAATTTGTGCTTCACATTCTTTTTTGCTTCATCTGAGTCCGTATAGGAGACGATCAAATAATTCTCTAAGTGTTCTAATTTTTCATCAATGGAAGGAAAACTCTGCTCATTCATTTTGTCAAACAGGTATCTGCGTATCACTACTTTTGTGTTTGAACTGCTAGGACCACCTACAACAAGAAAAAAAAATATAAAAGAAATAAAAAATATTGAAATATATATTTTTTTTCCCCCTATAATTTATAAAACAAGTTTTCTCGGAAAGTGGTCAAAAGTGGTGGCCATATTTTTTACTTTATAAAGTTAAAGAGTTGTATTATTCAATAAAGTGAAATTTGTAACTCGGACGGACTCGGAAGGTAATTTTTTTTATAGCTAAAGTAAAAAAAAATCAAAATTTGTAGAAAAAATCTGCCTTTTTTTGATTAATTATTACTAACACTAAATGTGCAAATATTTCAATAAGTATATATGGGATAAAAAGAGGCTTACCTGTATTATCGATTTCCATAATTTCACTATTCACTGAACTTTTTAACATGAAATATTAACTTTGAAATGATAGGTTTGTCTAGAGCGTCGAGAATGAATGCTCTTTTCTGCACACCCAACTCTCGCATATAGTAATGTTGGGACAAACACTGCGTTATGTATTATTACACATGCCTTCTGGCTGAGGTGGTGGCTATCGAGAAGTTCTCCCAACGCTCCGTCCACTCTATTTCCCGCATTCACTCTTCGCTCTATATCAGTGGTGTACCTTCCATCTCCGCTAAACCCACATCCAAGATATATAAATTCATCCACTTGCTCTAGTACATCATTACCTATTTTTACTCTTACATCTGTTCTGGCTTCATCTCTTTCAAAGACCATTATTTTGGTTTTGCTCACATTCACGCGTAGACCCCTTTTCTTACAATCTTCTGTCATTATGTCGACTAGGGTCTGCAGGTCAGTCGCTGACTGTGCCAGCAGGACTGCATCATCTGCATAGAGCAGAGCAGTGAACACTGAGTCGCCCATCTGGACTCCCACGATTCATATCGTTCAACCTTTGAGACATTTATCCAGATATATGATAAACAGCCTGGCTGACAGAACGCACCCCTGCTTAACGCCGATATTGCCGTCAAACCAAGGCCACATTCCATCATCATCACAGGCTCTACAGCCCATGTAACTGGACTGCACAGCCTGTAGCAGTTTACCGTTAATACTATACTCCGGTAAAATGTCCCAAAGTTCCTTTCGTACAACCGTGTCAATTGCTCTCTCCAGATCCACAAAACTGCAGAAAACCCTCTGACCTAGAGCCAGATGCTTCTCCACAATGTTGCGCAGAGAGAACACTTGATCCATGCATCCCTTTCCACTCCTGAAACCTCCTTGTGTCTCACACAGTAAACCATCGGACACCATCCTCGTTCTCCTTTCAATAATTTTACCATACACTTTTGCTGCCAAACTGGTCAAGCTTATGGCTCTGTAATTTGCGCAGTCATAACGTAAACCCTTGTTTTTAAACAAAGGCATGATGATTGCGCTATTCCAGTCCCCGGGAAGCGAGCTCGAACATAAATTGAGGAGCAATAGGAACGCCTCCTAGACACAGGAGCCACTAACCTTGATCATCTCGGCAGACACCATATCGATGCCCGCTGCCTTACCATTTTTCAAACTTCTTATCGCCCATTCAACTTCATCCATACTGATGACATCGGAGGACCCTGGTGCCGAATGTTGATCTAGTAAACCACATGCGACACCGGCGCCAACTCGAGTATCCACATACATATCGCCAAAATATTCACTCCATCGGCTTAACATGTCTTGTGTTTGTGTAAGAAAGTCTCCACCTGTAGACCTTATTTTATTCATTCTGAAGGCTGACCAACCACCCCGAGACTTCTTCACTTACCTCCAAAAGAGTTTGGTGTTACCCTCGAAGTTTTTAGTCAGCCTATCTTCTGCACTCATACTTGCTCTATCACGTTTCTCTTTCACTAAGGCCTTGGTGTAATTCTTACATTGCCGATGTATTTCTTTCTTCTGTTCAGTCATACTGTCATTCAGATTCAAAGAAGAGACATAGTCCAGCCACGCTTTCTTTTTATGCTCTACGGAAGCTGCCACTTTCGCATCTCACCATGCATCACCATTTGTTTTTCTATGCTTCTTTGAACTTTCACATACTTCTTTCGCTGTATCTACCATACTCTCTTTCAATATTCTCCAGCATTCTTCAATGTCCGATTGCGGCTGGCTTGCCATCGTCAGCCGTTCTCGGACACCCTCTACGTACTTTTCTCTTACACACTCTTCTTGCAACCTTTCACCCTTTATTCTGTCAAACCCTCCGAAGTGGAGACGCTCTCGCCAGTGGCGTCACTTTCTGAATAGACCATTAAATCTCGCAATAACGAGATAGTGGTCCGTATCGACTGTCGGGCCCCTGTAGGCTCTTGCGTCCAATATTTTGCTTCGGAAGCGACTGTCTACCAAAATTAAATCTATTATACTTTTCTGTTCATTCTTTCTTCATCTATACATATGGATGTCCTTATGTTGGAAAAATGTGTTTGATACAATAAGGTTTCTCTCCATGCAAACATCCGCTATGAGCCTACCTGCGTCGTTCACTCTCTTATCGCCAAATGGACCAAGTACGTCCTCATCAAAATGATAATTTATAAGTTCTGTTATCTTTCAAAAGTGACAACAATATATGTTGTAGCTTTTGCGAAAGCATCCGTCTGTCAATCGAACTATTGTAAGCCTTGTGAAGGTGGAATGAAACAATATCCTCACATTCTATGTTTTTATGATAAGTTCTGCGGCTCATTACAGCTTCAATTTAATATTGCAATATCACAGTGGTTAGTGTTGCAATATCACAGACGTCAAACGTTCATAAAATGTGATACTACGAGTAGATATATTGGTGATATAAAGTTATCACCATCACCTAACATACATATATATACATATAACAAGTGGTTACCTGAATAACTTTCACAAATATTATGTTAATATATTAACGTGTAAGTTCGGACGTGGGCGGGCGGCGCCCTACACGCCGCGACCGCGCTCACAACTTGCTAATGTTTGTGTTCACTTAGTTATTGTTACAAAGTTGTCACAACTACATATATATGTATACACTTGTGTAGTATTGTAATTAGTTATTATTTAACACATACTCGTAACTCAACAACTACACGTAACTTTATGTTGACAATTGAAATATTCTCATGTGCGTCACGCATGTTGATGGCCTGATGTTGATGGTCTCACATTCACTGTTCATGACAAATACTTAAATGTTACGTCAGTTAGTAGTTGGTGGGGTGACGTCATCACACCGATGTCCGTTACAGTCGGTACAGCAACAACCTGCAGACATATTGAAAGTGTAAAGAATTCTATTGACAACAATAATGTATTAATTTGCTTTGATTCTGTGTGTGGTCGGGGGTTAGTTCGTATATATATATATTCAATACGTATGTATTAACGTTTATATACTTATTATTTTTTTTAATGGTAATATTTATTTACTAAAAGTAGTTTACATGTAAAAACTATAAATATATTCATACTGAACTTGTTTTGTATCTCCTTAGTTAAATTTAAAGTTACTATTTTATGTAGACAGATTTTTTTATGTGCTAGTCATTTATTTATGAGTAAAATCACAGCTCTTACATTTAATGGGTGATCATGGAATTAATCTTACAGCCACTTATGAATTTTTAATTTATTTTTACGCTTTTAGCAGCGGAAACATAAAAAGATAAAATATTAACATTTCTGTACCAGCCAAAATTGCTCACACAGCGATTTACGTACTATAAGTCATCTGTCACCTCAGCTCATATATGTCCCGCTGTTGGGCTCGAGCTTCCTCCGTAATGGGAGGGAAACTGACCTACTACACTACGCTAGTCAGACGTGTTGGTATAGGGTTTTGTTTCGAGTTTTCCTTCTCTCGCAAATTAGATTAATATACCGCCACTGAATCTTCTTGTATAATAAATTTTATGGAAATTACTGGTGCCGTTGCCGACATTCTGAATATATAAAGAAATATAAATGTTGCTAGTTTAAAGATATAACATACATACACAGATAGATCAAATAATATATAAATCTAAGGTTTAATAAAAACTCTAAACTCTATGTGATTTATTAACAAAGTGAAAGTGATCATATTTCGTATAAGAACAATGTTGTTGGTGGTTGGTGACGTCACGCGGGTGGCTGTTTACGTATGACATCGTTTGTATGACGTCACTACGTTATCGGCCGCGGCGGTAGAGCGACACCGACAGCATCGTCACAGCACAACATACATTGAACGCTCGCCAGTGAACACTCGGCCCCCGCGTACGTACACGACCAGCAAACTATACTGTTAATATATTTTTGTAATATCATCTCAATATTGAACTTTATATATGAGCCGCTTAAAGACAAAGTGATGTAAGTCATAACTTTGAATTTAATTACGATACGAGTTACACAAGCTGACGTTGCTATCATATAATTTTCTCATTCAAGTAATTTTCTAAATAAAACACTTATGAGTTGCCATAGCAGTGCCCATAGCAATTAAAATAAAATAAAAGCAAGGAATTTTTATATAGCTATTTGGGTAAACAGTAATATATCTATTAATTGTAATGATATGTGTTACACCACTTTGGTTTCAAGTGGTTGATATATTGATCGAAGTGTAGCTATAGCTTGTGTTAGTGTTCACTTTATCGATGACGTCATCACACCTTACACTCACTTGTGTATCGGCGCAATAGCTGAAGGGACGGAAACAAAAAATTACTGCGAGAGACGGGAAACTACTGCGAGAGACGGGAAACTACTGCGAGAGACGGGAAACTACTGCGAGAGACGGAAAACTCAAAATAAAATCTGATGTCGACGGTTGAGCAGTGGTAATGTGCTGTGGCACTTCGTTTCGTGAGCACAACTAGAAGCACAACTTTCTGGGTAGCTTTGGGGTTTGTATTGGTGGGCAGCACCCTTATTGTACCTTAAGTCATATGGGCGGCAGTAACACCATCAGGTGTGCTCGCTCCGCAAACAACCAACAATAAGAAATAAATATATACTAACACTTGTGGACAATATGGCTATGCTTGGCAGGCGGGCTGGCGAAGGGTTTGGTGTTGTGATCTGACTACACCTTGCGCTCATTCAATAAACTCTGTGCAATATAAGAACTGTGTTGTGTCATTGGATTAACGGATCACACCCCACACCCACACTGTTCAAGCGTATTCTACATACAGTACATTTCATTATATATGATAATAACAAATTTGACACGTCTGTTTGTGTAATTTGAAAAGAACTGTTTGTATTACGACACAAAGTAAACATGCAGGTATACATATATCAGTTTCGATCGCTTGAAATAGTTTAAGCAGATATTCAATGAGAAACTATTGTTAGAATGAAACAATAAATTCTTATTTCATTTGAGTAAAATCTAAATTTCATATTATTTTTTCTAAATATGTTAATATTTGAATACACGAAAACAATCCAAGAGCTGAAGACGCAGTAGAGGTATATGTATATGTTTTGTGCATATTTTTTTCATTTTGTTCGACTTGGCAACATTGTTAATATCTCTTTACTATGCGGCGTCACACGCGCGGAGTGCTCTCAGCGTCTCTAGTATTGATCCAGTACAAGCACACCGCTGCTGTGACAATACAACGAGCACAACATTACTGTGGGCGAGAGTTATGTCACGGCTATACCGGCACCAGGTCAGCATTGTATAAGTACAGGACCGACAAATATATATTGAACTTCGATCCTTAGAGGTAATCCATTCATTTCGGCTTCGCAGATATATACATTAAAAAATATATTTGATGACAAACATTCATAATTAATAAATGTCTAATAAATATCAGACTGTGAGTGCTGCGTGCGATATCACACAGCTAGTGTGCGACAGGGACAGCGCTCTATGAAGTCGAAATAAGTCGATTGTCTCGTTCCAAGGGTCGATGTGCAATATTTAGTGCTGGATAGTGTAATTACTTTGACACAAACGGGCGTCTCACCAAAGCTGATATAACACGTGTACAGCACCGTCCACGTGTCAAGTGCGACACAGATCACTAATACAATGTATCTCCCGAACTTTGACGACATTTTAATACTGATTGAAGATATTGTCTTCTTTGTAGTTAACTAGTGAACGTGACGTCACTTATGTGGACCTGGTACAGCCGTAACCTTTGCGTTATATTTGTGAATTGTAATATATAGTAAGTAACTCGAACTACGTGCATGGCATTGGAATTAACAATTACTAAACGTATTGGATATAATTTTAATAATAATAATACATAGAAATAAAAATTGAAGAAACATGGCGAACCTGATGGGCTTGTTATCTGATTTTCTCCTTTTGCGTTCATTTTGACTGGAACTAATTTATTTTAGGTGAAACGTTAAAGTTGATAGCAGGTCAGTGTCTTCGTATAGTTTATATGAAATACATTAATTTAACGATAGAATGTGCAGTCGCACTGTTCAGTGCTGATGTTGTACACCGCTCCTACTGAATGTCACGTCACAGGGCGGCTATAAGCAGCAGTGTACGATCTTCAACAATAATATCTATAATTACCGCATATACAAACCAATACCAGTGTGAGTATCGTATAGTTCGAATGTTATCTGTTGTAGAGTCGATACTCGCACTGTACTTGTGTACTAGACTTGGGTAGCTCCTGAATGAGAGATACAAATGAACTAGCTCTTTGATTTCAATCTAGCTCACATTAGCTCAGTAGCTCAGTTAATAGTTCAACGGCTCAATCGGCTCTTTTACTCGCGTCGTCATGTCGTGTGAACAGTCGACGACCGAAAGTGCCCGATATATGCCGATCACCGCCGAACAGTAACAGTATTGAGCACCGCATTGTGACTATTGCGAGCCTAAGCGTTATATGTTCAACAAAGAAAAAATGTTTGAAAATAAAAAGTTATATTTAAAAAAATAATATTCATCTTTGAATAACAATATTCAATAATAATAATAGTTATCAGTGTAAGCTCTCACTGGACGCAGTCGATTCTGTCTGTCTATGTATTTAGTGAAAAGCTGTTTTTAATCATTTCAATTACAAACAGACCTTTCAATTTTATTTATTTTTTTATATAAATATATTTTATATCTAATCCTGTGATCGCCAATCAAAATTTACATGCTCATGCATATCAAGCTTATCGCTTAATGATCGCGTAGTTCAGAGTTTGAACTATTCAAAAGAGTTAGAGCCGTGAACGAGTTGAAATAAAATGAGCTAACTCAATAAAAGAGCTAGCTCTCTTGAGCTCATCAATGAACTGAATTAAATGAACTCAAGATATATATGAGCTAAATGAACTAAAGAGCTAAAAGAGTGATATAGCTCTTTTGATCAAAAGAGCTATATCTCTCTTTTCTTTTCAGTGAGCCGTTTTTCGCATCTCTATTGTATCTATATTGTATACCACGACATCAGCTGTGTCGGTGTGCCCGTTCATTTGTTGGACGCTAAGGGGCGTCGTACACGCGACATATTTACAAGTACCATACATTATTTAAACATTATATACAAGTACTATCCGAGGATATAACTTCAAAAGATTAAGAATAGATAATTTAGGATTTCATCAAATCTGTTTCTATGTTTACTTACATGTTGTACCCTAGGTCATCAATGTGCAATAGCTGGAGTCTGTTCAGACCAGGCCTGACAAAAAGAGGTCATCAATATGTTATTTTTTTTATATGAAAAATTGTATGACGTATGAAGTCTCAAATGGTATATATAGTGTGAGTTAGGGGTCACATTTGTGTCACCGCTGACAATGACCGGCTGCCGGCGGCCCGTCAACATGGCGACAGTGAGATACGTGCACGGCGGATTATGAAGCCGTGCGCTGTGTGCGTTGGGCAGGATGTGTTCACACCATAACTTAACACAATACAATATCACATTTGTATTCATATTTTAAACATAAAACAACGACTTTGTTTTTTTTTTGGTATGGGTTACGGTCGGCGCACTCCTCGCCTCACTCCGTCCGGGGCGACAGAGGGGCGTAAGCACGCACACCCGTAACCCACCCGTGACGTCGCCTTCGTCGTTGGGCCGACCACCGGAGCAGAGTGACTTAACGTCAGTGGTCGGCCCGACGGATTACCCCTGAGGAGTACCCTCTCCTCGACAAAACGACGACATGTGATGTAGTCGTGCAGCTTACCTGTAGGTTAATAGTATCAATCCTGCAACAGAAGTCTGCTCAGGTATGGATACCAGCAGAGTACCTGAGCAGACTTCCTCCAGGAACACAACATTGTATTTAATGAAATATTTAGAATGATACGAAAGTTTAAAGAAACAGGTAATGGTGTGGTGATATTGTCGACAATTTACACTCCTGCTCTCTGGCCTTTACGTAAAGTGTAAACCTTTAAGTAAAGTCATACTCGTGGGGCGGGGCATCACTTTACTTAAAGGTTGTCATTTTGTTTACTTAGCTGCATATTAATACGAGACAACCCTAAAATTACATCATACAGTTAGTTAGTTGTCGTATGAATAGCGCCAATGTAGTTGTTCATACGTTTAATGTGACAGAGTTGTTGATACGCAATACAACATTGTCGCGACGTAACTGTGTGTTTATGTGCAGTGCGCTTAAACATTGTACGAGCGTCCATTGTGTACACATAACGGTGGTCTGTTTGTACAACACAATACCATTTACAATGTGCGACATTGACAACTGTTATGTAGGTCGTGTAAGGTCTAGTTTCGCGTGTCGCGAGTGTAGTGATGACGTAGGCAGTGGTACAGGAGCGCGACAATACTGTCACATACAAGTTTTAATTAATTCGACGTGAAGTGCACGTGTGAGGGACTGTGCAGTGTAGCGGCCTATAGGTAAGTTAGATAACTAGACTCATTAATACATTATTACGTTGCACCCTGTATACACACGAACCGCCGCCGCCCGCACAGTACGTAGCTAACCTTCCGCTTCCAACAATCACACACGTATAGATATTGTTAGATTCATCATAAATACTTGAAGCTATTATCCCACTGAGTGTGTATCCGACAATATCGTACTGTGGCCCGCGAGTACACACACACACACACACGTTGGGTTTTATTGTAACTTTGTATCTATTCAAGTTTTATATACAGGGTGTAAGGGGACCGTTCCCGAAAACAAAGACAGGTGACCCTACTAGTCCTACTTGTATTGATAGGCTAGAAAAAAAATCGATTCGGATGAAAAAATATTTTTTTTCACCACGCGAGGTCGTTGAACTCTTGAACATATGATCGTGAGTTTTGAATAGATTGCGTCTTTTCTCATCTGAGTAAAGTCATAAAAAAAGTCATAAAAAATACGTAACTATATGTATTTTTTATGGAATTATCGTTACATGACAGTGTCCTAATATGATGGAATGTGAAAAAAACTAAAAATATTAGTGGAAAAAAATTTTGTTTGCATCCTGATCGATTTTTTTCTAGCCTATCATTACAAGTAGGACTAGTAGGGTCACCTGTCTCTGTATTCGGGAGCGGTCCCCTTTCACCCTGTATATGTATGTGATGAACGACGTGTGTGAGCCGGGTCGGGCACAATCTTATATATATATATATATATATATATATATATATATATATAAGTAGACGTCTCCAACATCTACAGAACCCCCCTACACTTACGCACGATATGAGACTATATATTTATCTATATATATATATATATATATATATATATATATATATATATATATATATATATATATATATATATATATAAGAGATTTCCACCTATGTATTGACTCATCACGATATCTCTGGAACCATAAGGCCTACAAACCTCAAATTTGGTAGGAATATTTCTTTCGCCGAGTAGAGGTCAGCTAAGAACGGATTTTACGAAATTATATCCCTAAGGGGGTGAAAAAGCAGGGCAAAGTTTGTATGGGACAACGTGATTCCTTGGTCCAATCTATTTCAAATTTTGCATAAACATTCTATAACAGAATTGATGAAAGATGTGATTCATATTTTATTGAGATTTATCTCCTAACTGGGTTAAAAAGGGGTGAAAATTTATTTTAGGGGTGATTTGCTTTAAAGTTGATATTAATACTTCTTAGTGATTTTGATTTAAAAGACATTTTATTTTGACACATATTTGAAAACTCAATTCGATTATATTCAAAAAACTGGCTAAGAGCGACACGGAGTCGCGCACTAAGGGTTTCGTACCATTATCTATGAATGGAAAAATAATCATGTTTATTGTATGGGAGCTTAAATTCTCTATTTGTTTTATTTTAATTTAATTATTTATTTCTAAAGGGAATATATTACTAAATATTCTGTGAATATTTCAAACGTCTACCTATTTTTGTTATCAATATCGAGCGAAAACAAGCAAAAAGATTATCTTTGTTGTGTGGGAGCCCCCTTAAATATTTATTTTATTGTTTTTTAGTATTTGTCGTTGTAGCGGCAAAAAAAATTCATCATATGTGAAAATTTCAACTGTCCAACTATCACGGTTCATGAGAGCAACCTGGTGATAGACAGGCGAAGCAACGGATGGACAGCAGAGTCTTAGTAATAGGGTCCTGTTTTACCTTTTGGGTATGGAACTCTAAAAAGGTTGATGTCACATAAACGTTCTTCTTCCTCTTCTTCTTATATATTGGCAATCAGCTACATATACGAGCTATTGGTGCCAGTGTCAAGTTATAAATATTTTCACGTTTTTAGTCTTTCAAGTCAGTCGTTGTCTAAGTCAAATTACCGCCATTAACAGTGCAATGGCCACACTGTTAATGGTATCTTGTAGGAATTTTGATGGAAAACGAAAACGTTGTAAAGTACTTTTATATGATATTCACTTCATCCCAGTAGTTCCGCCGCTTCAT
Source organism: Lymantria monacha (assembly GCA_905163515.2). Classification (NCBI taxonomy): domain Eukaryota; kingdom Metazoa; phylum Arthropoda; class Insecta; order Lepidoptera; family Erebidae; genus Lymantria; species Lymantria monacha. The sequence continues at coordinate 393,539 of LR991096.1, read as the reverse complement.
ATTACATAAAATGCCATCAAAATTATCTAATATAACACGTTAAAACACTAAGATATCGAATATAATACAAGAGCACCACATGACGTTTTCAAATTCCTGTCAAAAGTCGTTCTTCTTCTTTTCTTTGTGTATTGGCAATCAGCTACTTATACGAGCTATTGGTGCCAGTGTCAAGTTATAATTATTTTTATGTTTTTAGTCCTTCAGGTTAGTCATTGTCTAAGTCAAAATGTCACTATCAACACTGCTATGGCTACACTGTTAATGGTATCTTGTGGGAATTTTGATGGAAAACGAAAACGTTGCAAAACACTTTTATATGATATTCACTACATCCCAGTAGTTCCGCTGCATCATCATCACAGGCCATATATCATCCATGTAGGTACTCTTTAAGTACTTAACTGATTTTAATAAAATTTGCATAATATGTGTAGTTTGATCCAACTTAAAAGATAGGATAGCTTCCATTTCAATTTATAGTCACAATATTATTTTATTGCAAATTATTTGACAGTCACAATTATCTGTTATCTTCAAACGATTCTAACATAGAGCGGTATCTGTTGACTGGATTGAGTAAGTATTTAAACTATTAGCGCCATCTAGGCACTATGTTAAACGTAGAAACGTTTAATATAAGCTACAATTTATTAGCATAACCACCACGTGTTACTGAGACTACCTTAGCCACAGCAACGCGTGGCCGGGTCTGCTAGTATATATATATATATATATATATATATATATATATATATATATTATATATATATATATATATATATATATATATATATATATATATATATATATAAGAGATTTCCACCTATGTATTGAAATTGGTAGGAATATTTCTTTCGCCGAGTAGAGGTCAGCTAAGAACGGATTTTACGAAATTATATCCCTAAGGGGGTGAAAAAGCAGGGCAAAGTTTGTATGGGACAACGTGATTCCTTGGTCCAATCTATTTCAAATTTTGCATAAACATTCTTTAACAGAATTGATGAAAGATGTGATTCAAATTTTATTGAGATTTATCTCCTAACCCAGTTAAAAAGGGGTGGAAAGTTATTTTAGGGGTGATTTGCTTTAAAGTTGATATCAATACTTCTTAGTGATTTTGATTTAAAAAGACATTTTATTTTGACACATGTTTGAAAACTCAATTCGATTATATTAAAAAAAACCGGCTAAGAGCGACTCGGAGTCACGCACGAAGGGTTGTTAGTCATTGTCTAAGTCAAATTGTCACCATCATCATCAGTGCTATGGCTACACTGTTAATGGTATCTTGTGGGAATTTTGATGGAAAATGAAAACGTTGTAAAGCACTTTTATATGATATTCACTACATCCCAGTAGTTCCACCGCATCATCATCACATCATCATCACAGACCATATATCATCCATGCACTCTTAAAGAACTTAACCGATTTTAATCAAATTTGCATAATATGTGTAGTTTGATCCAACTTAAAAGATAGCATAGCTTCCATCTCAATTTATAGTCACAATATTATTGTATTGCAAATTATTTGTCTATTATTTGACAGTCACAATTATCTGTTATCTCCAAACGATTCTAACAGATGGTGGTATCTGTTGACTGGATTGAGTAAGTATTTAATAGATGGCGCTATGTTAAACGTAGAAACGTTTCATATAAGCTACAATTTATTAGCATAACCACCACGTGTTACTGAGACTACCTTAGCCGCAGCAACGCGTGGCCGGGTCTGCTAGTTGTTACATATTACAGACTATTGTTAATACACTAAGATTAAGGTTTAATCTGGAACTAATGTCTGTATATAGACATATAAAGTAATACAAAATCATTATAATTGAGTGTTGTACAAAAAGGTTTTTGTGAATAAAATATTATATTAATGATATATGTAGTATTATTGAACGGCGAGCGTGTATGAAGAGGATTTTGAATGTTGAGGAAGCGAGTGAAGTATGCAAGGATAGAATTCTCTGGCACTCTGTTCTCTCTGCCTACCCTGCAAGGGATATGGCGTGATGATATGTATGTCTGTATGTGTAGTATTATTAAAAAATATAAATACGATAGTTGTGCGAGTATTGTTATGTAGAGTGTCATACGTTACGATTTGGGCATGAGTCGGGTCGCCGCTAAATTTGTGATAAAATCAGCATCGTGTTAACATTCCTCAGAAGATGTTGAACTCGATCCGTGACGACCCAAATATGCTCCAGAGGGTCAGTGTGTGTGTGCCCCCTGTGACTATTTTCTGTTCCCAATACTGAAGTGGCATATGAAAGGACGACGCTACGCCACGATTGAGGAAATAAAGACGGCATCGACGGAGGAGCTGAACAAGATCACAAAAAATGTTTGTTTTTAAGTGCTTCCAGGATTGGAAAGAACGTTAGTGGCCAGCCCAGTCGATTACCCTTTCGGGTATCATCACCATCAACGCCTTGGCAATAAACAACATTATTACCGAAGTGTCGCCTTCTCGCGGTCAGCCTCTCTGCAAGTGGTGGGCGTAGGTGGATGGACCGGGGATTGCCCGTGTCATCCCCCTGCGACCACGGCTAGGGCGGCATCAGGCGTAAGTACTCGTGCCTGTGCCGCCCGATGCGTTGGCGGCGCCGTGTGTCAGCGTAGAGAATCTCATCTCTGACACGCCCCGCCGCCTCCTTCGACAAGTGACCTGTTTTGTTAAAAGCTTTTTTTACTTTTAATATATTTTTTATTTTTAATACTTTTTAATTATTACTGAACATGTTTCTCAGTTTTTTTTATCTCATTCGACGTATTACTGTTGCAAGATAGGCCGGATTGCAAACCAATATTACTGACTATGTTACACAAGTTAAAGTTAACTAACCGATGCTCCAGACTCGCATTCATATGCTCATATTGTAGGAATGAATGAAAAGTAAACAGCCCGCCATTTTGGGTATTCCACCATGTTGGATTTACAATCATAGCTAACCATGTATTGTCATCCAAACTAAACGTGTATACAAAATTTCAATTAAAGCTTGTTACAAAATTGAGTTGCAAGATTCCACCCGAACTAACATACACTGTGACTTAAATATTATCATCACACACCAGCTCTGATCGCAATTACTTGTGATCGACGCAATATGTATTCGTGAACATATCAACAGTTATTGGCAATAGTTTTACGTCCGTCCGCCTGCCTGACGTCAGCCCTCCTTGGGAATGTAATTGTTGACCAAACGGCATCAGACGGTGTTGGATCAGGTCTATATAAAGCTATTAGTCGTCTTTACGACATCCGCGAGCAAGTCATTGATTCGTGTTCAGACACATCTATACATATAATACAAATGTAACGGGTCGCTGTCTGTACATGGAAGATATATGAAAAAAAATATTACTGGGATCTTTATCAACACTAATAGAACCCAAAACAATAATTTTTAAAATTTTTGTCTGTTTATCTGTTTGTCTGTGTGTTTGTGCACGCTAATCTCAGAAACGGCTTATCCGATTTAGACGCGGTTTTCACTAATATAAGTGGTAAGCTTCACTTATCATTTAGGCTTTATTTTATGTCAATTGGTTTATAAAAAAAAAAGTTATGTCAATTTAAAAAAATTTCGGCGAAAAAAATCTTTATCGATTTTTTTCAAATTACGTATAAATTATCTTCAGTAAAAATAAATAAACACGTGTTTCAGCATTTATCAATTTTCACCCTCTGGTTGTGTAAATTAGGCCTGTGAAGCGGGTTGAACGACTCATTACCGCCAAGCCGAAACTATTAAAGCTAGAAACATTAAATTTTGAAGCACGTTTTTTTTTTTTTTTTTTTTTTTTTTTTTTTTTTTTTTTTTTTCAGGTTGTCCAGACACTTGAGGTCTGAACTGCGGGTCCTCTAACTTAATCAGAGATTTCATATCTCTATGTGTACCAATTTTAAAATTTATATGCCTGTAATTTGATTTCAAAGTTTGTGTGGCTTTTTGTTTATTTATTTATTCAACAATATTTAATACTTTATATTTAGTGCTTGTAGTTATCATTATTATAATTTATTGTTTTTAAATTTACTTGTTTATTAATTCCGTGGCATTCCGTGCCATTCGCTATTAGTGGTATGTTGGATTTTGTTTGGGCTTCTTGTTTTGTTACTGTGTGTTCAGGTGTTCGTGTATATAGTGTGTGTGTGCATGGTTTATTTCTGTGTTGGCTACTGTAAATGTGCTATACTATGATAGCTCTATTTACTTTTATGTTGTATATGTTTTGTGTGTGTATTATTTATTGTCATATTGATTTAATCATTATTATTATGCTATTTTTTATTGTGTCGTAATTTGTTGCCGAATATATTCCGTGGCTCAATAGAATCTTGCGATCTTATCAATGATCACACAGTACTCTATTGGTTGCAGTGATGTTTGCAATGATAATGTATATATGGTTGTATTAATATTTAAATATTTTGGGTATATCAGTTGTATTTGGTTATATGTGGTTTGTTTATATGTATTTTGTTTATATGTATTTTGTTGTATGTGGTTGGGTGATGTATGTGCTTTGTGTGTTATTTGTATTTGTTGGAGTTTGTTTTGGTTTGATGTATATGTATATTTATTATGCATGCGCTTGGTTGCGTGCTCACCACGCTCATGTGCATGTCATGTGTATATATACTTATAAATATAATTATAATTGTGTTAATGTGTAAATTGATTTGTGTTTGAATTAGCGTGTCTGAAGTGTAGTTGTGTGGTGTGGTGTTGATTTGTGAGATGGTATCAACTGTGCACGTTTTTATTTATGACATAGAGATTCAATATGAAAAGATTTTATGAATTCCGCCCCTAAGGGGGTGTAACAAAGCGGCAAAGTGTTTATGGGGAGAAAATTTCATTATCGATTCTTTTTAAGTCACGTACAAATATTCTTCGGTAAAAATAAATAAACACGTGTTTCTCTCTCCCTCTCCATCAACCCCGCACCAGTGCCGGCGTGAGAGCTCACACGATACACATAGTAGGCAGTAATAGGTTCTTGCCTAATGGTTTAAGATACAGGTTAAGTTTAGCTTCAAAGATGTTCACTCTATAACTCAAATAATAAATCATATCTAACGAGGTCGCAACTCTGCTGGTGAAACAAAACAGTCAAATAAAGGGTGGCGATAATTATATTTTTATCCCATGGTCATACCGTAAATAGTATATTAATGGCAATATAATTTGTAGAATGAATAGAACTTTGAACCACCTTTTTCTTTAGTGACCGGCTATGGTATATAGACACATGCGCGCCGTACACGTAGGTACATCTACGTTGTGCGGGCGGGCCACCGCAACCGGGTATCATCTCGAGTCGAAGCCCTCATGCAGTGAACCCCAATACAGATACTTACGCTTGCGCCGCCCAAAGCACCGACGGTAGAGCGTGTCAACCTAGAGTATTTTCTCTCGGACCCATCCTATTGCCTAATTCCATTAGACAACTAACTCGCAGAATCAACACCTCAACGCATCCCAGTTTTTGACGCTGTTGATTATTATCCTAGCGACAAACCTTCAACACCTTGCATTGCTTTTTCTAAATTACGGAAATTTAGCATTTAATATGCTTAATTATTTATAAAACCCGATTACGAAGCGAAAAATGATGTCACAAGCGGGATTCGAACCCGCGCCTATTGGGATTCCGGCCCAATCGTGCTGCCACTACACCACCGTTGGGGGGTTTGCTTTTTCTATTTAACTCTGTCAGAGATGACTTCTGCGTGGACGAAGTCGCGGGCAAAAGCTAGTGTTATATATATGTTTCACTGTAATCGTTTATATAGTACAGCACGGCGCTGCGTCCTGTACGTCCAACGCACACAACAGGTGCACAGTCCGTGGTACAGCGGCGTGGTGTGGGGGGTGGACTGTTCCTCCTACGTGACCCTCACATAACAACAGTAAACCATTTGTTGTACATGGGGTACAACACGGGTAAGTCTCACCTCTCCGTAAGACGCGTCATTGTGTACACGTGTGTGTGTGTGTGTGTGTGTGTGGCGCTCGTTACACGGTTGAGAGATACGATACAGTATAATCCTTCACGATCCAATTACTTACGCTAAGCTCGCGGCGGTTAGCTCGCACGCCGCACCTGTACCCACCACACCTAACCCCCCCTCCCCCACCGTGTGTAACATGGCTGGCGTACACGTACACGTACTCTGTCTGTAAACTTTCGTAGATATTGGTGAACGTTTGTACGTAAAGCTCTAAACACGTCGCACTTATTAACGTAAGTATACACGTTCGATTATAAACGTAAACATATTTCACTGTCTACAGATCTAAGTGACAGATCGTGTTGTGTGTTGTGCGGCCGCTGCTTCGATTATTATTAAAGATGAATATTATAGTTATAACTATATAGACACATTACAAAATGAATTTAACTTTCAAATAGTTGTATTAACTCAATTCAGTTCAAATAGTTCGTTACATTTTATAAATACTAATGATGTTTTCGTTATTTTAAGTTATATAATTTGGTAGCAGTAGGACCAGTGACCACACATACGTCGCGGACCGGACCGTCCCCACCACCACACACCACACTCCCGCAGGAAGTCAATGTCTGAGGAGGGGTAATGTACTGTTGCACTTCATTCAGTGAACGGGAGAGCCGGAAGGTCAATTATCTCGGGGGCTTTTGGTTAATGCGTAGCGGCCTCGTTGTACTCCTGGTACTGCCAAGGTCCATGAGCGGCAGTAGCATGTAACACCAGGTGTGCTACTTTGCCACCATAAGCAATAAAAGAAAAAGTTTATGTTTAAACAATTAGTTATATTAACATCCTCACATCGTTGTGATCAACGTCAGTTTGATCCTTTTCATTAATAATATAAGGTGTCTGAAATATCTTCATCTTATCTAATTTTGCTTTTACATTGTTTTTGTTAATTTGTTGATAAAAATTACTGATTATAATTACACGCTCATATATAAAAGTAACATATATAAAAGAACGTTATAACTGTTGTTATAATTACACGCTCATATATAAAAGTAACATATATAAAAGAACGTTATAACTGTTGTTATAATTACACACTCATATATAAAAGTAACATATATAAAAGAACGTTATAACTGTTGTTATAATTACACGCTCATATATAAAAGTAACATATATAAAAGAACGTTATAACTGTTGTTATAATTACACGCTCATATATAAAAGTAACATATATAAAAGAACGTTATAACTGTTGTTATAATTACACGCTCATATATAAAAGTAACATATATAAAAGAACGTTATAACTGTTGTTATAATTACACACTCATATATAAAAGTAACATATATAAAAGAACGTTATAACTGTTGTTATAATTACACGCTCATATATAAAAGTAACATATATAAAAGAACGTTATAACTGTTGTTATAATTACACGCTCATATATAAAAGTAACATATATAAAAGAACGTTATAACTGTTGTTATATTTAGTTGTATAACGTTACTGTTTGTGTCTATTTCGTCTCTGGCGCTGTTCTATTGTGGCACCATTGTCATTGTGTCTCGCACGGCTGACATTACAACACACCGTTGACTTGACATGAACACGACAAGAGATGAAATAATATATATTTTGGTAAATCGGTACGTACGTCGCGCGGCAGTACGCTCGTGACCGCCGCCGCGCCGCGCTGGTCAGCTGCAGTACACTTAACAACTATATTTAATATTCTTATATTGTTTTATTAACAACATTGATATACCTTTTTAAATTCTACTATAACTTGTTTTAACGTCTTCTATTTAATATAGAAATGAATTAAATACTTATATTTAATCACAATTAATAAGGTTTTAATAAATAAGTTTTACTAATTAAAACATTTTAATAAATTTACGTGATGATGTAAGAATATAATTTACCCCTGAGTTACCCCTGTCTTACACCTGAGTCTTACCCCTGTATTACCCCTGAGTGTCGTAAATTACGATTAAGGAATGTTAATATATATTGTATATCTATGCAAGAGAAGGAAAACTGGAAATAAAACCCTATCTATACTAACGGGTCTGATTAGCGTGCTATGTTAAGTCCATTCCCCTTCAATGTGTAGGAGGCTCGAGCCCACCAGTGGGACGTAACGTATGAGTTAAAATGATGATGACGATAAATTTTCAAATGTCCATTAAATACGATTGCCTGCCAATATTAACTACGTCTGCTCTCGATGATCGACTAAGCTGAAGAAAACGCACAGCTTTGCCTGAACTATGAGTAGGCGCTAAAGGCTCTCAACTCGGTGAAAGTATTCTAAGTGACGTTACCTAAAGGCACAGCCTGTGCGCTGCTGGTCTGAGCCTAGAATGTCGCTGGAGCCAAAGTGGGCATTCCCACGGTTACAGCGATGGCTTTTACAGATATTTGTGTTGTGACCTCGCGGGCGTGCTGAGCCGAGCGAGCGTGATGTCGTCGCCAGCCTCGTCGAGTACTTGTCGATGATATCGGATATGATTCTATTGTTTTTGTAAGTTGTGAGAGTGAGAATTAGACCGTGATCACCTCGGCCATAATCAAACACCTTTGGTAATTATATATTTGGAGTTAATTTCGTATCAACAGTCACACTGTTAAGTCACTAAATGTTTACAATGGTCTTCTTTTTCTTGCGATGGTATAGTCACACCCCGCTAATCCGTCCGGGGCGACAGGAGAAGCGGCGCGCGGCCCTATAGACCCGCCCAACAACGTACTCAACGACGCCGTGCGAGAGGGCCACCGGAAACCAGTCTTTGTCTTCGGTAGCACAATGGTATAAGCTAATTTATATAAATGTATGCAATAATTAAACAAAGTTATAGTAGTTTTGTAAATCTGAGATACAATTACTTTGAAAGAAAAATAAACATAAACATTTAAGTATTATTATGAGATTAATATAATGTACTACAGGTTTATAAATCTAATTAATAAATCTAACTATTATAGTTAAGTTACAATCGCAGTTTTCATCTACTAAACCCAAGTTATATAAACGAAATCTTTATAGACGTGCGCTTCAAAGAAAAGCTAATGAAAATATAATACAAAAATAGTTTGGAAAATCCAAAAGTGCACGACTCATAATTTTTTTCTTATTTATCATTTACTAATAGTAAATGTCAATGCCATAAATGATAGAAAAAAAACTAGAAATTTCGCGCCATTCTCGATGTAGCGCAAATTGGCTGTATGGGCTTTGTTCTCTCTGTCTGTTCGAATGGACGAACATAACCAAAAAAAAAACGCAGCGCAAAACATAGCTTGCAAGCATTGCAAACAAGACTAAGCAGTTTAGTTTTTTTTAATTGTAATTAAACGACAAAAAATTACCAAGCCATTTTCAAAAGGAAACAGCGCGTTGCGATTATGAAGCTTTTAATAAAAGAAATACTTCAATACATTAATTTTTACAGTCGTGAGAGTGCCAGATCCTAAAGGACAGATATCCGGATGTCATCGAATATTTTTTTATCAACTTTTTACATACTTTAAACAAAATAATTGTTTTTTTAAAATATCAAATACGTTTAAATGAATATTTTTCTTGACATATGTATATATGTATACGCTATAAGTGCAGTGTGAGAAAAATATAGTCATTTTTAGTTTTGAAAAGTCTTTAATTTTCATATATCGAGAGTAGAGCATCACCTTAACGCTTCGCTTATGAGGCGTGTATTAAAGTGTCTATTGGTTTTATTAATATGTCAAAACTCAGCGAGGTAACATATCTAACTATCATAGTTGATTCACAATAGTAAATTCAACTTAATTCATTATGTATAAACTGGCCCTCACACAGTTTAACGTGATATGGTACGGGTTACAGTCACACCATACGCTGGTGACGGCCGCGCGACCGCCCGTAGCACACAAACAGCCGCCCACATTATTTATTAACAACGTATATTATTGTACTGTAACATTATTTATCACATAAAAATCTAACGTAATAATTAAAATAATTACACGCCCTTATATTTAATTGTGTAATGTGTTTATTTAGTAGCGGCCCTCTATACGTGTACTACGTGTTGTTCACACAGAGTGGACACTACACTAGGGTCATACTGTGACCCGTTCGTTACACGCGTTATGTTAACAATTTTTCACATTTATATCGCACGATGCTCGCGGCGATGTCACATTCACGAGCGGACTGAACTAGTTGGAACGTCGCCGTCGGAGAGACACCAAGTCTCTCTGTGTACTCTATCAACTCTTTAATGTGTAGCGCTCTGATGATCTGTAATCTGTATGTATCACCTCTCTATCATCGTATCATTCATTACATATCGCGTCGCCCGGCACCGATGTCGTCTTCGACTGTAAGTTATTAGTGTTCAGTGCAGCCTCTGGAATAAATTACCTGCTGCTGTAATTCCTGAGCGCTATGACATATTGATCTTTAAACGAGGCTTAAATAAAATTCTTCTCTCACGGTAGGAAATTTGGTCGTGCTCCCGATATTGCTGACGTCTATGAGCTATAGTTACCACTTACCATCAGATGGACAGCTCGCTCGTCTGCTACACAAAATATACATTTATATTACATATGTACATATTTTATTGTATATAAATACAACGAAATTATGTTAGTTCGTGAAGATAATGTATATTTCATGTAAGTTGTATATAATACAATAATACACAAATAGTTATAATATAATTCAGGACTCAAACAATAAAATCGTCGCGATATTATTTTTGAAGTAAAACTTCTTTACGCGCGCGCATATCTTGGGGAGGGAGCTGGTGCACGCGTGACGAGAGCGCTACGAAATGTGTGATCGGGCGAGGCGAACGGATGTTGAGAGGGAGATATAAGTTGTTAAAAATATTATATCAATGAAAACCCCTATTAAATATAAATAGACGGAGCTCATCATCATCATCTTGCTCTTATCCCAATTACTTGGGGTCGACGCAATATGTCATCTTCCTCCATACGACTCTATCAGACATCATCTCTGCAGTCACTCCCCATCTATCCATGGCTCACGCGGTCCATCCATCTTTTCTTCGGTGTTCCTTTACCCCTAAAGCCTTCAACATTCATATTTAAAACTTTCCTCACAACATTACTTGTCAACCTTTCACTCCTTAACTTTTCCGTCACTGACGCAATTTTTAAACTTCCTCTTATATATTCATTTCTTATTTTATCCAATCTCGTCACACCACACATCCATCTCAACATTCGCATCTCCGCTACATGTAGTCGTCTCTCATCTGTCGCTTTTGCCACTCAACATGCTGATCCATACAGTACAGCAGTTCTTATTAGGATTTTATATATTTTGCCCTTTAATTTAGGGGGTACTTTGGGGTCGCATGTTGTACCCGTGATCTGTCGCCATTTCAAATAGACGAAGCTAAAGAAAGTTTTACTTCAGTCATGTGGTCTAAAGCACCAGTTATAAGTTTAATATATTTTATATAATACTGGCAGACCCGGCCGCGCGTTGCTGTGGCTAAGGTAGCCTCAGTAACACGTGGTGGTTATGCTAATAAATTGTTGCTTATATGAAACGTTTATACGTTTAACATAGCGCCATCTATTAAATACTTACTCAATCCAGTCAACAGATACCGCCATCTGTTAGAATCGTTTGGAGATAACAGATAATTGTGACTGTTACATAATAGATAAATAATTTGCAATAAAATAATATCGCGACTATAAATTGAGATGGAAGCTATCCTATATATATATACATATATATATATATATATATATATGTGTATAACATTACAATTGTCGCCGTACATTGTATTGTTTATAATATATGTAACAGTTGTACATATATCAGCGGCACGGTGTTCGCTACGCTGTTGTTAAATTGTCAATAACGATAATAGTACTTCACGCGGAGCTTTACAGATATATAGAGAGAGAGCATTGTGCACGGCGCCGGAACTGCGCGCATCCGGTGACTACCTCCACGCCGCGCGCCGGCGACAATAACGATACCGGCGCACCGCCCGGAGCTGTCTGCTTGTACACGTACAGTGCGCACATTCTGTCTGTACGTCTGTATACACACGACCGACTGTTTGTATTAAACAAACAAAAAAACTATATTTTTTAATTGTTTTAAGAAAATTTAAAAAAAAGTGCCATCTTGCACTAATATAGAACAAAAATAATTTCAGCAGCGCACATTATTTCCTGTTTCAAAATCATCATCATCATCATCTAAGCTCATATATACTGTTGAGTTCGAGCCTCCTGCGTGATGGGAGAGAAATTAACCTACTATACCGCGCTGGTCAGACGTGTTGGTATAGGGTTTTGTTTCAAGTTTTTCTTCTCTTGCATAGATGTTATATGCATTTTATATCCCTTAGCCGTCTCTTACGATCACCCGCGGGTATGATAGGGGGTGGTGATTGTATTCTTACTCCGTCACCACATGGATAGTACACTATTTAAAAATAAGTGACCTATTTTCTACATTTTTTTAAAGAGGACAAGTAACTCGGCGCTAACGATCAACTAGCGATGCAGAAGTACAAAAAGGCAGCATATTGGACTGTACGGCGCGCGGCATGCCTTGGTTGCGGAGTGTGCGCGGGCCGTGGTGGCCTGTCTACAGGACAAATACTTCAGCTGTGTGACGTGTACGGTACACACAGCGTGCGTGTGTGTGTGTGCCCGCACGGCGCGGCTCGTTATATTGTTGTGACAAGCGCCGCACTCGGCGTTAAGTGTGTTGTTGAATGGAGTATGAAGCTTCACGCACTTAATGGGATTTTGTGTATCATTAGTTACGTCCACAGGTCTCACTGTGAGTGGCACTCTTATGTACATTACGTATTTATTTGTAAATAACTAGATTTTATCCACGAATTTGTCCGCATACAAGCCGTGTGTGACATCCACGTCAAATATGATTCTCATATAATGAGAATCATATTTATGTATTATAGGCAGAGATGTGACTTATCTAAGATACAAGTATCTGAAATACAGATACAAGATACGTATTTCCATCTTGTATCTAAGATACTTTTTAAAAATGCAATTAGTATCTTATATTTAGATACCTTTTGTATGGTATCTTAGTATTTTATAAATACCTTTTTCTGATAAAATACTTTTAGTAATATATTAGCAGACATTTATAAAATTATAAGTCCAACATCTTATTGATGTCACATCTTTTAACAAACTGTGCTAGGTCTTTCATAACTTTTAATGCCTTTCTTTCGGCTAGTGGCATACTATCTGGAGGGGCGCAGCGTCCTCTACACCAACCGAGTAGGGGACGTTGTGCGAACGTCCATGACGTGCGGTGTCCCACAGAGGTCGGTCCTCGGACCCACCATGTGGAACATTGGCTACGACTGGGCGTTGAGAGGGAGCCTCCCACCCGGGCTGGGCGTGATCTGTTACGCCGAAGACACGCTCGTCACAGCCCGCGGTGGGACGCTGGAGGAGGCGGCAGGCCTGGCGACTCTCGGCACCGGAGAGATCGTCAGGCGGATCGAGGCGCTGGGGTTGAGGGTGGCCCTGGACAAGACCTCAGAGAGGGCCTCCCCTCTTGTTCCATGGGCCCTGCATGGGCCCTCCCATCGGCGTTTCGATCACCGTCAATTCGGTTGACATCAGCATCCGGGCCCATATGAGGTATTTGGGCCTGGTGCTCGACGGGCATTGGTGGTTTCGGGAGCATTTCCGCAGGCTCGCTCCGCGGCTCATCGGTGCGTCGTCCGCACTTTCATGGCTTATGCCGAATGTGGGCGGACCGAGCGCTACGTGCCGACAGCTGTACACGGGGGTCGTCCGGTCGATGGCCCTGTACGGCGCACCGGTGTGGGCGGGGTCCCTGACCGTCCAACTCAGGGCTCTTCTGTGGCAACCACAGAGGGCCATGGCGGTCAGGGCTGTACCGCGGGTACCGCACGGTGGCGACGGAGGCAGCGTGCCTGTTGGCCGGGAGTCCCCCGTGGGACCTGGAGGCGGAAATGCTGCTCGATTTGTATTGGCGGCTGTCGGGGGTGCGCGCGGAGGGCGGTGTGGTCTCATTGAGGGAACTCACCGCCTGGCGCGTCGACGCCCGCCTAGACGTCATTGCCCTTTGGACAGTCCGGCTGGAGAGGCCTCGGTTCGGTGTGCAGACCGTGGAGGCCTTCCGGCCGGTGCTGATGCAGTGGTTGGAACGACGGCACGGGGTGCTCTCCTTCCGACTGGTGTAGGTTTTGAGGGTCCCAGTTCCTAACGCTGTCGACCATCGCCAGGGCGATGCTCGACAGCGTTAGGAACTGGGACGTTAGGAACTGGGACCTGGGGAAAGACCGATATCCTACCCGAGGGGGGGACGTCAGTCGAGGAGAGGGTACTCCTCGGGGATATTCCGTCGGGCCGACCACTGACGTCAAGTCACTCTGCTCCGGTGGTCGGCCCAACGACGAAGGCGACGTCACGGGTGGGTTACGGGTGTAAAGCGTGCGTACGCCCCTCTGGCACCCCGGATGGAGTGGTGCGAGGAGTGCGCCGACCGTACCCAACCCCAAAAAAAAAATGCCTTTCTTTTAAAATCCGCGAGCAACTCAAAACAAATAATATTGGCGATATTTATTATATTAGTTTTAAAAGTCACGTGTTTCAAATGCAGCGCTGTTATTGGTCAATTTCATTTTAGGGGACTTTAAAAACAATTATAGTTATTTTAGCGGCGTTTGCAACTAACATTATTTTTTAGATTGAATTTATGGCAAATTTGAGTGAGTTACATTAATAAGCATTACCCTTACTTTGCTCGTGGATGTCGTAAAAGACGACTAAGGACCTTATAACGACCTGGGCCAACTCTATCTGATGCCGTTTGGTCAACAATTACATTCCCAACTAGGGTTGACGTTTGGCAGGCGGCCGGTCATAAAACTGTTGCCAATAACTTTTACAATATGTACTATGTGCATATTGTATCGACCCCAAGTAATTGGGATAAGAGTAGGAGAATGATGATGATGATGACATTAATAAACATTGACTTATAGCAAATAAAATTTAAAAAGCTTTCCTTTGATGCAAAAATGTATCAAAATCACTTTATAGGGTTTTGAAACTATACCTTTCATTTCAGCGATTAACATGATTTATTCGTAAATAATATTAATTCCAATAGGTGTGGGTTCGAATCCCAATTGTAACAATAATTTTTCGCTCGAATCAGGTTTTTATAAATAATCATGCACATTAAATTCTAAATTTCAGTAATTTGAATAACAGGGTTGTATCATCGTTTAATACAATTCTAACTACAAAGTTTGAGTATTAAGTCTGTATAATGTGTAAGCAATGTCGGGTAGATGACACACGTCTCCTTAAAGACGAAAATACAATACGATGCAACAATTGAATGTCCTACAATAGTTCACGGTGGTGTTAGTGGCAGCACGATTGGAACGGATTTCGAATTGGTGTGGGTTCGAATCCCACTTGTGACAACCATTTTTCGCTCGTAATCGGGTTTTTATAAATAGTCAAGCATATTAAATTCTAAATTTCAGTAATTTGAATAACAGGGTTGTATCATCGTTTAATACAATTCTAACTACAAAGTTTGAGTATTAAGTCTGTACAATGTGTAAACAATGTCAGGTAGAAGGTACACGTCTTCTTAAAAGATGAAAATATAATACGATGCGAGAATTGAATGTCCTACAATAGTTCACAGTGGTGTAAGTGGCAGCACGATTGGAACGGATTTCCAATTGGTGTGGGTACGAATCCCACTTGTGACAATTTGAATAATATTAATGTCAATTATCAAAAATTAACTTAAATTCATTAAAATAAAACCCTTTTTCTTACAAAAGTATTATTCATCTTAAGAAGTATTTAGAAGATACCTATCTTGTATCTAGTATTTCAGATAATATTTTCAAAAGTATTTTGTATCTGGTATCTGAAATACTTAATTTAAAAGTATCTTGTATTTTGTATTCCAGATGCTTTGTACAACCCTGGCCCGGACGGAATACCAGTCCGGGTGTTGACGTCGCTCCTCGAGCACTTCGAGCCTCGCCTCAGGCAACTGTTCAACGCCTGTCTGACGTCTGGACAGTTCCCTGAGTGCTGGAAGGAAGGGAGGTTGGTTCACCTGCCAAAGCCGAGACGGCCCCCGGATTCGCCGTCGGCCTACAGGCCCATTGTGCTTCTGGACGATGTGGGTAAGCTGCTGGTGCGTGTCCTCGCTGCCCGCATCGTCCGGCACCTGGAGGAGGTAGGGCCCGATCTGTCGGACGCTCAATTTGGGTTTCGGAGGGGGCGTTCGACCATCGGGGCCCAGCTACGCCTGAGGCAGACGGCCACGGAGGCTGTCGCCGGCAAAGGAGTACTGTTGGCGGTGTCGTTGGATATCGCTAACGCATTCAATAGTCTGCCATTCAGCTGCATCAGGGAGGCGCTCCGATTCCATGGAGTGCCCCCGTACCTCAGGCGGCTGGTGGCAGACTATTTGGAGGGGCGCAGTGTTCTCTACGCGAGCCCCGCAGGGGACATTGTGCGGACGCCCATGTCGTGCGGTGTTCCGCAGGGGTCAGTTTTGGGGCCCAGTCTGTGAGACATCGGTTACGACTGGGTGTTGAGAGGGAGTCTCCCCCCTGGGCTGAGCGTTATATGCTATGCTGACGACACGATCGTTACAGCCCGGGGCAGGACACTCGAAGAGGCGGCGAGCCTGGCCACTCTCGGCACCGAGGAGATGGTCAGGCGAATCGAGGCGCTGGGGCTCAGGGTGGCCCTAAACAAGACGGAGGCCCTTTTATTCCATGGGCCCCGTGTGAGGATGCCCATCGGCGCCTCGTTAGTCGTCAACTCCATCCACATCAGTATCCAGGCCCATATGAGGTACTTGGGTCTGGTGCTCGACGGGTGATGGTGGTTCCGGGAGCATTTCCGTCAAATTGCTCCCCGGCTGGTCGGCGCGGCGTCCGCCCTTTCTCGGCTCATGCCGAACGTGGGCGGACCCAGTTTCGAGGGCCGACGGCTGTATGCGGGGGTGATCCGCTCAATGGCCATGTACGGCGCACCCGTGTGGGCGAGGGCTCTGAACGCCCAGCTCAGGGCTATACTGTGGAGGCCACAGCGAGCCATGGCGGTCAGAGCCATTCGAGGGTACCGCACGGTGTCTACCGAGGCGGCATGCCTATTGGCCGGGACACCCCCGTGGGACCTAGAGGCGGAGATGCTTTCCGACCTCTACCGGCGGGTTACCACAATGCGCGACGTGGGTGACTCCCCATCGTTCAACGAGATAGCCACCTGGCGCGAGGACGCCCGCTGAGAAGTCATCGCCCATTAGGCTACGCGGCTGGAGAGGCCTAGACACGGTATTGTTACCGTCGAGGCCCTCCGGCCCGTACTGATGGAGTGGATGGAGCGGCGGCACGGAGTGCTCTCCTTCCGGTTGGTGCAGGTCTTGTCGGGGCACGGTTGCTTCGGCAAGTACCTGCACACGGTCGTGCGGAGGGAGTGGACTCCGTCCTGCCACCATTGCAGTAGCGACGAGGACACGGCGCAACATACGCTTGAGGTATGTTCGGGCTGGGACGGGCAGCGCCGTGACCTCGTCGCTGTCATCGGTGCCGACCTGACGCTGCCGGCTGTCGTGAAAGCGATGGTCGACAGCGTCAGGAATTGGGACGCGGTCGCCGCCTTCTGCGAGGCTGTCATCTCGCAGAAGGAGGCGGCGGAACGAGTCCGGGAGGATTCCCGTGACCCAGGCCACCGCCCGCGGCCAGGGCGGCGCATGCGCGAGTATCTGCGCCTGATGCCGCACTAACCGAGGCTTCGGGTGATCGGACCGGGGAATTGTCCGGTCACCCGACGTGAGGCCACCGCGTGAGGGCGACGCCTCGACGGCGAAAGCTGTCGGGGCGTCGACGAGAGAGGAACCCGAGAGGGTATATCGCCGGGCGGGCCACAGAAGACAAAGATCGGGTACCGGTGGTCCGCTCGCACGGTGAAGAGAGGTGTTTGCAGGGTGGGTCCATGGGGTTGCGCGCCGCCTCTTCCGTCGCCCCGAGCCGATTTGCCGGGGCGCGACCACATCCATGGTCCCATCTTGCGAAAAAAAAAAAAAAAAAAAAGATACTTTGTACAAGGTATTTTGTACATCTCTGATTATAGGGTTAAAAGTATTACAACAAAATTTAATTCCTATTTTATTTATACCCTTAGGGTATAACCCCTGTGCAATTGATTTCTAGAATATTTTTTTTAGTAAGTCTTTACTTCACAAAAGTAACACACGGTTTAGTGTTTGATCTAATTTTTATTTCAATAACAAACTGAGCATTGCAAATTTTATCTCCTTTTATACCCTTAGTGTATGAATATTGTCAAATGCTGAAACACCTATTTATTTATTATTAGTACATACATACATACATATCATCACGCCATATCCCTTGCAGGGTAGGCAGAGAGAACAGAGTGCCAGAGAACTCTATCTCTGCATACTTCACTCGCTTCCTCAACATTCATAATTCTCTTCATACACGCTTGCCAGTTTCGGAGACTCTTGACTCCATCTTCCTTCAGTATATGACCGATCTGGTCTAGGTAGGTTAGTCTCTGTCTCCCTCGGTACCTACATCCTTCCACTTTATATTACTACTACACTTTATATTACTTTATATATCTTCTTAACCAGACGTTCGTTCGGCATTCTTTCCACATGTCCGAACCATCGGAGCATTCCCTTTCGCATCTTTACACCAATACTCTCTTTCATACCTACTCGCTCTCTCTCTTACGTCGTCGTTACGAATGCGGTCGGTCAGCCTAACTCCACAGATTTTCCGCAGAGATCGCATTTCGACCGCATTCATTTTACTTTCATACTCTTTTCTGCATACCCAACTCTTTCTCTTTATTATTAGTGATTCTCATTAATTTGGTAATTTTCTTCCCATATAACTTTAACACTGTGTTTTACACCCTTTGGGTTAGAATTACGTTAAAACCTTTTTTAATGAAACTACGTCATAAAATGAAAGTACTGTACAAAATTTCGTTTATAAACATGTAACTGAAATGATTAAACAACAGTAGTTTTGGCTCGGTATAGATGAACTGGTCAATTAGCTTTTTTAGATGACTTTATTACGTGCAAGTAGTGATGACTGTATACGTAGAGCTGGTGTTACGTTCGTATTTAGATATGTATTCTGGCATCTGGTAAATGTATATTTTAATCTATATTCAAGAAGCTCACGCGACAAATTCAATGATTTATTCATAAGCCAGAAATGAGTGTTCAAGTACCTAGTAGACTCACTGCCAAACCATTTCGTACATTTTTAAGGTACTTTGATGATATCGTTTGTTCAAACTTCAGATAAATGCTTCTACTGGACGGTTTCTTGAAACAATTATAAATATAAATTCGCATAAGGATATTTTTGTCAATAAAATCAACAGTATTTTCCTTATCTGTCGACAATAACTTGAAAGTTAAATTTAATATTATTTAACAAACAACATATAATTATTGAAGGGACAGGCAGATCTATTGTTCGTATCATCTGCTCTGTAGCTCTGTTTGCATGTAAAGAACACGCCGGCGACGTCTACTGGACGGACCTGATAACTTCATATTACAATACTTTTACCGCGATTGAATCGCGAAATACGCGAATAAATAGATTATTGCATGATTATTGCACAGATGCAACATTAATTTGGTGACTGTATACAGAGTGTCGTTGGTCAATTGGTGACTATATACTGCAGTATACAGAGTGTCGTTGGTCAATTGGTGACTATATACTACAGTATATAGTGTCGTTGGTCAATTGGTGACTATATACTGCAGTACACAGAGTGTCCTTGGTCAATTGGTGACTATATACTGCAGTATACAGCGTGTGCTTGGTCAATTGGTGACTATATGCTGCAGTACACAGAGTATCCTTGGTCAATTGGTGACTATATACTGCAGTATACAGAGTGTCCTTGGTCAATTGGTGACTATATACTGCAGTATACAGAGTATCGTTGGTCAATTGGTGACTATATACTGCAGTGTACAGAGTGTCGTTGGTCAATTGGTGACTATATACTACAGTACATAGTGTCGTTGGTCAATTGGTGACTATATACTGCAGTACACAGAGTGTCCTTGGTCAATTGGTGACTATATACTGCAGTACACGGAGTGTCCTTGGTCAATTGGTGATTATATAGTGCAGTATACAGAGTGTCCTTGGTCAATTGGTGACTATATACTGCAGTATACAGAGTGTCGTTGGTCAATTGGTGACTATATACTGCAGTATACAGAGTGTCGTTGGTCAATTGGTGACTATATACTACAGTATATAGTGTCGTTGGTCAATTGGTGACTATATACTGCAGTACACAGAGTGTCCTTGGTCAATTGGTGACTATATACTGCAGTACACAGAGTGTCCTTGGTCAATTGGTGACTATATACTGCAGTATACAGAGTGTACTTGGTCAATTGGTGACTATATACTGCAGTATACAGAGTGTCGTTGGTCAATTGGTGACTATATACTGCAGTATACAGAGTGTCCTTGGTCAATTGGTGACTATATACTGCAGTATACAGAGTGTCGTTGGTCAATTGTTGACTATATACAGCAGTATACAGAGTGTCCTTGGTCAATTGGTGACTATATACTGCAGTATACAGAGTGTCTTTGGTCAATTGTTGACTATATACAGCAGTATACAGAGTGTCCTTGGTCAATTGGTGACTATATACTGCAGTATACAGAGTGTCGTTGGTCAATTGTTGACTATATACAGCAGTATACAGAGTGTCCTTGGTCAATTGGTGACTATATACTGCAGTATACAGAGTGTCATATTATATTTGAATGTAATATAATACCGTGGTTTGAAGGGCATCACACTGGAGCTAATTCTTATTAAACACATTGTATATATTTGACGGTACTTCCGTTTATCGTTCGTGCTAAGCGGAGACATGTTAACAACGTATTCACGTATAAAGGACAGCGGTTGAGCTCCGTTTGGCAGTCGAGGCGCGCGAGTGTCACGGTGCACATAGTTGTTGTATATCGCATACTAACTTACTAACGTCAGCCATGTGGGACTCTCTCATGCTGTCACTCGTGTGAGAGAGTGGTGTCACGGTTGCCGCGCTTGGCAGGTGGGCTGGTGATAGCGGTGGATGTTGTACGTTTCCCGGGGAATAGCTGTTGCTCGTTCTCTTGGCAGACCCTTTGGCGATTTGGCTGAGGAATCCATGGGCAGGTAAAGGGGTGGCGCCGATTGTAGTCTTGTGTCGTGGTTGCACGGGAAGGACTATCCTGAATGATACCATATAGTTGTTTGTACAAAGACGATTGCCTGGGTCTGACCTGTGAGTTCACTTAAGGTGTGAGTTGTGATTGGTATATAAGTGTGAGAGTAATTGCGATTACTTGCAGTACGGTCATTTGCAACTTTATATCCGCATTTATATTCCTCATGACTGACTCATTCGTCTACATATTTTTTTAAACACATTGTATAAAAAGTCAGTAAATAAATAACTGGCCTATATTTTGCACAAAAGATTAGCGTTGCCATTCAACGTGGCAATGCTGCCAGCCTTATGGGCACATTACCGATGGACAGTGATGCGGAGGAATTTTTGAATGTTAGGTTGCGTTTTTTCTTTTTATTTATTTTTTTATTCCTTATTCTATTTTTCTGTAAATATTTTAATTTGAAACTTAGCTTTAAATGTACATATTAATTTTATTTTTTTTTACTAATTCTGTACCATAGTGAATCCACAGTGTTTTTGATGTCATCAGACCAGCGTTTTCTTTGTCTTCCTCTTTTCCTCTTTGTGTGAAATCTAGGGGTCCATTCTGTTACATCTCTTGTCTATTTATTTCTATTCTCTCTCATCATGTGACCCACCCACAAATGGAGGTGCCATTTGAGTTTTCTGATTTTAGTTATAACATCCTCAATTTTTGTAATATTTCTTATATCTATTGCTCTTTTCTTGTCTCTTTTTGTGTAACCCAGAATACTCCTCTACATGGCTCTTTGACATGTAATCAATTTTTGATTCTGTTTTTGTGTGATTGTCCAGGTCTGACATCGATATGTTAATATTGGTAATATGCATGTGTTATATATTTACCTATTCATTGAAGTACTGTATTGTTCACTTTTTAGCACTTCTTTGAGAGACCAATATCTCTTCCATGAATTGGCTACCCGCCTCTCTATCTCAGAATCCATTTGGTTGTTGAAAGTAATAAGTAAGTGGGCCCAAATATTAATAGCAATTTACATATTCAATGTCTTCCTCACCTACTGAGATTTTTAGTTGGGATCTGTTTGTTAATATTTTGGTCTTTGTTTTGTTTATTGTTAAACCCACCTTTCTGCTTTCACATGGCAAATCTTGGAGCATGATTTGAAGGCTTCCATTGGTATCTGCTATAAGTATTATATCATCTGCAATTCTTAGATGGTTTAGTTGGGTCCCATTGATGTTAATTCCCATCTCGTCTCATTCCATCTTCCTGATGATTTCCTCTAGCACTGATGAAAAAAGTTATGGCGAAAGTGGATCACCCTGCCTCATTCCCCTGCGTATTGGGAAAGTTTCGCCCTCTATTTCTAATTTTATTCGTGCTTTACTGTTAGAATATACATTTCTGATTAATCTTATGTATTTTTTTTCTATTCTTTGGTTTTTCAGAGCTTCCCAGATGTATTGATGTTCCAAACAGTCGAATGCTTTATTATAATCTGCAAATGCCATGTATAGTGGATAGTTACATTCTTGGCTTTTTTCAACAAGCTGTTTTATTACATGTAGGTGATCTATTGTGGAAAATCCTGCCTGAAATCCAGCCTGTTCTCTTGGTTGTTGTTCGTCAAGTTTTTTGGTAATGCGCTTTAGAATTATTTTTGAAAATACCTTACATATATTAGACATAAGACTTATTGGCCGATAGTTACCTATTTCCGATCTATCTCCTTTTTTGAAAATGAGTGTTATATAGTGCTTATTGTCTATTGAGAGGGTATGGCTTATGTGTTTAGGATAAGATTAAATAAATTAGTCAGTTTTGGTGTTGTTTCTAGCACTGTTGTTTTCATAATCTCATTGGTTATACGGTCAGGTCCGGGAGCTTTATCGTTCTTCTGTGTTTCAATCGCATATTCGACTTCTCTTTCGAGAATTTGAGGGATTTCTTCTGTTTTATCTTCAAGGTTTATATTGTGTAAAATATTTTCAGTATAGTATAATGTCTGATAGTACTCTGTTGCTATTTTTAGAATTGATTGTCTCCTTGCTTTATCCTTGTTTTCTTTACCTTTCATTATCGGAATCCATAATGTTCCTTCTTTTAATTCTTTAAGGGTTTAATGTAATAATGGGTTTAGTAATTGTTTAATATACGAAGTGTTTAAATAAACGTAAATAAATAAATATAATAGACAAACCCACTGAGTTTCTTGCCGTATCTACTCAGTAGCGGTCATACTTTGCTTCCGTCTATCTACTGGATGAATTTAAAACCTTAAAACTCACAATATGTAATTGCTCCGAGGACAATTACATATTGACAGTTTGTACATTTTAAATGAATAGATGAATTGGAAATTGACGGGTAAATAATTTTGTATTTTTTTTATTGCTTATGGTGGCAAACAAGCCAGCAGCACACCGGATGGTAAGTGTTACTGCCGCCTATGGACCTTTGCAATACCAAGGGTATAGCTAAGTCGCTGCCTATCATTACAATCCCCAAACTTACCCAGTTGGACTTCAAGCGCTCTCGCTCACCGAACGAAGCGTAATAGCACCTTGCCATTACTCAGACGTCGGTCATCTGCGAGAGTGTAGGTACTACTCTGGACGGACCGGGCCACGACTGTATACAGAGAACTGTCAACAGCGTGGTCCACTAAAATATAAAGTCTACCATTAAAATTTTAATAACTAATACTGTAGCAGGTATACATAGATCTCTGTAATAACGATGAGGTGAGACACCTCAGCCCTCTCAAGACCATGAACGCTATAAAGTTTAAGAAAGGTCGGACAGTTCAATATTAAACAAAACCATGATAAAATCTATTAAATATTTTGATTGCTAGTTATTATTTTATATAAAAAATATGAAAGTTTATACATTAGCGCGCTGCGATTTTCATCTCGTTTTTCGTTCGTTTCGTCATTCAATAATACAATGCACTGCAGCATCTCCTGGTTTGTATTTGTGTTCAATAATGTACTGTATAGGTATCATTTCCATAAATATATTAGGAATGCATACTTATGTTGATTTCATGCATGTTGAATAGTGGTAAGTCAATACTGTGTAGCGACAGTTGTGTGACCGCAACCTACACCCCCTCCTCCCGCCCTCACTATAATACAACAAATATTTTCTCATTCAAATATATCTTCATACTTCAAGACTTGTTATTGAAAAAGTTTTTATGGGTGGGCTTTGAGATTCTTATCCACAATAATGAAGAAAGTTCGCGAGAAAAACAGCTTAAGTGACGTGCTGTAACGTGTAACTACCACGCATATTTCTTAAATTAATAATTATAGAGTTGTAAATTCTCTCTTCTTCTCTCGTCTTCAGATATAATCGATGCCATATCGCTCTATTGATGTCCACATATGCTCCTTACGAAGGGCGATAATCACCACGCTTGGCGGGTGGATTGACAGTTATACGATTACGAGTATAGTTTGGCGATGATCGATTTTTACCTAGAAATAGATAATATAAAAAAAAGAAATTGCGTCATTATCATCACCATCGTCTCACTCTTATTCCAATTATTTGGGGTCGCCGCAATATGTCATCTTCCTCCATACAGATAGTTAGTAGACATACTATCAGACGTCATCTCTGCAGTCACTCCCTGTCTATCCATATCATGTCTCACGCAGTCCATCCATCTTTCCTTTGGTCTTCCCTTACCTCTAAAGCCTCAACATTCATACCTAAAACTTTCCTCACTGTAACGTCAATGAAAGGCAAGGGCTAACGGCTGACTGGTTTATTTCAAAAAGTGTACAGATATACCCACAACATAACATTCACAAAACATTAGTGTAATATAATATAATACGAAAGTACCTACAATCGCTACACTCACAACATTACTTTCATCCCGTCTCACGTCCACACCATGTCAACCTTCCACTCCCTAACTTTGCCGTCACTGGCGCAGCTTTCAAACTTCCTCTAATAAGTTCATTTCTTATTTCATCCATTCTCGTCACACTACACATCTATCTCAGCAGTCGCATCTCCGCTACATGCAGTCGTCTGTCATCCGTCGCTTTTGTCGCCCAACAGGCTGATCCATACAGTACAGCAGGTCTTATTAGGGTGTTGTATATTTTGCCCTTTAATTTAAGGGATACTCTGGGGTCGCATGTTGTACCCGTGACCTGCCGCCGTTTGATCCATCCCGCATTAGTTCTGTGCTTCACCGCACAATCCAGGTGACCATCGTTTTGGAAAAGAGAACCGAGGTATTGAAAATATGAGCATATTGAATACAAAAAAGATATGGCGTATCAGGCATCAAAACATTTCCTCCACATCACTGTTTACGGGTGACGTGTTTAGAATGTTGGCAGAGTTATCACGTTGAATGAAAATACTAATCTTTTAGGCAAAATACAATCCAGTCCAGTCTGATCACGTGAAGTATCAATTAATTAGTTTCTTCGCGATCTCTTCTTTATTAATAATTTAAGTTAGCATTGATGTTAGACAAGTTGGTATGTTGTTTTGTGTACGACAATATTACAGTACAAATATTTGTGATCTACTTGTCCTTCGTTGTTGCCTGTTGTTCTATATTGTGAAACTAGCTTTTGCCCGCAACTTCGTCCACGCAGAAGTCATCTCTGACAGAGTTAAATAGAAAAAGTAATGCAAGGTGTTGAAGGTTTGTCGTTAGGACGATAATCAACAGCGTCAGAAACTGGGATGCGGTCGCCGCCTTCTGCCAATTAGTTGTCTAACGGAATTAGGCAATAGGGTGGGTCCGAGAGAAAATACTCTAGGTTGACACGCTCTACCGTCGGTGCTTTGGGCGGCGCAAACGTGAGTACCTGTATTGAGGTTCACTGCATGAGGGCTTCGACTCGAGATGATATCCGGTTGCGGAGGCCCGCCCGCACAACGTAAATGTACGTGTACGGCGCGCGTGTGTCTATATACCATAGCCGGTCACTAAAGAAAAAGGTGGTTCAAAGTTCTATTCATTCTACAAATTACATTGCCAATAATATACTATTTACGGTATGACCATGGGATAAAAATATAATTATCGCCACCCTTTATTTGACTGTTTTGTTTCACCAGCAGAGTTGCGACCTCGTTAGATATGATTTATTACTTGAGTTATAAAGTGAACATTTTTGAAGCTAAACTTAACCTGTATCTTAAACCATTAGGCAAGAACACTGGTCGCCACAACGGAACTGTTGCGGGGTTGATGGAGAGGGAGAGAGAAACACGTGTTTATTTATTATCACCGAAGAATATTTGTACGTAATTTGAAAAGAATCGATAAAGAAATTTTCTCCCCATACACACTTTGCCACTTTGTTACATCCCCTTAGGGGCGGAATTCATAAAATCCTTTCATATTGAATGTCTATGTCATAAATAGAAACGTGCTTCAAAATTTAATGTTTCTAGCTTTAATAGTTTCGGCTTGGCGGTAATGAATCGTTCAACCCGCTTCATAGGCCTAATTTACACAACCAAAGGGGGTAAATTGACAA
This sequence comes from Lymantria monacha, assembly GCA_905163515.2. Lineage (NCBI taxonomy): Eukaryota > Metazoa > Arthropoda > Insecta > Lepidoptera > Erebidae > Lymantria > Lymantria monacha. The sequence continues at coordinate 366,702 of LR991096.1, read as the reverse complement.
ATGCCGGATATTACCCTAGAACATTTCATTCGACTCGTAATTTGAAAAGAATCAATAAAGATTTTTTTTCGCCCCATACAAACCTTGCCACTCTGTTTCACCCATTTAGGAGTGTAATTTCGTAAAATACTTTCTTAGTAAATCTCTACGTCATAGAAAGTAACCACTGTCAACATTTCAAGTTGCCAGCTTTAATAATATCGCCTTGGCGCTAATGACTTAATGAGTCGTCCAACCCGCTTTGCAGGCCTAATTTGCACCTCCAGAGGGTGAAAATCAACAAATGCTGAAACACGAGTTTATTTATTTTTACTGAAGATAATTTATAAGTAATTTGAAAAGAATCGATGAAGATTTTTTCTCCGCACTTTTTTTAAATTGACATAACTTTTTTATTTATAAAGCTATTGACATAAAATAAATGTTAAGTGAAGCTTACCACAATATATTAGTGAAAACCGCGTCTAAATCGGATAAGCCGTTTCTGAGATTAGCGTGCACAAACGCACCGACAAACAGATAAACAGACAAACAGATAAACAGACAAACAGATAAACAGACAAACAGATAAACAGACAAACAGATAAACAGACAAAAATTTTAAAAATTATTGTTTTGGGTTCTATATGTGTTGATGAAGGTCCCAGTAAAATTTTTTCTCATATATCTTCCATGTACAGATAGCGATCCGTTCCATTTTTATTATATGTATAGACTATAATATATTATAACGATCACCATTCGTTGTTCAAATATACAACGTAAACAGTTACACAGGTGTTTGTAATACAATATATGTGGTCAGTTATAATACGAAGTACATTAAACGCACATCTAACAGGATAGAGACAGGAGGGGTGTGAAGTTCGCGTATTGTTAAGTTTCATAAGTAGCGTCATTCGTTACGAAGAGATGTTTGGTCTACTACGGAAGGCGAGTTAGAGTTACACATTGTGTCCGGTCTCGGTCCGGTCCGGTCCGGTACTAACATGTTGTTAGTTCGATGGCGTCTACGAACTAACGCCATGAGATAACGTTATTTAATACCTATGTCTATAGATACACCCAAGTATATAGTTAGTTATACTGTTGTAAGTAATGTGCACACGTGGTGCGGCCTGTAATCACTTTGTGATATAATCCTTGTGTAGCGAGTACCGCCGCCGCCGGCTCCTGTCTGCGTACACTCGCCGCACCGCGTGGTACGTGACGTCACTCGTAATACATTTATAATTGGTTAAATAATATGTACGTACGTGTATGCGCGCGTGCGTGCGTGCGTGTGTGTATATACGTACTCCAATTGCCATCATACTTCAGCTTGCCTAAATAATTGACTTATAGTTCATCTAATCTAAGAAGTGCATTTTGACGTTATGCATTTTTTAATACACAATAACCTCGGTCAAACGTATACACATGATTGTAAACACACTATTAAGTTATTTACATAATTAACATTGCGGGTGACTTTCTTGTACAATATTCTAATGTAGAAACTCGTAAAACTAATTTAAAATTAAAATAATATGGTAAATAGTAATTGGTAGTGACGACCTAACAATGTCACGTCATGACGTTCTATACAGTAGTGCTTGACAACTTCCAATTAACGAATATCCAAATAATCGGTAAAAATATTAGAATAATACAATTAATCGAATAGAGATTTTGACAGAGATGTACATTTCGACACTTTGATTGATGAGGAAATAATTATTAATGTTCGCGACGCTGATAATTCAAGTAATAGTAGTAATTCTTAATAGATAGCTATTTTCAATTCCAGTTTTTGTTTTTAATTAACCTAATCCTACTAAATATGATGAATAGATTCTATGCTGAAATAATTAAATTAGTTTAGTACTAATTTAGCACTTAATTTATTCATTACCTTTTTTAAAAATAAAAAATAAACCGATTATTAATTATAAAAAATCAATATCGATTTCTTAGTAAAATCGGATATTTTCGATACCGATTATTTGGTTCACATACCTAGACAACTTACTCCGACAGCTGTCAAAGTGCACCTCTTAGATTAGACTATAGTCTATAGATATTTAATATTTTGTTTGAGCAATCATGTTGTCCCGTGACAACCTATTGTACTCAATACATAAATGTGAAAGTTTGTGTTTGTTCGTGTTATAGATACTATGATGATAGTACTCTCGAGTGGTTATCATCAGCACGATATCATGCTAACGTGATCAACAATCACCGTGACCGTGTTCCGGTGACCCTCTCACACGGCGTCGATGGGTACGTTGTTACGGGCGGGTCTATGTGGGCGCCCCGGACGGATTAGCGAGGTGACCACACCGTAGCGTTTAGCCGAGATGGAAGGTACACCACCGATATAGCGCGAAGAGTGAATGCGGGAAATAGAGTGAACGGAACGTTGGGGCAACTTCTCGGTAGCCACCACCTCAGCCAGAAGGCACGTGTAGCAATACATAACGCAGTGCTTGTCCCAACATTACTGTATGGAAGCGAGAGTTGGGTATGCAGAAAAGAGTATGAAAGTAAAATTAATGCGGTCGAAATGCGATCTCTGCGGCAAATCTGTGGAGATAGGCTGACCGACCGCATTCGTAACGACGACGTAAGAGAGCGAGTAGTATGAAAGAGAGTATTGGTATAAAGATGCAAAAGGGAATGCTCCGATGGTTCGGACATGTGGAAAGAATGCCGAACGAACGTCTGGTTAAGAAGATATACAATGCGAAAGTGGAAGGATGTAGGTACCGGGGGAGACCGAGACTAACCTTCCTAGACCAGATCGGTCATGTACTGAAGGAAGGTGGAGTCAAGAGTCTCTGAAACCGCCGAGCGTGTATGAAGAGAATTATGAATGTTGAGGAAGTGAGTGAAGTATGCAAGGATAGAGTTCTCTGGCACTCTGTTCTCTCTGCCTACCCTGCAAGGGATATGGCGTGATGATATGTATGTATGTGTACTAACACAACTTTCTTTTATATATATAGATGTGTAATACAGTTGTCATTTGGAGCAGCCTTTCGTTCGAGGGTGCAGTGCGTGAGGCGGGCGGGCGTCGGGCGAGGGCGGGCGGCGGCGGCGCGTCCCACGTACACCATTATTGTTATGTTAATACACAGCGACGTGACGAGTGTGCGGACCGACATTGGTGTTGTACACGCGCGCCTGGCACGTATACACTGAGCGCTATTGTAAACGTATCGCACACGTCGCACGTGGAGCGCACAGCATAGCCCAATCGAATTAGACAAAAACGGACTAAGTCCAGGAAAAATTATAAGTAGAATTTTTCCTTCGGAATTCATTAGGGGGAGGGGTCACTGGGAGTCTACATTTCGATTTTAGAATTCCCAGTGGTCTTGCATTTTCCGCCATCTTGATTTTAAGGGTGGTTTTTTGTTTTTTAAATAACTCGTTTATTTTCAATTTTACACGAAAAATGGTTTTTTTTATTTTTTTTTTATTGCCGGTGGTGGCAAACGAGCCAGTAGCACACCTGATGGTAAGTGACACTGCTGCTCATGGACTCTTGCAATACTAGGGCATAGCTAGGCCGCTGCCTACCGTGAAGAAAGTGCTCTTCTTAAACCTCGTTTAAAAAAGGACATGTCATAGCGCTCGGGAAACACAGCAGCAGGTAGTTCATTCCAGATCTTGCATGTACGTGGGAGAAATGATCGCTGAAAACGTACAGTTGACGTCTGTATCGTTTCCAGGTGGAATGGATGAACCCTGCTGCGGTGTCGAGTGGTACGGTGATAAAATGGTGACGGTGGTACCAAGTCAAACAGTTCCTCAGAGCACTCCCCGTGAAAGAGGCTGTAGAGTACACAGAGAGACCCAAAGTCTCTCCAGCTCTCCAATGACTCCAGTCCTTCCGTGAGATTGGGATCACCGACGATTCGAACAGCACGTCTTTGCAGGCAGTCAAGTGGGTCTAGCTGATATTTGGGCGCGCCTGCCCAGAGATGTGAGCAGTACTCCACATGAGGGTGGACTTGTACCTTATATAGCACAAGACGTTGTCTCGGTGTGAAGTACCGCCTGGCTCTGTTCAGGACGCCCAGCTTTCTACTTGCCAATTTGGCTTTGTTCTCCAAATGACTCCCAAACTGGACTTTGCTTGATAGTTCGACGCCGAGGATCCCAATACTCTCGGAAATTTGGAGAGTTACTCCTTGGAACTGAGGCGCCATGACAAAGGGGTCCTTTTTTGCAGTGAACGCGCAAACTTGTGTCTTAGTGGGATTGAACTGGACTAAGTTCCGTTCACCCCATTTGGAGGCCCGCCCCAGAGAGCGCTCGACTTCAAACACAAGTTGAGTCCGTCTTTCCTGTAATATACTCCGAGGGATATTCTGATGCTCGATGTACCGCTCGTCACCCGTGCTGTCATCCGCATAGCAATGCATACTCTCTATAGAGAACATGTCATTGATATGCAGGATAAACAACGTCTGGGAGAGCACCGAGCCCTGTGGTACACCAGCGTTAATGGTCATGGTATCGGAGCAGGAGCCATCGACGACGACTCTTATACTCCGACTATCCAGGAAGCTGGCGATCCATTTACAGAGTCCCTCGGGGATTCCATAAGACGGTAGCTTCGATAGAAGGGCTCCGTGCCAGACCCTATCGAACGTCTTTGCGATATCTAGGCCAAATGCTAGCGCCTCACCCTTGCCCTCCAAAGCCTCTGCCCAACGGTGTGTAAGGTACACAAGAAGATCACCAGCCGATCGACCATGTCGAAAGCCGTATTGGCGATCACTGATCAGCTGGTGATCCTCAAGGTACTGCAGAAGCTGGCGGTTTATGATTTTCTCCATTACTTTGGAGAGCAAGGATGTTATCGCAATCGGCCTGTAATTCGATGGGTCCGACCGTTCTCACTTTTTAGGGATCGGGTGGACTTGAGCTACCTTCCACGAAGATGGAACCCTATTAGTATCGTAGGAAAGATGGTATAGGCGCGTGAGGACGGGGGTTAACTCAGGGGCGCACGTCTTTAAGACCACTGCAGGGATGCCATCTGGCCCACTCGACTTATGGACGTCTAAAAGCCGCAGCTCTCGCCTGACCGCACGCTGTGAGATACGGATTTCAGGTAGAGAGCTATCACACCGCGGTATGGTAGGTGGTGTGGCAGCTCCCGCATCCAAAGTCGAGTTACAGGCAAAGAATTGACCTAAAAGATCGGCCTTCTCCTTTGCGCTGTAGGCCAGACTGCTATCGCTTTTCTGTAGTGGTGGGAGATTGGACCGGCAGAAGTTGTCTTGGGCAGCCTTGGCGAGCGACCAGAATGCACGACTCCCAGCAGGATAGCTCTCTAATCGCTCGCCAATTCTGGCAACATGTTTTGCCTTGGCTCTGGCGATAGCCTTCTTACTAGATCTAGAAGCGGCGTTAAATTTTCGCTTCACCTCTTTGACGTTCGGGTCTTGACCGTTTTTAGCCCGGTTCCAGGCCCGATATGTGGACTGCTTCTGCCGTGCAGCCGTCCTGCAGGTTTTGTTAAACCAAGGGCGGCTGCGGCCGCCGACGGGTATTTGGGTATTGGGGATAAATAAATCCATCCCCACAAAAATCGTTTCGGTTACGCAGTCTGCACAAACGCCAGGGTCCTCAGAGGCGAAGCAAAGCCGCTTCCATGGGTAGGATGCATAAAACTCGCGAAGTCCATCCCAATCTGCCGACTTATATTGCCAGACTCTGCGAGACCCAGTCGCCGTAGAGTGATTAGGCCTCGCAACAGGGGCTCTGCTACGGACTAGGCAGTGGTCAGATGACCCAAGAGGGGCTTCGACCACTACCCGGTATCCTTGCTGGTGTGTAGTCAGCAGAAGATCCAGTAAAGAAGACTCATGGCTCTCAATGTCTGGGACACGGGTGGGCTGTGTCACCAGTTGTGAGAGTCCATAGGCCGAGACCATATTGAAGAGATGTCGACCCTGGAGGTCAGTGGCTTGGGACCCCAACCACTCTTTATGATGAGCGTTGAAGTCCCCAAGAACCACCACCTCCGCTGATGGACACTGCTCCAATATTTCGTCAATTCCCCATTGGACGTTCTCAAATAACTGAGTTGACCTCGAATCACTGCCATGCGACCTGTAGAGGCACGCGTAGATGCAGGTAAACCCTCCATAGTCTACGCGCAACCAAAGGATAGACAGGTCACCATGTTCGAGAGCCCGAAGCCGGCGACAACAGATATCACCCCGAATGAACACGCACACCCCGGCTTTACGACGGAAGGAGTGCTCTAACTCGTAGCCAGGGTAGTTAAGGTACGAAATATCATTCGGAGCGCCTATCTGTGTCTCCGTTAAAAAGAGCAAGGCAGGTCGCGCCGTCTCGAGATGGTGGTGAACGGCATCGAGATTGCTATGTAAACCCCTGATATTGCAAAAATCCACATCAAATGTGGATAAGGGGACCGCCGTAGAAACCCTTCTCTTTTTTCTGCTACTTTTCATACGGCTTTTTTTTAAGAAGAGGAGGAAGGGAGTGTGGATGCGTACAATGAGATTCGGTGGTACCAAAAAAAAATAGGTGCGGGGCTCAGTGCATGGCTGGAGGGTGAGTTTTGTGAGAAGCTGACACGAAGCACGGAAGGGCCCCCGGTGCCCCCCCGCGCGCAGTCGCCGTAATCCACTCCGGTTTCCTGCTCCGGCACAACGACTACACAACGGGATTTTCGCCGGTTGGCGGGACAGCCTCCCAGGGAGGATAATCCTGGGTTCGGGTCCCCTGCTGACCGGCAGGTGGCCGGCGGTGGCCATTCCCACCGGGTCTCCCTGTACCCCATGTCAGCCTCTCACGCTCAATGCCCCAACCAAGACTTCACCACCGCAAGTTTCAGGCACCACCTGAACCCACCACACGTAAACACACCCAGAAAGTTGGGTTTCCGGCTCTCTCGCTCACCGAACGAAGCGCAGCAGCATATTGCCATTGCTCAAACGTCGATTTTCTGCGAGAGTGTGGTACTACCCCGGACGGACCGGCCCGCGGCTGTAGACAAAACACTGTCAACAGCGTGGTCCTACCACAGTAATTATTACCAAAGTTGTTCAGAATTAAATTTCCAACAATTTTTGTTCTTATCAACGAACACACGAAGTCTTCTGATGCCGCGTCTGTTCAGTACGACAGTGTACCAAATATCTTCATGTTATGAGATTTACAAAAAACTATTGATGACAGTTTTATGTTATTTATTTTCATCCCCTAACGTACCGATATAACGCCCTAACTTTGTCCGCAGGGGTGCTGGGTGACGGGCTACTGTACCGTGTTCGTCAAATATACTGTATACCGATACAGTTGTATTTGTGTATTTTTTTCTCTTAGAATGATTCACTTTTCTTCTATTTTAAAGTGATTTTCGTGTATAGAGACGGAGTAAGAATACAATTCACCAACCCCTAAAATACTTATGAGTGATCGTAAGAGACGACTAAGAGATAAAATATGAATATAACATTTATGCAAGAGAAGGAAAACTCGAAACAAAACTCTGTACCAACATGACTGACCAGCGCAGTATAGTCAATTTCCCTCGTATTACGGAGGTGGCTCTAGCCCGACAGTGGGACGTATGTAAGGTGGGATGACAAAGATGACTTATTTTTTTTTTTATTTTTTTATTATTATGAGTATGTTATTCCACAGACTTTTTGTCCGTGCTCTTTTTATATTTAATTTAATTGTTATGGTGGTTTGTTTATAAAATTAATGTTCTTGAAGTGGCTTTATTACAATTGGATAAAGCTTGAAGAGCGCAATTAATGTGTCATAGATGTTGAGCGACAACATGTCTTTTAGGGTTTCTTCTTGGCGCTGGTGGTCTTGTTGTTGGTGAAACCCTTCTATTTGTAGATGTTTCTGTCCTCTGTGATGTTGTGATGATGATAATAATGTCTGTGACGTTTTATTTAATGATTTGTTTAATTTGAAAGTCTATGTCTAGGTTGACGGTAATTGACTCCACGCTTGTGATGACTTTAGTTTAATGGGGTAGTAGACCAAGCTTTTTCATTACCCTTTCGTCTCTATGTTTTACCGCCATCTTCTTGACGTATTCCAGTATAGTACCAGAATCCTGATCTATGGACTTCCTCATGAGTTTCCAGATGGCATCTTCACGGGTGTCTGTGTAGTAAGTGCAGGATCTGGTATGCCTGGAGATGGCGACCACGGCGTGTTGTATGCTGTTATGTAACTTTTGCACCGAGTCTCTAGTCTGAATTATGATGACGTTAGGTGCGCTTTTCTAAACCATCAATCACTGAATCGATTTAAATTGTCACCCCAAGAATCGATTCACAAAAAAATCTAGATCAAAAAATTAATCTTATTAGATCTTTTTTTAAATTTGGAAAAAAGTGTCACTTGTTACCTGTGAGTGATATTATTGTTCATACTTGCGCGTAATTAGTTTCAGGTACTAGATAAGTCTCAATGCAAATATTCAATTAATTGTAAATAATTTTATAGTTCAAATATAAACATAAAATATTAAATTTTGATTTTTATAGGATACCTATCAATGCAATGAGTCTATTCACCACGAGGTATTAGGTTTAGATTCAATTTTCTTATAAAAGATTATAAAATCACTTGCATGAGAACACACTATAAAATTCCCACTATTTGTATATGTTAGTAAGTATACACAGTGATATCTTAAATGTTTTACAACCTGACAAGTGAAGGTAAGTTAATAATTATAGACGAAACATGTATGAGTTACAGAGTTAAATGGAAGTTAGTAACGATATGATCTTAATCTAAGTTAGTTTGTACAAAATGGCTATACGTACGTTTAGTTTTAATTAACATATTAAAATAATTAATTAAACTGGTCAATATTTATTCACATCTGATTTTAGTTTTTAGAATTTACTTTAGCACTTTTTCAAAATATAAAATTTAAGTAGCTTCTTAAAACATGACAATGATTTGATATTTTTCATATCTGTAGGCATTTTATTATAAAATAGTACTCCTTCATGTAATATATTTCGCTTACCATAATTTGTTCTCGGACAATATCGATTTAAAAACATCGTCATTTTTAGATCTCACAGATCGATTTTTCGATTAATCCATTTCAGATCGCCATCCCTATGCCCCAGTACTCTGTACGGCTGCTGTACACAAGTGTTCATATATAACTCCACTAAGTCGTCACTCGACGAACGTTCACTACAATTTCCGTTTGAATATTCACAGGAAATTGTATATCTTGGATATGAAAATAATTAGAGGATCTATCGCTAATTGTTTCCTGATGACGTCACACACACCTTCACAACTCGCACGCAGTATATAAATAACGATTATACTTTACTGTTGATTTTATATAATGTCTAGTCGTCGCCACTCACAGATAATGCACAGATGGCGTAGTTGCTAAGATATCGACTTTCCGTGCCAGTGCCGTGGGTTCGATTCCTACGCAGGATAATACTTTATGCGATCTCTACAAAGTCTTGTCTTGAGACTAAATGTAATTTGTCTGTGTACCTACACGGTGCGCGTGCAGGTCGCGCGCCGGCCGCCGGCCGCCCCTAAACAACTCGGGGCGTACTTAAGTAAATAGACGTCAAAAGAAAATCACGTGATCCAATTACGTAAATAAAGCCAGTTCCGCGCCGCGCCGGAGAAATCTTCAGCGCCCTCTGCAAACAGCTTCAAATCAAATACACGCTGTTTGTATAAGTGATGAACCGCCCGCCCCCGCACTTCGACCACCCCCCACCGCCCCGCAGCGGCCTCACCTTGACCTTTAGGCCGCGGGACAGAGCGGGGACCCCCCCCCGACGCACAAGTTTATCTTACAATATACTCGTTTATTTTGTCAGTTGTGGTATAAGTAAAGATATTTACGTGACTCGTCGATGAAGGGATGTATAACTTTATACCGCGAGGTTCCGAACACAAATGTTATGAACGAAGGGAACCTTTACTATGTATATACTTTTAACAACCAGAAGTGAGAATTGAATAAAAAAAAATAATAAGGCGGTGGCTAGCCTTATTTTATTTAATTAACTTTTAAACATTGAAATTACAAGAAATATCAAGAAATAATTACAATCGAATACAACAAGTTATTCATGACTTACTTCATAATTACATTTGAAAATAGAACAAGAATTAATCTAACAACAAAACAGTAATTAACAAAATGGCTTATGTACACCGAGCAATCCAACTATATGCGTCCGTACCGGGCGATGTCCGACAAGAAGTGACCGAACACTTTTTATTTTTTTGGTAACGCTGTGTCTAAAAATGCATTTTTCGCATACCCGCCCGTACGGGGTATGTGGGACTCGCAGGCCCTGAAGGAGACACTGAATACCCACTAAAAATCCAACTGCGAGCTGTTAGCTGAAGGGGCTTTTACAGCTGAACCGGACTGCGGGTGAGCCCGAAGGCTCTCAACCCGATGACCGAACACTGCCAAGCACTGCGCTTTTATAGGTTGACTCGGCGTACTTTATTGACAATCTGGGGGTATATCTAATAATAATACATATATAGAGGATCTCGTTAACTGAAGTATCGACAACTTAGGTTTTTTTTTTCTTACAACTTAGTTTCTTTTCTTTCTTTTTTTCTTCGCGAGTGTTACCATTTCGTGACCACGCGGCAGTGCAGCAATATAAACTACACGCGCTGTACGAAAAACTTTATCAAGCAACTACAAGCAACAAGCCAAAGCAAACATATCGTGACCACGCGGTAGTACAGCAATATAAACTATACGCGCGGTGCGAACAACTTTATTAAGTACAAAAGCAACCTATAGTGGTGAGTGGTACGAGTTTGCTTTTCAGTAGCGAATCGGTTCTCTGGCCTCCCACAAGCGGGTCTCACCAAGTGAATTGAGAAGTCGCATATACTGTTTAGTGAGCACGGCTCTACGCAATACATAACTGTATAAACAGCAAACGATCGAGATGAGTAACATAGAAGATATTCTAACAAATCAAGACGGAGGAAATAGAGATAATCCTTCGTAATTTCAAGAAAGATGGAGCCGATAGAAAAAACTCCTCTTTACATCAAGAAGCGCCTAGAACTACTAGATTCCTACTGGGACTACTTTGAGGCGAATCATAATCAATATTCTATCAAGAACGAGAACAGAACTACGAATATTTTTGTAACAACCAGTATCAACAAATGAAAGAATTATATCAGGAAGCACGGTCACTGATCGCAAACTACGCCCTGCAAGAGCTCTAACTGTTCAAATGACAGGAGCAAAACCTTCAGGGACAACATCAACCTCTCAAACACATTTAGAAGAGGAAAAAACTACAGCATATATCAATATAAAATCGCAAGGAAACGCTAGTAAATTTGAAGATTTACTTCGTAAACAAAAAAGCCACTTCAAGGCTTTATCTCGGACTCTCACAGCTATCAATCTAGAAAAAATTAATGAAAAATGGGCATTCGAGGACGTCCTGTCGTCGCGACAAAACGTCAGGATAATGACGTCATACTTGAATTACTGTCAAGAAATAGCAATCTTAAACGAGTAATCCGAGTCATTGCATGGGTATTACGCGCATTAATACGTACGTGATCGCAAGCGACCCGCATATCTTACCGCGCCTGAAATAAGGAAGGCTAGAAATATTATCATAAAATTCGTACAAAGATCATCATTTGAACTCGAAATTTCTAGTCTAGAGTGGAATGAAACGCTGAATCGAAGAAGCAAACTCCTACCTTAAATCCCTATCTTGATGCAGAGGGATTACTACGAGTTGGGAGAATTAACAATGCGAACATACCAAAGTAGTGGGTCTTCCTTCCTTTCCTTCATTTTAAGATAATAATGGATTTCCGCCATGTATCGCCTAATTCAATTAATTATACTTTACCCGGATTTTGGGTGAGTGCTGAACGCTGAGGACTCTCAACCCGAAGAAGCACTGAACACTACTTTTAAATTGTATAGCTGCAATTTTAGGGAATGTCTAATAAAGCGTCATTATATACTTTCATATCGATATTTGAAATTCTAAAATAAATGTATACAATGTCGATTGTATACATTTATTTTAGAATTTCAAAGAGTAGAGTAGAGTAGTTCTCGTAGAGGAATAATATATTTTATACAACTGAAACACGGTTGTCAATGTCTGAATAGTTCGAGTTATCGCGTAACGGTTCAGCGAAATGTAAAGGTATTGTTGTAGCTAATAGAGATTATGACTTAATGAAGTTCTACTTATAGAGATTCCTTTGTTATATATAAACCGGTCCGCTGACGCGTTGTAGCGCGATACAATGAGTTGCTAGTGAGTCTCGTCTCCCACCGGTGATGGCTGTAAGTACAGCCTCGCACTAACACTGAGATCTTGCCTGACAGGTAACATTAATATTGAATGTGGTTTGTGGTGTTCATTTTATTTCAGCATGTTGTACGATTTGCAAACTATATAATAACGGTGTATGTGTTTGTACAACATCCAATGAGATGTCAAGTGTGGTCGACGTAGTGATTGAAACGTAAGACGGTAGCCGGCGCCGCGCACGCCCGCACTATCGACTGGTGCCGCGGGGCCGCCGGGGCGTCGACCCGCCGCCCTGCACTTGGCTGCCGGCCACGCTCCTATTGCATTCGAATGAACTTAAGGATGAACGATCATGATAAAACATATATATTAATATCGACAGTTTGATATCGATAAGTCGATCGATTGAAAAGATGATTGTGCCAGTGACAGAGAAGTTAAAAAGAAAACGCCTTTTTGTGGTAGGCTATGGTACAGTCACACCCCAACCAATCCATTCGGAGCGACACACGGTGGTTCAGGTTTCAAGGAAGGGCGGTCTTAGGGAATGCGCGCGGTTAATAACCATTTCATTGTATGCTAATGCATGTAATTAAACTATTTTATGCTTAATTAAGGTAAACAATAACATAATAACTCAATTCCATTAAAATATTAATAATTTATTAAGATAAAATACGTGTTTGGTAATTACAGGTAATGATAGCGATTAACAAACCAATTGGATTATCATTTTATTTAATTAGCATAAACAACTGTTAGGATAATACCCATAAACTAAAATATTTAATAACAAACACAAAAATACAACGAAAACTTATTTCTTTCACATTTAAATACCTACATTACTTTCTATTATTATAACTAAATACAAATATAATCTAAATTACGCTACTCTTATTTATCTCAAAACTTATCACAAAACATTCCTATAATTAAATCATTAATAAATTTAGAACCTCGATTGGTAGAACGGACTTCTTCTTCCGTGGTAATTTTCTTAAACTGGAAATGTATGGATCAGAATTAAGGAGTCTGTTCATAAGATCAGTGTTTGTGACAACTCGAGACATTTTTCTCCTGTTGTCACGTCTAAATTGCCTAACTAATTTATTAGAAGATTCGGCAACCTCTTCTGAGAGTTCACCGATACATATAAGCATGATCAAACACTAAAGCATGATCAATCACTTCCGATCCATGAATCAACACTTTATGGACAGAAGAAGGTAAGTTGTACCACGGATATGGTTCCACAAGCTTACGCGCGGTTTCTAAAGGATAGTTTTTAAACTCTAGGCTGTTAATTTTATGGGGTACGACGCCAGAAACCTCCGCGTGGTGTACCCTGGGTGCGGGCGACAGTCCCCCAGATCCCTCTGTCGAATTGTCGCCCGTAGCGAATCTCTGGCGCGAGGGGGGGGTCCGCAGCGATGGGTTGAGCCCCAATTCGCTCCTGACCCTCTATTTGTAGAGGGTACAGGAGGCGAAATTTCGGACGGGCCCGGTCACTCATTCATTTGAGGGCTGGGCAGGCTTATGCCACCGCCGACATATCGTAAACCTGATATCTTGTTTCAAGACAAGTTGTCGTGAGGTGTAGTATCAGGAACGAGGGTCTTGGCTTAACCGCCCGGACCGCGAGGAAGACAACCTCTATAAAGAATTCGACATTCGAATTCGGAAATTACCCAGAATCCTAAGTTCTGGCGTGCGGCGAGAGGATGCATGGCAGATGGGGTATTCTGTTCCTAGCACGCTCCAGCCAGGGTACCGGCCGACCCCCTGGTTGGTAAATGTAGGCTTGCCCGGGTACAGGGATCTCTGCCCGGGTCGACCGTTAGTTCTCCCATACTCGTGGGAATCAGTAGTGTCGCAGAGTCGTCCAAAGATGAGGGCAGTGGATCTGCCGAAAAAATGGACGAGGGCGGTAGTTCCGCAGAGCCGTCCAAGAAAGTCAGCGGGTCGGTTGAGGAAACCGCCGCCGCCAGGTCATCACCGCATCTTGCAGCGGCGGTCCTGACTGTCAGGGAGGAGGCGCTCCCCTCGAAGGTGCGGAAGCGCCCCCTGAGCAAGGAAGGCAGCTCGGGTGCCGATTCCGAGGGGAGCGTGGTGATCATGCCTCCCCCAAAAGTGCCGGCGTCTCGCAGAGGGCGAGAATGCATGGAGGGGCGGAGGCTGGTAGGCGGGCCGACAACGAGGCGGCTGCCGCGAGGGTGCTGGGTGTGTTGTCCGGCATCCCTCCCACCGAAGGGGCGGCCGCTGGTGCCCGCACGAGTGCCCCAGCCGCGAACATGGAGGCCCTGCAGGCCGAAAATGCCCGCCTTGGTGGCGAGGTGTCAGGCCTGCGGGCCCAGAACCGCCGTTTGGAGACAGAGTTGGCCGCGGTACGGAGGACCAACCGTCTCCTTACCAAAGACGTGGCCGACCTAAAGGCTCAAATGGCGCGGCTCGTGCCGCCTGCGTCACCTGCGCCGCCGGTCAATGCTGGCCGCCGAGGAACCGTCGCCGTCGTCGCCGCCCCGAAGCCGACCCGAGGTACTGGCCGTCCATCGGTTGCCGCCGCGCCGAAGACGCCACCGACCAGCACCAGCCCGCCAAATGTTGCCGTCGTGGAGCAGGCCCCGGCCGAGGTCCAGCCGGTAACACCAATCCCGCTGCCTGCGGTAGGGGGCGTGTCGGACGAGGCCTTGCGCGCCATTATCGACACGATCGGTAATATGGTCAATGTGCGCTTGGCCGTTCTGGAGGCAAGGCTGCCTCCAGAACCACGTGTTCGACCGCCTCTCGCCGCGGACAAGCGGCCATATGCGGCACCAGCCCCCGCCCCGCTGCCTTGTCAGGGTGGCCGCGTGGGGGGCAGCTACGCCGCGGCCGCGGCTGGACCCAAACAAAAGGGGCCCGCCCCTAAAAAGAAGTCGGCACCGGCTCCTGCCGTGCCGCAGTCGTCGCCCGCATCAACACCGCCGGCGACGACTAGCGCGCCCGCGACCGCGCCTCCTGCGCCTGGCATGCCCACTGCGCCCGAACAGGGTTGGCAGGTGGCCGAGCGCGGCAGGAAGAGTCGCGGCCAGAGGAAGAGAGCGGTGGCCAAACGCGCCGCTCAGGTCGCCGCTCCCCAGGCAGGAGCCGAAGGAGGCGGGAGGAAGAGGCCACGCAAGGGGCTCCGGCCGCCGAAGACAGCCGCAGTGAAAGAAAGAAAGAAAGAAAGAAAGAAAGTATTTATTTAGTGCCACATAGGAGAGACGTTAGGAACACAGAGAAAACAACAATAAACCTTACAATAAATGAAAACACATAAAATCTATAAACTAAATAAGGAGAACATAATAATAATTACATCGAGTGAACGTCTCGGCTGCGGCAGAAAAAAGGATAATTGCTCAGCATTTGTTGTGATGTCAATGTAACACCACAACGCTGATTTTCAGCAATGTCCTTTTTATTTTATTTTTTTCCGACGTCAGACATCAAAGCCACCAAAGTGGCGGCGCATTAGAAATAAAAACAAGAGAAAAAAAAAATTGTATTAAATAAAAAAACAAATAAAAAAGTATAGCTAAAAAAGAAATACACTCTCACTTCTACATACATGATAACACAATTAACGACAGTACAGTACAAAAGACGGCTAAGTCTACAAACACAATTGATTTTTTTACTCGTTTGTTGCTTAATGTATATAGGGCAACACTAAATCACAATGGCCAATCAACAGAGAAGCACATTGTACATAATTTCGCATTGTAGCTGAATGCCATCAAATCAATTCTAATACAAAAAAGGAGTACATAATTAGGAAGATTATAAAATAAACATAACAAACACAAAGTGTATCTGCTGTGAGTGTGATATGAGGAAGATTAAAAATAATAATAATAACAAGTATATCTATTGTTGTATAATGTAGCTATCGCCAGATGAATGCGAATCCACATTACACATGACATTACTAATCTGTATTATATGTATATATACAAAAAAAGAAAAAGAAAAGACCAACAGGAGTGTATATAGATAAATAATATACTCTATGTAGTGAAAGTGTAGTTATTAAGTCAATATTAGAATGAGTTGTTTTTGTCACTTCGTTCAAAGAGCATACAAACACAGTGCTAGCTTCGTTCGTCAAAGGATGACGCAATGAGTTGTTTACTAAACGAAGTGTAAACAAAATAAAAACTTGGAAAGTGATACAACTTGACTAGCGTAGCCAGCGTGTAATATTACCAGAAGCCTTATGCGACTCAAATATAGGACTAAGCATAACCTATACGGCAAACCGTACGTCAGGAAACAAAAGTAGGCTTCTTGCCAACAACACTGCTGGATGTATAAGGATCCTCAAGATGCATAAAACAAGGTTAGTATTTGTGGTACTATAGCGTTCTCTGCATAAAAGGTGAAAGTTAAATAAAAACATTACTAATTGAACTCTGACTCGTTAATAAAAATAATATGAACATTGATTAGGTTAATGATTAATTATTAAATACCATAGAAATATTTAAAGTGGTGATCACTGTGCTGCCTGAGGCGGCAGAAAGGGGCCTCAGCTATGAGGCCGTTCTGAGGAAAGCCCGGCGGGAGCTGGACGTCTCCGACATAGGAGGCGTCGAAGCCAGGACCCGCAAGGCCCGGACAGGGGCTCGGATTTTAGAGTTCCCTGGGGCCGAGGGTACCAGGACGGCCGATAGCGTGGCGTCGAAGCTGCGAGGTCTGTTCGCCGAGGAGGTTGGCGTCAAAATCGCCAGACCCGTAAAGTGCGCCGAAATGCGCATCGCGGGTCTGGACGACTCCGTGACGGTGGAAGACATCCGGGAGGCTATTGCCTCGAAAACCGGGTGTCCCCTGGACACCGTCCGAGTTGGCGCCATCCGGCCCGGCCCGGGCTGCTTACGTGCCGCCTGGGTGCAGTGCCCAGTGGAGTCGGTCAGGCAACTGGCCGGCTCAGGCAGGCTCCTCGTGGGCTGGAGCTCAGCGCGAGTCACCGTGCTGGAGCACCGGCCTGCGAGGTGTTTCAAGTGCATGGCGGTCGGGCATACCCGGCCAACATGCACTAATTGCTTTGACTGCGGCGGACTGTTTCCGCTGCGGTCAGATGGCGGCATGGCGGCATCTTGCGCCTCCCCGCCCCACTGCTCCGCGTGTGCGGCGGGCAATAAGCCTGCCAAGCACCGCATGGGCTCTGGGGCGTGTAGACCTCCAGCTTCGGCTCCAAAGGGGCGGAGCGGCCTTTCGACCACGGCCGCTCCCGCTCCTGGCGCGGCCCGATCGCCCGCCGCAAGCCAGGAGGTGATAATGGACACGACCCATTAATGGCTGCCCAGTCCACTCACCTCCTGCAGGCCAACATCAACCACTCCGCCGGTGCGCAGGATCTCCTCCTGCAATCCATGGTGGAGTGGTCGAGCGGTGCAGCCGTAGTCGCGGAACCGTACTGTGTGCCTGATCGCCCCAATTGGGTGGTCAGCCGGAACGGAACCGCGGCAATCGTCATCTCCACGTAGCGGCACTTGCCGTCCTTGTCCCTTTTGGATAGGGGCGAGGAATTTGTCGCTGCGGAATGGGGAGGGGTCACACTGTACAGTGTTTACCTCTCCCCTAACAGGAGAATGGACGATTTCGGGGCCTCCCTCACCACCTTGGAGGCTTCGATACGGCGACTGGCACCGGGCCTCGTCCTGGTCCTGGGGGACTTCAACGCCAAATCCACGGCGTGGGGGTCCCCGATGACGGACGATCGCGGGCGGGCGATCGTGGAGTGGGCGGCGTTACTGGGCCTCTGTGTCCTAAACAGAGGCTCAGTGAACACGTGTGTGCGACAGCAGGGTGGGTCGATAGTGGACTTGTCGTTCGCTAGCCCCGCTGTCGCACCACGAGTGAGGAACTGGCGTATCCTGGAGGAGGCGGAGACCCTGTCGGATCACCGTTACATCCGGATGGAGGTCTCCCCTCTGCGGGACCCCAGCAGGGGTCACAGGGCGTACCGAGCTCCCGCATTTCCGCGGTGGGCTGTGGGGCGGCTGGATAGGGACCTACTGGCGGAGGCGGCCATCGTGAATACGTGGCTGTCCTCACCACCCCCAGCGGATGGAGTGGACGTTGAGGCTGTCCGCATCCGCAGTGCGTTAACGCAGGTTTGCGATGCGGCCATGCTCAGGGTGCGGCGTCTACCTCCGAGGCAGGGGCTCTACTGGTGGTCCCCAAGACTGGCGGACCTTCGTGCGGCATGCATTAGTGCCCGAAGGTCCTACACCCGCAGTCGGCGGCGTCGCCGCGATGTTGAGCGGGAGGGCCAGCTGTACGAGACGTACCGCAGTGCGCGTACCGCCTTTCGGCTGGCCATCCGGTCCGCCAAGGACGCGAGTTGGCAGGAGATGCTGGACGGTCTCGACCGTGACCCCTGGGGTCGCCCGTATCGCGCGTCACTGAATAAGCTTCGCGCGCAGGGCCCCTCCCTCACCGAGACCCTCCAGCCCGACCTCCTTCGTAGAGTGGTCGAGGAGCTGTTCCCGCGGCAGTCGGAGCACACGCCCCCGGTCATGGCTTCGCCAGATCACGACCGGGAGGCCGTCGAGAGTGTTCCGCCCGTGACGGAGTCGGCAGTGGGGGCAGCCGTGGCGAAGATTCGTTCCGCCACCACGGCCCCCGGCCCGGACGGAGTCCCAGTCCGGGTGTTGACGTTGCTCCTCGAGCATCTCGAACCTCGCCTCAGGCGACTGTTCAACGCTTGTCTGACGTCTGGACAGTTCCCTGAGTGCTGGAAGGAAGGGAGGTTGGTTCTCCTGCCAAAGCCGGGACGGCTCCCGGATTCGCCGTCGGCCTACAGGCCCATTGTGCTTCTGGACGATGTGGGTAAGCTGCTGGAGCGTGTCCTCACTGCCCGCATCGTCCGGCACCTGGAGGAGGTGGGGCCCGATTTGTCGGACGCTCAATTTGGGTTTCGGAGGGGGCGTTCGACCATCGGGGCCCTGCTACGCCTGAGGCAGACGGCCGCAGAGGTTGTCGCCGGCAAAGGAGTGCTGTTGGCGGTGTCGTTGGACATCGCCAACGCCTTCAATAGTCTGCCATTCAGCTGCATCAGGGAGGCGCTCCGGTTCCATGGAGTGCCTCTGTACCTCAGGCGGCTGGTGGCAGACTATTTGGAGGGGCGCAGTGTTCTCTACGCGAGCCCTGCAGGGGACATTGTGCGGACGCCCATGTCGTGCGGTGTTCCGCAGGGGTCGGTTCTGGGGCCGACTCTGTGGGACATCGGGTACGACTGGGCGTTGAGAGGGAGTCTCCCCCCGGGCTGAGCGTTATTTGCTATGCTGACGACACGCTCGTCACAGCCCGGGGCAGGACATTCGAAGAGGCGGCGAGCCTGGCCACTCTCGGCACCGAGGAGATGGTCAGGCGAATCGAGGCGCTGGGGCTCAGGGTGGCCCTAAACAAGACGGAGGCCCTGCTATTCCATGGGCCCCGTGTGAGGCTGCCCATCGGCGCCTCGTTAGTCGTCAACTCCATCCACATCAGTATCCAGGCCCATATGAGGTACTTGGGTCTGGTGCTCGACGGGCAATGGTGGTTCCGGGAGCATTTCCGTCAAATTGCTCCCCGGCTGGTCGGCGCGGCGTCCGCCCTTTCTCGGCGCACCCGTGTGGGCGAGGGCTCTGAACGCCCAGCTCAGGACTATACTGTGGAGGCCACAGCGAGCCATGGCGGTCAGAGCCATTCGAGGGTACCGCACGGTGTCTACCGAGGCGGCATGCCTATTGGCCGGGACACCCCCGTGGGACCTAGAGGCGGAGATGCTCGCCGACCTCTACCGGCGGGTTACCATAATGCGCGACGAGGGTGGCTCCCCATCGTTCAAGGAGATAGCCACCTGGTGCGAGGTCGCCCGCCGAGAAGTCATCGCCCGTTGGGCTACGCGGCTGGAGAGGCCTAGACACGGTGTTGTTACCGTCGAGGCCCTCCGGCCCGTACTGATGGAGTGGATGGAGCGGCGGCACGGAGCGCTCTCCTTCCGGTTGGTGCAGGTCTTGTCGGGGCACGGTTGCTTCGGCAAGTACCTGCACACGGTCGTGCGGAGGGAGTGGACTCCGTCCTGCCACCATTGCAGTAGCGACGAGGACACGGCGCAACATACGCTTGAGGTATGTTCGGGCTGGGACGGGCAGCGCCGTGACCTCGTCGCTGTCATCGGTGCCGACCTGACGCTGCCGGCTGTCGTGAAAGCGATGGTCGACAGCGTCAGGAATTGGGACGCGGTTGCCGCCTTCTGCGAGGCTGTCATCTCGCAGAAGGAGGCGGCGGAACGAGTCCGGGAGGATTCCCGTGACCCGGGCCGCCGCCCGCGGCCGGGGCGGCGCATGCGCGAGTATCTGCGCCTGATGCCGCCCTAACCGAGGCTTCGGGTGATCGGACCGGGGAATTGTCCGGTCACCCGACGTGAGGCCACCGCGTGAGGGCGACGCCTCGACGGCGAAAGCTGTCGGGGCGTCGACGAGAGAGGAACCCGAGAGGGTATATCGCCGGGCGGGCCACCGAAGACAAAGATCGGGTACCGGTGGCCCGCTCGCACGGCGAAGAGAGGTGTTTGCAGAGTGGGTCCATGGGGTTGCGCGCCGCCTCTTTCGTCGCCCCGGGCCGATTTGCCGGGGCGCGACCACATCCATGGTCCCACCTTGCGAAAAAAAAAAAATAAAGGGCTGTTAATTTTATAACCCGACGAAAGACATAGCAGCAGGTGATGACATCGGTCAAGAAGTGTTTTGTCCAATCTGGTTATTTCCGCTGAAATAGCTGAATTAGAGAAAGTAGTTCTTGCAGTGTTTTCGTCGTTGGATGTGCCACTTCCTCCACTTCGGGGTTTATCAATAATAAGACCTAATCGTTCTCTAAATGTCTGTTGTACAAATGAGTTTTTCTGTGCAAGAAAGGCTTTGTCTTCTACTGAACGCGCCTGTCATTTATTAAAATCTAATCTATAAGAAATGTGAATTAAATATTCGAAGAAACGAATCCATGAATGAAGTGGGGATAAGCCAAACTGATATTTACTACTATCTGCTGGTTTACTTAATGACTTGTCAATATCATTCATCTCTTTTGGTGTTGCACCACAAATATAGCACCTACTACAGGATGTGTCACTAAGAGCGCTGCAGACTTTACCATCAACGATCTTGCTACGAGCATGCCAGTACTCACAGCTGCAGCTCAACGCAGCTAAATCCTCGTTCATTTGACTAAAGAGACATTAAATCACATTCCTGAAAAAAAATATGCATGAAACTTTATGCAAAACTTTTAAAATCTGCAATAAAGGCACATACATAAAATAAAACATCAGATTAAATGCATTCTCATAGCACTATATTTTTAGATATACACAATTATGAAAACTGAAGAAAAAATGTGTTTTTAAATCATACATACCTTCAACTTGAATATCCATCACAAAAAAATAACTCACAAATAACAAATTCTTAGAAATCACGAGTTACGTAATGACTAATTAGCATTTCGTAATAACGCTATCAGAGAACGCGTGGGATGCGTTCACTTCCGATGCACAAAAAGAAATGTAATTGATACTTATGTGCTACCCCCCCTGTATAGGGTGGGGAGAAGCGGTTTCAGGGCGGGTGCCCTCTGACCGCAGCTTCTTACTCCGATGCTAAAAAGCATCGCGTCCTTGGGGTGAGTATACTCGTTAGTAACTTACGCCCCCCCTTCCGCTCTTCACACCCGGAGGCGGTCTGCCTTAGCCGGATGAGACCCCCGGTAGCCCCGGGGGAGGTCCAGCTACAGGCGACCAGCGACTCGCGGGTGGCGTTGGCGGCGGGGGCGTTGTGTGCGTAGAATCCATGTTATGTTGTTCTTAATCCTCCCACGCGTCACGACCGGTGCAGCCCGGGCATAATATGCGCACTACGAGTAGTGCACACAAATGCATCGGGCACAGCGGTCGCGGGGCGGGGAGGTGATCGGTGCGAGGCGATACAATTGTGTCGCCCCGAGGTGTGTTGCCAGTACGATATTGTCGTACCGGGGCGTCGATCGGTCCGATATGTCGTGCCGAGGCGTCATATGGGCCGGCGAACGGCGACGGTGGCGCCGCGACGGCCGGTTGTGGAATTAGGGCGCGGCGAACGTTAGTAATTCAGCCACGCCTTCGGTGACTATCCTGGCGATGTTGTCGCGCGGAGTACCGGCGGACAATGCCAGGAGGACTTCCTGCATTAGGCGGACGCAGGTGGCGAGCAGTGTAGTGGCCTCGACGGGAGCGACCGCAGTTACAGACGATTTCACTGCGGAGGCAAAGCTTCTTCGACCCCTCGTTTGCGCGGGGGTTTTGAGGGCTGCGGGGGCAGCGTGGGCGGCGGCGGGCGCAGCCGCGGCCGCAGTAGCGGTATGGGTAGCAGTGGCCGCTAAGGCGGGGCGAGCGACGGAAGCCGCGAAGGTGGCAGGAGCGGCGATTGCCGCAGAGGTGGCGGGGGCGGCTGGTGCCGCGTGCTGCGTGGGCGTCTTTGCGGATTTTTTCTTCCGCTTTTTCCTTGTTTGAGGCGGCGGGTGGCCGCGCTGGGTGGCGGGGTTAGCCGCCGCCATCAGGGAGGCGGCCTGGGGGTCCCCAGGGACTTCCTGGAGAGGTCTAGTGGGAGCAGGGGGGCCTCCCGTGGCGTACCAGACGGAGGCCACGGTACCAGCCCTTCTGCTACGGGTCTCACGGCGCAGCGAGGGGCACCCGGAATAGTTTGCCGGGTGCGGCCCGCCGCAGTTGACGCACGTGGCAGGCGTCTCGCGGGGGCGGGGGCAGTCTTGAGCTGCGTGGGCGTCGCCGCACCTTACGCAGGCGAGTGGGCGGTGGCAATGGTGACTGCTGTGCCGGAACTTCTGGCAGCGGTGGCACTGAGCGGGCCTCCGCTTACCGCGCCAGGCCTCAATGATGATGCCGGGCACGCCAAGCAGCTCCGACACAGCATGGATGGTGGCTATGTTCGGTTGGGGTGCGAACATCCCGAAGATAATGCACCCGGGATGATCGCCACGGGCGCGAATCCTCTTCAGGAACTCGGGTTTGAATCCGAGCGAGGCGAAGTCCTCCTCGAGCTCCTGTATGGGGGTGTCGAAGGGGAGGCCGCGAATTGCGACCTTGTAGCTCTGCGTGGCAGGTGGCGCGTAGCTGTACCACGAGATGCTTTCGCGGCTCTCGAGGTCGACGAAATATTGTTGCAGGACGCGGTATTCCTCCTCGTCGGCTGGGGAGAAGCGAATGCCCTTCCCGAATGGGCGAGCATTCGCTGTTCGGCCGAGCAGCTTTTTGAGTTCCCTAAGGTGGTGAGGCCAATTAGGGAGGCTCTCGACCACCAAGGGAGGGAAGCGTACCTTAGGTTGCTGCGGTTGAACGTTAGTTGTAGCGGGTTGCGGTGTGGCGGGCATCGCTGAGGCGCTCGCGAGCGAGCGGGGCGTGGTAGGCCCGGCGGCGACGCTCGCGAACGAACGCATGGATGCCACGTCGGTGTCGGAGTCTTCCTCGGCACAGACGCGCTTAGCGTCTTCCGTGTCGTCCCCCGGGCTGCGGCGTCGCCTGACGCCAGGCTCAGGCCCGGCTTCGGGTGGCGGCTGCGTCGGCGGCGTGGGTGTAGACTGCACAGGAGCGACAGCGGGAGGCTGTACAGGCCTTCTCGGCGGTCGCTGAGGTTGCGGGCCGGCATAAGTGCCGGTCATGATGAGGCTGCTGTGGGCAGAGGCCACAGAGGCGGCGTCCCAGGAAACCTGGGAAAGGTTTTCCCGGCTACGGCGGTAGACTGCAGTTTGCCGGGAGCGCTGGGATTGATCCCGCGCCCACTCGGCGGTACGGTGGTGGTCGGGGACCGCTTCGCTCGACGCACGGAGCGATGACGATGGCTCCCGATTGCGTTCCGGGGGCGGCGACCTCGGGGAACAGCTTCCCGACGATATCGATCGCGGCGGCCGTGGATTCGGTTGTGGCTGCGGTTGCGGCTGCGGCTGAGGCCGAGGCTGAGGTTGTGGCTGCGGGCTCGGGCTGCGCGGGGCTTCCGCGTGGTGACGCGGAGTCTCCGGCCTCGATGGCGGTGCCGATGGTGGTGGCGAAGGCAGCGAGTTGCGAGGAATGTAGGAGCCCCGGCCCCGGACGGGACCGGTCCTACCTGCACCCTTCTTGCGCATGATGCACTGTTGTTGAAGAGGAAGCAGATGGGGTCAGCACGACGTGACCTGGTACTATGGTGGCTGCGGGCTGCACAACGGCAACCGCCCCGATACCTACGCCGACGCCAAGACGTCAACGCGAGCACCGACGCGGCGTTCGAGGGCAAACCGAGCAGGTCCGGACGTCTTCTACGAGCGAGAACTAGTATAACACTGTAACTGCACTGTAACTGTACTGAGGCGAATCTCTGTAATTGATAATTAATTTCAATTCCTTTTATACCCCTAAGTAGTATCACTTACAGTAACTGGGTGAGTTATCACGGCATAATTTAAACATCGTGTTTGAAGTCAAATGTCCTACTATGGAACCACCGTGCGACGGTGGTGGTGGTGGCGAGTTATCTCATAACCTGCAACGTACCTCTATATGCGATGCGGTCGGACCACTGGAAACCGATATTTAACGACAGTGGAAAAAGTAACCGCCTCACGTGCTGTGGACATGTGATGAGACAGGAGGTAACTAATGTTGGGACGTAAATTTTACTAATTGGACTAATGAAGGGATAAAAGAAGATCAAATAATACAGTTGTATTGTATAACACATGACATCAATAGAGAGTGTGTAAGTACAGAGCTGACGTCCGATACGGCTGACTGTGTCGAACGAGAGCACAGCATATCGCGTCGTGTCTAAGTAATTGTGATGACAGCAGGACGGTGGTGTGCGGTTGCTTCGGCAAGTACCTGCACACGGTCGTGCGGAGGGAGTGGACTCCGTCCTGCCACCATTGCAGTAGCGACGAGGACACGGCGCGACATACGCTCGAGGTATGTTCGGCCTGGGACGGGCAGCGCCTTGACCTCGTCGCTGTCATCGGTGCCGACCTGACGTTGCCGGCTGTTGCGCGAGCGATGGTCGACAGCGTCAGGAATTGGGACGCGGTTGCCGCCTTCTGCGAGGCTGTCATCTCGCAGAAGGAGGCGGCGGAACGGGCCCGGGAGAAAAATACGTAACTATACTCAGATGAGAAAAGACGCAATCTATTCAAAACTCACGATCTCATTTTCTCACGATTCAAGAGTTCAACGACCTCCCGTTGTGAAAAAAAAAATTCAGTTAAGGATTGAACGGTTGATGTGGTGTGGGCATGTGATGGGACCGGATGAAAGTAATGTTGTGTGGAAAGTTTTAAGTATGAATGTTGAAGGCTTTAGGGGTAAGGGAAGGCGACCGTCGTGCATTGGAGCGTCGGGGATTGAATGTTATCAAACGATCACTACGACTCCCCGTAAAAGCCGTGAAAGGGACGCTGTGGTTTTAGCGGTTATTCAGGTCGCCCAATGACTGGCGTTTTCCATACAAATTCTCCCGACTGGACTCACCGGTGGGTGATAGTGCGTAAATGCATTTCCACAGTGTGTACAAAAAAAGGGGGTAAGGGAATATAAAGAAAAAGCCAAGCCAAAGAGAAGATGGACCGACTGCATAAATTATGACATGGATAGAGAGGAAGTAATTGTGATATGAGCAAGGTGATGATTGTAATTGAAACAGCGTCCAATGTCGTTAAAGAAATAAATTAAACGATACGTAATGACAAATGTACACAATGGCGACACAACGCGTGCGCACACACACACACACACACACACACGGGCAATATCGGACGACTGCCCTCATCTCGGCACAGAAGTGTCCTCAAGGGTGTCACTAAACTTCCCGGGCTGAGCGTTATTTGCTATGCTGACGACACGTTCGTCACAGCCCGGGGCAGGACATTCGAAGAGGCGGCGAGCCTGGCCACTCTCGCAACGAGGAGATGGTCAGGCGAATCGAGGCGCTGGGGCTCAGGGTGGCCCTAAACAAGACGGAGGCCCTGCTATTCCATGGGCCTCGTGTGAGGCTGCCCATCGGCGCCTCGTTAGTCGTCAACTCCATCCACATCAGTATCCAGGCCCATATGAGGTACTTGGGTCTGGTGCTCGACGGGCGATGGTGGTTCCGGGAGCATTTTCGCCAAATTGCTCCCCGGCTGGTCGGCGCGGCGTCCGCCCTTTCTCGGCTCATGCCGAATGTGGGCGGACCCAGTTTCGAGGGCCGACGGCTGTATGCGGGGGTGATCCGCTCAATGGCCATGTACGGCGCACCCGTGTAGGCGAGGGCTCTGAACGCCCAGCTCAGGGCGGTGCTGTGGAGGCCACAGCGAGCCATGGCGGTCAGAGCCATTCGCGGGTACCGCACGGTGTCGACAGAGGCGGCGTGCCTATTGGCCGGGACACCCCCGTGGGACCTAGAGGCGGAGATACTCTCCGACCTCTACCGGTGGGTTGCCTCAATGCGCGAAGAGGGTGGCTCCCCATCGTTTAACGAGATAGCCACCTGGCGCGAGGACGCCCGCCGAGAAGTCATCGCCCGTTGGGCTACGCGGCTGGAGAGGCCTAGACACGGTGTCATTACCGTTGAGGCCCTCCGGCCCGTACTGATGGAATGGATGGAGCGGCAGCACGGGGTCCTCACCTTCCGACTGGTGCAGGTGTTAACGGGGCACGGGTGTTTCGGGAAATACCTGCACACGGTCGTGCACAGGGAATGGACTCCGGGCTGCCATCATTGCAGTAGTGACGAGGACACGGCGCAACATACGCTCGAGGAATGCTCGGGCTGGGACGAGCAGCGCCGCGACCTCGTCGCTATTATCGGTGCCGACCTGACGCTGCCGGCTGTCGCGAGGGCGATGGTCGACAGCGTCAGTAATTGGGACGCGGTCGCCGCCTTCTGCGAGGCTGTCATCTCGCAGAAGGAGGCGGCGGAACGGGCCAGGGAGGATTCCCGTGACCCGGGCCGCCGCCCGCGGCCGGGGCGGCGCAGGCGCGAATACCTGCGCCTGATGCCGCCCTAGCCGAGGCTTCGGGTGATCGGACCGGGGAATTGTCCGGTCACCCGACGCGAGGCCACCGCGTGAGGACGACGCCTCGACGGCGAAATCTGTCGGGGCGTCGACAGGAGAGGAGCCCCGAGAGGGCATACCGCCGAGCGGGCCACCGAAGACAAAGATCGGGTACCGGTGGCCCACTCGCACGGCGAAGAAGAGGTGCTTGCAGGGTGGGTCAATGGGGTTGCACGCCGCCTCTTCCGTCACCCCGGACCGATTTAAATCATTTTAATAGACATAATATCTTTCACAAAAATCAATTTGGATTCACTAAGAATTGCTCTACTACGGATTCGGGTGTGGAATTATTAAAAAATATCTTTGTAGCTTGGGAGGAATCGCATGATGCTTTGGGTATATTTTGCGATTTATCCAAAGCGTTTGATTGCGTACACCACGAAACTCTCATCAAGAAATTATACCATTATGGGATCGGAAATAAGGCTCTCGAACTTTTAACATCGTATTTAGGCAACAGAATTCAGAAGGTCGATGTTAATGGTGTACGATCACCTGGTTCTGTTGCAAGAATGGGCGTTCCACAAGGATCTATTCTGGGGCCATTTCTGTTCCTTGTATATATGAATGACTTACCTTATTATATAGGGGATAACCAAAACATAGTGTTGTTCGCAGATGATACCTCTTTATTGTTCAAAATTAAAAGACAAATGCTTAATTATGACGATGTGAACAATGCTCTGTCAAATGTTGTTCATTGGTTCAGTACAAATAACTTGGTTCTTAATGAAAAGAAAACCGAATGTATTAAATTTACCACACCTAATGTGAGACTAGTGGAAACCAATGTTCAAATGAATGGTGTGGCCCTAGAAATTGTGGAGTCCACTACATTCTTAGGTATTACTATTGATGCTAAACTCCATTGGGGCCCTCATATTGAGAAATTATCAAGTAGGCTAAGCTCAGCGGCTTATGCGGTAAAAAAAATTCGAATGTTAACCGATATTGAAACGGCTAGAATTGTTTATTTCGCTTACTTCCACAGTCTTATGTCTTATGGCATACTACTTTGGGGATGCTCTGCAGATTTGAATAATATCTTTGTTCTCCAAAAACGGGCTGTCCGCGCGATTTATAATTTAGGTCCAAGAGCATCACTGCGCGAAAAATTTAGGGAAATAAACATTCTAACTGTTGTATCATAATTTATATTTGAAAACATATTATATGTAAAAAAAAATATTGATAAATTTGATAAATATAGTGACATTCATCACGTGAATACTAGGAATAAGGATAATGTAGTTATACATCATACTCGCTTACAAAAAATTAGTAGGTCTTTCATGGGGCAATGTATACGCTTTTACAATAAACTACCTAAAGATATCCGAGATATGCCCATAAATAAGTTTAAAAAGGCTATCAAAACTAGACTTTGTAAAAAATGATATTACAACATTTCGGATTATCTAAATGATAATACGGAATGGTTATGAGTTGCTCCTCTCTCAGCAATTACTTTATATAATTTTAACTTTTACGTTGTTTTAGTGCTGATCCTCACTGTTGTCTGAACTCTGTATATTAATCATTGTCACAAATTGTACAGTGTAGCGTGTTTTGCCTAACGAGTTATTTATTGATTTAATTGAGCGATTTGATTGTAATTTATAGATCTTGGTGTGGTCATGCTTACTAAAAAGGTCTCTGCCTGCGGTAGCTACGTGAGCGGGTCTCTCCCTTCCCTCGAATGTGGTTGAGGGGCGTGATGGCTGCTTTAGTAGTTAACTCGTGATCGAGTGCCGCTTGTGGAATCTGGTCCAACCATTTCTGTTCTTTTTTGTGTTTTTTGTTAATGGTGTATTTAACTTTTAAAAAATAAATCTTTACTCGAAGGGCATCTCACTGGAGCTAATGGGGATTAAACATGTATCCAATAATATTAGAAAACATATAATTAAAAAAAAAAATGACGAGCCCACTGAGTTTCTTGCCGGATCTTCTCAGTTTGTGGCGGCTTTCCGATCCGGTGGTAGATTAATTTAAAAAAAAAATGTAATATTGACAATATGTAAGTGCCCTTTTAGGGCTTATGCATAATAAATGATTTGATTTGATTTGAAGTTATGATTTAAATTGATAGTGCCGGTGACGTCACACGAGATAACGTCCATACATAGTGTAGTCCAATGATGACATATAAGGTCATACCAGTCCACTACAGACGGGTCCAACGACACGTAGAGTGCACCAGCCCACTACAGACTGGTCTAACGACACGTAGAGCGCACCAGTCCACTACACACGGGTCCAACGACACGTAGAGTGCACCAGCCCACTACAGACTGGTCTAACGACACGTAGAGTGCACAGGTCCACTACACACGGGTCCAACGACACGTAGAGTGCACCAGTCCACTACAGACTGGTCTAACGACACGTAGAGTGCACTAGTCCACTACAGACGGGTCCAACGACACGTAGAGTGCACCAGTCCACTACAGACGGGTCCAACGACACGTAGAGTGCACCAGTCCACTACACACGGGTCTAACGACAAGTAGAGTGCACCAGTCCACTACACACGGGTCCAACGACACGTAGAGTGCACCAGTCCACTACAGACTGGTCAAACGACACGTAGAGTGCACCAGTCCACTACAGACTGGTCTAACAACACGTAGAGTGCACCAGTCCACTACACACGGGTCTAACGACACGTAGAGTGCACCAGTCCATTACAGACTGGTCTAACGACACGTAGAGTGCACCAGTCCACTACACGCGGGTCCAACGACACGTAGAGTGCACCAGTCCATTACACACGGGTCCAACGACACCTAGAGTGCACCAGTCCACTACAGACTGGTCTAACGACACGTAGAGTGCACCAGTCCACTACAGACTGGTCTAACGACACGTAGAGTGCACCAGTCCACTACACGCGGGTCCAACGACACGTAGAGTGCACCAGTCCACTACACACGGGTCCAACGACACGTAGAGTGCACCAGTTTACTACACACTGGTCTAACGACACGTAGAGTGCACCAGTCCACTACAGACTGGTCTAACGACACGTAGAGTGCACCAGTCCACTACACACGGATCTAACGACACGTAGAGTGCACCAGTCCACTACAGACTGGTCTAACGACACGTAGAGTGCACCAGTCCACTACACGCGGGTCCAACGACACGTAGAGTGCACCAGTCCACTACACACGGGTCCAACGACACGTAGAGTGCACCAGTCCACTACACACGGGTCTAACGACACGTAGAGTGCACCAGTCCACTACAGACTGGTCTAACGACACGTAGAGTGCACCAGTCCACTACACGCGGGTCCAACGACACGTAGAGTGCACCAGTCCACTAAACATGGGTCCAACGACACGTAGAGTGCACCAGTCCACTACAGACTGGTCTAACGACACGTAGAGTGCACCAGTCCACTACAGACTGGTCTAACGACACGTAGAGTGCACCAGTCCACTACACACGGGTCTAACGACACGTAGAGTGCACCAGTCCACTACAGACTGGTCTAACGACACGTCGAGTGCACCAGTCCACTACACGCGGGTCCAACGACACGTAGAGTGCACCAGTCCACTACAAACGGGTTCAACGACACGTAGAGTGCACCAGTCCACTACAGACTAGTCTAACGACACGTAGAGTGCACCAGTCCACTACACACTGGTCTAACGACACGTAGAGTGCACCAGTCCACTACAGACTGGTCTAACGACACGTAGAGTGCACCAGTCCACTACACGCGGGTCCAACGACACGTAGAGTGCACCAGTCCACTACACACGGGTCCAACGACACGTAGAGTGCACCAGTCCACTACAGACTGGTCTAACGACACGTAGAGTGCACCAGTCCACTACAGACTGGTCTAACGACACGTAGAGTGCACCAGTCCACTACACGCGGGTCCAACGACACGTAGAGTGCACCAGTCCACTACACACGGGTCCAACGACACGTAGAGTGCACCAGTTTACTACACACTGGTCTAACGACACGTAGAGTGCACCAGTCCACTACAGACTGGTCTAACGACACGTAGAGTGCACCAGTCCACTACACACGGATCTAACGACACGTAGAGTGCACCAGTCCACTACAGACTGGTCTAACGACACGTAGAGTGCACCAGTCCACTACACGCGGGTCCAACGACACGTAGAGTGCACCAGTCCACTACACACGGGTCCAACGATACGTAGAGTGCACCAGTCCACTACACACTGGTCTAACGACACGTAGAGTGCACCAGTCCACTACAGACTGGTCTAACGACACGTAGAGTGCACCAGTCCACTACACACGGGTCTAACGACACGTAGAGTGCACCAGTCTACTACAGACTGGTCTAACGACACGTAGAGTGCACCAGTCCACTACACGCGGGTCCAACGATACGTAGAGTGCACCAGTCCACTACACACGGGTCCAACGACACGTAGAGTGCACCAGTCCACTACACACGGGTCTAACGACACGTAGAGTGCACCAGTCCACTACAGACTGGTCTAACGACACGTAGAGTGCACCAGTCCACTACACGCGGGTCCAACGACACGTAGAGTGCACCAGTCCACTACACACGGGTCCAACGACACGTAGAGTGCACCAGTCCACTACACACGGGTCTTACGACACGTAGAGTGCACCAGTCCACTACAGACTGGTCTAACGACACGTAGAGTGCACCAGTCCACTACACGCGGGTCCAACGACACGTAGAGTGCACCAGTCCACTACACACGGGTCCAACGACACGCGTTATGTTTATATATTTACTTTAGTTTGTATTGAACTTACGTGTTTACATAGTTGGACGTGCTTAACATTATCGGTAGACAAATAAATAGAACTATCAATTCTATTAAGATTATTTTAAAATACCTATAAGAAAACAAGGGAGCCCCACCACTCACCTACGTTTAACCAATATATAGCACGCCTCAATAAGGGAACAAATATGGAATAGGATATAAGGAATTCGCACATCTGTGATGAGCTGACTCCAGAACTTCAACTCGCAATTTTCCGCAATAAATTCGAATTATGATTCGACACGTGTTTCGCCTTTAAACGAGATATCGTCGGGACAGTTTGGCATCAAATGCGTTATCATTATTATATTCCCTATTTCGTATTACTTCATTCCGTGAGGTGTCCAATTTATTAATTAATGGTGAGAAAGTAGATGGCCTCCTTTCCCTTCCTCCATTGTACAAAATAATAATGGATTGTCGCCATGTATCGCCTAATTCTCTTTTCAATTAATTCTTTCCGCTTGGTGACGGAGTAAGAATACAATTTACCACTCCCTATCTTACCCGTGGGTAAGATAGGGAGTGGTAAATTGTATTCTTATTGGTTGGGGTGGGCCCGTAAAGGACGCCTAAGAGATAAAATATGCATATAACATCTATGGAAGAGAAGGAAAACTCGAAATAAAACCTTATAATAACAATTCTGACCAGCGTGGTGTAATCGATCAATGGGGAATATGCATGTTTTTTTAATTTTTTTTAAACGTTTCTACTAGTTATCACATTACCAAAAATAAATATAACACATCCAAAATATAAAACCATAAAGCTAAAAAAATATTAACATCACTATCATTTTTGGGCGATTCAAACGCGGCTATTATGGCGGGCTTATGTGACGTCAGAATACATACACAAGTTGGAAGTCAATACCGAAATGTTTGGTTCACGAATTTATTGAAAATTAAAAAAGTGAGTGTAAAGTCAACTTATTACCATGGAAAAAGTAAAGAGAACCGTATTATAAATATTGTGTCGTTCCTATGTGCCAAAATATTATCAACAACAAAGTATATTTCCTTATGCCGAGAAATGTAATAAGAAA
Organism: Lymantria monacha; assembly: GCA_905163515.2. NCBI lineage: Eukaryota > Metazoa > Arthropoda > Insecta > Lepidoptera > Erebidae > Lymantria > Lymantria monacha. The sequence continues at coordinate 333,397 of LR991096.1, read as the reverse complement.
AAAATGATGCAAGGCGATGAGAAGAGACAATTTGTCATGTTTAAGCAGTTTAAACTGTTGTGAAGATTATTTTTTAACGTAAATAAACACATTAGAGAAATGATGAGGTACATAAAAGAATCATTTTTCCTTAATTACATGCACATACTTGTTTTGTTTACAAACTTCGCCGTACATATACCTACCTAGTTTACGTACAGTTCTTAAAGATATATTCTCAATATCTAATAGGTACATGGGTCTTTATCCATAAAGTAATATATGTTTAGTCATCTATGATACCTATGAATGAAAACATGTAACTTATTAGAGTAAGAGAAAAGTTCGAAATTCTTTATTATTTATCTTTCTGTTGGGTTTCAGACACAGAGAATTATATGCAATACAAAATAATGGCATTAGAACAGGGACAAAAAGTGACGTTTGTTAAGTCTCTCATTCACAAGGATTAATACTTGATCACAGAAAACTAATAACTTATGAAATAACTGGGTAACAATACAAAATAATTACTAGAAAAACCTTGATACCAGAAGACTCGAGTGTACGATGACGTCACGTTTTGAACAACCAATCGCGTCGCGTTTTAGAAATTTGCTAGCGAATTTAAAAAAAGCCAATTTTTGATTATTAAATTTCACTATTAAATAATTATGAATTTCAAAAATAATTGTCTAGGTATATATTTTAAACAATAAAGATATAATATTTTGTTAATTTTGGAGTCACGTACATATTCCCTATTGTCCTGTTAGTGTGGAGGGGGCACGAGTCTAGCAGTGGAACGTATGAGCAGAGGTGAGATGAGATGAGATAACCTAATTCAATGATTTGTTATTAAGATTGATATCTTATCATGAGTTAGTACTCTCTTCATGTTACCATTTGATCATTTTGTAAACAAATTGTATTAACACAATACATAAATTGTATTCATACATATATGTATATAAGTTTTAAGTTATACGTCCAGTGTGTGCGTGCGTGCGCGCGCGTGTGTGTGTGTGATAAGCAATAATATCAGTACCGTCTATACCTCGCACGTGGATATTGTAAAAGTTAACTAAGATATAATATGCAGATAATATTTATACCCAAAATATAAAAAACTTAAAATATTCATAATTATTATATTTGTTTTTTTTTTGCGACATCCACTTGTGATATAGAGGGGTTTGTGAATTGTGTTGTTACTACGTCATGAATAGCTTCCGGCTCTTTAATGAAAGCAATGATATATAAATGTGACATGTTCATCGTCTATTCGTATCATATACATTAACTGTTGGTGTAACTGCCACCTCGTGCGTGTGTGTGTAGCACGGGTCGTATCTAGTCGATCAGTGGTGCGCGGCCACCTCACCACCGCGCGGCACACTCGACGACTACATCGTAAGTTATATCTCAAGGGCCGCACTCGAGGGGTACTCGCGAGTGCTCCTGTGTGTAACGGCCGTCACTGTCCCACTGTATGTGGGTACGAATACTCCACAGGTGACTGTGTTCAGTTGTTGCTGTAACAAGTTATTGTGTGTATAAGTTTGCTATGACCACACTATATAGCTATGTTGTCATAACCAACGTATGGTACATGTATCACTAAGTTGCCACACAGTAAGTAGATAACAACGTTTGTGACCTCTCATAATGTGGTAGGTACAATATATAATTGCATGCCTCATAAGCAAAGCGTTGAAGTCTTGCTCTACTCTCGATATATGAAAATCAAGCGCTTTTCAAACCTAAAAATGATTGTATTTCACATTGCCCTTATAGGATAATATTATAATACATATGTCAAGAAAAAACATTCGTTTAAACGTATTTGATATTATTAAAAAGCAATTATTTTATTTAAAGTAAGAAAATAGTTGATTAAAAAAATATTCGAGGACGTCGGATATTTTTTTTTTGTATCTGGCAGGATCACGACCGTAAAACATAATGTATCAAAATATTTATTTATTTAAAAGCTTCATAATCGCAACGCGCTATTTCTTTTCGAAAATGGCTTGGTAGAGAGAGGGGAGAAGGGAGAGAGGTAGGGATGAGAGAGAGAGAGAGGGGAGTAGAGAGAGAGAGAGGGAGAGAGGGAGAGATAGAGAGAGAGATCATAAAAACGTATCAATAAAAAAATGTAAAAAGAAACGATAATATTTTAAATAAACATCAATAAATTTTAAATAAATAATTTAAATTAACAATCTTCAGATTAACGCAGGAGAATGATGATGAAAAAAAATGAAAAAAAAAATCTTTTAAAATTTCGTGCCATTCTCAACGTAGTTGTAAACATAGCTGTTCATTTACAATGCTGCAAGCATTGTAAATGAACCTATGGCTGTATGGGATTTGTTTCCTTCATGATAAATAATATAAAAATTATGAGGCGTGCGCTTTTGGATTTTACAAATTATATTTATTTTTATTACAGAACTGCGCTAAAGAATGAAATTTGGTACTGCGTGGTACTCTTTTACAAACACCTAATTGAGAAATATAAATTACCCCAAAACTCAGAACAATCGTTATACGTTGCGTAGGTATCGTATAGTAGTATCTTACCTATTGCGGCAACCGTGCTGTCACATTGATCAACGTACTGATAATAATAACGTGGTATTGCACTCCATTCGTTAAATAAGAGAGATGAGGACCCACATCTCGTGTCACCGTCGTCTGTGCAGCTGCTGTAGCAGACGTCTGTGTCTGTGTGTGTGTGACACTTAATACTTACCGTCAAGTAGACTATTTGTTTAGCTGTCACCACATTGGTGACAGGTAAAAAAGGCGTACGTACAAAATACACATATCAGAAATGTAACTTTGGCAAAATCATTTTTAAATCTCGTTTACAGACATCAACCAATAGCGTGTATTCTCTCTCTTGACAAAACTTTCTCACTCTTTCTCTTATCTCTCCCAACAATGCCACGACCAATAAGATCAAATCTTTCCCGACAAAACCGTAACACCATTAGAATTCGAAACATTACGAATGTAACCACGGCAAAAGAACAAGATATTGCACGGGAAGACCGCCGCATTAATATAGCCCGACTTCATGCTTCTCAATCACAAGAGCAAAGCGAGGCAGCCTGTGAAACGGCTTTCTTGACAATGCGAAATCGTCGAGCAAATATCAGTGATCAACGATTAAATAATTTAATCACGTGTGAAAAAAATGTCGTATAACACAAGGTACTTCTTCGTCTTATTGGCATGTTATTAAAATACTTGATTTTTTAAATATATATATTATTTATATTTATTACCATTATAAAAAAAAAAATACTTTATATTTTGAACTCATCGAAATCTTCTCATTCATTAACTGTTAGGCGGGACGAAGTATGCCGGGTCGGCTAGTTTAATATAGTTACAAAACTGTCCGCAT